>CAWUFW010001659.1:1358722-2679944 GCA_963921515.1 Calotriton arnoldi
ATTGGACAACACTTGTATAATGAAGGGTAGGAATACTTCTTGTCTGCCCAGACTATGTGTTGTCAATGTCTTCATATAGTGGCCATTTACTAAGTATGTTTATGTGCACCCTCTGTATATAGGTATTGTTATGCCTTGTATAAATATCACTATGATTTCATGTATTGGTTTTAATTACTGACTTTTCACTGAGTCTGCCTTGGAATTAAGGTGTGTGCCTTTTCTATTTTTCATTACTGTCCTAAAGGCTTGTCATTTTTTAAGCCTTATTTTTTAAATTGTTTTTATTTAGAAATGTCAACCTTATTAGTTGGTCTCAGTTTCTTTTTTCCCACGATCAGCTGTATTAAGATTTGATTCTGTTATTTTTTCATTATTTGTTGTATTCTCTGTCGTACCCAATATAGCCACCATTGTTTCCTTGCCTTAGTCCGGCGTTAATTTTTGGGGCATGCCCTCCACATGGCTCACCATCACCTAGATCCTTTTTCCAGGTCAATTTTCATTTTTCGAATTTTCCACTATCTTAGCCAACCTTAGCTTCCCACTGTGCTATGATCTGGTTTGCCTCTCTCAGCCATTCTGATTTCAGATTCCTTACAAGCACAGCGTACAGGTTACATTCACTTAGGCTGACTGGTTTCACCATTTCATCAGTCCTGCACAATGGGCCCCTTCCCTGGGACCTTGAATTTGCATTGGCCAATTTTATTGGCAGGTGAGTGTTATCAGTGTTACTTACTACTTCCTTGTTTGGTGCACATGTGCAAGACGTACAACGTAGGGGTTTCCATGGACGAGGACGGCGAGGATGAGGAAGGAGAGAGAGACCATGGCAAGGAGGAGGCAGCCACAGCAGGTAAGTGCCTTTTTTTAGTTATAATTACATTAGGGAGGGTGGAGGGGCCGGCTAACTCTGCTCCGCCATGGAGTCTGAGTTTTGTCCGAACTCCGCGTTCTCAACGGAGCGCGGAGGAGGCAAAACCTTTACGTTACCGAACCATCCTCTTAACCTGGACTGGGTTTATGAGATTTAGATTATTGATATTCAGGTGAGAGAGTCTTAGACTACTTTCTGACCACCAAATATTGATGCTGCTCTTTTGTATTGCTGTTATTGAACTGCTTGTTTGTCTGAAATGACTCCGCCTCAATTTCTTTAGAAGGTTGGGCCTTCTTGTTGTCATTCTGTACCTTTACAGCATGGATTTCAGAATTATGTATCTGGACTTGATTATTCGTTTGTAATAAACCTTTTTAACCTTGGCTACCGATTCCTGATCCTTATTGTGTAGCCAAATGGGTTGCACTGTTAATTGGAATTTGATTGAATGTTAATGCTGACTCCCATCACCTCTCAGTCGGGTTCAAAGGTCCATCGGAGGACCAATGGTGAGCAAGTGGGCCCAGAAAACACTGGATCACCTATAAGAGTGCACTGTGGAAAGATGGTGGGAAATAAGATTTCGGAGGCTTGTCGAATTTGCGAATGATGGCTTTTATTAAGGAGGTTTTATGATACTGGGTAGATAGTAAAAAGAATTTTAAGCACTGCTCCTAAGAAAATAAAGCAATCACTGACCTTGAATCTAGGTGATGCCACCAGTACCCCTCGGAAGTACAGAAGAACACCCAGGTAAGTATCGCTACGCAAAAGGAACACAATGTTGCTGTTGTAACGTCTTATGTAGCGCAAATCCCCAGCCGTTAGATATTCTACTGCATTTCCCTTCTCATATGGTGAAATTGCAATGGAAAGTGCTTGGATAATTGGGTGGTTCCTTTTAGGAGTGGAACGTGTGAGGTGGGCCAATACTTTCCACATCGTTTTATCATTGTGCAAACTGTCCCTTTGAGCCAGTCTGTAGGGACCCTCGTAGCCATTCCAAGGTCTCCCGTTCGGAGGATACTGCAAAATATCTGTTCCAGCACACCACAGTGACGCCACACCTCAAGCCTTCAATAAGAGACAATTCAAAGGGCAGTAAAAGAAAAGTGAAGAAGGGAAAAAGGAAGAAAACAATCATAACACTATAGCCTACCACTGGACCCCCAATCACTCTCCTGAGTTATGGCAGGCTTCTCTGTGTTGGCTGGTGGCAGCCTCCAATCCTCCGTCCAGGTCTCCTCCTCATCTGTGTCACTCCCAGTGTCCTCCTCACACTCCAGGCCTGAGACGGTCTGCTCTTCTCTCATGTCAGGTCTTCTTCAGGCTCAAATTACACTTTCTTCCTGGGGACTTGCCGCTGGTGTTGTTCCTGTCTGCTTTTCTCTCCCACACTCCTCCCATTCCAATGAGCTCTCATGGCTTTTTGTCCTTGTGCTCCGCTTCCCTCCTAAGTGGTGGGAACGGAGATTACTTTGTCTTCTTCCTTCTGTCTCCACCACTCTACCTCTTCTCTGTTTGTGTCCATCTTCTTTTTCCTCCTGACTAGCTGTTCCTCCCTGTATCCTCCCCTCTTTCGATTCTCTGTCTGTTTTCTCTTTCAAGGAGTTTCCTGGCTAAAGGTGTCATGGGACCTTCCTCGCTTTTCTCAGGTAAGTGTCACCCGGCTTCCTCTTGTCCCCTCACACCTCCCCTCCCTTACTTTCTTCCTAGGAACAGTTGTGGCTGGTCCCGCAAATCAGTAGTGGGGTGGGGGGGGGGGAGGTGAGGGCAAGGGGGCAGAGGGGAGTAAGGGGTGGACACATTTTTTTTCTTCAAAAAACTTACCTGTCGACCGGCCGCCTGGCCGGCAGCCGCCTCTCTTCCGTCCTCTTCCTGGCTTCTGCTGGAACAGGAAGCAGGAAGCAGGATACGCTCCCCTGAGCCAATCACAACACTGCAATGCAGCGTTGTGATTGGTAACACCCAGGCTCCCCTAAGCAAATCACAACGCTGCAATGCAGCATTGTAATTGGTCTGAGAGCTGTGGTTCGGCGCTCAGATGAGGAATGGAAGCCTGGGCGTGTTCTCCATCCAGGCTGTAATCCAGCCTGGGTGGAGAACATACTAAGTGAGCATTGGCCGGCCAAACATTCATGTGCACTTAGGAGGGTGTCACTACTCCTCCCCCCTGCGCAGCCCAGCCCTGCCCCACAAAACTGCCCCAGCACAGAAAAATAAAATGATAACAACATGGCGTTATTATCATTTTATTTTTCCTTTTTTGCCGTGCTAAAAGGCAGCGGGGCAATGCTCCTCCCCCTTAGCGGTGGAGCCACCTCTGCCCAGGAAGAAACTTTCCCTGAGGATATCTGGAAAAGAACACTCTTTATTTGCTCCTTTCCTTGCCTATGGTATGTTGTAAATCTAAAAGGTTGTAATGCTAGAAACGACTGTAGTACTCTTGAATTGTTAGTTTTGTTTTTGGCCATCCATTCTAAAGGTGCATGATCGGTGTCTAGGTCAAACTCCCTCCCTTCTAAATAATATTTGAAACTTTCAGTGGCCCATTTTATGGCCAGGCCTTCCTTCTCTACTATGGCATGGTTGCGTCCTCTGGGGAACAGCTTACGAATAATGTACAGCACAGGCTTCTCCCTCCCTTCAGAATCTAACTGGACCAACACTGCCCCCAGGCCTACTCCCGAAGTGTCTGTTTGTAGGGTTACTTTTTTTTTTAAGTCTGGGGCACTGGATCTGAGGAAGGCAGTTCTTTCAGTTTATCAAACGCCTTTAAGGCAGTGGGGGATGGATTTCTTAAATCTTTTTCTGTCTCTTTCTTTTTGGTTAAAAGATCCGTCAAATGAGTAGCCCAATGTCAAATACCGGGGAATAAACTGAGGATAGGACCCCACAAAGCTTAGAAAGGCTCTCAAATCTCGTTTTGTTTTTTTGAAATGGAACTTGTACTATGGCATTCACCTTCTTCTCTTGGGGCTGTATGACTCCATTACCCATCAAATATTGAAGGTAATTTACATGTGTAGCTGCAAATTGACTTTTCTTAGAATTTACTTTTAATCCTGATTCTCTCAGTGTCTCTAGTATGGCTTTCAAATGCTCTAGATGGTCTTTCCACGATAAACTATGTATTACAATATCATCAATATAGGTGACGGCATACTTGCTGTGTTTTTGGAGTAGATCATTCATCATTGTTTGGAATATGGAAGGGGTACCGTGTAATCTGAAAGGCAGCAAGGTAAATTGATATAGACCACCCGGGTGGAGAAAGCCGTCTTCTCTTTGCCTTGTAGGTTTAGAGGGACTTGCCAATACCCTTTGCATAAGTGCTGGTTACTGATATATTATGCCTGTCCAAGCATCTCTACCATTTCATCAATACGTGGAATGGGATACGTGTCGAATTTGGACATTTTTTTTAACTTCCATAAAATAGATACAGAAACGAATAGAACCATCGGATTTCGGTACCAATAATATGGGCAAATTCCAATCACTACTTGAAGGCTCCTTCCCGCCCAGTTGTAACATGTTTTGCACCTTCTCTTCTATGGCAGTTCGTCTTGCCTCCAGAATTCAGTATGATTTGAGTCGGTCTATCTTCCCGGGATCTGTGGTAATTGAATGTTAACAGAGATGCGTCCCAGAGTCAGGGAGAATACTCTGGGACAAGAGGCTAAGCACTCTTTAAGGTCTTGTTGTTGGACTATATCCAAGTGTGAATCCATATATTGTATGTTTTCGCCACTATAGTTTCCACCTCTTAAGTATTCCACAGGGACTGGTCCTTTCCACTTTTTGAGAAGATTCACATGATGTATTTGGCTTTCCTTTCTCATTTGGCTAATTTCTAACTTACAGGTTACTGGGGCCATTTTCTCTACAATTCTGATAGGACCTTGACATTGGCTTTACATTTTGTTTTCACTGGTAGGCAACAGGAGGAAAACATAATTTCCTGGAGAAAGAATCCTCACTTTTGCCTTTTTATCTTATTGTTCTTTCTGCATCTGTTTTCTATTCTCTAGGTTTTGCTTTATGATCTAATTTTTTGTAATCTTGTAAATTGGTTCATATAATCTAGAATATGTTTAGATTAATCTCTCTCTTGCTCCGAAACTTCTTTAGCCATATCGAGAAGGGTTCAGTGTTTTCTCCTGAATAACAACTTAAATGGGGGAGATCCTGTACTCTTTTGCTCCTTACAACGTATGGCAAATAAGTCCACTGGAAGCATCAAATCCCATTTCCTAGCCTCTAGGTCTAAAAATATTTTAGGGTACGTTTCAAAGTGGCATTATAACGCTTGACCAGGCCATCTGTTTGGGGGTGGGAAGCTTCTTCTTTAAACAGTTGTAGACCTGGCTGCTGACATACTTGAGCCATTAGTTTAGAGGTGAAAGGACTTCCCTGATCTGTGAGGATTTCCTTTGGGATGCCTACTTTTGAAAATATCTTGATCATTGCTTTAGCTATTTGGGTTGTGTTAGGATAATGGAGAGGGACAGCCTCAGGATATCTTGTGGCATAATCTACCAAAACTAATATGAACTGATACCTACTTCGGAGGGTAGAAGGAGACCTATGATGCCCATCCCCCAGCCTTAAAAAGGGCTTTTAATTAAAGGGCAAAGGTTATATGGGTACTTTTGGGGGTTGAGATCGGCTAGTTTTTTTGACAGATGCTACATTATCTACAAAACGTCTAGATGTGACTGCAAATACCAGGACAATAGAAATGTTCCAGGACTGCTTTTTCTGTCTTTCTCCTACCAAAGTGTTCACAAAATAAGTGACTATGGGTGAGGTACATAACTTTCTCTCTAAAAGGTTCAGGTACTAAGAATAGGTTGGGATTTTTCCCCTTTTCAATAAAGCCATCTATTTTGTTTAAAAAACTGAGGACCTACCTCATTTTTATTTTCTTCCTCAGTAGCTCTAGTCCAGCCGCCTGAAGAAGAGGATCCCTCTCTGGGCTGCTTTAAAGCTTCTATCTGACTCACACAGGACCTCTTCTTTCCATGCTGGGAAAACTATCATGCCCTTCCTCTTTTCTCATCGCTTCTGGCTACTACTTTTCTTTTCTTTAGGGACAGGTCATTCACTACTATCCAGGTGCAAAAATTGAGCTTCTTCCCACTAGGACTCCCCCTCCTTTCATGATTCCTGAACCAATGACTCTAGTCTATAATAATCAGAGGTTCCAGCAAATTGGGAATTAAGCTTACTGTGACCGGGGTTGGATTTTCTTCCTTCTCTTGTAAATCTACCTGATGCACAGGGCATTTTTTATCACCATGTACACACTATATGATTACAGTTCCTGGGGTCTCGCCTTGCAGAATGTGTGGACTCATTTCTGTTTGCCTACATCCAATATTCTGTAAAGCTTTAACCGGATTACCATTATCTTTCATGGAGCAATAATAATTCCTCCCCCCTCCCCCCCGATTGATTACCTTACATTATGGGCTTTGATAATCTGACCTCTGTGTTTCGGTTTCTGGTTTTGGGGACAGAATCGGGCAGTATGACCACACCCTCCACAGTGATAATATTGGGGCCCTGTAACTAAAAGTATAACACCCAACTGCTTGCTTGGTACCCTTCTCCTCTCTTTGGACTGAGAGGTTTCACTCTTTGTTCATTGGTAGCTCCTCTACCATTGTGAGTCCTATCTTATCTTCCTCCCCTATTCTCTGTTCGATAATAAGTCCCAGCTATTTCTACCGTTGTCTCCAGTGTCAATTTGCTGCAGTGCTTCACCCATCGTTGAACAGGGGAACAGAGGGAATTCAAAAATCGGTTCAGGGAGAGTATGATGCCGAGGTTTTTAGCGTGGTCCGTGGGGCTTGGGGGGCTGCCGAGGGCGGTGAGCCACCAGGTTTTGTTCCATGCTGATGTGGTGGTTCCGAGGATGAGGACTTCTGCCTTTTCCGAGTTGAGTTTCAGGCAGCTGTTTCTCATACAGGCTGCGACATCCTGCATTCCTTCCTGGAAGTTGAGTCTGGTGGTGGTGGGGTCCTTGGTGAGGGAGAGGATGAGCTGTGTGTCGTCGGCGTAGGAGACTATGCTGAGGCTGTGCTGTAGGACGATGGCAGGGAGGGGGGCCATGTAGATGTTGAAGAGGGTTGGGCTTAGTGATGATCCCTGTGGGACCCCTCAATTAGGTCCTTAACTCTGTAGAAAAATGCATTAGGTGTTTCACTGGGGCCTTCTTTGATCTGAAGCAACCTTATCATGTAGGTTTCTTCATCTACCCCCAGTCTCTCTGACACACTTTTTTTAAAAATTTCTGCATATGCAGTGTTTTCCCAGGGATTTGCAGCCTGATAGGCAGTTTGCAGCTCACCAGTTAACAAAGTTCTCAAGTATTGACACCAATGTGCCTCTGGCCAGGCAGCAGCCTGGGCAATCTGCTCGAAGTTATTAAAGAAAAAGTCTGGACCTTCCCGACAGTGTATATTTCTGAAGGACTACCGAAGGCAATGCTGTATGACCCCGTTGTTGACCCAGTACATTGACCAGCTTCTCTATGACTGTATCTTGATTTTGTGCCACTTTATCTATTTGTTCTTTTTGGGTTTGTAGGACCTTATGGAAGGAATTGATTGTCCTCTGTAGCCACAACCATAACTTTTTCAAGGGCTTTCTCTAACCACTTTTGGCCATCAGCGAGTTTAGCAACACAAGCCTCCATTTCCTCACATCCAACTTCTGAAACCACTTTGTTGAGGGATGGTCGGGAATAAGGTTTCAGAGACTTGTTGAATTTTGGAATGATGGCAGTCATTAAGGAGGTTTTATAATGCAGGGTAATAGTAAAAAAAATATTTTAAGCACTGCTCTAAAGAAAATAAAGCAATTACTGTCCTTGTCAGAGTTTTTGTCTCCTTTATCAGGATTTATTCAGTCTTTTAGGGATTCCTCATAAAGTCTTTTTCCTTTCTTTGCTTGGATAATTGGGTGGAAGCAAAGGAGGTGGTTCCTTTTAGGAATGGAATATATGAGGTGGCTCGAAACTTTCCACACCGTTTTATCCCTGTGCGAACCATCCCATTGTGCAGGTCTGTAGTGTCTTCTGTATCCCTTACACGGTCTCCCATTCAGAGGATAATGCAAAATCTCTGTTCCAGCACACCACGATGACAGCACAACCTTAATCCGTCAATAAGGAACAATTCAAAGCACAATAAAAAGAAAAGAGAAGAAGGGAAAAAGGAACAAAAAAATCATAACATTCTCGCTCACCACCGAGTTCGCAATCACTCACTCGGGTAGGCACAACTTTCCTTAGTTGTGGCAGGTTTCTCTGCGTTGGCTGGTGACCACCACCAATCCTCTGTCCAGGTCTCCTCCTTCTCCACCTAGCTCTCAGCATCAACCTCTTCCTCCAGGTCTGTACCGGTCTGCTCCTCTCCAGCATCCGGTCTCCTTCGGGCTCGAAATTCTCTTTCTTCCTGCGGAGTTGCCGCTTTTGTTGTTCTGGTTTGCTCCTTCTCTCCCACGTCTTGATCTTGTTCCTCTCTTTCTTCCACCTTTCCAGTAGGCCCCTCCCGTTCCTTGGAACTCTTGCAGCTTTTCGTCCTTGTTGCTCCGCCCCCGTCCTGCATGATGGAATCGGAGATTACATTGTCTTCATCCTTCTGTCTCCACCCCTCTCCCTGTTCTATGTCTGTGTCTGTCTTGAGGATCTCAAAAATCAGGGAAATCCCATAAAGGAAAAATAGAACAAGGCAGAAAAATAAGTAGAGAGGTGTCAGCATTGCAGAAGCTCGGTCAAGAGTCTTCTTGGGTCAGGGAATTAAGTGTAAGCCTAAGCCGCATTTACGAATGAATCGAGGGGAAAGAACAATAGTTACTTACCTGTAATCTGTGGTTCTCCAGTATTGGTATCTTTCATAGATTCACATGCCTGAATCATTCCCCGTCGTCGGAGTGGGAGTCCCACGGTACATAAAAAGTAATAATTATACACATAATAACCATAATATAGGTAATACATAGAACCAGGAAGTGAAGTAGATAGAAACTACAGGGGAAGAAACTTCCACATTTATGACTTGTCCAAGTCATTATAAACAGTCCAAACTGCAGCCAATCAGGCGACGGCACCCTCCAGAATGCTCTCCCCAGAGGCTGAGGCTCTCAGATTTTCTCGCACAAGAGTGTAACAAGTAAAAGAGCATAACGAGCCTCTGAGGGGAGGTTGGTGGGTTGCATGTGAATCTATGAAAGATACCAATACTGGAGAACCACAGATTACAGGTAAGTAACTATTGTTCTTCTCCAGTATTGGGGTATCTTTCATAGATTCACATGCCTGAATCAGAGTACAAAGCAGTACATCCATAATAATGCTCGTAAGATTGCACTTGTAACATAATCCTATGTACAAGAGACCTTATGCAATAACATACATAGAAGTTCCAAATTATGCATATATGTATATATTTGTGAATAAATAAATATATATGGCAATGTTATATATATATATATATATATATATATATATATATAGCTGACATCAGTCTGAGAAACAGTAAAGAGGAGGAGGGAAGAACAGAGGCTCACCTTATTTAAAAAGATTACGGAGAACCGCTTGTCCCACAGACGTATCTGCATTACTGGCAGCTTCCAAACAGTAGTGCTTGGTAAAAGTGTGCGTGCTGGACCATGTTGCAGCTCTGCAGATTTGATGAAGAGGCACACCAGCAAACAAAGCAGTAGACGAGGACATTGCTCTAGTAGAGTGCGCTCTTGGAATCGCTTGTAATGGTCTTCCTGCTTGTTGATGACAGAAACCAATTGCAGCAGAAATCCAACGAGCTATGGTCTGTTTGGATATTGGTTGACCCTGGCGTATTTTTCCATAGGCCACAAATAACTGATCAGATTTACGGATGGAAGAAGTCCTTTGTAGATAGAATTTGAGACATCTTTTGATGTCAAGTGTATGCAAAGTTCTCTCCGCAGATGATTGAGGATTAGGAAAGAAAGTTTTCAAAATTATTGGTTCATTGAGATGGAAGTCTGAAGGTACTTTAGGCATAAAACTGGGGTTAGTGCGTAGCACTACCAAGTTCGAAGTGAATTGAAGAAAAGGCGGATTAATAGTGAAGGCTTGAATGTCACTAACCCTCCTAGCTGATGTTAAAGCTAACAGCAGAGACACCTTCCAGGAGAGAAACTTCAAATCCACTCTATGAATAGGTTCAAAGGGGTGTCGCATAAGTTGTGCAAAACCACGTTCAGATGCCAGGATGGAGATGGGCGGCGGATAGGAGGAAACATCCGGAACAATCCTTTGAAGAACTGCTGAATGATCCTAGCTGAATAAAGAGAGTTGGAACCATCTTGCCGATATCTTGAAATAGCCGCTAAAAATACCTTCAGAGTAGAATGGGAAAGGCCTGATTTTGCCAAGTGCAAAAAGAATGGTAGGATCTGCTCCGGTATTGCATGGATCGGATGAATAGCGGCAGTCTGACACCACAAGCAAAACCTCCTCCATTTAAGCCTGTACGTCTTAATAGTGGAAGGCGCTCGAGCATTGGCTAAGACTTCCTTACAGTCCGCAGGAATATCTAAATGAGCGAATTCAAAGTGTTCAGGCGCCAGGCCGCTAATCTCAGAGATGCAGGGTCCGGATGACAGATCTGTCCGTTCTGGATGGACAGAAGGTTCGGTATTGGTTGAAACTGAATGGGATCGCATTCTGATAGAAGGAGGAGTTCGGTAAACCAGAACTGGCGAGGCCACCTGGGAGCAATGAGGATTAGGCGACAAGGTTCTCTCTTCATTTTCCGGAGAACCCTGGGAACCAACGGTATCGGAGGAAAAGCGTAGGCATAGATCTGTGACCAATTCATCGAAAATGCATTCCCGCGTGACCCCTTGTGGGGAAGCCAACTTGCAAAGAATGGGCATTTGCGGTTCTGACTGGTCGCAAACAGGTCTAGATTGGGAGGACCCCACGCCTGAAAAATTTGATCCAACGTTGGTTGTTGTAACTCCCACTCGTGATTGGATATTATTGATCTGCTGAGGGAATCTGCCAGGACATTGGAAACTCCGGGAACATGTATCGCTGACAAGCTGATCCTGTGTCGTATCGCCCAGTCCCAAATTTGTTGGGCTTGTTGCGAGAGCCGGGCAGACCTTGTTCCTCCTTGTTTGTTCAAGTAGTGCATACTTGTTGTGTTGTCTGTCCGGATTAATACTGATGCCCCCAGAATGATGGTGCAAAAGGATTTTAGGGCGAGGAAGATGGCCAGCAATTCTAGAAGGTTGATATGCCACGTTCGTTGCTGGATGTTCCACTTGCCGCTGTCTGTGAGCCCTTGAAGGTGTGCTCCCCACCTTTCGAGGGATGCATCTGTAGTGATGGTGAAACTTGGAGCTTCCACTAGGAATGCGCATCCTTTTTCCACATTCTTTTTGCGAGTCCACCAGAGTAAGGCTTGTCGCATCCGGGGAGTGATGTGAATGAGATCGTTGAAGGAGCCTGAAACCTGCAACCATTGGTGGTCGAGCTCCTCTTGTAGGGGTCTCATTTTGAGACGGCAGTTGGGAAGTAAAGGAATGCATGAAGAAATCATCCCCAGAAATGACTTTAACTGTCGGACTGAAGCGTACCTTTTTGAGCGCAACAGGTGGGCAAGGTTGCAAATCTTTTGTTGCCTTTCTTTTGAGATGAATGCTTGTGTCAGTTGAGTGTCTAACGTGGCTCCCAAGAACGTTTGTCTTTGCGATGGAGCGAGATGAGACTTGTCGAGATTGATGGAGAGACCTAGAGATTGGAAGAGGGACAAACATCTCTGAATGTGGGCGTCTGCGACCGTAAAAGAATTCGCCTTGATAAGGCAGTCGTCTAGATACGGAAAGATTTGGATCCCTTCCAGACAAAGGTGTGAAGTCACCGGTGCTAGAACCTTGGTAAATACACGGGGTGCGGAACGTAGTCCAAAGGGAAGGACCTTGAACTGGAAGTCCCTGCCAGCCACTCTGAACCGCAAGAATTTCCTGTGTCTGGGAAGAATCGGTACATGGAAATATGCGTCCTGGAGGTCGAGGGTGGCCATGTGATCTCCCGCAGAAAGTAGGTGAAGTATTTCTTGAAGTGCTAACATCCGGAAGGATAACTTCTTTAAATATTTGTTGAGGGAGCGGAGATCCAGAATGGGGCGC
The DNA here is from genome assembly GCA_963921515.1 of Calotriton arnoldi. NCBI lineage: Eukaryota > Metazoa > Chordata > Amphibia > Caudata > Salamandridae > Calotriton > Calotriton arnoldi. Next base: position 1,370,802 of record CAWUFW010001659.1, read on the forward strand.
CATTCTCCCGATTTTTTCTTGATCAGGAAGAATCTTGAATAAAACCCTGTTCCTCTTTGCAATTGAGGGACATTCTCGATCGCTCCCTTTCTTAGCATCAAATTTATTTGGGAAAAAAGCTCCTTGAGATGAGCTGGAGGTGGGCCCTTGAGAGGAGAGTTTGGAGGGATCTTTATGAACTCTAGAACATGGCCTCTGGCCACAATGTCCAGGACCCACTTGTCTGATGTTATAGCGGACCAGTTCGAGTAGAACTGGGAGATTCTCCCTCCAACTTTTAAAGGGGTAGGCGGTAGAATAGGTGGCAGGTGGCGGTTGTCACTGTTTTTTAGATGTGTCGCGTCCCCGATAGGAAGGCTTTCTCTTATTCTGTGAATAGGAGGTATTTCGTTGTCCGTAAGATTGTTGGCGTTGAGATTGGTATCGTTGACTATTTTGAAAGGACTGGTATGACCTTTGTTGGTTATATCCTCCTCGACTAGAAAAGGAGCCACGGCCCCTAGCTCCACGAAAGGGCGGCTTCTGAAATTGGAGAGTACCCAGAGATCTTGCTGTCTCGGTATCCTTCTTGATGGCTTGAAGGGCCTCATCCACATTTTGGCCAAACAGTGACTCACCATCAAACGGCATGTCAATTATCTTTGCCTGAACCTCCTGGCGAAAAGATGTTGATTTGAACCAGCCTTGCCGTCGTAGTACTGCGGCCCCTGCTAGTTGTCTAAAGCCTGTAGATGCGACATCTACGGCTGAATCTATGATCTCCGCAGAGATACGTTCTCCTTCTTGCAGTATTTTTAAAGCTTCCGATTTGGATGGTTCTGGCAACATGTCGATGTACGGAGAGATGTCCGACCACATCTGCCTGTCGTATCGGCCTAGTATGGCCAGTGAATTAGCAGCACGGACTGTTGTTGCTGCCATGGTGGAAACTTTTTTCCCAATAGTGTCCAATCGTCTGCCATCCCGATCTGGAGGAGCTGTTATTGGAGAAGATGGGTTTCTAGCTCGCCGTTGTGCCGCTTGGGCAATGACAGAATCGGGTTTTGGTTGACTTATGAGACATGCCGGTGTGTTATCTGGCGCCTTATATTTTTTGTCGAGGCGAGGTAGGACCGCAGGAACAGAAGCAGGAGCCTTCATAACCTTCAATCCTTCTTGCCAAATGAAGTCAATTATTGGGATGGTCCGTACCTGCTTCCTCGTCTGATCTTTAAAGTCGTATAGGAAACACTCATCCTTTTTGGTTTCCATAGGCATGAGGAACCTTTGAGTTGCCCTTTCCATCAGAAGATGAAACCCTCCGATGTCAACAGGAGGAGAATCGATGGGAGCTGGAGTTGAAGGAGACGGAGTTTGCAGCTGGTAATCGTCCCACTCCGTAAGAAGCGATCTGTCATCTAATTCTCCTTCCTCCCTATCATTGTCAGAGGTGTGAGCATCATTGGAATGATGAGAAGGCACCGGAGACGGTGGTCTGGGTGACCTCAACGCAGAAAAGGAAGTTTGAGGTACAGGTGTCGGTGGAATAGATGAAGCCGATTCAGATGGAGGGAAACAGCGATAATAATCATCCAACATGAATTGTAGATTATTTAATAGAGCCAAAGGCATTTGCGCCGTTGGAATCGCATCTGGAGCTGGACCAACAGTCTCTGGGGGAGGATCGTCATCCTGATCGTCCTCCTGATATTTGATGAATAATTCTGATGGGCTCCTGGCAGTGCGAAATCTGTCATCGTCCTCAGATTCCTCATCATCCTCCCCATAATCTAGTAATTGTTCAGGTAATTCCAGAGGTACCTTAGTAGGGGAAATATGCAGTGGAGAGAGGTTCTCCAATGAAGAACCACGTCTATGCAGCAAAGAAGATGCTGTTGTCAGTGATGGTAATTGCGGTGCAGAGGGCGCCGTTGCTGCAGTCGCTGACCAAACCTGCAATTCTGTACAAGCAGATAATTGTAGCGTCGACGAAGGAGCCGTCGACGGAGTCGTCGTCGATGGAGCTGGTGTAACTGAAGTAACCGACGACGAGGCAGTCGTCGACGACGAGGCAGTCTTCGACGACGAGGCAGTCTTCGTCGACGAGGCAGTCTTTGTCGACGAGGTAGTCTTCGTCGACGAGGTAGTCTTCGACGACGAGGCGGTCGTCAACGAGGCGATCGTCGACGGGAGTTTTCTACTCTTCGTCGTCGACGGGACGTCGACGGTAGATCTAATTTCCGTTGTCGACAAGATTGGCTTCACGGAGACAGAAACCAGCGTCGACGGTGATGACGCCGACGACATGATCATCTGTGGTCTCGGCGACGAGAAGGTGGCAGTCGACATCGTTGTAGCGTCGACGGTAAGTATCGTCGACGAAGTCGTCGTCGATGCCGTCGACGACGGTACCTTTTTCTGAGGTAAAATCTTCTTAGGAAAGCGTTTTGAAGCCAGAGACTTCGCAGTTTTTCTCGGGGGGGGTAGTATGCAGAGGCTTACTTGTAGAAGGTGGAGGAGCCTTTTTTGAGGAGGAAGGCAATTCAGCACCCTTAGAGGACTGCTGTTTTCTCGACACCTTAGCCCCAGGAGAAGACAAAACCTCCTCAGCAATCCTCTTCCTAGAGGACGCAGTAGAGCCCGAGGCAATACTCACCACATCAGATAAGGGGTTGTCTTGATCCTTGATCTTCTGTAGCCACAGAAGTAGACGTCCCTCTCTGTCTCTGAGAGTTTTTTGAGGGAAGGTCCTACAGATCTTGCAGTCCCTCACCTGGTGATCCGGATACAGGCAATAAATGCATTTCTTGTGGGGGTCTTCTGAAAACAGCCGGAGCTTCCCACAAGACTCACAAGGTCGAAAGAGAGATCTTTTAGATGAAGACATCCTGAAATGAAGTAATTTGTGAAGAAATAGAAAAGTACTGAGCAGAGCTCAGGGAGACTCCCTTCACACGACGTGTGGTAGAAAATCTGAGAGCCTCAGCCTCTGGGGAGAGCATTCTGGAGGGTGCGGTCGCCTGATTGGCTGCAGTTTGGACTGTTTATAATGACTTGGACAAGTCATAAATGTGGAAGTTTCTTCCCCTGTAGTTTCTATCTACTTCACTTCCTGGTTCTATGTATTACCTATATTATGGTTATTATGTGCATAATTATTGCTTTTTATGTACCGTGGGACTCCCACTCCGACGACGGGGAATGATTCAGGCATGTGAATCTATGAAAGATACCCCAATACTGGAGAACATAGAGGTCTGAACCTCTCAAAGTCCAAAGGAAAGTAGTCCAAACTCAGATGGTGTGAACAACCGTTATCCTCATCAGGGTCCTGAGAGCAACACCCCTCTGTACGCATCATCAGGGGTCCATTGTCCTCGTTCATTCTCACGTTGCAGAATGCAACATTTGCAAAAGATCCCACATTGGACATGGGAATGGCATCGGCTTCTCACACTCAGGTTAGGTGGTAACATTGCTGAATAGACCTTTCAGTTAACGCTCTGGCTCTCCATGTTCTTTCGTCAAGGTCTTCTTCTCAGACTCTCTCTTTCTATCACTAGTACAGTAATGTATCTAATCTCAAACTAACAATGCCTGTGAATACCTGCAAGAAAGGTCATGTTAGCAGAAAATGGAAAGCAGTATTTTATGCAGCATGGAAAACGTGCTTACTAATGTCAAGTTAAAACATTAACTCAATGGAGCACATTTAATATGGGTGTGCACATTTCAAGACAAATGAATGTAAATTATCAGTACATTAGATTCATATTACATGTGGCATACAGTAAAATCTTAAAGGAGTAAGTGTAAGTATGTCTAGGAACTACATTTAATGCAATATATGAAACATTAGTGTACACGTTACATAAATCAAATTTGTTTATAATATAAATGAAATTTTATAACGTGAAGGCAGTTTCTTCTATTCAAACATCTAGCAGTAACGGTCATTTAATGTATTAATGCACAATATGTAAATCTAAATCGTTTTTATAGTAAGTACATGTCTACTAAATAAGGATGGTTTATTAATATCTCATTTAATACAGTTAAAGCGCGTAGCTCGAGTTAAATCCCTAATCCTACGGTGAATGCACTTTAAAAATAATGTCAATTGCAATATTTATTTTAATATTGTTAGACCACACGAGAAACATGTGCCTTGTGCACGTTCATGTCATGTATTTGTGACGTGTAAAGGTGAAGCCAAAATTGAGCTGCACCACTTCTCTTTCCTCTTGTCTAGCTGTCTCTTCCTGTCTCCTCCCTCTTCTGATTCTGTGTCTGTTTTCTCTTTCCAGGAGTTTTCTGGGTCGAAGAGTCGTCGGACCCTCCACGCTTTTCTCAGGTAGGTGACGCCCGGTCTCCCCTGCCCCCACAAAAGCACTATGCAAAGGAAACAATTGATGAACGGAATGCTGGACAATGCAAACATTCACCCCCAGTCACAAGGATCTGGGTTAAATCCATCATTCTTTTGCTCACCACACCACCCCAGTTTGGACCCAGCCATATGCAAATCAGTCTTGACCCTGTTCCTTGTGGGAACAGTCCAGCCCGAACTTCCAAGCCAGGTCCTCCCTGGACCGGAAACAAGCATCCTGGGACCGGTTTCAGGGCATCACCCTTCATCAGCCAGGCTAGCTTGAATCCAGTGGTGTAGTGAGCACGGGACCCACGTCTGGGCATACCCTTCTCACTTAGGGCGACATATGCAAAAGAAACAATTGATGAACGGAATGCTGGACAATGCAAGCATTCACCCTCAGTCAGAAGGATCTGGGTTAAATCCATCATTCTTTTGCTCACCACACAACCCCAGTTTGGACCCAGCCATATGCAAATCAGTCTTGACCCTGTTCCTTGTGGGGACAGTCCAGCCCGAACTGCTAAGCCAGGTCCTCCCTGGACCGGAAACAAGCATCCTGGGACCGGTTTCAGGGCATCACCCTTCATCAGCCAGGCTAGCTTGAATCCAGTGGTGTAGTGAGCACGGGACCCACGTCTGGGCATACTGGGACCGGTTTCAACTAAGCATGTTTTCCACTACCCCCCGCTGTGTCGCTGCTTTTATGATAGTAGACATTTTTCACAATTTGTCCTATATGTAATTAAACCATTTGAATACTATCAATGTTCTATTTGATTATAGGGACCGCTGTTTTTCTATAGCTATATCCCAGGTCCCTAGCGATTCGCAGGTTTCCCTTGCACTGTTGATACTAATCTTTTCCCTAAGGCCCCCTCTCCAACACCTGCCACTCGCATCTCATGACTTCTAAGGAGTGTGAATGTCATCCCGGCCCTCTAAGAATGCAAAGCAAAGCCAAAACCTGGCCTGGGTGAGCTACTCACACATGGACCTAGGAAAGTTAAATTAAGGCCCTTAATTACATAGGCCAAGCCTCGTTTAGAGACACCCCCCCCCCCACCTTTTTTTAATCCCACTTAAAGCCCTGCTACAAAGTATAGACGCAAAACACATACCCTGCGAATAGCGCATAGCGCTAGTTTTCTCCTTACTTTCCCGTCTGTCAGCTGGGGGAGGGACCATGAACTTAGGAGTGAAGTAAATTGGAGTAAAATTGTTCTCCTCTAGCAGCGGGGGTGCAAATCAGGACACGAGTGGGAATTTTTCCTGCGCCACAGACTGCGAGCAAAGCAGGCTCGCCGCCTCCGGGTGTTTGGACACAAAGCACATTATGAGATCTGATTAAATCATTAGGAATATTTGTTTGTCATTAAATGCTGGCGCGCGCAAGGAAACAGCCAATTTAGCTTCATTCTGCGCCTGCTTCATTACTGAGGCAAGCACTAGATGTTCGACGGATTCCTTTCACTGCTTTCCAGTACAATACCCCATAGCTCTCTCTGACACCGGAAGGAACAGAGGTGAGGCCTCTGCGAGGAATGATTGTAATCTTTTATGCGACACTGTAAAACTAAATTATTCAGCACCGTTAGTTAAATTATGCAACACGCTAGGCAATTACAATCAAATTATGCGGTACGATCTGTGGCTTTATATAGCTGTCTTGACGTATGAGAACATATCGTTTGAACATGTCTTATTCAAAATGTTATCCACCAAAAATGAATAATTTTGGGTCCCATTTAGAGCCGAGCGGTAACAGCACACCAGCCAAAATTCGGCATATGATACGACGCGTTTGCTGTTTATTTCTATCCCTCATTTAGAGGTCGGGGACTCTGTGTATCTTATGGTAGAGTCAGCCGCATCCTTCTTCCCTCCAGTCTGTTCTCAAGAATATCTTCTGAGGTACCTCTTTATCTAGGGCCGGCCCTCTGATGTCATTCCGTCTGCTTTTTTTACGCTCAGGACCTCCATGAGCACCATGACGGCCCAAGGCATGAAAAAATGGTCAGATATCTCCCACTGCGCTGACAGAAAACTCCTGGTGCATCAGGAATTGTCAGGTCTGAAGATTAGGACCGTCGCCCTTGTGTTATGGTAAACATGGCGGCTCCTCCGTTACGGCGGAGGAGCGTCGCCCCACTGCTCTCAGAGCAGCGGACAAATTAAAAATAGAATGATAACAACATCGTTATTATCATTTTATTTTTCGTAGCTGCGGGGCTGGGTTAGGGCGGGGCGGGACTGGTGTCACAGGGGGAGGAGTGGTGGGCACACTCTAAGTGTGCATGAAGGTTTGGCCGGCCATCTTGGGCCGGCCAAACAGTCATGCGCACTTTGCATGTTATCCACCGGGCTGTAATACACAGCCTGTGTGGAGAACATGCACAGGCTCCCCGTCCCCCTCTGAGCGCCGATCCACGACACTCCGACCAATCACAACGTTGCATTGCAGAGTTGTGTTTGGCTTAGGGGAGCCTGTGTGCTTCCTGCTTCCAGGACCTGCCAGGAAGAGAAGCAACGACGGAGAGACGGCGGCCATGAAAAGGTGTTTTAAAAAAAAAAAGTCAACCCCCGCGCACTGACCTCGAGACAAGTACCAGTCAAGTTGGCTACCAAAATTCTCCCATAAACTCATTTTCTAATAATGTATAAGTTACGTCACTTTATGCCGGCAAAATCTGAGTGGTGTTCTTTTCAAAAGAGGTTCTTCAAATGGATGACATTCTAAGGGCCATTGTCAAGATGAGAAAAACAACAAAAGCTTTAATACGGTACAAAACAAAACTGAAGCCATTACAAATAAAGTTCTGTAAAATCCGTGATTCAGGTTCGGTAATTGCCTGGCCCAGCGAATAACCAAGGGAGGCTTTTGTAATTTAAGCTTTTAAGTGCTTTTCTCCATCAAGCACAGTTCAGAAGAGCATCTCTGTACGTGCTATTAAAACTAAAGCTTTAGAGCGTCTTGACTGCCTGCTGTCAGTCCTTCCTTACACAAAGCAATGCCTCCCTCGTGTACATCCGCTCTGTCACAATGAACGGTGCCATTTACTTTTCACACTGAATGAGGACGACCATATTTGGAGTGGAGAGCTCCTCTGAGTGGAGAGCTCCTCTGATCCTCTGCGTTTGATCATAGATTCTCCTTGTTTGTGTCTGTTTGGTCTAATTGGAGAAAATATTGGAAGAGCCCAACATTTATTATGGGACTAAGGCACAAACATTACTAGGTGTGCATAGCAAGGGTTGGCAAATCTAAATACTCTGCCCGGCGAGGCTTCTTCCCACCTGTGTACAGTGAGAGCCTTGACACTGACCATCAGGCTCGTTCTGGTCACATAAAACATGATATTTTACTTTGAACTTTTGAGAGTGTTTGCCACTGTTGGGAAGCTGCGTTTGCTGTGCTGCGCAGAGTCATGAGGCCCTGAGAAAATCGCAAAGGGAGACAGACCTGTGCGGAAGGTGTACCCATCCTTCATCAACCTGCCAGAGTCTGTAGGTTAATACAGAGGTTTAGAGCACATCCCGTGTGGGGAATCTGGACAATTTCTCATAGGCCAGGATTGACAGCAAGGGGCCACTTTCTTATAGCCTGTGTGGCATGCCACAGGTGATGAATTCCTGCCACATGATGTCACACCTATGAAGTGACTTTGGAAGCTTGCCACTTAGTGGTGTTCTTGAAGTATAAAAAATATTCAAATTTATAAGTCAGCCAACTTAACTTTGCATCTTACTACTGCAGCAGATGCTCGGACGCGATGTCTGGCACCAAGAGCTCTGTAGCGACAACATTTTCAACCAATGCACAGCATCATCTTGCTAATGCAGGACTATCGCTCTCCACCAGATTTCTTCATCCGGAGGCCAGAGCCATGAGCTCACCAGGGAGGAGGAGCCAAAGAGATCTAACCTTGTATGTTGGCTACAAATGGAGTTATGATTAAGAAGGCACTGCAGACAGATTTTGAGCACCATATTCCCCACACCCACTAGAACATGAATCTTCAGTTCTGCTTCCTAGCTGGCAGGTCCTCAACCAGTGGGACTGTTAGACTCATCCTAGCATTGTTGTTATCACCGGCCCTCCACTGAATTGCACTAATCATTTTATAAGGATAATCTCATTTAAAGAACAATTACTAATAGGGGAGGACAGTAGTAGGGAAGGGATATATGCACATTTCATCTTGTGTTATTTAGATTGCGCTGTTCAAACCATAGACAACGTCCCCACTTTGCACTCTGGAAGGTTGACAAACGATTTCGCTCTTTTCTTTCAAATCTTTCAAATAAACTTTAGAAAGATCCTTTGAGAATCTTCTTTTTATTGTATTCAATATCACAATGTTGCATCACACTTGTGAACTGATTTTCAATAATTCCTCTTCATGAGGGAAAATTTAATCTGTAGCTTTTTATAAAGACATGCTCTGTTCATTTGGAATACATTCCCTCATTCCCGATGCATTTCGGGACAAAGCCCTTATTCAGGGGAATCATTCGACGATATAACGATGGAATACTTCGGTATCGGTAAGCCCGGAACGTAACTCCGTCTTTATGTAAATCTTACGTGATCAGTGTAGTTAGTCCGACGATATTCTAAGTGTCTCGGTCGTTACACACGAACCATTCACTCTAAAAGGAATGGTGACAAAAATCGTCTCACCCCACATGTTGCATGTAAAAAAACAGAGTGATTGCTGCTCTCCCATAGCATTACATTTGTGTGAGGGCTCTAGAAGACACTTTATGTATCACTGATCTCTCACAAGATTGAAAACAAGTATACATGACCTACACTTCTGTATGTCTCTGTGCGAATCTTAGCCACATAGGTCAGGCGCATTCCTCAGGAATTCAAAATTAATTGCACGCCTATCTACTGAAGGATCTGGGTTCCATGTTCTAGATTACTCTGGAACCCTAGGCCGATGTCTCTTTTTCTCTGCATGAAAGAGTGGAGGGGAGGAAAATCATTAGCTAATCAATCAATTCCGTTCCAATGAAATATGACTCAGAAGAATCACAGACTACCAATTAAGTTTAGTCAATTTATTACAAAGCCAGAAACAGTTGGATATACAAGCACCTCAAGATGAGGGTGTAGAAATGCATTGGAACTGATACAAAGCCAAACCTACGAGTAAAGTTAAGATGGTGCAGCATGCACACAATGACCAGTTCCAGGATAAGGGCACAGAAAATGATGGATCCGACTTCCAAATTCCCCTTCATTGGAGGTTCGTAGGTAAAGAGCAATCGGCTGTCCCTACACTACCACTAACGTGACATCCCTACTTAGCATCTCCCCAAAGGCAAGTCTGAAAAAGGTGTCAGCACATGAAGGCTTCCTAAGGAGTCCGTTCACGTTGAATGGGTCAAGTAGCATAAAGCTACAGAGCTCGTTCTAAGATGCTTTCTCTTTCAAGGCAAGGCAGAATGTCCCCGGATTCTGTCCCTAACTTCAACACATGAACTTGCAGGTAGCGTCCTAGAATGCACCACGGCATCACACCATCCAAGCAAGCCGCCTCCTTGTAGGTAACTTTCCATGCGGCAACGATGCTCCCAGGCCTTGGCCTTGGCTAGATGAACTTGATTCCCAGGCTCTCTCCGATGAGAAAGTCCAGCAGCTCCTTATTATCAGCATCGCCATTCCATGTACCATCTCCTCCCTAAGCCTAACTCCTAAAACAAAGACATTATTCTAACTAACAAGGATGAATTTCTCCACCTGCAACAGAAACGTGAGAAAGAACAAATACTGCATACACATGAAATTCACTACTGCATCTAATACAAGAGCTTTTAGGGAAAAATACAATTTAGGCCTACAGAAATTCGGTCAACATAAGAATTGGTACATAATTTCATGAAAGCAAAATTATAAAACGAACATTATTACTGAGCACATCTCGACTCTTGACTGAACCGCACAGGATTGTGGGATAGCAGCAGCAGCAGTAGCAGCCGAAAAGACGAGGAAGACGCCGGCCGACTGGCTCCTGCTCCCCGACCCCTGCTCCAGCTCCTTGCTCCAGCTCTCGCCCCCACCACACCCCGCTGACGCCCCTGCTGACGGCTGGCTGCCTGTCTCATTCCTGCCACTTCGGTTCGACCCCCGTTTTTATTAGCGGTCGGCAGGGGGCCTTGGCCACGGATTGCAGACAGTGGATTGCAGACAGTGATAGCAGCGGCGGTATACTGCGGAGGCGAGGCGAGGCAAGACGGTGCGGAGGTGTGTGGCCTGCGGACAGTGAAGTCCGTGTTTGAGATCCTCCTGATCCTCCTGATCTTTGAACGCTCCCAGGTACCGGCACTGGCACAGGCACAAAGGCACAGAGGAAGCAGAGGTGAGCAAGGAGGAGCACGGAGGAGACCAGAGGTGGGCGAGAGAGAGAGCTTGATCCTGAGTCCACTCCCGCTCCTAAGCAGAAGCGAGCGGTGCTTTGAAAACAACTGCACCTTGTTTTGTTTTTTTTCTCTCACCATCCACCACCTAGCACCACCCAGCACCTAGCACTCAGCACCCAGCATACAGTAGAAGTGAGCGGAGATAAGGAGGGGTGCGGTGGTGCTGTGGTGAGCAGTGAGAGCCTGAGTTCTGCTCCCGCCTCCGCTCCTAGCAATAGCTGAACACTCAGTGATAAGGAGGGAAGCAGAGGGAAACAGAGGTGAGTGGCGCTCCTCTTCAATTGCGCCCTGCACCCTGCCCCCTGCTTCCTGCGCCCCGCTTTTCTCAGCACCTAGTATCTACTACCTAGTACCCAGCGACACGCCACGCCATATAATGAGGTCGGGTCGGCTGCGGGGTACATTACCACGACCCCAATTAAAGCGGCGGCGAAAGAATGAGGAGAGTCTAGAGACTGGGGATGATCTTCTACATAGCAGTCTGAGCAATCTTATAGGAGATAAGGCTCGTGAACTAGCCAATTTAGCAGCACTTTCCTCAGATACAACTTCTCCTCGATACTCTGGAGCCTGTAACAGGCCCAGTAGCAGGACCAGTCAACCATCCATCACAGGATTTTTCAAGCAGCAACATTTTGCAAACAAGGATAAGGATAATGGAACAGCATCAGCAGCCATAGGTGCTAATGGTGATCAAACATCTGATCAAATATCTGAGATCAACACAGCGTTCTCGCATGGCTCAGGCCCCGACTCAGAGTGTAAGTTTGTTAATGTCCTACCTTGCCCGGAGACAAAAAAAGCTAGCAGTGATTACCAATTAGCAGTCAATAACATTGGGATCTGTTCTACAGCGGCCACTGTGACCATCTCATCAACAACACCACAAACTATATGTCCGCTTCTGGTAAAAGCCCAAGTTCACGCTTCTATGGCCCCTATGGCTTCTACGGCAATATCTGATGGGCACGAAGGCGCAATTATGCAAATACCACAATGTTCTAGTCACAGTGAGACCAATTCTGTGATCAATATTTCGTCCGGCCCGGACCAAAACTCATGTGACGAGGTCTTTATGTCCCCCCTCGTTCGGATACCCTCCCTTGCTCTGTCTAAGTCTGAATCCACCAGGGGTTGCCATACCATGATACCAGAGGCATCCTCCAGCCCAAATGGCAGTAAAAATTAATTTAATATGGACCCACCAAGTATAATTTTGGAAACTAGTATCATTAACAAGGACAATAAGTCAACTCTTGTCCCAGGCAAAATAACCGCAGAGAATGTACCTTCACTAAACGGCCAAAGCAAGCTTGTGCAAGCTGATTCTTTGATTAATCCGCTTAGTTCAGCCGACCTATCATTGCTAGCCAAATATGATGAAAATTTTCAGGACGGAATCAGTGTTGTAGAAAATAAACTAAAAAGCCCAGAAAGCGGAATATGGGGCAGTTTACTTAACACAATGGATAACATCACCAACGCTCTCAATTTTCATTCAGATAAACTGAACATTCAAGTGGATTTATTAAACACATTGGCCCTCTACGTAGCTGGGATAGATGCCAAATTGCTTCATTTATCAAACCGGGTAGCCAAAGCCCAATCAGACAAAGACAATCAACTGTTAACATGCACATGTGTGCAAATAATTGATAAAATCTCAGAGTTACCGACTATTATGAGTTCCATGGTGCAAGAGGTCAAGGCGATGTCAGACAAAATTGTACAAAACAAAGCAGTCTTGAATGAACATAATCATGGTTCTCACTTGGATACTAAAACCTCAACTGTGGGACCATCAGATGAAACTGGGAGTCCACAGGCAAAAACCGCGATAAGAAGAAAATCAACAAAAAATAAAAATAGCTCTAATATTAGTAAAACTAAGCAACATAATATAGCTCCATCAACAAGGAATGTTGCAGTAAGGGAAAACCAATCTCTAAGGGAAGAGACTCCATCAAATTTGCCACAGAAATCTCAGGTCTTGAAGGAAGGAAACAAATCCATTGATTTAACATCGGCAGATGAAGTTAATGCCCCACAAATTACTCCAAACCAGGCATAATCCATTAATAAAAACTCAGATGGTCTAACTAAAAGAGCAAGAAAAAGACTAAGGAAAGCTCACATTAAAATAAAAAATTCAAAAAAATCTACAATCACAGACTTGCCAATTGAGCTTATTACAAAAGAAGTCTATGCAATTTTCAAACCCTTGGAATCTCGCCGGAGCAAAACTATGACCGGCCTAACTGGGCCGGCCCTAATACGACCTCCCTCCGAAGTGTTCCATGACTGCATAAGGTCGCAAACTACTGCAACATCTAATCTACAAGAGAGTGGTCAAGATCAGGCTCAAAAAGGAAACGATCAACGATTTGAGAAGCAAAATGTTGGTAAACGGAAAAGTGCTAACAATGATGCCTTTTCATAAATCATTTCAACCAATATCAAGCATACAGTATCCTCCGAACCAACAATTGTGGATGACACTGGGCCAGGTAATGGGGTCATTCAAGACATGCAGCTGCCATCCGAGATCATTGGTAATATAATAAAAGAAAAATTAAAGAATAATGAATTCTCAGATACAGCTACGAAATTAGCATTTTGTCCATGGTATACTTCAAGAGGTCCACACGATATTCTAAATCGTGGTAATATTTTGAAACTGTTAAACGCAATCCCTGACCTTAAAGACCTAACATCGGAAGATTTAGATTCAGTTGAATTCAGAGAAGATCATAACAATTCCAACAAAGAGATGACTCTTACAACTTGGCATCGCGAAGACACAGTTAAAAAAATCTTAGCAAATAAAACACAATTTGAGAAATGGGGTATCAAAATATGGAAAATCAGCAAATGTCAATATCCTACTCTGCTGATCCCGACGTTATCAATTAACAGTCCAGCCTCAAGGGATCCCGCTATAAGTTCAAGATTAAGAGGACATTTCAGGGTTCTGAAAGGAGCCTCAGGGCCACTGACTAATTTAGATCTGTCATCCGGGATCAAGATTACAAGCTGCAACCTGGGCACTCGTGTATGTGAAGAGATAAAGAAAGATACAGCCCTCAGTGATGATTGGAGCTGGCTCCCTACACTACTAACAAAAGGGAGAGCCGACATGCACGAATGATGCTTAAAAAGCTCATATAGAGACATAAAACCCTTTAATATTTGCTCGTGGAATACCAACGGTCTGAAAACCCTTATAGAGGATCCTGATACAGTAATCTTTTTGAGGGATTTTGATGTTTTAATGTTCCAGGAAACATGGAACATGGAAAAGGAACCCCTTATTGGTTATTTTGAGTATTGGAACCCTGCATCCCGTAAGGCAGCCTTTGGTCGCGCAAGTGGAGGCCTATCTATCTATGTTTCTCTGAGTTTGGACGTCAAACATTATGAAATTGACTTTCAACTGGCATGGCTTTTGTGTATCAAACTAGCTTTTAAACAACCCATAATACTCCTAAAAGTTTACCTAAGTTAAAAAAACTCTGACAAGTCTTCTCAATTTACTGTCCTATGGGAAATAGTCAAAGTGCTGTATCACGACCATTTAGACGCAATGATAATCATCTCAGGAAACTTTAATATGCACCTCCTTAATCGAAACTGCGTCAATAAACTAACCAAAGCTCTGACACAGATGTGCTGTTCCCAGCTTAATAAATATAACCTTGTGTTACTACAGGATGACGACCAAATACCCACACTCAAAAAAACAGGCCAATTCTCCATCATTGATTATTCCATTATCTCATTGGGGCTGACATCCTCCCTCTACAAGTATCAAGTAATACCCAGGATAGAAAGCGACCACAATCCACAATCGATCTCCTTGTCTTTATCATTCGCTTATCTGCCGGAAGCAAGATCCATGAAAATTGTCCCAACAGCCTTTAGCCTTAAAAGACTAGTGTGGAACACGAGAAACCAAAAGGAAATACTGGATTTCCTAGAACTCACAATCGCCAAAGTACTGATTGAGAAAAATGAAGGGAAGTCCATGGTTGATATCTGGCCTTGTTTGTGTGTTTCCCTTTTGGATCGTTTTCCCCCTTCCATGATATCAAAAGGCTCCATCATGATAACAAAAAAATCAAGATGGTACACCAATTGGCTGCTCCGCCTAAAAAGAGAACTTAATAGAGCCATAAAGGCGATCTTCAGAAAGCCGAATGGAGTATTAAAAACTTTGGAACTTCATAAATTAAAAAGGCTCAGAAAACAATATAAAAAAGAAATATGGAAAGCCAAACAATCCTACTATGAGGGAATATGGTCCAAGCTACACTTCTCATGTAAAACTCAAAATCCCAATCTATTTTGGGGCACTATAAACAATCTTGAAAATGGTAACAAAAGAGGGAATAGTGCTAATATCACCGAATCTTGCTGGGCATCTTTTATTTATAATCTTTACGGTGCACCCTCGGACCCACAGTTTGACATCAATTCTGTTTGCCAAAAGACAAATAAGTCAAACAGAGAAGAAGGCAGAAAATATGGTAACGTCCAGCACATTGTCCAAGCTGAGCAAGAAGTTAAGGAGTGTTGGTCTATAGAGCAAGTTAAAAAGGCAATAAGCAGGATCAGATCGAATGGAGCACCGGGCCCAAATGGAATTCCAAATTCAATTTTTAAAGCAAATCTTGAGCATTGACCAGAGGTTTTAATGATTTTATTCAATGATGTTATTAAATCTGAATCAGTCCCTGAGTCATGGCAAGGAAGCATAATTCAGCCGATATACAAAAGTGGTCCACAAGACAATCCTGCAAATTATCGGCTAATTGCCCTAACAGACGTGGAGGCAAAAATCTTTGCGAGCTGCTTGCTTGAGGACTTGGAAGAATGGGCCATAAAAAAAGATCTAATTCCAGCTCTCCAAACCGGATTTAGAAGAGGCGAATCAACTATCACGAACTTGACTTTACTGACTTTATTGGGCGAAAGGGCTAAATATAGAAAGCAAAAGTTATATATTTGTTATGTCGATCTTAAAGCCGCCTTTGATTCTGTTCCCCGTAATCTACTTTGGGCCAAACTTTTGGAATGGGGTATCCCAAACCAACTGCTTAATATGATTAAATTATTATATACTAATACATGGGTTCAGATCAAAGTCGGAGATGGCAGAAGTACAACCCGCCGTTTAGAAACTAAGACTGGTCTGAAACAAGGTTGTGTTCAGGCTCCATGCCTTTTTAATCTTTTTATGGCCGACCTACCAATACATTTTAAAGAAGTTAATGCTCACTCACCTACCTTCTTAGGCAATGACATCAAATACTTACAATATGCTGATGACACCATACTGTTAAGCCATTCTGTAATAGGCCTAAGAAGACTGGTTGATTCTTTTAATAATTATATTACCCTTAATGGTTTGCAAATTAATACTAAAAAGACAAAAATAATGACAATTGGTGGTACAAAAACAGATAAGAAAGAATGGAATATCAACGGGTTACATATCAAAACCGTGAAATATTATAAATACCTAGGAATAACATTCGACGATAATATGTCCTTTAGACAGCATTTCAATAACCTCAAAGCAAAGGCAACAGCCTTGTCCTTTGCTTTTAGAAAGCTGAGGGACAAGTTGTCATGTCCAAACCATTGAAGGTCATGAAAGCAAAGCTGATTCCTTCTTTGGCTTACGGCTCAATGCTTTTTCGTGGTAAAACGCTAAAATTCTTGATGACCTACAAATAAAGGTCTTCAAATCAGTCTTTGGGGTCCCTAGGCATGTAGGACACGCTAATATCAGATTAGAATTTGGTCTGAAAAGGCAAACTCTGGTACGGCAATCTGCCTTTCTAAAAATGCTATATTCTCTGTTTCGCTCAGAACTGGGTACCCTTGCAAACCAATGTTGGCAGGAGATATCGAGGTATGAGCATGCTAGGAGTTGGAGAACCATTTTAAGAGAGAGTTTACACAACTTTAAGTGCCCATCCTTTGAAGAAGAAGTTAGGAGCAAAGTAGTTTTTAAACAAACAATAAATCGTTCAGTTACTCTTTTATCAAGTATTCTAGACAAGGATGAGCTCAAAAAAAAGAATCATTCCTGGTCAGTTATCAACTCATTTATTAAATTAGAACCTCAATCATACCTGATGACTCACTTAAAACCATTTCTAAGGAACAAATTTATGTTATTGCGGTTTGGGAGATACCCGACAAAGGATGGAATACCCAAATGGGGAAAAAATTGGTCCACAAAAATTTGTAGGCTATGTGGCTTCCATGATGAATCTTTAACACATATAGTAACTACGTGCCCCCAACTGTTAGAAGAGCGGAAGACTTTGTTGAGACCCATTTTTAACGAACTTGGGGTGAGAACATGTCGAAACGCCATTATTATCTGTCTCACTGGGAATATGCCACGCTTAATCCCACAATTTGTAAAGTTTATTTATATTGCCGAAAAAAACCTATTAATCAAGACTGATAATGAATGTTAAGACAGGAACGTGTCGTTAAAGATTTTAATGCTAAAATGATAATCTGCTTTTAAAAAGTTCTGTACATAACTTCGAAATGAAGTTTCAAAAGGTCTTAAATTGTTACAGTGATAGGATAAACAAATTTGAGATTTACGACAAATGGTTTAAAAATTTTAATAATAGAATGTGGAATTGTCTTCCAGCCATTAGCACAAATGCACCTTATTCATTGCTGCTTTCTATTATTGCTGCTAACTTTTCAGTATAATGCTGTATATTTTATCGGCAAAAAAATAATGTTTTTAACCTATTGTGCTTTATTCCTGATTGTAATGATTTTTATTAATCAACAAATAAAGTAATTAAATACAAAATACTGAGCACATCCAAATTACACATTATAAATCATAGTAATCGTATAAATGCTCATTAACTTCATGTACAAATTCTACACATCAATGCTTTAGACTATCATATGTAGTGCGACATTAATTTCTTCATGTTTACATTGAAATATCCCTAACACTTCACATTTCATGTTATTACAATACGTGTTCTACTGACTCAATGTTAGCGCCACAAAGGATTATATGTGGGCGCAAACTATCCATGATCATAATGCACCCCTACAACCAACAGAGCAAATCTGTGCTCTATCACTACTTACCCCATGTCGCTTATGTGGGAGCACAAAACCTTGTTTTCTCAAATACACATTAATTACTTACATCATCCAATTCAAATGATGATGGCTATGTTGGTGTATGATGGTGTGTGTCTTTGCATATAATGAAACTGATATTTTGAAGGTGTGTGTGTTGGCATATGATATTTGGAATGTTGGTGTATCCAGGTGGGTGTGCTGGTGTGTGCCGTTGTGTGGATGTATGAGGGTGAGTGTGCCTCTATCTTTAAAGCCCTCAATGGGACCCCCCACTTCTACTACATCCACTCTATGTGTCCTCATCTCTCTGTAATTACTTTGAGGGCCCTAAGCACTACTGTGTCCTAATAAATGGGTTAAAGATTCCAGGGGCTAACATTATCCACTTTGGGCATGTTTAAGGTGGCGAAAGTCTTCAGCCATACTAGACGTGGGCTCTGAGGACTGGGTGTGTGTGTGTGGGGAGTATACTATGGTAATCCTAGTGTACTCCCACATCTAACACTAAAATCTATATTTAGGCAACAACCTCAGAGTTAGAAATCTGGAAGAACGAAAGCTAAGTTTTCAGCAACAAGACAGTGGATACACAGGAATGGTTTTGGCATCCTGGTTCCCTCCTTTGAAGTGAGCTCAAAGTGTTATATTTAAACTCAATAGACATTTCAAACAGGTTATGACACTGTAATGTGAAAAAGAGGTCCACCGTGATTAGGGCCTGTCTGGCTGGGGGGACAAAAGAAGGGCCCTGCCCAAGTGTCAACTAACATTTCCTGTCACAGAAAGGCCTCTTTGAAGTGAGCCCCATGTGTCATATAAAAACCTGAGCAGACCTGTCAAGAAAAATGTGACATTCAAGCAGAATTTATGACTTTAATGTAAAAAAAAATGCTCAGCCCCACCCTGCATTTTCTGTCAGGTTCAGAGAGGTCATCTCTGCCCATTCAGGTCAGCCTATTTTTTGCTCCTGGAAGGTGTTTCACAACAATTCACACCTATTCAGCAGTGGGAGTACAAATGCAAATGGGTTTCCAGAGACTTTAGTCAGGGAAAAGGTAAATTTCTAAATGTATCGTTTCCAAAATATTTAGTAAAAATCCGACTTCAACATTGAATTGGATTTTTAATAACTATAATATCTGTTTAATTATTTTTCTATCTAGTCCTATTCCAAAGATACAGTATTTGTATTTATTATTGCATCCCAGTGTTTTCCTATGGATCAGCCAGCCTTGCCACAGTGAAAATACAATTTTGGGGCTTTTTCAC
This sequence comes from Calotriton arnoldi, assembly GCA_963921515.1. Lineage (NCBI taxonomy): Eukaryota > Metazoa > Chordata > Amphibia > Caudata > Salamandridae > Calotriton > Calotriton arnoldi. The sequence continues at coordinate 1,389,994 of CAWUFW010001659.1, forward strand.
TGTAAGGACACGTTTGACTTTAAACTCCTACATGCACTACTTTTAAATATCATGCACCTTATCTTATGGGTAATATGGCCTAGTTAGGGGTGACGTATAAATATTTAAAATGAAGGTTTTGACCTGTCAAAAGGGGTTATTTTGACAGGTTGAATTTGCAGTTTTAAAACTGCACGGTCGCACATGGTAGATCTACAGTCAGGTTTGCATTGTCACTGGAATGGATGGCACAATGGGTGCTGCAGTCCACAACTGACAATTAACGTTCAGGCCCTGGTTGCACTTTGTACTATATACTAGGGACTTAAAGGTAAGTCAAATATGACAATTAGTGGTACACAAATTTCATCATGTTGAAAGGTAGAGTACAGGCATTTTACCCCTGCTCAGCAGGGGTAAACTGCACAGAATTCTACAAGCAGCAAAATTTGGCTTCAGTAAAAAAAGGCAAACAATCAGTGGTGACACTACAGAAAGGGCAAATTTCCAACAATTACCACCTCACAACACACTATTGGCTGTTTGGTGTGTTATCGTGCCTCCTACAGAGTGCTTGATTTGCCATGCATGAGGCTCTTTTTACATCTCCAAAGCCTACTGAATCATCTTGTACTAAATTCTTTATTTCATAGCTGTATACAGAAAGAATCTTTTTCACTGCTGCAGGCTTTAAAAATATTTTAGTCAGGATTCAAAATACAAGCCAGATCTATTGGCTTTCCCAGTTCTTATTTCTTTGTATCTCTCCCTGGCCTCAAAACAGACTGGGGAGAGCTATTGATAAGATGGCAGTCTTACCCACACTCTTGTGAATCATGCAACATCGACCTTTTGATTGAGCTGTTTTCTTTTTCCCTGTTTACTTTGGTTTTCTCGTGTTTTTCTCCCAGAAATTGTAAACACTGGGAGGACAACACTCAGAGTGTCAAGTGTGCATGTGCACTGTGGTTCTGTTGTCAACTCATGCCCTCTCAGGCATTTGTACACTTTTTAGAACAGTCTTAATTTTTCATGTGCACTGGACACTCACAACTTGCCTTAAATTTCCAAAACGGCTGAACTGGCTTCCACCAAAGTAAGGCAAGGCACTGAATGGCTAGAAGGCCATCGTTTAATACTAGTAAAGGGCCACTGTTCCTAAGAAAAGACAGAGGAAGTCGTTTTAGAGAGATAGGAGGGGAAGTCAAAGTGACATTTACTTGGTGCCCTCACAGCACTTGAGAGGTCGGATAGGTGCAGCAGTTAGTGCCTGTTGACATAACGATCGTGACGGCATGCACGCTCTCGCTTGACTTATGGGGATACATTTCTAAATCTCATAGATCGGACCATCTTCTAGGTCCCTCTGGTGGCACTACTTCAATTGATGAGGCCATCTCTAACACATTTCTATTGTATCTTACTTCCTTTTGGTCCTGAAGAAGCGCTAGGGATCTCCTCCTGAGATCACCAAGAGCGCGAAACATGTCAACCTAACACATTCCACTTACACACTTGCATCGTATCTCACAGCTACTGAGGGTCATCATCACCCTTGAGTGGCCGCTAACCTTTTGGTTTTTTAACCGTGACAGAGGGATCTCTTTCATTAAATCTGGTCACTATAGATCCCCTCTAGGTATTTTTAACTTACCTATCACTGCACGAGCACTACTTCGCACTCACCATACGGCGTGAAAACTAATAGATCTCTGACAAAGCGACCCTTCGGGGGACCAGTAGGGCATTGCAGCGCCGGCCCTACAAGGAGCGCCGCCCTATGATGAAGCATGACATCCCTCGGGATGTGTGAGGGCACCAAGTAAAAGTCACTTTGACTTCCCCTCCTATCTCTCTAAAACGACTTCCTCTGTCTTTTCTTAGGAACAGTGGCCCATTATTAGTATTGATTCATTATTTGGGAGCATGGGCACTGGACCTTTATTAAGCTCCTGGTCCCCCTCCTTCTCTTTTTTGAGTAGAAGGCCATGGTGCCATAATATTCCTTGGGCGATTTCGGAGTTAGGTGTGCAGAAAAACGCCCTAAATGAAATACCATTTTAAACCGAATGATAAATGATTTTAGGACCCGCCCCTTATAACTTTTGAATTGTTTGACTGATTAGCACTAAATTTGGCCCACTGTAAGATATACTACCATTCAGGTTTTCTCCACGATTGCCACAAATTGGTCAAGGGGGATCAGAGTTATTAAGGATAGAAAAACTTTCATTCCTATACAGTGGAGTCAACCTTAACTAAAGAGGTGCGACAGTGCCTCTGTAAATATCATATCCTTATATGCTGTGGGCGATGGTTATACCAGGTGTTAGTGGCCCTGAACCCGAGTTATAGGCCTGAGCCACATGTGACAGCCTATCACGAGGGAGAGAATGCAGAAGAGCTATAACAGTATAAGAACATTCCACCCAGTGAAGATAGAACGTCCTAAATTAAAAAGAGAGAAACACAAAGGCAAACATTGAAATGTTAGAGCAGAAGGCCAATACCAACCATTATTACCCCTGAGCTGCTCCATTTAAAAATTATTTTAGGCGAAATAGGCCTAAAATTGCTCAGCACCCTAGGATTCGCATCAGGTTTCCTCAGGACTGGAAGCAATAGCGACTGCTTCCAAATCTCCGGCACAACAGCAGACTCAAGGGAAGAGTTCATCAGTTTGTGCAACACTGGATTAAAAAGAGGGGTGGCCAATCTCAGAATGTCTGGGGGTCATTGATCAAGCGACAAGCCGGATTTAGAGTTGGCTAGTAAAGAAAGAGATTCCTCTATGGAGATAGAATCAAACTTAGACAGCAGTGGGCTGGAGGACGGTGTATTTTGCAGAATCGACTGACTATGTCAGAGAATGTACGGTGGGCCTACTATTCCGACAGTCCCGCACAGCTGCTCTCTCAGGGCAATTCAAAACAACTTACAGCAAAGCATACGTCCGATTAGAATTGAACAACAGTGTAATGTCCATTAATAAATCATAAGTTTCACACAAATCAGTCATTGGTGATACTTTCACCACATATCCCACACCTTCTGATATTTCTGTCGACATCCCCTTGATTTATATACATGCTTTTCTGCCTTAGCACAGTAGCTCATAGCCTGGGTCCAATCCCTTATAGAAGGTGCCCTATCTGACATCCAGGTGTGGGCAATAACCCTATAGGCAGTAAATAGACCAATTGTCTCAAATATTCTTGTGGTTGGGCGGACTCCCCACTCATCCATGAGGCCAAAAAGTGTCAACTTAGGATACTGTATAGCAGTCATGTCCACGATCTGGGACAGTGTATCATGCATGAGGGACCGATACTGCTTTATGACTGAACAGCCCCGGACTGAGTGGTAGAAGTTGCCCAGCTCCACTCCACACCACAAACCATGGGGATCCATCCCCTTCTTTATTCTGCTTAACCTATATGGGCTGTAGTATACCCCATGCAAATATTTCAGGTCAATCGTAGGGACGATGGGGGCCATTTTTGATTCAGCCCAGACTTGCGCCCATCAATTTCGTAAATGCAGAGTGGCTTGTGCGGGTTTATTAACCAATGTGCTACATAAACACAAAACAGAGGGAATTACTCAGAATTTAGTCTAGTCCTTGTTCCTTTTGTCACTCTTCAAACCATTGGGATCCCAAATATCCGTGATGCTACGGTGACATCATCATTTATACCTTGTCCATCAAATAGACACAAACATAGTTAATTGGAAAAAAGTATAATCAATATGTATTCTTCAATCGTCTTTTTGTTGGTTTTTATTTGATTATAATAAGTATTACAAAATGAAGTAACATCCATGCAGTTGCGTAAGTAAAAGAAACCTATCACACGATCTGTAGCATAAGGAGACAGTTAGCGTGGACAATTCTATTATGCAGTTAAATAAAAATAAAAATATGTGTGTGTTTTGTAGTATAGTCAATCATTCCAGATATCTCGTTCACTCCCCTGCAGGCGCCTCAGATTGGGTAACTGAACTACCCATGTCTAATCATGCAGGATACGCCCTTCAATGGCCCCATATAATTTTGGGTCTAGATGTGATAGGTTGAAGAGATGAATATATTTCAGATTGATCATTGCAAGTAATCAGATCTTGTATCCACTCGTCCTTATTTAGGGCTGGCAGTCTACACCGATGCATGGCCACCCTCCTTTGGCCAGCAGAAGCGCCATAGCTACACATTTACGAGGAGTTGAGGCTTTAATGGTGACGTGTCTACTGAATTTAGTTCAACAGATTTTGCTGCACCTAATCACAAAAAACCTGTGAGGCTTAAAATGACAAATGTTGCCCCACCATGGGCTTCATGTTGGTTATGTTGCCTCAGTATTTGCTATGCAGTTCACTAACTTATGCTGGTCATCTCGGAGGATACCTAGATCAGCCAACACAGTATCCATTTTGAGCTCCAACTTCTCTCTGGTGTCCCTGATTGCTATTAGTGTGGAGTCTAGTGTGGTTTATGTAGAGACAGGGGCCTCCCGAGCACTATTGGAAGATCCCTCTTCCATATCAATGTGTGGGCGAGTGGGGGCCGGGTGCCTCCCTCTGCACCTTTCCACCAAGAGTGCCTGCCCATAGCCACGGAACAATAGACAAGTCACTTCTCTTAGTAAACCTCTGGTCCGGTAGCATCTCCGACCCCACTATACAATACAATACAATACAATAAAGTTTATAAAGTGCGCAGCTGCTTCCAAGGAGCAGAAAAACCAGAAAGACCAAAACCCTACCTGAGGGCATCTATCCCCCTACAATGTGCTGCACTCCCTATTTGAGCATCTATCCCCTTACAGTGCAACTGGCAGACCTAGCCTTAACCAGTGGTTCAAAGAATAGATTAGAATCAAATTGAAAACGAAGGTTTCTTGTACATGAAGAGGGTACCGGAGGGGGTCCAAGTTCCAAAGGCCATCAGTTCTGAGACTCTAGATCCTAGTGCCAAAGAAAAGAATTTCAATTTTTTCAGAATTCAATTTAAGGCAATTATCATTCATCCAACCTCAGACCTCCTTCAAACAATGCTTGAAGGACTGCAGAGCCTCCACCTCATTATTCTGAAAGGACAGCATCAGCTGAGTATCGTCAGCATAAGAGATTACACGTATTCCCCAAGCTTCAACCAAGCTACCAAGCGGCGTCAGATAAACATTAAAATGGGTCGGTCTCAAGGCCGAGCCATGGGACACCGCACAGTCAAGTGGTTTGACGGTTGATGTAAAAGGGGCAAGAAAGCCCACCTGTGACCTGCCTTCCAGGTAGGATTTAAGCCAAGTCCATGCCTGGCCTTGGACTCCGACATTCCATAACTTGCTAAGAAGTATTGAATGTGATACAGTGTCGAACGCTGAAGATAAATTGAGTAACACTACCATAACCTTGGCATTCTGATCCAGGTTGTCTTGAATAAATTCAGTAACTTCCAAGCGAGCGGTTTCTGTGCTGTAGCCCGCTCTAAAGCCCGATTGTGTATCATAGAGGAGGCCGCTGGATTCCAAGGACTGGGAGAGTTGACAGTTAACCGCCTTCTCTAACATTTTGGCTCCAGCAGGAACAAGCGAAATAGGCCTAAAATTGCTCAGCACCCTAGGATCCGCATTAGGTTTTGATGGAGCGCGATGGTGCTCTTCAAATTTGTTGGGGTGCATTATAATCAAGAGTAGTTTGCACCTGCATTTATTCTTTGCCGTATTAACATATGGTTAGAAAACATAGTTGGTATAACAACGTGAAAGAGAAATGTTAGATTTATTACGTGCCATGCAAGAAATAATGTGGCAGTTGTGTTTTGAATAATGTAATCATTAGCTTTTGTTGTAAACGATTAACGAAGTTGCTCATGTATAATGTAAAGCATAGATTTAAACATGCACCACATTGAAAGCTGCACATGAACGTGGCTAATTGAGAATTGATGTGTAGAATATTATAGGTTGCTCATAGCGATTTTGCACTAATATGTTTATGTAACGTGATAGTTGGAAATGCATTTATAAATGTTCGTTCGTGTGTAATTCATAGGCCCTGCGTGCCTTATCCTTATGTTGGCTGATTTCTGTAGGCCTGAAATGTAATTTCCCTGATGGCTCTAGTAGAGGGGATAGATCGAAATTCATGTGCATGTTGGATTTGTTCTTTCTCACGTTTCTGTTGCAGGTGGAGAAAGTTGCCTTTGTTAGTTAGAATAACGCCTTTTGTTTTAGGAGTTAGGCCTGGAGAGGAGGAGATACTTTTTACGAAGGAATGTTGATAATTGGGAGATGGTGTTCTTTCACACTGGAGGAGGCCTGGGAATCAAGGTCACCGAGCTAGGAGCTGGGGGTACCAGGATGCGATGGAAAATCACCTATGAGAAGTGTCCAGGAGAATAAGGTGATCCTGATGCAACAGTGGGCATGTTCTGTGTTTTTGCACTTTGAATTAGGGACAGCGCCCCGAGAGTGGAGACAGGAGAAGAGGTGAGGAGATCGAAGGAGAGAGTAGGAGCATCTTAGAACGAGATCTGTAGCCTAGCTACTTGACCCATATAACGCCAGTGTACTTCTCGGAAGTCTTCACGCACTGACACCTCATTCTGATCTTGCCTGGGGAATGCTAAGTAGGGCTGTCACGATAGTAGAAGTGTAGGGATAGACTAAAGCTTTTTCTCTTATCAACCGCAGATGAAGACGGATCTCGATGTGGGGCAATCATTGCCTGTGTCCTGGTTCTGGAGATTGTCATTCTTTTCTTGCTTCAAAGATTTAATCTTGCTCGTAGGTTTGGATTTGTATTAGTTCCCTTGTATTTCTACAACCTTGTCCTGAGGTGTTTGTATGTCTAGTTATTTTTGGCTTTGAAATAAACCCACTAACTTGAACTTCGGAGTCAGTGATTCTTCAGAGTAATGCCTCTATCTAAAGTTGATTAAATTGTGTAGATGAGTTATTTCTCCCCTCTACACTTCTCATCAGGCAATAAAGGTCCATCAGCCGAGGTTTCCGGAGTAAGCTGGTAAAGTGTAACCCGGACTTATCAGTTGGTAGCAGAAGGACGGTTGCCTCTGCAGTGAGGAGAGAATTTAGAAGTGAGGGAAAGTTAGTCATAGAGCCCCATAGAGCCCAAACGATGAAAGCTCAGAGGATCGAGAGCGGAGGACGATGGCCTTTGGTCGAAACCAACGGAGAGTGACGGTGTGGCGGAAACAGCAGTTCACAGTGGAGTGAGTATGAATAGGGATGTGTATGTTAGATTGCGGTGATGATTTGATTGTGTGATGTCTTGCGGAGTTGGGATGAGGGTCTAGTGATTGTGGTTTCAGGCCGGACGGGCGCAGTCCATGTGATTTGTTTTGATTTTGTGTCAGGCTCGACGAGTAGCCTAAGATCCCGGGATAGAATGTGGTGTAGAAAACACCAGTGCTGTAATTGTCTGACCAGTGGTTGTGGGAGTCGTGAAGCGCTATCGACGAACCCACAGGTGATAGGGAAATGTGTGTGAGAGAGCTTGATAGAGTCGTGTGGGAAGCTAGTGCACAAGGGCGAACCACAATGATTCGAGTGGTCAACGCAGGTCGTGGGTCACTGTGTGTGAATGATTTGAGCGAGTGGATCCTATCGATTCGTTTCCAGGACCATCCGGCCGTTCATGGGCAGATGGTCTGAGGTGATTGTCCGGTCGTTTTGCGGACAGACGGTTACCAGAGGTGAGGCAGACAATTACTTGTGAGGCTGTCCGGTCGTTTTGTGGACAGACAGTTGGATGTGACTGTCCGGTCGTTACGTGGACAGACAGTTAATTGATTCTGTGCATGAAGTGCATGAATGTGTAAGGAAGAGATTGTGAAGGGGTGAACTGCTGCGTGCATGTGTGTAAGAAGGAAGAAGTGACGTCGGAGAGTGCCGCGCTGCGATAGGTGAGTTGGTGTAGAGCCGTGCTGGCATTGGTGGGTTTGTCATCAGAAAGTGGGACGAAAACATCTGGTGGGTAAAACAATTTGATTCGATCATGCGATGCTTTAGGGTGCTAAGAGACCTTTGTAGGGGAGATAGAGGAGTAGTAACTCGAGTGGGTGAGGAAGCACCACCCAAGGACACACCAGCACATTACATGGCCACAAATGTAGGACTTCATACCATAGTTTGGCTTCAAAATTGGCATAAGATTACCGAAAAGGAGGGAGATTTGGCTTTTCCATGTTATGGTTCATTTAGATTAGACGTGCTGTATCAGTTGAGGGCAGAGATGACTTCATTGCGACCTCCACCTAGACCGACACAGTTTGAGGCATTGAGAGCAGCACAGGCAAAGAAGAGGGAGCGAAGTCAGGGAAGGATCAAAAAAGTGATGAAGACATATCAGGATGCGCGTTGGGACGCACAGTTGAAGAAATGGAGGGTAGACCCTATTGAGGGAGAGAGATTATTCCCGCTGCTAGTGAAAGTCGGAGACGCTCAGAAAAGGAAGGAAGAGGACGATAGTGATACCGATGACAGCTTGTTAGACAGGTTGTTGGCAGAGCATCCACCTCCATACAATCCAAGCTCGGAGGAGGGAAGGCGATCGCTGATGGGGGAGATGGGAGTCCCAGTGCAAGAGTAGTGGGAAAGATTTCAACAGGTACGGAAGGAATAGGGATACCAGCGTTGAGGAGTGCAGAAACGAATGGAGTTAACGCTGCTGTGCAGGGAGCTAACGCTGCTACACGGTTACCGGAATCCTTTACGGTGTACAATCTGAGTCAAGTAGAAAACAGTAGTCAAATACAGTCAGTAGTGGGAGGAGGTACTAGCTCTGGAGGAAACGCTACAATGAGCGGAAGTGGTCCCTTCTTGAGACCTGTAGAGGCCAGTACTCCATTGCCGGCCACTGCAGACTCTTCTAGAGGACCCATTGAACATAGAGCGGTAACATCAGTGTTGTTGGCAGATTCACGTTCTGGCTTGAGGATGTGGGAAGTCCCCGTTCGAGGTCCCGTAGGGAGGACTATAGGAGGAGTTAATCAGGGAGCGTCTGGGAGTCAGGATGTCCCTCGGAGCACAGCTGGAGGGAATACCCGTGGAAATCAGAGCAGTGAAAGCGGAGAGTTGAGTAGTGCATCGAGTCATGGAACGATTAGAGCTGCTATAAGAGCCAAAGTGTTAGATGTAGTGAAGTTAAAAGCGGAAACGGATGAGATGATTAGTGGGAACTTACCTCTGGAAAGGATGGAGCTTTATGAACAGGATGAACTGTTGTTTTTGGTGCAAAGGATGTGACCCGTAAGGCAAGGAAAGCCCATGAGAAACTGACAGTGTTAGCACGGAGATATGAGGAGGATTTGTCCAAAACGAAAATGTTGCAGGGAAGTCATAGACTAAATTACAGTGATCAGGAATTGGAAGAAAAAAGAGTCATAGGTTTGAAAACACATATTCGAGAATTGATTGTAGGGATATGTGCGTGGAGCATGCTTGACAAATGGAAAGAAAGGTGGTCAAAGAAAAAGAGTGTCAAAAAGGGCATAGGAGATACGCCATCTCCAGGAGGAGGGACAGCAGGAGTAGAGGCTTACCCGTTGCGAGAGGTACCGAGTGGAGGGTATGTGCATGTACCTCCATCATCATTCTTTAGCTCACTCCACCACCCCAGTTCAGACATGGCCATATGCAAATCAGTCTGACCCTGTGCCTCATTGGAACAGTCCAGCCCGAACTGCCAAGCCATGTCTTCCCTGGACCGGAAACAAGCATCCTGGGACCGGTTTCGGGTTCAAAACCCTCATCAGCCAGGCTATCTTGAATCCAGTGGCAAAGTGGTATCGCTTTGTTCGCCCTAAGTTGGCAGGGTATGCCCAGACGTGGGTCCCTTGCTCACTTTGCCACTAGATTCAAGCTAGCCTGGCTGATGACGGCTGAATAGCCAGAAACCGGTCCCAGGATGCTTGTTTCCGGTCCAGGGAAGACATGGCTTGGCAGTTCGGGCTGGACTGTTCCCATGAGGCACAGGGTCAGACTGATTTGCATATGGCCATGTCTGAACTGGGGTGGTGGAGTGAGCTAAGGAATGATGATGGATTAAACCCAGATCAGTTGACTGGGGGTGAGTGTTTGATTAGCTCAAACGCTCCGTCCATCATCCCCTTTGGTATCGCTTTGTTCGCCCTAAGTTGGCAGGGTATGCCCAGACGTGGGTCCCTTGCTCACTTTGCCACTGGATTCAAGCTAGCCTGGCTGATGATGGCTGAATAGCCAGAAACCGGTCCCAGGATGCTTGTTTCCGGTCCAGGGAAGACATGGCTTGGCAGTTCGGGCTGGACTGTTCCCATGAGGCACAGGGTCAGACTGATTTGCATATGGCCATGTCTGAACTGGGGTGGTGGAGTGAGCTAAAGAATGATGATGGATTAAACCCAGATCAGTTGACTGGGGGTGAGTGTTTGATTAGCTCAAACGCTCCGTCCATCATCCCCTTTGGTATCGCTTTGTTCGCCCTAAGTTGGCAGGGTATGCCCAGACGTGGGTCCCTTGCTCACTTTGCCACTGGATTCAAGCTAGCCTGGCTGATGACGGCTGAATAGCCAGAAACCGGTCCCAGGATGCTTGTTTCCGGTCCAGGGAAGACATGGCTTGGCAGTTCGGGCTGGACTGTTCCCATGAGGCACAGGGTCAGACTGATTTGCATATGGCCATGTCTGAACTGGGGTGGTTGAGTGAGCTAATGAATGATGATGGATTAAACCCAGATCAGTTGACTGGGGGTGAGTGTTTGATTAGCTCAAACGCTCCGTCCATCATCCCCTTTGGTATCGCTCTATCTAAAGTTGACTAAATTGTGTAAATTAGTTATTTCTCCCCTCTACACTTCTCAGCAGGCAATAAAGGTCCATCGACCGAGGTTTCTGGAGTAAGTTGGTAAAGTGGAACCCGGCCTTATCAGTTTCCTCAGGAATGGAAGCAATAGGGACTGCTTCCAAATCTCTGGCACAACAGCAGACTCAAGGAAAGAGTTAATCAGTTTGTGCAACACTGGATTAAAAAGAGGGGTGGCCAATTTCAGAATGTCTGGGGGGCATTAATCAAGCGGCAAGCCTCATGTAAAGAAAGAGATTCTTCCAGGGAGATAGAATCAAACTTAGGCAGCAGTGGGCTGGAGAACTGCGTATTTTCCAGATTCGACTGACTATGTCAGAGAATGTACAGGGGGCCTACTATTCCCGGACAGTCCCGCACAGCTGCTCTCTCAGGGCTCACAATTCCTCATGGCTCCTCCAACTATCCCCATGAGTGTCCCGGGTGAGGTAAACCAACTATCTTGAGGGGGCAATGTCTTTCAGTGCTTTCCAGGTATCCCCAGCGCGCCCACTAGCGGGTCCCCGCTGCCGCTCAGTCTCAGGAGCTCGCCGTTGTCGCAGCTCACTCAGCTGGCTCCAAGCCACGTCCTTTCAAGACCAAGCAGTTTGTAAATAAAAAAACAATAAAGATCTATGGAAAAAATTAAAAGTTTTCTATGACATGTTTATTTTGGTGCAGGTATCTTGAAAATGAGTCTTGCTGTAAGCTGGGGAACAGGTGGAAAGAGAAAGTCCAGCTGGCTGCATGATAGTGACATGGAGGGATGGTGGGCTTGCATGCTGGGCTACTGAGGGCCAGACTAGAATGTGAGGCCTTTGAAGCAGTACAGACAGAAGAAAGGCGTGGATAATGGCAGAGGGGTCTTTTATGCACAGTGGGTCGGAGGAAGGTGCGGACAGGCAGAAGGGATGTGCTGTGGGCAGAGAGAAGTAGGGTTGGGTCGGCAGGGGACCTGCACAACGAGCTGGGATGCAGGAGGGGAAAGGGAAAGAGGTACAAAGCTGCATTCTAAAGTGGGGAGTGTGGGTGGGGAGGGGCTGCAGGGCTTTATTGTAAGCTGGGAAGAGTGTGCAAGCTTTGGGTCTCCATCGGGCGCTGGGGCCCGAGTCAGGGGCGAAGAACCCGGTGACACTTTAATATTTCATCTCCGTTCATCTGAAGGCCACGGGGAACAAAGGCCATTCAGCCAGCGTGAAAGGGACAAGGCCAGAGAGGCTAAACCGGGTTCAGCGGAGCGGAGAGGGCGGCGGTTCTCACACGCAGGTGGGGGGAGGAGGGCGTAAGCCCCTGCCCACAGTCACACACCGGCCCCACAGCCTTTACCACGACTGTCCCTCCAGAATTAAGGAGGGACGCAGCAGGTGGGGTATGCAAATATTCAGTCCCCTCCTCTTCAGCTGTAAGAGCTGTTTTCAGTGCTGTGCTTGGAAGCAACTTGAATGCAAGCTTTTGTGGCCCAAAAAGTAATACGCAAAGGAACCAAAGTAATTTAAACAACAGCTATATGGGGTCGCCTGACATGTGGAGGACTGTGCCCCAGAGCCCGGCCTTTCAGAGGTAGTGATCTGTGGCAAATCTCTCTAATCTCTGACCTACATATATATCGAGGCATTTCTTGCGTTTTAAACGTGTTTATTTTTGTTTAACAAAACCGTAAAACCTTCAATCAGAAGATTACACACAATGCAAAATTTAACTAAAAGTTTCCTGATAAAATATCGAAACATTTCTACGTACCTGATGTTCAATAGACTGCCATTCAGCATGGGTTAATCCTACGTTTTGCAATTTTTTATCGTCCAGTACTGGAAAAGATACGGATTCCTGTATCCATTAGCCATTTTAGTGTGAAGGACCATATGCTCATGAGTTCCGTTCAACAAAGTGCATACTCCTTGATACTTTCGCTTCTCCCATCCATTTGTTAGACATGCAATGGCCAACCTCACAAGCCTTACACATTTCAACCCTATTACCTTTGACAATGCTTATTTACCCGACCCCACTGGGCAGAGAGCGCAGAAAAAAGCATCCGATGCTACAGAAAATAAACCAAATCTCATTTTCACATGCCTTTGCCAGCGCTCACTCCCTAGTGCTACTACCGGGCAGCTCACCATCTGATTTCAGATGTCAAATAGTTCCTCTTGCATTTCAATGGAGGTGGAAGGACACACGCAAAGGGAAAAATAGAAAAACGGAGAGACTAAAATGCTGTTGTGAGATGAACAAAGGTGTGACTCACAAATCTCAATCCAATGGCTGAAGGTTGCGGAGCAAAAGAAGCCAATGGCTGAAAGAGGCTTACCCAAAGACTCATAAAGTGGGCAGTGAACGGTGGTACGGGCTTCTAGAGGTTTTTGATCAATTAAGCTCATATAGTGCTCTCAGATTTCCTCAGCAATTCCAAAAATAACCTCAGGCAATCTACACCACCATTACAGATTGTCGTCAGGTGGTTGAAAATTAAATACCTCTGTTTGAGTAAGAGGCTTTCAGATCGCTCACTGTCACACTCGTAGATACAGACTAGTATTTAATGCAAATTAATTATAGTGAACTTATAACTGGTCGACTTTGCAGCCACACATAGTGATATTGCAAAGGCGTTCATCAAACAGTGTGAGGACCTCATGTGTACCTGAGTATATTGACCAGGTGAATTGGGCTGTGCTCATTATGATGAGAGATGTTGCTGAACTTCCGAAGCAGGTATGTACCCGATGTACAAAGGTCGGGTCGCAATGCAACCACTGTTTTTTTACACAGTGAGTGCTTTGCAAGCTGACCTCAATTGTGCACTGCAAATGACTCACCATTTGCAAGTATTCACAATAAGCCCTGCCTTATGAATATGCATGAGGCATTATTTGTGTTACAGCCCATTGCAAATGGCTGTCAATGCATGGTGGAGGTCCCGAGGACAGCAGAAGAGGTCCTCTGGTCACCACTTGCTCCCTCCGATACTCCAAGCTTTGATTCATAGAGTGGAAACTTCCATGTTGGACAGTTTCCAATTAAAAAGAAAAATACCACCAGGCTTGATAGGTCGGGAACCTGTCAATGGTTTGCAATCACAATTGCAGTCGCAAAGCATTGGTACATTTCATTGTGGATCAGGAGGAAAGGGATGCTCTATTCATTCCCCTCAAATGTTCGATTTGCAATGAGTTGCAAAGTACCCTCTGCAAGTTGGAAAGTGATTCTGACGTGCAAAGTACCTTTTGTACTTCTGACTTCCTGATTCTGCGAATTGTAGGACCTGCTGTCGCAAAACTGTTTTGTACCTCAGGTCCCATTGTCATTGGTGATATTGATACAGGGATAATGGTCCTGGTGACAGTGGGAGGTGCCCATGAGTGTGAAGGATGTTAGGATGAGCTTTATACCTGAACACAGGACATAATTCAGTTATGAAAAGGCTACCAAGAAACAAAGGGATCCACACATCTCAATCTACACATGTTCAAAATACAGTGGAGCAGGGTCAGCTGGTCGCTGGTCCACGGCAGAACTTATCAGGATAAGGAGATCTCACTAAGCGTAGCTCAAGGAAGCTCTTCGAGCCCTTAGTCATGCTCTGCTGTCTCTTGGTGAATCATCTCTCATGTGCCTCTGGGATCTTGGGTCAGCATCTTTTGATCAAAGTGGGATGGATGTAGGGACACAGAATGTCCAGTCAGCTGGAACGCATTGTAGCAAGGCCTCAGGCGGAGATTCGGCTTGGTTTGAACCACAGGGGAATGGGCAGCATGCAGCTCTAAATTTCCAGAAAGCACTAGACAATGACAATCACTCCAGTATTTTTTCTAGGTCTCGGCAGTCCAAAAGCCCACTGCCAATCAGGTTTTAGGCACTGTTCAATGCCAATGCGGCTGAGGAATCTCTGTCGACTTTCACTTCTCTAGAGTGGTCACATTTGGGTTTGTATGTCCAGAGTACACAGACTGAAATGGAGAATGTATTAATCGCCATATCAGCATGATTTTTTCCCAGCATTCCATGTGGCGTTTGTTGTAGTACATGTAACTGATGGGGTCTCCTCTCAGGGAAGCTGATATGGTGAGAAACCTTTAATATTCGGTCCAGTCAGTAGTTTTCAGAGGTTAGAAATGTAGCATGAGTTGATGGGTGGTCCCTAATGTTTCTGTGGGCAGCCATCTATAACTAGTTTTCAGGGCACAGTTGCACATTCCTTTGCAGGACGTTGCACAAGCTAGGTAAGGAGGAAAGATGCCTCTGCTACCAGCTGTTGCTGGATATTATAATGGAGAGTTGATAATTTTACCCCAAGCATGGAGCAATACTGCACGCGCATAAAGTTCCTGTTAGGGCGCTGAAGTGGGCTATAAAGTTGCGGACAAATTTCACAGAAAAATATGGTGGGTTTTACCTGTCCCTTCAGCAGAAAAAGGTTCTGCTGGGGAACATGGAGGCTGATGTATAGGTTGGTCCTGCGGCTACGTGCCACCCATTGTCAAGCTACATCTAACCTTGCATTGCCTCAAATTTCTTTCTTTCTTATGGTTTCTTATGATTGACATGATGTTCGTTGATCGCCCCCTGGTTTCCGTGTATCGTACTTAAAATCAGCTTAGTTTGTGTTCATGTTCATTTTGCTTGTAATGTGCACATTGCAGAATTAAACTGACTCTAAGCCTTAGGCACGATGGAACGTAAAGTGATTATATATTACACACACCAACTGAGACAATTATGCGATTACAGAGAGGTATAGATAAACATTTGAAGGGAATAGCAAGGCAGGTCATAAGTACCAGATACATTGAGTGGGGGAGGAGAAGAGCTAGATGCGATGTTAGAACGGGTTCATCTTGAGCCTCGACCTGACCAGCATCAGAGATAGTCCAACAAAAACAATCATCAATAGCCTCTCTTTTTGCATCTAGTTTTGGTGGGGTCAGAAGGCGTTTATCTCCTAAGCATACATTGACAGCCAGTGTGCATTTGTCACTATTCCCCAGGAGGTATTTGAGGGATTACATCTTCAATGCATTTGTTGGTGAGGCAGAGAATTTTAGTCAATCAAATTCTAACCCATTCCAGCACCGTACCTCCCTTGCCAATGAGGCACCAGGATAGGCATGCTCAGGTTCTGATTGTAGGGTTATAGGACCGGAGGGCACGGCCATTAGACATGATGTGGGCCCTTGCTGTGCCAGTGAGCCAATGGGAGCCTTCCTCTTTTGTACCCACATACTTTCATTCAAGTCTACACTTATAGCAGGGTGGCTATGGCAGAACCAGACTGAGGGGGCCTGAAAGGACAATCCAAAATTGGGAGTGGTTGTGTCAGGCAAATCTGTGCTCTTGCCTCCTACTGCTACTGTGGGAATTCTCCAACACCTGAGTTTTTACTTCACCACTCCTCCCAATTTTCTTATAGAATTTCTTCTTCTTATATATATTTAGACGGACCTTCCTCTTAAAATTGATCTATTTGCTGTTTGGGAATATGTTGTGGGTGCTTTGAACATTTTTTAGAACTGTACTGTCACAAAGGGTTAGTACACAACCTACAAACGTTGTCCATAAGAATTTTATTGAAGTGGATTGTTCATTGGAGAAGTTTCATATCCCAAGGCTGTGGCCACGGGGTTGTTGGGGGGGCCTGCCTGGTATATTGGTATCACCCATTTATGCTCATAAGTAACCAACGGTTGTGCTACCCACTCGAAAGTAGGGGGATATCTAATGGTTGTGTTGTAGGTAAGATCACACAGTGTGGCACAGTGTAGAGGCTGATAGTGAGCCCAGCGGAACGAGTCTCGCTGGGCAGATCAGAGGCTGCCATTGGTGAGATGCCCCCCATAAATATAGAAATTTTCTTGATCGTGCCTTTGAAGTTTTACTCACACAAAAACTGCAGCAAATAAATGTGGTATCATCACAGCACAAACTGCATATTTGTTTTGATGCAGCCAAAACAGCTTGGCTCCACGTGGTGAGTTACCATATACTGCAGTGCATACCTCCATGATGCCTCCTGTTCGACCTTACATCCACTATCCATGTATCTTGTCCCTTCACACATACTCCCAGTACACGTCTGCTGCTTGCCTCTGGTTTCCAAGGGCCTCACCATCCACCACTGCTAACCTTCCTTGTTCTACTCAGATCCTTCTTTCCTTCATTGAGTTCAGTTTATTTCTTTAAAAAAACAATGTATGGACGTGTGTGGCGCACAGTCCAGCTGTGCCTGTGTTTAGATGTTACTGAAGGTGCCAAGCCCTGCGGAGAGGCTAAAGTTTAGCCCCCTCTAGCACTGGTTGGCGTACGCATCAGTCAAACATTGCTCAGCCATTGCTTGATCAGAACTATTAGTCAAGACATCTGGAGTTTCTGCTCTCTTTTGCTTACTGAATCCTTTCCTGTGTGCTTGTTGCCCCACGTGTAGAGGGTGTCCGGACTTGTGTCCCAGGTCCACCCCTCAAGGTTCCTCTGTGGTGTGTCTTTCCGTAGTGTTGTGCGGTCAATGGTGCCCCTGCTGGCTGCAGTGGATTTGAGCAGGCACTTCTTTGTTGGCTGGACTCGCCCTACTGAAGACAACTCCCTAATTCAAATAATCCACGGCACATCCTGATAGTCCAAGAAACTGCACGTCGCCTCTCTTACTTTTCAGCCAATCTCGTACAGCCTTCGGCTAGCTACATGGACAGAGGGGGTCATCGCTGTGTAGAGGATACGCATGGCAGAGTGGCGCAAATGCTGTACGTAGGTATCTTGAGGTCTCAGCATTAGCAGGCCATAACAACGTAAGGCACAACTATCGTCTCATAAATTGTGTGACATCACGCGGAATCCAAAAGGCAACAGGAATATAGGAACACAGAATCATAGGTTCATAGGTTTGGTTCTATTTGGGGGTACAACAGGGTTGCCCTGAATTGTGTGTGATTGTGGTGGGTAGTGTGACATTACCAGTAAGATAGCTCAGCAGGTTGAAAGCCTCCTCAAGACATCCTACACGTCCGACTTGCACAGGGTTGATTCATTCTTAGGTAGCTAAGAGGATTTGGGTACCAATAACAACCATTACTAAAGAGACATAAAACTATGGGCCAGTTCTATTCCGTGAAATCACAGGACGCCATCCAGCATCGAACGTTGTGATCTTGCGTTTGTGTTACAAAAGCTCACCTTTGAAAACACGAATCCAGTTATTGCTGGGGCGGCCAACTGTTCTTCCTCTGCGCGATGTCACTCTGAGATAATCCGAGAGCTAACAAGGAAGATGTATTATTGAAACGGAAAATCCAGGCATTTGCTGCTGGGCTACGCAGTTGCCTGGAGACGGGTAAGTCAGCGGGCGGCCTGCATCCGACTTGGCGCGCTGCGGAGACATGTTTAATGCTGGATGCTTGATTGACAGGCCTGGCGCGTTGGTTCTCTCCGAGCCCTCGCTGTCGAGTGGGCCTCCCGCCTAGAAGGCTCATCCCCGCAGCATGGGACTGCGTCATTTTACGCACCTTGGGATTTTCAATGAAAGGCGGAGACTGGAGTAAAAGAACAGAGGAGAACATGCCTAGCAGAGAGTCAAACATACTAGTCATGCAACGTCTCTCAAAATGGCTATCTTCATTTTGAAGCGCAGTCTTGCACTGCACACGTCTCTACATACCACTAAGCATCTCTGTGCGAGTACTAAACTGTCAAGTTTTGTTCCTTTAAACTTCCGTATTTCTAGAGAATTTAGCAGAATTTTCTTCAGGTGGGTTTTAACGTTGTTTGGAGGAAAGAAAAGCTTGCCAAATGCCATGGCGCTTCAAAGTGGAGAGAAAAAATACACATTACGCACAACTATACTCTAGAGATCACACTCTCCTGATTCTCTGCCGCTGGCCAATTTACACTGCAAGGCTTATTGCGGTTAATCTTGGAATAGGTTTTCTAATCATCAGTTAATGGAAAACCATTCCAAGATGGCCACTGATGCATACACATGCGGCGTGCGTCATGATGTACACGCAAGTGTGAGTTGTGGCGCAGGTGTCGTAATGCAAGGCAGATATTTTAATTGATTGTTGTAACATGGCATGGAGCATATTTGAACAGTAAATATATTTAGTTTGCCTTCATCCTAAATGCATGTTTTGTGCAGTGCAGGCATTGCAGTTGTGAACACTCTCACCAGGCAGTGCATACTCTTTGGGCCTACTGTTGACCTCCGCTGCAGCAGAAGACACGGGCACTATTGAAGTCCGGAGGAGGCCTCCAAGCTTGCTTAGCATAGATAGGTAATCATGAGCTATGGTTAAGGCTGGACTGGGTGCCCAAAGCAGCCATGGCAATTTTCTCAGACCAGCCCCTGGCGAAGCACTATCTGGCCCTAGGAGACTGGAAACGCTTGCTTGCTGCTTTTGTTACTGGGAGCCGATCTTGCAGCACCGCTGCAAAACCAGCACCCAGTAGCAAAACCGGCCCCCACTGCTACAAAACCGGCCCCTACTCTTTCAGCCTCCTGGGGAAACCCCTGGCTACCGTGTTTATGGACTGCCTTCCCTCACCCTCTCCCCGCCGCAAGGGTCTACATCATGGCAGCGTGGCTCCTGGCATATCTGGATGATCGCTATAAATCTCTTGTAATAAACGTGGAGAATACTGATTTCAGGACGCCTCCCATGATGGCTCCTTAGGGCTGCTCCCCTTCCAATCCATTTGCTTACTAACAATTCATACACTTAATATCTTAAGTATTTCATGTTCATACCAGCAGTCTTAGTCATGACGCTAAATCATAGCTGTTGTTTTAGTTCTTCTGAAGAGAAACACAAAACTTCCTTTTAAAAAAACAACCCATCTTTCTCACTTCTGCCTTCTTCTCTCAGCTAAGCTCTTTGTCATGGAACTGTGATTCTGTGCGTATTTTGGTTAGAAAGGAATTTACATTGATCAAGGTCATATATAGAATGACTGTTGTGAGTACCAACTGGCTAAAACAATGGATGTTCATTAACAATCTTATTCTCATTTTTAGGTTGACCATTGCGGTCAAATGAGGTTTATAGCTATAACCAGAAGAGAACAATGTCCATCTGCTTGAGAGTCAGTTCTCTGGCAGACTTCAAAACTGAAAATGTCTGTGGTCAGTATATATCTCTATCTATATCTTAATCACTATCTCTTTCTTTCTTATTCTTTTCTTCCTTTTTCTTTCTTCTTCTTTCTTCCTTTTGCTTTTCCTTATATAAAACATACCTGTTATGTATTTATTTTCTTATGTTGCTATTTTTCTCAATTTGAACAATTTTATTTTTGTTTAATTTCAATCGGTATACTGACGTTGTATTTGATGTTGTATTTGACTGTTGACAGTCTTTGTGTTTTTAATTCTTCAATAAAAAATATTAAACTGAAAACTAAGTATATACCTCTATTATATGTTTGGCTCCTAATAAAGGAGGTCTCCATGTTTTCAAATATTTCTAAACGTTTTCTCTGTAATGGTGTATTCCACTCTGCTTGTGAAAGTTTGTGAGAAAAATGACAGTGTACCGGTCAAGTGATTACATTTTAGTGAGAAAGTACCACTCCTGTTGCATGATATGAAGAATCTGCCTCCATAATACATGCCACTTCAATCTAGGGATGTTGTAAAATAGGAGGGCATGAAGTGTTTATTCAGAAAGCAAAAGGCTTGATCCGCTTATTTACATCACGTGAAAGTAACTTCCTTACAAAGTAGTTTGGGGTAATGGGTCTGACTATCTTAGAAAAGCTCTGAATAGAGCACCTATAAAATTAAGTAAATCCTAAGAAACTCTGTATGGCTTTACAGAAGTAGGCATGAGCTAATCAATAATTGCTGAAACCTTTCTGTCATCTATTTTTTCATGTGAGCTAATGATGTGTCCCAAAAATTCTACTGATGTGGTATTGAATACACACTTGTCAAGTTTTGCACAAAGATGATTGTCTTGTAATATTTTCAATTCTGCCTAAACATGTTGTACGTGTGTGTCTCTAGACTCAGAGCAAATCAAGATATTGTCTAAACATATATGTTACAAAATAAATCCAAAAGTGTCTCAGTACTTCATCAATAAAGCCTGAAAGGTATGACTTTATATTCCAATGGGCTGAACATAGTGGGAAACACAGTTTTCCATTTACATCCCAGACTGGTTCTAACTAAACGATAGACTTGCCTGCGATCAAGCCTGGTAAAATGGTTGCTTGTATTAGTGGAAACGGATACCTGTTTTTGATTGTAAACCTATTGCATCAATATCATAGAACCCCCTCTTTTTTGGCTACACAAATAAAGGAGAGGAGGCTGGGGACCTTGATTGTCTAAAAAACCCATTAACTACGTTTTTATCTAAGTATTGCCTAAGATACTCTTTCTGATTCTGTAAGTGCATATACTTTACTACATGGTGTAGATGCCACAGGTTCCGAACCAACCTTGCAATCATAACTTCAATTTGGTGCAATATGGCACAAATACGCTTGCTTTTTTTCTTATCAAATACACTGTGAAAACCCTCATAACGAGATGGTAAGGTAATGGTGCAACCGATAACTGGAACTGACACTATTCCATAACACTTTGAAGACTGATTGTGAACTTGTTCTTTAGTTATCAAACAATAATTCATACAGTATACAGAACTCATTTGAATTGTTCATGTGTTCCACTCAATATTAGGATTATGCACATTTTACCAAGGGATACCCCAAATCACCTTAAACTAGGGGGTCATCGATCAGGTTAAAACACACTTTTTATAATGACTTCCAAAACATACCAATGAAATTGTGTGTTTGTGCAGACTCTCTAACCCAGAATATAATGCTGACCCATCTATTGCCCTAACCTCTTCAGGGACTATCTTCCTGTTCATAGGTATTAGGAAAGACTGCTCAGATTTAAGATTGATAGAGTTCTCGGAGGCACCTGACTCTAGGAGTCCTGAAACTATCTTATCCTATCCACTGGGCAAAGTCATTTTCACAGGAACTAATAAATGAGCAACTGAGCTATCTCCCATAGCGATGGGGGCATTTTGAAATTTTGGCTGCACCTTACTACCAGGGGTTTCCTGTGGTGATGGGCGGTGAAAACTGGCCTTTATGTCCACCCATCTAAATTAGATGGGCGGATATACAAGTCAATCTCTGACTGCCTATACACTTTTTGACTGTCGGAGGTATGTACACACGGCGAAGATGGAGTTGCCTCTGCTGTCATTACGCAAAAGACCCACCCACATTTAAATCAGGTTGGTGGACCATTATGTTGGCAGAGTAACCTTTCCGCTAACATATAAATTAAACTCTTAGTTTCTGTAGGCAATCGAATCAGATTTACATCTTTACTCTTTGGCTTCAATAGAAACTGTAATTCTCATTTGACTTGAAGTAATTCAGATTGTATAATCCTATTCTCTGAATTCAGTATACCAACATGGTAACTGTGTCTATGGTTTGAGACAGCTTAACATCTGGATCCATCGCTTGTGTTGGGATGATAATGTAGGTCAGGCAGTCTGTCACGTTTGCTCTAACCTGGCAATCCAGATCCAACAGAAGCGATGCTAGTATCCACACTTCCCGGAACCCACTGACGACCATGCAAAGAATTCTGCTATGACATTTTATATACCTTTGACAATCTTGTATAATCTGTGCTCTGTGGTTGCTGATAACTCTATGAAAGATACAAATAACTTTTGTATATAATATACGGAATAATCTGAGCAGTGACATATGCTCATATATTTATACCTACCTTCAGTGAGTTAGAAATCACATGTGCAGTGGATTCTCAATACACATAGTTCATCAACTGAAACAGAATGAATACTTATTAGTATTGTGAAATGAAATGAAATGAGGGGTTTTGTAGAGCGCTTGTTTGCCGTGGCGTCTTAGCGCTAGCTGCCATTGATTTATGCTTGATTGTGCTTTAACACCTGGCAGTGACCATTATCTTCTCCTTCACTGGCAATACCATAATACCATACGTGATTCCATGATACAAACAAAGTCTTCACAATGTAGAGGATATACTAGCTTTTCCCGTGAACAGGTGCAACAGAGTTCGTAATCTTACAAAGGTTTACTCGGGTGTACAGGTGACTCCAATCATAAAGTGCAAATCTAAGGCTAAATCCTTGGTCTCTAATGTTTATCTGGGATACTTCTTTGAGATTGACATTTGCAATGACAGTGAGATGAATTCCAGTTTACTGGCAACAAGATTTCGACTGCAGCTACCAAGTATCATGACTCCCTAACAAGGAATTCTCTGAACCACGAGGAACTTATACTCAATGGATTAAACATAGCTGTCATACACATAGTCGGACGCTCACTCCATACTCTAGGTAGTAAGAACGGCCTTTCTAATAACCCTAGTGTCACTGGGCACTCCATTTTACCTCTACATGACAGGTGCGGAGCTTCAAAATAGTCTCGCCGGAGACCGCTTCGTATTGCTCCTACCTCCAGCTCAGCGACTCTTTCATTAGCATTATTGGATTTACGAAGTATGGTAATGACTATGCCCTGCAGGCTATTGTTGTTGTACTGTGCTGTTGCCACTGGATCTTGAATGCAGTGGCGTAGGTAGGCACTCTGCCGCCCGTGGCGGTCCCTGCCTTTTGCCGCCGAGCGCCTAAGAGGGAGGGGGGGGGGTGCTAGCGATAAATTTACCTGCCGCCCCGAAATCTCGTGCCGCCCGGGGCGTACCGCCCCCTCCGCCCCCCCCTTGCTACGCCAGTGCTTGAATGCGACTCTATGTGCCCTTCTAAGAATGTATATTTTCAACCTGGTTGATTTTCTTTGATTGTCATAATTTCAATAAACAGATTTGAAATAAAAAAAAACAAAAAACCATAGCTGTCCCCATTGGAGTTTTGAGCAAGTCCTGTGCACTTTGGGAAATGTAATTCCTCTTGATTCCACTTGCATGCTTCATGCACTACATCGAAGCAGCGAGGCTTCATACTAAGCAGCAAATATATTCTAGATATACTGCTATGCTCCTCTGCTGCGGAAGACTCAAGCACTATTGGAATTCAGAGGAGGGCGTCTCTGGGCCTGCCTGGGATTCACAGGTGAGTGTGGCCCCTTGGATCATGGCTAATACTCTTTGTGGACAGGTCTTGACATTTTTTAGAGAGGCCTCCAGACTAGAGGTTGACTGGGATAAATCAGTTATAGTTTTGGGTCTGAGGGACATTGGCAATCAACTGGCAGTCCAAACTGAGAATTCAGATGGATATGATTAAATGTCACTCTTGACTTAGAGCTGTGCACATGCTTAACAGAGGCCCCTTCAGCCCCTGCGTTGGGCCACCGAACCTTGAGGATACATCTTTAAGCTCGAAGCCAATCAATATCTGTGAAGTAGGGGAGACTTAGGGGACCTTATCACATTCTGCAAGGGGGGTCCCATCATTTTGTGTTATGCCACTGGAGCTGTGCTGGATGCTCAGTATGGTGCCTCTGCTGGGGTTGCTTCAGCTGGGCCGTGACTTACAAGTTTGGAACTTGGTCCCTATTCGAGAGTAGCCTCAATTAAAATGGTTGCACTTCCTAAAACTCTCCATAAAATTAAACACTCTTATGGATTTTCGTGATTGTTCCTGAATATTTTTATGGGCAGGTAAGCAGCTACGGGTTGCATTTCATAAGTGTATTCAGTTGGTGTATGATGAGAGTTAGGAATGGCAAAAAGGTGTCTTTATTCTTGTGCAGTCGAACTGACCAGTATCAATGACTGCCTTTTAGGGGCAGAGATGACCCTGGCCTCCATCTTGAAATGGACTTGCTTGAGGCCTCTGATTTGTTGTGATATCACTATGGTTTCCTGATTCCTAACTCATTCCCCTCTGTTACTACAATAGCTCTGGCTTGTTGGTTTCAGGCCCTGCTCTGGATAAAACGCGGTGGTATGCTGATACAAGAAACTCCATTATAGCAAGGAACATGTTTATAGAACTCTGTCAACTTAGTTGGTTTTCGATCATGGAACCTGGTAGGCGTTTCAAAGCTTTGGGACGTAGTGGAAGGATGTCACATGAAGTCCTTTGCTATTTTAGCAGGGAACTTGAACCTTAATAGGTCTCCGTTCTTAAAAATATCTCCAAGTGCAATATGCCCTGGAGGTATTCTGATCAGACTTAGCAGTCCGCCCTGAGCTTAGTCAACTAGAGCCTGTGATATTGCGTAATCGATTATAGGGCAGATCAATTTCCCATATTTATTGATCTCTTATTTTAAATGCTCCCTGTGGGACAAGAGCATACGTCACCTGGAGGAGGAATAGTGAAGTGCGGCAAACATGGCCCTTCAAGAGCTGGCCATAATGCTCCAGACATTTAGTCCAGGTTGTTTGTGGTAGAATCAGTTAGTAGGAGTTAGGTAGGATCATTAATGTGAACTCATGCAGATGGATATGGGATGAGTAGATATGCTAGAGGGCTTTAGATATTGTGAGATTGCAGGGAATAGTTACACATATAGAGAGTTTGTGATTTGTGATGAAAAGAATGACCAATTTCCTTAAATATAGCAGAGAATGAGGCAGGAGGAAGGCATGCAACAGAGAAGGCTACCCTTGAGAGAGAGTAAGGCATGAAGAGGAGAGAGTGAGGAGAGGATCATGTGGTGTAAAGGAGCGAGAGAGGACAATAAATAGACGCAGTTCAAGGTCAATTTTCATGCAAGGGTTTAGGAACATAGTGGGAGGGGGAGGACTTTTGAGATAACCTGCCATCTGAGGACAGAAAGAAGGACTGATGGTTGTCCCCTGTGAGCAGGTGCTATGCGTTGTTGCATCTTTAGTTGTTCTGTTTGGCTGTTGATGGTGTTGAATAGCTTGTTCTTAAATGGGTTACATTAATAGCAAAGAATATTTAAATTCTTTTGAACTTCTTACTGGGTTCTTTATAATGTGATGCTCTGTGTTATACGTTATGTAAGGATATCTGATTCCTTAGGCTTGTCAGGTAAGATTCAGAGGAGTGGATCATATCTGTAAGTTGCATCCTTTAATAAAGGAATTGAGCTGATTTGGTTATCCCTTGATCCTAAAGAGTCTTACAGATGCACCTAATAAGTAGAGAGGCTGAAATCTGGTGACAACACTCGTTTTTTGTGAATGGGATCATATTGATTTTTGGATGAATAACATTGGGAATAAACAGATATTAAACATTCTCATGAACTTTAAGTGATTTTCCATAGAGAATTCCATAGTTTGGTGCCTCGAGTGAAAAAGTAGTGCACCTAATAGCTTTTTCTGTAAGCAGGAATTAATAAACATGGTGGCAGCCTAGAACATAAGTTCCTCAGTTAAGAGTATTTGGTTAATTTTGATTTGTAAAAATGTTGGTCCTTTACCGTTTATCTCTCTGTGAGTGATGCATACTAGCTTGAAATAGGATCTTCTTGGAATTGGTAGCCAGACGCCTCACAAGTAGGCACAGGAGCCCCAGATATGAACATTGTACTTTCTCCTTTTGAGAGTAAAATGAATCAAACATATGCACTCTGCTGAAAACAAGCCCTGTGCACATTTCTTGTTGCAAAAGGTGTGGTTTATTTATTTGGCAATTCTTAGTTATATTTTAAAACTTGCCTTCGGTGTCAATGTAACCCTTTGATCTTGCTTTAGGGCCCAAACAATCCTCTGGACGTTCTTGTTTGCATTAAAAGAAACCTCCCAGAACACCATAATACAGTTCTACTTGTTAAGTGTGTATCTCACTGGGAAGTACTTAAGGATTCAAGAAAAGGTGCACTAGGTGAAGGGAAAGGAATGGAAAGTAAAAAGGGTTCTTAGAACCCCATTTACTTTGTATTGCTCCCGCTGCCTGACACCAAGGGCACACTGTCCAAGTCCTGAGATTTCCTTTTACAAGTATGAGAAATCTGTTCATTCACCCCAATTGTTGAGAATCTAGATTACAGCTATCAGAATGCTTTAGGTTGTTAACTAAAATCCCATGTCTGGAGAGCTGTGTCTTTGGAGCCATGGAGTCATCTGATAGCTCAGGTTCTAAGGGTGTCCAGTGTTTGCCAAAGAGATACTGGGCGACGCAGATCTTCAGGATAGCTGCAGTAGGAACATTTACAAGCAATTAATCTAAACGCCAATCATTTAAATAGTCAGTGGTTATTCTGAAAAATCTGGCATGCTCCAGCGCTCCTCAGCCAACGTTGGTCACCATGGTCTAGACTGAGTCATTTCTTTAAGTATCTCCATCAAGATGGCCGTCAAATGCCCTTTATTGTCCCATTACTGTTGAGAGTCTCCGTGAAGAGGTTGTTTAGCTACGCTTTTTCTTTACTATGGCCACCAGCTTATTTCACGCTCATGCCCTTAGGCAAGATCTGTGTGAATTTAGGCAAGTTGTGTAGAATTACCAACCATGATGTGGCAAGAAATGGAACCATGTGCTAATTCATGAAGGTCAGTCTCCAGCATAGACTATCAACAGCGCAATAAATTTAAACCAAATCTATTTAAACTAAAACTATTTTACCTCTCTTCCATGATACACACTTGTCTACTATGAGGTAACTCGGTCAGCATGGCTGTGTACCACATATCCTACTCGACTCAATACAAACAATCATTACAAAGTACAATCAGTGCATAATTTCTTTAAACAAAAAAAAACACAGTGCAGGGCCCACAGGTTTTCTTAGAAGCCTTCCACCAGTTGGAATTTCTGCATACCAACACTGTCTCTTCATTTATGTTTCTTCCACCAGCCTACACTTCTATCGCACTCTTGCAGGTTTTTTCATTCGTCTTTCTCCCTTGAAAATGTGTTCCTGTTTTTCTCTTCCTCCTTTTTTCCCCTTTTTTCTGTCTTTCTATCTCTTGGTGCCAATGCCCAACATCAGCAACTACCGACACAAATTAAGCAGCGAATACATTGGATCAATAGATCTTATATAACCTACTACAATGACAACTGACTATCTGGTTATCGCAGTGAGAATCTCAGAGGCTCTGGAAGCACTTTGGAACCATACACATGGTAGAAATACACCATGGAAACAAACTTTACCACTCTCTCTCCTGTGTCAACCTTCTATCAATACTTTTAGAAAGGTCTTGAAAACCTTTCTTTTAACAATTAACAACCTTCTCCAATAAAACCTCAATTTCAGCGCCAAGAAACACATGTGGTGAATGTTGCACTTTGCCACATACAATTATACTGAAACTAAAATGTAACATACCAAAACGTTCTAATCTATTGCATTTAAACATCCTCTGCAACTTTAGCTTGTTTCTGATTACATGACGCAATACAGGTAAAATGAAACTCTTCTCCCAAGTTTCAAATGCCTTATCTGAAAAAGAGATCTTCCAATCCAACCAAGCAGACAGGGATCATTTAGACACAACTTTTAAAACTATTTCTTAAACAAAGACAATACATATCAATTACTCTACGAAGGACTATTAAACAGTGGTAAAGCCGGACATCTTGCAGAGTTTGAATATGAAGAGGAACAAACAGAGAAAGGTCACTTCTGTATGAGGCTTGCGCTCTCAATTGGACATTATATTTAGGGCCACTGGAATTATGCGGTATGAAGGGCCATATTATATGGCAGGGTTGACTAAATTATGTGACAAGAAAAGGCAAATTATGTGGGGTATAATGCAGCACATTTTGTGATAGTGTTACTTCATTATGTTGTCATTTTTAGGTCTCGGCTAAACAGTGTATGCGCTGTCTATTCAAGACATGTTACACACACAGTGGTCTTACAGCCCGCAATTATCTTTTCATTGGTTTGCTTCTGCATCGCTCTCATTTCTGCCGTTCCTGTTTGTCAGGCCATGCCTGCGTCACGTCCTCTTCTTATGTCTGAACCCACCCTAGATCATGGACTTGTGACAATCCGCTGCTCCCCTGTTTTTGGAGCTATTTTTAGGTCTCGGCCTGCACCAGCGCTTGCGCTGGTCTGGCCGAGAGTTTTAGTAAGCGGGTTTTGGAAGTGCAAACACTGGCTTTCGGCTGGCGACCAGCTTGAGTTCACGATGGCGTGCACGCGCAGCTGGCATCTGGGTTTCCTATCTCTTCCTCATTTCCTCGTCATGGCTCATTAACTCTCTGGACTCTGATGTTTCAATCGCAGCAGCAGCTCACATTACCAACTGAGGGCCCTGGACTACAGTCACATGAAAAACAACAGCGATTAGCATTGAAATGCAAGCTTTTTTTTTCCTAGTTAGAAATATTGCTTCGGTGGGTTGATTTCACCTTATATCGCTATTTGTTTTATATTGGTAGTCACAGCCTAATTACCAGTATTTTTGTCTCTCACTGTTTTAAAAAAAATATTTATTCGCGCAAAGCACAAAGCTATATTTAAGGTTACTTTTTCCGCGTCACTTCTTCACTCTATTTAAACTCCACACCCCCACTCTTATTGTCTCTCTCCTTCTCTCTCTCTCCCCTCTCTAATTCTCTCTCTACTTAATTAACTCTCCCCTCTCTATCTTTTTAGCCTTTCATTCTCTCTCACCCCTTTATCTGTTTCTCTTTCAAACTCCTTCATTCACTCTCTCTCCCCTTCTTTCTCTCTCTCTATCCCGCTCCACTCTTTATTCTATGTACACCCTTTCTCTCTCTTTCTCTCTCACCACCCTCTCTAATTGGGCATTATATCTTCACTCTATCTCTCACTCGGCAACACCACAGCATCACTCAGCGCAACCACAGCATCAATCAGAGCCAGCACAGAATCAATCAGAGCCAGCACAGCATCACTCAGCACCAACACAACATCTCTCAACGCCATCACAGCATCACTCAACGCCATCACAGCATCACTCAGTGCAACCACAGCATCACTCAGTGCAACCACAGCATCACTCAGCAAACCACAGCATTACTCAGCACAACCACAGCATCACTTAGCGCCACAACAGCATCACTCAGCGCCACCACAACATCGTTCCGCGCCACCACAGCATCGCTCAGCAGCACCACAGCATCGCTCAGCACCACCACAGCATCGCTCAGCGCCACCACAGCATCGCTCAGCGCCACCACAGCATCGCTCAGCGCCACCACAGCATCGCTCAGCGCTACCACAGCATCACTCAGCGCTACCACAGCATCATTCAGTGCCACCACAGCATCGCTCAGCGCCACCACAGCATCGCTCAGCGCCACCACAGCATCGCTCAGTGCCACCACAGCATCGCTCAGCGCCACCACAGCATCGCTCAGCACCGCCACTGCATCGCTCAGCACCGCCACTGCATCGCTCAGCACCGCCACAGCATCGCTCACCGCCACCACAGCATCACTCAGGGCCACCACAGCATTACTCAGCGCCGCCACAGCATCACTCAGCGCCGCCACAGCATCACTCAGCGCCGCCACAGCATCACTCAGCGCCAAGACAATATCACTCAGCACCACCACAGCATCACTCAGCGCCAAGACAATATCACTCAGCACCACCACAGCATCACTCAGCACCACAGCAGTCTCACTCAGCAACACCTGAGTATCATTCAGCATCACCTCAGCATCGTCTCCGCAACAGTCACCACCACCACCACTACCACCTCAGCATCACTCAGCACCACCTCAGCCTGCTCTCGCAATCTGGCATCTGTTGATTCTCCCCTAGCATCTGGCCGCTGCTAGTGTTATAATACAGGTACTAGTTCCCAACCTTCACCCTCCGATTGTTTATGCCCCCTCAAAAAAAAGCTTTAACAAACAACCATTGCAATAGGCAGAAACAAGTTGCCAGCATTGCAAGAACAAAAGAAAACTGAGGAAATTTTTTATTGTAAATACTTTTTTAATATGGTCGTTCAGTTTTACATAATGCCTTCTTGGTCATATATAAAGTAACAAAAATGCTTCTGACACTTTTTTATTATAACTTTTCAGCATGCCGCACAGCAGCCACACTTCTCTACAGCACAGCTTGAAGACATTGGCAAAGTCAATAGCTCTGGCTAAACACTTATAAGGCCCCAAAGGCGAGACCTATTGGCTATGCCAATGCTTGTTTTTTGTGTTCTCGCACTCCACATGAGTGCTTCTGTTTTACCGTCTGCCCAGTCTGTTTCTTATCCACCCCACCCACTCACTCCCTGTTCCTTAAACTACCCCATACTGCCCCCTAAGCCCCCATCACCCTTCACCTCCCACCTCCCATCATTTGTATTTCTTTGTGTTCACGTTCAGGAGACACCAATTCACTGAGAGCACCTTGGGGTTCTGAATGAAGACATCAGACACATCAGTGCTCAGAGCTGGGCACAGACAGTCAAACGTGGAGTTATGGTTACATTGCTCTTTCTTGTTTTGTGACCCTCTGAAGCCTGATGAGGAAAGTTCCATTACTTATTTATTTTGAACACTGACAAACTCTTCATTACAGTTTCAGGACTCCCTCATCCTGTAAGCTGTACTTCTGTTCTTGCGGGTACTGTGTGTAAACTCTAAATTCCTTTCAGTTTCAGTTACTACTTCAGTGTCAGGGCTACATGTTTCTGCCCTTTACACACATTTTGTCTGGGAGAAGAGTGGGGGAAGTGCTGGTCGTGTGATGGCTCCTTTGTTTACAGCAGTGAGCAGCTGCTCCCAAATTGCTTTCGTATTTTGACCCACTGCCTCCCTCCCTCAAACCACGGTGTGCCATTATGATCAGAGCTTCCGAATGTGGATCTGGGAAACCAGGTTCGAGTCTTGGTGTAGGATCAACATCTTGTGATTCTCGGCACATCACTTAATCTTCCTATGCCTATAAACCATGCATGTGAGCTTGTGTTATGTAACTAGTGCTCATGGAAAGTGCTCAGCCTTCGGTCGAAAGACAAATAGATACGTATTTCCTGGTTGATTTCTACAAAGTGAGACCAGAAAATGTGAATAAATTGCAGCTTCCTCGCTTAAATTGTGTGCTCTTGGGCTACATTTCTAAAATACATTAACATTGACAAAGCCAATAGTTCTCGCATTGCAGAGACCAATTGGCTTTGCCAATGCTTGTTACCCTTGTTAACACTGTTTAGGCATTGGTTGCACCGCATTAGTACTTGTTAAAACACCCAAATATGGCAATAAGCAACAGAAAGGTGACCAGTCAACCTTTGCAAAGGGCCTTCCATTGTGCGGCACTATGTGTTGCTGCGTTTTTATTAACTTTTTAACCGTTTGAGCTACAAACAAATTTTCTTTTTGTTAAAATCTGCAAATTATGCAGCAGACAATGGATTATGTGGCCAATGTGACAAATGTATAATTAGGTGAAAATTGCCATGGCTGCATAATGGCATAATTCTATCGGCCCTGAATATAATGTATGGGCATCATCACAAGCCCCGTGCTAATTCTGATGTGGGAGCAGACTAGAGGACATGTCTGAACCGGGGCAATATGTGGTGGACTATGAATTTCGCTGTACTCATGAGGTGATACATCCACACCTGAAAATAATGTTACCATGAGGTAACAATGCAACAGTGCTGTGCAATCACGAGCTAAACCTTATGGAATAGAAAATGACTTTGTGGAACTGGATTTACAGGTCTTAAAACCACACAGAATTCCCAGTTCTGTGGGATTTAACATATATTTGTCACCTGCTCCCAGCAGGTGGCAATTGTATGGCCTCTGTGTTAAGAGAGTGTGGGGAGAAAAAGCAAAGCTAAGTTCTGGCAGAGGGAAGCATTGTATGCTCCTCTGCCAGAAAAAAAAACAGTCAAATTGGTTTGGCTGCTCTTGTAGCCAAAGCGTCATGTGATTTTTACGGGTAGAATTACTGCCCGGCAAAATCGGGTCTGGTTTTCAAACACCCAAGAAAAACCGTGTTCAAGAACACCAGTCCATTCAGAATCAGGCAGAGTGCGATAATAATCAGAATCATTGCCACTATGGTGAATAAATTACACACCCTGACAGGGCTTTACCAACATTATTTATGGCAGGTAAAATCTAGTGCAAATTGACAAGGACATCATGACCCATGGGGCCTGATTCACAAAGGGTTTCTGCACTCATAGCGGAGGCCCCGCAGTCGTGGGGGAGTCTCTACCCTCAGGGCAGAATCTCCACAATGAGATTCTCATTGCAGAGATTCTGCCCCGAGTTCGGAGACTCCCGAGAGTGTGGAGGCCCTTTGTGAATCAGGCCCAATGAGTCTGCGTACCTCAGAACCAGAACTGTCAAGGTCCCAGTTCCCTACATGAGTAGCTCTTCAAGTCCTAAGTTTTCCTTTGCGTTCTGGGACTTGTAATCTTCATTGTATAAAGGGATACACAGGACTACAAAACCCACAATGCAAGGAAAAAACCCTGTGGATGAGCTTCTCATGCATGAGGCTAGGACACTTAATAGCTCTGTTACTGCTGGTGATAAATTTGAATCCTGACGATGTCGTTTCAGCTACACATCCACCCAGTGGTCGAAGTGGATGGGATCGGAGGGGCACAATGTGCCCATACTTTTTTAATTTAAGGGAAACCGTTCCCCTACTTTCTGTGAAAACATAAGCCTCCTGGGACGGTTAATTTCGAGAACTGAAATGCTTCAGCTGCAGTGTAAGGCAAGGAGTCTGCTGTGCTGTGACACTGAAGGCGGGAAGACAACTAGACAAGCCTTCTTGCCAGGGTGCCTGCTTACCTGAAAGGCATGCAAATGTGCACAACGGGTCAAACTGCAAATCTAAAGGAAGCTCGGCTGGTATTGGCTTTAATGATTGAATCACTTAACACTTCCTGATGACACTGATCTATTCTTTTTGAGTGGTATTGGAAAAGAGTTAACAGTTGTGAAGTGTGTGCTTTTTAAACGCCTGTAACACAGGCCCACACCGAAGGGATGCTGGGGCCAGTGTTACGCCCCCTATTCTCCACTGCTCCAAACAGGATTCAATTCTGTCTCTCTCTGGTTACAGACACAGACCTCTAATAGAGTTTTCATAAACTACGATAGAGAATTTCCCACAGATTAACGTAACTTCAGTGCTTAATTTGAGCCGGTGCTTTCTGGTGCTCAGCACCGGCACTTAATTGGTTTCCGGTACTCGGCACCAGCACCTAATAGTCAACACCATGCTTAGAACAGTCTACCACATGGTGGTGCTGCTCATCTAATTTAGAGATGAGCAGAACAGCGGTTGTTTAGGAATACAATATACATTAAAATTGCTAATACCTGCATCCCCACCCATTCCTTTAGCTTTGGGGACCTGGAATAATCTGAACTGTCGCATTTACATGCGAGAGAGATGATTAGTAATTGTTTTGGCAGCGATGACAAGGGCGATGGGTGGTGCAAGCTGCAGTGGCCTCCTGATCACAGCCCTGGCACTTAATATTTTACAAATTAAGCACTGCTTAACTTGCATTTATTTTACATTGTAGCATTATGAGGCACTACTTAAACATAAATATTAATACAGAGTATTTAAATTGCAGTGGAGTTTCACTCCACTGTAAATTAAACACATTTTACACAACAACAAACACGAGTTTCGGGCTTCTCAGTAGTAATCTGCAGGCATCCACTCAGCTATCAAGGCGCTGCAATGGCTCCGCGCGAAAATTCTTTGCTGCAGCGGAGGTAGGTAAAGAGTTCCCACGCCACGCCTCCGCTCGCGCCTCGGGCGGTGGCGAAATGAGGCAAGGTCAGGTGGTATAATTAAACGAGGGACGAGTTATTACGCGCCCACGAGCTGCCGCTTATGGAAATGCGACAGACGGTAAAAGATGCTCCTGTGAAACGGTGACCAGCAATAGCTGTTTGGCCAATTACTGCATTCATTTCTGTCGAGTAGAAAAGGTCAGGCCGGAGGGAGATTGACGCTCATCCAGGCGTAGGTGGGAGTGGGAGAAAAGGCCTCTGTGTGCACTCGAACGCAGCCACAACCTGCCCCCTGGTGGACTCGTGCGCTTGCACGAGACCTGTGCTAGCAGCGGTGTTGTCACATTCTCTTCGAGACCCCTCCAGGCACCAAAAGGTACCTCAAACAACGAACGACTCATCACCTTAATATATACGTGGCAACATTGCGGAACAGGAATGTTAGAGGCTTTTTTTTTTAAATCGGGGGCATGTATTTTCCCCACTGACTTCTACTGAAGCAGAGGCACTTTCAGGCGAGAGACAGCTAAAATAAATCTAATTTTTGGCTCAAGAAATTGTGATTCTCCCGCCTGAATAGGGTATATTAGCATGTATGTTAATACAGATGGCAGGCTAGCAGCGGAATTGACATCACATGCACTCTTTGACTACCTTGCCATGACAGCACAGGGTTGACCAATTGTTGCACGCATAGACAGTTAAAGTCCTTCTTTTGCTGCTGGGGCACTAGAGAAAGGGAAAGGAGTAGAAAGTAATTGGTTGCTAGAGTTCTATATACTTTGTGTTCCTGCCACTGCCTTCATGTCCCGGAGTTAAGGTTACCAGAAGGTTCTATGGTAATCTTACCCCCAAGACCCGGAATAACAAGAGCCTCATCGGCATCCCGAAGGGAACACTTGCCTTAAAAAATACTTAAGTTACAGGTGGGGATTTTACACATGCACAAAATGAAGCCCGGGCTGGGGAAGGCGCAGCCGGACCCATTGGGGGCCCGGGGCAAACGCCACCAAGAGGCGGGAAGCCCTCCCCCGTCGCGTAGCCCGCGAAAGGAGGGGCGACCAGGATTGGTTGCCCCAAGATAGCCAACGTCCTCCCCCCAAATCTGGGGGCGAGTTGGCAAGCAGCTGGGGGGGTTAAATAAGGACATGAGGCCCTGAATTAGCACACAACCCCCCCTGCAAAGAGAAGAAGGAATCGCCGGGAAGAGGAACGACTGACCAGAGGATGGGACCCGAGACCAGACCCAAAGCGGCGTCATCGGCGATTTGGAGCGGAGCAAGTGCGGCGTTTCCCAAGGACCGGAGGGGCGAGGGCAGCGATTCGGGCCTTAAGGGGGAATGAGCACCCCCCCCTTTCTTCTCCCGGCGGACCTACAAGGAGCAGTCGGCGGGCGGGCCTGGCGCAGCAAGGATCTGGGGGACACAAGCAACCCTTTGTCTTCCGGCCGGCCCCATGGCCCCCCTTTCTGCCTGCAACAAAGAGCGAAGAGCGGCGGGAAAGAACGCGCCAGAGGGTGCGGGCGGCGATCAGCAAAGTTTCAGGATTTACGGGCACATGTAGCCAATAGGGCGCTGCATTGGGTGAAGCAGGAGCCCCGGCCTGGAGTTACGAGGACCAGCGGTCCAGCCTCGCATCGCAAGGGGGGTCGGTGGGGGCGGCGGTGCCCCCGATACGGCGGAGGAGCGAGTAATTGAGGTGAGCTCGGGTCGGGATCCAGAAGGTTGCTGGTAGCATAGGAGGACAGAGAGTGGGGACGCAACGTAGCTTACCCAAATATGGCCCGACTTGGTTTCCTTCTTTAGTGCAACTTCGCTTTCTGTAGTGCATCTTCTCTGTCTTCAGTGCATCTTTTCTTATTTTAGTGCTTCTCCCTGCACACGTAATGTTGCTATGGTGAGGTTAAAGCCAACTGGCATTGTTCCCCAAACCAGATAGCGTGCATCAATCACATGCAGCTGAAACCTCACAGGGCGCCCTGTACTCGGTGTAATTTATCAGATAGCATTTGTTCAAATGGGCTGAAGGACGTTCTCAGTCGGAGCAGACAGCAGCAATTTCTTGCTATGACAGCAGACGGTAAGAACTCAGTTGCAGATAATTGTAGCAAAACGCTGCCAACAAAAAAGAATGTTTTCTGTTTCTAAGGTGCTTTTAGAAGTGCAAGCTGTTTTTAATGCATCACTCATTATTGTTGTTTATCGGATTAGTCTGTACGTATTTATTTATCGAGGAGCACTTAATGCTGCTGGGAAACAGCTTCTAAGAACAACATAGTAGTAAGCGAACCCCCAAGTAGGTAGGAAATACAATAAGGACAGGGTAGGAACACAGATGCATTCGTAACAATGGTGCAAGCCGATGGGAAAGGATGGGCCCCTTCCAGCTAGCAGCATGGAGGAGGTTAGATCAGAGTATCTATCTGGAGCAGCTGCAACTCCTCTCGGTGCCTCCAGGAAGCTGCTTCTCACCCACTGTCCATCATAGTATGGGCAACACAAAAGCATCATGGGATACCCTAGCGCAGGTATGCTCTTAGCAGTGATAAGCACAGCGACAGATAGGTATGCAAGCGCGACGGAAGCAAACTTATAGGGGGGAAAGAGATATTCTTCACGGGGGCCAGCATCACAGCAGGTTATGTAGGGAAGAGGTGTGGTGCAGCGGCCAGGGCAGCTGACTCTGGAACACAGGGGCTCACGGCTTGATCCCCGGGGCCGGCGGCAGGTTAGCCCAGCATCTTGTGACTCTGGGAAATAGCTCGCTTAATCTTCCCGACGGCCCCCAGCGCCGGGACACCTCTCCGGAGGTAGCTGTGCGCTTTACAAATGCTGGTATTTCATTTTCATTTCATGAAGCCAGTCACCCGGTCACCAAGTTAAACAAGAGCGGTGCTATCAGAGATTATTTCCCCTGACCTAAGGCGCGGTACCTAAAGGTGTTAACAACTCTACCTGAGTCATCCAGTGGGATTTAGCTAGATAAAGGGGCCGATTGATTGCCAGTCATACGAAAGCGTGCATGGTGGACATGCCTTCAAAGGGTTTTCCATCTCCCCCCAGCTGACTGCGGCCTATCTGCTTAGATGTAGGTAAACGCTGTATTGTTGCATACCTGCTTTCATGGAATCTATGGTTATTCAAATAACTATAGAATATGTTCGGTGCAGCTAGATGGTCTAGCGTTTTGAATTCTTTTATGTCAGGGGACCTCTATTTCAGTAGACCTCACAACCCACAAGGTAACAAGCATAGGTACTTGCCGAGCGTCATTTGGTTAATGGGGGGGGAATAGCTATACCCTAAATTATAGTAGCTATAAAGGGCGTCAGCTGACGTGATGAATCGTGGACACGTAGCTAGCAAAGAGCTGCATCCAACTGCAAGATACAGAGCTAAGAGTTACGACTTCCCAGTCTTTCATTTACCCTGTCGCTGCATGAAACAACAAAACACCGGAGATAGAACAGGTGGAAGAATCTTCTCCTACATCGCAGCCAAGACCTGGAACGAGCTCCTGCACAACATCAGATGCGCCCCCTCCCTGAACATCTTCAGGAAGACGCTCAAGAGCTGGCTCTTCGACTGAACGGAGCTGCTTGCCCCTCCTCCCCAGCGCCTTGAGACCCTCATGGGCGAGTAGCGCGATTACAATTCCCCTGATTGATTGATTGAAAGGGCTCATTTGGGCAGAAGCCATGGTCCAACGGGTTAGTTCTGAGTTTGTTTTCTCTGTGCCAAGTACTTGTAGCCAGCCATCTTGTATAAAATTGCCCGTGCACTGCTTTTAACACAGAGGATTGACGATATTGGTGCAAGGTGGGGGTGCGGTACAAGGTACCAGTCTCCCACCTAGGTAACTGTCTTCAGAGATGGATTGAAGCATAGCTTAATGAGTTATAAAAAGCATAACTCTCAGGTATGTCAAACCAGGCCCGAGTACCCCCAGAGTGGTCGGCAGGGAGACCACGAATAATTTAAAGAAAGGAAATGCAGCCGACATCACTGCATTAGATGGTAAGAATGGTGTAGCCACACTGCCTGTTGTAAGACGGCCTCCTGTTGGCATCCCACCAGGGGCTGGGAAATAATAGTTGAATCAGTAGTTAGCATTCGCAGGGTCAAATCCCACCAATTTTCCGCTACTGACAGCAGGGCTATAATCTCCCACAACTGTCAACAAGCGCAATAGTGAGGCCCATTGGTTTTGCAGTACTGCATTAATAAGAGGGGCACTAGATGAGGTAGGCTCCATGGAAATGGAGGCAAAGCTGTTTAGGGCAGTGGTAGCGCTGGCATTCATTGGGGCATGCAGGGTCAGTGAGATGGCGGCCCCCGCAGCAGATAACTCAGGAACGGCCTGCAGACACCAGGCAGACGTGGAATTGGGGATAGGTTATAGGAAGATCCTCCTGCGTCAGTCGGAAACGCAGATGGGTTTCTAGGGAGGAAGGAAGGGAACACTTCGGCATCCCGAAGGGAACACTTGCCTTAAAAAATACTTAAGTTACAGGTGGTGATTTTACACATGCACAAAATGTGCCACTTACACACATACCTGCTGATTTTTCACTTTGTTTGTGGGGTAAAATTTCCATGTTTTCAGCATGTTTATGTGTAACATTTTGACATCTTTGTGTGACACTGTCATGAGTTGAACAAAGCAGCCATGTCCATGTAAGGAGATACATATATTGCCACCTTGCGCAACAATAGTGTTGAGAAGAGATCTTAAAATACTGACTGTGTTCCAGGAGAACCTCTGCAAGTTCAGTTAACTACATTCCTTTTGTAATAATCTGGCATTCTGGGACTTTTGAAGCTTTTCTTTATTGAAAATGGCGAAATGTTAGTTGTGGCTGTAGATGATACATGCAACAAACAAAATGGACGCGCTCACTGCCAACCAGAAGAGCTACCCAAAGATCTCAGTCACACAAGATGCAGCCACGTGGTGGCCATTTCATGAACTTACCACACAAACATGATGCATGGTGCACACGAAGCATCATTTATAAATAAGGCTCTCAGTTTTCTGTTTTTACTGATTTTTATAGATCTAGACCGAAGGTTGACAAAACATCACTGCAAGCAACTGGAGCGCAAATGGGGAACAAGTCAAGTAATCACAGATAAAGACATCTCCAAATCAGTTCTAAGACGCTACCACCAGCAGATTTGGAACACCAAGTGCTGCTATACAGCCAGGTGGCATGATAGTGGGGAAGAGTGACATGAAATCAGGATTTTGTTTTTGTAATTCTTTTTTTACAGAAGTGCCCGAAACCTTACATTGTTCCTGTTCTGAATAAGTGTTGTTCACTTCATTAGTTAGAAGAGAGTCAAGAAATACATAACCTGAAGATGCCAGCTGGCTCATTGTTAGAAAAATCTCCATATCCCGCTTTTACAAATTATCAATGAAGTATCAGCAATCAGTGCGCGGTCATCATTGCTGCCGTTTTAGCAGTATGTCAAAACTTGTCTGATATAAATTTCTCATCCTAAATATTGTTGCCCACACTGGAGTTGGTAATAGAAAATCTACACCTAATTGGATTATATTTATAACACAATATTTGTTAGACAGTATTTCAGTATACAAAATTATGACATCCAACCACTTTTATAGATGTCAGCACGAATGACCGTCAACTGCGGAGTGACAAGTGGATGTTTTCCTCCATCAACCTCAACACTTTAAACACAGCAGCAGCAGCGTTTTCATGTTGGTAATTGGGTTGCAGCTAGATTATAGCATGAATCAGGACTAGCTGTGGGAGGAGTTAATGAATACATTTGTTTGAAATAAATATCATTTTATTTAAATTTTTTGTAGTGTGTTGCTGCTTAGCTTTCTAATGAGCTAATAAATCCTCTTATCCCATAATGGCTTAAACAAAAGCACAGAATATGAAGTTAAATTAGATACTTGCAAAATCTTATAAGCTAAGACGAAACCAGCAGGTTGTTGTTCCGCTCTTCGCCCACGTTATGCATGATAGCAAATGGAGCTATTCATGCTTCACACTTGCTGCATTCATGTATCTCACTACTGTTTCACCAGCTGAATGTTGTACAGATGCACTGTGACACCTTGATTTTAGCTGTCTCATTGACTAATCAGTATCTTTCTGTAGTCCCCACCTCCTCCACTGGGCCACACGCACACAAGTCATAGTATGTCTGCCTTGCTGGCTCGGCCTGTAAAGGGAGGAATATAGGCAGGCATATGGCAAGCCCAATTTCTGGTAAGTTTCAGCACATTCCAACTCAGTCCACCTATGGATAATAAACACCTGTAATTCATCAGGCTATCAGAGTGCAACTTTAGATTGAATGGCCAGAGCAAATCAAATCAAAATATTTTATTGTTTAGTTAATTAAAACCATAACAATATGCCTTTAGTCTCAGTACAAAACACCATTGAAATATAGTATGAAAAGATTACAATTAAAAATACTTGTTGCAGATGTGCCGTTAAAAGATCAGTTAAGGGATATATAAAAATAAAATCACGATGAATTAACAGTGCATCTGTGGATCATAAATACACAGGGTATACAGGATAAGTGAACTATACGGGACATTGATAATAAAAAGGAGACAAACCTAAGTCTCTAAAGTACCGTTAAGCTTGGGCGCTAGCCGTGCTTAGTGCTTTCTCGCAATGAATTACAAATTTTATTAAATTACAGTTGAGCTGTGTGTCATTTGGATGGAGACATTTTAGTATTGCAGTTCTACAAGAACGAATGCCTCTTATGTTAAATAGTTTCTTCAGCAATTTACGACGGTGTAGACTTAGGGCTGGGCAAATGCATATTAGATGAGTAAAATTCTGTATTGGTGATCCACAAAGTTACATGACTTTGAGCCCTGATATTTCCAGCGGGGCTGGTCTGCATAGGAAGGCATCATTCCTAGTCGTACTGCTAAAAACGTAGTTTTTAAGTAAGGAGAAAAGAACAGACCCAAGTAGGGAGCTGGTTGCAGTTTTTCATACGATTGCAGTACCATCCACGCATGGGCTCGCTTACTTAGCCTGGCTTTATCCCCCATTAGTGAGTGTTCTTTTTTGCCTCCTTCTTTAGCATTTGTTGAAAAGAGGTGAATGGTAGGTTCCGCTGCCAAAGGTCTGCCATATTGGTAAGTTTAAAGATGATTGCAGGTACTTGGTATTGGCGTACTTAGGGTCACCTTGTAATGCATTCTTGAGTGCATTATTAATCTAATTTCCTCGGTTACTCCAGATCTTGTACCAGGTTTTTATTGTTATATATTTTCTGTATGTTAGTTGCTGTTGCAGCCCAAATTCCAGCTGGATCTGTGCCGGTGAAGAGTTGCATGGTAATGAAAAGACCGTTCTGTATACCCGGGTTTGGAGGCTATCCAGCATTACTGCATCCTTTCCGTGCTGTACTTCGCTTCCATAAGCTACAGTTGGTAAAAGTTTTGCTTTAATGATTGCTAATAATGGAGTGAACAGTGGGCCTTTTAGATTCTTTGACATTGTACATAATGCAAATGTTAGGGCATTTCCCTTTTTTAGTATTGCTTCATTCTGCTGTTGAAAGGTTAGTTTTTTGTCCGAGTGTATCCCTAAATATTTATACCTACTAACCACTTCCAGTTTCGCATTAGTGATTGTAATTGGTGATTGATTGAGGGTGCAACGGCTTATAATCATGGCTTTTGTTTTTGTGACATTTATCTCTAACGAGTTAGACTTGGCAAAGTTCCCTAGTCTGTTAATTGCTCTCTGCAGGCAATTCTCGTGTGACTTAGGAGCACAATGTCGTCAGCATAAGACAGGTGTTTAAGTGGCAGTGTGCCCAGGTGTGTGGGATGCGAGTTGATCTCATCCAGCCTTGGTGGTAGGTCCGCCATGAATAAGTTGAATAAGTGCGGTGCTAATATACAGCCTTGCTTTAGACCATCACTCGTGTAGATTTTTCTGTTGAACCTCTTACCGTTGGCTATTTTAACTTGCATCCATGTGTCGGAGTATAGTTCCATTTCTGATTTTAGATTTGCTCCCGGGAGGCCCCGCTGCTCCAACTTATGCCATAAAATGCTTCTGCTTACCCGATCGAACGCGGCTTTAAAATCAATAAAGCTTAGGTACAGATTCTTTCGCTGTCGTAGACTTTTATCTACAATTAGACCTATAGCGAGGACATTCGTGATAGTACCTGTGCCCCGACGGAAGTCAGACTGATTAATAGGAATTATTTGGTTACTCTCAGACCAGTTAATTAAATCTGCCAAGATCAGTGAAGCATAGTATTTTGCTTCGGCATCTATTAAGGCGATCAGTCGGTAGTTAGCTGGATCTGTTTGCTCCCCACCTTTGTATACTGGGTTGATTATCAAATCTCTCCAGCTCTCTGGGAGGCAGTTTGTCATGCCTACCATACAGTACAGGCGGGACAACTGGCCAGAGCAATAAACCATATCAGATAATCCTCCGACTACCTAGAAAAAAATGACAAAACACAATCAGGACAAATCGCTAAGCTTGGATATTCTAGATGTGCCCAAATTCTTTAAAGCTTAGAAAACATGTTATGTTGTTCCCACTAGAAAATGTAGGACTGCATAGTAGGACAACAGGATGTCAGAGTGCAGGGACTGAGTCCATTTACACCATCATAGACTGTTGGCCCAACTCCTAGCTATCTCACAGTGTCTCACACAAACCCCTAACCCTTCTGGGGTAGCAGGTGATTTTGGCAACCTAGAACATAACACTTTGATCCCCAAGAAAATCGTAGAAACAGATCTTACCCCTTTCATTGCTTACTTATGCAGACCCTTGGTAAAACACAGGAAAAGTACAAAGGAAGTTTTGAATGCATTTATTAAAACAATCGTAGTCTTGCGTAGAGAGAATGAGCTGCGATTATTAGACAGATGAAACAAAGCAAAATAACAAGCAT
This sequence comes from Calotriton arnoldi, assembly GCA_963921515.1. Lineage (NCBI taxonomy): Eukaryota > Metazoa > Chordata > Amphibia > Caudata > Salamandridae > Calotriton > Calotriton arnoldi. The sequence continues at coordinate 1,433,374 of CAWUFW010001659.1, forward strand.
TGTGAACATGGTGAAAAGAATAAACAGTCCAACCATGTCAGTCTTATTTCTATATATCTGTATGCCTAACTACCACTACCCCTATTCTGAGAGCATAGTGGGTGTACCCTCTGCCCGATCTCTTAGGAAAGCCTGAGACACCATACCTGAGTGCCTTGTCCTGGAGCTGGATTGGCAATTCCTCTCGATAACATGGGAAATGAGTGTCAGTCAAAGCTGCATATCGAACACAACAGTTGTTCCAGGACCGCCGTTGCTGAAGTGCCCCCTGTGACCCACAAAGGGACAGTGCACTGTTTATATAATACAACCACTGTGTCAGAGGTTCAGCTCTGATGCGGTGATGTGTCTAGATGTTAGATGGTGTCTCTGAGCGGACAACTCAAGCACTAGGATATCTCATTCTATGTTCCTAGCCTTCAACGAAGAGTAAGGGTTATGTAGCAGGAAAGGCTTTCAAAAACAAATAGCATGTACCGTGTTTTCACAGATGAATATCCTGCAAGCAAATATGTAAAACAATGTAGCTAAAATGAAGTCTGCTAAAATGTGTAAAATATAAGACTAAAAAGGAGAGTCACAGAGGGCCGAAGAGGGTGTCACCACATCCTCCCCTTGGCCGAGAAAAGACTCAGGGGTCGATTCCGAGTCGGGCCGGAAATTTCCCCGACCGAGCCGGACCCGGAGAGATTTCCGACCGAATCGGACCCGTGCAGTCCGACCGAACGAGTCCGATGCGTCCGTATGTTATCGGACACGAGTCGGTCGGACTCCCATTGAACTCAATGGGAGCCGGTCGTACAACGCGTACGCGGGCTCCCATTGCCTCAATGGGTGCGAGGCGGACAAGGGCGCCCCTACAGCGAGTACGCCGCGAGCGCTCGCGGCGTACACGCACAGGTAGGGGGACCCATGGGTCCCCCCTGTGTGCGCCTCGCACGGGTACGCGTACAGGGGTCCGACACGGACCCCCAAAGTACGGCTCCGACAGCGAGTTCGAGTCGGACGGCGCGAGTCGGTCGGAGCGGTCGAGGTGCGCATCGTACTTACCCGGCCGGAAAACGTCTCCATTGCGCGGTGCGGATCGGGTCCGACCGAGTCGGTCGGAGCGGTACGGTCCGGGTACGAGTCGGTCGGAGCGGTCGGGTCGCCCGGACGAGTCGGTCGGCGACCTCGCATCGTACTCGCTCGGCCGGACCCGCGTACGGTTCGGTCGGGAAACAGGCTTTCGCATGGCTTTTTTCCCGACCGAATGGTATTGGGTGCGCCTCCGACCGAGATCGGAATCGACCCCTCAGCTTCTATATAAAACCCAGCTAAAAATAAAACCTATAATGAATAATAAACACTTTTACAACCCAAGCAAACTAAAAAGTACCTAAAAATATGCCAATTAATAAAAATTATAAAAAGAAAAAAACGTTAAAATGAAATCATAAAACCAATGTCTGAATTAAAAATCACAGGAGGCTCCCTAGGTGTCATCCATACTTCCAGTGTCAAGAGAATCCAAGAAGGATTCATCATCTGCAGATGATATTTCCACAATGGCAGCATTAGAACACACAAGGTCTGCACCCTCAGTTACCACTGAAGGCGCATTATCCTGCAGAGCATCTGTAGTAGAAGAGCTGGTATCCATATCGAAAAAAGATGGCTCACAGAAAGCATCCTAAAGCAATTGCAAGTTCATGGGACAACTCCAAAAATTGGTCCTCCTCAGATGCATCAGCAGATCCATCTCCATAGAATGTACAAATTGCATAGCAAGATAAATGTTGAGTGCACACTCGATAGGGCACCACAGACATTGAAACATGGGTTGCACGCTGGTAAACAACACGACTTGAAAGGTTAGGAGCCAGTCACAGTTCAAATCCTGAAGCACAGACACTCCAAAAAACTGTATCATGCATTCACCAAACAGTAAACAGTTGTATGTGTGCTAAATCCATCATCATTTGGCCTTGAAGTGGAACATCCATTGCGGATCAGCAAAAATAGAACCAAAAAAACACAGTTCAGGAATAACACAAGTGCTATGCCTCCAAAAACATTAGAATATATGGAATGAATGAAGAACGGAATCACTGAAAAAATGGTCTGAAACATGCTGACAAAGCCAGATCCAACAGCTTTCAAGAAATGTACCACAGCAGCGGTGTTGGAAGCATTAAATATACATTGCACAAGTTCACCCAAATGGCAGGGCAATGTTGTGCACAGTAGGGATTGTATTTTGACAACCTTGCTACTTGTAAGCTAAAGGTTTCTCAGGCAGATGTGAGTGCCACGTCCTTCTGAAACAATAAGGGTTTTAGTCTGCTCAGTTTGTCAAAGTTAACCTTCATGGTTGGAATGGAAGGCCATGAGCTTACTTCTGAAACCATGTGCGTTGGAGGGAATAGCACAGAGTTGCAACATGTGACTATCTGAGAGACCAAAACCAGATATGGGGCACTTGCTCTTATCCCACAGCAACTTTGATCGTTCAACATCAAATAACTTCCATTTGAAAGTAACCTAATGACTGGATGAATCGAAGAAGCTGGTACTCCATTCAAGTACCACGCCAAATTGGCCATCAAAACATTACATGCTCCATAAAGTGTCATCTCTTTACAAATTACCGAGTGGCCGAGCAAAGAGTCACATTCATTTCCACTAACGAACACCTCTCATTCCCTACTAATACACTTGTAATAAAACGACAATGAGCACACTTCGTGAATAAAACTGTCTCCTAAAGACTCATATCTACGTATTAAAAAATGTTTTATGCAAGATGTGAAGTGAAACATGGATATTGGTAATGAGATCACCCCATGTATTAACCATACTGCTGATGGTGTCTCGGCTACTGTGAAAGGCAACTGTTACAATTTCCTACTTTAAACATTTTGTATGTAGCGTCTTTCTTAGCCATTAATTGTTGCCTACATGCCCATGCGGTGAGATTTTAAGACCTGTAGTGTCCAACTCATCTGCATAATTGACCTAAGCTGACTCTGCTGAAGGTATAAAGAAGACATGTCATTTTGTATAATGTCAATAGCAGATGATACAATGCTATTTAAATTGTAAATACGAGTTGACAATGTATTCATGCTATTATCAACAACAGCATTAGTTTTTCTAAAGTGTTTTGATCAATTTGCCTTAAACGCACAGCAGCTTCTATTTGTGACACTTTCCGTATTTCATTGTAGGAAGCATAAATAAATCTTTTAGAATGCATAGACCTAGGACCCAACAAGAAATGCAAATCCATGTCTTCCGATAGGAGAGAAAGATGTTCTTTTACTGCAGACAAAGTGGAATGTTGCAACCATTGTTGGCACAATTTTCCGACGGAATAGGTAGTAACAACCAGAGCTCAAGTCCTAAAAAAAGAAGTGGGGAGACTCACCAAGTTAGGCAGAATTGATGTGACATCACCGCGTGTGACATCACAGGAATTGTATCACTGCATGTGAAATCACAGGAAGTGACATCACAGCATGTGACATCGCATGTGGCATCACTGGAATTAGCATCTCAACCCATGACCTCACAGGAAGTGACATCAGATCTTAAGACCGCACATATGTTTAGCAGGTCTATCATGAGTACATTTGAGCATGTTACAATATTTAACAAATAAGAGTTTTTGCATGAATGTATGACGTTACTACGCCATCCATTACCCCGCAGTAGGTTACAACGCGGACGTTACATCGTCTGCGTAGTTACCACAAATGGCTTTACATCGCAAGTCGTTTCTACGACTTGCGCTAGATGGCGCGCTGGACTTAGGAATAGTATAAATTACTATTCCTGTTAGCGCAACAGCAGGGAATGTGTTGGATTTAAAATCCAACACATTCCCTGGTGTTGCGCGCCATCTAGCGCAAGTCGTAGAAACGACTTGCGATGTAATACCATGCGTGGTAACAACGCGGACGATGTAACGTCCGCGTTGTAACCTACCCGCGTGGTATTACCAGCGTTGTAAACGCTGTTTCCCTTTTTGCATTGGGGTTGCGCCAAAATATTGACGCAACCCAGAAGCAAAATCTGGGCCTTAACTTATACATTTAGTTTTTTTTAAAACCCTGCCACAAAGAAATTGGCAACAAGAAGAAATGTGTCAGTAAATCTGTTCTGCTTAATTGGTTGCAATGCCTGTATTTTAAAATAACTTATGGGGTTAAGGGCACCCACTGAAGAGATCTTTGTATGCCAGCTAAATCTCAGGGAATAATAATAATAGTAAGATAATTCTGAAGGATAACGTATTTACTAAAGAGATCTGTGTTTTTCCTAGTCTTGAATCAAAGTAGCGGAGGCGGTTAATTTGTCTCCTGCAAAGCACATTATGTAACACGCAGTTGACATTTTTATTTTATGAAAAAGGGTAAGTGGGATACTGCTTTTAAGACAGAGGCCCTTTTGTTACTTGCAGTTCAAAAATTGAAATCCTTCTAATATAGCACAGAGATGTATGAAGGACATGTGGCTCCCACACTTTTTAACCCTCACTGTCTTATGTAACACATACTTTATATTGATGTACACACAAATGATTGATTGTCAATGTATAATCTATACATGTGATGTAAAGAGCCCTGCATTGGGATGAGTAAGGGCACTACTCATCCCAATGCAGGGTGTCAGAGCACTTCACATCACACATACACAAATAACAATTTAAATACCACTATTTTGTTAAATTTCTTTTATAGTGCTTTAGCACTACTAGTGCTAAATAGGCCTGGGCGGAAAACTACGCTACGCTCGCGTAGTTTGCGTAGTTTGCGCAACTACGCGCTACGCGAATTGCACGTAGCACAGTGCAAAAACGCGTAGCGGGCATTTTTGCTTGCTCGCGGTCCTCAACGTCAAGTTGGCGACCGCGAGCGAGCAAAATGACATCCCGGCGAGACTTTTTCTCGTTCGCGATCAGCAACATCAAGTTGCTGATCGCGAGCGTGAAAATAAACCTCCCGGCGAGATTCTCAACGCGGGAGGTCAGGTTTCTCATTCCGAGTGGTCGCGTATGCTCGCGACCCCTCACGATGAGAAACTACCAGTCCGCGTTGAGAAAACTGCCGCTCGAGTACAAATCTACTCGAGCGGCAGAAAACGACCGCTTAAACTGTGCAAGATGCCGTTTGCAATGATTGCACAGTGCGGACAAGCATCCGGCACTGTGCAATCATTACGAACCGCATTTCCTACCGCACTACGCAGTTCGCGTAGTGCTACTCGTAGCTCGCGTAGTGCGAAGTGCACTTCGCGTAGCTACGCGTAGCGCTACTACGCGAACTACGCCCAGGCTATAAAAGAAATAAAACAAAATAGTGGCATTTAAATTGTTACTTGTGTAACTACTGGGGTGACCAACACATCTGACATCCTTACAGTACATGTGTGAAAAGCAGCGAGTCTCCTGGGATCCCCAATGCTGCCCGGCGCAAAGTCACCTTTAATCCACTTTGGATTCACTATCTAAAATAACGAGACAGGCGCTGGAAGCTGGAAGGCAAGAAAAAGGTTTATTACTCTTAGAGGAGACCACGTCAACTGCTGACACCAGGATGTCTTCAGGGAGGTGTTCTACTGGCAATGCTTCTGACTCTTCCTTTTATACAGTTTTACACAATGTATTTGTTTCTTTTATCATGGTTACAAGCTTGGAGTCTCCGCCCCGGGCAGGTTGTCACAGAAGCCTGACATTGTTTTATCAACATGGTTACACAAGCCCAACATTAACTCTCCTCCCACCCAGGTCAAAAACAGACAATTTAATTGCAGCTGGACCTTGCTTCAGGGTCTAAAAACGAGTGAGACCGGCCAGATCTAAGAGTCCGTTCTGTTGATAAGAACAGGTCCCATTGTTGGCAAAAAACCAGTCTTGCTGTGTGTAGTGCAATAAACCATGTTTGCAAGAGTCTGTTTGGTATTTGTAACCCGTTTGTGCAGGGATGAGAGGAAAGACGAGTTTGAGGCAGCAGGTGATGTTGATGTTTGTCGTGGAAATAGTTTATAGCCCCCAGCACACATATCAGGTTTGGTCAGAGAGTCAGAAGGCTGCTAGAGGACAGGGTGAAATGAAGGTGACCAACAGAGTACAAAATGGCTGTGGTAAATCAGAATGACTGTAGTTTATGTGCACGTAGGAACTTTCATCAGACAAGATGGCGCAGAATGTTCATGATTGTGTTTTGTTCTTAACAGTCGCCCCTTTGAACATAACTAGCCATCTTGTCAGTCTATTTCGATCTCCATAATGTCCTGTATTTCTTGTTCATACATTACTATCATTTTTGTTAACTGAGTGTCCATAGTCTTAGGGCGCAAGGCACTTATGCAAAGAGAACACAAAGGTGGTATACAGTGTACACCCAAACAGCAACCACATATTGCCAATACTGGGACCAAGAGAAACATTGATATTTTCCAACCCCAGTCCTTTAAGATGCCCCAAAGCCAACTTCCAATTGTCCAAGTCTCTGATCCTTGATGAATTTCTGAAGACAGTCTGTGGAGATGTTCGATTGCTTCATAGACAGAGGGTGAATTATCAGGAATGTATATGCAGCAACTGGCACCAATGATGCGACATGCTCCTCCACGATCCGCTAGTACCACATCCAGGACCATGCGGTTTTGTAGGGCCACCAGACGGACCGCTTGAAGCTCGGCAGTGTTGTTGGTGAGGATGCCAGCTGTGACGTTCAGGGCGGTTTCTACCGCTTGAGACAGATGTCTGATGGCTCGGCTGTTTGCCATCGGACCCCATAGCGGGACGAGCCCTTTTGCTGCGTCAACGAACTGTGATGCGGCAGAGTCTGCTTGATCAGTGTCTTTAGAACGCTTTTCTCGATGATGCTCTGCAGGGGCTGTGTAGGTCGGTGGCAAAACAAAGGCGATGTAGCACGTGCCCCCCCAGTTTCTTGGGAGCCAGGTGTAGGCTTTGGTTCCACAAAGTACATATTGGGTGATGCAACAAATGCTGGAGGATTGGCAGTGTTCAAAGTACTTACAATGTTACAAGTGCTGTGACCCACATTCTTAGTCCCACGGCCTTCAATGCATACAAGGCCAGAGACGTTCACCACAGATAGGGCCACAGTCAGTGTTGCAGCAGTTCTTTTCTTCAGGTAGGAAAATGTGGCTCTGACAGGATTATTGAACACTTGTATTTCCACTCGTTCTTTGGAGGGGACATTCATTGGGAATGTCGTATTGGAGGTGTGAGGGCAAAAGGGAGCTGCTGTTCTTCCTGTTTGGTTTAGCCAGAACTCGTTGTAGAACTGAGCGATTGTCCCATCGGAAGTGGCATTGTCTTTGTAACTTTCTTGTAGGAGCATCATCCAGGCAAGGCAAGATCCATGAACAGAAAAGGGTGAAGGGATGAAAGGGATGGAATGTTCAGTGGCATGTGGTAGCAGCCCACAGACCCAACAGTTAGTGGCATTGGTGGCAAGATTGTGCTGGTGCAGCATCTGTACGAAAGAATTATTCCAGAATTCTTTGCGTCGTTCTCGGAGATGTGGCGGTAGTGATACCAGGTAGTGTTCTTTCTTTGTGATTGGTTGCATGGTTGGTGACAATGTTCTGTATGCAGGTGCATTCTCTTCAATGATCCAGAGTGTGACCATTAGCAGGAGGCAGGTGAGAAATGCAGCTACAAGTGCAATTGTCTTTGTACTGTGCAGTTCAAAAGTCTTGGTGTCTTTGCGGTGGCTTTGCAGGTGTTCCGTTTCTTTCATCATCTTCGAGGAGCTCACCAACTGTTAGGACCACAGACTTTTGTCTGGTGTTTTTCCTGGTAGCGTTGTTTGGCTGTGCTACCGATCTGAGACTCTGACTCAGTTAGTGGCCTGGTTGTTGGAGCTCCCCCTTTTCGTCGATCTTAGGTTGTACCCTTCCTTGGATGGCACCGTGGGGTCTGGAAATTCAGACAGTTGGAGGGTGTCTTCTTGTGGGTAGCAACTCAGAGCTGGTCGGTCTTTTGCGAGTACTTCCTCTTGCACCTCCACCTCTTCACAGGTTGCCAGCGTTGGAGGGACTTTCTTGCAGTGGTGGGCGTGCAGCCAATTTTTTTTCCTTCCACTCGGAGGGCAGTTCGAGTGGTGATCAAGACTTGCCAGGGGCCCGTCCACCTGGGCTCCAGATTCTTCGTTCTTTGGAAGTTGCGAACTAGGATGAAGTCCCCAGGCTTTATCACATGTCCTGGGCCCCTGGATATGTCAGGCAAGGCTTGCTGCACCTGTTGGTGGATAATTGTTAGCTCGTTTGTCAATTTATGCAGATAGTCTGACATTAATATGTTCGGGACATCGTTAATGGAGGTGGGTCTTGGTGCCGCCCAAATGTTCATAGGCCTGCCGAAGACCACTTCATACGGGGTCAGTCTGTGTTTGGTTGGGGTGGAGCGCATTGATACCAATGCCAATGGAAGGGCGTCGGGCCATTTCAACCCGGTTGTGGCAACTATTTTGGCTAGCTTTAGTTTCAATGTTGCATTGTGTCTTTCTACCAGGCTCGCTGATTGGGGGTGGAAGACGGCATGGCATTTTTGTTTTACCCCCAACCCTTTCAGTATGTTCTGTATCACTTCGGCTACGAAGTGTGGGCCGTTGTCGCTCCATAAAATTCTGCAAAGGCCGTACCGGGGAAGAATTCTTTCAACAATACTTTTGCAGTGGCTATGGCAGTATTGTCGCGGGTGGGATATGCCTCCACCCATTTGCTAAAGCGCACACAACCACCAGGACATATTTTAGACCATGGCATCTCTCTAGTTGGATGTAATCCATTTGAAGGACTTCAAAGGGGTGATCAGGGACTCCAAACCCTCCCCGTGGTACTACTGTCCCTTTCCCTGGGTTGTGTTGTAGGCATACTATACATTGTTGTACTAGGCGCTTTGCAGATTCTGTTATCTTGACATTATGCCATACTCTTGTGATTAGTTCAATCATGGGGGTGGAGCCTATGTGTGCTGGTAAATGTGCCATGGTCAATATGGGGATGAGGTAGGCATTGGGTAACAGCCATTTATTTCCGTCTTTAGTTCTCCAGCAATTTTCCTCGTCTTTTAGTCCCACCTTTTCCCACTCGGTCAATTCGTCTTGTGTGCCTGTAGTCTGTATGTCCCTTACAGTGGTCCTAGCATCAGTCCATTGTTCAGCTTGTGACCTGGTCACATACATTCGTGTCATGGTTCTGTCTTCTGCTGTGGCTCGGGCAGTAACGTCTGCTAGCGCATTTCCCTGTCCAATGAGATCTGTCACTTTCCTATGTGCTTGGCATTTTATCACTGCTAGCTTTTTGGGGAGGAGGACTGCTTCCGTCAAGGCGGAGACTAAATCTCCATGCAGGATGGGTGTACCGTGTGAAGTCAGGAACCCTCTTTCTTTCCATAGAATCCCGAAATGGTGAACCACCCCGAAGGCGTATTGGCTGTCGGTGTATATGTTAACTGTCGTGCCAGCTGCTAAAATACATGCTCGTGTGAGGGCAATGAGTTCTGCTGCCTGGGCGGAACGTTGGGCAATACGGGCTGTTTCTAGAATGGTTCGGGCTGTGGTGACAGCGTATGCAGCTGAGGTGGTGCCGTCGGGGAGTTTGATGCACGAACCATCCACCCATAGTTCTCCATCTGGCTCTAGAAAAGCGGTGTCTCGGAGGTCTACTCTACTTTTTGTTTGTTCATCGGTTAGTGTCACACAGTCGTGTAGTGGAGCCACGTTAGAATCGTTCTCGGGTAGGGGTAACAGTGTGGCTGGATTGAGGGTGGTGCATCGCTTTAGGGTAATGTGCGGTGCTAGCAGGGTCAACTCATATCCTGTCAGTCGGGCGCTAGTCAAGTGTTGGGTTTTGGTCTGGTTCAGTAGTGTGTCGACTGCATGGGGTACTAAAACAGTGACTGGATTGGAGAGCACTATTCCTTCGCTCTGGCGTATTGATACTGCTGCAGCTGCCACAGCGCGCAGGCACGCTGGCAGTGCTCTGGCTACTGGATCGAGGGTGGCAGAAAAATATGTACAAGGGCGTTGTTTGTGACCAATTGATTGTGTTAGGACAGACAATGCACATCCCTCCCTTTCGTGTGTGTAGAGGAAGAATGGTTTGGAGTAATCTGGGGTTCCTAGGACTGGTGCTGAGCAAAGGGTATTGCGTAGTTCTTTAAAGGCTGTCTGGCATTCGGGGTCCAGGGGAGAGGTGAGGGGATGTCCTTAGCTAGGAGGGAGAGAAGGGGTTTGACAATGAGGCTAAAGTTCGGTAACCACTGTCTGCAAAACGAGGTGAGGCCTATCAAAGAGCGGACTTGCTTCTGATTTTTGGGGACAGGGGTGTCTAGAATTGTCTGGATCCTGTCAGGCGTGAGTTTTCTCCCTTCTTTTGATAAAAGGTGACCCAAATAGGTCACTTGTGATTTACAGAACTGCAGTTTCTTTCGGGAGACCTTGTGACCATTCTCAGCAAGGAAATGGAGTAGTTTGATGGTGGCTGTGACGGCTATTGGTATGGTGTCTGCTGCTAGAAGGATGTCGTCTACATATTGTATTAGTGCCACTCCATCTGGCAATTGTATGGCGTCCAACTGTCTTTTAAGCGCCTGGCTATAGATACTTGGGCTCTCAGTGTACTCCTGAGGTGCTCTACAAAATCTATACGAACGGGAATTTAGGGTAAATCCAAAAAGATAGCGGCTGTCCTCGTGTATAGGTATGGAAAAGAAGGCGTTCTTGAGGTCGATCACAGTGAAGGTGGTGGCAGTGGAGGGGATTAAAGTCAAAATTGTCGTGATGTCGGAAACTACTGGGTATTGTGGTACTACGATTTTGTTTACCTCCCGCAGGTCAATGATGAAGCGGTAGGCTTTCCCATCTCCCTCTCCCTGTCTCTTTACAATCGGTAGTATGGGACTGTTACAAATGTTGCTCACTACTTCCTCTACCACCCCTGCCTCTACCAAAGAGTGTATGATCTCTGTTAGTGCTTTCTCACCCTCTGGCGATATTTTGTACTGCGGTACCTTCGGTAGGGTTGCGTCCTGTCGTATTGTTACGTGTACTGGGTCAATCATCATTCGTCCTACGTCTGAATCAGCCCTAGCCCATAAGTGTGATGGCAAAGTGTCCAGTAGGGATGTGTCAGTCTCAGAGATGGAAAACATGTGCTGAAAAGGGTTCTCTCTATGGCGTTGGGGGTTGTCATACAGGATGACAAGCACTCCGTCTGGTGAGCATCTGATAGTCGCATGGAAGTGTTTCAAAAGGTCGAGGCCCATAATGGCGTCTGGGGTGTTAGATGAGAGGAGGAATGTCGTTTCGACGCCATTGCTGTCAAGATTAAAAGGGATGGGTCGGGACAAAGGGTTGGTGGAGGGCGTACCGTCAAATCCTATTGAGGTCACATGTGAGCCTGACAAGGGTGCCCTTGGAATCAGTCGTTTGGATAGTGCACTACGTGTTGCTCCTGTGTCTACCAAAAATGGCGACCTTGTGCCCAGGACCTCAGCGGTAACATAAGGGCCTTGCTGATCAACGCAGAGCTCGACTGGATCCCTCCCTTGCCCCTGGCTGTCCTATGCAAAGTCGTACGTATTGTCATAATCTGTCTGTTGGTACTGATTCTGTCTGGGATGGTCAAATGCGTTCACTCTTCCTGGCCTTTCCTCGCTTGCTTCACTCGCGTACCCTCTCCCACGTCCTCTTCCTCTCTGTCCACTTGCTATTTCCTCGCCCCTCTGCCCCTAGCAGCTCCTAACAAAGCCGGGCATTGGGATTTCCAGTGTCCATATTTTTGCAAAATGCACATTGATCCTGTCCTAGGTCTTGGCGTCCTACATATGATGTAGATGGATTGTTCCTAGGTGGCTGTACTCTAAGGGTATTCTGCTGGTTTCCTCCCCTATATTGCTCCCCTCCTGTATTCGCCCCCTGGAGTTGTGCTATCATTACCCTTTCCTTCAAGTCCTTCTTTTTCCTTTCTGTAGCCCTGTCATTTTCGTTTCTCTGATGCTCGTAATACTGGGCCATTTGGAGAATGGCCGTCGGTTTAGATGCTGCCCAACTACTTTCGCTGGCTTGTAGTTTCTGGGATACATCTGGCAGTAATCCTTTGACGTAGTTCTGCACAAATAAGTGGTGTCCGGTTGCGGTGGACATGTCTTGTCCACTGTAATCAGAGAACACAGTTTCAAATCTGGAGAAGTACTCTGAGACGTCCTCTTGTGGTTTCTGGCGGCATGCGGTTACTATGGATCAGTCTATCTTTTTCTCTGGGATCAGCGTTTTCACTTTCTGCACTATTTTGTCAGGGAGGTCTAATATTGCTTTAACTGGTTTTTGACCAGGGTTCCGCTGTTTATCTAGTGTGTCGAGTTGTTCCCAGGTATGACCAAACAGTTCGGTATGGTTTACTTTCTTAACCTGTTTCCACACATCTGCTGGCAAACATAACCCGAAGAACAAGTCTATGTCGGCAAGTGTCATTATTGTTGATCCCAGAGCGGTACCTAGCTCGGCGTAAAAGGCGGTGGGGTTCTTTCGTAAATCCGGCAAAGATTTACGGAAGGTCAGGATGTCCTGTCTGTCCCATGGCTGATACACCCAATTGTAGACCACCCTTCCTCTAGCGTCTTGATGGTTTATATCGTCATTAGTCCCTTGTCCTCTAGGAGGTACCCAGTAAGGGGCAGCTTCTTTTTATTGGCATCATGCTATCTGTTTTTTCCACTGGGGGTCCTGCTACCTTAGTTGTCCTGTCCATATCTATCTGTCCTTGTTCTATGAGGTGACGCAATACTTCTAGTGTGGATGAAAATAGTTCTGCAACATCGTTGTTGCCTTCATCTCCGATGTCTACCTTCCTGTAGAGAGCCACTAATCGCTCGGGCCCTACGTTTTGGTACTTCTCTTCATATGCAGTAAGGGTGTGGTAACAGAGACGTACAATAAAGTATCGTTTGCGGTTTTCAACATAGGAGTCGCATATGTCTGTTACGTGTTCTCCTGTTTCTTTCCTATCTATGAGGGTTTTAACTATTTTATCAATGCCTGCTCGCTCATTTTTACTTAATCGCGGGACCCTGGGCGCTCCTATTTCCTTGGTTCCTACCTCTACTACTGCCTCCTTTGATGAGGCATTTGGTGTGGGTGGCTTGGTGGGAGCAGAGGTGGTGGAGACTGAGGCGATCGTGCCATCTCCAGCTATACTTTGGGGGTCCTGGCGTTGTACTACGGGATGAGTAGGGGCATAAGGGGGTGGCATGTATATCATTGGGGGACCTAACAATAAATCATCATCTACCCCCTGTTTTGCTGGTAACTCGGGGTAAAGAGTTAAGGGCGTTCTAACAGGGCATTGACCTGATATTTTTGATTCCTGTTCCTTTTTATTGATTTCCTTTTCTTTTAGTTCTTCTAACTTTTTACAGGCTTGGTAAGCTGATTTTCGCGTTTCTTTATCTTGTCTAGCTTCGTCTCTTTTCTTTCGTTGAGCTGCTTCTTTTCGCCATAAACCAAAACTATCAAACATGGCTGGTCTAGCTTTCTTTTTGTGGAGAGCTAATTCTAACGTTTCTATTTTAGCGGGATCGAAAGATCCCGTCAGTGGCCACTGATTTACCCGGTCCTTCCTAGTGTACTTATGCCATAGTTTGCTATAAGCTACGGTGGCTAATCCATATTTTACGTACATGTCCTTGTTAGGGGTGCCTTCCGGCGGTGCCGGATGACTGACCTCTAACAAACGGTCCGGTCCAAAACAATCAAACAATCTAGAGAAAACAGGCATGACGTATTTAGCGGTCAAAATGAATATCTCAATTAATGTTAGACAAAAGTCTGCACTACCTGTCCTTCGCTGTCTGCAAAGAGAGAATATTCCTATTCTACGTTGTTTGCAAGCAGGGAATGTCTCAAATAACTCAAAAAGGAATACTAGTATTTCTATCAATCAATCAATTTAAGTCATGTTTTCTCACGACCTTACCCGGACCGTATGGACAGTTCTTCGTATTCCCCTTCCAGCGCCTGGTTGTCCTCTCACTCCAACAATCAATGCGGCGTTCCTGTAAGGCCCCAGTCAGGACCGCAGGTCACTCGAGAGAGGTCCGTTCGGAACCGGTGAAGTTCAGTCAATTGGCAGCCAGACGAGGGTCTCTTTCAGGCAGGTGCACTCCAATCATTTAGTCGTTCACTCCGTCGTTAGGACCTCTCTACTGGACCCACGTGTCTCTGATGGGCCCCCCGTTGGGTCGCCAATTTGTGAAAAGCAGCGAGTCTCCTGGGATCCCCAATGCTGCCCGGCGCAAAGTCACCTTTAATCCACTTTGGATTCACTATCTAAAATAACGAGGCAGGCGCTGGAAGCTGGAAGGCAAGAAAAAGGTTTATTACTCTTAGAGGAGACCACGTCAACTGCTGACACCAGGATGTCTTCAGGGAGGTGTTCTACTGGCAATGCTTCTGACTCTTCCTTTTATACAGTTTTACACAATGTATTTGTTTCTTTTATCATGGTTACAAGCTTGGAGTCTCCGCCCGGGCAAGTTGTCACACAAGCCTGACATTGTTTTATCAACATGGTTACACAAGCCCAACATTAACTCTCCTCCCACCCAGGTCAAAAACAGACAATTTAATTGCAGCTGGACCTTGCTTCAGGGTCTAAAACGAGTGAGACCGGCCAGATCTAAGAGTCCGTTCTGTTGATAAGAACAGGTCCCATTGTTGGCAAAAACCAGTCTTGCTGTGTGTAGTGCAATAAACCATGTTTGCAAGAGTCTGTTTGGTATTTGTAACCCGTTTGTGCAGGGATGAGAGGAAAGACGAGTTTGAGGCAGCAGGTGATGTTGATGTTTGTCGTGGAAATAGTTTATAGCCCCCAGCACACATATCAGGTTTGGTCAGAGAGTCAGAAGGCTGCTAGAGGACAGGGTGAAATGAAGGTGACCAACAGAGTACAAAATGGCTGTGGTAAATCAGAATGACTGTAGTTTATGTGCACGTAGGAACTTTCATCAGACAAGATGGCGCAGAATGTTCATGATTGTGTTTTGTTCTTAACACATGCATATAGATATCTCTTAATTACAGGGACTGAACAAAGTCAAAAGCATTTCTCTCTTACATACCTGTGAAGTGATAAGATGTGAGCCTTTGTTTCTCATCCATTGCATCTAGGTGTGAGGCTCCCAATAGTTCCCAGTCAGGATTCTCCAGTAAAAAGAGGCTTAGTGGCCCCTTAACTTCGGCCTTTATTATGGGCGCAGCTAGCATCTGATAAGCCCCTTCTCCGCTTGCACGTTGCTATTCTGAACAAAAATAGACGACGTGCAGGCGCTGCTGAAAGTGTCCCAGTGTCACAAAATGACACCGGGATGAGTTCAGCATATTCCTGTGAAGACCAGGGGAATGTGTCACTCCACTAAAAGCGACCAGTTTTGCAGCAGGGTAGACGGCGTCTACCCTCTGAAAATAGTGGGTAGATGGCGTCTACCCATGTACACCCAGGTCCACCCTCGACTCGAGCTCTGGTAACAACTCCTGAATGTTGGGACTGGATGTAACTTGGGTCTGGTCTGCTAACTTTAAAACCCTGTGTAGAGTTTAGAAAATATTCATAACAACCATTTGTGTCCACGGCCACAATAACCACCCGTTAGGACCTAAAAGTGTTGAATTGAACGTACCATTTTGCACCATACTATTGAGCTGTTCCTCACTGTAATTTAATTAATGTTGCCAACAATCAAAACGGGCAATTGAAGGAATACTAGCAATGTTCATGTCTTTAATTTTGGCTAGACACAAACAAGTGGTCTGCTGCACCGTGCTATTTAAGAAAATCATTTGTTTTGTAATGAAGCAGGCTATGAATAAGGTGTCTGTTCCCTTCACTTGCCAGTCTTTTGTTCTCCATACTGATTTTAGATCAATATGGTTTTTCCAATAATCATAGTCTTTTAGGATCAGCTGGGAATTAAATGAATCGGAATAACTCAATTTAGTGTCGGTAAGCATATTTTTCTTTGCCTGTGAAGGGGTTAGTTTTAAATGAAAAGAAACAGTCTCTAAAGGATTATGCTATCTAAAATATGCAAATTTGTCCATGTATGTTTTGGAGCTACCCATTGGGGAAGTTGGGCAATGTTTCCTTTTGTAAAATTAAAAACTGTGCACGGAACACTAGTTCTGTGTAAATAATGATGTGCATAGTGATGATAGATGGTGAGAGTTTAGGTACAAATCTTCACTTTCAAAGACAGTATAATATTCAAGCTCTGACAGCATTGAGTTGACTGTTTTTACATCCCAATCATCAGAAACAAACCCAGGGGTGATCACATAACCCATCGCAACCTTAAACACATAAGGTTTCTGCAGTGTCTCAGTAGGACCAAAAATATTGTATGAGACCTTATCCCAAACAATTTCATCAAGTACTGGAAAAGCTGAATGTTCACAAGGGACAGGTCTCTTCACACTAAGTATGAAGATGAATGAGGTTTCAGCACCTCCACTACCAGTTCTACAGAAGAGCGTTCTGGGAGATAGTGTCCATTTATTAGCAAGTAGAAAACAGTCACAAATCCAATCCAAAGAAGCAAGAAAAGTAATGAGATGGCAATCCAAATGTAATGTCATGGAGGGATCAGATAAGTGTGTTTCAACCAAAGGAACAAATCAAGTACACCATGTAGTGAAGCATGACAAAAGTCAGAAGAGAAGTCATCGACATCGACAAAATAACCAGTAGTAGTCTGTTCAAAAACAGGGGCTGTAGCAGGCAGAAGAGAACAGGTAGGCACCTCAAAAGGTGGTTCATCATAAACAACTGTGTTGTTAGAAGTAGCAGAAGCAAGCTGTATACTCCCACTAGTTCATTCTCCGCCCTCCCAGCCAGGGAGAAACAACATTGGTGTTGCTTAAAATTTGTAGAGGGAGTTCCATCCTGAAGGGTAGTGAGAGGGGATCAGGGAACTACCCAGGAATCCCCGTGGCTTACTGTGTAGTATTGGCCATATGATGTAACAACTTGATCAATGGAGACAAGTTGTTTGTCTTTACATCCTTCAAGCAGTGGCAAAATCACAGTTCTTGTACTTGGAATGCCGAGGACTGGCACCGGTGCACAGTATGATGGGCCAAATTCATTCTTTAGTGCAATCTTCTCTTGAACTAAATCCCCAACTTTTGGAATACAGCCAGAAGGTGCTGGCTGCTCCTTCACTCCATCAGTAAAGTTTTTTTAGAAGGGTCATTAGACCGCTCATCCCAGAAGTCTTGTAATTCCTGTAAGACAGCAGACCGGTCATTGATGTCAAAAGGTGTATCTGCCGCTACAGTGCCAGGACAGTCAAGATCTGGAACATACATCTGGATGCCAAATAAGACCTCGTATGGGGTCTGTCCACCCAAAGATTGTCTAGGCAGATTATTTAATGCTCTCTGGACACCATACAGGAGATGGACCCAACTATGACCTGAACCTAATACTCTAGCTGTTAAGGATTGCTTTAAGTCACAGTTTTTCCTCTCCACCATCGAATTTCCCTCAGGATGATAGGGTGAGGAGTAATGCATAGCCACATCCAAGGTTCCCATAGTATCCCTGTAAGCCTTAGAGGCAAAAGCAGGGCCCTGGTCCGAGTGGAATGCAGCTACTGCACATGTCCCGAGGAAGACTTGCAGATCTTTAATAACAGTGCGAGCATCAGCCGATTGCTGTGGCCACACCCATAGGAATCTGGAGCAAGAATCTACTGCAAGCAGAATATATTTAAATGCACCATCCGAATTTAGAGTACCGCAATGGAGTATTTATACGCATTGGAGCGGTTTGTTAGAAACTAAGTGGGGTGTCTGCGGTGGGTGTGCAATGGTGGAGCTCTTTATTTGTTGACAGATGTCACTACTAAGGACATACTGCTTTGTCTGTCTGTACAGACCATGCTACCAAGAGCGTTTTGCAATAGTGAAACTGTGGCTGCCACACCAGCATTAGTTTCATGCCTGTGGTCTTGGTTGGGAATCACATGATCACCCACCTTGGGATGGTAGCAAAAGGAAAGTTTTAGGGACCTACGTGGTAGGAATATTTAGCTGGATATTTTTTAGGTAAAGGAGTGTGGTTTCATGAAGCATTGACAGCAGTCATAATGTCTTCATCTACTCTCATATGAGAACGAGTAATTGCAGCTACAGTTGCAGTCTTGACTGCAGAGTTGGCAGCTTCATCGGTCAATGAATTCCCTACAACGTGTATTCCAACACACTAATGACTCAATGTGTGTATCACATGAGCCTGTAGCAAACTGTCTTCAAGTTGTGCCACTTTTCCCCAAAGCAGTTTGTGCTTGCTAGTTTTACCCTTTGAGTCTCTGAATCCATTTAGGCGCCAATAATGTAAGCTTTCATTGAAAGACTGGACACAGTAATACGAATCACACACTATTAGTGTGGAGAATTCAGAATCCATATTCTCCAGTACCAAGGCTTTTAGGTCAGCCAGTTGTGCAGTACAATCTCCTAGGGACTGCATAAAGGTTTTTTGAGGATGGAACTTTCTATCCCTCATGACACTGTGTACCATAGCGCAAGCCGCTGTGTATTGGCGTTTTGTACCTATAGCAGGTTGGGCTGAACCATCAGTGTATATGATGTGTTTGTATTGATCAAGGGACAAAATGTTACTGGGCATGGGGTATTCATGTTCATACTGGAGAAATTCTTGAGTTTGTAAAGCAGGGTCAAAAACATAGTCTACATCAGTAGCCATCAGGGAAGTGGCCCCTTGTATCCATCTAGGATGTAAGGCTTTCTCGTTAGAAACGCTGGGCTTTGTAACAGCCTCTAAGGCTGGAACAGGAGAAACAACTACTATTAGTTTCTCTTGAGCCAGAGGTCTTTCCTTAATGACAGCCATCTGAACACCATTTAGTATTTATCAAGTGGATGCAAAACGCATCTCAGCATTTGAGTATAGTTGCGATTTATATGCTATTGGCATTGTGCCACCCTCATTTAATGTGACGTTTGTAAAGCCTATGGCACCCGCAATTATATGGATGACCAAATTTGTTTTGTTGACACGTGTGTAAGTGTCTTGATGCAAGTATTTCAGTCTGTAGTGACCCGAATATTTGTGTATGTTCTGATGTCCAATATGTACTGGAAAAATCAGGGTGAATTAAATCATACAATAGTTTTATGTGTTGTGGTATGTATTTTCTGTCAAAGTTGAAGAATCCTAACAAGGAATGTAATTTTTTTAATGGTGTTTGGTGGTTGTAAAAGAGCACATTTCGCTAGCAAACGTGGTGCAAGGCTCTTGCCCTCATTCGATTGTATCCTAAAAAAGCAATTTTGGTTTTCATGAAATTGAATTTGTAGCCATGTTCAGCAAACACCAATACAATGCAATCAACTTTGGCTAAATGTGTGTTTAAGATATCATCCGTTAGATATATGTCATCAACATAGGACAATGCTTCTGCATCAATATCATGTAGAATTGACGTGACTCAGGCAGCATGCAGTCCTGGACTGTTCTTATACACTTGAGGCAACTGACAGAAACGGCGTTGTGAGCCCAGCGCTGAGAACATTGTCAATTCTTTGCTTTCCGGCGCCGTGTTTTGGCAGAAAAAACCATTGGAGATGTCCAATGTTGTTTTGTATTTTTTATGGACAGTGTTGTTCATTAGAGCCATACAGTGTGAATTTTGTATAGCAAATGTGCGTGTATGACCTTTTAAATGTCTATAGTCTAAGACTATGTGGTAGGAATGATCTGGTTTAGCACCTGGAAATAAGGGATTATTCATTGGAGATACGCAGGGTTCAATAATTCCCTGGTGCTCGAGTTGTAAAAGAATTTCTCACAGGAGCTTTTGCTTCATGTTCAATTGGATTTTGAGGTTGCACTTGCGGGTTGGAACTTATGGTTATAATGTGATAAGGCGACTCCTTATCCCATACAACATGGTTGCAGTATACGCTTTTGCAAGAGCCCAATCTGCAGCATACACTTGTTTAACCTCATTGGGGACAAGCACTGAAAAGGATGGTAAAATTACTTCCTCTCCTTGTGGGGTTGTTTTTACAAACTCTGGTGGCCAATTGACCTCCGCTAAGAGAATGTCATAACTAAGGGGTCGATTCCGATTCGGGCCGGAAAAAGCACCGACCGACTCGGATCCGGAAAAATACCGACCGACACGTACCCGTGGCGCCCGACACGCCAAGTACGATGCAAGGCGCGAAAAATCCGACCGACACGTAACGAAACCAAGTCGACCGACCGAGCCGCACGGAAAATAGCAATCCGGCCGGAAAAACACGCGAATCCAACCGACCGACACGCACCCGGAACAAATCCGACCGAAACGTACACGCCAACTCCAAACCGCAAAGTACGATGCAAGGCGCGAAAACCACGAGCGAGTCGGACGGAGGACAGGCCGTACGACCGACACGCATACAAAACCGAGCCGAAGCAACACAAAACACCGCGACCGACGCGTACGCAGCATAGAAAACTGCACAAACACAGCGTGAACGAAACGGAAAACACCGTACGAGACCAATGCAGGGTCCGACTCGGTCACAAGAACGTTTCCAACATACACAAACAACACAAAGGAAAAATCACCCAAAAAAGGCCAAACAAGCAATTACCAAGCCAATAAATACTGGGGGGTGGGGACAGAGAACAAAGACACACCCACAACTCCACCTATATAAAGGACACAAATCACTACCATGAGCCTTTGCAAATGCCATTCCACTGCCAGCACCCAAGAGAAAGCAACCACACACCCACAGCTCATCCCTCACACAAGCCACACACCAGCAGCACACCAACAAATACCTACCTCACATACACCCAGCAAAACACACACTCACACACCCTCACCTGCACACCAACACACACATCACTCACCATCACCACCCATCACCATGCCCCCCAAGAAGAATCACAAGTTCCTAGATTGTGAATTGGAAGTCCTGGTAGACGAGATCCTCAGGGTAGAGCCACAGCTGTTTGGCACATTGGTCCAACAGACCCCCATGTCGCAGAAAACCAAGATGTGGGAGAGGATCATCAACAGGGTGAACGCCCAATCACCATGTCGGCGCACAAAGACCGACATCCAGAACAGGTGGTATGACGTGCGCAGGAGGGTACGGAAACTGCTGAAGCAAGACTACATCAACAGCCAACACACCGGCAGTGGCCCTCCTGCCAAGCCAATATACCTCAGGCCCTGGGAGGAGAAGGTGCGGGCCATCCTACCGCCAGTGAGCATATATGGACTAGAGGACATCCCAGAGCCTGGTGAGTACACAACAAATGTACACAATATACTGCCACAAAACACACACACATCACTGTCAAGGGGAGAGTCAAACCATGCACTCATAGCAATCACACAGCAACCAGAACAGAATCATCCCAAAATGTGTATGTCAGTCAGAGAAACACAACACATGCCATCAAAAAAGTCACATCCAACTGTGACAACACATGTACAAACACAACCACAACTACAGCTAGGCAGTGGCACAAATAGAACTAACAAACACATCCACACATGTAGCCACCACAACAACACCAACACACAGTGAAGACCACTCAAAGGAAGGAATTCTGTGTATGCTGGCCAAGTCAGTGTAGCCAATAGCATCATGGGAGTCGCAGTCACACATATTGCCCGCCCCAAAACTGTCCCATCAACACCACCATGAACCATGCGCACATCACAGAGAGTGGAGAAGGACTCACAAGATGGCTGACACTGGCTACTGCTGTGGGGAGCACAAGGCCCTGCTGCCAACTGTGCACCAACAAACAGCAGGACACCACTGACTGACATCCTGAGAGACAACTTCCACTCCCTGCAATGCAAGCACGTTCCATGGTGGGATATCTGGCTGGCTGAGTGGGAAGGGGGACTTGCAGCACTGACTATAGTCACCAGCACCTCCCCTCACACCCCCCCAACACAAACTCCACAGTACCCACCTGGTAGAATGCAATGCCCTCCATCCTAACACAAGATCCCACAAAGCACCACCACCCTGGGTTATGTTGTGTGAAGCACAGGGACACTCTTGGGACTCTTAGCCAAACAACTGCCAGGACAACACTCCCAGCCATCCTGTCAGCACAGCCAGCCCACCCCACAGGGAAGCAGAGTCAAAAGGAAGGAAGCATGGGCATGCTGGGAAGGGGGTGGAGGCAATAGCATGATGGGAGTCGTACTCACAGACATTGCTCAGCCTCACAACTGGCCCATCAACACCACCCTGAACCATGCTCACATCACAGGGAGTGGAGAAGGACTCACAAGATGGCTGACACTGGCTACTGCTGTGGGGAGCACAAGGCCCTGCTGCCAACTGTGCACCAACAAACAGCAGGACACCACTGACTGACATCCTGAGAGACAACTTACACTCCCTGCAATGCAAGCACGTTCCATGGTGGGATATCTGGCTGGCTGGGTGGGAAGGGGGACTTGCAGCACTGACTATAGTCACCAGCACCTCCCCTCACACCCCCCCAACACAAACTCCACAGTACCCACCTGGTAGAATGCAATGCCCTCCATCCTAACACAAGATCCCACAAAGCACCACCACCCAGGGTTATGTTGTGTGAAGCACATGGACACTCTTGGGACTCTTAGCCAAACAACTGCCAGGACAACACTCCCAGCCATCCTGTCAGCACAGCCAGCCCACCCCACAGGGAAGCAGAGTCAAAAGGAAGGAAGCATGGGCATGCTGGGAAGGGGGTGGAGGCAATAGCATGATGGGAGTCGTAGTCACAGACATTGCTCAGTCTCACAACTGGCCCATCAACACCACCCTGAACCATGCTCACATCACAGGGAGTGGAGAAGGACTCACAAGATGGCTGACACAGGCTACTGCTGTGGGGAGCACAAGGCCCTGCTGCCAATTGTGCACCAACAAACAGCAGGACACCACTGACTGACATCCTGAGAGACAACTTCCACTCCCTGCAATGCAAGCACGTTCCATGGTGGAATATCTGGCTGGCTGGGTGGGAAGGGGGACTTGCAGCACTGACTATAGTCACCAGCACCTCCCCTCACACCCTCCCCAACACAAACTCCACAGTACCCACCTGGTAGAATGCAATGCCCTCCATCCTAACACAAGATCCCACAAAGCACCACCACCCAGGGTTATGTTGTGTGAAGCACATGGACACTCTTGGGACTCTTAGCCAAACAACTGCCAGGACAACACTCCCAGCCATCCTGTAAGCACAGCCAGCCCACCCCACAGGGAAGCAGAGTCAAAAGGAAGGAAGCATGGGCATGCTGGGAAGGGGGGTGGAGGCAATAGCATGATGGGAGTCGTACTCACAGACATTGCTCAGCCTCACAACTGGCCCATCAACACCACCCTGAACCATGCTCACATCACAGGGAGTGGAGAAGGACTCACAAGATGGCTGACACTGGCTACTGCTGTGGGGAGCACAAGGCCCTGCTGCCAACTGTGCACCAACAAACAGCAGGACACCACTGACTGACATCCTGAGAGACAACTTACACTCCCTGCAATGCAAGCACGTTCCATGGTGGGATAACTGACTGGCTGGCTGGGTGGGAAGGAGGTCTGGCTGTCAACCAAACACAAGCAATGCAGACCATGTTCACACCCCAGAAAATACATAGAAATGCCCAAATAATGCAGGACAATGTGCCACACCAATATCAACCCCTGACTGTGACGACTTAGGACAATGCAATGTACAGGCCCGCACCCAGAGGCACAGTCACAACTGTCATGTGTGTCAACCACTGATGCCTGCAGAAACATGACATACATTGTTTGTGTCTCCCAAAAACAGGTGATGATGGGGACACAGCAGCAGACGCTGAGGAGTCCCAGTCCCAGGCTCAAGAGGATGCCGAGCTCACTGGCGTCATACAGCCTCTGTCCTCCTCGGACGATGAACAACCTGGCACATCCGGTGCAAGTCAACATGCAGCACCAGCAGGACCACTAGCTGCAGCACCAGCAGGACCACCAGCTGCACTCCCTGCACCCACCCCTACAACGACTGTCACCACGAATACCATCCCTGCCGACATGGACAGAATAAGGAGCAACACCAGCGCAGTGACCCTGGACCAACCTGGGGCCATGGACACCACCACCACCACCAACCCCCAAGGTGGACCAGGGTTATCTGTGCGTGCAACTGCACACACTGCACATGTCAGCAGGGGTGGTGGGAGGGGTGGGAGACAGAGGTCGCTGCTTGCAGACGTTGCTGGTGTGCATGACGACCCACAACTGGTACGCATAGCTGATGCGTACCAGTCCAGCACCGGAGAGCTCAGCCAGGTAGTGGGGCTCCTCAGAGACATCAAACAGCAGCAGGCTGCCCATCATGCCCGCTTGGACTCCCACATGTCCCACGTGGAGTCACACATGTCCCGTGTGGACTCACACATGTCCCGCGTGGAGTCCAAGTGGGATGTACTGCATGAGATGACGGCGGTGCACAGGGACATTTTACAATGCCTCCGCCAGATGAACAGCAACCAGTCCACACCTCCCTGTGTGCCAACAACATCTGGTACCGAACAAACTGCAACTGCCACAGGGAGGGAGGAGGACTCTGGCGGAGAGTCCCCTGCACCGCAGCAGCCTGCACTTGAGGGCCCCCCCCAAGAAGAGGGGTCGTCCGAGGAGGGGAAAGTGAGAGGCCGATGGCCAAGCGCAACTCCCAGGAAGCCTGAACCTGTTCTGGATGTTCGCCTTTGTGCACAGACTGTTCACCCTGTTGACGGCAACACTACTCCCACACATTGCATGGGGAGTACAAGTTGGACCAATGTGTCAGACAACTGTGGCCCCGATACTGGGGATCCTGTCTACCCGGACTTTCAATTCACCTAGGAACTTGGGATTGCAAGATTCATGTACAGCACAACACATCCTATGCACTATTTACACAAATGTATCACAATAAACACACTAATACACCATACTTGCCTCTGTCGTGATTCCAACGTGGGTGCTGTTATGGGGATGATGAACTGCAAAATTACACTGTGTATGCGAACTGCAACAGCAAGGACAACACAGGCATGTGAGTAAAGGCAACGTGACACATATGAGGGAGACACACCACCAGGGCTACACAACACATACACACCTAGGCCATCTGACTCATTGCCTACACTGATGTTGCCAGGGAAGACGGTGCAATGCACAGACACCACACCCATTCCCAGTTGTAGTCAAGTAGCCCACAGGTGCAGTAAGCAAATGGCAGTCAAATGTGTGACCACAGACAACGCACATCACTAAGTGAAGCACAGGTTTATTACACAGTAGCAACATGCCGTAACCACTACAGATGCAAGGTAACCCCACCTGGTAGCGGGCACGCAGTCAACAACTGTAGACGGAAGGAAGTCCATGGGTGTGGCGCACATCACCTGTAGGGACACAACAGCTACCAGCCTGGATGTGCAATCACGTCGTCGGTGGACACAGTTGACCAAACGAATCTGAAAGTACCCTGTGAAGGACAGAAATGACACACAGTCAAAAGCAATGCAGTACAGGACAGAACAGCAAAACTCATGCACAATACATGTTACAAGATACCCACCCAGAACCAAGTTAGCATGTCAACACTGTTGGGGAGTACAGCCCACCTGTAACCACACATCGCAACACACATCCAGTCAAGTAGCCCATGGACACACTCCAACAGCGCCAGAGCCCCACCCACACATCATGCCAACTCACATCATTCACATGACACCTCAGGATACTCACATTCAGCTAAAGAAGTTGGTGATGAGCTGTGTGCGGACATCACCATCACCATCATCATCATCATCGTCACTGGCATCTTGGTCCAGGCCAGGATCCTCCACAGGTGGCGGATGTTGGTCTTCGTCATCCTGGATGAGAGGCAACTCCTTCCGCACTGCCAGGTTGTGTAGCATGCAGCAGACGATGATAATCTTGCACACTTTCGCAGGGGCATATGGGAGGGACCCTCCGGTCTTGTCCAGGCAGCGGAAGCGGCTCTTCAGGAGACCAAAGGTCCGCTCAATCACTCTCCTGGTCCGACCATGTGCCTCATTGTAGCGCATCTGGGCAGGTGTCACAGGGTTCCTGAGGGGTGTCAGCAACCACGGCATGTTGGGGTATCCCGAGTCACCTACGGACAGACAAGTGCACATCAGCTGACTTGGAAAAGTGGGCGGAATACTACAGATCAGATCACACACAATGGCACAAAGTCAGTACACACCGACAAGCCAGGCACGCTGGTTCTGCATCTGTGCCATCATCCTGGGGATGCGACTACTCCTCATCACAAAGGCATCGTGTGCTGAACCAGGGAAACGGGCACACACGTGTGTGATGGTCATGTCTGCAAGACACACCACCAGTGCATTGACCGAGTGGTAGTGCTTGCGGTTCCTGTAGGCCTGCTCCTGGGCCTGTGGTGGTACCAAAGCCACATGTGTCCCATCAATGGAGCCAATGACATGCGGCATCCTCCCCAGGGCATAAAAGTCACTCTTCACGTCAGTGAGTCGTCGCAGTCTAGGGAAATAGATGTACCGGTTCAGGAAGAGCAACATTGCCGCCAAAACATCGCGGAGCACACGGCTGAACATGGTCTGTGACATCCCACCAGCAGACGCCACAGTATGTTGGAAGGTACCGGTGGCAAAGAAGTGTAGGGCTGCCATCACCTTCACCTTGGGGGTCAGCGCTGTAGGATACGGCCGGCCAGGCTGCAAATGTGGGGACAACTGCACTGCCAAATCCTCAATCAGCTGCCTGGTGAAGCGGTACCGTCGGATGCTGTCCCGTTCCACCATCGTTGCCAGGTCTGGGAATGGCCGATGGACAGCAGGAGCCCTGCAGTGCAGAGGAGAAGTAAGCAAGATCGTCAGTCACCCCACATATGCGGCATTGAACACACTCAAGATCCCAACATACATCATCATGAGGCACAACTACATGAAGTGTGCAGTACCGGAAGGACATGTATGGTACATACATGGCAACATCTGTCAACACGGTCCTACAGGTGGCATCAATTTGTCCCAGGTTGGCCCATTGGATATCATGATGCCGTGTCACAGTCACCCCCCACAGTGACATGTGAGGACAGATGTGCCCCAGGCACCACAGCTCAACGACAGGTACATTCCCAGGGACCCTGTAATGCCACATGGACACTGGCATCACCTGGAGTATCATGTGTACACCACAGCAAAACAAACATGACCCCCACAGGTAGTGGCCACACTTGCCATGGCAGGACAGACATGGACGTCTGTGACACACACGCACAACATCAGAGTCCATGCACACACAACGTGGATGTGGAGACTGTCTCCCATTGTGCACATGAAATCAGAGACATTGTAAACACTACATGCACAAAGACTGTGGAGGGCCATCACTATTGTGCCACTGGGACACCCTGGCTCAAACATACCGTCCCACATGGGACTCACGGGGTATGTGACATGACATACACAAACACCACTGTGAAATGTGACCATGACACATGCACAGATATGAACAGTTGCACATCACAGTGGTCACGTACACGTAACACCCAGGATCCTGTCCCCATGAACACGTGCACAGCCTGGGGGTGGCTGCCCACAGGTGACACCCACAGGACAACATGTACACCAACATACACACAATAGGAAATGCAGCCTTACATGCCTTATGATAAGGTTTGGACAGGCTGTCGTGATGTAGGTGTGCCCCTCACTCCCTGGGAGCTATCTGTGGCTGGCATATGTCCATCTGAGACAGGCATGCTGACCTATGCCAGTCACATGTACAGTGATGCGTTGTACCGCAATGGACCGATCGGTGCCTCCGGCCGGCCCATTGCCTTCAATGTGTGCGGGTACGCGTTGTACCCCTGTGCGCGTTGAACCGCAATGGACCGATCGGTGCCTCCGGCCGGCCCATTGCCTTCAATGTGTGCGGGTACGCGTTGTACCCCTGTGCGCGTTGAACCGCAATGGACCGATCGGTGCCTCCGGCCGGCCCATTGCCTTCAATGTGTGCGGGTACGCGTTGTACCCCTGTGCGCGTTGAACTGCAATGGACCGATCGGTGCCTCCGGCCGGCCCATTGCCTTCAATGTGTGCGGGTACGCGTTGTACCCCTGTGCGCGTTGTACCGCAATGGACCGATCGGTGCCTCCGGCCGGCCCATTGCCTTCAATGTGTGCGGGTACGCGTTGTACCCCTGTGCGCGTTGAACCGCAATGGACCGATCGGTGCCTCCGGCCGGCCCATTGCCTTCAATGTGTGCGGGTACGCGTTGTACCCCTGTGCGCGTTGAACCGCAATGGACCGATCGGTGCCTCCGGCCGGCCCATTGCCTTCAATGTGTGCGGGTACGCGTTGTACCCCTGTGCGCGTTGAACCGCAATGGACCGATCGGTGCCTCCGGCCGGCCCATTGCCTTCAATGTGTGCGGGTACGCGTTGTACCCCTGTGCGCGTTGAACCGCAATGGACCGATCGGTGCCTCCGGCCGGCCCATTGCCTTCAATGTGTGCGGGTACGCGTTGTACCCCTGTGCGCGTTGTACCGCAATGGACCGATCGGTGCCTCCGGCCGGCCCATTGCCTTCAATGTGTGCGGGTACGCGTTGTACCCCTGTGCGCGTTGTACCGCAATGGACCGATCGGTGCCTCCGGCCGGCCCATTGCCTTCAATGTGTGCGGGTACGCGTTGTACCCCTGTGCGCGTTGAACCGCAATGGACCGATCGGTGCGCACCCATTGACAATGGGCTTGCCTGGCAACGGACGCGTTTTCGAATTTCGAACGAGTCGGTTGCTGGGAATTCAGTTGGTCACCCACAACAATGTTGCAAAATCATGTATGTCATGAAGTTGAAGATTTGAAGGATGCTGTGGGCGTGTTTTGGTGCTGCTATTCCATGGATTGGCCAGATTCAGAAGATGCAAACGACTTGGACCTATCACTTTGGACACAAGGGACAGGATCTGCCTCTCCAGCACATATATATTGCTGGCTGTTCCCCTGAGAGCCCACTTGCCTGCACTACATGCTCCAGGACGACATCTGCCACTGCACTGCTGCTGTCTCTGCCCCTCTGGACCCTGCAATGGCACGTACTGTGGAGAGAGCCCCAGCCTTCAGCCTTGAGGAGAACCAGGCCCTGCTGGACAGCCTACTTCCACAGTACAGCAAGCTGTATGGGACACCAGGGGAGCAGGTGAGTGTCCTGTGCACTGCCTTTCTGAATGTGCATTTTGTCTGACTAGCAAGGCTGAGAGTCTGCACGCCACTGGCTAGCAGGCTCACTGAGTAGTTGTCACCCCCCATAGTGTGTAGTGACTTGCACTGGACAGGTATGGTGCAGTGACAGTGCTTCTGAACAGGGTTTTACTCCCCATTCAATGATACCATGTAGTGACTTCTGGAAAACTGTCCATGGGCAGCCGTGCACTGCCTGTGTACACCATGTGCCCCTGTGATTGCGACATGTATATGCAACTGTGTCATGCACGGATATGTTGCATGTGTAGTAATGGCCTTATCACTTT
Organism: Calotriton arnoldi; assembly: GCA_963921515.1. Taxonomy (NCBI): domain Eukaryota; kingdom Metazoa; phylum Chordata; class Amphibia; order Caudata; family Salamandridae; genus Calotriton; species Calotriton arnoldi. Next base: position 1,463,021 of record CAWUFW010001659.1, read on the forward strand.
GTCATCCTGACAGGCTTCTGCCCATCGGAAGCAGGAGATATGGAAGGACATTGTCCGGGCTGTCCGGTCCGTGGGGGTCTACAAGCGCCGGATCCGCAACTGCCAAAAGAGGTGGCAGGACCTTCGGGGCTGGACCCGGAGGATTGCACGGGTCCAGCTGAAGCTGTCGCCTCCTCGCAGGAGGGGCAGAACACGGACCCTGACCCCCCACATGCTCAGGATCCTGGCGGTGGTCTTTCCAGACCTGGATGGGCAGCTGAAGGCCAGAGAGCAGCAAGGAGGGGGTGAGTCAAAGACTGCACTGTGTACTCTGTCTAACATGCTATGTGCCCTCCTCGGGCCTGGTTAAACTGCCACAGTACAGCGGTCATGTTGTCCAGGAGCCATGTCCCTCTATTGTGCACTGCCCACTCCTCATCTGATACCCAGGTGTGGCCCTTACATGCAGGGAATTCTGTCACTTAGGACTGTGTCCTTGCAGTTTGCTTGACTCAAGGTGGGAGACAGCATCTGTTTCCCTGACTCTGTGGTGGGCATCATGGGTGGGTCCATTGCTTACACAATGCCTGTATTCTGACATGTATTCAGCGTGTTACTTTGATCTGTGGTCCAATTGCTGAGCTGATCCACCACATGTGGCTGGGGTATCTGGCACACACCCATGCTGCGGGTGGGAACAATGTTTGGGCCCCAGGAGTATGTATATGACGTGTGTCACACATACTTAGCCAGCTGCCTACAGTCCAGGGCTCATCCCTCATTCATGTGGGGCTGGACAGTCATGCCTACTCCAGGCCATACAATACACTCTGTACTCCCACTCCCGTGTATCAGCTGACACATTGTGCGCAGTGATTTGACCCCTCAGGTGTCTGCCTCTGTGTCAGTGTGCTGTGGATTAGTCGCCAGGACTGCTGTGGAGTTTCTTGGTAGGGGCTCAGCATGCCACTGGAGATGTGACCATAGGAGACGATACTTGTGTGACACATAGGTGTCTGATCAGCTGCCCATGCAGACTGGGGCATGTGAATGTGAAGTTCAGGCAGCTGTTCCCCATGCACAGCAGAGTGTGAGGGGCTCAGGTTCAGAGGGTAGTGTCACAGGTCTACCATATGTCCAATAGGTATGACCTGGACAGATGAGGGTTAAGAGGATGTGTTGTGGGGGGATGTACATGTGCACTTGTGCAGCTCCAGGACTTGCATTCCCCATGACCTACTATTGTGACACAGTGCAGAGTGTTGTTGTCTGGCTGCAAAGTCATACATCACTGAGACAGTGATGTATGACTTTGCAGTCATGCCTCCGCCATGGCATGTGTCTACTGATTGGTGAGCCTGCAGGGGAGTGACATGTGCTACATGCACACCATAGTGGCGCTGGCTATCAGGACATGGGTGCATCATGGTGTCTGTCGCTGGTATGCATCACATGCATTTCCTATTTGACTCTGGGCATCCCTTTCATCCGGAAACCTGTACTGACTCAGTGGCAAGAGCTGTGATGTGTGCATGTCCACATGCCACACCGTGTCCTCTGCACTGTCCAACTACTGTGTACTTGGTGCATGTGTCAACACTGGGGTGTTGCAATCCAACAGACACCAGACAGATGGGTGCAAGGCCATGTGGGATGTGAGTGCCATGCTTGGCATCGGACTGACAATTGACTTCTCCTGTTCAATTAGGGCACTTTTAGCAATGTACAACTGATGATGCCAGGGCTTGCTCTGTGATGTGCTGTGCTCACAGTGGTGTGTGCGTTATGTGCAGGTGACTGATGTCTGTCTGTATCCCCATTGTTTGCAGATACATCCACGGCCACGGAAGGGGACAGCTCCACGGACCAGGAGGAGCCAGAGAGCCAGACTGGGTCAGCAGCCGAGGAGTGGTCGGAGGGACCCAGTGGCACGGAGGGCGAGGGGAGCCACACCAAGGAGTCCTCAGCAGCATCCACCTCAGCTGAGGACCAGAGCAACTCGGAGGATGACTCCCTTGTGGAGGCGGGTGTCAGCAGCCACCACACCCCAGCTAGTGTTGCTGTCCCCGCCACCACCAGCACCACCACCGCCCTCCCATCGGCTCCCATTCCCCAGGTCCGTGGAGGCTCCCATGTCCGGGAGCGTGTTTCCTTTGGGCCAGGCACCGCACCCCCTGCCCCTGTGTCCCCTGCTGCCCTGAGTGAGGAGTCTGTGTACCTCCTTCGCCAGCTCCATGTAGGGCAGACAGCCATGCTGAGTGTCCTCCATGCGCACACCGCGCTGTTGACTCAGCTGGTGTCGTTCATGGAGGGCATCTCATCGGGCATGTCTGACCTACAGAGGGGCAATAGGTCCATGGACTCCTCCCTGACGGCAGCAGTGTCCCTCCTCAAACGGTCCCTCACCCCTCCTGCCTCTGCTCCATCCACACTCCCCAGCACCTTACCCGTCCCAAGCACACACACACCGGCACAGGCACACACCAGCACACACACATCCAGCACACTGACACACACGCCAATGACAAAACGCACACGCACGCACATTCAGGGGACTGAAGCCAGACTCACAGGGGATGGGGCCCTGGAACACACACACGCATCCACATGCACTGCGCAGTCCTCAGTTCCCTCTCCCTCCAAAGCACCCTCCCTTGCCTCACCTGCAACCCCAAAGTCACAGCAGCTCTTCCTCTGTGACCTCGGCCTCTTCCCCACCGATGAAGCTGCTCCAGCATCCCGGGGGAAGAGGAAGCCCACCCACACGGAGCAGAGTGCCCCTCGCCCCCGGACACCCTCCCCCAGGCGCAGACGGACTGAGGCCCCCACCCGCAAGTCCCCCGGAGTCCTAAGAGCAAGACCCCGCCACCGCCCTGCAGCTCAGGCACAAGGTCTCCGTCCTCCATCCCTCAGGCCCCCACTGCACAGGTGCCCCCACCACACCCTGCCCCAGGTTCCCCCACCCACAGATATACCATCCCCAAGAGGATCAGGCCTTCTCCCCCTGCCACTTGCTCTCCCAGCACCACACCCCCGCTGCGCTTGTCTGTGCCACTGATGTGGTGAGGGTGTCCTCCCCTCTGTCCAACCCACCTTGCCTGTTCCCCATTCTCCGCCCCTGGAGGTAGGCACTGCAGTGGAGTCCACTACCGCCCTGTCTGACTTGGGCACTGCAGTGGCGGACCTGTCCACTCCATCTGCAGGGTCCACTGCAGTTGTGCCGGCACCCACGACATCTGAGTCATGCCCCCCAGTTGTGCCGGCACACACCATGTCAGACACCTCCACTGCAGTTGTCAGTGGCTCGCCAGCACCCACCACCCCTTCCCTGACTCCCCTGGTGAGCCCTGATCCTGTCCCTGCGGTGCCTGGCCTGCCCCCCGGTTGCCCCTCCTAGTGGATTGTCCCTGGTTTTGTGCAGGCATGCGTAGGGTGACATCTGCCAGTGTCACCCTGTTTGAACTTTGACAATGGACTGGCCATTGGCCTTTGCTCTATTTTTTCTGGACGTCGTTTTCAATCAACACATATGCTGAATAAAGCAACTTTCTTTTCTCTAGTGCTCATGCTTCAGATGTACATGTTGTTGGTGCTGCTAACCATGCCCTTGCTGCAGTGATGGTGATATCTGGTCTCATGATTATGAAGTGTTACTGTGCAGGAACCCATGTGGTCCAGGGGGAATGTGTCCTATCATGTGGTGTATCCATATCATCAATAGCAGCATCTGAGGGTGTCATGTGTTCAGTATTTGGCAATGGGTTTCCTACTTACATTAGCAATTTCATATCTGTGGCTTCCACCCCTGCACATCTGTTGTGCCTGCCATCGTTGCATTTGTCTACTTCCCTGACCGTGTTGCCATCTCCAGTGGACATGCAGGTTTGGGCATCAATGGGGAAGGACTCATCCGTGTAGTCAGTGCAACATTGCTATACAAGTGTGTTGGATCTGTGCTGATGATTCCGTTGGCACATCCATGACCAGGCTGATGTGATGGGAGCCCTCATTTGGTGCTAATTGTTGATTGTGTGACCAAGTGCTCAGCTGACATGATGGGGCCCTACTGAGGCAACATATGGCACAGCTTTCCTCACACAGGAGTGGAGTCCCCTCATGGCAGTGTGTACACGTGTGACATTGCCTGCGCCCAAGGTGTGTGTTGTATGTGCATGTCTGTGTGTTCACTTCCATTTATCTGCGCATGCTGTGATCCCTAGTGTTGTACCTGTTTGTGATGCTTGCTGACTTGAGCTATGTTCCCCCAAAGTCTTCTCCCTGTGTTCTCTGTGATGTGGGTGCATGGCACATTACTGGTCATCAGGGTGTCACCCATAGGTGTGTTTGCTGTCAGGGCTGAGTTTGTGTGCAGACGCAGATGGGTCACAGTCAGGTTTCCCCTTGGCACTTGTTGTTTGCCCCTGTCATGTGATTTTCAGTTCGTGTTGTCTTTCAGTGATTGTGACACGTTGTGTGTGTGACTGCTGGCACTCCTCAGGGTCCGGGCTGCAATGTTGGTTGTTGTCTATGTGTGTTCTTTGTGGGTGACCTTGGCTTCTTCATTGGTGTGTGACTGTGGCTGGGATCCCATTGGTTGGTGTGGTATCGCCGTCATGTCCATGTACAGCGTAGTGTGCAGTGTGTCAGACATTCAGGAGTCTTGTTGAGTGGCCATGTGTGATGTGTTTCTGCACCTTGGTTCCCACCCACCACCCTGGAATAGTCATGGGTGCATGTGCAATGTCACCAGTGCATGTGTACTTCACTGCTGCACATTGTTAGAGGTCGAGGGGTGTGGTCTTGAGTGTGTGCAGATGGGAGTTGTTGCCCAGCTAGTCCCCTGCCTCCATGTTGGCCTTGGCTTACTGGCCATGCTGATTGATTTGTGCTTGTGTAGGTGTGTTGGTAGTTTGTTGCTCAGGACACCTGACTGTGGTTCACAGTGTGAACGACATTTAGCTTTGTCATCACAGTGGGATTTTTATTCAGCCCAGGGTCACCACATTGTGGGGGCCCTGGGGGTGGTGCGTCTGTGTCTTGCTGTGTCAGTTGTTGTTCCTACGTGCCTGTGTGACATGTGTGTTTTGTGCTCCCTCTCATCTGACAATGCCTGCTTGCCCACATAGGGGATTTGGATCCATGAGTTACCTTAGTGTGGCAGTGTATGCACATCTGTATGATTGGTATTCAGCTCTCCTCATGTGTTGTGTGGTTGCCTGGGGACACTGGCACCCCCACCCCTCACCTGCTGTGTATGATGACAGTGTTGGTCTGCCTGTTTGTGTTTGTGCATCTGCACCACTGCATTGGCATATCTTGGGTGTGCCATTGGCTGTATGTTGTTTGGTGTGTTTCCCCTGCTGTCCCTGGGACTCCTAGGTCATCGGTCAGCACAGTGATCATGGTTTGTGTGTCCCATTGCTGCCATGGTATGGTATCTGTTCACCTCACATCTGCTGTCTCCACAGGATATCTGCATTTGTGTGCCCATTGGTGCAAATATGTGGTTCTGCATTCTGATGGTCACTTCTGTCATTGTGTCATTGATGACTATTGACGGTCTCAGCCCCCATGGGTGTTGTTTGTCTGCACATGGCCAAAGGAATGTTTCATTTGCACTGCAGTATTTGGCTCCCCCAATTTATGTTGCAATGGGACACATACACTACTTTGCCACAGATGAGTTTTTGGTTCTGTGACCAGGAATGATCCATGCAGTTTGGCAGTTGCAGCTCTTTCTTTGTCAACAATTACCTTTTGGTCACTGTGATGATGAGGGTGTAGACCCCATTGCCACAATGGTCAAAATGTGCTTCGGCTATGGACCCCACACTTGCCTTTTGGTCACTGTGATGATGGGGGTTTAGACCCCATTGCCACAATGGTCAAAATGTGCTTCAGCTATGGACCCCACACTTGCCTTTTGGTCACTGTGATGATGGGGGTTTAGACCCCATTGCCACAATGGTCAGAATGTGCTTCGGCTATGGACCCCACACTTGCCTTTTGGTCACTGTGATGATGGGGGTTTAGACCCCATTGCCACAATGGTCATAATGTGCTTCAGCTATGGACCCCACACTTGCCTTTTGGTCACTGTGATGATGGGGGTTTAGACCCCATTGCCACAATGGTCAGAATGTGCTTCGGCTATGGACCCCACACTTGCCTTTTGGTCACTGTGATGATGGGGGTTTAGACCCCATTGCCACAATGGTCAAAATGTGCTGCAGCTATGGACCCCACACTTGCCTTTTGGTCACTGTGATGATGGGGGTTTAGACCCCATTGCCACAATGGTCAGAATGTGCTTCGGCTATGGACCCCACACTTGCCTTTTGGTCACTGTGATGATGGGGGTTTAGACCCCATTGCCACAATGGTCAAAATGTGCTTCAGCTATGGACCCCACACTTGCCTTTTGGTCACTGTGATGATGGGGGTTTAGACCCCATTGCCACAATGGTCAGAATGTGCTTCGGCTATGGACCCCACACTTGCCTTTTGGTCACTGTGATGATGGGGGTTTAGACCCCATTGCCACAATGGTCAAAATGTGCTTCAGCTATGGACCCCACACTTGCCTTTTGGTCACTGTGATGATGGGGGTTTAGACCCCATTGCCACAATGGTCAGAATGTGCTTCGGCTATGGACCCCACACTTGCCTTTTGGTCACTGTGATGATGGGGGTTTAGGCCCCATTGCCACAATGGTCATGGGCTGCTTGCATTGTGGGTGCCACACACATATATGTGTGGCACATGTGCTAGGGGGTCACATTGTATGTTCAAAGTCATGTTCGGTGTTGTAGGCATTTGACACAGCCTACACACGCTTGTCATGGTGGTGGGGGGATGTCTTTATCTTGCATTCCCTAGGTTGTGGTGTGCTTGTTGTGTCATGCATTGTCCATCTTATGAGTGGGGGTGGTAGTAGTGGTAGGCATCCAGCCCCCCTGGCTAAGGGTGGTAGTAGTGGTAGGCATCCAGCCCCCCTGGGTGAGGGTGGTAGTAGTGGTAGGCATCCAGCCCCCCTGGGTGTGGGTGGTAGTAGTGGTAGGCATCCTGCCCCCCTGGCTAAGGGTGGTAGTAGTGGTAGGCATCCAGCCCCCCTGGCTAAGGGTGGTAGTAGTGGTAGGCATCCAGCCCCCCTGGCTAAGGGTGGTAGTAGTGGTAGGCATCCAGCCCCTCCTGGGTGAGGGTGGTAGTAGTGGTAGGCATCCAGCCCCCCTGGGTGTGGGTGGTAGTAGTGGTAGGCATCCAGCCCCCCTGGCTAAGGGTGGTAGTAGTGGTAGGCATCCAGCACCCCCTGGGTGTGGGTGGTAGTAGTGGTAGGCATCCAGCCCCCTGGCTAAGGGTGGTAGTAGTGGTAGGCATCCAGCCCCCTGGGTGAGGGTGGTAGTAGTGGTAGGCATCCAGCCCCCCTGGGTGTGGGTGGTAGTAGTGGTAGGCATCCAGCCCCCTGGCTAAGGGTGGTAGTAGTGGTAGGCATCCAGCCCCCTGGGTGAGGGTGGTAGTAGTGGTAGGCATCCAGCCCCCCGGGCTAAGGGTGGTGGTAGGCATCCAGCCCCCCTGGGTGAGGGTGGTAGTAGTGGTAGGCATCCAGCCCCCCTGGGTGAGGGTGGTAGTAGTGGTAGGCATCCAGCCCCCCTGGGTGAGGGTGGTAGTGGTGGTAGGCATCCAGCCCCCTGGGTGAGGGTGGTAGTAGTGGTAGGCATCCAGCCCCCCTGGGTGTGGGTGGTAGTAGTGGTAGGCATCCAGCCCCCCTGGGTGTGGGTGGTAGTAGTGGTAGGCATCCAGCCCCCTGGCTAAGGGTGGTAGTAGTGGTAGGCATCCAGCCCCCCTGGGTGAGGGTGGTAGGAGTGGTAGGCATCCAGCCCCCCCTGGGTGTGGGTGGTAGTAGTGGTAGGCATCCAGCTGGCTAAGGGTGGTAGTAGTGGTAGGCCTCCTGCCCCCCCTGGGTAGGGGTGGTGGTGCGCATTCAGGCCCCTGTGTGCATATGTGGCATTGGTGATGGGCATCCCGCCCCTATGGTGCTGCTGTTGCTGGTGTAAGTATATTCAGCATCCCCGTGTATGTGTGTGATGTGTCGTGTACGTGTTGTATGTGTTTTGTGGTTGGTGTCTGGCTTACCTTCTGCGCCGTACGCGTCCGTGCCTGTTCCGGTAGTAGATGTAGAATATTGGTATGATCGGGACGAAGGGATTCATGGTTGGTTCGTGTCGTTCGTCCTTCTCGTTGCTTCGCGTCGTCCTCGTCGCTTCGCCTCGTCCTCGCCGCTCGCGTCGTCCTCGTCGGTGCCGTGTTCGTCTCGTAGCCGTGGATCGTGTTGTGGCGCGAATCGGAGCTTATGTGCGCCTCTCCCGGATGCTTTAACGTGCCGTGCGTAGCGACGGGTTCGGCGCGTACGGGAAGCGCATCGTACTTGTCCGGCCGGACGGGGCTGCATTTTTCCTTCCGTGCGACTCGATTCGGCGTTTCCGGATTCGCCTCGGTCGGAGAACAGGACCTGGTTTGGGTGAGTACGGCTCGGCCGGATTTTTTGCTGTTGTGCGCATCGTACTTGCTCGTTCGGTGTGCTGTACGGATCGGTCGGAAAACAGGCTTTCGCATGGCTTTTTTCCCGACCGAATGGTATTGGGTGCGCCTCCGACCGAGATCGGAATCGGCCCCTAAGTGTTAAATTTACCCAGAATATTACCCTAATGGTTCGCTGTATGTCACCCTTAATTTGTATATTTAATTTATAAAGTCTGTCTGGAGGGCTGACATGCTGATATGGGATTTCGATTTCCATAAAGTCATCAGTTGCTTTTGCATCCAGAATCGCTTGAAGATTCTGGTGAACTAGCTTGACCTTTGCTGAGCTGTCCAGCAGAGTCACTGCCCACGTCTTGTTCCGAAGGAAATTCTCAATAAGTGTGGTATATTTTGTCAAAATTCATGCAACCTTCTTTTTCTTGAATTGGGGTTTCTGTTGTGGAAGTTTCTCTTCGTTTTTTATGCTGACGTCAGACGAGTGTTGTGAGTCCTTTTTCGGTTTCGCATGCTCTTCTTGTCTGTGCTCTGATCACCCCCCTCTCTCTGATCGTCTGTCTGATGAGTCCTGAAAGGAAAGGACATGTATCAATGTATTGATACCTATCAGGCTGTTCAATATTATCACGGTTACGTAAATTGTAACATTAATCAGAGGACTCCAGTTGCAGTGATCCACCCAGTGAATCAGAGTTTTCTGTATTTTTCTGTTTGTCCGCGCATTTTTGGAAAACTCTGGTGCTATTTTGGTATTATCCTTTTAAGAACAGTGACTTATTAGGTCTGGCTCCCAAATTATCTCGACCTATAGATGTATAGGTGTCTGCAATCATTTTTGTTAGTTCGTGCTCCTGGTCTAGTGCCGCGACCTGCACGAGATGCTGGCGTATTGGCAATGCTGTTGCTTCCCCTTAGCAAAATTGTGAATTAATTTCATCCCCAACTCCAGGGCAGGATCTGCCCCTTATTCATTTTGAATATGTTTCAACACTTCCGGCAAAACTGTAAGTGATGGTGTACCATGTGTTTTGGTATATATTGAAGCAAAGACTGTACCCCAAGTGGCACAGTCTCCAATGGTGGGAACATTTCCAAGTGACAAACACTTTGTGAGAATTCTATGTTTATCATGGGGTCCCGTATGGGAAACACTGCTTCAAGCCGATTTGTTTTTTGTCCATTCCAGAACGGAATTTCTTCCCGTCTGGTGGAAACCTTTCCAAAAATTGCATTGATTGCCACCGGACTAATTGAAGGTACAGCTAACTGTGCCTGGACAGCCCTTGCTGGGGCAGTTGTTATTGTACACATATCAAACTAAGTTAAGCGTCTATATAGTCTAACTAGACCACTATAGAAAGCACATAGATCACCCGTATTAAGTGGTGCTAAATTTGGGTATGATGTGTAGCAGGATAGTGCTGGCTATGTAGCCCCGTCAGAGAGGAATAACTATAGTGGGGTATTCTTTTAAAAGGTTTAACTTGAACAACCTACAGGTACTTCTTATTATGCTGAAGAGAATTTGACCCTAACCACCATGGATGTCTCCACTGAAAGGTGACTAGGGTACCTTGGGACACACAAGAAGTACTCAGGAGACCCATTAAATAGGTACCAGACCTAAGCTTGTTAGTGGCATGTTATACTGTTCCCACTAGAAAATGTAGAACTGCGTATTAGGACAACAGGATGTCAAAGTGCAGCGACTGAATCCATCTACACCATCAGAAACTGTTGGCCCAACTCCTAGCTAGCTTACAGTGCCTCACCCAAACCCCTAACCCTTCTGGGGTAGGAGGTGATTTTAACAACCTTGAACATGACACTCTGATCCCAAAGGGAATCATGGAAACAGATCTTAGCCCTTTCGTTGTTTACTCATGCATGCCATTGGTAAAACAGTGGAATGATAAGAAGGAAGTTTGCAATGCATTTATTGAAACAATCATAGTCTTGCATAGAGCGAATGAGCTGCGATTATTAGACAGATGAAACAAAGCAAAGTAACAAGCATTATTAACATGGTAAATAGAATAAACAGTCCAACCATGTCAGTCTTATTTCTATATATCTATTTGCCTACCTAACACTACCCCTATTCTGAGAGCATAGTGGGTGTACCCTCTGCCCGATCTCTTAGGATAGCCCGAGGCACTATACTTGAGTGGCTTGGTCTGGAGCTGGATTTGCAATCCTTCTCAGCAAGATGGGAAATCAGTGTCAGTCAAAGTTGCATATCAAATACAGCAGTCGTTCCAGGACCGTCGTGGCTGGTGTGGCCCCTGTGACCCACAAAGGGACAGTGCGCTGTTTATATAATAAAGCCACTGTGTTAGAGGAACTGCTCTGATGCAATGATGTGTCTAGATGTTAGAAGTTGTCTCCAAGTGGACAACACAAGCACTATGATTTCTCGTTCTATGTTCCTAGCCTTGAACGGAGAGTACAGATTATGTGCAGGAAAGGCTTTCTAAAAACAAACAGTATGTACCATATTTTTGCAGAAGAATATCATGTAAGCAAATATGCAACACAGTGTAGTTAAAACTAAGGGGGAGATTTTAAAAACTCTTTGTGCTGGTTTAGTGTCACAAAAGTGACGCTAACCAGCGCAAATTTTTTTTTGTTGCTATTTTCTTTCCAGCGCAAAACTTGTTTTGCGCTAGAAAGCACCGTTTAAGTAGCACAAAGCAGCGCGAAGCACTGCTTTGCATTACTTTGCGCTGAGGGGGCATTACATGGGTGGTACATGGGCGTTCCCATGCAACCACCCATGCCTTTTGACGCAAAACCATATTTACAAAAAGTTTTGTAAACATGGTTTTGCGCCAAAAGTTATCGCTCCTTCAAAGGAGGCGCTAACAGGAGAAATGCTTTAATTTCTCCGTGCTTTTCCTACTTTCCATGCGTGCTGCACTGTGCAGCACGTATGCAAGTGGGAAAAGCTTTGCATCGTGCCTTCCTGTACAAAACCTGCTGTGGCGCTAAGGTGTGTGCATGGTGCATGGCAGCTGAAATCAGCGCCGGCGCAAGGGAAAGGGGAGGAGAGAGCCATATCTCCGAAGATATGGCGCTCTCCTGCTCCCTCCCTGTTGCGCAACGCGGCGCAGCCTCCCGGGGGGCTGCGCTGCGCGACTTTTTTGAAAATCTCTCCCTAAGTCTGCTAAAATGTGTAAAATCTAACACTAAAAGGGAGATCCAAAGTAGGCCCAAGAGGGCTTCACCACACACTGGGTTTCTGGGACTGGATCTCTTTTATAGACTCACTACCCTGTCTTTGTGTCTTGAGCCAGGCTTTGCTTTCAGACATGATCTAGCGAGCATCGAATTCACCTAATACTCAGAACAGTTTTTTTCCTTCAATGGCCAAGTCTATTTTTACTAATGAGATTTTAAGTCTCCATCTCTGGCAAGGCCCTATTTGGGGTTGTAAGGGATTTTAATTCTCTCAGCAATATTATCTATTATACTGCATCATCACAAGGTATGCGGTTTGTTCCAAATTGGCTACCTATTTTATAGAAATGATTCAGCTGATATGTAAAAGCATCCAAGAAGAGGCTGGGGTGGCAGTATTCCCTCACTCTGTTGATTCACCTAGTTGAAAGATACCTACAATTGAAGCACCTCATAGTATGAGAGAAAGTAAAATTCAGACTATTAATGCCTTGGTTTCCAGATAGTGTTTTTCTGTCTTAGTTCTTAAATTACTTGCTTGGGCTGTGGCCCCAGCCATCGCCCATCTAATCAATATATCTTTTTCCTCCTGAGTGACACCTGGAAACTAGAGGAGGGGTGTTTAAAGCCCCATCTTAAGAAGCCAAAGTTAGATACAGGCATATAGTCCAATAATAGACCAAACTGTTTGCTACCATCCATGTGTGTTATTTGCGATTTACTAGTAAGCTACAGACTTTCAGGATTTCTTGCAACTAGGCTTTTACCCTGTGATGGGGTCCAAGACCACTTTGTCACTTTGTTGGATGACTTTAGCCTAAGTGTGGATGCTAGTCACACAGCCAGCTTACTTCTTCTAGCTCCATCCACTACCTCTGTTATAGTGGACAGCACCATCTTAAGCCACCATTTTCATTGGTAGGCCTTCATGAGTTGACTCTGTCCAGGTTCTTATCTTTTCTTTTTGATCAAAACCAGACTTTGTTGCTCTCACCATTCTGTACTGATCAATGTGCAATCTTCTGTCGGGTCCACAGATCTACACTTTGTGCACTGTTCTAGTTCATATCTCTTTGCAGCTGCTGGGGGCTGTTAACAGATATTTTGACGTGAGGTTCACCTTCTATGGAGGTGAGAACAAGACATTATCCTTGGGTGAATAAATGAGCTCTGGATGCTCTGCATGCTTGCGGCTGCTTTAAAAATAACCATTCCCTTTATTCCTCAGGAGGTGCGTGCTGTGGTGGTGGAAGCTGCCATTCTGTCAAGAATCAGCTATGCTATTGCCTGTTGTCTGATTGGCATATCATGCTTACTATGATCATAGGCCGACCTGCATTCACATGAGTCTTGCTGAACATGCCCCCTTTCATTATCTTTGGTCAAACTCGTTTTTTCGGTTCTCTGTCCCTTGTGTTAAGTGTGCCAGAGATAGAGGTAGGGTTTTTCCTGCCCTAGCTCCCTGTCCCTGGATTAACTTCCCAGTTGCTATTACACAAGTTGCTAATCATGCCAGGTGCCATAAACTACTTAAAACATACCTCTTCTGTTAGTGTCTGTGGTAGAGCTTTTCTCAACTCATTCAGTTTTATTTAGAACCAAGCATGTGCACTTATAAGTACATCATTCACTGACTCATGGATGAAGTAAGGCAGAATGCTAGGGCACAGATGTCTCTGCTTTTAAGTCATGTGGATTCACTGTTTTGGTTCATGAGTGCACGCACATTTGCTACTTGCATGAAGAGGTGTTGCATCCTGTGGTGGGGTCTGCCCCTTGCATGTCAGATGGCTCTTGCTTTTTGTGTTAGAAGGAGGAGGGTGCTGTGTTGACAATGTGGCCTGCCTCCTTTCCCATGCCTATGTACTCAAGCTTCCCTGCTCCTGCCATGAAATGTATGATGCAGCGAGTGTTCTCGAACCCCAGCGCCGGAAACAACGACATCACTCCCTCGCAAGACCTCTGCAACTCGCTCGCCTCGTTCTTCCACAGCAAGATCGCAGACATACACTACAGTTTCAGCACACAGCCGACGTACCCTACGACCGTTCCAACGCCCCCCACCTCCACCCTCCGAGCCTGGACCCCTATCAACACCGAAGACACTATCCGCACGATGAACTCCATCCACTCCGGATCACCAACCGACCCCTGCCCTCACCACGTCTTCAACAAGGCCGACGCCGTCATCGCACCCCACCTCCGGGACATCATCAACACCTCCTTCGTCACCGCCACCTTCCCAGAGAGCTGGAAGCACGCCGAACTCAGCGCCCTACTGAAGAAACCGTCAGCAGACCCCACCGACCTCAAAAACTACCGCCCCACCTCGCTCCTTCCTTTTCCTGCCAAAGTCATCGAGAAGACCGTCAACAGACAACTGGCCGCCTTCCTCGAGACGAATGGATCCCTCGACCACTCGCAGTCCGGCTTCCGGGCCAACCACAGCACCGAGACCGCCCTCATCGCAGCTACCGACGACATCCGAGCCCTGCTCGACAACGGGGAAACAGCGGCCCTCATCCTCCTGGACCTCTCCGCAGCGTTCGACACAGTCTGCCACCGCACCCTAGTGCAACGCCTGAACAACGGCGGAATCCAAGAGAAGGCACTGGAGTGGATCATCTCCTTCCTCGCCGGAAGAACCCAGAGAGTCCGCCTCCCCCGTTCAGTTCCGAGGCCACCGAAGTCATCTGCGGCGTACCACAAGGATCATCACTCAGCCCCACCCTCTTCAACGTCTACATGAGCCCCCTCGCAGCCATCGCACGCCAACACAACCTCAACATCATCTCCTACGCCGACGACACCCAGCTGATCCTCTCCCTCACCAACGACCCCACAACCGCCAGAACCAACCTACATGAAGGGATGAAGGACGTAGCCGAGTGGATGAGGAACAGCCGCCTGAAACTGAACTCAGATAAAACGGAAGTCCTCATCCTAGGATCATCACCCTCCGCCTGGGACGACTCCTGGTGGCCCCCTGCCCTGGGCAACGCACCCAAACCAACGGACCACGCACGCAACCTGGGCTTCATCCTGGACTCCTCCCTCTCAATGACCCGACAAATCAACGCCGTCTCCTCGTCTTGCTTCAACATCCTACGCATGCTGCGCAAGATCTTCCGGTGGATCCCCACCGAAACCAGGAAGACGGTCACCCAGGCCCTCGTCACCAGCCGACTGGACTACGGCAACTCCCTCTACGCCGGAACCACAGCCAAACTTCAAAAAAGACTCCAACGCATCCAGAACGCCTCAGCTCGACTCATCCTGGACATCCCCCGACACAGCCACATCGCCGGACACCTGAGAGACCTGCACTGGCTCCCCGTCAGCAAGAGAATCACGTTCCGACTCCTCACCCACGCACACAAAGCTCTCCACAACCAAGGCCCCAGATACCTCAACGACCGTCTGACCTTCTACACTCCCACCCGCCAGCTACGATCGACCAACCACGCCCTCGCCGCCGTCCCCCGCATCCGAAGAGCCACAACGGGAGGAAGATCCTTCTCCTACCTGGCTGCCAAGACGTGGAACTCCCTACCCATCCACCTCCGCCTTACCCAAGACCACCTCTCCTTCAGGAAGCAACTCAAGACCTGGCTGTTCGAACAGTAGCGGACCCCCCTCCCCCAAGCGCCTTGAGACCCTCCGGGTGAGTAGCGTGCTATACAAATGCTTGATTGATTGATTGTGTTCCAAGGTGAATGTCCGAGGTGTTTAGGTAGACCAGGACCGGCCAGAGAAGATGCTAATTACCCTGGATGTTAAGAGAATCAGGGATCCCTGCCTCATAACACCATAGGCATCCTCGATTTTACAACTTGATTCTTTAAATGGTGGTTTGGCAAATGTCCACTGAGGTGAAAGAGGTGGTGCCTCATATGAAACCCGCCTGGCTCTTTTTCCGGGACCAGCCTCAGTGGGGAAACCCTGAAATGTACCAAATGTGGATGCTTCAAAGACCCAAAAAATCTGCAAACGTTTTTTCTCCTCTCTGTCTTTTCCCTGAGAATGTCTCTCTAGCAAAATGTATATTCCATGTCATGTATATGTTATTAATATATATATATTTTTAAAGTGCAAGGATACCAAAAGCCTTCATGGCGATGACAGACACTTGGAAGCTAAGAAGACACATATTATGTTACCCAAAGAACAACCACATATTCAACTCTGTCCTGAATGAGATGCTTTTCCTGCAAATGAAGAGGGAGAGAGTTAAAGAGTAGAGTTGGGATGCCTGAACCTCCTAATGCCCGTCGTCTGGTATGCCCTTTCTAAAACTTACCCGAAGCAGGCTAACTCTGCATGGCCCATAACTGTGGAATTTGATAGGCTAAAAACTTTGTTCAATGTAAATGTGCTCTTTGTGTCCCATACATAAGGTCTTCAGATCTATAACGCTAATGCATGCTTCGCCAATGGAGATGGGTGAGCACATGAGCAATTTGCTGACAGCAATCACTTCCTATTGCAAGCTAAGAAGATGCCTGATGCAGTCACTTCAGCCGGGTCAGCATATAATTAAGTGGCCTAACGAAGGGCATTATAGATAACCAGACTGGAGAGAATCATTGCTTCTGACACCAGGCTTTGTATCTGGCAGGTGCGCAAATATCTACCCCAGGGTTTGAAGTTGGCAGTGGAAGGATGTTATCACTGAACCTACTTAAGGCCAAAACAAGTTCTTCTTCAATTAATATGGCCAACTTCCTGAGCACCGTCACAAGCATAGAGCATTCCTGCTATCGAGAAATTTGCCGAGGCTATAGGCACAAAACTCTGGGTGTCATCCACATGGTTGAAAAATGCAAAGTCTATTCGTTTTGGTAGAAGGCTATCATGGAAACTGTGGAGTGTTGTTCTCATCCATGGGCCATGTGTCTCACCCCAGCACCTCACCTTACCTCAGCCCTGTTGGGATCAGGGCCTCAGGAAATAGGACATAATACCAGCACACTGCGCTCAGCTCCCACTTATAGCAGGCACCTCTGAAGAACAACTGATGAGGTGCCAAATAGTCCTGAAAGATTCAAAATGATGACCTCAGGAGCACCCCCTTATCTTGCATCTACAGAGCTCATCAGTCAAGGCTAATACAACTGATTAAGATCTTCTTCCTGTCCTGAGTGGGTGCCGAACTCCAATCCTTGTGCAAACAGGAGTTTCCACTGGTATCTGAATCCTGAGTATTGTGGTAAATACCGCACCACTGTAGGTCAAAACTGCCAAAATGTATGAGTTGCCTTCGCACCTCTTTCTGCATGCAACTGCTCATTTTCTTCAGGAACATTTGGCGTCACAGGTATTTACTGCACCTGGTGAGTTCCCTTCCCCTAGAGAATTCGTTTTCCCCGATTACAGTAATTACCCTGAGGATCCGCCACTCTATGATTTGGGTCTTCACCATCTTGTCTGCTCCAGATTTTGATGTTCCCTTTGATGGTTCCATTTTATCAGCACAATAGCTTCTCCTGCACCGATCAAGGCGTGGAGCCATGTACCCCTCCCACACTCACCCCCAACTTTGGTTGCACCCTTCTTTCTGTGTTTGCTACAGTTCCTTTCGTTGTTTGCCCCATTGAAGAAGGGTGCTAACCATAAGAGACGCATAGCCTACCCCCCTCCTCCATCCAGTGTTAATAGTAAAATTTACCACAGCCGAGGAACAGGTATTTCTATATCATAGTAGTCCCCCAGTCCCCCTCTTTCCCGCCTCCTTAGGTACCGGGCCATACGTCAGATAAGGAATTTCATGAAGAATATCTGAGCCATAATAGATGAGAGGAGACTAGCCCCACTGGATGAATGGTCACATGGATGCCATTGCTTTGCCAGGGAAGTGGGCCATAATAAACCTATATGGAAACTAGAAATGCAGCAAAAAGTTGTGGCCTCATTAACTTTTACATAACAAATGTAGGAGTAAAACACACATTCACGCATTTTCAATTATGTACTTTTTGGGATATTATTACATGTTGCTAAAGCACAGTACAGTGTTATAGTTTATGTATACATGGGACAGGCCCCCATGACCGAACCAAACCGCAACCCAGATCCTATGCATAACCGTGCCACCCTTAATTGCTTTGATCTAAGATAAATAATAGCACTCCTAATTAAATTAGCATTCCCTCGAATCGGAAGGATTAAGCACCCTATCTGCAAGTCTTAAATATCCTTTGGTGGCGGCATGACATACCTCCATGCGTGGGTTCAGCAAAGTTGCTGTGCTGAAGGCCCAGCATGGTATTTTGCACTGGAAGAGCTGTGCGATGTGCTTAAACCGGGCTCTCCGGCATCCCTTCCCCTCGCCCACACAGCATCACTCCACACCACATTTCAGGGAAGCAGATAGCGCACTCCTCTCGTGGCCTGCATTGTCTGCTATAAAATGGCTACCTGAGTCAGATATGATATGATGCAATGGAGCCCGGGCCGGGGAAGGCGAAGCCCGACCCAATAGGGGCCCGGGACAAACGCCGTCTGGAGGCGGGAAGCCCCCCCGCCCATTTGCATAGCCCGCAATAGGGGGGCGACCAGGATTGGTCACCCAAGGGCAAGCTCGGGCCCCCCAATCCGGGGACGAGCTGATGAGTAGCGAGGGGGAATTAGAAGCGGCACAGGAACGAGAATCACACAAACCCCCCCTCGCAGAAGTTAGAAGAGAATCCCACCCACCCACACCGGAAGGAAGCGGGCGTCGCAGCCGCAAGGGTAGAGGTGAAGCGGAACGAACACAAGAAAGGTAGAAAAAATAGATAAATTACTATAGGTAGATGGAAGGCTCACACAGTGTCCTTGGGATGCCTCACGGCAGGGGCACTGAGGGAGCCAAGGACGGCATACCACCATAGAAAGAGTCGATGTGATGTTCCCGCAGGGCCCTTGGGATGCCTCACGGCAGGGGTACCGAGGGAGCGAGATGTAAGGACTCAGCCTCAGGCAGGATAGAGTGGATACTTAAACAGGGTCCTTGGGATGCCACACGGCAGGGACCCCTAGGAGCAGGGAGGGCCCAATAAGGGGTCCAGGGCAAGCAGGACAGCACTTGCAGCCCGGGCAGGTCATGACGGACACCCTCCAAGTCGATAGCAAGTTGAAGCCTAAACCCATGAATCGGAGGCCCAAACAGGTGGCCCCCCTTCCTAGAAATCGAGTTGGCTGTGACCACATAACGACCAAAAATGTACGGAGGTAATTGCAGAGGCAATGAAATGTGTTAACATGGATGTTAAAAATGGCAATTGAAATAACCATGAGTTTGCAAAATGTGTAACCATGTTATGTTGAATAAACTGCGACCTTTTAAGGCACCAAACCACGTTGTCAGTGGTGTGATTTGAAGGGTAAGATGGACGCAGTTGAAGCAGGGGAAGGGGAGGACAACTCGCCTCCTGGGAGGGGTTGGAAACTCTCCCTTGAACGCTAGCTGAGACTTCTCATCTACTTCAACAATTGGCACTTTTTCCAGAGCCAGCATGACTGTTGGAATCCAGTGCTTAATTTGAGCCGGTGGTTGGCAGTGGGGCCCACCGGCACTCATTTTTGGGGACTGGCACTTATTTTTCCTCATCAGATTTTGACCGCGAACAAGAGAGGTTAAAACACTCATCAGGAAAGAAGGGGGAAGAAAAGGACAGGAAAAACGGCAGAAAAGGAGAAAGCAGGAACACACAAGAGTGGGATAAAGAGGGCGGGAGTGTCTGGTAGTGGATTAAAGAGGCCTGCAGTGAATTCACTACTATGCAGCCATGATATTCGGCGGGCTGATTCTAAATAGTGCCCCTGGAGCAGAGCTTTGAGCACCACACTCATTCTTTTACAAATCGAGCACTGATGCAGAAGTGCCTCCCTGTGCGGAGAACTTGTCTAGCATTTCTGGCTGCACTGCAGACTGTGGGGGAGGGCTCAGACTGATATGCATATGACATTTTCCCTTTGCAGAGACAGAGATGAGAAAAATGTCAAGGCATACGTGCCGAGCATGAAGCTGTACCTTGAATCATCTCCTCTGTGTTGCTGATGTGTTCCTGCCCTCTGCCTGAGGAGCTCATTCACACTTGGAATGAACTCCGCTCAAGTATCTCCAGTCCGTCCCCGCAGGCTCGGAGGACAATCCTCTTAGTTATGGAAGGCGAGCCTGGTGGAGGTTGTCCCACAGAGCCCAAGGCACTCCATAGACCCGAAAGCCACACTGGCCCGCTTATTGGCCTAAGAAGTTGTGACCGCATTACTCCTGCCCTGATATTATTACTCAAAACATCTGATGAAGCAAAGGGTGGATGTCAAAATCCTCAGACTGGTGCACAATATTCAATCAAACTAACAGATTCACATGTCCACCGCTCAAATTAACCACTTATATTTCCCGCCACTAATCCTTTGGGTTCCGGAGTAGCGTGTTCAATGCTGAAAAGCGCTCCAAAGCCTCGTCAGGGGTAGTAAGTGCTATGTAAATACAAATACAATTACAAAACATTTCGTGTATGCGCCCCAGAAACTCAGCCTGGGTCTTGCTTTGCTACTGGCCACCACCTGAGAAAGACAAACATAATAAGGAGAGCACAGATCTTTCCTTTCTTGAACTCCTCTGCGTCGAATCCTGCCTCTTGAAGTATGTACTTGTTATTTGTAATAATCTGCTAAAGGTACTTATATATACCTGACGAAGTCATACAAGCAGCCGAATGATGTTTATGTACAACATGCAAAGCGGGGCTTCATTAAAGCAAATGCAGGCAGCTGCCTTATGGCACTACTGCAGGAGACCACAAGAGGGTGACAGATTATAACAAATGGCCTCCTCGTCGATTTAGGAACATCCAGACAACAGAAAGCCATTTTGTCTGAAAATCATCTTGTGGCAGGAAGCATAAATAAAGCTATTTTAGCCTATCTTCAAACAATTTAATGGTTGTTTGCTAGAATACCGTTTGACATTATGTCCTAAAAAATATTTATGCCAATATCGTCCCACTGGGTGTAGATTTTCTATTGTTCACTTCAAAGGGGCAATATTTTTGTAGGTGATATTTAGGATACAATATATATGTCAGATGCAAATCTGACAGAAATATTCACGTACCACACCAATTTTAATGTGTCGTGACAGTGTGGGTGAGGCTTCGAAACGGGTCCCAGGTTGCTTATTTCCGGTCCAGGGAGGACCGACCTGGCTTGGCAGTTTGGTCTGGACTGTTCCCATGAGGCACAGAGTCAAGACTGATTTGCATATGGCTGGGACTAAACTGGGGTGGCATGGTGAGCAAGAGAAGGATGGATTTAACCCAGATCTATTGACTGAGGGTGAATTTTTGATTTGCTTTGCATTCCGTCTATCATCTGTGTGTCTTTTGCTGATCTTCTACATGCAGTACAGCCCATTACACTAGGTACATTTGAGGCACGTGTCTGGGAGAGTAGGCATAGTATTAACCCCCAACATAAGGACTCAGATAGCTGACCAACACAGGTATGATAGGGTTACCATGAGACGTAACATTGGTGAGTGTTAAATTAATCCCTCTACGCATCTTCGGTGTATTTATTCAAACAAGTACCAAGGGATTAGAGCGCTGCTCCCTCCACTGCATCATCAAGCCGCCAACCGTCTTCCCCACAACCTCCCTTCACCACCATTCCAAACTCGATGCTGGCGCCTGCCATCCTTACATTCTACATTCCATAGTGCCTAAAGCCACAGTGAGTGACCCCAATGTTAATCTGACTTATTTCCTCTCACTCCCTCCAAATATTATGAAGCCAGGTACTCTAGACATGCCAGGATGAGACTAAAACCCATGTCAGGTCACAGACTGGCAAATAAGTCAGATAAGAGCTGCATCCTAGGGTCCCTCCCGTGTACCACACTGTGCACCATCCTGACACACATTGGTACACCCCCTCTACACTGCATGCGTTATATTGCACTACATCAACCTAACCACTACATCGCAAGAGGAGTATAATGTAATCAAATGTAACATCTTTACACATTACATGGGTAATTACACAGGTAAGATCTATAATGGTGTACTTGCCATGACTATGTACTGTTAGGGGAAGTAGTGGATGAAATATTATTGTAGGTCGATATTATGGGCCTGGATATAGTGGCAAACAACCCATACACGCACTGTGCTCACACCTCATATCTGCTCGTTGCTTCTACTCAGTTGCTCTCTATAGCTGTTTCTCTCCTCCTGGAAAGTGCTCTGATGCAACGGAGAGGCAGCGTTAGCAATGTATGACACCACTCAACAAATAAGAAAAACACATCTGTGCAGCGTGGATGCCAGAGTTTGCCAGTGTCACTGCCTCGTGATTTCCACGAAAGGCAGCACAAAGAGTGTTCTTAGAATTCCTATCCGTAATGTTTTGCATTTGTGCTGCTTTTTAGTAGGCTTCTGATATGCATCTGACATTTTCACTTTGCAAAGACACAGATGAACATATTGGCAGATCATAACTGCAGAGCCAAATAATCTACCCACAGAGGCAGACATGTCTCCAGGAAAACCAAGAGAATTTCTGATGGGTGATAATAACTTGATTGATAAAATAGCACTTCATACCGCACTTCTGCTACTTTTCAAGTGCTGTAAATAACAGCTGTTACAAATACTTAATGTGATGGCATTCAATTTATCATCCTAAGAGGATGGGAGGATGAGATGGCCTTAATGGTTTCAAATTAACAGCAGATCACTCTAGATCTTACATGTGAGGGTTTAACTCACTGAGCCATGTATGACTGTCTCCACTCTTGTGGAGCCGCACTAGTCATTGCGCATAAGCTTGTTTTTTTTCTATAGGCTAGTCAACCTTATCCCATGAATCAAGACATGACTGGTGTTCTAGCCTTTTATTGCACTAACTGAAAATAAAATGCAGAAATGGTACAATGTATTAGATGTAGGGGTGTGGGCAATTTGCTTAGTTTGCTTTTGTGAAGTTGTGCAAAATTTTGGGAAAAATATGCAAAATATGTGTGATGAAGCAAAATGCTAATCTGCAATTGGGTGCTGTATTTTGCTGTGAAATGCTTTTTTTGCTTCAGTTTTTGACTTGAGGATGCATTTTGCACTAAAAATATAGCACGAAAAACACAATTGCCGCGAACAAAAGCCGCTCATAATCTGGTTGTTAGCGCTATTTCCATGCTCCTGTGCCACAATTTTACTGCAAACAGAGCGTAATTACGTGACGTGGCATAATGGTGTAGTTTCAGGAATTTTGCGTAGCAAGCGTAACACCAAATTCCCATATTAGGCCAGTGTAATTTATATTTCGCCCAGGCCTCATTAGATGGAAGTGAAGCTGTGTAACGTAGATGGTTTGGTTTTATGATGTGCTTGAGTGCCCTTCTTGCTTTTCTGGATTCCAGTGAAGATGATGGTTGCAGTGCCACAGTACAAACTCACTTACCACCCACCACGGACAGAAGTGATACGATTCTTACTTCTTATAATGATGATAGGATGGAGTAATTAGCCTATGAAGAGGGAAAAAACACTGCACAGGAGGTTTCCATTTTTGATCGGTAGAATATGTCTAGAGCTAGAGATAATTTGGTTTGACACTGGAGAGGGTTGGAGGCTTATAGGGCCCTCCATTCTAGAGAAAAGAAAGAATCTCTTTACCCCGTCCTGTGTTGTTAAACATTCAACCATATGCAATTACATGAATGTGAAGCAAGTGAGATCACAACATCCTGCATCTCTAGCAATCCTCAGCAACAGGTATTCTAGAATGTTGTTTTATGACGTCTTTTTTAAGTTTGAACAAAGAAGTTTATTGAGATGATACAATATAAGATAACAAATACAAAATAAGGGAACATCTTAGCAGGGGGAGGGGGAAAAGAGGGGGGGTGTGAAAAGGAGGGATAAAATTATAAATATATATATTCAACATAATCACTTATTATAGGTATCATCAATTGCAAGAAATACAACTTTCCTTTAAAAATGTAGAATTCAGATATAAGATAATAAAATCCTATCAGAACAACTCATGGAGGTTTGGGAACTTCTTCAATACGAGGGTTGTGTAAACATGCAGTGTTGGCAGATTGGTCCAAAAAACGGGTGATAGGTGACCATAGATGTTCTCGTTTTATTGCAAGGGATATGGGATGGACATATGCTCTATCTAACCTGTGATTATAACAAACACCATACCACCAGGCTTGGTAAGAGAGGTCTCTAGTATTTTTCCATGCCTTAGTAATTTGTTGAAAGGCTACTGCAAGAAGAAGATCAACAATATGAAAGGTCTCTGGATAAGAGTCCCATACCGAAGAAAGACTACCCAAAAATAAGTTAATCAAACTAAAAGAAATTTGTGTTTTAAAAATATGATTAATTTGACTCCAGACTCGTGACCAAAAATCATGAACAAGAGGACAAGCAAATAACATATGGTATAAATCGGCAAGGGGTTTGTTGCACGACCAGCAAGACGAAGAAGTGGTAGGATTGATCTTATGTAAGGACATAGGAGTTAGTAATAATCTATTATATATAAAAAATAGTGTTTGGGTAGTGTTTGCAGCCCTGGAAGATTTCCTTATCTTCATCCAAATCTTGTTCCAAGTATGAATTGTGAGAGATATTTTGAGATCTGTTTCCCATAATGTTTCTGTTTTTGTTTTTTCACGAGAAATTAAAGAGGAAGAAAGATGTTTATAAATTTGGGCCGCAGACGGAGAAAGAGATAGAAATTGCAAAGAGGTGGGAGGCGAATCTAAGGGAGGAGAAGTTGAAGATAAATTGGTATATGCTAATTGAAGTAACTCGACTAAAGAAGTGTACTTAGATAAGTAAGAATCCGGCAGGGAAAAACGTGTCTGAGCAACTGGAAAAGGAATACAGATATCATTTTCAAAAAGTTGATAAACCCAATGAAGTCCTTTAGCATACCAGTCTTTCCAGAAAATAACTCTATGACGGTATTTAAGAGATTGATTATACCACAAGGAAGATTGCATAAAACGATCTCTAGGAGAAAGATGGGCAGTAAGTAAGGGTTGAAGAATTTTACAACAGTTATTGAAAATAGGAAGAGAAAGAGATGTTGGGCGTTGCGTAAAGGACAGGAATTCTCGAAAAGGAAAGGGATGAAGGAAATGTTTTTCAACATTAGTCCACAGAGGTAATAGTAGATCGTCGTTGGTTTCATGGAGTAAAAGAGCGGCTTGTTTTAGAGAGAAAGCAGTATGATATGCCTTAAAATCTGGAAAATTGACGCCTCCTAAATGTTTGGGTTTCTTTAATTTACATAAGGACATACGAGATTTCTTATTATTCCACAGGAATTTTGATAATATCGAATAAATTAATTTAAAATGTGAATTAGGAATGTTTATAGGAAGGTTAGAAATGTAAAAAAGTATTATAGGAACAAGCATCATCTTTATTGTGTCAAGACGACCCCACCATGATAAGAATAGAGGATTCCATCTGGATGTCGCATTACGTAGCACAGTTTGTAGTTCTCTTAAATTAACAGTAACCGTCTCTTTAATAGAAGGTTTAAACCATAGGCCTAGATATTTTATCTTATCTGGGTTCCATCGAAAACCAGAAGAGACAAAGTCTGCAGAGAAGCATAATGTATTTAGAGGGAGGATTTCGCATTTATCAGAATTAAGTTTGTATCCCGAGACATTAGCAAATGCCTGCACTTCAGAGAGGAAAGCCTGTACAGTAGATTGGGGTTGAGATAAAAAGAGCAGGATATCGTCGGCATAGACAGAAAGTTTTAACTGGCTAGAACCATACATGAATCCTTTAATGTTCGAATTTGAGCGAATCCTAATCAAAAAGGGTTCAAGGGCTAGTATGAAAAGAAGAGGAGAAAGAGGACAGCCCTGCCGAACACCGCGGTGTAAGGGGAAATAAGGAGAAATAAGACTATTAACTAATACAGAAGAGACAGGAGAAGAGTAAAGTAGTGAGACATAATTTATAAATTTTTGGCCAAAGCCAAACCAAGACAAAGTAGAAAAAATAAAAGGCCAAGCTACTCTGTCAAAAGCCTTTTCCGCATCCAGAGATACGGCTGCCAAAGGGTCTTGATATGATCGAGCCTTAGTAAGAACTTGAAGAAAAAGTCTAGTATTGTCTGAAAGATGTCTACCCTTAACGAAACCACACTGTTCTCTGCCTATTAAGGATGGTAAAAAGTGCTCTAGACGACAAGCCAGAATCTTAGCAAAGATTTTATAGTCCAGGTTAATTAAGGAGATGGGTCTGTAATTTTTACAAAGGCTATGATCTTTATCTCCTTTAGGAATAAGACATATTAGAGCTTCTTGAAAAGATCCCGTGGATTTTTTAGAGGAGTTAAAAAAGTGGAATAAGTGATATAATTTAGGAATCAATAGACGAGAAAAATGAGAATAAAACTCAATCGTAAAGCCATCAGGGCCTGGAGCTTTGCCTCGTTTAATTAAGCGGATAGCAGAAAGGATATCTGATTCCCGGATGTCTTCGTCCAACACTGAAAAATCTAAATCACGAGAAGAAGGAGGAGTAATAGAGGATAAATATTGGGCTATAGAGTCCTGGGATATCGGGTGTTCAGGGGTATAAAGGTTTTGGAAAAATGTTGTAAATTCCGACAGGATTTCTTCATTTTTGTGAACTAAGAGATTATTAGAGGATAAAATAGAACTAATTGCAGTGCGTTCTTTTTAATTTTAAGGTAGTTAGCTAAAAGTTTTCCTGATTTATTTTGACCTCCATAGTATTTAGCGGAAGACTTAAGTAAAAACGAGTTTGCATTATCTGTAGATAGTTTGTTGAACTCGAATTTAGTTTTGACTAGTTGATCTAAACAAGTTTTAGAGTTGGTCTGGAAAAAAGAGTGTTCTAGTTGTTTAATACGCTTCTGAAGTGATTGTAAAACCTGTAACGCTGATTTCCTTTTCTGAGATACATATGAAATAATAAAATCTCTGGAGGCAGCTTTAAAAGTATCCCAGACAATCTGTGGAGACATATTAGGAGTTTCATTTTCAGAGAAAAAGGTAGTAACAAAGGATTCAAACTTATTAGTAAATGTAGAGTCTAACAACAGAGAATTGTTGAATCTCCATCTGCGAGTACCTTGATTAGAGGGAAAAATCTCACAATCTAAGAGGACAGGTGCATGGTCAGAAATTAATATTGAACCAATTTCTGCATGTGTAATATGTTGTGTAAGTGCTTTTGAGGTGAAAAGATAGTCTAATCGGGACTGAGAAGAATGTACTGGTGAGAAAAAAGAGTATTCACGAAGTGTAGGGTTGCATAGTCTCCAGGCATCTACCAGGGATCTCTGTTGAATAGTGGATACGAACTGGGAATGCATAGGAGAATGGGAGAATCTAGAACAAGAATTACGATCAATAATAGGATCTATAACTGAATTACAATCTCCACCAACTAACACATAGTCATCATGAAAAGACATCAATTTAGACAAAATTGTAGGCCAAAACATAGTATCTGTGGCAGTGGGTGCATATAAATTAAAAAGAGTTAACGGAATATTATTTAATAACAATGAAAGAGAGACCCATCGACCTACATCATCTGTATCTTGCGAAAGTAATTTCAAATCAAGGCGTTTATGGCATAAGATGACAACGCCATTTCGGCTACCTGTACCTGGTGATGCAAAGACATGACCAACCCATTGACGCTTAAGCTTTGGTATTTCTTTGTCTAGAATATGGGTTTCTTGCAGGAATGCTATGTCACATTTTAAATTGGATAAATGGGAAAGAACTCGTTGGCGTTTGATAGGGGAACCCAAACCTTTAACATTCCATGAAATGACTCTAAGAGTCATCTACAATAAACATTAAGATACAAAATATAGATAAATAGTATACATAAACATATCTTGCAAATATCAATATAACAATAATGACTTTAATTTTTAAACTAGTATATTGAATACGGTGAGGAGCAGAAAGGAAGAAATCAGTAATCATGTAGTCAGGAATAATAGAAGAAAGGTAAGTAAGAAATTGATAATAGAGGAGAATATAAAGCTGAGAATAGAATAAAAGGGTTATCTTTGACATATAAGAAGTGATTAAATACAAAGTAATGATATAATAAAGAGAGGGGAAAGGATATGAGATAAATAAGATACATGCATCACCGAGGTCAAAGATATAAGAATTCTGTGTTAAGAAAAGAAAAGAGATGTAGAAAGAAAGAACGAGAAAGGAGTATGTATAGGTTGACCAAATAAGGGGGAAGAGAAGGCAAAAGGCATAATAAAAACTCCTAAGATTTAAAATAGAAGAGGGAATTGACAGAAACTCATTGAAGAGAATCAATGTTGAATAAATAGAGGAATACATTGATGAGAAGAAAAGGAAAGGGGAAGAAAAACAGGAAAGGTAAGGAACAACATGATTCACTAACGAATAACATAAGGTATGAGATTTCTCAATAATATAACTAATCACATATAACAGAAATACCAACATAAACATAATGAGGGTGGTGAAGCCACACAAAGAAAACAGCACAACCAACCGGGTAACTCAGGGCGAACCGGGAAGGGAGAACATCACCGAAAACGGACCAAGGATGACAGAGACTATAAAACAGGAAGTTCCGCACCTAATAAAGACAAAAATATAATGAATGAATACAACAAAAATACCACATATGACAAAACAAAGATTGCAACATATTAGAATGTTTCAGTGACCTTGTGAATAATAATACGCGTTATATAGAACATACCATGAAGTTAAGCAATTACTAAAACATTCCTACTCAACAAGAGGAAATAATATGCAAGCACATTATAAACAGTCAATTATCCGTTTTAGCACGGTTATACAGCTGAACACCAGTTTGTCGTGTCAAATCCATATCTTCCTCGGTACATTGATCCAGGAACCGCTGTAGCAAAGTAGGGTCTTCGTAGCTCGTGGTTCTATTCTTATATGTTACTTTAAACAGACATGGATGGAAGAGACCAAATCTGGCATTAAGGGAACGAAGTGCTGGACACATATCTAGGAATTTTTTCCGTCTATCTGCAGTATCTTTAGCATAGTCCTGAGCAAAGAAGAGATTGGAGCTTTGCCATGAAATGCGACCTTTAAGTTTAGCTGCATGAAGAACCTTTAATAAGTCTGTATATTCCAAAAAGTATATGATTACTCCTCTGGGTTTGGTTGAAGGAGATGTTATGGTTGAAGCACGTCCTAAATGATGAGCTCGCTGAATATTTAACACAGGAGAGCTAGGTATGTCAAGTAGCTGAGGAAGAAAAGTCTTGAAGAAAGCGATAGTATCTGAGCCTTCGACCCCTTCTGCTAGGCCGTAAATACGTAAATTATTGCGTCGATTACGGTTTTCTAACTGCTCAACCTGTTTCTTAAGTCGTCAGATTTAACAGGAGGAATCTGATTTACCGCAACCTGAACAGATTCGACTTGTTGCTCAATCTGCATAATCTTGTTGTCCATCATAGACCACCTATCATCCATCACTTGAAGCCGCTGGTTTGTCTCCTCCATATAGGGCTTACGAGCTCGGATTTCTTCAAGAAGAGTATCCAGCGTGATTGGAGGAGGAGATGTAGTAGGAGATGGAGGATTTATTTTAATCCGTTTCCCCGTGTTTGGTAAAGATGGAGTAGATAGTTTGGTAGTTAATTTGCTGGAAGAGGGCGACATGTTAGATGGAGAGAG
This sequence comes from Calotriton arnoldi, assembly GCA_963921515.1. Lineage (NCBI taxonomy): Eukaryota > Metazoa > Chordata > Amphibia > Caudata > Salamandridae > Calotriton > Calotriton arnoldi. Next base: position 1,492,450 of record CAWUFW010001659.1, read on the forward strand.
CAGAACCCCTGCGCCGGGGAAAGAGGGACCACCTTCAGCATTCTCCATATTTGTGGAAAGGATAGAAAACGGATTATGATCAGCCAAAGATGATATAAGCGCAGAGGGGTCAGTAGTGCGACAAGTGGATTTCGTTCTCCCCATAAACTTAGCACAGAATGATTCCAGTCAGAACCTTGGAGAATGTTTATAAACTTTATGTAGGGTAGCTCAGTTAATTTGTCGTATTCCACAATCATAGGAATATGAATATGAATATAGAAACTTCAGGAAGCAACTGCAATGTTAGGAGTCATGTGAAAAAGAAAATACAATTATGTTGAAACTATGACTTTGACTTTAGTGTCTTACGTCACCTGAGTTTCATAGAAATATTAAATATAGTACTGGCAGCGTTTGAAAAACTTAACAAGTCCCGCAAATTATGTAAGGTATGCCATTCTCAATGAGAGATGATTTCTCCAGCCGTTTAAATTAGTGAACTATAAGCCAGCACTCATGTCATTTAGTACTGCCAGTATCTGAATAATTTGTGTGCCCCATAGAAGATATCGGTATCCACTGCCATCAAATCTTGACATCAAATGCCTCCATTTTAAGTAAAATAGGAAAGTGCATAACAGAAGCCAGCATTCATGTTTCAGTCAGAACTGGCATGAAACTACAGAAAGAACTACAGGAATAAATCTCTCCAAGCATAACTGTCACCTGCCGTTGATTCAACGAGGAGAGTATGCGCAGGCACCAAGGAAGAGGCGCTCCGTAATTAGTCTCGTTAAAACGCGGGCTTCGGCATTAGGGAAATAAATCAAAATGGCGGGCGCTGCTTCCGTGAGGGGAATATTCCGGCACCAAATTCAGAGGCAAAAACGCTCACCCATATCACGGCAATTTCACTGAGGCATCCCAGACTCCTTATGCCTCAAAGCCTTCCCGTTTAGAGAATTGAGGTAGCGCTGGTCCGCTCGAAAGGCCCTCCGACCTCGCGAGTCGCCGCGGAGCTCCCTCAGTAGGCGGCCATCTTCAATCGGCGTCAAGCCACGCCCCGTTTTATGACATCTGCTTAGTGAAGTATTCTTATGGACACGGGTAGGTTCAGGAAGTAGAGGTTTATTGAGGAAAGACAGCTTGAACACCCACAACCGACAGAGACCGTACAATCACTGGTCAACCGTCAGTGTAGAACCCCCCAAGCAAAGAACACTCGTACCATTCCTATGCAGTGTTCCAACCTAGGAATACCACACACCTCGCCCCCATGAAAACAAACAATAACAAAAAAAAACTATAAATAATAAATATCCAAACATATGCATGAACAATAAAATACAAGCATAAGAATGAAATGATGTATGAGTACAACATAGTTAAATGCGAACAAAATCTTTCATTTTAACAGGAACATGCTTGATGCGAGAACTTTTCCTCAGCCCAATTACTTGATTATCTGCCTCTGCAATGTTGTCACACAGTTCAGGATTATCACGATGTACAATAATAGGAGTCAAAGTGTTACCCACCTCAAGGTTACTGGCCCCAAAATTAGAAACATTCAACCCAGGGTTAAAGTCCACCTGTGTGTCTAAATAACTTGGGAAACTATCCTCCCTCTCCAAAATTTTAGGGGCAAAAGGTTGTGAAGCCATATGTGAATTCACGAATTTGCATAAAGAAATCCGTCTAAAATTCCAAATCTTCCCCCCCATCAACTCTCACAGCTTTACTAAAAACTTCCACCACCTTAACAGGATCAGACCATTTAGACCATCTCCTGTTGGAAGAACCACCAAACTTCACACGAACAAAATCACCCACTTTAATTTTTGACTCTGAGAACTGGTTCTGAGAAGAATTATTCCTCATTTTTTCCTGGTATCTCTGGACACGCTCCCTAACCTGAGAAAAGTCCAAGGCAGAGTCATAAGAATTTTGCACTTTCAACCACCACGGCATAAGCTTAGAACCAGGTTTTCTACCGCGTAACATTTCAAATGGAGACAGACCAGTAACCGAATTGGGAGAAATGCAATATGATAACAGAGTAGCCCGTAAAGCTTTTTCCACTCAATGCCACTTTTAATGGCAAGCTGAATAGATTCTTTCACCACCCTGTTGAAACGTTCCACTTGACCATTAGCTTGTGGATTATAATTGGACACTCTTTTGTGCACAACACCACATCTTTCCAGAAATAAATCAAACTCCTTACTGATAAACTGCGGACCATTGTCAGAAATAATTTCTGCTGGCAAACCTACCCGACAAAAAATGTCATCCAAAAATTCAATTACCTGAGTTGAAGTAATTTTGTCCACAATCTTTAATTCAGGCCATTTAGAGAAATAATCTATTAGAACCAAAGCATAAGCATCCCTATTAGCAGGAAGACTTAACGGACCAATAATGTCGATCCCAAGTTTCCTCCAAGGTCCCTGCGCATACTCAATGGGAGTTACCTCCCCAGACAATGGTTTAACCGATTTGTCACTTTTTGAACAAGGAAGACACTGTCTAATCCACCTATCAACCATTCCATCAACACAAGGCCACCAATAAAGTTCCCTTATCCGTCTCTTAGTGTTAGACATGCCCTTGTGGCCTTCATGAGCCATTACCAAAATTCTCTCCCTGAGCTTACTTGGGGGAACGATTTTATCACCTCTAGTAATGATACCTTGTGAAAACATAAGTTCATCCTTAACTTTAAAAAATGCACCCAACTCACCACTTAATTTCTGTTAGATCTGGCACCATTGGCGTGGGTCTCCCTTCCATTTTTCGCTGTTGTCTCCTCTGATTTTGCTGGTGTTAGATGCTCTGGGCGCTGTGCCACTGCCATTCAGTGCCACAGCGCGAATGCTCCCTGTGTAAATATGACATGTGAATTGGTATATCCGTGATTGGCTTATTTGGTTTACCTGTTAGTCCCTAGTAGTGTGGCCTGTGTGTGCCCAGGGCTGGTAAACCAAATGTGCTGGTGGGCCTGCAGCGCTGGTTTGCGCCACCCACAGAAGCAGCTTGTAAAGTGTGTCTCAGACCTGCCACTGCAGAGTCTGTGTGCAGTCCAGAACTGCCATCTTGGCTGTGAAGTGCACCCACTTCCCAGCCCCTGAACCTTCCCTTGGCATCATGTAAGTCACCCCTATGGTAGGGTGCATTGTGTGTGTAAGGTAGGACATGCCTTGGTGTGTGTAGCATGTCCTGGTAGTGAATTACACCCAATTTTGTTTTTCACTACTGTAAGGCTACCTGTTCCCCATAGGCTAGAATGGGCAGTTTGACTATTACATCCTATAGTCCTAACTGACCCCAGGAACATGGTAGAAAAACGAATTTAGTATGCCTGAGCTCAGAATATTAAAATACATCTTTTAGTGAAGTTTATTTTTATATTCTGTGTTTGAAAATACCACTTTTAGAAAGTAGGTATTTTCTTGCCTAAGCCTTCCAGTGTGCTCTGCTGTTATGTGTATTGGCTGTCTGGTTTTGGAGGGACAGGGCAGGCTGAGTCAGACCTGGGTTGAATAGAGAGATCTGCATTTAGAGTATGGGGAGGGGTGGCTCCTTGACCTGAATAGGGCTGTGCCTGGCAAGGTTAATGCTGGCTCCACCTCCTACTGTGTGTCTGATAGCAGACCCCCTCTTTCTGAAAGGAAGGATGGAGCCTGGTAAACAAAGTGCTCCAGGACTGACCAGAACTGGTTCTGGCTAGGCTCAGTGACTTGTAGCTTTTGAGAACAAAGACTTTTGGGGTATAAATATCTGTGCTGAAACCCCTACAATTTGTATTGCTCCTGGATGTCAAGACGAACCTCTGTCCGTGTAACTGAAGGAATCTGCAGGAGGTGACTGTCCTTTTGTGCTGTTTCTTGGATTGGCCTGCAGTAGTTACCATTGGACTTGGAAGAAGAGGGAAAAGGACTTTTGAGAGAACTTTTATTAATCTTGTTAAAGCAATCACCCAAGGGCTAGGAGAAGAGCTAGCCTCCTGCTGAAGTCTCAGGCACATCAGACTTCACCACCAGCCTCCTGATTCCTCCCAGCGAGGATTTCTATCTGCAGGTGAGGCTCCTGTGAGTTCCAGGGCCTCTAGTTCTACTACAGAGAAGAGAGTGCTGAAATCGTCGCTAACGCACGTTTGCGAGCCGCCGCAGCCGAGAGCGCCTGAAAAATCATCGCGCTGCTGCCGCTGAGTACTCGCAACCAAAGATCATCGCAACCGCACGTTTGCGAGCCGCCGCAGCTGAGAGCGCCCGAAAATCATCGCGCTGCTGCCGCCGAGCGCTCGCAACCAAAGAGATCATCGCTTCACGACATCGCATTGCGGACGCCGGGCGTCCGCCATTTTCATCGCATCGCATCCGGATCGTCGCTCCTCGCGGAGCGCCATCGCATCGCAATCTGATCGCACACGCAACAGGATCGTCGCATCGCCTCCTCCCTCGCGGCAAGGAGTCATCGCATCGGCGGCCTAGCGTGCAGAAGTTGGTCGCATCGTCTCCGCACGCATCAGCAGATCGGCGCATCATCCTCCCTTTCGGCAAGGATTTAACGCATCGCCGGCCTCGCGTGAGGAAAATCATCGCTAACACTTCTTTGCGACATTTTGTTGGTTTTGCTACGAAATTCAGGTACTTTGTGAGTAAAAGGGTCGCAGAGACCACTGCTTTGAACTGAACTCCTCTTTGCACACTGTGACTTATTTTTACAGCATTTCAAGAATAATCCTATTTTACAGTATTGTGGCTTTTTGATCGTTATTGGTCTTGTGTTAAGTCTATATACAAAGATACTTATTTTTTATAACTACTTGTGCGGTGTCCCTTTGTAGTGTTCCTCACTGTGTTACTGTGTATGGTCATAAATGCTTCACACACTGCCTCTGAGATAGGCCTAGCTGCTCGTGCTACGTTACCACAGGGTTGAGCAGGGGCTATCAAAGGGTGTGGCTCTCTTACCCTGACTTAGGAAGAAGGGTCCCTACTTGGACAGTGGCCAGCCATTGCCAACTAGAGAACCCCATTTCTAACATTGGTGGTCAGCGGTGAGGATCTGGACTTGCATTTATGATCGCATACAGTAATTATAGTGTACACTACTAATGAGTGCAGACCATAACGCAACCACATACGTTTTGAGGTTTTTTGATTCTATTTTTGATTAATATTGCCAGTTATTGCCACAATGGGCAAGCCCAGATCCAATGCCTCGGAGGATCTCTCCTGGGAAGAAGAGAAATTAGAAACCTACAATGCCAAGCAGCTCAAATATTTTTTGCAAACAATTCACAGTCCCTATCACAGGTCTCACTAGAAGGGAGGAGTATTACAAGGCGCTGTAGGCCTGGCTAGAAGCCAGGGATGCCCCTAAGAATATGGGAGAGCTTGTGGAGGGGGAAGAGAATGCAGGAGAGCAGCAGGGCGAAGTAGTAGACTTAGTAGGAGATAAAGCAATTTCCAGCCCGGGCACTAGTGTGTCCGCTAAGGGTTTGTCCCCAGAAGAGATGGAGGACAGGGAGAGAGCTAGGCGGCATAATATGGAGATGGCTAAGCTTAAAATGGATGGTCACAGGGACCTAGAGAACAAGAAGTTAGAATTTGAGATTATGAAAATGAAACTTGAGCATGAGAGAATATTGAGGGAGTTGGAGATTAAAGCAAAGAGTGTAGAGATCTCCCCCTCTGGTGGCAGCATACCTGTAGTGCATACTGAGCATAGAGTGTATATACCCAAGGAGGTTATTAAGGATTTCCACAAAAGTGAAGATATTGGGCAATGGTTTGCCGCTTATGAATTAGCCATGGTGTCCCACCGGGTCCCTGAGAAGGATTGGGGAGCGGGGTTGTGGGGACGCTTTGTGAGTGAGGGGAGGGATACCTTGTTGGACCTGCCCCCAGAAAGTAGGATGGTTTATGCCCACATGAAGGAAGCGTTGATGACCCGCTATGGTTTGACCCCTGAGATGTATAGGCAGAGGTTTAGGACCTGCAAGAAGCTAGAGGGTACCACGTGGGTTGAATATGTGTCTTTTTTTTGCAGAGCAATGGAACGCTGGGTAAAAGGTAGCAAAGTAGAAACTTTTGAGCAACTTTATGATTTGATTGCATGGGAGCATTTATCTAGTAACTGTTTTCCCGAGCTATGCCAGCACCTGATTGATTGCAAGCTGACTAACCCTAGGAAGCTTGCTGAGGAGGCGGACCGCTGGGTTCGCAAGGGTCCAGTGGGAGACTTTGCCAAAAGTGGGCAGGGTCCCCAGCAGAGAAGTGGGGGGGACAGGGGTAAACCGAGGGAGTTCCAAAGAGGGCCCCAAAGTAATTCCCAAGGGAACCAAGCAGTGGTGTCACAGCCTCCCCAAGAAAAGAAGCCAGTGCCCCCGACAGGTAGGCCTGTTCAGAGGGGGCCCCTTACTTGTTATAAGTGTGGTCAAGTGGGCCACAGATACTATGATCCCCAGTGTCCTCAGAGGGATACTAGTGCACCACCCCGTGCACCGCCCCGCCAGCTTGCAGATGTAGCCCTGGGGGGGGAGGAGATGGGTGCCCAAGAGGGGTGGGATCCCGTAGAGTTGACCCTTGTCTCATTAGGAGACTTTGAGATGGTCCCTAAGCCTGCACTGCCTGATAACACTAAAAAGTACAGGCAGTGGGTGACCATCAATGGCCATAGAGTGGAGGCTCTAAGAGACACAGGAGCCAGTGTAACTGCTGTCCGCTCCCGGTTGGTGTCCAAAGAGCAGGTTGTCCCCAATGCATTCTACCCAGTAGTGTCCGCAGACAACTCAGAGAGCCAATGTGAGGTGGCTCAGGTTCCCTTTGAGTGGGGGGGGGGTCTCAGGAACTCTTCAGGTGGCTGTGAGGCCCGCCATGCCTGTAGACTGTCTGTTGGACAACGATTTAGAGAACTCCCCATGGGCTACGGTGGAGAGGAAATCTCACTTGGAAATGTTGGGTCTGCCTGAGTGGGCGTGTGCTACCACTCGGTCCATGGCAGCCAAGGAGGGTGTTGAGAAGGACCTGGAGCCTGAGAGTATGGCCCAGATCCCTGCCTTAGAGAGAAGGGGCAGGGGGCGCGGGAGCCGGCCCCCTTGGTTCCCACAGCCCAGGAGGGAGCAGACCCTGAGGGGGATGCCCTGGAGCCTACCGGGGAGCAGATCGTCGAACTGGGGGACCTGCCTGAGCTGACCCATTGGCAGCAGGAAGGGGGACCCACCAGGGAGGAACTTTGTGAGCAGCAGAGAGTTTTGCCCCTCTCTTGAGGGTATGCGGCGACAGGCTGCAGCCCAGGCAGAAGGTGACATGTCTGGTTCACATCTGATTTATTGGGAGAACAGTCTCCTGTATAGCGAGCCTAAGGCTGCTGAGCCGGGGTCAGCCCGTGTGCTGGTGGTACCCGAGTGCTTCAGAGCCTTCCTACTGGGGTTGGCTCACGACATTCCATTGGCAGGACATCTGGGGCAGACCAAGACCTTTGAAAGGCTGGCCACCCACTTTTATTGGCCCCAGATGCGCAAGAGTTCAGACACTCATTGCAGGACATGTGAGACTTGCCAGGCAAGTGGGAAGAGTGGGGGAAGATCAAGGCCCCACTCCAGCCCTTTCCAGTTGTTAGTACCCCATTCGAGCGAGTGGGCATTGACATTGTGGGGCCTCTGGACCCCAAGACAGCCATGGGCAACAGGTTCATCCTGGTCTTGGTGGACCATGCCACCCGGTACCCTGAAGCCATCCCGCTCAGGACAGTGACGGCCCCCGTGGTGGGACGTGCACTGATGGGGATTTTCTCCCGTGTGGGGTTCCCCAGAGAGGTGGTGTCTGACAGGGGGACCAACTTCATCTCCCAGTACATGAAGTCTCTGTGGAAGGAGTGTGGGGTAACTTATAAGTTCACCACTCCTTACCACCCCCAAGGTAATGGTCTGGTTGAAAGGTTCAACCGGACCTTGAAGGGCATGATCATGGGCCTAGAAGAGCCCCTGAGGCGTAAGTGGGACGTCCTCTTGCCATGCCTGTTGTTTGCCTACCGTGAGGTGCCACAGAAGTCCTTAGGGTTCAGTCCCTTTGAACTCCTCTATGGCCATCCGGTTAGAGGACCTCTGAGTCTGGTCAAGGAAGGCTGGGAGCAATCTCCCAGGAAACCTCCCCAAGATGTATTTAGCTACATGTTGGCCTTCAGGAACCAGACTCGGCGTTTCAGAAAGATTGCTGAGGCAAATCTGGAAGCCAGCCAGGAGGAAATGAAACGTTGGCACGACCAGAATGCCACTCTGGTCGAATTTCAACCTGGTCAGAAGGTTTGGGTACTGGCCCCAGTGGAGCCTTGTGCGCTCCAAGATAAGTGGACCGGTCCATTTGAGGTGGTGGAGCGCAAAAGTCCAGTTACCTACTTGGTGGACTTTCAGTCTCCCAGGAACCCCTTGCGGGTCCTGCATGTGAACCGCCTGAAGCCCCACTTTGAGAGGTCTGAAGTGGGCATGCTTCTTGCCACAGATGATGGGATGGAGGAGGAGAGTGAGCCTCTTCCTGACCTCCTGTGTGCAGGAGAGAAGGATGGGTCAGTGGAGGGTGTGATCCTCTCCACCACACTGACCCCTGAGCAGCAGAGAGATTGTCACCAACTGTTGGGGCAATTTTCTGATTTGTTCTCCCTGGTGCCTCGTGTCACTGATTGGTGCGTCCATGAGGTGGATACCGGGGACAGTCCTCCTGTCAAGCACAAGGCTTACAGAGTGACTGACAGGGTCAGGGCTTGCATTAAGGAGGAGGTCTCCAAAATGTTTGCCCTAGGGGTGATTGAGTCCTCTAGCAGCCCCTGGTCCAGCCCTGTGGTCTTGGTACCAAAAGCTGCAACGCCTGGTGCCACTCCTGAACTTAGGTTCTGTGTGGACTACCGAGGTCTCAATTCGGTCACGAAGACCGACGCGCACCCCATCCCCAGAGCTGATGAGCTCATAGATCAGTTAGGGGCTGCCCGGTACCTCAGCACGTTTGATCTGACGTCTGGTACTGGCAGATCGCCTTAACTGATGGGGCAAAGGAGAGGTCAGCATTCTCCACACCAGATGGGCACTACCAGTTCCGTGTGATGCCCTTTGGGATGAAGAATGCCCCTGCCACCTTTCAGAGGTTGGTCAACCAGGTGTTGGTTGGGCTGGAGGATTTCAGTGCCGCCTACCTGGATGACATTGCAGTGTTTAGTTCCTCCTGGGAGGACCACTTGCGCCACCTCTGGGAAGTGTTGATGGCGCTGCGCAGAGCAGGCCTCACAATCAAGGCCAGTAAGTGCCAGATTGGACAGGGTTCTGTGGTGTACCTGGGACACCAGGTGGGGAGTGGCCAGGTGGCACCCCTGCAGCCCAAGATTGAAACCATCCTGGCTTGTGAGCCCCCAAGGACCCAGACCCAGGTGAGGGCCTTCTTAGGACTCACGGGTTACTACAGGAGGTTTGTCAAGGGGTATGGCAACATTGTTGCACCCTTGACTGAGCTGACTTCCAAGAAGCGGCCACAGATTGTGAACTGGACTGACACCTGTCAGAAAGCCTTTGATGCCCTCAAAACTGCCATGTGTACAGCACCCGTACTCCAGGTGCCCAATTTTGCTAAGGAATTTGTTGTCCAGACAGACGCTTCAGAGCATGGGGTGGGGGCCGTTCTGTCACAGATAAATGAGGAGGGACTAGACCAACCTGTAGCCTTCATCAGTAGGAGGTTACTTCCACGGGAACAGAGGTGGAGTGCAATTGAGCGTGAGGCATTTGCTGTGGTCTGGGCACTGAAGAAGCTGAGACCATACCTGTTTGGGACTCACTTCCGGGTTCAGACAGACCACAGGCCCCTCAGATGGTTGATGCAGATGAGGGGGAGAATCCCAAGTTGTTGAGGTGGTCCATTTCCCTACAGGGTATGGACTTCACGGTGGAACACCGCCCTGGTACAGAACACGCCAATGCTGATGGTCTGTCCAGATTTTTCCCCCTTAGTGATGAGAACTTCCAAGGGGATGGGTAGTTCTCCCCACATTTCAGCTAGAGGGGACACGTGTTAGACCTGGCACCATTGGCGTGGGTCTCCCTTCCATTTTTCGCTGTTGTCTCCTCTGTTTTTGCTGGTGTTAGATGCTCTGGGCGCTGTGCCACTGCCATTCAGTGCCACAGCGCGAATGCTCCCTGTGTAAATAGGACATGTGAATTGGTATATCCGTGATTGGCTTATTTGGTTTACCTGTTAGTCCCTAGTAGTGTGGCCTGTGTGTACCCAGGGCTGGTAAACCAAATGCTGCTGGTGGGCCTGCAGCGCTGGTTTGCGCCACCCACAGAAGCAGCTTGTAAAGTGTGTCTCAGACCTGCCACTGCAGAGTCTGTGTGCAGTCCAGAACTGCCATCTTGGCTGTGAAGTGCACCCACTTCCCAGCCCCTGAACCTTCCCTTGGCATCATGTAAGTCACCCCTATGGTAGGGTGCATTGTGTGTGTAAGGTAGGACATGCCTTGGTGTGTGTAGCATGTCCTGGTAGTGAATTACACCCAATTTTGTTTTTCACTACTGTAAGGCTACCTGTTCCCCATAGGCTAGAATGGGCAGTTTGACTATTACATCCTATAGTCCTATCTGACCCCAGGAACATGGTAGAAAAACGAATTTAGTATGCCTGAGCTCAGAATATTAAAATACATCTTTTAGTGAAGTTTATTTTTATATTCTGTGTTTGAAAATACCACTTTTAGAAAGTAGGTATTTTCTTGCCTAAGCCTTCCAGTGTGCTCTGCTGTTATGTGTATTGGCTGTCTGGTTTTGGAGGGACAGGGCAGGCTGAATCAGACCTGGGTTGAATAGAGAGATCTGCATTTAGAGTATGGGGAGGGGTGGCTCCTTGACCTGAATAGGGCTGTGCCTGGCAAGGTGAATGCTGGCTCCACCTCCTACTGTGTGTCTGATAGCAGACCCCCTCTTTCTGAAAGGAAGGATGCAGCCTGGTAAACAAAGTGCTCCAGGACTGACCAGAACTGGTTCTGGCTAGGCTCAGTGACTTGTAGCTTTTGAGAACAAAGACTTTTAGGGTATAAATATCTGTGCTGAAACCCCTACAATTTGTATTGCTCCTGGATGTCAAGACGAACCTCTGTCCTTGTAACTGAAGGAATCTGCAGGAGGTGACTGTCCTTGTGTGCTGTTTCTTGGATTGGCCCGCAGTAGTTACCATTGGACTTGGAAGAAGAGGGAAAAGGACTTTTGAGAGAACTTTTATTATTCTTGTTAAAGCAATCACCCAAGGGCTAGGAGAAGAGCTAGCCTCCTGCTGAAGTCTCAGGCACATCAGACTTCACCACCAGCCTCCTGATTCCTCCCAGCGAGGATTTCTATCTGCAGGTGAGGCTCCTGTGAGTTCCAGGGCCTCTAGTTCTACTACAGAGAAGAGAGTGCTGAAATCGTCGCTAACGCACGTTTGCGAGCCGCCGCAGCCGAGAGCGCCCGAAAAATCATCGCGCTGCTGCGGCTGAGTACTCGCAAACGCAGATCATCGCAACCGCACGTTTGCGAGCCGCCGCAGCTGAGAGCGCCCGAAAAATCATCGCGCTGCTGCCGCCGAGCGCTCGCAACCAAAGAGATCATCGCTTCACGACATCGCATTGCGGACGCCGGGCGTTCGCCATTTTCATCGCATCGCATCCGGATCGTTGCTCCCTCGCGGAGCGCCATCGCATCGCAATCTGATCGCACACGCAACAGGATCGTCGCATCGCCTCCTCCCTCGCGGCAAGGAGTCATCGCATCGGCGGCCTAGCGTGCAGAAGTTGGTCGCATCGTCTCCGCACGCAACAGCAGATCGGCGCATCATCCTCCCTTGCGGCAAGCATTTAACGCATCGCCGGCCTCGCGTGAGGAAAATCATCGCTACCACTTCTTTGCGACATTTTGTTGGTTTTGTTACGAAATTCAGGTACTTTGTGAGTAAAAGGGTCGCACAGAGACCACTGCTTTGAACTGAACTCCTCTTTGCACACTGTGACTTATTTTTACAGCATTTCAAGAATAATCCTATTTTACAGTATTGTGGCTTTTTGATCGTTATTGGTCTTGTGTTAAGTCTATATATAAAGATACTTATTTTTTATAACTACTTGTGCGGTGTCCCTTTGTAGTGTTCCTCATTGTGTTACTGTGTATGGTCATAAATGCTTCACACACTGCCTCTGAGATAGGCCTAGCTGCTCGTGCTACGTTACCACAGGGTTGAGCAGGGTCTATCAAAGGGTGTGGCTCTCTTACCCTGACTTAGGAAGAAGGGTCCCTACTTGGACAGTGGCCAGCCATTGCCAACTAGAGACCCCCATTTCTAACAATTTCCTTTCCTCTGGCCAGCCTTTTTGCAAAAACTTCACCAGTCACCCAGATTACTATCCTCACACATGGCATCCTTCCATTCCTTCTCAGAGATCATTTCAAAAGAACATGCATCAATACCCCCGCTATTAACATCAGCCATGGTGTAAGCCACATCACAGTCTTCTTTGACATCATCAGAATCATGAGCACCAGCTAAAGGCAAACGCAACATGCAATCTGCATGCACATTTAAACGCCCTGGGACATACGCAACAATACACTGGTACCCTTGTAATTTGGCAGCCAATCTTGCTAACCGGGCTGTAAGAGTTCTTCCACCCCCTGCTGCCAACATATTGATTAAAAACTTATGATCTGTCCTAATGCGAAATTTAGTACCCCACAAGAATTGTCGAAAATGTTGGACTGCCCAAGTACATGCTAATAGTTCTCTTTCAATGGTAGAATAATTGCATTCAGCCCCACGTAACATTCTAGAGGCATAAGATACCACATATTCATTGCCATAATCCTTTTGCATTAATACAGCGCCTAACCCCACACTGCTGGCATCAACCACTACAATACATTCCTTACCAATAGAAAAAGGCCTCAAAAATGGTGCACTAACAATTTCCTTTTTAAAGTGTCGAAAGCCACCTGTTGTTCCTTGTCCCAGTTAAACTTTACATCTTTTTTTATTAGTAACCTTAACGGGTGTACAATGGAAGAATAATCATGTACAAATTTACTGTAAAACTCCGTCAACCCTAAAAAGGAAGGCAATTGTTCTTTATTTAATGGTGTAGGTGCTTCCAAAATGCTTTTAACGTGATCAAATTTAGGTTTAATTCCATCACTGGAAACTTCATGACCTAAATATTCCACTTCATTTTGTCTGAATTTGCATTTGGAGAATTTCAGAGTTAAACCTTTGTTTTGTACGCAGTTTAAGACATTATCCAAGTTCCTGTCATGTTCCTCAACGTCTTTGCCAAAGATCAAAATGTCATCCTGAAAAGCTATTGCACCATGGCATCCTTCTAAAACCTCCTTCATGAGTCTCTGGAAAACAGAAGCAGCACTGGCGAGGCCAAAAGGCATGCGTAGAAATTGAAACATTCCTTCTGGTGTAACAAATGCTGTTAAACATTTTGATTCTTCATGTAAAACCACCTGGTGGTATGCACTGGCTAAATCCACTGTTGAAAAAACACAAGCATCCGAAAGTGTGGAAATTAACTCATGTATGTTGGGTAAAGGATGTCTATCAATCCATATCTCTTTGTTCAAGCTACGAAGATCAACACACAAACGAAGATCTCCGTTGCTTTTAAGAGATAAAACAACCGGAGAAACCCATGGAGACGATTCTATTGGTTCAATAATGTTTTTCTCAACCAAGTCTGCTAACATCTCTTTAAGTTTATCCTGGTACGCTAAAGGTACATTTCTTACTCTGTGTCTAACAGGAACCGCACCATCTTTGAGAATAATTTTATGCTTAAAATCAACATACATCCCCAGAGAGTTATCAAAAAGTTTCGAGAATTTATTTTTAATACTCAAGGCTAGACTCTCATTGTTAGGAGCAACAACATACACAGATGGAGAGGCATTGGGGTCTAACTTGATTCCCAACTCTTGTTGGTGGGGCCAGCCTAATATAGACACTCCCTTTGTAGCTATGTATACTTTGCCTCTAGTTCTTCTGCCCATGAATTCTAGATCAGTCCACATAAAACCTTCGAGATCAATTTTATGACCTGAATAACCACCCGGTTGTATATCGGGTGGTAGTAACTCTTGTACTCCACAATTCATCAAACACGCTCTTACCAATAATGGTATACCAAGCACATGAATCAGCCATCATTAAAACGTTTTTACCATCAATTGACAGAGTACATGTGGGAAAACCTTTACAATTAACGCTACCTACACACGATATAGAGTTAAACTCAGCCGGAAGTACCTCTTCTTCATGTATCATAAAATTGACTTTCTGAGGTGACTTACAAACTTTACCAAAATGACCTATCTTCTTACATTTAATACAAATTTTGTTCCACGCCGGGCACCCCTTATAGCTACCCACATGTTCAAAACTACTGCACCAGTAACATATTATTTGGGTCCTATTCCCCACGAGTTTGATGTCCTTACTAACATCCTTCTTGTGGGGAAAAGGAGGAAATTTCCTAGGAAATGGTTGCTCTTTTACTAAGGAAACTTCCGAACCGGTATCATTCATCTTAACAACATGTCCTCTAATTTCACTAACGAATTTCTCAGATTGCTCAATACCTTTGGCAATATTTATTACAGCACATAAAGAAGATTCTGTGCCCATCCATAATCTTTCTTGGATTTTCTTACTTTTAGTTTTCATCATAATCTGATCTCTCAACACCTGCTCATAACTAATGGTTTCAAAAGCACAAGATCCGGCCAAAGTGCGTAAAACAGACACATAATCTTCGATGGACTCATCTTCTTTTTGTGCCCGAGAGTAAAATTTGAATCTTTCCATGACTATGTTAATTTTTCCCCCAAACCTAGTGTTCATTTGTTTAATAGCGACTTCAAAGACATTCCTATCACCAGAGATTTCAATAGGTGGGAGATTAGCAAACTCCTTTAGACCTGCACCCCCTAAACAATGTTTTAATAAGGCAAGTTTCCTCTTGGGAGAACATCCGTCCTCTTCTAGGACCTCAACGTAGGCTAAAAACATGGGATACCACAATTCCCACTCCATTTTTGGTTCACCAGCAACTGGTAAAAAATGTGGTGGTGCAGAAATGTTAAACATGACAATGAGTAAAACTGTGACTAAGTAACACTATATCAAAACAGAGCTAGTCAGTATAATATAATAGACTGAAAATTGTTCCAACAGAAGAAGTTCACATAGAGAGGTGTGTGAGTCACCGTTGATGAATATTAGACTCACTTGTCAGATGCGGATTGTTGGTGCCAGGTGTGCGCGTCACCGAACACACTGTGTTAGTTCCAAGTGTGCGCGTCACTGAACGCGCTGTAAGAAAATGCAGATAGAAGAGAACAATAAAGAAAGAAAAAGAGAAAGAAAAAAAACTGAAGGAAAATCCTCCAATATGGCCGCCTAGCGTATTACATCACAACGCTCCCACAGTGCTCAGCGGCTCCCACAGTGCTTAGCGGGATAAAGGAAACGACAGAAGAATGAAGAATACGCAGAAACAATGCTGGAATCTGAAGACTCCGCTTGGAACTCCAATGCGCAAGAACCAGTATAACGTAAGAGGAGCTTGTAATTTAAAAAAAAAAGTTTTGCCAAACGAATGAATCCATCAAATTTTATCTCCGTAAAACAATTTACCTCTTTGGTACGCTGAAAGTAGCAAATCGATACAGCCGCCGATGCAATCAACACACTACTACACAATACACAGCCGCCGGTGCGATCAAAGCACATTAATAAACGCCCACAGTAATAAACGATTGGTAAATCCAGTGGTCAGCCACACTCTAGTGTAACAATACACAACACTGCCGCAGGTGCAATCAAAGCACAAATAGATCAAACAGCCGCTGGTGCAATCACAACACGAGAGAATATTAAAAATAATGTACCTTAAAATATATTCACATGAGACGCGTGAATGCTGCCTTCCTCCAGTTCCCAGTCGTCGCCAAATCATGAAGTATTCTCATGGACACGGGTAGGTTCAGGAAGTAGAGGTTTATTGAGGAAAGACAGCTTGAACACCCACAACCGACAGAGACCGTACAATCACTGGTCAACCGTCAGTGTAGAACCCCCCAAGCAAAGAACACTCGTACCATTCCTATGCAGTGTTCCAACATAGGAATACCACACTTAGGTATTGAGATTTATTGCGACATCATTCACTAACCTTAGTAACAGGTATTCCAGAATGTTGTTTTATGACCTCTGCTTGGGCATTGAGATTTATGGTGACATAACTGACTGACCTCAGCAACAGGTATTCTAGAATGTTGTTTTGTTGCGTCTGCTTGGGTATTGAGATTTATGGTGACATCATTCACTGATCTCAGTAACAGGTATTCTAAAATGTTGTTCTATGGCGTCTACTTGGGTATTGAGATTTATTGTGGCATCATTCACTGACTCGAGCAACAGGTATTCAGCGGCTACTCCTCCACTATGGCGGAGGAGCGTCGCCCTCCCAAAAACATCCAGAAAGGAAAAATAAAACGATAGTAAACACTTGTTTTATTTTCCTTTCCTGCTAAGTCTTGGGGGCGGGGCCAGGGGGATAACAGGAGGAGTGGTAGTGCCAGGAGTGGCCTGTGGAGCGGTGGGGCGGGGTGGGGAGGAGAAGTCCACAGATGACGAAAAGAGAAAATAAAATTAAAAGAAGAAAACTACTTACCTTGCGGTCGCCGCATCACCAATTCGGTTTTCTTTTTTTTTTTTCTCTCATCGTCATCTGTTGACTCCCCCCCCCCACTCCGCCCCACTGCTCTTACCTGCACGGGCTGCTCCTGGGTAGTGCACTCCCTTCAGTGTGCATGGCGGTTTGGCTGGCCGTCTCAGGCTGGTCAAACCATCATGTGCATTGACTCTCTCTCCAACCCAGCTGTGTTGCTGGGTTGAAGAGAGCAGGTACAGACTCCCAGTCTGTCTGTGAGTGCAAATCGAGGGCGCTCAGGCCAATCCTGAAGCTGCTCTGTTGTGTTCTCATTCTTTATTAGAATTTATATGACGTAATCTTGGTCATGGAATTGCTCTATGTCAGTAAGAATTTCCTAATGTCATTAACCCGTTTGCTGCGTCGAACGTTCCGCGCCAGTGCGGAACGTTCTATTAAACGGGCGGGGCCGCGTCGGCCAACGGACGTGCGCAGCACTACCGAGGTTGTGCTCGCGACGGCCGTTGGCCGACAGCAGCAGCAAACGGGTTAAGAATGTATTCCTTCAAGATTGTTCAGTTACGGTTTAAGACTTGAGCTGTGGTCATTCTGCCTGCAGCTCCTCAATGTCATTAAAGGATTCTTACTTAAATTGGATCCAGTGTCCTTTGTAACATGCTCTCATGCATGAGAGCAGCTTCAGGATTGGCCGCAGGGTAGTCTGGGAGCCTGTGTCTGCGAGAAGAGGAGCAGAAGAGCGCGACTAGGCCGGCTGCAGCCAAGTTTATTTTTTTTTATTTTGCCCTCCCGCGACCCCTATGACTCCCTCTTCCACCCCCTCCCGTCTGCTCGCCCGCCTGCCCACTCGTCCACAGCACCGGCCACTACTGCAGGTATTGTAGAATGTTGTTTTATGGCGTCTACTTGGGTATTGAGATTTATTGTGACCTCATTCACTGACCTCATTCGCTATTAAGAGCGAAACTGGAAAATAGTCTTTTGAAAGAAAGGCTGTGCATTAATCAACAAAGGGAGTCAAGAGAAAAACAAGAAGCAAAATCAAAATGGCTAGTTAGAGAAGCAAATAGCAGTGAGCAGCCGAGGGAAAAGTTGGAGACTGAAGAGAGTCTCTGTATCATGCGTTGGCAGTTAATGTGTGGATAATGCATGGACTGGATGAGTTTCCGTATAAAAGAACACCTACAATGATCATAGCAGTAATACATATTACCACATAAAAAACTCATGAGAGCTGACATAATACACGTCACAAGATAAAGGTTGAGTTCAGCAATGGTTGGAAAACCTGTAACTGAAAGGTTTAACGTATAGCTGCTGCAGTACAGGTTTTCAACTAATTAAATATGTGGACCATCACAAATAACCAGTCGCGGCCGGCACTGATCAGAGGTAGGGGGCAGGAGGGGGGAGGATGTGGGAGGTCGGGTGGGGATGGGAGGTAGGGGGCGGGATGTAGGGGGCGGGGGTGGGAGGTGGGGGAGGGCGTGGGGGAAGTGGGAGTAAAAAAAATAAAAGAAAAACATACCTTCTCGTCGCTTCCTCGTCTCCATAGTCCTCCCTCGCTTGGCCTTACCGGAAGCACACCCAGGCTCCCAGTCAGCCAATCACAACGCCACACATTGGTTGCATTGAGTACAGGATTTCACTGGGCTGAATTTGTGTGTTCATACTAAAAAGAGTGCTTGCATTGCATTTTAGAACTACATGCATGTTGGTTGCTAATTTTTGTGCACTTGAACAGACCTGTGTTGGTTAAGATGTCAGCCAATGTAAAGGGTATAGGTCTTACGAGTTCATTGGGAAAAGCCTTGCAGATTCCATAGGTTTGATCTGTTTTTTATGAACTTTTATGACAAAGCCAATAGTCCTGTCCTACTTAGTGTGAAAAACATGTTTTAAAGACAATAGGCTTTTAAGGATGGATTGGTATTGCACAGTGCTAGAGCCTGTTGACAGGTAATTTGTTACATGGAATTTCACAGGCTATCGCAGTAGGCAAGGATTTGTGTGATCCTCCCGAACAGACTGTAGGGATAGAAGATATGTGCTACAATAATCCTGTTAGGTTCTCTTTGGAGAGCGAGTATTTGGCTTTGCCAACTGTAATTTTGAATACATTTGCAAATTTACAACTGTATACCTGATGGATGCCTTGTGGGAAAGCTTACGCTCAATACAGAAGGCTTGAATTGGTTACGGTGACAAGTCACTAATAACATCAATGGGCTTGATTGGGGTGCAGGGACATGTTATGCCGGATGATATATGCTCTGGTTTGTTTATTATGAAAAGTTATCATAAAGGCAGAAGGCCGAGTTTATATTCAAAAGCACTTGTTAAAGCAAATAAGCCTCTAACAGTGAATTGTTATCACTTTATGTTACAGACTGTACACATGTATTTGGTTTTGTTACTGATTACCATAGTAGGCAGGGGTTTTGGTCTCCCATTCTGACAAACCAAGAGAGTAGAATGTATCTGTGATATTTCTTGTTAGGTCCCAATGGGAGGGGTTGTATATTGCTTTGCCAACTGTAATTGTGAACATATTTGTAATTGTATAACTGTATGCACAATGGTAGCAAGCTTATGGGCACTTCAGTGAGCCTTTGTTGGATATAATGTCAATCCAATAGTAAAGGCCATAGGCCTTTTCGTTGACTAGGAAAATTATGTCAGATTCCTTTGATGTGATCTGTTTGTAATGAAAAGTTACTATAAAGCAACTAGGTCTTGCTTACTTAATGTGAAAGTGTTTGTTAAAGCCAATACGCTTAAATGGGTGGATTTTTGTTGCATTTTGCTACAGTTTGTATGCAGGTATTTTTTACACGGACTGCTTACGGTAGGAGGCAAGGGTTTTTGGTATTGATGAGCCATCCGAACAACCCATGCAGATAGATTTGCAGTATGGTAATACCTGTTAGGCTACAATAGTAAAGATTAGATTTTTTTTTTCCAACCGTCATTTTGTACGTATTTGTAATTGTATTATAGTTTGCCTGATGGTTACCTTGTGGGGATGCTTTTGACCAACTCACTAGTCTTAGTTGGTAATGGTGAAATGTCAATGTTAAAGGTAATAGGCCTGACTGCTTATAATTAAAAGTTATGATAAAGGCAGTAGGCCCGACATATTGATTGTATAAAGAATATGTGAAAGTCAATATGTATGTAAGGGTCTAATGTCCTTACTCTGCATTAAAGTCAACAGATATTTATTTACATGGAATCTCGGATTATTGTCGTAGGCATTAGTTTTGTTACTGAGTATCCTCACTGACAAACCATGGGTATAGAAGATCTGCACAGTGAGAATCCTTGTTTGGCCTTCTTAAGAGAGATAGTAGTTTTCTGTACCAACTGTAATTTTTTGTACTTTTGTGATTTGGTGTAATTGTATGCCTGATGGTTGGCCGCCTTGTGTGAAAGCTTAAGTTCAGTTCCGGAGGCCTGAGTTAGTTATGATGACAAGCTAACAATACCAGCTGTAGGACTGATTGGTTGACTAGGAAAAGGTATTTCAGATGCCATGTCTGATCTGTTGATCTGTTATTTTTGATAAAAAGGCAGCAGACCATACATTTCTATTGTATAAAGTATATGTTAATATCAATAGGCATTTAAGGGTGGATTGTTTTTTTCTCTGCATTAAAGACTACAGGTAAAATGCTTATATATTACACAGTGATGGTCGCGACTGTTGTTACAGTGAGGTCACATGTTCTGTAGGAATAGTGTTTCTGTTTTGCTAATAATTTTGGCGCTGTTCCATGAATTTGTATTAAACTTTCCCAAAAAAAAGTTCATTCACCTCGCCTCCATCAGGGAACGTTTTGAGCCAATCCATCAAGCGGGAGCCCCAAAAAAAAAAAAAAAAAAGATGGGGTCCCAAAATGTTGATTTCCCATGTTCATTTCCTTGAGAAGCTTTGCTTTCCGATACAGAAAAAAATGATTGAACATAATTGCACCACATTTGACAAAAAGTTAGAACTTAACTTATAAACCATGCTTTTTGTGTTTTGGTGTAAATCTGTTCCGCTTTTTTCATGAAATTCACATTTAAAGAGATGCTCGGGTTGGGCTTGAAAATTTAAGTATATCTTGACAGTTGATCCTGCGCGAGTCCAGCTGTACTGATTTAAAAAAAAAAAAAATAAGGCCCTCTGACTGGCCAAGGGAGCCTTTTCTCCAGTTGGCCATTTTGGTTCCCTGGGACTGATCTCGCTGCACCAAGCGATCGGATTTGCTGGCTGCTGTAACTCAGAAGAAAACGTTGCAGCTGCCATTACAGGAATCGGGGGCTTGGTCACCATGTTCTGAAAAAGTTTGTCAAATATGGTATAAGGGAGCATGGTACGAACACCCTGAACTCCAGGCAATTGTGAGGTGGACGCCCCTAACTATAACGTCACATTAGTCGTTGTGTTATTTCAGTGAATTTTAAGGGATTTTTTAAATGCAATCTAAAATCTTTTAACTATACCTAACTATAACATACATCTCAAGCGCAGCACGTCACCCATTCCTACTGGCTTTCCTCGGGTCTGCTGTGCTGTGGTTTTCTCCCAGGTCCTCCGTAGCCACGCCCCCTCTGGTTGCGCCCTTGTTGTACGGCTTGTTTCACATTTCCTAATTGTGAGGCTGTGACCGTGACTAAGCTCTTCATAAAATACCTCGCCGGCTCCCAGGATCTCCCTGCCCGTGCCCAGCCTTCTGTTCTGCTCCAGAGCACACCGCTGCCAGCCCCCCTTTGTCTTGCACCCCAGCGCTTCCTTGCAGCCGCCTTTTCATCTTCTCAGCTCGCGCTCCAAGCCTTGGCAGTGACAAATAACTGCGCGATTCATATCACCAACCCGTGAAGTTTGCTTTTTGAATTCAATTACCGTAATTCACTTCAGCTAAATTCGTTTCAATTCGGATTTATTGGCGGGACATGGAGATTTCAAAGTGTTGCCAAATCTCTTTATCCGTTGGCCTTTGGATTCCTGATAGTGTCACGCGCTGACAAATACCCGGCTACTCCCTCTGCTATCTCTGGTAATGCACAGACCTCCACAATAGAGTTCAAGGGGGGGGGGGGGGCATTTTATGTGGCATTGAAGTTTTTTTTCTACCTGTCCCCTGCAGTCTCCCTAAAAAAAACTGGGCACACTTTCATCCTTTTTATCTCCCCTTGACACTCTTGCCTTTTGTGATACCCTACACTTTTTACTTTTCACTCCTGCTTTCCTCTCATCAGCTAGTTCCCTGAAGCACATCATAGGCGTTAGAAGATGGTATGAAAACCACAGCGCTCGGCCTTCTCTGCTCCTTACCCCTCCCTCCTTTCATCACACGCAGCCCTTCTTCTCTCCAGCCCCCCCGGCAGCGCTCTCGTTCACGCAGTGTCATTTTATTCACAGTATAAAACCCCTCTCTCTCTCTCGTCCCCCCCATGTCACTCCTTTCATCACAGACTGTCGCCACTTCCATCCTTCCCACTCTGTTTGCTCTCTCGGCTTATTAAAAGGAGCTGCCAGGCCTTTTATGCAATCTTGTCATTTTTCCTCCAGGGCGACCATTATTTTCCATTTCTCTCTTGTTCGTTCTGAAAATGAAACTGCATCATAAGGGATGTGTTTTTTTTCTGTCTGCATGACTGAAGTGGATACAATTAGGCTCTCCTTACTGATTTTTTGAGTTTACACCTTTGACCAATAATTGACAGTCAGCCTATTTATTCTGCCTCGCCTTTCTAAGTGTCACTCTGCATATATTAGCCACCTCTCCTTCTAAATTCATTTTCCCTTCAGATGGCAATGCGATGGCTGATGGCACAGTCACAGATGAGCTTACCAGCTCCAATTAGGTGAACTGTGATGGGCTTTTCTAGGGGCAACCCTAGGCCTGGGTGATTTTCTTCTTTTTTACCAGAGCACAATCCCCAAATATTGGCGTGTATGTATTCCGTGCGATTTTTGTGTTTTTTCCAGATTTATTCCTAATTTTCGCTTGCTGAAGATTTATTCGAACAGAAAATGTTTAGCAGGGACCTGTGAATCTGAGTTCACGCCAGGGCTGCCTGTGCTCTGCCTACAACCTTCACCGCATCACTTCAGAAAAGGTATGGAAAATACAGCGCACGACTATTTGGCATGACTTTTGTACACGAGGGCATACCATACTTATAACTTTCACACAGACAACTCACAAGTGTAATTTGCATAATACACGTAATGGTTCTAAACATAATGTGTATTATACGTGGAAACACATTCATATGTATGTGAGTTTTTTTCTACTATTAAGACCAGGCTGTATAGTGAGACAAGCTTAGTCAATAAGTCCCACTCCCTGGTTGGCCCAAAGCACATTACAGCTAAAATGTTTCTCCTAATTGTTCCATCACTACCTAAACATGGGGGGATATTTGGGATGTTATCCAAACCCACACACCTGACATCCTGTTCATTGCGGAAACATGGTTGAATGATTCTTTGACGCCTGACATTTCTTAGCAATTCCCCAAGGTTACTCAATTAATACACCTTGACCGGTGGGTCCTACATGGGTGATGACTAGCCATAATGCATAGATCAGCCTCTCCTTGCACCATGATACCTTCGACTAACTTACAAAATGGAGAAATTCAGATGATTTTTTTCAACTAAACTTTAGCCATACTTGTTCTTTTAATAGCACGCTCAGTCATGGACCTCCATGCCCTCCTGAGGAGGTTATCAAGTCCAGGGTCGGATTGGGATCACAATTCGGCCCAGGCACTCCTAAAAAACGTGGCCCACATTCCTGGATCACGCCCGTTCACGAAACAGCATTTGGCTAGTCTCATTGGGCTCATTTTTAGAGAATTGTTTGATAAATTATGTATTTTAAAGCCCATAGAGCCAGAAACATTGGTGACAACTAGAAGCACTACATTTTGGCGGGCGGGCGAAGTGAAATAAAGTGGCCCAAATGCCACAACTCCTGATGTGGCTATGTTTGCCACCTGGCCATTGTTTTTAACCAGCATTACCAGTATTTTAATGCCCTTGCCAGTACGAAAATGAAGAAAAACACCTAAAGCTGGTATTTTCTCCCCTGATCGATATGTACTTTAAAGTTTGAACAGAAAACATAAGGTGAAAACAGTTTAAAATGTGGTCTAAAGCTTCTTTAATGATCCGTGACTGATAGTTAAAACTAAACAAAGGAAGAAAAGCCATGTTAAGAAGGAATAGAATACAGACTTTTTTATAATTGAATAAAGAATTCTCTCTCATTATTTAGTTCCAGCCTTTGCAGATTCTTAAAAAATGAGCAAACAGAAGGTTATGTTTCTTTATTGTAGTTTTATATAGCGTAAACTCGGCTAAAGGGCGCAATTGTATGAGCACCAGTTACATTACAGAAGATCAAATTCATTTTTATTTTAGGCCTTGCGCAATTAAGTCATTTGCCCAGAATCACAGGATGTTGAGATGAGGCTGGGACTCGAACCTATTTCCATAGTTCCACATTCGGCAGCTCTGACCCTAACATTACATTATCTAAATTTTCCGCTATGGGAAAGGTGCTTCACAATCAATCAATCAATCAGGGGTTTGTAAAGCGCACTACTCACCCGTGAGGGTCTCAAGGCGCTGGTGGGGGGGTGAGGGGAAGCGGCTCCGGATCAGTCGAAGAGCCAGGTCTTGAGGTTTATGCAAACATACACCCCACCCCCACCCACCAAGGCCTGAAAGACACTGTAGCCGAGGTGCCAACGACAGGCCCTCAGCAAGGCCATTCACTTACTCACCCCAGCCCAGCCAACTGTAGCCTCAGGGTGATGGCCTGGCAGGGGAGGGGTGAAGAAAAGCACAGAGCTGCTGCAGCTCCAGGGGAGCCGAGGTGATAATGGCCCACAGCAGGGGAGTGGGACATTGCTTCTGGGCATCTGCATCGGCTCCACGGTAGTCCAAGATAAAGTCTGCAGCAGACAGAACAATATTGGCCTAGCGATGCTGCTGAAAGCAACCCCCTTAGAGCCTCCTTGCTCATGATGCTGCCCCCCCCCCCTTACATTGGCCTGGTGGGGAAGACGATAAGGCTCTGTGGGCCAGTTGACAACAATCAGTCCACTGGTGACCCTTAGGCACCGGCCCATCGGCCAATGCCCGACTGCCCGCCTTCCCAATCCGATGCTGATCAAGTCAGTCCTAGACGTTTTGACACCTTTTATTCTTAATCGTTCAAGTTTTACCTTCCTAGGTGATTTGAATTTTCCTCTCAATAACTCATCATACTCCCAATCCCTAGCGCCTGATTTTTCCAACCTTAACAATCTAATGGCCAATTGACCATTCCTTCTTCCATGAACGGATCACTTTTAGATTCCACTTTTGCTCTCTTTCCCTTCTTCTGCTACCAGCTGCCCATTTGCATCTGAACTTTTCCACCTCTTGTCTGAAATAATGGTGGAAAATCTTGTGGCAACTTTGATTTGAATATCTAGAACACTTGATATAAATTACAGAAGATGCAGCAGCATTTAATAAATGGATCACCCGGGCTACAGATGAAATTGCCACTTTAAAAACTTACTGCCCTAAGTGTAGCACACTGTCAACTCCTTGGTTCACCATCATGGTTATTAATTTTAAGCACCAGTGTAAAAAGGTTACCTTAATCCTTTTGGACTTGTCTGCGGCATTTTTTTATTGTTTCACATGAAGTCTTGCTGTAGAGACTCGAGACGGTCGGCGTGGGGGGAATAGCTTGGAAATGGCTAGGTTCATTTCTAGAGCAGCGAGGACATGCGGTGTGGATGAGACCCTTCCACTCAGAGGAGAATGCATTGGATTGCGCGGTACCACAGGGCTCTTCACTGAGCCCCACTCTTTTTAATATATATATGGCACCCCTGGCATTTCTAGTTAAATCCTTCGGTACCAAAATCGTCTCATATGCAGACAATGCGCAGCTACTGCTGTCCTATGAGGGTGACTCATCAACTGTTAAACAAATGTTTTCATCGTGTTTGGTGGCAGTGATGGGGTGGCTCAGGTCTAATCTCCTTCAGTGCAACATGGACAAAACAGAAATACTGCTGTTTGGCCCTGACCCTCTCCCGGGATGGACAGGCGCCTGGCCAAGTAGTGGTGCTCCACCCCCCCCCCTCCAATGGTAGTGGTGAGAAATTTGGGTGTCTTATTTGATACTCAGCTGTCTTTTAAGGCCAGATAACAACTGTGGTGAAATCCTGCATTTGGATTTTACATATGTTTAAGAAAGTCCTGGACTTTCTGCCATGGGAGACACAGTGGCCAGAGCGTTGATTCCGTCCAGACTGGACTACGTCAGCGTACTCTACCTGGGTCTACCAAACTATCTCATGGACCATCTGCAGATGGTGCAGAATACAGCAGTTTGTCTGCTATTCAAATTGTCTAAACGTTCCTCCGTGTCCCACTACCGGGACCAACTGCACGCGCTGCCAATCCAGAAGAGAGTGATGTTCAAAGCCCTAACGATCGCACATCATGCCTTTTACAATCCAGCCCCAAGTACCTCAATGAGAGGATCAATGAATAGTGCCCGACTAGGGCCCTGCGTTCCAGGAATGCACAGATGATTGCTGTACCTCGTTTTAGAAGAAAGTGATGTGGGGTTGCCTCCTTCGTGATAGTTGGAACCAAGCTGTGGAACCAGCTACCACTTCATTTAAGAGCCCTTACGGAGGAAGCAAACTTCCGGAAAGCACTGAAAACAAATCTGTTTAGTTTATAAGGCTGGCTCCCAGTTCGGTTTCTTGCCATAGCACTGGGATACTCATTGAGTAGCTGAGCATTCTATAAAACCTTTCATTCATTTATTCATTCATTCATATAACATGCGTGGCTTATTAGCTAAGAAAGTATAGCAAAGGAAACTTCCAGAAAGGCAATAAATACATAATTATCATAAACTCATTCATGCCACCTGCACAACCTAGTTATTATTAGGATAAACTTGACAAATCCCATCACTCAACAAAAAAATGTTCTCCATAGTTAAGGCCTTTTTAGCCATCCCTCTTTTAAACAACGAGTCATACCGTCATGGAAACCATGTGATGAGCCCGCATTCTGTTTTCAAATCAGGAAACGTAAAATCTATGCCTTTTTTGCCACACATGCACCCTTTGAGATGGTTACATGCTGAAAGGATGGATCCTCATTGCTAGTTGGCTTATCTCTTACAGATTTCAACCGTATTACCAATGATGAAGTAGAAGCAGGGAATTTGGCTTGTAGGTTTGCAGCCCCTCAGACCCATGTTCCCTAGTACTTTTCATTGTTTGTTAGATTTCTGGCCCCCGTTTTGTCAAACTGGTAAACACCTCCCTCCCCAATGCTTGGGTTCCTGATGTTTGGAAAAATACCTCAGGAATGCCTTAGCTCAAGAAACCTTCTGGCTTTTTTATGACCTATTTCTCGTCTGCCTTTTCTAGCACAAATACTAGAAAACCTTGGTGAACAGGCAAATCTCTTCATATATTGAGACTAACGAGCTTTTAGAAATCATTAAATAAGGATTTAGGACACATCATAGTATGAAAATAGTTCTTTTATCAGCATTTGAACATCTATGCATGATTCTAGACCAAGGAGACTGGACTGCACTGCTTTTTTCAGATCTATTAGCAGTATTCGATAGTGTCTTAACCCATTCTAATAGACTGTCTTAAAATGACTAGTTGAATTTCTTTCAAATAGATCTCAATAGCTGCTACTTGGTACATTTACATCCACTTCTAACCAACTCTCATGCTGAGTTCTGCGAGGCTCATCCTTAAGTCCTACCCTGTTTAATGTCTACGTGGCACCATTAGCTGAATTAGTTAGGTCACGCGGTTTTAGATTTTATGCTATGCTGAAGATACTCAATTTATAGTAATTATCTTTCACTCACCCATTAGTAAACAAGCAAGATTCTGGACATGCATATCTGAGGTAGCCAAGTGGTTGAGTAATAGCTGCCTTAAGCTAAATGGAGAAAAACACATAAATTATATTGTTTGGCAAACAAAACTATCTGGTCACATCAGTGGTGGCTGGCGGAACTAAGAGTTCCTCCCCAGACTGCGGATGCAGCCAGAAATCTTGGTATGCATTTTGATCACAATCTCTCCTTCGCCCCACAGATCACTTAAGTAGAAGCTACAAGCTTTGGACTTTTAAGAGGCGCTTGGAAGACTTTGCAGTTGTTGCCAATCTTTCCATAAAACAGTGGTGAATGCTTTAATCACTGCATGCCTGGCCTAGGGGAATTCTCTATACCGTGGCCTCCTAGGATAGCTACTTAACTGACTGCAGACTGTGCAACACGCGGGTGCCAGATTAGTTCTTAACATACTATTTAGGTAGTTATTCACGGCACATCTAAAAGAGCTTCACTTGTTCCTTAGTGGAAATTTATTCTGTTCAAATCACTTTGCTTTGTGTTCAAGGGCTTGTCAAGGAAGGGGCCAATCTACTTTCAAGATCTTATTCAGCCATATGTGCAAGACGTAGCTTACTTCTAATTCCATTTTAACTGCAATCACAAAGCATCAAAAAGCAAGAATAGGTGGAAGATTGCTCTCTTTTCTGGCTACTAATCATTGGAATGCCTTGCCTCTGGATTTAAGACAAAGTGACTTAGAAAATGTCTTCAGAAAAGCACTGTAAACTGGGCTGTTCAAGTTATTTTACCCTCCATAGTTACTGCTTAAGCAGGCCAGGATCACTCTGTATCCTAGCATCATGATGCTGAAGATTCTTGTGCAAGTGTCTCGCTCTATAAAATTCTAATTCATTCAATTAATGAATTAATTCATGATAGTGTTAGAATGGAAATTTAGTGTCCCACTGACATGGAGTTATTGGCCCACCCCATCTGCACAAATGTTAGGGACACAGACTGGAAGTAGAAGTGGTAGAGAGAAAAAAATGAATTGCAAAAGACCCAGATATAGATCTAAGTCCTCAAGTGTTAAAACAGACCACCGCCTTCCAGGCCTTTACGGACACTCTTTCTGGTCCATTCTGAGTATTGTAGTCTCGCTTTGCTTCTGAAAGAGCACTGTACTTTGAAATGCAATCTTTTAGTTAAGTCATCAAAGATTTTCCCCCATTGGTCATATGGACCTTTGCTAGGAGGTTTCACCAACAAAACAATTCTAACTTGTGAAGTCAGCGTGACTGCACAATAAGGACAAGGAATCACTGTATATAGTTAAAAAGGTTTTATTTCGAATTACCAATCAATCCAGTATATATGCAAACCAGAAATAAGTTCAGTAAATGAAGGAATACACGAGGTATGCTGAAATACCTCAGTAGGTTAAGATGCAACAGAATAATATATCAAATCACAATTATCATAATGGTATAAGCATAGATTAAAGCAAACAGGTGTTCCATAAAGAAAGTTTGAAAAGGAAGTTTCCATCTCCTAACATGGACTAGAAATAAGGTCATGTAGTACAAATCTCTAAACCGGGAGCTTAGGAAAAAAAGGGAAGAAAGGTGTCAGCATGATCAGACTTCCGTTGAAGTCCAAAAGAATAGGAAATCAGTGTTTAGCATAGAGCTTCACACTTGCAAGATTAGGGCAAGCCGAGCGTATGCACCTCTCCAAGTCTAATGGGGATCTGCTCTACCTACAACTGTGTGAACACCAATTTAAAAGTAGCGGGATAACCAGGACATCATTCTTATCTCTCTTACACCACCAGGGACCAATCAGGTCACTGCTTTAATGCATCTGCAACATCTGCTCAGGTTCACAGAGTATTGAACTCCAGCTTTGGTTCTCAACCATTTAACATCTTACCATCCTGGTACACGATGAACAGAAGGCCACTTTCAAACATTGTTTCTCCTTGTTCACTGCTACTTTTCTTCTCAGGCTTCTAGTGGTTGTTTAATACAGACAATAAGCCTTCCTCTAACTAACAAATATCATGAGACTAAACCTGCAAGGGAAGAAGAAAACCTGCTGGCAAAGCAAAATACATTTCAACTGAGGCCTGTAGTAAGGCTAACTTTAGTTAAACATTTTAATGTTCGCTTTGAATATGATTATACATGCATTGTAACTTTTAGGAATAAATGTAAAACGTAAGTAAATGAGTACAGGTTTACATACGTAAATGTTACTTTCAACATAACTGCATTATAGCTTGAAACATAAGTGAAAAATGTAAATGATAATTACAGCTCATCATGCTTAAACTGAACATTAGTACACACTGTAATGTTTTAATGCTGGGTTAAATGTTCCTTTTATTACTGAGGGTTCGAGAAGGGTGGGGGATTCGAGAGCACTGGATAGGAGAGTGGTGGCTTATCTGCCAGGGGTTGTTGTATGTACTCTCGACTTGAAGAATAAACCACATATTTAAACAACTTTGCTGTGTGGAATATCTTCAAAATTGGCAATGAGGGTGGGATACGTATTTTAAGGAGTCTTCTACAAGTCAACCCCAGAAAATGTACTTTGTTTGGTAATAGTTGCATTCGTCCTGCAACGGGCAGAGAAGGGAAGACAACTGACACAATGTGTGACTGATATCGGGCTGTATCTCAATGGGAGCGTGTGGCTTGACAACCAGGGACAACAAGGAGTTGTCCCTGGCATTGTGATGGCAACAAGGAGTTGCCTGGCATTGTGATTTGACAGTGTTTTTGTGTTTTATCTTTATCTTGCGTTCGTTGAATTTGCATGAGCCCAGAGCTCGTGCCGACTGTGCAGACGCTGCCAACATAATTGAGCTTCGCGAGAGCAGCAGCCACATCCAATGCCACGAGAGCTCCGTGCGAGCACTTCTGCTGTTGCATAGCTGAGCGCAAGGCAGACTGTGTTCGGCTCACAATTGTTAAGCTGCCGCACTTTCAGGGCCAATTGGTTTTCATGCTCTCGTCTGAGTTGAGGCCGCACGGTGCTGTAAATCAAAGTGACAGCAACAGGAATTACGGTCTCTGATGAGGCCGTACGGCACGGTATATCGGATAGACAGTCCGTTAGGAGTGCGGAGAAAGGGAAATTTTTTTGAAGAAAGGATAATCTTACAAGAGCTTGATCTATGTCTATTCTTCGTTTGTGGTAGCTGCTACATAAGCAGTTGACTCCGTTCGTCATAGTATTTCCTGCATGAACATAGTGAAGGGACTAAAACAACTTTGCATTTCCTGTAACCATCATAGAAAGAGGACTAGCAACAAGTGACAACGGTGACTTCTTTTATTATTATATTTATTTGTGATGGACAAGCATAAGACAGCATTGTCTACATTAATTATTTTAGTTTATCATGCATATCCATTGGTGCAAGACATCGGTGTCCACTGTTCCTATTTTGTTGTTATGTGTATGTGCAAATTATCAAAAGCAGTGTCAAGACCACAAATTTCTCTAAGGAAGATTAGTGTATGGTTTTGTGTATATTTATGGAAAATGAAAATACAGTCAATCCCACCTTCTTCAAAGTATTTGCAAAATGCAGGGCATCCGATAATGCCATGGGCAGATGGGAGAGAGGCATTTGAGACCTATTTGGTGGCAGTGGGGGGGAACGTATTTGGTTCAACGCGAAAATTGGAGATTTTGAAACACAGTCTAGGGATTGAGGGGAGAAAAGTGCTTAAGAATTTACCTATCCCTGCTAGTAATGAAAATAATGAGGATGATGAGTCCTCTGGGTCTGATGAAGTTTTAGAGGATGAGTATGGAAAGATAATGAGAGCCTTAGAAGATAATTTTAATAAAAAGAATGAGTATTTCTTTTGAGAGGCATAGATTTATTTTATGGGCTCAGCAGCCAGGTGAGAGTGTGGAACAGTACATTTCAGTTTTGAGAACTCTAGTTATACTTGCAAATTTAAAGACTTACAGGAGGAAATTGCGAGAGACCAATTTATAAATAGGACGACCTGTACTAAGATAAGAGAGAAACTTCTAGGGTTAAAAAATCCATCACTTGATAAAACTATCACGGTAGCTAGAAGTATGGAAAATACATTAAGAGAAGGAACTGAATGAAGGGCAAGGAAGGAATAAAACTGACAATGTTCATTTGGTACAGAAAACTGCTAAAGCATCCTCGTCAAATAAGGATAATGGTGTATAAAGGGCAATTTATTAAACATGTGTGCTATCGGTGTGGGAGTGCTAGGCATCTGGCTGAAACTGGCTCTTGTCCCGCCACCAAAGCCAAATATTTTAAGTGTAAGAAAAATGGGCATTTTTCCAGAATGTGTAAACTGTACGCACATAGTAATGATAACATTGTAAATGTAGTGCAGGGTCCGGGATCTGACTCTGGCTTGAATGAGAACTCATCAGAAGATAGTGAAGTGGAAATATTAGTGGTGAATGATGATAATCGTCAGGAAGGCCTTACTGTAGACATTAGAGAAGGATACTTTCCTCCAAAGTGTCTAATAATGGTCAATGGCAAAGAAATGCACATGTGGGCAGATTAACTTCCGTATATCCTCATAGACCAGATCATGTGGAAAGGGATGCCCAATGCTGATTTGATCACTGCTGAATTGGAACCGGAGGGTTACTATGTTGTCAAAATACCTTTGTTGGGATATTTTAAAGCTAAGTTGAAATATAAGGGATGGGTAGCGTGTGCGAAGGCGTATGTGGTTGAGAAGGGAAAAGCATTGCTAGGATGGAAGGAGCAAAATACTCTAGGCATGATTCTAAATGCTAATCACCCGGACCAAGTACTCCTCACTCGGGATTGTGATAGGTTCTTTAGTGAATTCTGGAGCAACAAGTATCCTGGTTTATTTGCCAACCATTTGGGCAGCTTTGAGAAATTTGAGCTCCGCATCATTTAAATAAAAAAAATTGTCTCCCCATGGTTCATAAAATGCGGAATGTGCCACTGACATTAAGGAGTCAGTTGAAAGAGGAATTGGATTGATTGTGTGATGCTGGGGTGATTGAACCCATAGAGTCTTCAGAGTGGCTAAGTCCAGTGGTGTTGGTGACTAAACCCAATGGAAATCTTAGAATGTGTGTTGACCTCAAAGACCTGAATCAGTGCATATGCATTGATCAACACCCTCTTCCATGCATAAAGGAAATGTTGATGAATGTTAGGAATGCTAAGTATTTTTCATCGCTGGATCTATCCAGCGCCTATCACCAGGTGAAACTGCACACTGAATCGAAACATATCACATCATTCATTACAGCAGAGGGAACTACTTAGTTTGTCAACATGCCTTTCGGGTTAGCGTGTGCTTTAGCTGTGTTTCAGCGTGTAACGCAGAACATTTTGAAGGGCGTGGTGAATGTGTTCTATTTCTAGGATGACATTTTGGTGTGGGGTCCTGACAAAGTGAGACATGATGAAGTGTTAAACATTGTGCTGTGAAAACTTGAAAGAGCTTGATTAACAGTAAGCAAGGAAAACTGTAAATTCTGGGTGCAGGAGGTGGAGTATTTGGAGCACACATTGCCGTGTGATTGAATTCGGCCAAAACTCAAGCTGGTGGAGGTAAATGAAAAAGCACCTTGGCCGATGGACAAGGAACAACTTCGATCCATTCTGGGTTTAGCCGAATACTATGCTAAATTTGTGGAACGATTTTCCGACAAGGTACATGTGTTACAGTTCTTGATGAAGAAGGGAACATGCTATGAGTGGACCAAAGAGTGTTAGTAAGCGTTTGATGATGTCAAATATGCCATTGTCAAAGGTGTTGTTTTGAAACCTTTTGACCCTCAAGATAAGACTATAGTGGTGACAGATGTGAACGCGTATGGCTTAGATGATGTACTAATGCAACAGAAAGACACTCAGGAAAGGGTGGTTCCTTTTGCATCATGTACTTTGAAGGGAGCAGAAGGAACATACTCTACCATAGAGAAGGAGGCTTTAGCTTGCTGGTGGTGCGTGCAACATTTTAGAACCAATGTCTGGGGTGTGCAGTTTGAATTGCGAACAGACCAGAAGCCTCTAATAGATTAATTTCTACAAGTGGAGCAGCAAGGGCCACACCCAGGATAGCAAAGTGGTTATTCTGCTTACAAGAGTATAAATTTAGAAGAAACTATGTTCCTGGCACAAAGAATGTGAATGCAGACTGTTTGCCTCATTTGCCCATTCAGGGTGAATGGAAACCAGAGGCTGAAGATTGGGTAGTGGCTAGCGTGGAATATGGGTGTAAGGGTGCTATTTCGGAACAAGAATGGAAGCAAGCTATGTCAAGGGATAAAATTCTCCAAGCAGTCATTTTGAATTTATCCCAGGCTAAGATCAACAATTCTGATTGGGAAGAGTTGTGTGATTACATAAAGGTTTGGTCTGAACTATCAGTGGTAGATGGTATTATCAGAAGGTGTGGAAGATTGCTAGTTCCTAGAGAGATGTGTTCAAGATTGATGAAATTGATGCATGAGGGACATGGTGGTATGTCAGCCATGAAGAGGAGAGTGGGAGCGAATTTCTGGTGGCCAGGGATGGATAGAGAATTAGAGAGGTTTATAAGAGATTTTTTTGTGTGCGCCTGCAGCCACATGTCCCATACCACAGTTGAAATTCCCATTAAAGCCACTGAGTTTCCGTCTAGAGCATGGGAAGGGGTGGGAATAGATATCTGTGGTCCCAGTCATGGGAGAGGTCTGCAAGGTAAGTATGCAGTGATACTTGTAGATTATAGAGCAAACACAAGGAGATGATGAACGGAGCGCTGAAACTTTTCAGACACTCACCCCCAGTCACAGATCTGGGTTGAATCCATCATTGTTCTTTAGTTCATTTTGCCATCCCGTTTCAGACCCAGCCATATGCAAATCAGTCTTGACCCTGTGCCTCATGGGAACAGTCCAGACCGAACTGCCAAGCCAGGTCTACCCTGGACCGGAAACGAGCATCCTGGGACTGGTTTAGGGGTGAACCCCCTCATCAGCCAGGCTAGCCTGAATCCAGTGGCAAAGTGAGCAAGGGACCCATGTCTGGGCATAGCCTGCCAACTTAGGGTGAACAAAGCAAACACAAGAATTTGATGGACGCAGCGTTGAAACTTTTCAGACACTCGCCCCCAGTCACAGATCTAGGTTGAATCCATCATTGTTCTTTAGATCACTTCGCCACCCCAGTTCAGACCCAGCCATATGCAAATCAGTCTTGACCCTGTGCCTCATGGGAACATTCCAGACCGAACTGTCAAGCCAGGTCTTCCCTGGACCGGAAACAAGCATCCTGGGACCGGTTCCAGGGTAACACCCCTCATCAGCCAGGCTAGCTTGAATCCAGTGGCAAAGTGAGCAAGGGACCCACGTCTGGGCAGGCCCTGCCAAATTAGGGTGAACAAAGCAAACACAAGGAGATGATGGACGGAGCGCTGAAACTTTTCAGACACTCACCCCCCAGTCACAGGTCGGTTGAATCCATCATTGTTCTTTAGCTCACTTCGCCACCCCAGTTCAGACCCAGCCATATGCAAATCAGTCTTGACCCTGTGCCTCATGGGAACAGTCCAGACCGAACTGCCAAGCCAGGCCTTCCCTGGACCGGAAACAAGCATCCTGGTACCGTTTCTGGGGTAACACCCCTCATCAGCCAGGCTAGCTTGAATCCAGTGGCAAAGTGTGCAAGGGACCCTCGTTTTAGAGGGAGAATGGGTGAAAATCAAGAGCAAAGGAAAGTTGTCTAGGTGGTCATGTCCACAGAAGGCAGACAACGTGAAAAAACAAAGTTTGGTTGGAGGATAGAAAGAAATGGAATCGAGAAAAATGACAAAGTGCAGCGATGTGGAACATGCACATTTGGATGCGAGTGTGGGAGGAGGAAAAAATAAGAGTGAGAATGCTTTGACAAACATGAGTAGTGTGGGTAAAAGAGAAGTTAAAGACCTGTCAGGTTTGATGATTACATATGTTAGTATCCTTATATTGTTAGGAAACTGACTAAACTTTATATTTCTACAACAACATATGTATTTGTTGGTATTTTTGTTTTGTTATAAGTTTTGTATGTTTCAGTTAAATGCCATTGTTTCTTGTGGCCATAGGATTGTCGTCTATGGTTACAATATTGAAATTTGAATTTATATCATGATGTGCCTATTTTCTTGTTGTTCATTTTGTAGGAAGGGGGATGTGTTATGTTAAATGTTTCTTTTCTTACAGAGGGTTCGAGAAGGGTGGGGGATTCAAGAGCACTGGAGAGGAGAGCGATGGCTTATCTGCCAAAGTTGTTGGATGTACAATCGACCTAAAGAATAAAGCACATATTTAAACAACTTTGCCATGTGGTGTATCTTCAAAACACACGTATATAAATCTCTAGTTTCTACAGTGAATACATTTCAATAATATGTCTAGATGTTTCACACACGTTAATAAAGTTGAGGCACAGAGTAAATATAACGTCAAGTGCGCGTATATAGTTTGCACTTGTGACATATGAGGGTGGAGTCTAAATTACGCTGCTCCACTTCCATTCAACTAATCAGACTTGCACTCATGGAAATAATGCTTTGTAGGCGAAAAGTTCACGACTGGACACGGTGTCCTTATTGACCTCCAGTGAGGTAACTGCACTCTGCGGGTGAACTGTAGCCTTCTTAATAAAATGACAGAGCTTCTTATGGTTTGCCCCCTGCTTCCAAGATCGAAATACAAGATCCCAGTAATCAGAAGAAATGAGTGGGAAATAAGCTGAATAGACAGGGAAGCGGAGTCCTGTGCGCCCCACAGTTCAATTACCACTATTACTAAATTTGGAGTGAAGGATAGCCACAGATGCCTCATGAGATGAAACATACAGGCTGGAAATTGAATTGTCTGCTAGATTAGGCAGAGCTCAACACAGCGTGCAG
This sequence comes from Calotriton arnoldi, assembly GCA_963921515.1. Taxonomy (NCBI): domain Eukaryota; kingdom Metazoa; phylum Chordata; class Amphibia; order Caudata; family Salamandridae; genus Calotriton; species Calotriton arnoldi. Next base: position 1,529,015 of record CAWUFW010001659.1, read on the forward strand.
CAGCCTACAGATTTATGCACTTTCCTCTACTGTGAATGCGTGCATGCTAGCCATTATTAATAAGGAGCTGTGTGGGATTGTCTTTGTATTGCTTTTATTTGCAGTTGCTTGTAATATTGAAAGGGCAAGGGTGGGATATTCTGATCTCACTGTTTTTGCCCCTGGTGTTTGAATGTTCAGTCATCATCTTCGCTCTGCTTCGCATTGCTGTTGCTGTCTTTGTATAAGATGCTGTCCTGTTCTCCTCTATTGAACGTCTTGCAGTCCCGTCGTCACAGAGATGGAGGTTTAAGATTAGACTACAAGGGTTTTTGTAAAAAGGGTGCTTTCTGGTGGGAAGGAAGCCCTTGTGGTTACCAAGAGTTGCCCAGCAAGGTAAAGACTAAGAGATCCGTACACCTTGAGACTCAGACACATTCTGATCAACTTTATGGTAGCAGAAAGTAATGGAACACACTGATCCCCTCGCCAGTCTTTCTGCTGGTTTATTATGACGAGTAGCAACAGATCAAAATGTAACCCCTTTGAGCCCCCAATTTGTAGTGGCATGTTATGTTTACTGGTATTTCTATAGTGCGCATTGCTAATGTAACAGTGATGGTGTTAGATCCACATAGAGATCATGGTCCTATGAGAGGTCGGAGAAGTGACTAGAAAAGTAGGGTTGTTTTATGTCGGAGAGTTGTGCGGGTATTGAAGACATGCTCCATCTCTGTGGCTTGCTGATGTAGCTAAGCATACCAGTTTGCAGCGAAGGTTTGCTAGAACCAACTGTGCTTCATACTGCAGATTTAAATGGCCTTGCAGTTGTACTCTGTTCAGGTCCGCAAGCCAATAGATCATCTGTGCCACTAGTTCCAACTCCTGAGCTGGCCACGAATAGCTCACTGGATGATAGTCACACTAGCCAAGTTATTGGGGCACTAGTTGATTCATGTGAAAGCCGGGGTTTGAGAGCTTTCTGGAAAATGTAATTCCCAATGTAAGTTGGCAAACTTGGATGTCAGACTATTTAAGGCAAAATTATTGTCTGACTTTAATATTGTATTGCAATTGCATTTATATAGCACTTTGCACCCCTGACAAGGCGTTGAAATGCTTGTGTCCTAATTATTGTTTACAAGCATAACATCCAAGTGAGTGTAGATTCTGTATTAACTGCAATGGAGCAACATTTTGTAAAGAATGTTATTACAGTATATTTACGTCGGTTGAAATTCTGACAACAACATTCTGGTACCATACAGTTTGGAAGGAGTTCCACAGTTTGGATATTTCACCATTATAGAGGTACCTCCTAGGAGTTGTGGAAACAAGGAATTTACAAACAGAAAACAGCAGAAATTTAGACAGGCTAAATTCACAACCCTTGCAGGAGGATCCTTGCGTAGATTTCTTGTAGTCCTCAGTGTGAAAGCACATCGACTTAAATCAGATTTTTGGACAGCCAACAGCCAGTGAAGTGCTTGAGGAGCCAGAGAGATGTAGTATCCAGGGTGAAGACGTAGGAGATGTCTGGCCGCGGAGTCTTAGCCCTTCTGACGTTTATGGAGCAGGTTTTTGGGTTTTATGAAGATGGATCATTGGAACATAGTGAAGTGGACAAGGGCATGAAACCAATCCAGTTTTTTTCGTGGAAAAGTTATACTGGATCATTGGAACATATTTAAGTGGAGAAGGGCATGGAACCAATCCAATGATTTCTGCGGAAAAGTTATAACGGATCTGATTTGAGATCCCTGATATGGTATATGAATATATATATTCTTTTTATTTAAAATTTCTTAAAATATTAAGATTTGTTAGAATAAAATGACATTGGTTAAAAAAAAAAAAGGGCTGCAGTAGTCTTTCTTCTATGAGTATTGTTATCCGGAAGAGAAGGAGAAGAAGGAGATGACAAAGGGAAAAAAACCAGAAGAGGAACAACAGTAAGTAGGGGAAAGGGAGAAGGAGGCGAAGAGGACAAAAACAGCTATACATTCATAGCTTCGATCAATCCTTTGCAATACATACTTGAATCTGGGGTTCCCATTAAAATGATATTTTCTGAAAAAATGTAAATACATTTTTTTAAACATGTTTATTAAATTGCAGAGTTAAATCCCATTTCTCAGTCCTCGCCTATTTGATTTTACTTACATTTGAATACTGTGGTGAGTGGGCATGCCCAGAGGTCATGGCTCTGGTTTGTTTTATCCTGGTCAGAAACCACAGTGCTCAGACATGTAGATCTCTACAGTTGGTAAATTATGTACAATTAAATTGAGTAAAATGTTTTTACACTGGTTAGAAAAGGCAGAAGTGTGGTACGAAGCACTGTACAAAAACAAGTTATTATGAATATCTTACTTAGAATGACATTTAAGCTTGAAAGGCATTTTAGGGTATTTTGTCATATATTAGAAAGGAGCAGACTATTCCACGCAATCCACGATAAATTGTAAACGGAGGAATTCCTGCTTTTGCTGTATAGCCGGCTTTCATGATTTTTCAAAAATCCTTTACCATTTGAGCCAAAACATCCTTTTAGCCTATCATGCCAAGATCATAGCGGTATCATTTATTGTATTGGAAGTGCAACGATACCCATGGGTCTTGCACTACCACTTAGCTAAGTGCTAGCAATTTCCGGTTTCACACACGGACAGCTCCGGGATAAGAGCCACAAAATGGAGGGGATACAAAGGGGATGATGGACGGAACGTTTGAGCCAATCAAACACTCACCCCCAGTCAACTGATCTGGGTTTAATCCATCATCATTCTTTAGCTCACTCCACCACCCCAGTTCAGACATGGCCATATGCAAATCAGTCTGACCCTGTGCCTCATGGGAACAGTCCAGCCCGAACTGCCAAGCCATGTCTTCCCTGGACCGGAAACAAGCATCCTAGGACCGGTTTCTGGCATTTCAGCCGTCATCAGCCAGGCTTGCTTGAATCCAGTGGCAAAGTGAGCAAGGGACCCACGTCTGGGCATACCCCCGCCAACTTAGGGCGAACAAAGCGATACAAAAGGGGATGATGGACGGAACGTTTGAGCCTGGCTGATGAGGGCTGAAAGCCCGAAACCGGTCCTAGGATGCTTGATTCCGGTCCAGGGAAGACATGGCTTGGCAGTTCGGTCTGGACTGTTCCCATGAGGCACAGGGTCAAGACTGATTTGCATATGGCTATGTCTGAACTGGGGTGGCGTGGTGAAGCAAAATAACGATGGATTAAACCCAGATCTGTGACTGGGGGTGAATGTTTGCCAATGTGCAACATTCCGTCCATCATCTTGTGTGTTTTGCATTTCGCCCTAAGTGGGAAGGGTATGCCCAGACGTGGGTCCCGTGCTCACTACGCCACTGGAGTCAAGCTATCCTGGCTGATGAGGGCTGAAAGCCCGAAACCGGTCCTAGGATGCTTGATTCCGGTCCAGGGAAGACATGGCTTGGCAGTTCGGTCTGGACTGTTCCCATGAGGCACAGGGTCAAGACTGATTTGCATATGGCTATGTCTGAACTGGGGTGGCGTGGTGAAGCAAAATAACGATGGATTAAACCCAGATCTGTGACTGGGGGTGAATGTTTGCCAATGTGCAACATTCCGTCCATCATCTTGTGTGTTTTACAAAATGGAGGGGGCTGCTAGCATAAGCGGTGGCACGTTGCCACATTTGCTCATTTTTAACCCTGTTGCTGACTTTCAATTTGTGTTATAAATGCATTACATCAGAGACACTGCTGAAACAATATAGCCTTATAGTCCGCTGCTGAGGGCTCTACCAGTTATTAAAGGCCCTGAACCCGAGTTATAGTCTCAGGCCTATAATGAAGGAGAGGACGAGTATAATGCAAAGCAGAAAGGCTATAGACTATTAGAAGATTCTACCTACTGAGAGTAGAATGTTCTTTGTTAAAAGGGAGAAACACAAAGACCAATGCTGGAATATTAGACCAGAAGCCCTATTCCAGCAATCATTAGCCCTGAGCTACTTCATTTGCTTCAATGGAGCCCTCAACATTCTATTTTTCTAATGATAGATGTTTATTTCAGCTATCCGAAGTTCAGTTTTGCAGAGGAGTGGAAATGCTGGCGACTGAACATATAGCAGAACTCTAGATACCCCGAACAATGGAAAATATTTGTAATAATTATATCAAATATCATTGTCATCACATTGTATGAGAGCATTAAAATAACTGTATATTTATAACTGTAAGAAGCGAAAACCAAGCAAGAGCTAAGAAACAAGGATGCAACCAATAAAAGAATTCAGTACAGCACTTGACAGATCAATCAATCAATCAATGCAGTCTTTATTTGATTTGTTGAAAACCATAAAAGAAATATAGGATAATTCTACAGTTACATTGATAAAACTGCAAGCGAAACATCCTCAGAATAATAAGTTAATACATCACTAATGTACAAAACACATAATGATTAATTTGTTTGATACTGGCAAGTCAGGCAGATGGAAAAACAACAAAGTCACAGTCTCAAAAGCCTAAGATCCTCAACAATAAAATACGTACAAATGCCCTGCCAATATCTATAAGGTGCTTAATATGCATAAAGTGCAATGGATAACCCTAAGGTCAGCATTCCATCGATTTCCTGCTACTTGCTGACGTTCGAGCAAACACTGTAACACACATCAGAACTGCCTAAAAACTGCAAATAAAACAGTATGTCCTTACACCATTGGACCGCAAGAGACTTTAAAATAGGTTGAAGAAAACGTAAATTATAGGGTTTATAAAATTTGCAAAAGAACGTGAAACGCAACAAAGAATGAACGGCTAGAGCGGTCGACCTTAAAGCTGGGGAACCGGGTTCGAGTCTCGGCAACGACGCTCAGCATCCTGTGACTCTGGGTAAATCACTTAATCTCCCCGTGCCAAACAAAAATGAATGTGTCCATCTGTAACGAAACTGGTGCTCCTGTAAAGCGCTCTGATACCTGATATCTTCGGGTCTAGTTCGCGCTATATAAAACTCTAAAAGAAAAAAAACTGACAACCCATCACATGGGAAAGCGGACAAGCTATCACCTCAACCGCTGTGGACGTCTGAAAAGCACAGAAGACGCCGTACTGTACCCGCCATGAAGCGGAAGAGTAGCGATCTCTACCACCACGAATGTTCCAGGGTTGGGTAAAATGTCTTCTCCACAGATGCTAACGATACAAAATAATCTGTAAAGGAGCCTTTGCTGAATACCAGATCCCAGCGCGGGGACACACCGACTAGGTGTAACCATGCGCTTTACAAATTATCTTATCTATCAATCTTTGGGCAAGACAATGTTCTAAAAATGAGACTTCACCAACGTCTTGTCAGACTGAGTTAAAGTGACCAGTGCGGAGAATATGTTTGGCAAACTGAGTTAAAAAAAAGATTTATGTACATATTTCAATGGAGAGACCCCTATCTAGATTAAGACAGTCTAAAATTACCTCTCTGTTAAAACTTGCCTCTTCATTAGCCCACACACTAACCCGAAGCAGAAGCGGAGCCAACTTTATTTTGTCAGATATGTAGGGTAAGTTTGGCTCCAAGAATAAAATAAAAAGAGAGCTGGTGGGTGGAAGGTTAAAAAAATGTCTGCAAATACGATTTTCTTCTACCAACAAAGAGGAGGTATTGTGGCACCGCCACATCCCTGTGCCACACAGAGCTGCTGGAAAACACTGCAGATTATAGCGCGGGAGTCCATCATAGATCTGCCGGGAATTTGCCACCGGAGGGCGGAGGACTCACAAGCCCCATAGTGCATAGCGGCCGGCGAGCCACCACCGACGCCGTTCCTGTGCGCCCTGAGGCACAATAAAGCTGCAACGGGCTTCCCACCGCGCGTGACGTGCGCGGGCGTGCCCGGGCCAAGGGCAGGTCCGTCTGCACCCGATCGCGACTGGCGGAAGCTGGGCTGGGCCATCTCCTTTGGCTCTTCTAAAAAGCAGCGTGGCGCCATTGGTAAGAACTTATATCCTTTTTAGTGACTTAATATGGATGTGATCCCTCTTCAACATTAGTTCAATAGGAAACGATCTTCTGCCCTCCTGCTTGATTCAAGACTCTTATTGTAGGAAGTTGACGTTGGAAACAAATTATTGTTGTTCCTGGGCTTAATGTAAATCCTCGCTATCTCAGATAAAGGGTAAGAAAAGGATTTAAATATTGGAGGCCAACGCGCTCTTCAAGTGCTGAACTGCTAAAACTGTGTTGTCTCCATCAATTGAACTCTGAAGCAAACATTGATTTGTTTATAGAAGGCTTGTAGATTGATGTACCTTCCATTTTCTTAGTTACAAGTGTTTCATAACAGTTGTTAACCGTCTTTAGTTTATTTAAAATCCTGTCCCAAATTACGTTCTCAATAAACTAACATCAATGGGACAAATACCTAGAGACGAGGAGCACTAGTATTAGCTTCAAAGATAATGGGGAAAAGGAAGGCAACAGAGGCTGTGGCGGGAAGGAAGAAGATAGCAAAGATTAATAAGTCAACCAAATCCGCAGCAGAAAACTGCACTCTAGCAGCCATTGATGACCTATTGAGGAGGTGGAAACTATGCTATGGAAGGAGCTTAAAACAGAGGGCACAAAAAAAAATCTCCTCTTACTATAGAAGGCAGGATAAAGTGACTACTGCAAAACTGTGCAGCCCCACAATTATTGTTCATCAAACACATAGTTCGACAGCTCCACACTCCCAAAGTACATCCCCAAAAAACGTGTCGACTAGTCACTCGAGGATAACTTCCCCTAGGTTGGACATCATAGCTAGGAATCAAGAAAGCCATACAAACAGGGAGATTATAACTATAGATTGTTCTAACAGATACTCATTGCTAGCAGCCAGTGAAGAAGAAGCCCAGGATGGGCAAATAAAAGACATCGAATGTAACATCCGGTTACCAGTTATTAGTAGGGAAGCGGAGACTCAAACTGAACCAACAGATACCCATGCATATATGATGGAACTATGCCTAAAATTAAATGTAGTACAAGACGAGGTTTTGGCACTTAAAAGGATAATTGGGGAATTAGCAATGCAATCATCTATAACCCCAATAGAAGGGAGTAAAGTATTGGACAATAGGGAACACCCTAGGGGGAAATCTTATCATACTCATATAGATAACGTCCAAACCAGGCTACCACCCAGAATAGCACCCAAACATCCTTTAAATGAACCAGTAAGTCAGAACAAACACGAGGCCGCTACAACTTATTATCCATCTAGGCCCGATAAGTATGTGACTAACACAAATGGTAATCCTGGTTTACCTCCCTGTCGTGTCTTCGTTGTCCCAGTGATCACGCAGGACACAGGTAAAGGTTTCTTTACGTTCTTTATTAGTTGGGTTGCTTCCCTACCCACATGCACGTCCATCCGCCTGCCCTCCTCGATCTTACTGCCCCGTCCACCCCTTGACCGGAAGTGGTGTCCAGTTCATGTGGTCCGGTGCAGGGTCCTAGTGCCCTTCACCCAGGTCACTACATCTCCCCCTTTTGTCACAAAGAAATGATGAGAGAAGAGAGAGAGAGAGAGAAGAAACTGTAGAGATAGGGAGAAAGGAGAAAAACAGATAGCTCAGAACGAAGAACTGATGAGTGTATGTCCCCATCACTGCATCTCTTCAATAAGTCTTTTCGGCCTTCTGCTCGCTCTTCTTGGACAAGTCTCTTCCTGTAATCCTTCTGCTGGCCCTTCACCCTTGTCCGTTTCCGTCCCATTGTGGTCCATCACTTCGTTACCTCCTGTCGCAGTATCTTGGCCGTCTTCATTCAGTGTCTTCAATCCTTTGAAGTGAGAACTGTTCCTTGTTATTCGGTAATGTTCTGACGTGGCCGTGATCATTGGCCCCTTCACGTTTACGATCGTTAGCGGGTCCTTTGAGAACAGGCTTTCAGACTTTCTTTGCTGTCGCTGACCCACTATCACCTCGTCTCCTTCTTTGAGGCGCGCCGGGGTGGCATGACGCCTTGCATCTGCATAGGCTTTCATCTTTCCTTTAGCTTCTTTGTCTTTGGCTGCAATGCTGCTGTGCTCCGGTGACGCCGCTGCTTCTATCTGTGGTAGCCTCGTCCTGCTCGTCCTCCCCAATACTAACTCAGCGGGGCATCTCCCCGTGGAGCTGTGTGGTGTGTTTCTATAGTCTCGTAGGACCTGACATAGAGCTTGTCCGATGGAGATCTGCACCAGCTTCGCTCGTTGGACAGCTTTCTTTATGTTCCCCATGAATCGTTCTACCATGCCGTTCGCTTGTGGCCACAGCTGTGTTATCTTCCTGTGATGAATACCTAGGTAGGCCATGAACTTTCGGAACTCTTCTCCTGAAAATGGGGGACCATTGTCTGTCTTTAGAGTTTCTGGGGAGCCCCAGGCCGCGAATATGTCATCCAAGATTGGTAGCGTCGCTGCTGCCGACGTTAATGATACGTGTCGCACTATGGGGAATCCTGAGTCCTCGTCAATGATCACGAGCAGGTAGTTGCCCGTGTCTAGTGGCCCAAAGAAATCAGCTGCCAACGTTGTCCACACCGCCCTTGGGAGTTCTGACATTTGTAGCGGTTCCGGTTTGGCTGGCTGTCCTGTCGTCTGACAGATGTGACACGTCACAATGGTGTCTTCCACCATTCCATCCAGGCCAGGGAACCAGACTTTCTCCCTTAGCAGTTTTTTTGTTGCCACCATTCCGCAGTGTGACTCATGTATCTTCTTTAGTGCTAGCATTTCCTCCTTGTTTACTTCTTCTCCCCAGGCGCAGTTGTTGTTGATGTGTCGCCATCTCTGCATCCTTGTGGTTTCTTTGGCCAGCTGCAGGGTGGCATCTTTCGCTGTCTCCTGCTCTAGCTCCCTTAATGTGATTTGCGCCGGAGTGTTTTGCTTTAGTACAAAATTGAGATATTCCTCAGCCATTGATGCGGTCACTGGTGACTGTGGTAGAGGGTGTCTCGACATGTAGTCAGCCGGGTTGTGTTCCTTTCCAGGCTTGTGCACAATTTTGAAGTCATAGTCCATCAACCGTAGGCCCCAACGCTCAATGCGAGGTGGCATCTTTGCCGACGGATTTCCATATATCGTCACCAGAGCCTGATGATCTGTTATGATGGTGAACGATTTCCCATATATGAACATGTGATAGTGTTCACACGCCCATACCACTGCTAGGCTTTCTTTTTCTGGTTGGGAGCATGTCTTCTCAATGTCAGACAAGCTTTTGCTTGCATACGCAACAATCTTTCTTGGTGTGTCTCTCCCCGGCAGGTGCTGCGCTAGTATCGCACCTAGTCCGACTGGGCTGGCGTCTACCGTCAGCTCAGTGCATAGCAATGGTTCAAAATAGGCAAGATGATCTACTGTCATTACAGCCTCTCTGATGGCTTCAAACGCCCAACTGCATTCCTGTGACCAGAGGAACCTCTGACCTTGCTTTGTTAGCTCTCGGAGCGGTGTGCTCACCATGGCAAAGTCCTTGATATAGAGAGCACAGTAGCTGGCAAGCCCCAGAAATGACCTTACTTCTGCGACATCTTTCGGAGGACTCGCATTTTTCAGTGTCTCTACTTTGCTGGGATCTGGCCTCATTCCCTTCTTGGAGAAAATGTGTCTGAAGAATACCAATTCACTTCTCCCCAGCTCGCACTTGTCTGCGTTCAATGTTAATCCCGCTTGTTCCAGCTGTAGGCATACTTGATGCAGGGCCCTATCATGTTCCTCATCTGACCGCCCGAATACTAGAATGTCATCACTATAGTTGAGGCTGTTTTTCACCGGCCTTATCACTTGCCTTATGGTCTCTTGAAATATCTCTGCAGCCGATAAGATGCCAAAGCTCAGTCTCTTGTAGCGAAACAGACCCATGTGCGTCGAGAATGTGGTAATGTATCTTGACTGCTGGTCCAGCTCTAGTTGGTGGTACCCTTTGCACAAGTCTAACTTCGAGAAACGGCAGGCCCCAGTGAGACAGCTGATCATCTCGTTGAGATGTGGCCCCGGGTGGCGTTCCCGCTCGATTGCTGTGTTCGGTACCCTCATGTCCACACATATGCGGATCTTGGAGGTGTTCTTTTTCGGAACTGCCACTATTGGAGACACCCATGGCGTCGGCCCTTCTGCAGGCTCAATGATGTCCTGGGCCAGTAAACTTTGAATTTCTTCTTCCACCTGCGGTTGTATTGGTACCCGTCGATGATGTTGTGCTACCGGCTTGATCGCCTCGTTGATGTGCAACGTTATCTGCTTCCCTTTCAGTTTTCCTAAGCCCTGCAGTAGGGCCGGATGCTCTTGTAGAAGGTTCCTTTTTTCCGACATGTGGTATGTCATCGCTAGTAGACCCATCACCTGCGCCGTGACATTGCTTAGCAGGCATGGTGCCGGGATGCCACTACCACTCAAACAGAGGGGGCCCCTAATGAGAAGGATGAAGGTAGGGAGACATAGAGGAAAACACAAGACAATAAAACAAGAAAGCAACCCTACCTATTTATTTCAAAATATGCATAACGTCACAAATAATTATAACATGACCAGAGCTGATAAATAGGTCCCCCAAGGAAGAGGACAAATAGGGACAAATTTATCACAAAATAAAATAAAATAAATTTATTTAATCAATAAATAAGACATAATAATAGCAACTATTAGAAAGATCCCACCGCTCATTCATACAATCTCACACAACCAAACCTTCAATCAAACCTCTATCATTCAAAAGCAAAACATCATACATTCACTCAAATGGTTAGGCAACCTAAATGTTTAAACAAATCCCTACAGTACTATCCTGAATATCATTGAACAGGATGCTAGGAACAGATCAAAATCATCAAAATAGCTCAATATGTACAAAATATAACCATAATACAATCACAAAATTGATGGCTGCATTGGAGGATGTTTCTAGAAGAGGAAAAAGTGTAGACAACACTCTAACCGCAGTTACATCAACAAGCGCCGACGCGCGTTTCGGTGTGCAGCCCGGCTATGGGCAAACACCTTCTTCAGGGCGCAAATAGCGGTGAAATCAAGCGGTGGGTAAATTCTGAAAAATGAACAAACATGGCGTGATGTTCTATACTCCTATGTTACTGCTCTAAGCTAGTTCATGTCAATATAATATGCATTGCATTACAAAAATACAATCTACAAAAACCTAATAGGTATAAAATCCTGACAGCACTGGTACAATGTATATACAAAATCAAACAAGACACTTATCATGGAACAAGTTGTGCACAGTTATGGACAGAAGAAAACTAAAACAAATATACATATAAACCAAAACATATAGAAATGAATACATATAAAAATAAAGCTAATAAAACAGTGACAATGGGGACCCCAAATGAGAATTAATCAAAAAGCAAATAACTAAATACGAACAGAATCATGTACCTGATTTAAGGAAAAACTCTAGCCTCGATGTAGGTAAAATGAACAGCTGAGGACAACAGTAAACCGTGCCGGTCTCAGAATGACGTCATATTCGTAATCGTAAAAGAAGTCCGGGCACATATCCTCTCTATCTATGGCAAATGTAGAATAAACGCCATATATAACAAAATCCTTCGAAGTCCGGGCACATACCCTCCCTTACAATGGCGAAAAATAGAATAAACGCCATATATAACAACATCATTAGAGGATCGCATGCAAGCGGGCTGAAGGCCGGTGTTCTGGTGGCCAAACACGCATTACTTAGACATGCACTCAGGTAAAGAACTCACCTGAAAGAGCGAGTTGCTCGATGGACAGATCCTGGATGGCCGTGAGGGTAAAACCACAGAAAAATGTTCGGACTGGATACGGGAGTTCGATGTGCAGCTTGGGACTGGGCCGAGAGTCCTGGTAATGCAGGCTTTTAAAGGGCAAAGGGCTCCAATGACATGAAGGAAATTCTTACGAAGAATTTACAGAAAAAGAAGAAGGAAAAAGAGAAAAGGAAAGAATAAGCCTAAGCGACCACAGCCCTAAAAAACTCCTAGAGCTCTGGCGACATCTAGTGTTCTATACGGACACTTGAACTCTAAAGTAAACAAAATAATGAATCCGATATAAAAGGGAAGTTGTTTACCTGACAGTCTGGATACACTATTACAGGAGCGAAACGAAAATGCGCCGCAAGTCCCCTAGCGTAGCAGGTGTAAGCGGGCCTGAAAATAATAGAGGAATCGGGGAGACGATTCTCTGAAGGAAAAATAAAAATAGATACGAAAACATAAATATATAGAAACGGACATAACAAAGAAAGAAAAGCCGTCCGTCGCCTGCGCTTTCGGGGGAAGAAACAAACTTACCCAGGTCTCAATGTATCCGATGACCGGGCGACATGATGGTCAATCGATAAAAAAGCGGGCTCTGTCGCGTAAAAACGCACAGAGAAGAAACGCCAAATTTAAATCAAAGAACTGCCGTGCGAATAAACCAATCACGGTGCAGTATAGGGTCATCTGATACAAATGGGTCAAATGAGAATAGACATGAACGAAAAAGCGAAATGGACTCAAAGGGCGAATGGAACCCAAACGGCAATGGATAGGCACAGTCAGTCCATCCAACATCACTACACTCATAACTGTGTCAAACATTACAGAATTTTTTTACAGAAAAAGGACAAACTATATGATGCATAGGAGTGAAAAATAGCCTAAAATAGCTACCTCTAAAGATACTATAAATCACATTTATGGGGCTAGAAGAATCAGGAAAAAGACGACAAGGAAGGAAGGTACAAATGGACCGGAAGGGTCAGCTCCGGTTGTCCAAAAGATCGTCAACTACAAAAACAAAGGTTGAAAGCTATTTAAGAAGAAACATTAAAGAAAAGCATGTTCCCATTGGAGACTTTCATTAAGTCCCTGGTCCTTGGTGTTAAGAAGGAACATCCAAAATAATTCGCGTTTTCGGCGAATGGCAGTCATGTCCGAGCCCGGAGTGCTGCGCACCTTTTCTAAAATGGTCCAGCGCAGATCTTTTTCGCAATGTTCCTGCGAGACCCAATGTTTCACCAATGGGGCCGAAAGTTTGAGAAGCCTAATGTTGGATTTGTGTTCGCCAATGCGAATTCTACATTCCCTAGCTCTTTCTCCCACATACGCCATATTGCAGGGGCATAAAATGGCATATACAATGTTGGTAGAGCGACAGTTGGTCATTTCCTTGAGGTACACGGTACGCGAGTTAATGCAGATCTGGTCACTAACTATTGCATTGTAACAAGCCTGACAGTTGCCACATTTGTGGTTGCCTTTAACTGGCGCTCCCCCTGTTATGGAGCTTTGAGCAAAACTGGGTCTGTTGGGTCCTTTAGCTCGCACAAGCATGTTCCTCAGATTTTTATTCCTTTTAAAGGAAAAAATGGGTTTACTAATCAGGGGCAGGGATTGGTCCAAATTTAGAAGGTGCCACTGAGAATTAACAATTTGGCGTACTTTATTGTTGAACCATGAATGTTTGGTCACACAAACCAATTGGTCCAATGGGTTTTTTTGTTTTGGCAGAAACATTGAATCTCGATCGTAGTATCTTGCTCTTTTCAGAGCATTCTTCACAAGTTTAGGTGGATAGCCTCTGGCTATAAGTTTGATCTTAAGAGCTTCAGCATGATGAAGATATTCTTTGATGGTAGTACAGTTCCTGCGATATCGCAGGAACTGGCTAAATGGTATTCCATCTTTCTGGCAGCTAGGGTGGAAACTCTTAAAATGCAGCAGAGTATTTCTTGCGGTCGGTTTCGTGTATAAAGAAACCGCTAGCTGACACTCAGAATGCTCGATCCACACATCCAGGAATTCCAGTTTTTGAGTGCTGGTATGTGCCGTAAAGGTCAAATTAGGGTCAGCCAGATTGATCCAAGAAATAAATTCATCCAATGTATTCTGGTCCCCTTGCCAGATAAAGAAAATATCGTCGATAAAACGGGACCAGTACTGTACGTTCTCGTAAAATGGGGCCACTTCGTTGTAGCTGTTATATTTCTCGAAGTGCCCCATATATAAACACGCAACACTAGGAGCGCAAGCAGCTCCCATGCTCACTCCCTGGATCTGATGGAAAAAGGAGTTCTCGAATTCAAAAAAGTTTTCAGATAAAACGATCTCAAGGAGTTGGAGAATGAGGGTAGAATTAGTCAAGGTGTTTTCGCCTTCTATAATGCCCTTGATGACCTCAAAGGCTCCTTTTTGGGGTATGTTTGAGTACAAAGACTCAAGGTCCATGGTAACGAGGATCTCCTGCTGGTTGTTAAAAGGGAGGCCCTCGATTTGAGAAATAAAATGACCTGTATCCTTAATATATGATGGTAGAACAGAGACCAATGGTTTCAAAAACCGGTCCACGTATTTGGAAAGCGGCTCCGTGGCCGACCCAATGGTGGACACAATTGGTCTGAGTGGGGTGCCGGGATGTCACCTTTCAGCACATGTATCTCTTCCTGGCACGATCTGTCTTTGTATGTTAGGGTCTCTGTGAACTTCCCCATGTTCTCCACCGGCTTCTTGGAGCCCCACGTGAACACATCAACAGTGGACGGTGATAGCGGTGGCCTCACTTCCATTTTCTCGTACTCCGACATGCACATGATGTTGCATGTGGCCCGAACACGAACCGTGTATTATGTCGCCCTACTTCAATGTCCACTGTTGCGGTCTTCTTTATTTGATGTTTCTCCACGAGATGAATTTGCTCTGGTCTCCGGTCTCCTTTGGGGGCATCTGACATTAGATACAGTCGTGCCCCGCTCACAGGTGCTGCCGTCTCTTCGGAGGAGCTGCGATTCGCTGTTTCCATGTGTCTGGCATACCTGCTGGTGGTATTGGTGGTCACCCTTGATCTTGCCGCTCTGCCTCACTCGCTTCTGAATTGCCTGCTCATGCAGGCGCTTGCAAAGTGATTGTCCCCGTTACATTTCCTGCATCTCTGGCCCATCGCCGGGCACGCGCCGACATGCGGAAAGTCAAATCCGCATCTATAGCACATTTGTTCGCTCTTCTTCATTGGCGAGGACGCCGGGTATTCTTTCTTCTTGCCGTTTCCCGTAATGCGATTTGCTTGTTCCACTCTTTTCTCTTTCCCCAGCTCCATTTCTTTAGCATGCGCCGTTGCTCTCGCTTCTGTGCGGGCCATGGTCAATATCTTCTCCAGCGTTGTTGGTTCCTTTAGTACACGTGCACGGAACTCGACACACTGACAGCCTTCGATGATGTGCAGTCGTATTGCTTGCTCATTGTCAAACTTATCAAACTCACAGTATGTGACTAATTTGCGCAGTCGTGTTGCGAAGTCGTCAAGGGACTCGTCTGTTCTCTGACACGCTGTGTTGAAGGTGTATCTCTCAAAGTCAATGTTCTGTTGCGGGTCAAATTTCGCTGTGAGGCACTGTATCACCCCTTTGTATGTCGCTGTCTGATCGCTCGGAATTGTTATGAGCAGGTCCTCGACTTCATCCCCTGCGAGATTCAGAAGGAGGTCTAGCTGTTTGCTGTCCACGATGTCCGTGGCGCGCATGTAGCGCTCGAATTGCCTAATCCACCTTTCCCACCTGATGCCAGCTTGTGGTTGTGACAGGCTGAATGGCAACGGTCTGCGAAATATCGCTTGTGGACTCTGTGTCACTCTCTGTGTCAACCATTTTCGGACGTGCAGCTTCCGCGCAGGCCTCTTTTTTTTCTTTTTTTCTTTTCTTTACTTGCTTTCCGTTCTATTTATTTATTGTCTTTGTTCCCACGTTCACTTTGCCTTTAATTTGTTTTCTTTTTCTTCTGATACACCTTTCTGTATGTATGTCTAACTGCTTCACCTTAATCCGGCCTCCTGGCCTTGAATTCCCTTTTTTTCCCACTCTTTTGCACCTTTGCCTGACTTCAAAATGGCCTCCCGGCCTTCTTATTCATCCATTGGCTACTTTTGCCTGTCCTTAAGATGGCCGCCGTATCTCGCGATACTGAGATTTCCAGTGCCTGACCCCTTAAAATGGCCGCCGGGCTTCCTGGGCGCTGATTGGCCGCTTTCGCCTGGAGCCAAGATGGCCGCCGTGCTCACGCGAGATTTATCTTTAAATCTACGCGTGCAGCGTGCTCTTCGTGGTGCGGCGGGCGGCTTGCCGGGACACAGTCGGGTGCACCGCTTATGGGCGCGCGATGCTCCCACACGGAGGCCAGATTATTGCTTCCCTCCAGGCTGGTTAGGGGGGGGCCTCTTACCGCGTCTTCGCTGCGGCTGGGCGGGCTCCCTCGCAGATGCCCCGATCTTCGGCACTCGGACCAGGGTGGGCTCCTGGCTCCGTTTTCCTGCGACCGGGTGGGCTCCGGATGTCGCAGCTGTTCTTCTTTGTTCCTTCCGGCGGCAGGCGGACCAGGGTGGGCTCCTGGCTCCGTTCTCGACCCACGAGGGACCTCGGTGCACGCGTTTGGTGGCGCTGTGATATCCCACCTTGCTCGTCGCCAGTTGTCGTGTCTTCGTTGTCCCAGTGATCTCGCAGGACACAGGTAAAGGTTACTTTACGTTCTTTATTAGTTGGGTTGCTTCCCTGCCCACATGCACGTCCATCCGCGTGCCCTCCTCGATTTTACTGCCCCGTCCACCCCTTGACTGGAAGTGGTGTCCAGTTCATGTGGTCCGTGCAGGGTCCTAGTGCCCTTCACCCAGGTCACTACACTCCCCCCCCTAATTATGAGAGATTTAAAGGTACATCCTCTGAGGTCTATTCTGCAAATAGGTTAAATTTTGTAAGCCAAGGAAAATCAGGGCTAAATCGGAGAACTGGGTGGGAGGCCAGAGGCTACCAGCAGCCGCAGGAATTCCACTCAATATCTTATCATTTGAACAAGTGGAAACCGAATACTTATAATGTCTTTTTGACAAACGTCCCCAGATTAAAGCAGGGAACCAGAGAAAATGAGGACTCACTCATAAATAAAGTGACACACTGGATTAGAACTAAATGACAGCGCCTTTCTATAGTAAGATCTGACATAATAAATGCTGAGCGGATCCACCAAGAATCGGGGAAATTGGATGATCTAAAACTAACTTTTTATTCAAAATTTATTGCAGATGATTTGATAGCTATGAACCTGCGAACACACTCTCTCTTTGATTCTATAATCAGCTTCAGACAGAGTAAATCTGGCATAGGTAGGTGCAATATGGTTCCACAAGCCAAGGAGGGGTCAAACAATCTAGACGCCATAGATTGACTGAATGAGCAGGACATAATGAATGCGACATCTGGGGGTATATTTAACCTAATAGATAGAAACCACTGCGTAACAGAATCTGGCGATCTAGCTATCCATGATGCCCACTCAGAGAGATCATACCGACAAGAAACTGGGGTAACAAACGCCTACGAGACAGAGGGGCACGGCTGCACAACTATGCTTGACCAACCTTTTAATACACCTACATACTTAAACCCTGAATGTATGAAGATGGTCTCCTGGAATATAGCCGGGCTCACGCAAAAACTTATTGAGCTAGACTGGCAGGATTATATTGGCAATTTCGATCTATGCCTTTTTCAGGAGACCTGGGCAAGAGAGCCATTACATAAACTAGGGTACAGAACATTTAGTATCGAAGCCCTACAGTCAAAAAGAGGGAGACCATCAGGTGGGCTCTTAATTTGGATAAAAATTGATATAAATGCAACTATAGAATTTATGTCCACAGGCTCAAAAGATATTTTGGGGTTAAAGCTAAAGTTTCCAAATAAGTCCCAGATGTATCTCTTCAACATATATATAAGACCAAGGGAGCGCTCGAAAGAATCGTTGATAATACAACAACTCGAAGAGGTTCTTGAACATACCGAACCAAATGGGTCACCATAGTGGGAGGTGACTTTAATTGTTGCTACGAACCTGTGACTGGATTAGATACTATCTTTGAGGAAGAAGACACAGCAAGGGGGATCCCGCTCCTTATGGTAAAAAATACGGTGGAGTGCTCCATTTCAGCCATGCAATTACTCCATCTCACTATTGAAAGAGGTCTAAGGGCATGCAATGGTCGATTTCCTTCAGACCTTGAATGCTCTAACACCTTTTCGAGAGGAAATTCCTCATCTCGAATAGATTATGTAATGATAAGTACAGCACATTGGGCATATGTTCAGGATTTTAAGGTTGACAAAAGAGGGGAGAGTGACCATTTCCCATTGTGTTTAGATCTAGTTGGGAAATGGTTTTTTATCCATCCAACTCTTTCAACTGATCTGGGGGAAGAGACTATGTCACCCTTGGTAAGCAATAATCGGCGGGCAGTTAAGTGGCCTGCTATAATGGACCAAGTTGAGCCCCTCATTAATATATATAATGTTTTTAGTGAACTGCTAACTTCCTACTTAGAGTTAGGTCCAGAACACATACAAATAACACAGATCCATCAGAGATTGGTAGAGAAGATGAAACCCTACTTAACTAAACCCCAGTCAGGAACAGGTAATCATAGGTTTATAACACAGCCATCAAATCCTTGGTTTGACAAAGAATGTGTAGTGGCTAAACGACGTCTTATTGGGGCTCTAAAGACCCAAAAAATAATTGAGATTAGACGCGAAAGGAAAGAATACAAGAAAACACTGAAGATAGCCCATAGAAATTGGGATGATGCAAGTTGGGAAGATCTTATAATAGCTTCAAAGACCGGTGATCAGTCTATGTTTTGGAGGATAATTGTCCATGGGAGTAAACTAAGTAACCCAGTCCTAGACCACTCCCTAGACCCCTGTACATAGGAGACATTTTGCTAACTTATATGCTACCCCAAACGAGCCAGATAGAGATTCCTTAAGTATTACTGAGGGGCCCTTGACACTAGCACAAATTGTGCCTCTACAGTTTAGTATCGAAGACACCACACTTGCTATAGCTGCCATTAAGTTATCAAAGGCGCCCGGACCTGACAAGATACCAGGGGACCTATTAAAACATGCCCCAGAAGTGTGGGTGCCATATGTAAATCTACTATGCAATGCAATATCCAAGGGACAGCCCATTCCAGAATCCTGGAAGGGTGCTGAGTTAGTTCCCATTCATAACAAGCATTGGCATAGCCAATAGGTCTCGCTTTTGGGACATTATAAGTGTTTAGCCATGCAACAGTTGATGTTGCACCAAGGATATTGAGCTGCAGAATTAAATACTTATAAGGTCCCAAAGGCGAGACCTATTGGCTATGCCAATGCTTGTTTATATGCTGGTGAAACCTTATTGCGCACTGGGGTGAAGCTGCATTAATTGGTATACATTGGAAATAGTGTGAGACCACATAAACAATACATCCAGTAACATCACAGAGTGATTAAAAATGGTAACTTCGAGCTATCTGCTGGCAACACATTTTCAAGAAGTACATCCAAAAGGATGCACATTTTGGTTTCATGTAGTTGAACATATTCACATTCACAGCAGAATGTTGTTCACCGTTTGTTAACCATTTGTAATGAGTCAGACTGGGTTTCGCCAGATGATAGTACGGAAAGAAGGGGAGAGGAAGGGAGGAGAGGGAAGAGAGGGCAAGAGAAGAAGAGGGAGGGCGGGGCAGAGAGACGTACTGAAAATCAGGAGATGGGGTGAGGAAAAAGGTGGATTGAAGGAAGGACAGGCAGAAAGAACTTGATTTTATATAGTGTCTCGGACTATACTGCAGTTGTTTCTAAGCGCTGTAAATAATGGGTGTTACAATTATACAATTAATAGTACTCAAAACAGAGCTTCAGGAGCAGAATGCAGTGGAAGGGATAGGGCACGAGCGTAATTTATAGCAAGAGTAATGTGAGGGTAGCGGAAGGGGCTGGGGGAGAGGGAGGAAAGAGGAGAAAATGGACAAGAGCAAAACCAGAGGGGAGAGTGACGGGGCTGAGCATGCCAGCAAATGGCGACTGTAGAGTAAAACGATG
This sequence comes from Calotriton arnoldi, assembly GCA_963921515.1. NCBI lineage: Eukaryota > Metazoa > Chordata > Amphibia > Caudata > Salamandridae > Calotriton > Calotriton arnoldi. Next base: position 1,548,917 of record CAWUFW010001659.1, read on the forward strand.
TGCTATGAAAAGGGAGCGTGGAGAAGACGAAACAGGTGAGAGGACAAGAGATAATGGGGGCGCGTAGATTAGAGGAGTTGGAAATTATGGGCGCCAACGACCTGGAGAAGCAGGTGCAACTAAGAAAGGAGGACGCGCGGTAAGGTGAAAGATCAAGACAGAAGGGAAGATAAGAAGGAGAAGGTGTAAGACAGAAAGAGAGTCCGAAAAGACGTAACAAAGAATATAGAGAGAGAAGGTGACTCAATGAAGCGTCTTGGGAGGGAAAGTAGAGAAAATAGAGAGAGAAGTTAAACGGGGAAGAAGAAAGTAGGCGAGAGTTGAGAGAAAGGGGGAGGGGACAGTCACGGCGGAAAGAATACAGAAAGGAGACAGAACAGGTAGAGGACAGAAGCCACAGCACAGGGGAGGGGGTAGAGAAAAGGGAGAGAAGAGAAAAGAGAGAGGAGAAAAGGCATGGGGTGGTATGAAAAAGAGAAAGAAAATGTGTGACATAGAACGATGACACGAGAAGGAACAGCGGAGAAAAAAGCTGGATGATATAAATAAGAGACGCTTTGGGGTCTGAGGAGTGCAGAGGACAGCACACAGACGACACGCAGGTATGTACAGCGGGGACGAGAAACAGACGCGCAATACATATTCAGCGCAACGGGAGAGGGAGGGGGGGCGAACGTACAGGCGCTCTGGGCGGCGGGAGCAGAAGGTGCTGGCCATTGTACAGTCAGACATCTGTTGACATCCAGGCGGAGAGTCGAAGGTAAGGAGTGAAAGATGAGGGTGGATGAAAAGGAGAAAGGGCAGATAAGAGGGTGAAAAGGATTTTAGGCAAAAGAGAGAAAGAAAAAAATAAAACGCATAGACAGCGGTAGATAGGGAAATGAAGGGAAGCAAAATGAAAGGTGAATGTGGAAGTCATTAGAAAAAGTAGAGAACGATAAAGGAAAATTAATGAAAATGTTTTGGGAGAGAAAAGGCGACGAAGAGACAAAGGTGAAAGCAAGAGTCTAGAAGAAACGAGGAACTGGAGAACCAAATAAAGTAAAATGCAAAAATAACTGAAAAGAGGGAGTTGGGGGGAGAATATAAGAAGTAGTAAGTGAGAAGGGGTATGAAGGACCAGGTGGAAAGAAAGGAAACAAGAAAGCAAGATAAGAAAGAGTAAGGAACACGGAAATGGGAGAACGAGGAAAGAAAATTCGAAGATAAATAAGGATGGAAGAATAAGAAAGAAACAAGAAGAAAAGTGCAGCCGCCATTGTTGCCGATTAGGAGCGGTGTTGAAGATGTGGAAACAGAGTTGGGCGAGCTGCGCGACGGGACGTGTGGGCAAGGAAAGAGGCGCGCGCGCGCTTGGGAGAGCAGTCTGCTCTTTTTCAAACATACTCGTGCTTGTGGTGCGCCGCTGCGCACTCCCGCAAGGTATATGCCGCCACAAGCACGAGTATGTGCTTTGAAAAAGAGCTGCACGACGGCTAAAGGTCTCCTATGCAGCGCATGCGCGCTGCGTAGGCAAGACCTAAAAAGGGCAGCAGGGATGATCCTGCAAATTACAGGACCATAAGCCTGATAGATATTATGCAAAAAGTTTATGCCAAACAAGTTTTGGATAAGTTAAATGACTGGATAAAGGAAAAAGATGTAATTTCGCCATGTCAGGCTGGTTTTAGAAAGAAAACTAGTACAATTGATCAAGTCTTTAGACTTGTAACTCTAGCCTGGAAGTACACAAAGTTAAGAGCTGGTTATTTATATGTTGCTTTTATTGATTTAAAAGCAGCATTTGATTCGATTCCTAGGGATCTGCTATGGAAAAACATGCTGCAACAGGGGGTACCAGAAGAGATTTTAGTCCAACTCATAAGGTTGCACGAGGGTAATTTCGCTAAGGTGCATTGGGGTAAAGGTGGGGAGCTCACTGATGAGATCCCAGTTAGGAGGGGTGTGCGCCAGGGCTGTGTCCTGGCACCAACCTTGTTTCTTTTATATGTAAATGATATGGTCCAGTACTTGCAAAATTCCCAACATGATTCTCCAAAGCTTGGAGGGACTCACATCTGCGCGTTAACTTTTGCGGATGATACAATTTTGTAGTCCCAAACTCCAAGGGGTTTACAAAATCTTTTAAATAGCCTTAACAAAAGGTTTAGAAATAAACCCTATCAAAACAAAATACATGACCATGAGACCCCATAAATGTTTCAAAAATAGAATAGCTTTGAATGGAGTGACCCTGGAGCGTGTTACCAACTTTGCAGTCGCGGCTCCTGGAGGGAGAGCTGCAGGGTGGTGGGGCGGGGGAGGGGCAGGGTGGGGGGTAGTAAACTCTGGCATACAGCCGAACGGAGTTAAGTACATAAATAAATAAATAAAACGAATTACATTGCACGTGCTGCATCGCCATTTGGCGTTGCAGCGCACGCAATGCTCGATGTCACATTGAAAAAGGTTCATGGGTACCCCAGGGGCTTTGCTGCCCAGACTTTGCCTTATGGCATCCTCCACTTCTGTTAGAGAAGTTTACAGGGAAGGGGAGCTACCCAAATGAACCAAAAGGTGTTCTTTTCTGGACTTGTCCTCCACTGCATAGTAAAAGAGCTAAAGTGATGAACCTAATCCGAACTGAATATATTACAGTCACGAGGGGGTCAGCCGTCCCTCTGTCAGATCTTACTAACAGTATCCCAGAACATTTTACTACTGTCCCTCTTAGCTGCCATCTCCAGATGTACCCAAACCCTTTTATTAAAGGATTCGTTTCAACACTTTAGGGTGTTTTTATAAACCTTCCTGGCCTCCCAGACCTCACTAAGATCTTTTGAGTTTGCAGACAGCGCCTTCCTCAGGCGAGAATTAGCGGTGGATCAATGCCTGCCAAACCAATGGGGCATTCCTGAACTGGCTGAATTGGTTTAAACAGATGTCTCTTAATATAGGCACATAAATGATTATAACGGGCTAAAAGGACTTCCCCACTCACTTCTGCCAGACATCCCAAGAAAGATGTCTTATGGTTCTTTATGAGGAGGGTAAGGGTGACCCTCGGTTCCTTCAGCAACCAAACCAGTCTAAGGCCGTCACTTGAATGTTGGGTGATCTCTATAGAGACGGCAGGGTGTTTGTCCTTGTGTACCTGGAAATGCCCTACAGACAACAACAGATGCCAGAGCCTATTTTTCAATTGTGAGAATGCTTTTCGACCTCCTACGTTTCTAGCATCAATTATTATCACTTAACTAAACTAAATATTACAAGTCTTCAAAGCGGTGCATTAGATAAATACTTATTCAAAATTAGAAATGATTCCTCACATTTGTCACAGCAATCTTGGATTTTTTCCATCAATTTCCCAAAGCATTGTATGCTGTCAGGGAACATAGGACTATAACGTGAATAATATTCTGCAAGCTTCAGTTATGAACTTTTGTCAAACAATTATCTCTTAACATAGTACTTTGAACAATGTTGAGGTTTTATCATGCTCTGACTTAGCTGAGCCAAAAATCAAAATGCAAAATGCCATCTTCCTTGTCTGACTTCTTTAAAAATAAAAAAAAACTGGTGCATAGACCATTAAAAACTGTGGATGCGGACACAAAACCAAGAGGCATTCGCTTATAACAATATTCACTCTCTAATATCACAAATGATGTTAAAGACTTTGATATCTCATGTAAAGCGATTTGATGATAAGCAGAGGCTAACTGAAGGGGTTGAAAAATTTCTTGCACTTTTTAATGTTGTTAATATTTTTTCAACATTGATAGGGGATGAGGATCCACCTCAACACTCTCATTTAAATCACTCCAATGAACACATATTCTGAGGTTATCCTTAGGCTTATAGCCACTAGAACTGGAGAAAATCCGTTTGGAGGCTTACATCTCTTCGATCTCTCCCTCCTGACATTGGGCCATATTATCAAGACCAGCGATAACATTATCGCCGCTTTAGCGGCAGGAAACTGCCGCTAAAGCGGCGATAAGGGGCTTGATAATATGCCCTATAGAATTCAATAGAAGCCCAGGTTTGATGTCCTTGACACCAGAACCTGGGCTTCTATTGGAATTCTATAGGGCATATTATCAAGCCCCTTATCGCCGCTTTAGCGGCAGTTTCCTGCCGCTAAAGCGGCGATAATGTTATCGCCAGTCTTAATAATATGGCCCATAGCCTATCCAATTCTTCTCTCACCTCCTTTCTGACAGACGCAGGCACAGTCCTTACTTTGTGAACTTTTTGTTGTGCATTTTCCTTATGAATAATTTTGTACACAAATCCTTTTAATAATCCTAATGTATTACCAAAGACCTTTGGAAGTAGCTTTTCCCACTTGATACAAGCATCTTCTCTTGAAACGGTCATTATCACATCCTTATAGCCTAAAACCTGATTAGGATGATTGTTATCGAACTTGATAATCAATTCTCTTTATTTATTTATTTGTTTGAGAGTTTTATATAGCACTAGCTAGACCCGAAGGTATCAGAGCACTTCACAACAGTAAATGTTCACATCAAAGATAACAAGTCTATACAGAGCATCTGAGTCAGAGCGCTTTACAACAGTAAATGTTCACAACATAGATAACAAGTATAGTAGACATTTATGCTGCCCAATGTGAAATTAAATGCCTCCAGATGCACGAAGCTATCAGCCGGAACTGCGTACAGCTTGCTGCGGCTGGCTCCAAACAGGTGCCCAGTAAGAAGTTGAGTACAAAGAAAATGACCCATGCACTTCAAATGTACCCTGCAAAGGTGTATTGTGGAGTGTCTGGTAGATACAGCCAACCTAACAAACATTTACTTTCTTTTGAGACACAAACCTTAGCTTTTATTATTTTGCCTTTAAATTCTACATCACTGACAAAATAACCTAAAGCCATAACCATGCAGAAGAATATCAGGTGATTATAAGTGGCACTCTTAAATACACTGTCATTACCTATCAATGTATGCCTAGCCCCTGAATCTGCTAATACTTGTACATTGCTATTCCCTATTTTTATCAAGCGGTAGGGACTATCTTGGTCTGCTTCTCATACTTTCTAAATTTCTAAACTTAACTCTTTGGAAATATATTCACCTTTTATCTCTCTAATCTGATTTTGACTACTTTGGGACCGATTCCGATGTCGCGCGGAAAGCATCCCGACCGACTCGGATTTGTAATGCTTTCCGTATGACTCGACCGCGAGCCCTCGGTTCGACGTAGTACAATGCATCCCATGTGAAACACAACTGAATCGTACGGAAGGCTATCATTCCGAACGAAGGCTCCATAAACCACATCGATGCGACAGACACGTTTGTAAACGTTCAACATTCGCATGCCGGTCACGAGTCAGACTCGTATTAACACGCAGTGAGTTGATGTTGTAGGAGAATCGGTTACGGAAACGTGTCGGTCCGTGTATGAATTGTCAAAGGGGGGAGTCAAAAACACCCAAATAAAGCATTGACAAATAAAAAAATAAAAAAATAAAACCACACCCACAAATGCACCTACATAAAGGGCCAACACCATGACCATGATCCTTTGCCACAAATGCCAATACTCACAAGGAGCTTGCACCAGACATTCCTTGCTCTCTGCCTCACACACTCACACACTCACACACCCAGCACAGATATCATTTCAATAAAAAAACACATATGCACACAACTTTTTACTGATTCACACTCACATCCACACTCACCCTCACTTTCACACTCTCCCTCACCATGTCCAAAAGGAAGCATCCACGTTTTACTGATAAGGAGTTGGAAGTGCTTGTAGATGAGATTGTCAGAGTAGAGCCACAGTTATTTGGTAACCTAGTCCAACAGACCCCCCTTGCCCAGAGAAATAGGATGTGGGAGAGGATAGTTAACAAGGTGAATGCTCAAGCACCTTGCTTGCGCACAATGGAAGATATCAGGTACTATGATGTGCGAAGGAGGGTCAAGAGGCTGATGGCCAGGGAACATTTCCAAAGCCAGCAGACTGGCGGTGGCCCTCCTGCACAACCCGTCCACTTCACATCCTGGGAGGAGAAGGTGCGTGATATCCTTCCGCCGGAGGGCGTCTATGGAATCCCAGGATCACAAGTGTCTGGTGAGTACACAATCCACATTCAAAGAAAGTTTAATCACACCTCTAGAGACAGCACGTCAAAGGATAGAGTTAAACTAAGGCCAGTTTAAAATTACAAAATGTACTAGATTCTAATAGCATGTGATGTGTATGTCATATTTTATACAAAAATAACTCAAAATATATTGATAATGCAACAAACCATAACCATGTACATACTTCTCCAAAACTCACAGATAGGCCATCTGCTCCAAACAACTAGCACCAGTGTCAGACATCTTGGCCCAGTACTTTTCCACTCACTCACAGGAAAGCACAGTTACAGGTAGTCTGTTTGGGATGCCTGGGACGGTGGGTCTGGCCACAGTCACCATGGGACTTGTAGTCACTGCAAACACTCCTACACACACACAGCCCACACAGACATACTGGGATTATGCAAGCCTCACAGTCAGTGGAAAAGTACCAGCAACATGGCTGACACTGCTGCATGCTGTCTGGAGAACAAGGCCTGATGAGAGTTGTAGTCATATCAAACTACACGCACCAGTGTCAGACATCTTGGCCCAGTACTTTTCCACTCACTCACAGGAAAGCACCATCACAGGTAGTCTGTTTGGGATGCCTGGGAAGGTGGGTCTGGCCACAGGCACCATGGGACTTGTAGTCACTGCAAACACTCCTCCACACACACAGCCCACACAGTCATACTGGGATTATGCAAGCCTCACAGTCAGTGGAAAGGAACCAGCAACATGGCTGACACTGCTGCATGCTGTCTGGAGAACAAGGCCTGATGGGAGTTGTAGTTATATCAAACTACACGCACCAGTGTCAGACATCTTGGCCCAGTACTTTTCCACTCACTCACTCACAGGAAAGCACCATCACAGGAAGTCTGTTTGGGATGCCTGGGAAGGTGGGTCTGGCCACAGGCACCATGGGACTTGTAGTCACTGCAAACACTCCTCCACACACACAGCCCACACAGACATACTGGGATTATGCAAGCCTCTCAGTCAGAGGAAAAGTACCAGCAACATGGCTGACACTGCTGCATGCTGTTTGGAGAACAAGGCCTGATAGGAGTTGTACTCAAGTCAAACTACACGCACCAGTGTCAGACATCTTGGCCCAGTACTTTTCCACTCACTCACAGGAAAGCACAGTCACAGGCAGTCTGTTTGGGATGCCTGGGAAGGTGGGTCTGGCCACAGGCACCATGGGACTTGTAGTCACTGCACTCCTCCACACACACAGCCCACACAGACATACTGGGATTATGCAAGCCTCTCAGTCAGAGGAAAAGTACCAGCAACATGGCTGACACTGCTGCATGCTTTTGGAGAACAAGGCCTGATAGGAGTTGTAGTCAAGTCAAACTACATGCAACAGTCACAGACAACTCTACATTAGACTTCCATTCACTGTCAGGTAGACATAGGCCCAGATGACCTGTTTGGGTAGTGTGGGAGAAGGAGTGTTTGCACTGACAACATCACCTATCAGGCTCTATCCCACACACACACCTTCACATATAGACCAACAAGGCTACCAGGAAGAGTGGTGTCCTGACAATGATTGAAAGTGTACTTGCAGGATGTCTGACACTTTTGCATGGTGTTAGAGTTGTCCACAACTCCTATCATGGCCTTGTGCTCCTCACACCACTACCCAGTGTCAGACATCTTGATAGTACAGTGTCCATTCAGCATCAGGGATAGCATAGATCCTGGTCTGCTGTCTGTGCTAGCTGTGAAGGTGTGTGTAGGACAGGGCATGATGGGTGGGGAAGTCAGTGCAAACACTCATCCTCACACACAGACCAACAAGACAACATTTAAATGAGCTTACATTACAGTCAATTATAATGTACTGGCAAGGTGTCTGGCCCTGCACACTGATGTTTTGAGCCCAAGGCACTGTTGATGAGTAGTGGACAAATCAAACACCTGTCACCAGTGTTAGACATCTCTGAAGCACATTGCCAATCACTGTTAGGAAAGTAGACTCACAGTTAAGATATTTAGGATGTGTAGGAAGGTGTGAGGAGTACGGAGCATGATGGCAGATGGAGTCATGGTAAACACTCCTCACAAACAGCACAAACAGACCACCAAGAACCATGCATACCTGATGGTGATTAGAAATCTACTGACAAAATGGCTGACACTGGTGACATCTGCCTGTACAACTACGCACTGCTTGAGGACACATAGGCACCAGTCATCAGTGTCAGACAACTTGCAAGTACATTCACACTCACTGTCAGGGAAGCAGAGTTACAGGTAGCCTTTTGCTGATGTGTGGGAAGGTGTGTGTGGGCCAAGGCATCAAATATACTTGTAGACATTGAAAATACTCATCCACCCACCCAGCCATGCAAGCTCCCCTGGCCATATGCTTACATCACAGTGAGGAGAAGTGTACTGGCAAGGTGGCTGACACTGCTGCATAGTGTTGATCTTGAAACCAACTTCCAGCAAGGCCCTGTGCACAAAACATCATGCAACTGTGTTAGCCATCTTGTTAGTACACTTACATTCACTGTCAGGTAGCCATTGCCACAGATGAGCTGGTTGTGATGAGGAGTATCTGCCATGACCATATCTACCATCATGCTCTGGCCTCCACACACCTTCATACATAGCCAAAATAGCATATATGGGACTCTGCTTACCTGACAGTGAGTGGCAATGTGCTACCAAGATGTCTGACACTGCTGCATGGTGTCTGGAGCAGAAAGCCTTGATGTGTTTTGCAGTCAAGTCTAACAGGCACTAGTGTCAGGTATACTTCTGTGACAATTTGTATCACAATGAGGTAAGCATAGTACATGCTGGTCTGTTTGATGTGGGTGGAAAGGTGCACGTAGGACGGGGCCTTATGCAATTTGTAGCCATTAAAAAGACTACTCCTCCCATCCAGACTAGCTAACTCCACCTGGCCTAAGCCACATTCACAGTGAGGGGAAGTGGACTAGCAAGATGTCTGACACTGTTACATGGTGTTTGGAGCTCAGGTCCATGATGTGAGTTGCATTCATGTCCAAAACCATGCACCAGTACCAGCCACATTGCCAGTACATTTACCCACACTGTGAGGTAAATATAGGCAAACAGGAGTCAGCATGTCTGGGTGGGAGTAGGTGTATTTGCAACGGGTACAACTCACATCAGGTCTTGTTAGATACACTGGGGCATATTCACAAGGACTTATCGCCGAGTTATCTGCACTTTAGCGCAGCAAAAGTGGTGATAGAATTACCGCCCCTTTCGCAAGCTGGTGCTAACTGCCTACATCACCACATAACCCGCGATAGCTGCCGCAAAAAACATTGCCACCGTTGACACCGCCAACTAACGCTAATGAGATGCAGAATAGGCGTGTCAGTGCAAAAACACACGAAAAGACAACACCGCGCGATTCTCTACGGACAGCCAGATCTGCGATGCGAGGCAAAAACAGGCAATAAGCTGCGGTAGCAGCAGGGATTTAACACCTGCCTTTTGCTGGTGCTAAGCAGGACGACTACCTGCACCACAAAAGGGAGCCCAGCCCACAGCCACACCTGAAGAACAACAGATGCCATGGAGCCACTGCCCATGCAGCTCGGAGACACCTGAGGCCCACAACACCAAGCGCCACCACCCCCAGGACCCCCACACACAACTGGGCCCCCCCGGCCCACCCACCCCGGACAAAGATGTGCCACAGCAAATTACGAAATCACGAGAAAATAAGAGCCTGATGTCGCACAAATACAACAACAAACCTACATGTGTGGTCAGAATAAGGAGAAACAAACATACAACTTAGAAATCACACAACAGAACTTTATTAATACACAACACAAAACAACAATTCTGAAGAGTCCATGCGGATCCACTCCGGACAATCTGGAAGTCACAGCCTGCAAGAAAAAATCTGAGATAAGAAGGCGTGTCATGCGCTCATCAAAGGAAAGAGAGAGAGAGAAAGAAAGAAAGGGAGCGAGAGAAAGAAAGGGAGCAAGAGAAAGAAAGGGAGCAAGAGAAAGAAAGGGAGCAAGAGAAAGAAAGGGAGCAAGAGAGAAAGAAAGAGAGAGAAAGAAAGAAAGAAAGGGAGCGAGAGAAAGAAAGGGAGCGAGAGAAAGAAAGGGAGAGACAGAAAGAAAGGGAGAGACAAAGAAAGGAAGAGAGACAAAGAAAGAGAGAGAGAGAAAGAAAGAAAGGGAGCGAGAGAAAGAAAGGGAGCGAGAGAAAGAAAGGGAGAGAGAGAAAGAAAGGGAGAGAGAGAAAGAAAGGGAGAGAGAAAGAAAGAAAGGGAGAGAGAGAAAGAAAGAAAGGGAGAGAGGGAGAGAGACCGCTGCCCATGCGCACCCCGGCCCCACTGCTCACCTTCCGCCACCGGTGTGTCTCCAACCACGTGCCGGTGCCCGCTCCGAGCCCGGGACATGCGACCTTGGCAGCCTCCACATCACGCGGATGCGGCCCACTAGGTCACACACCTGAATCTGGGCCTTGAGCTCGGAATGGAAGAGTCCATTGCAGTGCACACGTCATCATCGCAGGCTGCACACCCGCTCAGCTCCATAGGTGCTACTAACTCTGTGAACCTTGAGGCAATGCCACGTGACGGTAGGCCCACGTCGCACGCAGGCTCCAGCCAACACTGCAATCCACCAGGTCCCCTATCTGAAACGAGTACACAACAGATAATTGCAGAGTCCAAATCATTGCACACGGCATCATCGCATGTCCGCCCCTGCGCACACATGCTGCTGCACCACAGCCCCTCCCACCGCCCAGCGGTGAATGTCCGCCCCTGCGCACCCAGGCCCCACTGCTCACCTGCTGCCACCGGTGTGTCCCCAACAGGGCACACCACGTGCCGGTGCCAAGTCCAAGGCCGGTGCCTGCAGCCTTGGCAGTCCCCACATCATGCGGCACCCCCCCGCGTTCCAGCAGGTCACACACTTGATACTGGGTCTTGAGTCAGAAATGGCAGAGACCATATCAGTGCACACGTCATCATCGCAGGCTACACACCCACTCAGCTTCATAGGTGCGACTAACCCTGTGCAACTCAAGCCAACGCCACGTGGTGGTAGGCCCGTGGCGGCTGCCGGACGTCGGGGGCGACTAACCCTGTGCGCCACAAGTCATGGACCCTCCATGATTGAGCCCCGTTGCACGTACGTCGTCAGGTCACCTCCGGCAGTGGGGAATGTGACGTTGCAGGCCCCTTTTATTGGCGGTGTCACATGGCCCGTGACGCATCTGCTGGATGGGTGTGGTGTGTGTGCAAACCTGCCCTCAGGGAGTGGCCGTGGCATGCTGGCAACTAGAACAGTGACCAGCAGATGCCAAGCGTGGAATCCCGGGACATGTAGCTATGTCGTCCCCCCTCGGAGCATAAGTGCAGTGGTCTGGCCTGGCATACGCCGGACCTGCGTCGGGGGTGCAAGAATTATCCCGGGGCTGTGTGCGCTGGTTCAGTCCTTGTCCGGACAAGGAAGTGACGAATGCGTGTGTCCCTGATGTCGTGACTACGCCGCACGGAACGCAATCGGCAATGTAGCACCCTGTGACTCATGTCCCACGACATGTGCAACATGGACGTCAGGGGAATTACTGACCCAACACACATCCACACTCACATACTTGAATGATCGAAGACATGACACAACTGTGCATTAGTGAATGATTTATTGTCATCCAGTGGAGTGTTGCAGCTGGAGCAGTACAGGGCCATACAGACCCCACTTCACATCATTGGCACGTGGCGGGCCAGCCAGAGTCCTTCAGGGCATGACAAGTACATCGGAAGAGGAAGAGTCTAGACCGCAGTCTGATCGCTGTGTCATCGGTCATCTAACAGAATATGGCAGTCCATGTCGAGGTCCAAGGTGAGAGCCAATGAGTGCATCGGGGGGCAGTGGAAGGTCATGATGCCAAGGGCAGAACCAAGATGAAACAGGCCAAATGGGTGGGAGGAATGCTACTGCCGCCTCATGATCAAGAAGTCTGGATCATCCACATCCTCGTCCTCTGATGTGTGCTCTGCCTCACCTGTGGGTGCTGCAGTTCCGGCTGCAGCACTGTGTGCCACTGACACATCAGGGGCCGGAGGTGGATTGTCGGCCGCACCGTGTGGCAGTGACACATCAGGTGCAGGATTAGAAATGTCTGCCGCACTGTGAGGCAGTGACACACCAGGGGGCGCAGATGGGGATGGTGTAGAGGCAGCAGCATCCATCTGCACCAGGCCTTGTGGCAGCAATGCCATGACGAGGATCTGCAGGGCATGGTACATCCCAGCTACATTTTGCTGATGTGCAGCAGTGACAGCCAACCTTTCCGCCTCCATCCGCACCATGTCCTCCATGAGCCTCCGCATATGTGCCAAGTCACTGCTGAGATCGCTGGAGCCACTCTGACTTGACAGGTGTTCTTGTCTCCGAGTCAGGACTCCAGCGATGTCGGCCAGGGCTCGTTGGAGGCCATGGAGCGGACTGTGGGTGTCCGTCAGGGACTGTAAGTGGTCCCCGAAGGGACGTAGACACCCATGGATGGCATCAAGTTTGGCTGCCAGGAGGTCAAACCCCACCCGCAACTGATCAGCCAGCTTCTCCTGGGCCTCTAACACACGGGTTTGGAAGGCCAGGTGTGTTCCGTGGGGGTCTTGGGAGACAGCCGGTGTGGCAGTTGCTGCCTGCTGTGTGGTCTGTGCAGGGGGTGGGGTCTCCTCAATGCAGCTGGGCTGCCCTGATCCTGGAGGTGGGGAGCTGATGCGGCCGATGAGCTCTCTGAGGGCTTCGGTGTCGATGATGGGGTTGTCATCCTCGTCATCAGTGTAGAGTTGTTGGGTCTGCTCTGCAGGTGGTGTTGATGGTCCCTCTGCAATGTTAAGGGGAGATGCTGCATTACATCGTGTTGACATGTTTGTACAGGCATTGTACAAGTTCACATACAGACTGCATGACGAGGTACATTGTGGCTGTGTAGGTGGAGATGCCTGTTGGATGCGGGACAGTTGACATTTCAACACCATCAGGGATGTGAGGTTGCACTTGTGCAGTTTCATCTCACATACCCCTGCTATGCCAAATGTAATTGGCCAGTATCTTCACACAAGCGGCAGCAGTTTCGCCCTCTGTCCTGTTGTCCATGTGTTGCAGTTTGTCCCACACTGTTGTCTATGCTGCTGTGCTCTGACTGTCATCTGTGTGTGCTGCAGTTTAGTCAGGGTCGCACCTGCAGCTCTGAATCTGCTGCCTCTTGTCCCTTGCAGGCGGTGTGCCTTTGACTTCTGTGTCCATGCAGTGTTGAGACGTTACCAGTCTTGGGTGGATGTGTGTCTTGGTGGGAGTGGGGACTCTGGGGCATGGTTTGTCCGCAGCTATGTTGTTGACATCAGGGGTTGATTGTGCAGGTGGATGTGTCAGAGTGTGACCTGCTCCTTTACGGATGTGGTCCACACTCAGCCACCTCAGTGTCGTTGAGTGCACCATGTCATGGTAATTGGACTGCAGGCATGGTATTCGTCATGCAGTGTCACTTACGTTGTCAGTGTGGCTCACGGAGCAGCAGCTTGGCTGGGTTCAGCACATGTGCATGGTTTGTATGTGAGCTGTGTGATGTGTGGGGTGGGCCCACTCTAGGGAGATGGTCGAGGGTGACGTACTTGGTGTGCCTATGTGTGCTGCAGTATGGCAAAGGGATCAGGGACGTGATCCGTAGTCATTGTGGGTGTGCAGTGTGGTCTGCTTATTTTTGCATGTGTGCCATTGTGCCAATCTCCCCCGTCCCCCCAGTCCCTGGTCGCTACTCACCCTGTTGCTGTTGTGTCCGGTCCTGTAGAGCAGTGTCCGGGCCCCCAACTCCTGCCACCGTATCCACACTGATGACTGTCGACACCATCTCCTCCATCTCGTCCAGCTCCTCCTGCGACGCAGGACTCCCACCTCCAGTCTGCATTGCTGCTTTGAGGTTGTTGGCGAGTTTGCTCTTGGTTTTGCGCTTGATATCAGTCCATCGCCTCTTGACCTCGTCCATTGACCTCCTCTGCACTCCGACAGCATTCACCTTGTCCAAGATGGACTGAAATATTCCATTTCTTGTGCCCAGTGACACAGTGGAGGTGATGAACAGTTGTTGATGGTGTCCTATCACCTCCGTGACCAGGATCTGATTCTCCTGCGGACTGAACCGCGGCTTCCTCTTCTTCTTGTCCTTCCCTGTCCCCGAGGGCCCTGGCTGGGGCTCCGGGGGGCTTGTGGGGTTCCGATCGTCCCCTGTGCCAGCGCCGCCTGACTCCATCATGCTTCGCTGTTGGTGTTTTTTGGTTTGGTGTTTTTTAATGTTTTTGTGGTGATTTTCCCGCCTGACGTGTGTGTGTATTGCAGGCCTTGCGCGCCTTATCACGGATTGTCTCTTCGCGATTGGGCTCATCGCACCTTTTTTCGCGTTAAGGTATGAATTTTTATCGCAGTCGCGCTAGTTGTTTCGTGGACATTTTTTGCGTTCGCGTGCGTGTATCGCACGGTATTGCCGTGTTGGGAATGCCACTTTGACACAGCGTTATTTTCACGCGATGGGCTGCGATGTGAGAAGTTGCGGTAAGCTATTTTGGCGATGTTTATCACACGTTCTTGTGAATATACCCCACAATCTTTCCAACCAGCCCAATTAGCCTAACAAAAAGTCTCCTTACCGAGAAGATACCGATACAGCGAGGGGTGCGCCAGGGGTGTGTCCTTGCCCCCACATTATTCTCTCTGTTCATTAATGATGTGACGAGCAGATTGATGGACTGCAGGAATGATTCCCCCTCCATGAATGGTGCGAAAGTCCCAATCCTGCTCTTTGCAGATGATTCTTTACTAAAATCTACAACACCCATAGGTCTGCAAATTTTATTGGATACATTTTTAGACTTTTGCAGGGACAGGAGTTTGGAACTCAACACTGCTAAAACAAAATATATGGTGTTCGGGAAAGTGCGGGGAGGACTACGTGAGATCAGGATTGCATGCGAACCTCTTGAGCGGGTAAAGCATTTTGATTACCTTGGCATAAGACTGAGTTAGTCACTTAGATGGGAACATCAGTTAAACAAGAGCTACCTTGTCTTATGTCATAGGTCTAAATCAATACTAAGATTTCATAAACAGTCATACACTCAATCCCTAACCCCAGCACTTGAAGTTTATCGTGCCAAAGCACATGCTTTAACTGTGAGCTGGGGGACACGAGTGAATGAGCTGCTTATTTTTAAGTCTACTTTTAAAATTACAGTGTTTTTATCGTAAATGCGTTTTAACTGCCTATGCTGAATCTATCGTTTTAACTGCCTATGCTGAATCTGACTTATGATATAGAAATTGACTCTGTTATTGGACGCTTAATTCATTGTTTTAATCTTGCGTTTTGCACATTGGGAAAGCGTGTTTCCTTACCTTCATTGTTTCATTCTTCGAACCACGCACAGGTTACGGGGACCACAATTACTGTTGCACTTCCTACCAGCAGGAAGAGAAGGGGCGGGACATAGAACAGACGGGAATTCCGGTTGGGGGATAAAGGCATGGACGCTGAGCGACCGCGCAGCCTGCACATGCTTTAACTGTGAGCTGGGGGACACGAGTGAATGAGCTGCTTATTTTTAAGTCTACTTTTAAAATTACAGTGTTTTTATCGTAAATGCGTTTTAACTGCCTATGCTGAATCTATCGTTTTAACTGCCTATGCTGAATCTGACTTATGATATAGAAATTGACTCTGTTATTGGACGCTTAATTCATTGTTTTAATCTTGCGTTTTGCACATTGGGAAAGCGTGTTTCCTTACCTTCATTGCTTCATTCTTCGGAGCCACGCATAGGTTACGGGGACCACAATTACTGTTGCACTTCCTACCAGCAGGAAGAGAAGGGGCGGGACATAGAACAGACGGGAATTCCGGTTGGGGGATAAAGGCATGGACGCTGAGCGACCGCGCAGCCTGCACATGCTTTAACTGTGAACTGGGGGACACGAGTGAATGAGCTGCTTATTTTTAAGTCTACTTTTAAAATTACAGTGTTTTTATCGTAAATGCGTTTTAACGGCCTATGCTGAATCTATCGTTTTAACTGCCTATGCTGAATCTGACTTATGATATAGAAATTGACTCTGTTATTGGACGCTTAATTCATTGTTTTAATCTTGCGTTTTGCACATTGGGAAAGCGTGTTTCCTTACCTTCATTGCTTCATTCTTCGGAGCCACGCACAGGTTACGGGGACCACAATTACTGTTGCACTTCCTACCAGCAGGAAGAGAAGGGGCGGGACATAGAACAGACGGGAATTCCGGTTGGGGGATAAAGGCATGGACGCTGAGCGACCGCGCAGCCTGCACATGCTTTAACTGTGAGCTGGGGGACACGAGTGAATGAGCTGCTTATTTTTAAGTCTACTTTTAAAATTACAGTGTTTTTATCGTAAATGCGTTTTAACTGCCTATGCTGAATCTATCGTTTTAACTGCCTATGCTGAATCTGACTTATGATATAGAAATTGACTCTGTTATTGGACGCTTAATTCATTGTTTTAATCTTGCGTTTTGCACATTGGGAAAGCGTGTTTCCTTACCTTCATTGCTTTCATTCTTCGGAGCCACGCACAGGTTACGGGGACCACAATTACTGTTGCACTTCCTACCAGCAGGAAGAGAAGGGGCGGGACATAGAACAGACGGGAATTCCGGTTGGGGGATAAAGGCATGGACGCTGAGCGACCGCGCAGCCTGCACATGCTTTAACTGTGAGCTGGGGGACACGAGTGAATGAGCTGCTTATTTTTAAGTCTACTTTTAAAATTACAGTGTTTTTATCGTAAATGCGTTTTAACTGCCTATGCTGAATCTATCGTTTTAACTGCCTATGCTGAATCTGACTTATGATATAGAAATTGACTCTGTTATTGGACGCTTAATTCATTGTTTTAATCTTGCGTTTTGCACATTGGGAAAGCGTGTTTCCTTACCTTCGTTGCTTCATTCTTCGGAGCCACGCATAGGTTACGGGGACCACAATTACTGTTGCACTTCCTACCAGCAGGAAGAGAAGGGGCGGGACATAGAACAGACGGGAATTCCGGTTGGGGGATAAAGGCATGGACGCTGAGCGACCGCGCAGCGGACGCGCGCAGCGGGCGCGCCGCTGGCGCGCCGAAGGCGCGCCAAAGGCAAGCCCGTCTGCGCCCGTCCGCGCTCGCTCGGCGCCAGGGGCCAGGAATCCTGTTGGATCTGTTAATAAGAGTCTCTCCTACACGTCAGAACAACTAAAGGGTTGGATGGGCGCACCGCAAAGTAAGTGCCTACACCATATGTTGCCCGATAGTGAGACCAGCATCTGCCCACACTGTCTGTTCAGATTTTGTCCATGGAATAGGCCTCCCACAGTTACCAATCATAATTTGGGGCTCAAAATGTTCTTATTGAATTGTCGATCTATGTCAAAACATGCACTAGAAATTCATCTACTACTTGAGGAAGAGAGCCCAGAGGTGCTGTTTTTAACTGAAACATGGCTCAATGGTGAGGCTAATTTCTCTATTGTTCAAGCACTCCCGGCTGGTTACGCTATCCAAAGGCTGGATAGGGGTATAGGAAGGGGCGGTGGTCTTGCGATTATTCACAAAATGGAATTTGACTGTCGCACCACCGCAAGTCCGCTAACCGATTGCGAAAGCCTTGCCTTTGCAATTCGGATCTCTCATGTCTGCACATTCTCGGGGATCTTGATCTATAGACCTCCAGGACCCCTCAATCGATTTAATAATGAGCTCCTTGAGACAGCAGCTAAACTGGCCAACAGTAGTGCTAACCTCACGCTGTTAGGGGACCTTAATCTCCATTTCGAGAATAGCCTTCATTCAGATGTGTACGACTTAACTGAGGGGCTAGCTGTCTTCCAACTTTCACAAAAAGTAGCAGGTCCCACCCATATAAAAGGCCACTTATTGGACCCCATTTTTTCCAATTTGGAGAGTCTTTTAGCTGGAGATCCTGTTAGGCTCCCATGGTCTGACCATTTTTTAATCCCTTTTACTTGGACTCCGCAAGTGACCTCCACAGCGACCATGGGGCATAGAAAATGCTCACGCACATGGTCCAAACTTCCAATTGACTCATGGGTAACAACGTTGGAATTGTCCAGGCCCAGCTCCGATCCCGACCCTGTAACGGCCAATTATAAATTCAACTATTGGGTAGAATCGTCATTGAATTCTGTCCTTCCAAATAAAATAACATTTAATAAGGCAGAAACCAAGCGTAATCCGTGGTACTCCCCAAAACTTCGAGTACTTAAGAAAACTTGTAAGAGAGCTGAAAGGAAATGGAGGAAGGATTTTTCTGCCAACTGCAAACAAATTTATAGAGAGGCCATTAAAACTTATAAAATTGAAATTCAACGTGCCCAAACTCTATATTACGAAGAGAGAATTTTGGCAGCGGCTAATTCTCCTCGCGAAATTTTTCGCATCACTAAGGGTTTGATCACCATCCCTACCCCCTCATTGTATCTGAAGATACCTTAGCACGATGTAATGCTATGGCAGAGTTCTTTTCGAACAAAATCCAAGCTATTTACTCCTCCTTCCCTCAAAGAATACCTCAACAACTTATCGGAGATCAGGAAAATTTGGTCAATGGGAGAGGTAGTCTAATTGAGGAAATCCCCCACTTACCTCGTCCACGCTGCTTGATTTTTGAGTAAATTAAAATCCGGTTCTCCCACAGATCCCGCCCCCAATATCTTAAACCAGGCTTCTGAAATCCTGGCCCCAGTAATCCTTAATCTGATAAATGCCTCTCTCTCCTCCGGCATAGTCCCTACACTGTGGAAACAGGCTATGGTTAAAGCCTTATTGAAAAAGCCTACCCTGGACTCTGAAGTCTGGAGTAACTATCGCCCCATCTCCCTGCTGCCGGCCATCAGCAAGATCACAGAGAAATATGTGAACTCTGTTCTATCTACCTTCCTGGAGAGTAATAACTGTCTCCATTCCTCCCAGATGGGTTTTAGACCTCAACATGGTACCGAGACGGCTCTTCTGGTGGTTGTGGAAGAGGCGAGAAAAATTCTAGACGCAGGAGGCTGCGCGGCTATCATTCTTCTAGACCTAAGCGCAGCCTTCGATACGGTCAACCACCAGCTGCTGATAGAAAGATTAGGTGAGGTAGGAATTGCGGGGACTATGCTCAATTGGTTCCAATCATTTTTAGAAAACCGATCTTTCAAAGTTTTTGAAGACGATATTTCTTCTAAACCTTTTCCGCTGGTTTGTGGGGTGCCTCAGGGCTCCTCCCTCAGCCCCACACTCTTTAACGTGTATCTGAGGCCCTTGGCTGAGATTGTGTTACCATTTGGGATTCAGATAATCACGTATGCTGACGACACCCAGTTGGTTGTGTCTGTCAACCAGCGGGATCCCTCCAGCCCAGGTCTTGCCCTTTGTCTGGAAAAAGTATCAAGGTGGATGGAAGAGTCATTCTTGAAACTTAATGGAACCAAAACAGAATTAATGCTCTTAGGGAACAAACAAAATCTAAACTTTGAGCTACTCTGGCCCAGCTCCTTTGGTCCTGCCCCCACTCCCAAATATCAAATCAAGAGTCTGGGTGTTTGGCTCGACCAGAACCTTGATTTTAAAGAACAAGGGCAAAAGGTAGCTGCAAGCTGCTACGGGATCCTCCGTATGATCCGTAAAGTGCTTCCACTACTTCCTTTCCCTGCAAGAAGAGTCCTAGTTCAGGCTCTCATTTAGTCACGACTTGACTATGCTAATGCTCTTTATCTTGGAGCCCCTGGATCATCGATACGGAAGCTACAGATTGTTCAAAACTGCGCTGCGCGCATGCTTATGAACATCCCAAAGCGGTCTTCCGCTAAACCTGCTTTGGCATCCTTACATTGGCTTCCTATCCGTGAGCGCATAGAGTTTAAGGCTCTTTGTATAGCCCACAGGTCACTCTCAGGTAAGGGATCTCCGGTCATCCAGTCCCTTCTCCACCGATACCGTCCCAATAGAGCCCTCAGGTCAGAAACTAAATCTCTACTGTCAATCCCAAGAATAAAGAGAGCACGAAGTGGCGGCCGCCTCTTTTCGTATAATGTGGCCAAGATCTGGAATGGCCTGCCTCCGCAGATCCGTGACCAACCCAATTACCTCATCTTCCGGAAGCAGATTAAAACTTTACTCTTCCCTAAATGAATGGCTTTCAGTGTAAGTGTGTTAGCAGGCAATAGCGCGGGGATGCCCTTGGGTAACCAGGCGCTTTATAAATCTTGTTTTCATTTCATTTCATTTCATTCATTTCATTCATTCATTTCAAAGCCCAAAGTGGAGCGCTGTATGGAGCAGAGATATGGGGCCATACTAGTGTAAATAAATTAACGATCTGTGAAATCATCTTTGCCAGGTCATTCATTTCGGTACCCATTACCACTCCATTTATTCCCCTATTTTGTGATCTAGGGATGAAGAGAATAGGTGATATGGCTGCTTTGAAACCCCTAACCTGTTGGTTGCGATTGTGGACAACCCCTCAGCTCACTGACTACCGTAACTCTATGAGGGAGGTACTTATGATCAATGGTGCAAAAAAACTACCGTGGTTTAAACATATCGCAGATTGGTGTAAATCGATGAACATGTTGGATCTATGGGAATGCCCAGACAAGGCCACAAGAGGTGATTTACTGAGACTAAAAGCCAGGTATTGGGCGGTGGTGGAGGAGCATTATGCTATTAAATCAGCTAATGATCAGTTAACATCAAAATATTTAACTGTTAAATCATGTCTGCAATTTGAACCTTTTTTGGATCAAATTTCGCCCCCCCTTGCTAAAAGTTTACATGTCAGATTCAGATATGGCAACCTGCTCCTAAAGTTTCCTGGAAAAGAGGCTGTTGGTTTACTAATAGATTCTTGTCCTGCCTGCATTAGAGCCAAAGAGACCGAAGGACATGTACTTTTCTTTTACCAACAGATACGCAGGAGGTGGATAAGACCAATTTGCCTAAACCTTGGAGCCAGGCAATAAAAGATTGCATACAGAATCTTAAAAACGGACGTATCAGGGCCAATAGTTTTTGCCGTTAGTCGCTTTTTATTTGCCTTCTGGATAACTCGACAGAAGCTTTTACCTTAGGTTGCACTGCAATATTATACGCTCCCGATTGTGATATGCTGGATAATGAAATTAATGTATTGTGTATTACATTCGAGCTCCTCCTCTCTTTTTATTGTCCTTGTAAGTGGCGTGGTTATCAACTAGAAGGTTGTACTGTAGTTGTCTTTTATGTATTTTTAATGTGGGTTTTTATCAACCATCTTTTTATTGTATATTTTAATCAAGCTTTGGAGATGCTTTCCTATTTTATATTTTTAGATTGTAAACTGATGATTGTTCTATTTTTGTATACTTTGATGGTTTGAAACAAATAACCGAATAAAGTTATTTGAAGAAGACTGGAGTAGCAATGTACTGACAAGATGTTTGACAATGTGGACTGGTGTTTTTAACTCAAGTCCCTGTTTGGATTTTTACAATAATCAGACACCAGGCACAAGTGTCACACATCTCAATCTATTCCCAATCACCGCACGGAAAACCTTCTGACATGTGGTCTGTTTTCACTGTATGGGAAGAGTGTGTGAAGGACAGTGCCTGGTGGGAGTTGCAGTAATGTGAAACAATACTACATCCACCACGAACAACCACTTTACCTGGGACAATGCCTAACTGACAGTGAATGGAAGTGCAACAGCAAGATGCCTGACACTGGTGCATGGTGTTTTCTGCACAAGGTCTTTTCTGGGATTTTGATTCACATTTACCACCATGCATCAGTGTCTGCAGCCTTGTCAGAACACTAACCATCACTGCCAGTTAGCCAAAGTCACAGAGGACTGTGCTGGGCTGCTTGGAGGAGGAGCATTTCTAAATCCAACTAATCACATCAGGCAGTGGACAACATACACCTTCATCAACATCACAAACAGAGCAACAGGAACTAAGCGTACACAGTGATTTTGACTTTACTAGCAGGATGCATGACACGGGGCACTGGTGTCTGACTTATCAACAAATAGCAACATTGACTTGTGCTCAAAACACCAGGCACCAGTGTCCGCCAGACTTGCCAGTACACATCCACACACTTGCAGGAAAGCATAGTTCCATGTGTGCTGCATTTGCATGCAAGAAAGAGTATGCGAAGTACATGGCCTGATGGGATGTCTGTCCATTGTGAACACTCATCTGCAGAAACAGCCGTATAAGACCACTAAAAACCGTGAGAACCTGTCAGTGAGTGGACATACTAATATGAAATGGCAGAGACTGTGGCATGCTGTGTGGTGCACAAGGCCATGAGGCAAGTTGTCTATAAGTCAGAAACAAGTTCCCAGTGCCAGACAGCCGACCATTACATTTGGACACACTGTGAGCTAAGCTCATGTCTTGGTTGCCTGTTAGCACTGGGCATGAAGGTGCATGTAGGAGTGGCACTGATGGGACTTGGAATAACAGCAAACACTTTTACACACACAGCACAACCACTTCATTGTGGGCTATGTCTGTCTCTCTGTGAGTTCATGTGTACTTGCAAGATGGCAGACACTGGGGAATGTCGTCGGAACCTATCACAACTGCCACATTTGCCTATGTGCCACAAAGACCAGCCAACATAGACACATATCTTTCACATACAATCACAAACATTGGCTGCACAACACTCTTCCGTGTTGCATGGTGGGGCTGGTTGGGAGGAGGGCTGTAAGTTTCACAAATATACAACAATCAGTCAAACATCAGTTAATCATAGTTCTTTGCCACAAAATGACACAAAGGTAAGAATGTGAAATCATTTGACCATGGAGTCAATGTACAAAGTACATGATCTGTGTAGACACAAAGTTAAACTGTCACACAATTTTCCTACTCACAGCCATTCACATGTGTAGAATGAGATGAAAACAAGAAGCACCTCAATCACTCCATTCCCACACCTATCAGGCTAAGTTAACAGAATGTGAGTGTGTAGGCAGACACACCAATGTGACTGCTAAACACATTTACTAAGACCAGTACACAGGCCCAAAAAGAGAACACACAAAGGGCAAGAAAGTGTATGTATCTCACTGTGAAAGTAAATATGTGTAAACCCAAACACACCTGTGTCATTCATAGGGTGTCAATAACCAGTCAATGTCTTCCAACATGCAATGTGAATTAAACACAACAGGCCCTTTGATGCACATACCTGGACATGTCCATCAATCCTCCTCTTGTCTCAAAAATAGGCATCACAAAAAATATGTCTGCATCATGGACGAAGGAGTAAAATCTATTTACAGTTGCTTATCATGAGATTTGTCAGCCTATGTAATGTGTCTGATTGGAGGGGCAGTTGACATTCACATCAGTCATTGTGTCATGTCTGTACCTACAGGGCCAGCTGAGGACACCACTGGAACCATCCAGGACAGCCAGGCCCAGACTCCGATCAACCAAGAGCCCTCCGTCGTTGATGACTCTCATCGTTCTTCTGATGACGACGACAGACCTGGCCCTTCTGGCATGGGTCATCCCACAGCACCAGTGGCGCTAACACACCGATCCTCTGCAACCACTCCTGCCTCAGCTGCCAACACCCAGCTGACCCCTACCCACACAGACACAGCATCCCAGGAGACCACCAATAGCACAGCAACACAGGGCACTCTTGAGTTACCCAACAACACCAATGACAACGATGAAGGAGGCTCCGTGTCGACTGTGCCAGCACCAACTGGTCCTGCCCGGGTGGGTAGGGGTGGTGGGAGGTGTAGTGGGAATCGGCATCATCATGCAGCTGGTGCCGATGATGTGAAGATCCAAAACCTCTCCAGAATCCTCAATGCATATGAGGATTTACAAGGAGAGATGGGCCAGGTCATAGGGATCCTCAGGACTATGCAACAGCAGCAGGCAGACTAAAATGAAAAACTGGACATGTTTATGTCAAAAATGGATGAACAGACAGCAGTGTACAGGGACATTGCCACCTCCCTCCGCAATATTGCCACCAACATCTCCACACCTCCCTGTGTGCCTACCACATCCACTGCAACAACATCTGAAACAGCCACAGGGAGGGATGTGGACTCTGGCGGAGAGACACCTGCACCGCAGCTGCCTGCACCTAAGGGTCCCCCTGAAAAACGTGGAGTCGGTCGTCCAAAGAAGAAACAGTGAGAGACAGATGTATACGCATCACACCCAGGAAGTGACTACCTGCTCCTGATATCCTCCATTGTGTGCCAACCATTCACTTTGTTGATTGTCACAGAACTCTCCCACATTGGCTGGAGGGTCTAAGGTGTACTATGGACTCACATAACTGTGCATCTACTTTGGAATACCTCATCTACAAACACTACCAACTATTATCTGCACTTATATAAGTTTGTTTGGTTTGTTGATGATACCACCATGATGTGCACTGATATCTTCACACTATGCACTCAACTAAATCACTCTGCACCCAAAAAAGTGGTAATGTCATTACTTTGAATAACTAATGTAATAACTGTAATGATGTTGAAAAAGGCAAAGAAGCAAGTGTGCACAACATTGGGAACACATCACTTTGAAGGAGTACATTACTGTCTTGTGAGTATATGTACATTGTCACAACATGATAGATGGACACAACCAGGTCATGGCACAACCCGTAGGACATGTTACAGATGCAATGCAAGTATATTGCTTAAAATGCTAGCACCATGTTCAAAGACAATAAATAAACTTTTTTTAGCATAACAGTACATCATGGAGCATGTTTAGTTAAAAAAAAACCTTTGGATGTGTGAAAACACACCAGGCACAAATGATTGTGTATCATAGGTTTATTTCCCTGACACAACCTGGCACATTAACCCAATTTAAATGGACATCACACAGTAAGAAAAAGGTGTAAAGTGAAGAAAAATATCCATCAGTCCAAAGGGAATAGCATGCCATGGATTTACAAACAAGTCCAATGTTGGGGTAGGTCACATCATCAGGTGTTTTGTGAGGTCACAAATTGCATGGTTGACACGGCCAAGTACTCTGGCAAGGAGAAACATAGAACAGAGTTAGGCACACAGGACTAAGCCTCTTCAATTTTGACAAAAATGTCAGCTGAAACACAAGATTGTCAGTGTGTACATTATCTTTGATTCACAGAAACACTGTACATCTCAACTTTTCCATCTCACAAACACTTATCATACAATTAACATCATGGCAATTTTTATACACTCACAAACATACATACACATTGTGTACCAGCAACACAACAACAAACACTTGGGGGTACTCCCCTACTTTCATTGCATACCTACACTCATGTGAAGAAGTTGTTCATAAGTTGTTGCCTCAAATCCACGCCATCATCATCATCATCCCCACAGTCGTCATGTCCCATTCCAGGATCCTCCCTCGCTGGCGGATGCTGGTCTCCATCGTCCTGTATAAGTGGAATTTCCCTCCGTATAGCCAGGTTGTGGAGCATGCAGCAAGCAGTGACAATGTTGCACACCTTCAACTATGCATATTGTAGGGTGCATATTGTAGGGCTCCTCCCATCCGATCGAGATAGCGGTATCTTGTCTTCAGGAGGCCGAAAGTACGCTCAATGACTCGTCGGCTTCTACCATGTGCCTCATTATACCGCATTTCGGCAGGCGTGACTGGGTTACGTAGTGGCGTCAGTAACCAAGGTTGGTTGGGGTACCCAGAGTCTCCTACATTGAAAACAGAAAATTAGATTCTGTAGTTGGTTGACCGAGCATTATCAGACATACAATCTACACACACCACAGCACACATATGTCACATCACCTACCAACAAGCCAAGCATGGTCATGTTGTGCCTGTGACATCAAACGGGGGATGGCACTGTTCCTCATGATGTAAGCGTCATGTGCAGATCCAGGGACACGTGCACAGACGTGCGAGATGGACATGTCTGCCAAACAAACCACCTGGACATTAATTGAGTGGTAATGTTTGCGGTTATGATACACTACCTCATGAGCCTGTGGTGGCACCAATGCAACGTGGGTGCCATCAATGGAGCCAATTATATGGGGTAACTGTCCCAATGCATAAAATGCACCCTTGATGTCTCCAAATTCTCCAGGTGTTGGAAACTTTATGTATTGGCACAGAAAATTCATCAACGCAGCCAAAACATCTCGCAGAACACGGCTGAACATGGTTTGTGACATCCCACCAGATGTTGCCACTGTGTACTCAAATGTAGCGGTGGCAAAGAAATGTAAAGCTGCCATAACCTTCACTTTGGCCGTCAGTGCACTTGGATATGGCCGACCAGGCTGTAGATGAGATGACAACTGCGCAGTAAAGCCTTCAATGATTGGCCTTGTGAAGCGGTACTTCCTGATGGTGTCACGTTCTTCCATGGTTGCCAGGTCTGGAAAGGGCCTGTGGACTGCAGGTCGTCTGCGATACCTATGTGTAGAGTATGAACACAGTTGTTGTCAAGTCACAATGTACCATGCAACATGCTTAGAGACAAAGGGAACATGAAATGTGAACACAACTGAACCTATAGATCCTTCAAATACATGATTTAATTATCAAACATTTTCCTTATATACATATGCCAGCATCAGTACCATAAACAGACATGTTATCAGGGTATGGTGACACAGCAATTATAGTGGTGTAATGTATAAGTTACTAGTGTCTGACAGCATGAATGTCTGCAAACAGCACATTTTCCAAGGATCAATAGTTAAAATATGTCACTTTAATGTGTTTAAAAATGTTACATGTACATTAATAAGACTGAATAGGAACATGTCATTCAAGAGATGTGTAACACATGATATACACATCATCTCAAATACACAGTCATGCCCAACACTGTCACAGGTTGGACACTGTCATTCATTTATGTCTACTTTACACATAATTTCACATACACAGATTATTTTCAATGTAGTGGATTTAGAAATAGGTAACAATATCATACACTGCAGTCTGGGGCACACAGATAGACTAGTAATTCACATTGCACAAACCAGATGAACATGCATAATGATTTCACTGTCCAATCATCCAATGGTTAAATCCTTAGCCATTACTGACACCACAGACATCTACAGTCTGAAATTTTTTAAATTGTGCAATTGGTCATACAGGACACTAATGCAGTGCCAAGGCAAGATTGCACATGTACATCCACACATAAAATGATGTTCACTGTGACCAATACAACGCAGAAAACAGCACTTCCAATCCAGACATGCTTTACATGCAAATTATACAATGTGGCATGTGTCCCTTAAGGTTAGCTCCTCATGGGAGTGTGTCTCATTAATGTACAGCTCATTTTTTTTATATATAAGGTGCATACACACATGTACTGTACTAACATACATAATTCACAACAGTGTGTGCTCTGACAACCGATTATTCAAAGGACGCGTCCACCGCATCAGAAACGATTCGTTTACAGCCATTGGTTGTCATGGTGAAAGACGTGGGTGAGTATTCAAAGGACGCGTCCTCCGCATCCGAAACGATTCATTTACAGCCATTGGTTGTCACGGTGAAAGACGCGGGTGAGTATTCAAAGGACGCGTCCTCCGCATCCGAAACAATTAGTTTATAGCCATTTGGTTGTCATGGTGGAAGACGCAGGTGAGTATTCAAAGGACGCATCCTCCGCATCCGAAACTATTCGTTCACAGCCATTGGTTGTCATGGTGAAAGATGCGGGTGAGTATTCAAAGGACACGTCCTCCGCATCCGAAATGATTCGGTCACAGCTATTGGCTGTTTGTTGGCATGGTGAGCGACGCGTGTTTTGACTCATTTCTTCAGCGCCAGGAAAACGACTCTGTTACCTCACATCACCAATGTGTCCATTTCAAAAGAGATCACATGAAGAGGGTTTGAACGTCGCAGTAGGCATGTCATTTGCTAGTAAAGTAATGCATTGGCACGATTCGTACAATGTGAGCGACGCAAACCTATCACTTTTGATGCATGTATTTGAGACCGCCTCTGCTGTTTAGATATAAGTCTGTTTGTTCCCTAGAGACTTCACTTGCCAGCACTACCTGCTTTATTCCTGCACCTCCCCATCTCTCTGCTGCTGTGACAACATCCTCTGGTAGCCACAATGGCAAGGACACACCCCAGGGCCCCAGCTTTCACTGAGGAGGAGAATCAGGCCCTGCTGGACACACTCCTGCCACTACACAGCCAGATGTATGGCAAACCAGAGGAGCAGGTGAGTGAGATTGACAGTGCATTGCCCTTGGACATGTGTGACAACTGTGCATTACTGGCAGTAGGAATGTCTATCAGAGATATTCATGTATGCTATTTTAAAATATAACTGGGTGTCTGGAACTGATTTTGACAGGCACACTGCTGTAGAAGTGTGTGTCCTGGGGCAAACATGTCATCACTGTCCCAAATGGAACAGAGATTAGATTGTACACATGACTGATGCACATGATGCCACATGCATTACCTTTAGTTATTTGTTAAAACATGTAATGATCTAGGTATATTAGTGTATGATAGAGACACATGACGCATGTGGACTAAGGGACTATCCAGTCGAAAATAGATTCCTAGGCAATGTGCAAATTTTCAAACATAACGATGTGACTTTTAAAAGAAGAAACTCAGTGTAAAAGGAAAAGGAAAAAGAAAAAAAGGATATATTTTAATATACATTTTTAATCTTGATCAATTGAGTACAATAATAATATGTAAAACGATTTAAAAGACATCAGATTAATGACATTGTAAAATACCATACATGAATCAACCTTATACAATCATTCAATACATGTACGACCTGTCTAAGATACAATTAAAAACCATAAGTGGCAGAAAGTAAATCTTCGACGCGCGTTTCGGCGCAGTAGCGCCTTTGTCAGGAATTGCCACAAATTCACCTAAAAACAATAATTAAAAAACACACTGAGAATCACATTTTTTTCTCTTTTTAAAAAAAATAAAAAGACAGCAGATATATTTTTTATGCCTTCATTTTAACAAACCAACTATCACAGATGTGTGTTTTTTAATTATTGTTTTTAGGTGAATTTGTGGCAATTCCTGACAAAGGCGCTACTGCGCTGAAACGCGTGTCGAAGATTTACTTTCTGCCACCTATGGTTTTTAATTGTATCTTAGACAGGTCGTACATGTATTGAATGATTGGATAAGGTTGATTCATGTATGGTATTTTACAATGTCATTAATCTGATGTCTTTTTAAATCGTTTTACATATTATTATTGTACTCAATTGATCGAGATTAAAAATTTATATTAAAATATATCCTTTATTTCTTTTTCCTTTTCCTTTACACTGAGTTTCTTCTTTTAAAAGTCACATCGTTATGTTTGAAAATTTGCACATTGCCTAGGAATCTATTTTCGACTGTATATTTACTCCTGTCCTAGGAATTGTGAATACAATTTTACAGGGGGTCCTTGATATTTGCATTTGACTAAGGGACTATCACCATGTCATCCTTACAGGTCAACTCCCATGAGAAGGACAGAATGTGGCTGACCATCGCCAAGAAGGTGCGTGATGTGGGGGGTCGCATATCGTCGTGTTCCTCATTGCCACAAGAGGTGGCAGGACCTTCGTGGCTGGGCCAAGAAGATTGCTGAGGTCCAGCTGGGCCTGTCACAATGGGGCAAGCGAGGTGGCCGGCGAAGATTGACCCCCACAATCGACGCATCATAGCGGTGGTCTTCCCTGACCTGGATGGGCAGTTGAAGGCCCAACAACAGCAAGGAGGGGGTGAGTCACTTACATGTTGCATTTCTATCTTTATCCCAGCAGGTTTTGTGATCTGAGCTTGATGGCACTTTTAGTGGTTGTAAGTCTGCCAAAGTGCAGGCATTCCCACTAGATGATAAAAGCAGATGGAGCAATAGATGACAGGTAATGACCCATTCATCAGGGACATGTGAATTAGTCATGTTCAGGGATTGTAACAGTGTTGACATGCACATGTGTGCTTAATAATTTACACAAGACGTGTGTATGAGTTTGAGCATGAATCCCATGGCTTTACAAGTGTCTGCACGTCCACTGATGTGTGATCCTGTTCTCAGAGTGGTCTGAACAAATCATTGAAGTATGTTGTGATAGGCGATTCCAATTTTGCAAATCACATGCTAAACATTTTGTAAAAAAGGATTTCTCCATGTAGAGACATAGATTGGTTCGTCTTGGTCCGTGTGCAAAGGTCTTTTTCACTGACGTGCTGCCAATTGTAATCACATGTATCCCAGGGGACATTCACAGCTAGGGTAACTCGGGTCACATGTCACAATGTCCTTCCCATGATGTCATGTCAAAACATACAGACAACATTTGGAAAAGTGAGTCCATGTGTAGGAGTATGTGATGGAGAAATCACAAGCCATTCATTGTAAAACACAGGTTGTCACTGATTGCAACATGTCTTGATTTTTGAGGTATGATGTAAACTTCACAGTCACAACTGTTGACATGCGTGTTTACGGTCTTGAATACTCAAACATGATGGTTTGGTAAACAAGGTTTTTTTTGCATTACTGTCTGATTCTGAGATGTAAATTGTGCACCAATTGTCAAAAATGTGTTAACCACATGGTACGTAAGACATGAACAATCTCAGCAATAGAAAGTGTGCATACTTTTTAATCAAAGGAAGGGACAGTCAGACTTTGTCCATATGATGTTGGACTTGTTCAGTGTAGGCAAGATTGTTCAACAGTGTTGACTGTACTCATGCTGGAAATGGGTTCAGTCACAACAATCCATGCAGTCATTGCACCCAGATGTGCCAGTGGAATGGTTTTCCGCCTGAGGCATTGTGAAGCAGAAATTTTCAGACGTGGCCGTTTGTAGACCATTAATTACATCTATGAAACTTTATTTGCTTTCAGTCTTCAAATATATATGATAATGCTACATGACACCGTGCATAGATGACACAGGACAGTGTGCTACATGCCTGTCAGACCACGAATGCGTACTGCCTTGGTGTCTCCATGATGACACTCATATGTGTCTACTGACATTGGGTATGCAAAATTACTGAACACGTTATCAATCACTAAGAACTGTGTAATATGACTCATGCAATGAGTATGCATTGTGCATGTTTGACAAGGTAGACATGTGAGCCGTGACATATGAGCCAATGGTTCAACATTAGATGACTAATGATTTCAGGATGTGATTCATATCAACTTTTTGATGGCTCTACTCACATGCAGAAGAGGAGAAAGTAATACCAGTACACAAGTCCATCATGAGTACAAGACAAAACATTCCCTGCCACAAACTTCATTAGTCAACATTCTTGTTCTGTACTTTGATGTTGATACTTGCAAAGTTGCTGATCACATCATGTGTCATTGAGCAATGTGAAAGTGGCAGGCTAACAAGTACCACTTCTGTTAATGCAGCATGTGCTAATAGCACAACTCAATGTGATGTCTGATATCTCTTTACATCTGTGTCTTAACTATGTGTCAACTAGGTATGGATGACTCATGTAAATCTTTTTCTTACTTGGTCACAGCATCATCAGCTGACACAGGAGCGGAGAGTGCCATGTATGTTGTGGGAGCAGAACGTCAAACTGGGTCCAGTGAAGAGTCATCGGCGGGGGGACCCAGTGACGGAGAGGGTGAGGGGAGTCTCACTGGCAGCAGATCTGCAATAACATCTACAGCTTCTGAATCAGATCACAGCTCCGGTGAGGACTCCCATGTGGTGGTGGGGGACACAGAGACTGCATCTACAACATCAGAGTCCACCTTCACCACCACTACCAATGCCACCCTCCCTGCTGCTCCCAGTTCCACTGTCCGTGGCCGCAACCGTGTTAGGGGCAAACTATCCTTTGGGCCAGGCACCTCCCCCCCGGCACCTGTCTCCCCTGCTGCCCTCAGTATAGAGACCAATGACCTCCTGAGGCAGATCTCTGTGGGGCAGACATCAATGCTGAGTGTCCTCCATGCACACATGACTCTTTTGACAGACATGTCATCGTACATGGAGGGCATTCACTCAAACATGTCTGCCCTGCAGAGATCAAATCAAGCGATGGCCTCAACACTGACAGCAGCAATATCTCTCCTCCAGCAGTACCTCCCCCCTCCTACCTCTTCCTCATCCACCATCCCAGCTACCCTCCCTGACCCAAGCACATGCAAACACACACAGTCACACACTGCAACATCCACACGCAGCACACAAACACGCAGACAAAAGTAACAAGCCACACCCACAAACACTCATGCTACAGACAGCACACTCACACAGAAGGAAGTGACAGCACCCGATACACATGCATCCACTGACACTCCGCATACCTCACAACCCTCTGCCTCCACAACCCCTACCCTTTCCGCTCCTGTACCACCCTCAACCCAGGCTCCCCACCTTGTTCCCATTGAATTTTTCCCTACACAGACATGCACCTCCCCTCCTAAGAAGAGGAAGTATCTACAGGATGTCATACCTGCAGCATCTGCTAGCCCCACCACACCCTACAAGGAACAGAAGGCATCAACTACCCGTAGAAAATCCCTCCGGTCCCAATCCAAAGCATCCACTCCTACACCCCATAGATTCCCGGACAAGCCCAGTACATCAAAATTGGCTAAAACACCCACTAAAAAGACACCTCCCCATCCCATTTCAGAGTCACCCCTCACAAAATTTAAGATCCCTAAATTAGCTAAGGCCACACCATCCCCAGCTCAAACTGCCCATCCCACTACAGCTGCACCCCCTCACAATCAGAGCCAAGCACTGCAGTGGAGTCCCACAACCCGCCAACAGACCCTACCACTGCAGTGGACCCTGAAACCCCTCCTGCTCCCATCCCTCCCAAAACACAACCCAGTCCCAAATAGTTTGTCCCCTTTGGTGCCTGGAATGCCCCCAAGATGCCCCTCTCAGGGGAGGTGTCCCCTTGCAGGATTTGTGCTGGCACGAATATTTTGGCCTGATGTTCAAAGGTCACATGGACACTAACCAGTGATGGACTGGCCAATGGCCTTTTGATAATGATGAAAGATATATTTATTTTCCTGCTGAATAAAGCAATTTTTTTAAAAATAAAAACATTGTTGTTCAACAACTTGTTTCAGAGTTGAATGTGTGACAAGTGGAATAGTTTTTTTTATATATACAATCATATTAGTGGGGCATGTTTTGCATATGTTACATGGAGTTTGTGCACTTTGACAGACGGTATTTTAAGATGTGGGGTCTGCATTTCATGGTTGTCATTGCCAAATTATGTCTTGGATCAGAGTGTGAAATGCATCACAAGGTCTTACTTTTGTTAGTAAATTAGAGTAATTAGAGCTCCTTCTATGTGCAGCACACATAGAAGGAGCAAATCACCATTATTTAATTATTTTTTGTGTGAAGGAAGGGACATCTTCCTGCACATAAACAATCATTAAAGGTGTTTTGCTCTTTCTACAGAATGCAGCACACATAGAAAAAGCAAAAACGAGGAGAAATAAAAGCATTTCTTCTCATTGAGACAATCTAACTCCTGCTTTTCCATGGCGTTAGTTTTTGGTGCTGCCTCAGATTTACAGATCCTTGTAAATCTGGAGCAGCGTCAAAAAGCAATGGGTGTTATTGTGGAACGTCCACAGCAACACCTATTGCATGACGCTTTCACGCAGAAAACTGCGAGAAAGGGTACAATATTTACAAAGCGGTGTTAAGTCACAAAAAGTGGGTTAACGCCACTTTGAAAATATGGTGCGGGGCATTGCACCACCAGAACATTGTAAAAAGTGACGCTCCGGTGGCGCAATCCCGTTGTAAATATGCCTCCTTGGTTTCATGCCATCACAAGGGGCAGCTGTTCATTCCCTCAGAAGTTGTTTCAAAGCACTGTGGTATTACTGATGCTAGATTTTAGGTCAGCGATAGTTTTCTTTGAATTTTGCATTTCTTTGTTCATTTCTTTTCAGCCATCAGTGTTAATGAATACCCTTAGTGTTGCGCTACGGTTATGCGGTTGCTCTTGTGCTCAGCTGCTCTGCTTTGTGGCATTGGCGTATTAGTCAGTCAATGCATTTGCCAAGTCATATAAGGATGTGCATTTCCATGCATGTGTGGCTGTGCCTCTCTGCTGATTGATGCTTATGTAAGGCAGTGATAAAACAGCGACAAAACAATGTGCCAATGTATGTCATCGTTGTTCCAACATTTGGCCAAACAGAACCAGCCCATTTCTCTACTGACCACAGTCAGATGAAACTTCAGCCTGATGACAGCATCTTCTTTTCTCCATTGATCTGAAACTCTTGGAGACTTGTGGATAAATCCTCTGGGTCTCAACTAATTTGCACCTAAGAGTTCTGCTCTGCACCTCGGGTTCCAACAGGATGTTGACCACAGCCAAATTCCTCCTCCTTCATTTATCAGAAGAGGAGGGGAACTGCTGGCAACTACAACTACAAACCTTAGAACCTCAAGAAGTTCCCTTCCAGTACACAAGAATACTAAACATACCTCAACTGGAGAGTCAACCACTGCTAAAAAAATCACTGGTATTACAGAGGAACCCAGTGCACAGCAGACATGAATGGCCTAGAGTTTCATAGGTTTGCAAGACAGATAAGAACTATCACTCCTGGGGAGCATACCTTTGCCACGGCCTACAACAACACACCAGATTCTTGTTAGCCTGCACCACCTATTGTGCTCCTACCAGGAGGGCATGGGTGAAGTCTCCAGCATCCTGGGAGTGTCAGTTGCACAGCTTTGCAAACTGTGAACATCAGCAGTGCAGAGGTGGGCGTGAATGCCAGCATTTGTTTCAAGTTGACAGTGTATGAGGTTGTGTCTGCTGGTATAAATTGCTTGTGTGAATGTATGAAAGTGTGTTGATGCACGATGTTAAGTAAGTTTGCATATGAGCATGGCTGTATTGACATATGATGTTGTTTGTGTAGATGTAAGATGGTAGGTGTGTTGGTGCATGATATAGGATGTGTTGGCCTAGGATGACGTTGTGTGGATGTAAAATGGTGATTGTTTTGAGTATAATGTTGGTAAGAGGATGACTGTGTTGGAGTATGTTAATGGATGTTTGATGGTGGGTGTGTTGGCATCTGACAGCATGTGTGCTGATGTATGGCAGTGTTCTTTTTGTGTATGGCACTGTGTATGATGGTGTGTATGTCTGCATATGATTTGGGTTGTGAATGTATAATTGGTGGAGTGTTAGCATATGATGCTGGTTTTGTGGATGTACGGGTGTGTGTGTTTTGGCCTGTGATGCTGACTGTGTGGATATATGAGGTGGATTTGTTGGCATATGACAATGGGTTTGTTGACTTATGAGAGTGGGTGTACTGGAGTATGATGATGGGTGTGCTGGTGTTAAGATGACCATGTTGGCATATGATATTGGCTGTTTAGATGTACAGTGGTAGTATGTAGGCACCTGACAGTATTGCGTATTGACATATGACAATGCGTTTGTTGACACATGACAGTGGGTGTGCTGGTGTATTAAGGTAGGTGTGTTGGCATTTGACTGTATATGTGTTGGCATATGAAAATGGATTTCTTGGCATAAGACAGTAGATGAGTTGGAGTATGATAATGGAGGTGCTGCCATGGGATGTTTAACGGTTGGTGTGTTGGATGCATGGTGTCAAGTGGTTTGGTCTGTGACAGGCGCGCAACGCCCATAGGACTCAAGGGGCTTGAGCCCCCCCGCTGTGTGTGTCAGCCCGGGCTGAGACAGCTTCCCGAGCTGACACACAGACAGTTTTTGAGCTTATCGCAGCCGCACCCGAGCACTTCACAGGTCTTTAAAAGACCATTTACGTGTTAACAAGGCTTTGTTGTTTTTTCACCCCTTCATCTCCACTCTGCCTATTGCTGGAAGAATTAGCCGCCCCCCTGAAATTTTTAGTAGCCCCCACCGAAATTTAGCTCTAGTTGCGCCTCTGGTCTGTGATGGTGGTTGTGCGGATATATGGGGTTGGTAAGTGGATGTATGATGGTGGTTGTGTGGATATATGTGGTCGGCAAGTGGATTTATGCTGTGGTTGTGTACATGTATGAAGTTGGGTGTGTTGGCGTATGATGTTGGTTGGGTGGAGCTATTGGTAGTATGCCTCAAGCCTTCCTGCAGTCTCTCTGCGTGCATCCTTCAGCCCTGCCTGCCAGAGCCTGTGCACCAACAAAGATGGAGATATGGTTTTAAAGGCTGCTGACAGGTTTAGCAAAACCAGAATAGCCGCACCTCCCTGATCGACTTGTTTACAGATAGAATAGAATCCGTAGTAGCAATAAGCGCTGATTCTGTGCTATGATTTTTCCTGAACCCATTCTGCGAAGGGTCCAGCAGATCATGCTCAAGGAGATATTTGGCAAGTTCCTGGTTTATATGCTTCTCTAGGATGTTCACCGGAGCAGGCAACAAAGAAATCAGGTGCAGATTTTTCAAGTCAGTGGGGTCCCCATCAGGCTTCTTCTTTATAGGGATGACAACTGCCTCCTTCCATACCTGTAGTTGTGTCCCGGTCTCCAGGACCTCAGCATAGATCTTCTCCATGGCTTCAGCTATAGTGGCTTATAATCCTCAGAAAGGAGAGGGTGTAATTTTGAATACTGCTCCCACCTTGCTAAGGGTGGGTGTAGAGTGTGACTTTACCATCTCTGCCTTGTGTAAGGGTGGCTGGTTTTACTTTGTTATATTATGTGCATTTGTAAAGCGCACTGTCACCCACAATGGTATCCTGGCACTGAGCGGGTGTGTGAGCAACCTTACCTATGGTAGGTTGGTTAGTTGAAAAGCCAGATCTTCAACTTCTTGCAGAATTCAAGAAGAGCGGAGGGGGCTCTGATGTGGAGTGGCAGGCTGTTCCACGCTGTTAACTAGCCATTAATTGTAGTGTGTGCCCTGGTGAACAGATATAATATCGAGTTGGAAATATCGAGTAGCAGTAATATCGAGTCCAAAATCTCGGACTACAAAAATATCGACAGTCAGAATATCGTTGCCAAGAATATCGAGTTGAAGGTAAGTAATATTGTTTTTCAAAATATCGAAGTAATTAATATCTTTGTTAAAAATATCGTTGTTTTATTTAGTGTTATGTATTTTAGTGTGTATTTTATATGTATGTGTTCAATTTTTTTGTGTATTGCATTTGTTTTTTAATATATGTGTTAAATTTTTAAAAGTTCATACATTTTTTTAAAGTAAATTTTGCATTTTAGTTCCGTAGCGGGTTGTGGGTTTATAGGGGAATAGGGTGGGAAGTAATTTAATTATAATAAATGTAATAATAATTTTTATGTTATTAATTTATTTTAATTCATTTTTGCGTTTTTGTTCTGTAGCGGGTTGTGGGTTTGTAGGGGAATAGGGTGGGAAGTAATTTAATTATAATAAATTTAATAATAATTTTTATGTTATTAATTTATTTTAATTCATTTTTGTGTTTTTGTTCCGTAGCGGGTTGTAGATTTATAGGGGAATAGGGGGAAGTAATTTAATTATAATAAATTTTATAATAATTTTTATAAGTTATTAATTTATTTTAATTCATTTTAGCGTTTTTGTTCAGTAGCAGGTTGTGGGTTTATAGGGGAATAGGGTGGGAAGTAATTTAATTATAATAAATGTAATAATAATTTTTATAAGTTATTAATGTATTTTAATTAATTTTTGCGTTTTTGTTCCGTAGCGGGTTGTGGGTTTATAGGGGAATAGGGTGGGAAGTAATTTAATTATAATTAATTAATAAATACATTTGATTAATTAATATTTATGTATTTAATATTTTATATTGTTAATTGTGGTAATTAATTATTAATTAGTTATTAATTGGTTGTTAATTATTAATAATTATTTGGTAAATATCTTAATTGTGTAATTTTTTTAGGAGCGGGTTGTGGGTTTATAGGGGAATAGGGTGGGAAGTAATTTAATTATAATTAATTAATTAATTCATATTTTTAATTAATTATTATCTATGTATTTAATATTTTATATTGTTAATTGTGGTAATCAATTTATTATTAATTCGTTATTAATTGGTTGTTAATTATTAATAATTAATTGGTAAATATCTTAATTGCGTTATTTTTTTAGGAGCGGGTTGTGGGTTTATAGGGGAGTAAGGTGGGAAGTAATTTAATAATTATTAATTATTTTATATTTTTAATTATTTGATATTTATGTATTTAAAATTTTATACTGTTATTTGTGATACATAATTTATTGTTAATTATTTATTCAATGGTTATCAATAATTATTAATTAATTATTAATAATGTTATTTGTGTCATTTTTTAAGAGTGGGTTGGTGGTTGATAGGGGAGTAGGCTGGGAAATAATTTAATTATAATATATTTTATTACAGTTTTTATCATAATATTTATTTTAAGTTGTTTTATAGTGTTAATAGTGTGAATTAATTTATTATTGATTGCTTTTAAATTGCTTGTTAATTTTAATTAATTAATTAATTATGTTATGGTTTACAATATTGGTGGTGTTATTTATAGGGGAATATGGTGGGAGTTTAATCTTTTTTAAATTAATTGTTTGATAATTAATTTTAATTATTTTGCTTGAGTGGGAATAGTAAATTATTGTGTCTACAAGAAGGGGAGGGACTCTGGGCTAATTTGACAAGGTCCAGCATACAGGCCCAAACACAATGCAAAACAGAGTGCTATGCTGTTCCTATGCAGACCCAATGATGAAGCAAGACACCTAGCTGACTGGGTGTGTGAGGGTCTCTTTCCGAAAGGAGGATATTTTTCTCCTGCCCTAAGTGAGCACATCATTGTTCTCTACATACATCTACCTGTACCACCCAGTAGGAACAGCATACCACTCTGTTTTGAATAGTAAATTATTCACCTATGCAATCCAACACTTTCCCTACTGTTGCATTTGCTGGAGTGGGAATAGTAAATTATTCCTCTCTGCTATCCAACACTTTCCCTACTGTTGCTATTGCTGGAGTGGGAATAGTAATTTTTACCCATACGCTATCCAACACTTTCCCTACTGTTGCACTTGCTGGAGTGGGAATAGTAATTTTATCCCCTCCGCTATCCAACACTTTTACTACTGTTGCACTTGCTGGAGTGGGAATAGTAAATTATTCCCCTTCGATATCCAAAACTTTCCCTACTGTTGCACTGCTTGGAGTGGGAATAGTAAATTATTCCCCTCCGCTATCCTACACTTTCCTTACTGTTGCACTCCCTGGAGTGGGAATAGTAAATTATTCCCCTTTGCTATCCAACACTTTCCCTACTGTAGCATTTGCTGGAGTGGGAATAGTAATTTTATCCACTCTGCTATCCAACACTTTCTCTACTGTTGCACTCTCTGGAGTGGGAATAGTAATTTTTACCCCTCCGCTATCCAACACTTTCCCTACTGTTGCACTCTCTGGAGTTGGAATAGTACATTTTATACCCTCTGCTATCCAACACTTCCCCTACTGTTGCACTATCTGGAGTGGGAATAGTAAATTATTCCCCTCCGCTATCCAAAACGTTCCCTACTGTTGCACTCGTTGGAGTGGGAATAGTAATTGTTACCCCTCCGCTATCCAACACTTTCCCTACTCTTGCACTCTGTGGAGTGGGAATAGTAAATTATTCCACTCCGCTATCCAACACTTTCCCCACAGTTTTACCTGCTGGAGTGGGAATAGTAAATTATTCCCCTCCGCTATCCAACACTTTCCCTACTGTTGTACTTGATGGAGTGGGAATAGTAAATTATTCCTCTCTGCTATCCAACACTTTCCCTACTGTTGCACTCGCTGGAGTGGAAATAGTAATTTTATCCACTCCGCTATCCAACACTTTCCCTACTGTTGCACTCTCTGGAGTGGGAATAGTAATTTTTACCCCTATGCTATCAACACTTTCCCTACTGTTGCTATCTCTGGAGTGGGAATAGTAATATCTACCCCCACGCTATCCAACACTTTCCTTAATGTTGCACTCCCTGAAGTGGGAATAGTAAATTATTCCCCTACGCTATCCAACACTTTCCCTACTGTTGTACTTGCTGGAGTGGGAATAGTAAATTATTCCACTCTGCTATCCAACACTTTTCTTACTGTTACACTCCCTGGAGTGGGAATAGTAAATTATTCCCCTCCGCTATCCAACACTTTCCCTACTGTTGCACTCCCTGGAGTGGGAATAGTAATTTTATCCCCTCCGCTATCCAACATTTTCCCTACTGTTGCTGTTAATGTAGTGTCAAATGTAATTGTAAAAGATTATAATATTTTAATATTTTTAATTATTATATATATATTTTATTTTTATTTTTATTTTACTGGTATATGTATATATATATACATATATATATATATGTATTTATAATTTTTTGTATGTTTCTAACATTTTATTATAATAAACATTTTATAGTTTATTATAATAATTATTTATAAATATTATTAAGTAAATTTATATATTATATTATATATATATGTATGTTTAATTATTTTTAACATTATATTTATTATTTATTATTATAAAAAAATTCTAATAATTCTAACTATGGGGTTCATTAGGATGGCGTGCCGACTTCAGTCCGCCCGCCACGCCAGCGGTGCGGGGATCCCGCACCGCCAATTAGGATGCGACCGCCACCCTGGCGGTCACATTCCGCATCACTGACATTGCGGCGGGTGCTGCTGTAAGCAGCACCCGCCGCAATAATGCCAAAGAGGCATGTTGTGCATTGCCATGCACAACGTGGCAGGTACCGCGCGATGCCTGCCACCTTGTGCATGGCAATGAAGGGGGGTACCATAGGTACCCCCCAAGTGCAGCCCCCCACCCCCGGGGGCCCGCTACGGGCCCCCAAAGCAATTCCCCACCGGCCTTTCCATGGCGGAAGGCCTGTGGAACCCAGCATCATAATATGGATGGCGGTGCCTTCTAGGCACTGCCACCATATTATGCCCCTGCTCCGGCGGGCAATCGGAACAATTGCCGACCGGCGGAAAAGCGGCGGTCGCATTTTGCGTCCGCCGCGATACCGCCCACCATAATAATATGGCGGGGGTAAATCTAGTTGTGATGGTGTGCGGATCACCACCGCCGAGCCGGCGGTGGCGATCCGCACGCCATCCTAATGACCCCCTATGTTTTTTTAATTATATGTATTATTTACTTTATTTTACATTATTTTTTAAGCATTTAAAAAAAAGATATTTTTTACAACAATATTTTTGCCAACGATATTTTTTTTCTCGATATTTTTGTACTTATTATGATGTAGATAGTACTTCGATATTCTGGACAACGATATTTTTGTCCCGATATTTTTGTACCTCAACATTTTTGTTGTCGATATTCTGTCAGTGATCTGTGTGCCCTGTCACAGCTTTCCTTGTCGAAGTGTGAGAGGACTAAGAGAACAAAAAATCTAAGTTGGCACCCATTCCTGTGCCTTGTTCTCAGTTTGGAACAGGCCACAGGGGAGGATGTCAGGCGATCTGCTCCTCCGTTGCCCTCACAGTGCTGTAGGCTCTGGAGGAGCATGTTAGCTGAAATTGAGAACAGGGTGCAAGAGTGGATGACAGGTGACTAACCCGAATATGGCCCACAGCATTGTGCATATCACAGAGGGGTGGCACATCGTCTTCTGTGACCTGCACAATGATGCAGGTCATAAAGGAGCATGTCCCTTATGCATTTTGCTGCCCTGGGTCTCCAGCACGGTTTCTATTTCTTTTTACTTTCTTTTGTGTTTTCTACCATTGTTTGCAAACAGTGTGACCATTTGGTGTTGGTTATATAGACATATGTTGCTGGGTGTGGGTGTATGACCATAACTGTGTGGTTGTGTGGTAGGTGATGTGTGTTCATATACTGGAGCTTGTATACATATATAATGGTGCTGCTGTGGTCATATATGATGCTAAATTGATGGCTGTATGATTGTGGTTAATATGTTGTCATCTGATGGTGGCTGGATGCAGGTCTAAAATGGGGTGGGATGACTGTGTCAAGGAATCTATGTCGGCGTCGTTGTTGCCAGGTGAAGTACTTAATATTGTTGTCATATTGTGTATATGTCTTGTGTAACTGAATGCTGAGTGTGGGAGTTAAGGTTGACATAGTACAGGAGGGATGGGACCAGCGCGGTCCATGCAGGTAACAGCGGTGGGGTGGTGGGCCAGGTAAGGAGGTATTTTGAGGGACGATGCCGAGGAAAATTAATTATTTATTTAATTTTCACTCTGCATCGTCTCTCGAAATACCTTCTTAAGCAGCACCACTGCCTCACCGCTGTTACCTGCACGGACCGCGGCTGGATGGGACACAAGGTGAAGGAAGCACCTAAATTTGGAAATTTCAAAACATTTTATAGAAAAGCTACTGTAAAAAAACATCAATACTAACTCCCTTTCAATTTTAGGGGCTCATTACGATGACGGACGGAAGGCCATCCGTGCTGATGGTGGAAAACCGACATGTCAACCGCCCCAGGTGCGGTCATTGCGACCACCAAATCACAATGGTCCAACAGAGGCCTTTTAACGCCCGCCGCGGTCTGTCAGGCTCCGCACGTTTTGTGCGTACGCAAGGGTGGCGGACGGAGCAAACAGAGCAGGACCAGCTTGCGGAAACACGTTCTGTCCGCCAACCAGATTACGATATTGCGAACAGCCCTTCCCACTGCCGCGTAAAAACCACCACGTTGCGGATGGTGGAAATACAACAACGGAGAGGAAGAGCCAATACAGAAGCCATCCAAACCACCGGAGCCGCCATGGATCCAGCGCCACAGGCCTCCCCGCTGCTCTACCTGCTGCACCTCCGGCAGATAAGACGCCGCCGCGCTCAGCAGCAGAGGTACGTACCAAACATCTCCACGCATGCAACCCCTGAACAACTACAACTCCCAGCAAGCGTGGCG
Organism: Calotriton arnoldi; assembly: GCA_963921515.1. Classification (NCBI taxonomy): domain Eukaryota; kingdom Metazoa; phylum Chordata; class Amphibia; order Caudata; family Salamandridae; genus Calotriton; species Calotriton arnoldi. Next base: position 1,592,035 of record CAWUFW010001659.1, read on the forward strand.
GCACCACTACGAATGTAGCAACCTGCCAAATGCAAAGTGCAAGGCCCACCCAATCCCCATGAGTGACCCTCGGTGCCCCTAAAGGCAATTGGGGCCAATGACGAGCCCCGCAGTAGCAGAGCGCGCACACCGTAACATCAAAATATGTACGCCGAAGGCCCCCATTGGCTGATGGCTCATCCGCATAGTGTGTGCCACACCGCAGCGGCCCGGAAGCTGCGACCGCAACCCTGCAACATCCAATTGGAGCCAATGCATGTCATCGCAGCGGCTGCCAGCTAACGCGCATGCAAACACATTCTGCATGTGCATTGGCGCCCTGTGAATTACATCACACATCACATCTTATTCGCCTAAAGTGATTGGTGCACCCCATGTGTAATGTTGTGGGGCACGAGGCCCCCATGCATATAAAGTAACCACACAGACACTGTACTTGTATGGGAGAACTGGCCCAGGGCACGTGCATCCGGCCCCGTTTGTTGGCAGGGTCACAGGTCCAGTGACGCCTGTGCTGGGTGGCTGTGGGGTGGGGAGTAAGCCAGCCCTCTGGGAGTGGCTGGTACATCAGAACAACTAGAACAGTGACCAGCTACTCACTACACTGTGAAGGGATGAGAGACTGTGACCTTTGAGTCAAGTCTTCACACACATGGTATGTCCAAGAAAGGAGAGTGAAATTACATACATTGTCATGCCTCGTGGCCAGCATGGACTGAAATGAGGGAAGGAGTCAAAAAGGACAAAGGTCTCTCGCACTGTACCAATGTTGTGTAATGAAACATCCAACCTGTGAACATCGCTTATATATCCCTTGACATCTGACTGGCGTCTCTTGGCCAGGGGTCGTCCTGTGAAGGGCCAGTGACGTAGGCAGACAATCTAAGGTGTCCATTGTCTGCAAATCAGACATACTTGTAATCCCTAGCACTCTCAACACACGTACTGGTGTGGCGTGCAGTGTGCCTAGCTGCCATTGCCTGCAAATGTTCCCACACATGTCCTGAGTCAGTGCTACTCCAGACCAAACGCCCTAAAAAATCCTGCCCACCAGTATGGATGACATGTGATTACCACACTTGTAATCCTCATTGGCGTTCGTGACATTCCCTGTAGACTGATGTACTTACATACTTGCATGACTGATTGTCTCTGTACAATGTGTGTGTGACGTAAAGTACTGTCACACCCTACACTGATATCAGTAGCGCCAAACAACAAATGAATTGCACATGAGTGAGTGGCTATGGAGAGATGAGGGGTGCCGGACGAGGGTGGCAGAGAGGGAAGCCGAGGAGGAGGGCATGAGTGAGAGCATGAGAAGTGTCACTTACCTGATACTCCCACCTCAGGTAACCTCCTCCTCCCATCATGAGGACCCTTCATGGATAAACACACTTCATGAGAGTGATAATAACATCTAGAAAGAGAATATGGAAGGAAAGAATGCGTCTACCTGGCCCTTGTAAAACTGAGGAGAGATAAAGGAGGGCCCTGAAGCAGGCCTGGCGAGAGACATAAGTGACAAATCGGGCACGCAGTGGCCCACCCGAATGCCTCGTTGGACCACACAAATAAAGATTCCTGGAGCCGGCCCTGCCTGGGAGGCATACCAAATGTCGATGGGAGCCATTGATGGTACACACATTGCCCTCATACCACCACAGGCAAGTGAACCCATCTATAGGATCCCCAAACACTACCACTCCATCAACGTGCAAGTGGTACGACAGGCGGAGCAGATCATCTCACATGTGTGTGCAGAGTATCCGGGGTCGGCACATGACTGCTACATCTGGCGGACCAGCAACATCACCCCCGCTCCCAACCCACACATGCCCAGTGACGATGACAGTGGTGAGGAAGAAGGCCTTGACCAGCGTCAACAGCTCATCGTCAACTACTTCCGTTGAGTGTGATTCAACAATGATCGACTATAACTGTGTCTGTGTGCCCTGCTGTTGTCTCACAGACTCTGACAAATGTTCATGAGATTACGTACACATACTGGACTATGCGCAGGATTTGAGAACCTGTGCATGCAGGGACTGAGCACAACGAAGCACCCCTACGCACAGGACACCATTGCCATACTGCCTCACTTGCTCTCCTACTCACTCTGAGGCATTCAAGCGCCTGTACACAAGCAGACAAGTCGAAGGCAAGAAACGTCTCCAAATGTGACGTTTTTACTACAGTGTCAAAGCATGCAACATACGTGCCACAACAGGTTGAAAATGCATGAGTACCCAACCAGTAACCACAGTGACATATCCATTTAACATGCAGCAAGATGTCGCATCAATAATCCCTCTGGACGTACAACCACAAGCATATCCCCCCCACCCCTTGCGGGTAGGAGTTGAATGGGATGTCCCTCGTCTATGGGCTTTGTCAGCAGAACCCAATCCTCTGCCCATGTATGGTGACATCTGCATCACATTTGCTGTGTCGCACTCATCACTGGATGGATCACTCTCCAGGTGTGGGGCATCTAGCCCGCATTCCCATGTCATCCAAAGGGGATCCGTGTCCTCTTGCAGCTGTGAGACTTGTTTGGGTCGGGGTGCCAGGGCCACACCAGAACAGAATGACAAGGGACAATGTCCTCCGACCACGGACAGAATGTACAGACAGTACTCTAGGACCGCGCAGAGGACAAGCTCTGCGGACACCTCTCATGTGACAGACATATACTAAGGTACTTGCAGGGCACAGGTCCCCAAAAAAGATGTGGGGGGACTGACCAAGTAAGACAAAATGCAAATGACCTCACAACGTTACGACGTAGCGCTAAGAAAGAAGTAAAATAGTGCGACAGAAATGATTTCTGCAAATACTGGGACAGACTAACTCATCTAACAGTCTCACAGTGTCTGCATTGACACACATGGAGAGAACACAGGCAAAAGCATGCCTCCCTTAAGTCCCTGTGGACAGAAGGCAAGCTGTGTGCCTATGTTTCCCTCTGTGGCATCCACATTCAAATGTAAGGTTCAGTGCGGCCCCCAGTCAGCATGTACAAACAAAAGGAGGCCGGATGTCCCCTTTACTTCGGCATGGCTGGAGGTGAAAAAAGGCTCACTCGCTGCCTGCACGTTGCTGCAGGGAATGGAGAGCAGTCAACGTGCAGGTGCTGCTGAACGTATCCCGGTAACTGGAGAGTACACCGGGACAAGTTATGCATATTCCTGTGGAGACCAGCGTCCTGGCAGGGGGGACGGCGTCTACCCCGTGTAAAGAGGGGGGACACCGAGTACCTGCGTACACCCGACCCGAGCCCTGCGTACTTGCAAAAAAACAACACCATGTAATCTTCGTGCGCCACATCTGCATAATGGAAGCCGGGCCCATGCCAGACGACAATGTCCACGACGGTCAGATGACAGACTCCACCTACTCCGGTCCGTGGTACCAAGCGAGACAGCCCGCAGAGCTCAGCATAGTCCAAGCCAATGTCGACAGGGCTAAAGTCAGAGAGCTGGATGACAATTCCCATCAGGAGGCATGAAGAAGGGGAAACGAAAATTGAATTAGTCACCAACAGTCCCTGTTGCTGTTAAGTAGTTACGAATCCAAGAAGGCACAGGCAGCTTCGAGGGCAATCAGTTCCAAAAGGCAATCCAAATCATCTTCAGTGAAGAGGACCGCCATCCAATCCAGCAGTATGAAGGAACAGATGTGCTCCTCGCACCATGAGGTTGAAAGGAGCATCCCATCGCAACCTGAGAGAGGTTCGATGTAGGCATTGCACAGGAGCCATTGCGCTAACGCACAGGCACAACTGTCCGCCTGCCTGACACATTGTAAGGCATCCCATAAACGTGTCTCACCGAAGCAGACTTGCACGTGGACCAACAAAGGAGTCACCCACCGCTCATGATCCAGGTCGGCAAGGCATGTGTTTGAAAGGCAGACATCCATGGCCCACTCAGACAGACATCTCCTGCAGGAAAAGACAAGTTGCACGCAGGTGAAATAGGCATTGCGGAACATTAGCCCATAACTGATGCCCAGCACAGCCAATTGGACACATCCAAAGAGAAGCTGCATGCGGGCACGGTACAGTTGCAACTGCCCGGGCTCGGCCTGGACCACAGGATGGTCAGACATGGCATGGAAGCAATCTCAGAACCAGCGCTCAGCTGTACAGTGAAAGTAATGAACTGAGACCGCTAAATGCAGTGTTGAAATTTGGAGCAATCACACCCAATGGTACTCCCGGAAAAGCATAGAAGGAAGGGACAAGGCCAGAGCCCACAAGTCTGATAAAAAGTGTGCAACGGCCTTCAGCATCAGATGCTATCAATAATTTGTGTGTCAGTTCACCGCGAAAATAGTGGGAGAGCCGTGTTGAGCAGGGACTGAATAGCGCGGGCCGGTCAAGACACCTGCAATTCGAAGGTCTCCGGTCTGGTGTGGGAGCGACTACTTGTCTAAACAGAGGCCTATTGTGCATGCACACTTATTGAAGTATGCTTTCGCTGTGTGAATGTGAGGCCACAAATGACTATCCACAATCACTCATGGGGTAGTTAGCCGAACATTGCCACAAAAAGGACACGTCGTGCAACAGATCCTATATACGTGATGCCTGGCCTGTGCACGCAGCTGTTGTACTCATGCAGGAACAGCGAAGTACGTTTTGAAACCAGATTTGTGTGTGCATGTTGTCAGGGACTGGTATTCATGTGGTTGAACCTGCATAGATCGCACGTGTATTCAGAAAATCCCTGTGCAACAGTACTTGAGTGTGTTAATACGACAATGTCCACATCGTCCACATGACAGGATGTGGTGTGATGCTGGCTCCTGTGGGCACAATGCTAAGGATTTCATTGGTCTGCGCTATGTGATCTGTGCCAACTTCCGTCATGTTCATGATTGTTGGTACTTACCAGCCTCCAGTCCCCCCTCGATTCATGTGGGGCTCTCTGGATGCATTATGGCAGGCACCTTCTCCTCCCATTCAGTGAAGGTTGATGGTGGGATGGGAGGGCCGCCACCAGTTTTCTGAGCCGCCGCGTGGGTCCTCTGGGCCCGTAGCTTGAGCCGGCCCTTGGGGTCGCACCACCGCTTCCTGAAGTCATGCACAGTGCGTAGGGTGGTCCCTACGGCATTGACTTTGCTGTGGATCCTTGCCCGCATCTGATCCTTGCACGCAGGTGGGGTGTGTTGGACCAGGTGCCCGAACAAATGTGGTTCTGCCCTGATTGTCTCATCTACCATCACTTTCAACTCTGAGTCGGTGAAGTTGGGCATTTTCTTGGGGGGCATGGTGTAAATGAATGAGGGGTGCAGGGTGATGTTGGAGATATGTGTAGTGTGTGAGGTGTGTGGGTGGAAGTGGTGCTGTGTGGGGATAGGTGGGTGTGATGTTGTGCAGTGTGAGGCAATGGTGTTCTGTCTCTCTGTCTCGGCTTGTGGTGTGCAAAGGATGCTGGTCCAGGATGGGGTTGGTTTTATACTGTGGTCTGTGGGTGTGTCCACATGTGTGATGACCTCCAGATGTCTCTTCCATGCTGCGCATGGCTTTCCCTACCAGGAGCAAGTTGGGGTGTATCATTGTGGCGTGTGTGTTGTGGTTGTGGGCGGCAGGGGGTACAGGCACACTTTGGGAGTTGTTGTGAAGTTGGTTCCGTCCGCCATTCATATGGCCTGTGTGCGTGCGCGGCGGTCGGACGTAGTGCTCGGTCCGCCAGCTCCGCATTCTCATCATAATTGGCCGTGTGGTCATGCCGCGGCATGAGCAGCCTTTTCGAGCCGTTGTACAGCTTTCCCCGCCCGCCGTGGTCGGATCTGCAGCTTTTACGACCGTGGTGGACGGTCTTTTGTGGCATCCTTCCGCCGCGGTCTGATTCTGCGTACATTGCATCATAATTTGTCCAACGGAAATGCCGCGGGTCATGCGGGGGGATTCTTCCCGATTCCATGGCGGGCCAATGGCTTTTCCGTCCGTCATCGTAATGAGCCCCTTAGTGTTTTGAAAGAATATTTTTTTTCGTTTTTAAGCAAATTAAGATTGATAAAAATGCCTTCACCCTTGCACCCCAATTATTGCTTGAGAATCAAGTAAGTGCAGATGCAGTGCCGTACATATAGGCGAAAACAAAAACACTGGCATGAACCGTGATACAAAGCAAACAATGAAAGGGAAGTCAACAGGGGCTGGGTGCTTCCATGGTTTGCCACAGGGTTGGGCAGCCTTTGCGTGCCTTGTAATTCTTCAGGGTCAAACCCAGGCCAGAGGAGACAAAAGGCACTACGACCAGCTGTTTGAGCGTGGGCCAATTGGACTCTGGCCACTTCCTTCTGGAGAGGGGTGCAGCCCAGAAGGAGCCTGACAGATGTGGAATTTTCTCTCAACCGTTCCGCATATCAAGTCAGAAATCAGGCATTGCCTTCTCTTTAGTGCTTAATTTGTAAACACATAAGTGCCAGAGCCCTCATCAGGAAGCCACTGCAGCTTGTGCCACACATTGCCCCTGCCACCGCTGCCAATGACATTCCCAACACAACTACTAACCATCTCACTCATACGAGTATGACAACTCTGACTATTCTGGGCCGCCAAAGCTATAAGCATAGCTTGGACAGCAGGTTTTAGTCATTTTTAATGTATATTGAATTAATAAACAACTGTTGTTGCGCTCATCTCTAAATTAGACAAACAGCGCCACCAGGTGTCAGACTCTCATAAGTGCTGGTGTTGACAAATAAGTGCTGGTACCAAGAACAGGAAACCACCGGCTCAAATTAAGCACTGCTACTCTGTAATTAAACTTGTCCACCCTGGGGATGGGATTGGCTTTAAACTTTGATACATAATTCGGTGTTAACAGGCATTTGAGACCTCAATGACCTTTCTTTAGAACCAACAATATGGGACTGGAGCACTTGCTGATTTGTTAATATATGATTTCTATAGCTAACATTTTCCTGCATCTTTTTTGTTTTAAGTCTCGTTTCAGAAATTTTCGACAGAATGACAAATGTTGTGGCACTGTGGATGGTGTTGGTGATAGGATGCATGGGTGGAGCTTTGATCATCAATGCCAACCTGTACCTGCATCACAACTCTGTACACTGCCACTTGCATGCGCTGGCACTTGGAATTCACCTGCAATCACTGGCAACTGCACTCTATTAGCACCCACTGGAACATGCACTGCACTTACACCATTACCAACCCGCACTGCATCTGCACTGGTGCTGGCAGACAAACACAGAATGAGATCAGGGGATACAGACACTGGGATTCTGACAAAAGTATAATTGGATGGGATGGTATGAAACACGGGAACATGGGACAAGGAGACACTGGATCAAGAAAACACGGATCCAAAGGAACAGGGAGGCATGGAGAGTCAAAACACAGCATATATAAACATGCACAGAGGAACAGGGATACAAAGTCAGTGAGGAAGAACACTCAACACAGGTCCATAACATATCTAAACATGGGGAACGAGACAGCATACACAGACACTGGGACAGGGGTGCTTGTGTGTGGTAGGCTAGGTCAGGTGACACTGGGATTGGGGAGTCAATAAATATAACTGATTGGTGTGCAGTTCCTAAGTGCAAGTGTGAGTGTTCAGGTCTGAGAAAAGTGCCCTCACACACCCCGAAAGATGTCATGCTTCATCATTTGGGCCTGCTCCTCATTGGGCCGGCGCTGCAATGCCTGACGGGCACCCGCGAAGGGGCTCTTTGGCGGAGATCTTTTTGATGAAGCCGTTTGGTGGGTGTGGGTGTGTGGAATAGGTAGTGTAGTGAGTGCAAAGTAGTGTCTAAAATAGGTTTGGGGAGACCCTATTGCCTAAAGTTTACTCCTAGGGTTCACTAACCTAACTAAAAACAAGGATCCCTAACTGGATGCAATGGTCCTAAAGGGCATGTGTGGTGTAAAAGGTCGACATGTTTCTTGCCTATGGTAGCCCCTAACGGGTCCTGTGGCAATTCATCTGAACCGATAATTTCAGAGAATGTATCTAAACTCTTACACTACCGCAATGCTGGTGCTAAAAGTAAGGGAATGCAATAGTTACCAGCTTTGCGAGTGAATACCAGGTCTGATTCACCTGGTATTCTGCGACCTGAAAAAGAAAATAACAAAACCAACTTTAAGGTGCTGTGTGACAGAAAAACTCAGCGGCACGTAATAGCCAAGTGGTCCCGGTGTTGATCAGGTGATAGTGAGGCATTCATTGACCATATGGGGATCTCAATTTGTTGCTCGTATGTGGTGCTACAATGTGCCCCAATCAGAAATAACGGGGTGAATCCCGTGTGTGCTAGCGCCATGCATTGGCGCAGTGTTCTAAAAATATTGGCGAGACCCATTAATCACATACAGCATGTCGGGACTGTTGTAACATCTAATACTGTCATACGTGTCCCCGAATCAGGAGGTGCCCCTTTCCAAATCATGTTGTGACAAGGCTTTTGATCTGACGTTCTCCGCTGCGACAAACATCAACGAACAAGACAAACCAACACGTATTGTGATCTGACCCACAAGTCACAGTAAATATTAAAGACTATTGCGGCATGTTTTCCGAACTTGTATGTGTTCAAAAGTGGGGTGGGCCACATAACTCATATTTCGTGAGATAACCCAATACAGATTATAATGCGGGCAAATGGCACAGCTCTGCTTGCCTCGCTCTAATCTAGGTTAAAGGCAGTGGACACTTTGAGTGAAAAAGGCTGTCATTTACGATGTCCGAAACGGACTGGTAGCTACCACTCACCCCATAAGATGCAGGTCTGTGCTGACGGGAGCGTAGAGCGCGTCGTTACTCATGACCTGTGGGTAGATGAGAAGTAATACGCGGAAGACAGGCGTTCAGCACTGTAATGTACATCGTCTTACCGGGAGCTGCGGGCGTTTTGAAATGATCTTCAAACTTACAAACAGGCGGCGTGGCAACTAGCCGATCTCCTACCCCGGGTCGAATTTCTGTGAAGGGATGCACTGGGGGCAGGATTAAATGGGTTTTACGTAATCCCTGGCAATTACGGAAACGCTGTAGCGCTAACCCAGGCGGCCATTTTGGGTGAGTCGATGGCTCGTTGGGCAGAACCATCGTCAATGATATCTGAGGAACTGCGCTAGAAGTGTGTATTTAACCAATAGTTACAAGTTAGGCTAATGGTGCGGAATGATCGTAGGTCAGATGTACCTATATGAAATTTGTACTTGTAAAGCGCACCCATACCCCCAAAGGGGTGTCCAGGCGCTGTACGCATACCGCTGTGGAACCCTTCCTGGCTTTTCCCTGTGAAATGTCCACTCCTGGGCACCCCCAGGGTGAAGCCAGGCATCCCAGCGCTGTTGGGGCCGTTGTGGAGATTAAGCAAGCTATTGCCCTGAGTTGCAGAGTGGGACCCATGATTAGAATAGGCACCGAGGCGAGAATTATCAGGTCCAAGGAAATTGAGCCCAAGACCCGCCGAGGCGGGAATTGAACCCTGGTCCCAGGCCAGATCTCTGCATCAGGGTCTGCCGCTCTAACCATTGAGCCACACTTCTCCACACCTATAGAGGTCTTTTTCTCACTGATGGTATAATACCACCCTATTGGGGTACAAAGACAAGCACTATTTGCTGCAAGTTTGTTAGAGAGGCTAATAATACGGAATGGTCATGGGTTGGGTGTACCTATAGGACCAATTGAGGTTTTTTTGGGGGTGTCCTCTTACTACCAGTGTAATACCACCCTATGGGGTACAAAGACAAGCAACCCCGATTGAGGAAAGGTTGTTATTGAGATGTAAGAGCCCTCTTAAATATCGCTGGCGCCCACAGGGCTGAATGATGACATCCCCTGGGGTGAGCTAAACTAACCAGAATGTCTACATTCTTTACTAATGCAAGCCCGACCCGATTACAAGTGAGGCCAGACGTAACTAGCGCAACTAGTGCCAACAAGCAAGAATTAAACGAACACATGGGTGGGATAGAGCTCCACCAGACACCTGGGAAATACCATGTAACCAAAACTTCACCACACGTGGGCGCCAGTGATATTTAAGAGGGCTCTTACATCTCAATAACAACCTTTCCTCAATCGGGATTGCTTGTCTTTGTACCCCATAGGGTGGTATTACACTGTTAGTAAGAGGTAGTGTAAGAGTTTAGATACATTCTCTGAAATGTCTGATGAATTGCCACAAGACCCGTTAGGGGCTACCATAGGCAAGAAACATGTCGACCTTTTACACGACACATGCCCTTTAGGACCATTGCATCCGGTTAGGGATCCTTGTTTTTAGTTAGGTTAGTGAACCCTAGGAGTAAAATTTAGACAATAGGGTCTCCCTAAACCTATTTTAGACACCACTTTGCACTCACTACACTACCTATTCCACATACCCACAGGCACCAAACGGCTTCATCAAAAAGATCTCCGCCAAAGAGCCCCTTCGCGGGTGCCCGTCCAGCATTGCAGCGCCGGCCCGACGAGGAGCAGGCCCAAATGATGAAGCATGATATCCTTCGGGGTGTGTGAGGGCACTTTTTCTCAGACCTGAACACTCACACTTGCACCTAGGAACTGCACACCAATCAGTTATACTTAGTTCTCGTTTAGGAGTACGTGTGCAGGACCTGCTTAAACAGCTCCCGGTTCCTCTCATTTGGAGGATTGGGGAGACAATGACACTCAAGGCACTGACTCTGGCTTAGGATGACACTGACACTGGAATAGGGAGACACTAGAATAGACAGAGGCACAGCATTAACAGGCATGTGACAGGAAACACTGGCACAGGTAAGCCAGTGGCGTAACGAAACTTGAGGGGGCCACCCTGCGAAGTACATAGAGGGGGCCCCCCCGGCGGCCCTTCCCACCACCTACCACTTTGCCCCACAGCCCAAAAATCTGATATATTTTAATTTGAAACCGCCAACATTTAATGAAATGCTTCTATATTGTCTTGCTCAAAGTTCGAACAAGAAAGTGAGAAACACCCTTAACATATAAACTACGCCATTTGTAACATTGTCAAGAGCAGATTATTTAACTGAGACAGCAATCAGGAACTGCCTATCGCTAAAGAACAAAGAACAACTATGAAGGGTCTGAATTAGAATTTATATTGATGGACAATAACTTGAAACTTTGAAAGTCTAACCTAAACCTGCAATTTCAGAGACTCGACTGACAATATACAAGAGGAGTACACAATCTATAACACAGTATCCTGCCAACTCTAAGAGAAATAACCGTGAATTATCTGCATGCCACACACTTGTGACTGTCAAGCGTTGTGCTTGATAATAACATGAACTGAGGAAACAATTTCAATTTCTACCATAATGTCTTTATTAGTAAGCAGGACAATAACAGGCAGGCAAAAGAAGTTCAGGCTGAAAACTGCTAGGATGCTTCAGAACATTAATGCAGATGTTTTTCAGTTTGGATTTATCATATCTATAGTGTAAACAATGCTAATTACAAGATTTAAGGCATGCGTATTACAAACAAGTGCAATCAACACCATAAATAGCACAGCATGAAGAATACAAACAAACCATATCAGCAAGTACCTAATTACAGAATCTATACAAAATGTAGTTGGTAAAGCAAAGGAAAAAGTGCAAATACTTTCAAAGTGCATAATAAAACTATTACCAGTCTAGCAATATACACAAATCAAGCATGTTTTGTAAAACAATCCCCCTTTCTTCCTGCATCAAGGTGATAATACTTTTATAGTGCATGACAAAAACAAGTCCAGCAGTATTCAAAAATAAAGCCAGGTTAGTCAAACAATTGCCCCTTTGGTTTGTGCATAAAGGCACAAATATATCAAAGCAACTGGTAAGCAATAACAAGTACAGCACCAATAATCAAACCAGTTTAGGCAAACAATTCCCTTTTTGAAGGCGCAAATATTTCAAAGCGACTGGTAAAACAATAACAAATACAGCAGGCAGCAGCATAAAAAAATCAAACCTATTTAGTCAAACTAATTCCTCTTTTGTTTGTGCTTGAAGGCAAAAATATTTCAAAATGACTGGTAAAGCAATAACATGTTTAGCAGCATAAACATCAAACCCATATAGTCAAACAATGCCCCTTTTATTTTATCATAAGGCGAAAACTTTTTAAAGTGATGCAGAGGTATATCTAATTTAGAGATGAGGGCACCAACAGTTGTTGATTCGTTTAATATACAGTAAAAATGACAAATACTTGCCGCCTGGGCCATTCTTATCGTACTGGGGCATGGAATATTCTGAAATGTCACACTTGTAGGAGTGTGATGGTTAGTAGGTATGTTGGTACTGGCATTTGCGGCACTAGGCAATAGATGTCGCAAGCTGCAGTTGCCTCCTGACGAGGGCCCTGGCACTTATTTTTTTACAAATTAAGCATTGTTCTGAGGTCACTGTTCACCCACGTCGTGGTGTGAAATGTTTGGAGATGCATGCACAGTGTGCCTGTAAGTGTACCTCATGTGAGTATTGTACAGCATGGTGTGTATTCCGCTACTGGCAGCCACATATGTATGTGGGCCAGTAACACAATCATCTCAAGTGTAAAGGGAACTCCCAAAGTTGCATGGTAGAGGGTGTCACTCCAGATTGTTCCTTAGACTGAGCTCTGTCCGGACAGCCGATTGGAATGATTACAGAAGCAGGGATGCTGCTCAAACTGTATTATGTGGTCCTCTTCACCAAACCTCATCATCAGATGGAAGATCAGTTTCTGCTGTTATTGATATCCTGAGCTACGCAATGTCCCGTGATGCAGATATCAGCCCAATGTGGAGGAGTGCAGCCTTTCACAAAACATGGCTTGGTTAGTATCAGCCATCTAATATTTGGAGTAAAGTTTGGGTAAATTAAGCATTGTAAAGCTTGTAGGGCCAAGACTGAAAATACTGCAGATGTTAAAACTGAATACTCATAGCAATCTCAGCACCGTGCACAATGTAGTGCGATACCCATTCCCAATCAACTGTGCCTTTGACCCAAATTACCATATAAATCACAAATTGAACACCAAGCCAAGGGGTAAAGGGGCTAGGTCAGGATCTCTGCTTTGCTTTTAATACTAACAGTAGTGTATAATGATATATTATTCACTACTAAGAAGACTTTGCTACACCCAAAGAAACCGGTTTAACAACTTTAGAATAAAGAAAATGGATAAATAAATAATACGGTTCTATTCCAATGCCCTGCAGTTGCATCCTGTGCCTTGATGCTAATTCGTAGCTCTCATCGCTCTGTGCTACAGTGGAAGTTGTAAGCTATGAACTGCAAGTAACAATACTTATCTACATAAAATACAAATCTGCGATCAGCATGTTACATGTTTTGCAGCAAGCACATTAACCCTCTGTGCTAACTTATGAGTCAAAACTGTTATCAGATAAAGCACAGATCTTTTAGGCAAGAATTTTTGTTGGTGTTTGAAGAATGGAACACGTGCAGGTAACTAAATTATTGGAATTGGGGCTGGCTGGGGCGAGGTTAAGATGTTCTGAGCCTTTGCACACTCCCACAGCCACCTGAATGCGATGGCTTGGTAGAGAGGTCAGCTGAAACATATTGCTTTTGCACTGGGCTAGCGCCTTAGGGCTGATGTGAGAATGGCCCAAAAGGTAGAGCAAAACCTCGCCTCTCAGCAAGGCCTGTGAATACTACCTGCACTCCCCTGCCTACAACGGGATGAATGTGAAGCCCCGGCAAGGGAAGGAGCACGGGAAAAACACAACTTTTAGGCTGTCGAGCGGCACTAGTGCGAAATGGCCCAATGGCCACAACAGCTGGCCTGGCCTCCCAGTGTGGCTTTTCAGCCTCTTCACACTCTCTTCTCCCTCGCCTACCATGGTCTCAGTGTGAGTGCCTGACAGAAGAGTACCGCAAAAACACTGAATTTGTGCTGAGCTGTTCCACCTCCCGAGCCCCCCCCTTCTGCAGGGGCCGAGTTGTGAATGGCCTAATGACCAGAGCAACACCTGCCCCGCCTCCCCCCTCACCTCTCTCCCCATCTATCAAGGCACAGCGTGACGGAATGGCAGGAAGGAATGCCCGTTTTGCCAATCCAACCCTGAACATGATGGCTGAAAGTGGGGGGGGGGGGGAGCAGCAAAGCCTGGGCAAATCACTTAATCTCCCCGTGCCTGAATGTGTAATGTAAATACGGTGCTCATGTAAAGCGCTCCAATACCTTCGGGTCGAGTTCGCGCTATATAAATATGCAAAAAAAAAAAAGCCACCAGCGTCAGAGAAGCAGCAAGGACACACGCAACAGGCGGACGATTTGGTGGGGGTGTTTTGCAAGCGTAGTCAGGAAGAGCCTTGTAACTAGGAATGCAATTTTAATTATGGCCTCACCTGCAGTTTACACTGCGCATGAACATTCCTGCCCCACTCTGAGGCTGAAAACTACAAAGCTGCGCACGTGCAGCATTTGATTTATTTGAGGGAACTGGAGCGCGCAACTTTTAAACTACGTCTACGTCCCAGCGCGGTGCACGGGCCCTGCTGTCTATGACTGTACTACTGTGCGCTGAGGGGGCCCCTAAGGCTCCGCCCCCCCCCCCGCAATGCGGGGCTGTGGGGCCTATGTTACTCCCATGAGGTAAGCACTGAGAAAGGGGGCAATGGAATATGGCAACACATAGCCACCGATAAGGGAACAATCAGACATAAGCAAGATTGCACAGAGCGAGAGGGGCATGGACTCAAAGGTCTTCTCACTGCAGCACTGATACAATGTCACAGGGGCAGGGAGACATATTCATAGTGACAAGGGTACTGGGAAGAGTAGATATTAGGCCATAAATGCAAACATATTGTAATAAAAAGACACCAACATTGGTAGTGGAAAACACTGTCACATTGACAGAAAAGCACAAAGACACACATACAGAAAATGTGGCCATAATATATCTAAACAAGGATACTGGAATGGAGAAACTCAGACACCTGGAGGCTGATAAACACTCACTTGGATAGGAAAATGTGCAAACAGGAAGCCTGTTAGTCAAGTATGTTCCGCTAATGTGTTCTCAATTTCAATTTTTCAATTTTTATTTATTATGATTTGGAGCTCCGAAGAGTTCCACATAAAAACGTATTTCTAATTTGCCAAATCAACCAATTGTATTCTCATGCTGGAATCTTTAATGAACAAGTCAGTGGACACTCAGAGAGGATGTCCCTGCTGGAGGATGTCTGTGCTGACAAAGGCAGATTTACCATCAAAGCACTTGTAGTAGCTAAACAACAACAGTGCTGACACAATCTCTTACGCTATATCGAGTGTGTGGCAGCCATAAAGGAATAGTAGGATATCTATATCAATAGGTATGTGCATTGATAGTCTATACATCACTAAGGTACATAGATATAGAGTTAAGAACAGTAAATCTATGCTTATATACATTAATATATCTTGATGATATCATGTTAATCCATATTCTGCAATCAATATTTTTGTAGGTTAATATTCTGAGAGACAACCAAATGCAGACACCTACTCTTACTTAGTGGCTACCTTTAAAGGAATGAACAGAGCAGGGATTAGGGTTGCATCTTGAGGAACACCACAGGTTACTGTAGATCTTCCTGAGACAGTGAGAAAGGAGAAGGCCCATCTCAGGACACTGGCAAGAAAGCCCATGCGGAGTATGGATGAGACTCTCATGGCCAACTGTGCTAAAGGCTTTCAGATCAAGAAGCCGCTAGATCGAGAAGAATGAGTACGCATGAGTCTCCCTCATCAAACATTTGTTGAACATCCTCTGAGATTTTTAGGATGGGAACAAGATTGGTCACCAACAAGCACCTGTTCCTTTATAATGAGTTGAGTTGCCACACATCTAACCTTCACTTTCCCTAGCCAGGGAACGTTTATAATGTTATATTATGGCATATTAGTAGTATCAAAAATATTAGCAATTTTTATAACGATGAGTTATGATTTTTATTTAATAAGAACGATAAAAAAGTGCACAGTTTTATGGAATTGCATATAGTTCTCACTGTAATGTATAAGAGCAAGCATGTTTTAAGATGTCCGCTTCTTTGACACATTGAATTATCTTTTCTGTTTTTCTTTGCCTTTACAGAGTCTTTATATACTGTTCATTTTCCAGCATAGTGGGTATCGATGGAAATGACTACAACATGCTTAAATCAATATGGCATATGACATAGATGCACAACATGCAATACAGCACTGGCAGGAAGTGTGGACGGAAGGATTTAAAAACAGTTTGCCAGGTCTGTGACCACTTGCCACTCATCCTCATTCCACTGTAGTCTAAAATCCCTAATACAGTAGCGGCCCCTGTTCCATTACACCCCCTCTTTCATGTGTTCAGACCCTTGATGTCTGACTTCCACTTCCGCAGTGGGCAGTGAACGTTGAGCGGCGTTGGAGCTCGGCGCTAGAAGCGGTCTACACCGGTGGCTGCCGGCTGCTGGCTGCCGATTGTTCGTGCTGATTGCTTGTGCCGCTGGATTGACCCCCCCCCGCAGAAGAGGCCTGGTGATCTTGAGACCGGGTGCGGCTTGCGGGCGTGGGCACGGTTTGTGGCGAGTAGCGGTGGAACACGGAGGGCGGAACTCGGAGCTCAAGCGGCAGGAGGGCCCATTTCTGCCTGCGGGTGTGGGTCGCGGACATCGCGGCGCCGTGGGTTAGCAGGCCAGCCCTAGACATCTCCGAGCCTCTGAAACCTATATCTGCAAAATCCAGCAACCCCCTGCTGAGCACAAAACTGCTATGGCATAGCTACCGCCGCCAACAAGCCAGCTAGCCACCTGCCATGCCCAGCCCTCCACCTAATCCGCACCTGATTAACCACCAGGGGCGAAGTCAGCTGCGGAAGGCAGAAGGCGGTAAGGAGAGGGGGACGCTGCAGGGGGGAAACCTAAAATCCAAAACCCAGAGTGGCGGAGGCAGGGCGGTGGCAGAAGGCCTCCCAACCTCCCATCCCCCCACCCCGCTCCTTGAGACTGTGATTGGGTACAGAGCCTTCAAGACAACAAGGCTGCGGGGCACAGAGATAGGAGACAGGAGACAGAAGACAGGAGGCACTCTGCCCGAACAAGAACTTACTGGACTTATTTGACACTTGGCCTTGGGCCTTGGGAGGGGTCCCGGTGCTTTTCCCCAATCAACCAACCACACCGCCCAAGGTCACGTGCCAGCTCTCACAGGCTACAGGTTACAGGCTACACTGGTCAGCTTCCTAAAAAGGACAAAAAGACAATAAGGCAGCTGCCGTCTCTGGCTAAGGTTGGATAAGGAGATAAGGGGAGAAAAAGCTAGAAGGGGCACTGTTAAATAACCACAACAATGAGATCGGGGAAGTCAATAAAACGAATTCCGTTGCGCGCGCTGCACCGCCAAATGCGATGCAGCACACGCAACGAAATTCGTTTTATTGATTTAATTGTCTACTTACCTGCATTCATCCGTATTCCGGTGTTTACCACCCCCCACCCTCCCCCTCCCCCTCCCCCGCCCCACATCACCGCCCGGTAGCACTCCCACCAGGAGCCGCTACTGCTTCTCGGACTCCCTCAACAATACAAGGAACAGCCAGCTGTGGAATCCAAACCAGAAAAGCAATTCAACCCCTCAATCATATTCGTGCATGAGTGTACAGAGGCCACCATGGGTAACAAAGACCCCGGCAACATGTCAATCAAAATGGCAGCCGGAAAAATCAAACCATTCCTCAAATGACAACGCAAGAATAGCCTGTCCAACCAATCCAGGAACAACTGCATGGCCAATTCGCACAAGGTACCGCCCAAGCCCAACCTAACAAAAAGACGCAAGGGACACATACATCAACAACCCAGGATACGGAACCAGAGTCATCTTACCTTACACCAGAGGAATTGGTAGCCTCATACTCCATCGCCCCTCAAGAGGAACCACAAGGAAGAAACATCAGCACCCCAAAACTCAATACCGAACAGGGCAAACTGCAGGAAAAAGAAGACAATTGGACCACACTGCTGCACACAATGCAAATGTCCGTAAATGCCATGCAATACCAATCTGACAAAATGGATATTCAATTGTCAGTACTCAATTCACTTTCCATCTTCATCGCAAACATTGACGATAAACTGGCAGATCTCAACAACTTGATTAGAAGGGCTCAATCGGAGACACAATTGACACAGGCCAGCTGTACCTGCATAACACTTGTGGACAAGCTGGCGACACTACCAACAGTAATGGACAATCTCCTTTCCGACATAAGAGAGGCTGTGACAAATAAACCAGCAAACGGATCAGCCCACAAGAGAAACGACGAGCAGCCAGCAATAAATTCGAGAACCCAGGTTCTGGCCCAGCCTACCTCAGATCGGACACCAGAAGTAAGGCTGCTCCGGGAGGCCGTGGACCTGACAAGAATAGGCCCAAACAACAACCTATTGAGCCAAAGAGCCCCAACATCTTCAAAGAGTAACATAGCACTCATATGCAAACCCCCTCAAAAAAGTGATTCGGCAGCAAGTGTACAATCCTCCAAACAGTGGAGGAAACAGAGGAGGAAGGGGCGAAACCAAAAACTAATACAGACTATATCACCCAGCAGGCGCAAGAGCCACAGCTCCGGAAACAAGCCAATGGAAGATCTACAAGACATCTCATCCATAGTGGGTGAAGCGACAGATCCAGACCGAGAGTCAGGAGAAAGGCAGACTCGGAAAGAGGGGATAGAAGCAAAAGGAAGCTCCTCCCTCAACAAATCAACAAGTGATGGCGTTGATCCCAAGAACAAACTCGGGAAAGGAAGAAGACGCTTAAAAGGGGACACAATCATAACAACAGGCCCTGGGATTGAGACAGATCGGGCATGTGAAAAGTGTCCATATGGTCCGGTAACAACAACAAGCGAACCTACTGAGTCAGTGGAAGAACAAGCAGCCAAACAGGGCAGAGGACGCTTAAAAGGGTACACAATTACAACAACAGGCCCTTGCACTGAGACAGATCGGGCATGTGAAAAGTGCCCACATGGCCCGGTAACATTAACAAGCGAACCTACAGAGTCAGTAGATGAACAAACAGCCAAACAGGGCAGATCAACCGAACAAATAGCGCTTCCGGGTACCACAACAATTGTGTTCCATCCTGAGTATAAATCAAAGGGACGAGTTGACATATTAAATAGGGGAAACATCTTACGCCTACTAAGGTCCATCAGCAGTCTGAAGAACTTAAAAACCAACGACCTGGACTCAGTCAAATTTGAAGAGTCGCCAGACCAATCGGGAGTGGAAGCAACCAGAACAGTCTGGGCCACACCAGACCTAGCTGAGAAAGTTTTAAAAGAACACACTAAACTCAATGCCTGGGACATCAAGGTACGGCCCTTTACCAAACCAAGATACCCGGACCCCCTAATAGCCGATACAGAAAACCAAAAAGAATCTGGGCAGGCCCAACCGAGCACACGATCATACTCAGTGCTGCGAGGAGCCCACAGTAAAAGCCCCGAGAGCAAAGAACCCAGAGAGCAGCAGGCCCATAGGACAAATACAACCAAAAGTATAGTCTCGCAAGGGTGGAGCTGGTTATCCAGGACCATAAACACCAAAAGTCAAAGTCCGTGACACAGTAAGCTTACCGCAACGGAAACTAAAAACACTCTGAAACTTTGCTCCTGGAACATCAACGGCTTGGGAGATAAGACTCTGGACCCGAAACTACAATCTTACTTACAAAAATTCAATATCATCTCACTCCAAGAAACATGGTGCGAATCACCAACAGCACTGCAGGGATTTAACTCACACTTTTTACCAGCTATAAAGAGCGCCAATTTTGGCCACAGCAAGGGAGGCCTTGCCACATACAGCTATATAAGGAGCATCTATGCAGTGGAGCCAATGTCACACAATTTAGCGCCCCCCAATGCAATGCAAGCGCTCAGAATCACCACACAGGGGGCAGAAAAAAATGAGCATATAATACTTATAAATCTCTATTTACACCCCCGTGATAAAATTAAAGGCAGCCAGCAGCTGAAGGAAGAACTAGTGAAAATATTATTGGAGGAGAAAACAAACAGCTTGATTATCACTGGGGATTTCAATTTAAACATGTTCAGTAACACAGCCGAAGACAACCATACGGAGGAGGACTCATTCATATGGGAAGCAACATCACAAGAAAACAACTCAGGCGGAAGACATACGAAATCAGCTCAGAAGCTTCTTGCGACATTAGAGCAGCTGGGCTTTCGCGCATTAAATGGAAGATTTCCAGGAGATCGCCCACAGACAGCAACATTTCATAATGCAGCAGCAAGTACAACAATAGATTACACATTTTCCTCCCGCTGCATGTTTCCAAAAGTAAAGGACTACCATATTGGAACCTTAGATTTTAGGGATCACCTGCCTCAGGAAATCACGGTAGACGTGTCATCAACAACCCAATTACTGCCAGCAAATGCACACTGCCTAGAATATACATCTAACGAGAAAAGAGTAAAATGTAGAACAGACGACCCAAAAGGCCTCTTCTCTTTCGCAAAGCAACTTCTCGGAGTTGCACAAGCAGCAGAGCCTGACAGAATATGAAGCTGGGAGGCGTTTACAAAAACTCTACGAAACAGTTATGGAGCCAAAAAGGGAATTCCCCAAAACAGGAGAATGGCTTACCCTCAAAACCAACGCCCATACTACAACATCAGAAATAACGCACAACTAAAGATCTCAAAGCATTGATAAACCGTGTGCTTCGGAGATTAAAGAAAGGGGGCTTAGACCCCACGGCGTTGCAAGAACTGAGGCAGTTAAAAGCCACACGCAGGAAATTAACCTGGCGCCTCAAAAAAGAAGCTGATGAGACTCTTTGGGCTAAACTCCTGCACGACATCAAAGATAACAACAGCTCGCAATTTTGGCAAAAGATCAACACTCTGGCCAATCCGTTAAGCCAGGGCATCAACTCAC
The DNA here is from genome assembly GCA_963921515.1 of Calotriton arnoldi. Lineage (NCBI taxonomy): Eukaryota > Metazoa > Chordata > Amphibia > Caudata > Salamandridae > Calotriton > Calotriton arnoldi. The sequence continues at coordinate 1,612,994 of CAWUFW010001659.1, forward strand.
ACGTGATAGAAGAGGCATGGACAACCTTCCTCGAATCACATTTTAATAAAGACCAAGGAACCCAAACCTGTATAAATAACCCCTTGCCTGAATTTGAAGTACCATCATTTCAAACTGATTCCAATATAACACTGGAGCAGGATCTTACAATTACGAACATACAAATCTGTAAAAGAATTTCCAAGGGTAGGCGCGAGGGAGCTCCAGGTCCAAACGGGATCCCGCCTATATTGTTCAAACAAGATCCGGAATTCTGGGCCTCAGTACTAAAACCGATCTTTGATTCAATCCTGCAAACATCAATGATACCATCATTATGGAGGGGCTCGATCATCTCACCTATTTACAAAAAAGGCAATAGGAATGACCCAAAAAGCTACCGGTTGGTAGCTGTATTGGATAATGAAGCCAAATATTATGCAGGATTACTACTTCAAGAACTAATGTTCTGGGCCACAGAAATTGCAGCAATACCACATAATCAAACAGGTTTCTGCAAGAATAGGGGGACCACCACTAACATCTCAGTCCTCTCATTAATGATAGATGCCGCTCTCACAACAAAACAGCCCCAGTACTTGTGCTTTATCGACTATAGCTCAGCGTTCGACCATATAAATAGAAACCTATTGTGGCAAAAACTAAAAAGGTTGAATATTCCATTGCTGCTCTTAAAACAATGAATTCTTTTGCACAGTAACACCTGGGTGCAAGTAAAACTGGGCGCAGGAGACAACCTAACAAAGAAGATTCCAACAACCTCTGGATTGAAACAAGGCTGCGTGCTTGCCCCAACACTTTTTAATCTTTTTATGTCAGAGTTATCAGCCATTTTCAATTAAGGCAACTCACATGCTCCTAAACTATGGGGCCTCCAGCTATCTAATTTATTCTGTGCAGATGACTTGGTGCTCATCAGCCGGACACCCATAGGCCTACAGCGTTTGCTCGACATTACATCTCGATATTCAGAGGTCAACAAACTCCGCATCAACTAAGAAAAAACAAAAGTCATGAGTGTAAACATCCGCAAAATAAAATCAAACCACCACTGGTACCTGGCAACACGCAAGCTGGAATCCGTACCAGATTATAAATACCTGGGATTTATCATCGACAACAAAGGGAACTACACAGCACAACGTGAGGCCATTAAAAAAGGGGGAATAATAACAGCAGTGGCACTAAGAAACCTAAAAAACAAGATCTCGGGCCAATGTTTCCTCCCCCTGACCAGGGTGATTCAGGCAAAACTCATACCATCTATCACCTATGGAAGCGAAGCCATGAGGGGGAGAGATGCTGAAACACTGGATGGTACTATAGCAAGAGCATTGCGAATGATCTATGGGTTACCAGGATATACATCCCCCGCACAAATGAGGCTAGAATTCGGGATACAAAGACAAGAGCTGGCCCGTAAAGGAGCATTCATTAAAAGCTGGTATAAAATCAGAAGAGGGCAGCAAGTATCGCTAAACACCTACCTGTGGAAAGAACTGCAAGCCAAAGAGGCATGCCCAGACAGACGCTACTTGGACAGCGCACTTGATCAACTGGGGCTACGGCACCTTTGGGAGTTATCAGGGACCTATGGAAGTTTTAAATAAATAGTAAACAACATTGTCAAAAAGAATCCCTCATACAAAACAAAGCTATTCTGTCAGAACGAGCACGTGGCTGGATCACAATACAGTCCTACAGCAAAGCCTCACCCCAAGCATACCTCACACCAGCTTCTCTAAAACCACCAAAGAGAAGTTCCTGAAATTCCGCTTAGGCTTAGGTTACTACGCCCTCCGAAGCCAGCAACCTGTCGACTCTGCGGGGAAGGAGAGGAGGACATAGTCCACCTCACCACCATATGTAGGGAACTAATACGGGAGCGCCGGATCCTTCTTAGAACACTCCTCAATAAGAAACACATACGGACCTGTAGGCAAGCGGTGTTAGCAAGCTTCTCCGGCGATGACATCCAACTAAGCTGCTGCTTGGTAAAATTCCTAATCGCCGCAGAATCTAGTATCAAAAAACAAACTGATTGCCTGGGAGGCGGCACTGTAGTGGGGCTGAACCGGGCACCCTGATCCATTTTTGCACAAGACTCGGACTGCCACTCTACTGATAGCTCTAGCACAGTCAAGCACTGGCACATCACGCACTTTAAATGGATCAACCGCTTCTGAATGCTCGAGGGGGCAGCCCACCCATGTTCTAACAGCCCTCTAAAATAGTAACCGGGCCTGGAGCCGCATGCTGTGGAACTCTAACACTGAATTCTCAAAAATAAGCTGTTCTGGACCTTACTGCTTCATAGAAGCTATTTCTATTTTATACAATCAGCTTCTGCCATCTCTTTTTAATGGTTTTAAATGAATGTATTCATTTTATTTCAGTGCAAAGGCTTTAATCAACTATGCACTGAAATAAAGAAGATAGCTTGATGTACCCTTAGAGCTAACATCGGACGCAATAGTGGGTTAATCTTTGCTGCCTTGCACTCAGCCATAAAGTCGTCTTTGCACTCTGCACTTTCCCTTGCACATTTTGGCACCTGCCTTTTGCTGCTTTATCTACTCTGCTGCTAAGTATCAGACTAAGGAGGATAATTTTTCCTGCTCTGCTGCTAAGTTTTTTGTCTATAAAAAAATCGTCCGTCCGCACTTTTGCCTTTTAAGGTCTTATCTAACTCCTTTGGGAGAAAGGGGGCTTATTTTAATGTGTTTTTTTAATGGTGTTTCACATTCTGTTTTAAATTGTTGGCCTGAAAATATGACATGAGATGTACGTTTGTAATGGTTTTAATTAACTGTACAATCAACAATACTTACTTACACTGTAGTACATCACTGCACATTCCTCCATGCCAAAATATAAACACACCATCTGGGTGGATTTGGTGATAGATGGAAATAGGCACATTGACTCCCACCCACCTAGAAACGAAGGTTGCATTTCCAACCCCAAAGTGGTCCACCTGTCCATTCCCCTTTCTAAAAGGGGCAAGATGACAAAGTAGCCAAAAGAGCGAGACAAAGCTTGCATATCAAGCAAAGAGAACTGCAATAGTTCCAAAGATGGAATGGAATTCCCAGAGCAGGGTCCACATTTCCATTAAGTGTGGTAAGGCTGCCTCATTAGGGCGTTCCTTACTAGTGTTACTTAGCTACTAAAAACACACATGTAAACTTGTGTTTTTTTAAAGGATGGGGAGGGCTTCGCAGGGACCGCTGTAAAACCTTATAGGTTTCTTGGGACAGAGCAAGAGGATAACAGTCCTATCCTCTCCCCACAAACAGCAAACAAGAACTCACATTTTTCCAATGGCCCATTTCAAGGGGGTGTGGCTGACTGACCTGACAGCAGAGGATTAGACAGGCCATAATAGTTTTGTAAATGGGAAAAAGTATCTTCCTTTACTTTTCTTTGCACGCTCTTATTTTTCCATTCGAAGGTTCAGTAATTACATGGGTGGTTAGACTCTGGCCTCAAAGATAGGGTGGGCCCACAGCAGGTGCTGCACTGTGTTATGTGTGATCAGCATTACATATATGTGAGCCGGGCAGACTCACATTACAACAAGGAGTAGGGAATATATTTTTTTTTCTGGGAACAGATAACTTCTAATCACTGTGCTCGCCTTTTGTGTTGAGAACGGAGAAAAATATATTTTGAAAAAAACAAGAAGGAGTGATTGCTTCTGAGATCTCGATGTCCAACCAATTGTTTGTTTTTGAGAAGTCAGAAGTGGAAATGTCTCCATTGAAAGAAATTGGTGTGATAGCTATGGTATCCCTCAAAGAGCGAACAGAGAAGATCAGGATAGAGCACCATTTGTTATCAAAACCAGAGACTCAAAATGCTGTGTAAAGTTTGAGCCACATAGAAGGACACAGGGATGGGTGTTCCATCTTTCTACAAGTTTAAACCCTCAATCCCTCGCCTCTTATTTTCCCATTGAACAAAGCATCCTTTGCCAGATGTTCCAGGGCTTCATGAAAGACTGTAGCAGTCTGTGTCAATACTTTCTAGAGATTCTTTCCGAGTATGTGAACACTTACTCACACCCTCTAAAGAATGCTGAGATTTGTCAGGCAACCAGGATTAGAATGTCAGTACTAACTATTTTAATTACTCACACTCTAGTTTCAGTGCTAGGGAAGCAGACAGAGGCAGAAGGTATGTTTGTTTGCCTTTGTTGGGTGAGATTAGGTGAATAAGTCTAATGACCCATTTAGTGCTAACGGGTAAAGATTATTGTGGTAGCTGGAATCTTATGATGTAGCTGTGATGCGGTAGAACAGCATCACAGCTAAGATTCCAATATTGACCAGTATTCTCTGTACTGCTGAAGGCTGTAGACGTTATTTCTACTCTTCAATAAACTTCATCAGGAAGCTGAACCTGAAGCTAAGTGGATTACTACAAATTTTGGCGACGAGTTGGTCCTGCGCAGAGGGCGGGAGATACTACAGCCTTCACTTCTGGAACGCCGCTAATTAATTAATTAGCGCTATTGAAGGATTTTCCTTGTCGTTTTTTTGGCAACATCTGCATCAAACTGTAAGTTACATGTGGTGAATTTAGTGCCAGTGCTCTTATATCTAGGATTTTTATTTTGGCCCTGTATTTAGTTAAAAGTGGTTTCTTGCTTGCCCTATTCATTAATAAGGCATTAAGCGCGAGCACCGCGTTTAAACAACCACGCGAGTGGTTTTTTTTTCTCACGCTGTTCGCCGCGTAGTAACAGAGCGCGAGCACTGTGTTTGTTGATGCGAGTGCCTTTTCCTTGCGCTGTTCGCCATCTAGTGGCAAAGCGCGAGCACCGCGCTTGTTGATGCGAGTTTGTTTTCTGCCAAGTGAAGCTATGCGCTGCATTACGCGCTCTTCCTTACCTTCTGAGTGAGGATTTTCTCCAGACCGGATGTCTTCGATTCTTCTGCTTGATTGTGCAATAAGTATTAAGGATAGAGTGAAGCCCAGAGAGGAGAGCTTCATCTTGTTACTCCCACTATGTTAAAGGATTAAGGAAAACTGTAGAAGGACTATGAATTAAGAAAATTGAAGAAGGACCCTTAACTTTCCTTCTCTATATTGAAAAAGAAAAAGGGACTCACTTTTCCTGCATTGAAACAAACAAGAGACTAGAGCTGGAATTCCTGATTTATGTTAGTTAGTTATTTTAATTAATTGTTTTAATTGGTTATTTTAATTAAATATTTTAATTGGTTATTTTAATCAGTTATTTTAATTATTTTGAATTGTTATTTCAGCTTATTGTATTAGATTGTTATATTATTCTCTTATTTTAGTTTGTTAAATAAACTTTATTGCAGGTATGACAGAGCAAAGTATGTCTGCACCTCCAAGTTTTTTACCAGTTCCAGGGGAACCATCTATTCCCTGGAAGCGATGGAAAAATATTTTTTTTACTTACCTCTTAGCTATTGGAGGTGACAAATATGGTCCCTTGAGGAAACAAGTCATACTTTTACATCATCTTGGAGTAGAAGGGAGGAGAATATATGATGATTTGCCTGAAATATCTTTAGGCATGGGAAATGGTCAACCAATGAATCTCTACGATATGTCTTTACAGATGTTATAGAAACATTTTACCCCTAAAGTGAACGTCGTTTTTGAAAGACATACATTTTTTTGTAGAGTACAGAACCAAGATGAGGATATAATGACATATGTAGCTTCTTTGCGTGGGTTAGCAGTTACGTGTGAATTTCAAGGTCTATTTTACTCTTTGATAAGGGACCAAATTGTGAGATGTACAAATAATAAAAAGGTGAAAGAAAAGTTACTCTCGAAGGATCCTACTTTGGAGGAAGCTATTCAGATTGCTCGTAGTATGGAAAACACTGCTGTATGGATGAAAGAAATTGACAAAGGAAAAGGTCTGAGTGGAAGTGCGGTAATAACAATGGGAAAAGAAGTACCTGCTGAAGTAAAGGAGGTTAAAAGAGAAATTGTTAAGAAGCCAGTTAATAAAAACAGTGAATATGTGCCTGTAAAAGTTGGAGAGAGACGACCATAATTTGTTATAGATGTGGGTGTCCAGGGCATGTAAGTTCTAGTTTTGCATGTGGAGCGAGAAATTCTACATGTAGGTCGTGTGAAAAAAAGGACATTTGGCAGAAGCCTGTAGATCGAAAGGGAGTGCACAAAACCAGCAAATTACCAGCGTCAAGGAAATTGAACATAAAAGTGAGGATCGTGAGGAGATATTCTTGTCTGTAGATGATGCAGAATTGGTTTCATCTCAAGTTATTGAATCTGAGGAAAAGTTCAATCTTGATTCAGTTATGACTATACATGGAAATGATTTAAATTTGAAGAAAGAGAGTACAGAGAAACTGGAAAAACCTAATTGTGAAATCACTTTAGATAAAGGGACAGCGAAATTATTGGCTGATTCTGGTAGCTTATTTACCTTAATTTCTAAAGAGACTTTCGAAAAGAACTTGGGTGGACAGATCAACAATTTATTACAAGCAGATGTGAAGGCAGTTGGATATGGTGGGACCAAAATTAACATTTTGGGAATGCAATGGATGAACATTATCTTCAATAAGAATGGTGTTCATGGAAGAGTTTATATCACACAGGAAGGATCCGATCTTTTGGGTTGGCGGCATCAGAAGGACTTGAACATTATACTTAATCCTAATGCTGCAGAACCGGTTATGGTTGTTGAGCCAGTAATTGGTCATATATCATCTAAAGTTGATATGGAGGATGAGTGGGGAAAAGTATTTATGAAAAAGTATTCTCATGTTTTTACCGAAGATTTAGGTGTGTTAAAAGGATTTTCTCATCGAATAATCCTCAAGAAAAATGCCAAGCCTATTGTACATAAGGTTAGGACAATACCTTATATGATGAGGGAACCACTTCAAGGAGAATTAGACAAGTTGTTAAAGGCCAATGTCATTGAACCTATAGAGTCATCTGAATGGTTATCTCCGATTGTCGTTGCTCCTAAGGATGGTAACAAAATTCGTTTATGTAGAGATTTGAGAGATTTAAATAAGAATATATGGGTAGATAGACAACCTTTACCAAATATTGGAGAAATGTTAAGCATGATGGGGGGAGGCAGTGTCTTCAGTGTTCTGGACATGTCCTCAGCTTACCATCAGGTAAACCTACACCCTGACTCACGTCCTTTGACTTCTTTCGTAACACCTTTAGGAGCATTTCGATATTGTAGGATGCCTTTTGGTTTGGCGTCTGCCTCTGCCGTTTTTCAACGAATCATGCAAAACATTTTTAAAGGAATGGGAAGGGTGTTATGCTTTCAGGACGATATCATGGTTGTGGGGAGGTCGTTTGAAGAACATGATGGATTAATGGAAGAAGTTTTGCAAAGAATTGCTAACCATGGATTGACTATCAAAATGGAAAAATGTCAATTAAGACTAAGAGTAGTCAATTATTTAGGTCATCAGATATCCGCTAGTGGTATTAGACCAAAAGGTAGCATTGTAAAGGCTATAAGAGATGCTCCCTGTCTAATTAACAAAGAACAGTTAAAATCATTCTTAGGACTTGCTGAATATTGTTCTAAATTTGTACCAAACTTTGCAGATCTTGTAGAACCCATGAGACTTCTTCTTAAAAAGGGAAGTGTATTTGAATGGGATTCTAAATGTGAAGATGCGTTTGTTAATCTAAAAAAATTTCTTTCCTGTGCTCCATCTTTGGGACATTTTGAATCTAATACAAAATCCATGTTGATCACTGACGCAAGTAATGTTGGGCTTGGGGCAGTTGTAATGCAGATGTCTGAAGAAGGTGAGAGAATTATTGGTTTTGCTTCACGCAGGTTACAAGGAGCAGAAAGGTCTTACTCAACCATAGAAAAAGAAGCATTAGCTTGTTGTTGGGGGATGGCACATTTTAGGTATTACTTGTGGGGTTTGCCTTTTGTTGTGAAGACTGATCACAAGCCACTTGTACATATTTTTAAAGGTGGTCGTGGTCTAGATGGAAGCGTAACTCCTCGTATTTCAAGGTGGCTTTTATCTGTGCTAGATTACAATTTTGTTGTGGAGTACGTTCGTGGTAATAAAAATGTTATTGCGGATTGTCTCTCTAGGATGCCTGTGGACGATAATTCATGTATGGAAATTATGGAGGACCAAGTGGTTAGTGTGGATGATGAGTTTGCAGTTGGACAGGAAGAATGGAAAGAAGCAGTACAAAATGATAAGGAGTATAAGGTGTTGATGGAGCTCATTATGAGTTGTTGGAAGGATTTTGATGGTTGTGAGGAAGTGGCAAAGCAATTTTTGACAGTGAAAGATGAGCTTAGTGTGCAAGGTGATAAAATTGTAAGAAGGAGTCGTATAGTTTCCCCTAGTTTGTTGAGATCGAGATTGTTAAGAATTGTCCATGAGGGACATTTGGGAAGGAGTTTAACAAAGAGAAGGTTGAGGCAATGTTTTTGGTGGCCGGAAATAGACAGGAATGTAGAAGATTTAGTGCGAGATTGTCATGCATGCAGTAATAGTGACAAAGTGAAAGTGGTCAGAGAACTTCATTTGAGGTGTGTGGATTTGCCTATGAGGCCATGGGATAAATTGGCATTGGATGTGTTAGTTCCGATTGACAAATTGGGTACCAGTAATCGTTTTTTAGTTGTGTTGGTGGACTACCATAGTAAATGGTTTACATGCAAATCCATGGGTCAAGTCACTACTGCTAATGTGATAAGATTTCTTGAGGAAGTATTTCTTGAAGAGGGTGTACCTAGAGTTCTGGTGACTGATAACGGTGTTCAGTTGGTTTCTTCTGAAATGGGAAATTTTCTTGCTAGACTTGGAATCAGACATGACAAGGTGCCTTTGTTTCGTCCACAGGCAAATGGACTTGTTGAGAGGGTAAATCGTATTGTGATGGAGTGTATTCAGCTTTCTCTGGCAAATGGTTTATCATGGAAAGAGGAGTTACGGAAGATGATGTGGGCTCACAGAATCACACCTCATTCTGTGACGGGGGTTTCTCCTTTTATAGCATTGAAGGGAAGAGAGCCTGGTACTAAGGAATCTCCGATGTGGCTCCATGAGAAGAATAAAGTGTGGGTTGATAGAGAAGAAATGAAGTCAAGGGTTTCTGATTGTCAGTGGCGTAACAAAATTCACTTTGACAGTAGGAAAAATGTTAAGGAGTTGGACATTGATAAGGGTGATTGGGTAGTTGTGAGGAAAGCTGGTTTTGTGAAGAAGGGTGAGAGTAAGTTTTCACAACCCCATAAAGTCATTCTAGTCATGGGATCAGTGGCTCAACTGGACAATGGTAAGAAATGGAGCTTTGGGGATTTGTGTAAAATATCCCATTCCAGTAGTGTATAATGATATTGTAATGCATCTTATTCTTAGAGTGTATTATTATTATTATGTTTTAGTTTGTTGCTTTATCTAGTATTAATGTACTATTATTGTGTTTCGTTGTTCCCTGCAAGTTAACAAATTCTCTCTTCTTTAGGATAATATTGGGGGGGAGATATGTGGTAGCTGGAATCTTATGATGTAGCTGTGATGCGGTAGAACAGCATCACAGCTAAGATTCCAATATTGACCAGTATTCTCTGTACTGCTGAAGGCTGTAGACGTTATTTCTACTCTTCAATAAACTTCATCAAGAAGCTGAATCTGAAGCTGAGTGGATTACTACAATTATTAATGGACTTTCTCTCTCATTACATTTCCTTGATAGGCTAGGAAATTAATAGAGAGAAATAAAATTAATTAGGTGGTCATTTAGAGTTTGGCAGATGTAAGGTATTTACCAAAGAGTAGGGGTTGCCCATCCCCCAAACTCATGGTTCAACCACCCCATTTAGAGGTGGGCGGAAACCTATTACCACCTCCCATCCTCCATGGGTATGTTGTGCAATGTATATCAGAAGATCTAACCGGCTTAGGGCAATTCTTCCACTGTACATTCGTTCTGCTAGAGACCACAAAGAAAAGCCTGACAATTCAGAAAAGCAAACAAGAGAAGTGACCCCCAATCAATGACAAAAAACCCCCAGCAGGTCAGGCCCATTGATGTTTGTTTTGCAGAAATAAACCTCGATTTTGCGACTGGTTTCTATAAAGCAAAAATAAAAATGCAAAAGGCAGACATTCAGAATTTCAGTTTTGCAGAAAAGGCTTTTGCCACAACAGCGGAAGCACCTCCAACAAGAAGAATAAGAATTGCCGGCGGTCTGTCTGTATTCAATTATTCGACCAGTAGTCGATGTAGGTCAGTAGGTTGCCCATGAAGTCCCTGTGGGTCCAGCTGTTACATCAAAATATAACAGAAGTCTCTCTTACTCCTTGAATTCTTAGATCCACTTCACGTTCCAGGCCAGTGTTTCTCTCCACTGTCCTATGTATCATGGTCCCCAGTAGTCCTCTCTGTCTTCAGACCTTGCCCGCACCACATCCTGTTGGTGGGTCTTTGTTTTATTCCTTTATTCCTGGATCCTATTGCTTCTCCAGCCTGACCCTTTTCATCTGTATTTTGGAATCCTCTTTCTTTTGTCTCAAATCCGTATTCCTTTCTAGGCTTTCCTGTTTCCTGTCTTGCACCTCCCAAGTCCCAGTTTATTCTTCCCTTCATTGGTGGTTCCACTATTCTTTGCACCTGGTTTATTCCTTGCTTTTGACTCTCTTCCAGCCCCTGTGCATTTCCTCTGAGCCTCCTGCTAGTTCAGCCTGTTGAGCCCGGTGTGCAATAGCTCGCTACTCACCTGTCTGCTGAGCCTCCTTGTGCTCTGTTGTGTTCCTGCTGCTGTATTTCCAAGCTTAATCTTTGATTCTGTTTCCCTTATCGTCTTGAAACCATGTTTCTGTTTTTGGCTACTTTGTCATAGACACTCGTCATTGTTAATAGTCTTGCCTGCACTCTTCCTGATCTGTACTGTTATATGCAGACTTTTTGGCTTGCGGTCTGTGACCTTGTTTACTGCATATCTCAGTGTTGCCTTTTTAGGCTGCAGATTGTACCTAGTCACATTTTCAGTGCTCATAGTTTTGTATACTCCAGTCCTGAGCCTGACCTTGATTCCATTCCTGTTTTCCCCTGAGCCCAGTTTCTATTTGGTGCTCTTTGTGATGTTCCCTGTTGCCCTTTCTTTTATTTGTATTAGCAGTGTTACCAAGGTTTCCAGTGTGTTTCTGAGGCCTTGTGCCTCTTGCACTGAGACCCACCAAGCGCTGTCTTTCCATAGGAGCAGCTGGATGTCTTACTGAACTCTATGAGATTAATCAACTCCTTGCCTTCTTGTAAGTTCTTTTCAGCACACAGAAAGATCGCATCCGAACAGCACACAAACTATCATTTAAGATAGCTTGCTTGTCCTTTCCCTGCTTGTATCTTCTTGTTGTTTGCACTTGTGAGACATTCATAGTTTCCCTTGCAGACTTCCCAGTTCCACAAACACTACCTGTTCCAACCTGCTTCAGTCCTCTACTTCTATCCTGCTTTCATTCCCAGCCTTCAGGTACTCTCTTGCTTATATTAAATCCCATCTCTGGAAATCCCTTGTCCCTACAGAGACCAAGAACTCCCTTGTTACCTTGGTCTCCCTCTCTCTCTCGAGCTCAGCAGGATGCCAGACACCTCCCATTATCCAGCCTTTTCCTGAACTCAGCTGGTGTTTCTCACATGGTCTTCTGTGGGGAAAGTAGAGGTGATGGCTTCCACAGACCTTATAGACTGCCCGTCATACTGTAAATAACACCCTTAGTTATGGTTAACAAACACTTAATTATTTAAGAGACCATGAGGGTTTGGTTTGTTGTGTATTATTTCCATTTAATGAAATTTCATTGTAAAATCCAGTGCTTAATGTGAGCTGGTGGTTGCAGGTGGGGCCCGCTGGCACTCTTTTTCTGGGGGCTAGAATTTATTTTTAATAATCGGACTTTCACCCAGAACAAGAGAAAGGCAGCAACAGGGGAAAGAAGGAGGAAAAGAAAGTCAGGAAAAATAGCAACAAAGGGAGAAAGCAGGGACGAAAAGGAACCTACGTGAATGCTATATAGGGTCACAGAGAATACAATGGTGGTAGAAAGAGCCATAAGGTAAAATAAAGGCTAGACCGCCTTTGTATTCAGCAACCACGAGATTTAGCAGCAATGCCTGAGGGCTGTTGAGAAAAATTTGTACCTGGTACTTAATGTTTTACAAATTAAGCACTGGTAAAATCTCAACCTGTACCTATAAACTTTCATTGATAATGTAGTAGAAATATGAGGTAGAGACAAGGTAACACACGTTATATGGAGTCTGTGTTTTTTGATAGTTCGAGTCTTAGTTAAGTTGAGGGAACAGTAATACATTAAGAGCCGCACTGCAGGTGTCTCAGAGGGATAGTTAGTAGTTGTCGAACAAAATTAAATCCATACTCTGGGGTTCAGAATTTACCAGGTGCGATAGATAGAACTTAATCCAACTTTTTTCCCTTTAATGAGGAATAATGTGGATTTTGGAGCTTACTGCACCAAAATCAGCATGTCTCTGTAAAGCCTTTTTCCTTTGCTAAATTGCAACTGGGTTGATTTGTCAAAACTTCTTAGGGTACGTGGATTTTAGTGCATTCGATAATTACAGTCATCAGCATCAAATTGTGCCTCCATCAACACCAAGTTGCAAACATGACGGCAAACTTTACTATAGCCTTATTGCCGGATGTAGTGGGCTCTACCAGCCATTAAGGGCCCGCTCCAGCATTCGGCGAGGGCCTTTAACAAGTGAGTGGGCCTTTAATGGCCGGTACAGTCCGCTACAGAGGGCTCTAAGGCTATTAGAACATTCTGCCCCTAGAGGGCAGAATGTTCTAATTTGTAAAACAAAGGCCTCTTGGAGGGAGGGGGTTGAAATCCCCTCGGGTTCCGTGAGACCTTTGTTAAACATTGGACTGTTGATGCTCCGGGCTTCTACCGGCCATTAGAAGCCCGGAGCACTCCATTGTTTTCAATGGAGCTCGCAACAATCGAATGTTCTAATGTGTAGTCTCCTACTATTTCCTCATTGTATCACGAGTGGTTGGCATTTCAAAGTGCACACAGTTACGCCATTGCCTTCTTTTCTGGGTCGCACACTTGACTGGTTGCTGCACTGCTGTGCAATTGTTATGTCCAGATAATGGGAATAGGCTAACGAGGCAACACTCTGCGTGATGGGAATACAAAGGGAGTGGAATGAAAAAGGAACCATCCAGTGGTGACTATGCCCTGTGTAAAGGCATCTATGGTATGGTGAGAACCTCGAATCCATCAAAGGATCGATACTTTTTAATCTTATCCTAGGGTATGTTCTCACATCTTTTGAACTTCTGACATTTTTATCACTGATTCTTTTACTGACTTTTGTTGTTGGTGTATCGTTGGTTGAAGCAGCTTGATTCCCACCACGTGTCCATAGTCCCTTGTTAACTGGCCCAATATTCACCATACATACACTTCTAGGTCACAACAAAAGGATGAAAAGGAATCTCTGCAAAAGAAACTGCTTGAATGAAAGACAGATCTAGAAAGGAACATATCTAAAAATGAGAACAACAGAGTCATAAAGCCTCAGGGAAAGAGCAATAGTGACAAAAAAAAGTGCATGGCAGCGAAAGACTTTCAACAGAAAACGAGAAAAAAAGATAAATGGCAGATTTAATAATGAATGCACAGCTCTCGGTGAGCCATCCTCCCCTCTCCAACCACCCGCCAGTGAGATCATTACACTAGTAGCGGAAGTGACACCACTTGGTCTCAGATGAAGTCACGGGAAGTGACATCAAACACTGTAGACTAGGTTGATGGGCCATTGTAATGCAACCTGTATTCAAATCTCCAGGCTGATACATAATATTAATTGAAATTAGACAAATACATATCTTCTACAATTACCAAAATATAAAAACAGACTCATTTTTAAACTACATGTAGTCAAATTTTACAAATCTTTGCGATCTCAAGCAGAAGTGTAAGAATAAAAATGTATTTCTCTACCGACCCCTTGGTGGATCCTTGGCATTGCACTACACAAATGTAAAATATACGGATAATTACGCACAATGACTTCATGAAAAGAGGGAGGCTCTGCCATGGTTTGAAACGGGATCACGGACAGACGCAGCACACATGAAGCGTGCAGAGTGCCAGGATTCCAATGAAGGAAGACAAGAAGCTTGAGAGCTCTCAGCAGGAAGTGGCCAATCAGCTACTCTGTCATAGTTGTTATTTCTGAATTGTCTTTGAACAATAAATACACTGCCAGAAAATTCATTCAACCACAGCGGGTGGATACACATTCACACGAACGTCCAGCAGGACCGGATTGAGGATCAAAAGTAGCCCTGGCATAAGTCTGCATGCCAGCCCCATGCAGAGTGAGCGAGCGCGCCTGACATCTGGGGCAGCGGCGGCTCCTCCGCTAAGGCGGAGGAGCATCGCCCCACTGCTCTGTGAGCAGGGGAAAAAGGAAAAATAAAATGATAATAACGCATTGTTACTATCATTTTATTTTTCCATCCTTGCTCAGCTGGTTAGGGGCGGGGCAGGGCTGGCCTGTGTCAGGGGAACGGGGGGCGTGGTGGCACTCTCCTAAGTGCGCATTAATGTTTGGCCAGCCGTCTAGGGTCGGCCAAACAGTCATGCGCACTTTGCATGTTCTCCACCCAGGCTGCATTACAGCCTGTGTGGAGAACATGCCCAGACCCCCAGTCCCTGCCTGAGCGCCGAACCACGACACTCAGACCGACCACGACACTCAGACCAATCACGACACTGCTATTAGCAGCGTTGTGATTGGCTAGCGGAGTCTGGAAGCCTGGGTGCTTCCTGTTCCTACATATACTAACTACAATGTGACAGCATAGCACACGATGATCCCACATTGCCCCACAAACCAAGGAACACAATAATAAATAAGCACAGAAGAGGCCAAGCTGCTTAATATGGACATTGGTGATTAGGAATGCGGTGCTCCACAGCTCCCTGGTGGGCCTGTTAGTTGTAAACAGTGCCAGCCGCATCCACTTGCAGCATATGAGTTTTATGGACACTGGACCGTGTGCACCCTGCACTGGCACTGGACCGAGTGCACCCTCCACTGGCACTGGACCGTGTGCACCCTGCACTGGCACTGGACCATGTGCACCCTGCACTGGCACTGGACCACGTGCACCCTGCACTGGCCCACGTGCACCCTGCACTGGCACTGGACCGCGTGCAGCCTGCACTGGCACTGGACCGAGTGCACCCTGCACTGGCACAGGAATGCGTGCAGCCTGCACTGGCACTGGACCGTGTGCACCCTGCACTGGCACAGGAATGCGTGCAGCCTGCACTGGCACTGGACCACGTGCAGCCCGCACTGGCACTGGATCGCGTGCACCCTGTACTGGCACTGGACCACGTGCACCCTGCACTGGACCGCGTGCCCCCTGCACTGGACTGCGTGCACTCTGCACTGGCACGCTTGCACCCTGCACTGGACCGGGTGCCCCCTGCACTGGACCGCGTGCATCCAGCACTGGCACTGGACTGCGTGCACCCTGCACTGGCACTGGACCGCGTGCACCCTGCACTGGCATCAGCTGCACCATCAGACTCATAGCTTGCTGTCCCTCAGACTACAGAGACCCGGGAGGCTAAGGCTTCAGACAGGAATTAGTTTATGACGCAAACTGTGTCCTAATATTTTGTTAATGCTGCTAAAAATTCATTCGGGGCTAAAGGGGTCATTTAAGTTCAGCATCATTCGAGTACAGCATCTCGCTAAAATGGCATTTATTGAAGAGCTTAACATGCCCCTGCAACTGAACACGATGCCCCATTGTTGTTATTAGAATATTCCACTCCTCTCCTTGCACAGGCTTTCATTAATGTACATTCACCCGGCCATGCTAAAGGTGGTCGCTGACGGGCGCACCTTACTCCAGTGCTACATATCACATGCATTAATCAACCCCAATGCTCATCACAGTTAGCTCTAGTTAGGAAAGAAGAACAAGGGGGTTGGGAAATCCGTTCATCCATCGTGCCCAGTGTTATGAGCCTTTGTGTGCTTCATCTTAACCTAGAGCAGGTCAAAAAAATGGATGGCGCATCGTCCATCTTTATTTTTTGTTTTGCAGGTTGAACAACTGATGCCAGCAACTTTATGTTGCAGAAAGATTGCTTCAAAGGAGGATGTATGTCCATTTGTGTTCCAATAGATGTCAAATGTTCTGCGAATGTTCTGGGATTCTGGTGTCCATGTTTCCCACACAGCTGTTTTACTTCACGCATCCCATTCAACATTCAGCGCAAAAACACAGCAAAATCCATTTTGCGCCATGTTTGCTGCTTGTATAACATGGATGGGGAAGAACAATTTGCTCCTTTCACGTCAAGGCAAAAGAGCAAACTGTTATTGAATAGTTGATGTTGCTGTTGTAAAAATGGATGTACAAAGTACGTTTTGTCCCACTTTACTAATTTGTAAAATAGGACATTTTGTTGCAAATGTATTAGTAAACTCAATTCCATTTTGGTTATGCAGCCAACCCAGTGCCCTACAAAGTCGTTCCATTTTCCCTGTCCTAATAATTTTATTTCATATGGCACTTCAGCATTCTCTAATATGTATTATGCAGATAGCCCAAATGGAGTTTGCTCAATTGTTCTTCTTTTGTAAGCTTTACATAAGTTGTCCCCAAGAATCAATACTTAACACTTACTTTTAATTCTGCTACAATTTGCCAGCTACTGGGACTGCTTGTCATTCTATACAGTACGCACCTTAAAGATTTGACCGTTCCTGCCTGATGGTAATTCCTGAGATAGTTGCCGCACTTCAAGCTATTTTTAAGTACTTTTCCTTCTACAGATCACTGACATAATATCAATCACAACAATATCTTGATACAGATATATTGTGTCAAAATACTGATTACAAAAATATCTTTTCCCTATACATATATTATAATATCATTAAAAATATTTAAAAATATCGTTTTTTATTATATATAGTTTAAATCCTAAATATTTTAATATATAACAATAATATAATGTAAATTAAATAAAGTAATATTTAATGCTTTATATAGATATATACTTATATAAACATACACACAAATATATATGTATGCTTATATATACATATATATAATATAACACTATTATTAAAAAATATATTTTACATTATATTAAAATGTTAGTGTTTTTTAATTTACTACTACAAAAACCATATATATATATAGATATATATAAATAAATAAAAGATAAAAAATATTAAATTAAATGCAAAACATTAAATAAATTACCAAATAAATTAAACATAGAAAGGGCATTTATTAGAAATATTATAAAAACATTATATATTTTATATATATATATATATATATATATATATATATACATATATATATATATATATATAATATAAAAGTTAACAAATAAACAAATAACAGCATTAGGGCCTTATTATAAGTTTGGCGGTGCGCGAGTGGGACCGCTTCGTTACTGCACCGCAAAACCCATGTCTGAACCGCCCACCAGATTATGAGTTTTCTCCTGTCTGGTGGGCTGTTTTTTGGCATTCCCACGGTGGTGCCTATAAATAGGCACCGACGTGGGAACGTCAAAATCAGTACCTGCACTGCATTGACTGCTGCAGTCCATGCCGAGCAGGTACTTGTGTGCATGCACACAGGGGGGGCACATGCTGTGCCCCCCTGTTTGTAACCACATTGCATGAGGCACCAGGGGACCCTGTAGGGCCCCCTTTGTTTCCTCACTGCCACACTATTCATGGAGGTCGCACACCATGGAAAGTGAGGAAACTCGTAATATGATTGGCGGCAACGCAGCGGCCCTACCAAGCATATTGCAGCCTCAGGACTGCCTCGCATCCACCAGGGAATGGCGATTCCTTAGCGGTTGGGGTGATCTCAGGGCAGCCTAACCGCCCTAGTTGTAATAGGGCGGTCGGGAGACTGCCACCGTGAGTCTGGCGGTCCGTAGACTGCCACTGTGAGTCTGGCGGTCCGTAGACCGCCAGACTCATAATTATGCCCTTGGATATATTTAAGTCTGGGAAAAATAAATACACTATTCCCACTCCAGTCTCTACAACAGCAGGGAAAGCATTGGACTTTGGAGGGGTAAGACTTACTATTCCCACTCCAGTGTGTGCAACAGTAGGGAATGCGTTGGACTTTGGAGGGGGTAAAATGTACTATTCCCATTCCAGTAATGTACTATTCCTACTCCAGTCTGTGCAACAGTAGGGAAAGCATTGGACTTCAGAGTGCTATTTTCTAGGTACTTTTCCTTCTACTTGTCTTTTTATGAGTGCTTATGACAACAAATGTCCAAGGAGGTGCCATTCACTGAAGAAAAATGAATAACAAAGAACACATTTTGAAGTGACACTAAGCACTAGAGGAAAGAATCAACAATATCTGCACTGTTCATAATTGGAAAAGATTAGATTTATAAAGTTCATGAGCATTACATAAACACATGCTTGATGTTAGCACATTCTAGCCAGTGTAGCCATAATGGACATGATTCACAAACTGAATTTTGAAGTAAGTTAAGTAGTATTCGAGTCGTACTATTTACTTATTTCAAAATGCAGTTCACAAACCTTAGTTTGGACATCTCAGCCTATTATTTCTTTTCTATATGGAGATCTCCGCGCAACGAAATTCGTTTTACTTATTTAAATGTTTACTTACCTGTATTAGGCCTTAATCCGTAGTTTACTACCCCCACCCTGCCCCTCCCCCGCCCCACGTCACCGCCCGACCGGCACTCCTACCACCGACCGCGCCTGAATATGCCCCTTTATGCCTCCTCTGTAGCAAAGGGGCGTGCAATAGGTGTTGCTGTGGGCATTCCACGGCAACACCCATTGCTTTTTGACACTGCCCCAGATTTAAAGGAGATGTAAATCTGTGGCAGTTCCAAAAACTAACGTCATGCAAGAGCAGGCGTTAGAATGGCGCACGAGGAGAAATGCTTTTATTTCTCCTCGTTTTTGATTTTTCTATGTGTGCTGCATTTTGCAGCACACTTAAGAGCAAAAAGCCATTAATGATTGCAGAATGCAGCACACATAGAAGTAACATATAGCCATTATGGATTGTTTATGTACAGGAAGGGACACCTTCCTGAACATAAACAATCATTCCCTGCAATGCAGGCACCCTTGCATCCTTGCACTATGGTGCAAGGGTGCCTGCGTTGACGCTAGGCAGCTAATTTTAGCGCCAGCACTAGGGAACACACAGGGGTGCACCGTATTGTAGTAAATACGGCGCATCCCTGCATTTTGAAAATGTCGGAGCACGGCGCTGCTGGATTTGGTGCAACTCCACACTACGACATTTTCTAGTAAATATACCCCTGGTTTATTTGTGAATAAAAGCCATAAACATGCACAAAATACACAACATAGTCACCAATACAATACATATAAAATGAATGAATCTCTACTTCAGGCTGTCTAAGCACCGGTGTGCCCATCACAGCCTCACAGAGCCAAGTCTAAAAATTGTGCATACATGGGTCTTATTGTTCAAAGAACGGGATAAAAATATGAGAATTTTGACTAATTTAAAACCATTGGCCATTCTGTATCGTGTAAATGGGCACAGGAAAATCACTAATACATTATAAAACTCAAAAACAAGCATTTGGAATGCAATCGGTCTCGCATTTGTGAAAGTTAGAGCTATTGGCGTTGTAAATTATAATGTGTTTTACTAGAGGACTAAGAATGAGGAATTACCACTGGGAAGAGAGGCACAGCTGCAGCACTCCCTAGAGGACATAGAATGAGGAAATACCACTGGGACTACATAAGCAGCTGCAGCACTGCCTAGAGGACATAGAATGAGGAATTACCGACTGGACCAGAGAAGCAGCTAGTAGCACTGTCTAGAGGTCTTACAATGAGGAATTACCACTGGGACCAGAGAAGCAGCTGCAGCACTGTATATAGGACTCAGAATGAGGAATTACCACTGGGACCAGCGAAGCAGCTAGCAGCTCTGCCTAGAGGACTTAGAATGAGGAATTACCACTGGAACCAGGGAAGCAGCTGTAGCAATGTCTAGAGAACTTAGAATGAGAAATTACCACTGTGGCCAGACACAGCTGCAGCACTGCCTAGAGGACTTAGAATGAGGAATTACCGACTAAACCAGAGTAGCAGGTAGCAGCACTGTCTAGAGGACTAAGAATGAGGAATCGCCACTGGGTATGTTATGAGAGATTTGTGCAAAACAATCTGCGCTCTAAATCTCCCCCAGGCCTAGCAAGACCTAGTCTGCCCTCTGGCTGTGCTTGTTTTGTTAACGTCCCTGGTGGAAGTTCCCGTTGCCCAGTTACAACTGCTGACCTCTGGATCCAGGCTCTGGCTGCCCTGCAACCTTTTGGAGATCCAGTGAACTGCTTCCTAGTGGACCCCAAGTGGATTCCGGAAGTGGGTATCTTTTATAATGTTTTTTATTGGTTTCCGATGGAAGTTCTAAGTGTCGTTCTACGTGTTTCTTGCGTTCTTTACAGGTCCTTTACTGTCCTAGAACCCACGGATGCAATTGGATCAGATAGAAGTCATTTGCAACTCGACAACTGGAATTTCTACTAGGGCCATCCAACATGGCGGGTGCCCTGATAAGAGGCCAGCTCTAGATTAAAAAATGTACCACAGGTTCAAACCTGACAGGGCCGGCTTGGTCTGTTATTCCAACTAAGTCAGTAAAACGGGTGCTACTGAGTTTTGCATCGATGGCTCGTGCTATCTAAAGATCCATGAGAGACAATTTGGTTTGTGGTGTGAACTACGCACACTGTTATTATTAATATAATAATAAGTACCTATATTATTGCGATCATTTTTGTAATAAATTATGATTTTTACATTAAGCTTGTTGTTACAATAATTACCTATACTGTTGCGGTCCTCTGTATAATAAATTATGTTTTTTGACACCGTGCTTGTTGTTACAATAATTACCTATACTGTTGCGGTCCTCTGTATAATAAATTATGTTTTTGACACCGCGCTTGTTGTTATAATATTTACCTATATTGTTGCGATCCTCTTTATAACAAATTATGCTTATTGTCACAGTTTTGCAATAGTTTAAACAATAAGTGTTGTTTATCACCCACTAGACGTTAGTCGCTTTATCAACATTGGGAGGACAAAAGGCTGGGTAAACTCCTCCAATACAAGAGCCGGTAGAGCTGCACATTAACAACAGGCCTCTGTTGTTATTGCATCAACTTCTGCTAGGGATTTTGTTCCACAAGACGTCCCCTGGAGAAAGCTGCCTCAAATGAGAGAGGGTGGTAGGGGGGCAATGTCATTTGACAAAACAAGGCAGTTGGGCCCCCACCTCCAAAAACATCAAAACTTTTCACCAAAATAAGCTTTTCTACAGCTCTGGAGCCAGCCCCCCTCACATGCCAAAGTCATGTCTTCAGTACCCGTAGGAATGTCCTTGGCTCCAGCCCCGGCCCAGCCATCACATGCCACAAACATATCCTCAGTGCCCAAAGTATTGTGTCTGGTGCCAGCCCCGGCCCAGCCATCACGTGCCACAGACATTCCTTCAATGCCCGTGTCTGGAGCCAGCCCCAACCCCTTTCATCACATGCCACAGACATGTCTTCAGTGCCCATAGGACAGTGTCTGGATCCAGCCCCAACCCCTTCACATGCCACAAACATGTCTTCAGTGCCCATAGGACAGTGTCTGGGGCCAGCCCCAGTCCGCCGATCTCATCCCAGCCGCCCTGCCTTTTTCTCTGAAGTACAAGATGAGCGGCCACCATTGTTGCAGAATGTGAAAGGGCCCGCCCTTAGGAGCGCCTATTAATGTTTCCCCCGGGGGCTGCTGATGACAGTGCCACGGTATGATGATTGCTGTGTGGAATCGGGGTTGTCATCTGCTGTGAAAAGGGGATGTGGATGGGGGGTAAAGGAGGGAGGGAGCTTGGGAGACCTGAAAGTGAACGCAATATTTGATGTTTGTTGCTACCGTGCTTCGCGTTAGTTCAGAATCGTGAATATTTTGGTTGCCGTGATATAGGTCGCCAGGGCCTCTTGGCGCTGAATGACATAACTAATAACGATCTTGTGTTTTATTTTTAATATTAGCGCACACTCTGCAATAATTTGTACAAATATTACCAAGCTCACAGTAGCCCATGTACTCAGAGTCTGCGTCGAGACCACAGGGTGCATAGGAGTCTCACTGTAAGCGCTCAAACCCACTGCCCTGTGTCATAAGCTTCCTATTTGGTTCCTGTGAGGAAGACCCACGTCTCAATGTTGGGAGGGGGGAGAGGGGACATGCAGATTTATTGTTTTTAACGTAGGATGTATAAAAGGGAGGCTGTAGCAGTTCATGAGAGGGAGCGAAAAGCAGCTGTTTAGAATACAACAAGCTGCGAGGTGCAGGAGGTGTTCTGGGAAGGGCATGGAGATTAAGGGAACTGGTAGCAGCAGCAAGGACAGAGCGAAAGATAAAGTAGTGCACTGAAGGAAAACATATGGCCCATAGTGAAAGGTTTCATGTAGCAGGGTCAATCTCCAGGGCAGAACAAAAGGAGGGACTACTAAGTTTATTCACCAATGATAAGCCAGCATTTCTAAAGGACAGTAAGAGGAACCAATCTAAAAGTTGTGCGTTTTTTGAAGCCCATATCTTAGATACTACATCTCTTCGAGACAGCGCATGCAGCGCATGCGCTGCCTATGCGAGACCTAATAAATATACGATCCTGAGCTAAAAAGGATCGTACGACCTGTGGAACATGCAAATATCCAGGGGTTACTGTGCGAAGGGGCAAAGACAGTGTAAACATTTTGAGACGAGACGGCAACTTGCGTTACCTGCTGGGGTTAAGTGCACAAAAACATTGTTCGTAATGCTTAATGCAAACTTTGCCAGTGCTGTGCAAAAGAGGCATTATCAAGGTACTTAAAAGTGCATTAACACAATTGTGCAAAGAAGCATAGGCAGTTTGAACTTATTAATACTACTTCTACTATTAATAATACTCCTGCCTATCTAATGAGAGTTTATACGAGCAATGCTTTACCAAAGTGCCTAGTGCAATGAACTTAGAGCAATTGTAATGCGTACTTAGTGCAGCTGTGCAAAAGGCAATATCAACTTGTTTGATGAAGCATTAACACGAATGTGCAAAAAGGCAAACTTGTTAACGCGCACCTATCAGCCTAATAGGCTTAGGTGCCTAATGAAATTGTTAAAACAGCTATGCAAGGGTAGCATTTACTGTGCAATTAGTGAGTTAGAAGTGCTATATATGTCCCTTTCTAACCCATGGACAGCATTCAAGTTAATTTTTAATCTGTTTGTTAAAAGTTGCTAAACACTGCACCAGGAGAATTTTCAGCATAAAATTCTGTCGATTCAAAGCCTCCTTGGCTGCGGTCCTGGAGGTTCTCAGGCTTTGAAATACAAACACTTACCTAAGGAAGGCTACCGACTTCTGACTCTCCCGTCCGTCTGCAGCATGCTAGAGGCAGACCCAAGAACTTCCACCCAATTAGAAGCAGGAATAGGGTTGAATGTACTGAGGTAAACCCTTTTAGGTCGAAGCCTACCAGATAGCTCAGCTGTCTGATTTGCTAAAAACATCTTGGCGACATTTGGAAAGTTTCCCTGGAAATACATTCTGCTCATTGCTTACCATTGGCTTTGCGTTTTGTAACTCTCATTTCCTTGCTTTATAGTTGCTGGCTGTATTAGTTTTTGGCTGTCCAGCTTGGTTTCTTCCTTTCCGAGGCCCATATCCTATTTACGGTTCTGCGGCACTCTAAGTCACTGCACTCTATGCCAATGCACTCTACATCACTTTACTCAAAACCAATGTACTCTATGCCAATCTACTGTGTACTTAATGTCACTGCACTCTACGCCACTGTGCTCCACTCTACGGCACTACACTCCGCGATACTGGACTCTGACACTCTACTCCATTAAACTCTTCTTCATTCTATTACACTCTACTCCACTGATGCTCTAGGCAACTCCCTCTATGCCACTCCATACCACTATACTTCATTCTATTCTATGTCACACTACTCCACTCACAACAAATGACCATTATTGCAATCCTTCTTCTAGTCTACTGTGCCTTCTTCAGTCGAGGGTCTTCAAGACCACCTCATATGTTTTTTTTCTCTGACTTGGTTAGAAATATGCTTTTTAAACTAATGAATCCGGATTCTACAGGGCCAGAGTCCTCTGTGGTCCAGAGTGTCTAACATCAGTTCATGTATAGAGGACCATGGCTTCTTTAAAAGGGTGAGTATCCACAGCTATCCCAATAATGTATCGGGGTCGGACTCTACTGCAAAGCCCAAAGAGCAGTGGGCCTGCATTTAATGTGATAACTGGTTTTGAAGGCACAATCCAAGGCATATTTGAAGCAGTACTTAATTTGTACAAATATATGTGCCAGGCCCGGTGACACTGTTCGGCTTTATTTCAAAATGGGAAGAATATTCGCTTGTCTGACTCCAAGTATAAATTATATTAGGTTCCTGTTAGATTAGTAACCGAATTGTGCAATAGTGGCCTAGAGCGTCAAGTGTGTGTTGCAGCCACAGTCTGCTATAATCAAGCAGCAGTGTATCATCAGCCTATTCCATCACTGATGTTGCCCTAGATTTGGCAGGCAGTCTCTGCATGATTTTAGAGTTTTAGACCGAGACCTATTGTCAGTGACATGATGCTTGGATTGATCTCTGCTGCTGAACCTCAGTCTGGACAGATGTAAGGCGATCCCTTCTAGTAGCTACAGTGGAGCTAATATAGGTAGCACAGAGGAAAAGGCCTGTAGGCAAACAATCTCTGAAAGCCGGATACTGATGGTTAAGCAGGATGGAATGAAGCTTGAAGCTTGCAGTCACCAACAGGAGGAACTGATGTCTAAGGAGGAAGGCACAAAGCTTGTTACAAGATGTCGCTGAAGAGCGGACTGGAAGAAATACTAGAAGGACTGGTGGAGGATGAGGAAGAGAAACAAAACCTGAATGTTAGCCAGGAGCGTGGAATACAAAGAAGAAACAACTTGAAGTGTTGCCCCACAAGGAATAACTGTAAGACTTCTCTTTTTATAGGGAGAGGAGCAGGAAATGTGTTAGCAATTATGAGCCTCCTTCTTAGATTGGGAACTTTTGAGGGAGACAGCTAGTAGGCGGCCAACGTGGGTTGGGATGAATAACTCCCTCCCAGAAACTCTCTCAGAAGGATCCTAGGAAGGAGAAGGTAGAGCTGGCCTGCAACACTGAATGATTTGCCCAAGAGAATCTCTTCAGAGAGAAGAATGTGGGATTGGTAGCCTGGACTGGTGGGTGGACTGCAGCCAGGTAATTAGTGTTCTTCTGTGCGGCGACCCACCAATGCTCTGTATTACTCCAATCCTTGGTTTAGTTGCTCAGTCTGGCCGATGATCTGCAGGTGGGTAACTAATGATAACACTACTTTCGCCTGAAGGGGTTTACAAAAAGCTTTCTAGAAGTGAGATATAAACTGTTGTCCTTGATCAGAAATTATGATTTGGGACAACTCATGCAAACGAAAATTTTCAAGGCCATTAAGTGACGCCTTTAAATCAACCGTTACCATGATTAGCCAGTTTCCTTCACACGGGGCAAAGCAAGAATTAAGTTGGTGGAGAAAATATGTCAGGGTTCCAGTGGAATTGGTAAGGGCTGGATAAGCCCAGATGGTCGGGAGTGGGAAGGTATTCCCTGGGCACAAATTGGACAATAATCAACATAATGTTCTGTGCCTTCTTGGATGAACAGTGACCAAAAGGACAGAAGAATCAGTTCTAAAGTTGATTTGATACCCCTATGACCAGGTACTGGAGTGTCATGGCACATTTGAATACTATAATTCTTAATTCTTTTGAAGGAATGAATAGGTTTTCCCGCTTGTGAACTATTCCTTATAAAGATTCTCATTCTTTTTAGTGACATGGAATATCCAGCTTGAACATTCTTGATCAAGCATTGTACCACCTCTTCTATTCGTCGTGGAAAAAAGATGTTCTGACTATAAGCAGGCAGAGATGTTGGATATCTTCAGGAAAAAAACATCTGCTAGACTATTTTAAGAACCAGGAATAAGGGTGATGAAAAAATTATATTGATTAAAAGATAATGCCCAAAGGGCTAGTAGACAATTTCTGCATTGCATATTCCTAAAGCATTGCAGATTAAAAAGGTAAATTCGGATTTTGAAGGGCTCTTTAGTACCTATCAAAACATGTCTCCACTCAGTACAGGCTGGTTTAATTTCCAGAAGCTCTTTTTAAAGTACAGAATAATTTCTTTCAGAGGCTGTTAGGATAAGGGACAAATAAAAAATTGGGTGTGCGAATCCATCATCCTCTTGAAGCTGTAGGGGGACTGCAGCTATAGTTCTATCAGAAAGATCCGTCTCGACAACAATTTTCTTGGTTGGGTCCGGGTGCCACAAAAAAGAGGTTTGAGTGAAAGATTTTTACAGGTTCTTGAAAGTTTCATTGGCAAAAGATTCCCAACCTTGGCTAAGCATTTCTTTCTTCAAATCTGGATAATGTTAAGGGTTAGATGGGCAAAGTCACGAATAATCTGTGGATAGAAGGTGGTTAATCCCAGGAAGCATGGTATATACTTGACTCTAGAAGGGGTCGGCCAAATCAACATTGCGGACACCTTTTGAGGATCCATAGGTACTCCGTGGCTGTTAAATATGAATCCCAAGTAATCAACCTTGGACTAGTCAAACTCATACTTTTCTGGTCTGCAGAAGAGCGGATTCTGTCAAAATCTACTTAGAACTTGAATGACATGTTGATAGTGCAGTTCAAGGTTTTTAGAATAGCCCAGAATATTATTCAAATAGATGAGCGCAAACTAATTTAACATGTCCGGGAAAACTTGGTCCATGAATTGTTGGAATATGTCGGGCACATGACTCAAACCAAAGGATATTACCTGGTATTTGAAATGCTTCAAAGGGGTCCTATAGGTTTTTTCCACTTATCTCCTTTTTTTATTCATAAAAAATGACATGCGCCACAGAAGTCAAGTTTACTGGAGATCACGGACCCTTTCACAGACTCTAGGATATCCTTTATAAGAGGAAAGGGGTGCCCACCATTAATAGTCATTTTATTTAAACCCCTAAAGAGTATGCAAGGCCTCAATTCATTTTATTTTTTTTAGGCACAAAGAACACTGAAGCTCCAGTTGGAGAGGAAGATTGAGTTATGAGACCATTGCGCTGATTTTCCTGCAGATATTGTCTTAAGACCTCCTTTTGAAATTCCGAGAGGAAGTAGGTTCTTTCGAACAGTTGTCTCGGGTTCAAAGGGGATGGCACAATCATATTTTCTGTGGGTACGCAAAGACAATCTCTTGCGTTTCTCGAATAGATCAGAATATTGAAGGTAGTGGACATAAATTCCTCGAAGGGTTTTTATTGCCTTGAGGTCAGAATAACTGTCTGTCTCATCTTCCTTGGGGGTTCAATAGCCTCCAGATAGGTAACAATGATGGGGACAAAATTGGGAGGACAGGAAAATTGTTCTAGTTTCCTAATTTATATAAGGATTATGGCGTACCAGCCTTGGAACTACCAGAATAGTGGTGTAATTGATAAAAGCAATATCAAAAGAAACAAATTCTCGGTTGACGCCAATAATCAGCCTTAAGGGAACCATCATCTCTTTAACTGGGCCAGAAATCAAGGGTATTCCATCCAACATTTTCCCTGGGTTATCTTTCATTATTCATGGAATGTTTCTTTCCATAGCCTGTTTGTCATCCAAGTGCAACCCACTGACTCCACAATCTAAAAGAGCTGAGACTATAATTACCTTCCTTTCAGGAAGACCAATGTGGATGGGCAGAAGAAAAAGAGTAAAATAGGAATCATCAGAAGTGCCAAGAAATGAGACCTGATATACTCCTGTCCTTTCCCCTTTTCTCCAAAGACGGTGCCTGGCATTTCCCAAAGATTTCTGTGGGCACAGTGGGCATGAATGAATCAGGAATTCAGGGATACCAGAGTATATGCATAGTTCATGCTTATGACAATGTTTCCTCTTGGTCTCAGAAACAGAGCCACAGGTTGCCTGAGTCTGCATTAATTCTTCACTGGAGAATGTCAACGGTTCATCTGGGGACATTTCTATTCTTCTTGGAGTAATTTGAGAGCTTCCAACTGCAGGGATAGCACAGGTCTTTGGTCTCTCGGTTTTGTGTTCAGGCAGACGGTGCTCGATTAGCAAAGCTTGGTTGATGGGTTCAGGGAAAGTGAAGGTATAGAAGAAGTGGACCTACTCATCTTTGATTTCCTCTTTTAATCACATATGAAACAGGGCCATCAAAGTTTGCTCTACCCATGTGGTTTCAGCAGCAAATTGACACAATCTGGTAATATATGTTAAAACCTCTTGACCCCCTTGTTGAATGTCACAAAGAGCCTCTTCAGCATGGGAATTCAAGGTGTAGCCTTTTGAACCCTCGCTTAAAGGCTGTCAGGAAGGCGGCATAGTTTGAAAGGCAGGGATCATCAGCACTGACAAGAGGAGTAGCCCAGGCTAGGGCTGGTCCAAACAAGGCACTTATAAAATATCCCACGTTGGCCTCATCCTATGAAAATTGGGCTCAACGAAAGGCAAAGGATATGGTTAAAGAGTCCAGGAACTCCTTCAATTTGTTTGGGTCACCAGAGAAACATGGAGTTGTAGAGCGATATGACTAGAATATCAGAGGACCTGAAAGTTAGTGCTTGTCACAGGACCAGATTCTTGTCTCATAATAGTTGCAAATGTTTCCTCTTTATTGGACCATTTAGGCTACGGTTTGAGTTGGTTGCAGTTCTTCTTTTTCAGGACTAAATGGTGGGTGTAGCAAACTGTCAGAAAACACTTGGATGGATCTCTGCCGCTAAACCTCACCTGGATAGTCTGGTCTTCAAAGACTTAGTCTGCCAGAGTTAAGGGCGACCGACCCCTTCAAGTAGCCACAGGTCTCCAGACACAAATAGCACCTAGCGGTTAGTGCCTTCCAGAAAGAGCCCCAGGGAGGAAAAGCCCACAGGCAAAAAACCTCCAGAAGATGGACAAGTTTTCCAGCAATGGCAAGGAAGACTTGTCATCAGAAGTTGCCAACAGGCGCAACTGGCATCTGAGCAGGATAGCGTGAAGCTTGACATCTGAAATTGCCAACAGGAAGGTTTGGTAGCTAAGCAGGAAGGCGCAGAGCTTGACACCAGATGTTGCCAACAAGAGGGCTGGCGAATATAGTAGAAGGACTGGTGCAGGATTAGGAAGAGGAAGGAAAACTGAAGGTTAGCCAGAAGCGTGAAACATGATGAAGAGACAACTCAAAGTGTTGTGGTGCAAGGAGTAACTGCAATGCTTCTCCTTTTATAGGGAGTGGAGCAGGAAACTGTTGGCAATTGTGAGCCTACGTTTTGGATTGGGGAACTTCTGAGGGAGACTGCTGATAAGTTGCCATCTTGGTTTGGTATGAATAACTTCTTCCCAGAGACTTTCTCAGAGGAACCAAAGGAAGAAGAAGGTAGAGCTGGTCTGCAACACTGGACTCATTGCTCAGATAATCTCCCCATGGGGAAGAATGCGGTATTGGAAGCTGGCACTGGCAACTTGGCCGCTTCCAGGTAAGTTGCATTCTTCCACATGGCAACTCTCCAGCACTGTCCCGTGTTTCCCTACTGCCGCCCTGCTGGAGAAACAAGGCATCCCATCTGCCTCCAATTAACTCCCTTGAGCAATGCGGGTGGGACGCACCCGACGGCATCCCAGAGAACCTTGGCAGTGGCATAGCATCTATATCTGCAACATAGACTGTTGTTTAACCTCGTGTTCATCGATTTCTTTGCTTCATTAAATATATGTATGCATCATAAGTATGTGCTGAAGCCTAGGGTTATCCTGAATAAATCTGATAGTTTAATTGTTACATTTACTGAGAATGACCTTCCAGTATGGCTTTGTTTGCATTTTCAGCAAATAAGGCATTAGCAATTATAATATTAAACACCTGAGGGTTCTATCTATTTTATTTGCAATCTTTCTCCAGGTTGTTTAAGGGATTAGGGCCTGCCTTTTATGTTCTAAGCATCTGGTACTGGGCTATCCCTGAACATTTGGACCAACCGTGCAGTGCTTGGACTTGAGGGGTGTCAAGATATTACTGGCCTCTTGATCACCGTTGCTGCACAACATCGCTTGGTATATCTTCTTGATGCTGGGACTCTGGAACTAGCTCCCCCTTTCCACCAGGAGCATTCAGAACCATGTTCAGTTCAGGAAAACACTGAAGACCTGGCTCTTCTCTAGTTAGGGTCCCTTTCGCTCCTCACTGTTTTAAGCCGCTTGCTACAGTCTGTTTCTTGCAATGGACTCGAGCTGGGAAGTCCCGTTTCTAGGGCAGCTATGCACTTAACAAATGTTATAACATAACATTCCATGGCATGACTTATTAACTAGTTGTCAGTGATAGCGGTTACCCCTGCGAATGTACATCAGTGTCTCCGGGGGTTGTTCTCCCCCTCAAACTAGGTACATGTTTATAGAAACACACAGCCTTAGCATGTTTTATATTTACACACACATAATAAAGTTATAACATTTTATCTCATTTTATAAACATGCACCCTCCACATTAATGACTTATTAATATACTTTCCTTGTAATGTTTCCTACTCTGGTTAGCTTCCGAGTCTCAGCCAATCAAACTCTTCTAACACAGCATTAGCGAAAGTGCACCTGCACTCCAAAGAGCACACAATGTGCACGTGTTATGGGTTGAGTGTGAAAGACTGGTGCATAGGCACAGGTCTTTTCACTGTTGCGCCAAGGGTCTAAAAACAGTGCAGCGCCACCTCTGCGAGGGGTGCTGCCAACTGCAGACCCTGAATGATAAGGAAACTAATACCCACATGGGCATAGCACACATATTAGGGGCTGCTTCTGATGGGTGAAGCTTGGGCCTGCACTACTTGGTAAACCTGAGCATAATTGCCAAGTTTTCAGACATTTCCAGGATCTCAGCCTGCTTATGTGTGACAGTCCATTGCCTATGTGTGACACTTCGAGGGGCACTTTATCGCGAGCATAATCAAGCAGTGAAATCCATGTAATGAGGTAAATATCAAAAAATACCTTGAACTGCGCAGAGAGAAGTTCTAGAAATTGGATTGAAACAGCTGTGCCAGTCCCAAAGTGCTTCTGGAAGGCCATGAATGCAGCTGTTGGATTAGAGAATGATAGTATTGTGGGCCAGGCAACAATTTGCTATCATAGCAGGCATCTAGGTGCTGCCAGGATTTTACAACGCTGTGCGACACAGACACAAGGGCCCCGATTTATAAAAGATTCATGCAACACAACTGAATTTGCTGCTCTATGTTGGTGAAAGAGGGAAAGCAGAACAGTGCCATGTCCACTAAGACATGGTGCGGTTTTCCTCTCTCTCGCTGCGTGGGCGCACTTTAGGCTGCAACGTGCCAACACACACACCCTTGTGCTATAATGCAAGTGACAGTGTGTGTTCTGTAAGGAGCAGTTTTTGTACTGGAAGGTGACCAGTGTACCTTCCAGTACAAAAAATATTCTTTAACACTTTTGCTGCTTTGTATGTGTGCTGTGCAATGCAGCATGCATGCAAAGTAAGAAACACGAGGAAAATGAAAACCTCTCTCATTGTTACGCCTGCCTGGAGGAGGTGATCGAATTTGGCTCAAATTTCTGTCTATGAATGTTTGGAGTTAGGGTTTTGCGTCAAAACCCATGGGTAGTTGCATGGGAAAGCCCATATTACACCCATTGTATGCTCCCTTGATGCAAAGTAACACAAAGCAGCTGAGACCAATCACAACGCTGCTGTCATGCTGGTCACAGCAGTGTCGCGATTGGCTTAGGGAAGCATGTGTGCTTCCTGCGTCCGGTCTAGGAGGAACAGAAGAGGATGGAGTAGAGGTGCAGTTGGCAGCCAGGTATGTGAGATTTTATATTTTTTTCTCCCCCACCCCACCCGTACTACTCTGTGGCCACCACCACTGCCTTAACCCATGGTTATCCAGTCGGGCTGCAGGCAAAAGTCCCACCTAAATGCTGTCGTAAACTTATATGGCAAACTTTTTAGACATAATTGAGCATAGCGAACAAATAGTGCAGAGTTCAAAAGAACACTCAAATTGCGCGACAATGTGCTGCCAGCGCAGGAGTGCCTATTGATTTGCATTAGAAGAAAAGTCTGGAGCACTCAATAAGTCAATCAATGGGTATACAGAATATCCAAAGTCCAATTTCTTTTTATTCCATTTACATGTTGGACGTCAACACCATGGATACATAAACAAGCAGCCACGGATAAACAGCCAACAGCCAACATGTGTTTCGTCGTCTGGCGAGTATGCCTTCAACTTCCTCAGGGCTGCAATATGAAATGAATGCTGACTTTAGTCAAGCTCCTAGTGCTAAAAATGGAGAGACACACCATCACCCACCAGAAAATGGTGTTCATTTTTCTAAAAAATATGTAAAAATAAACAGTTTTACCAAGAGACCTCTAGTGTGCAGGAAGGGTGAATCCAGGAATTTAGAGGTGCCAAAAGGCCCGTGCCCAAGGAATAATAGCCAAAAGGTATAATAGCAATATAGCTAGATTAAGAACAGAAGGAGTGAGCTTAAAAAGGTAGAGTAAGTAAATAAAAAGAAAGAAAAAAGAGTATATGGAAAAGAAGAGAATGATTGCAAAAAAGGAGCAGTAACCTGCTTAAACGAACTTCAACTATTTCCAATAATGCTCATCACAGTCACCAGCATCAATCTGATACTCATCAAGTAGTATTATATCAATTGGTAACTCTACAAAAATATAAAGGGCCTGATTTCGATGTCGGGTGGAATCCCTTCTTCCCGACACCGACTCGGTCCTGGAACCGACCGACACCCGGTCAGCGGTACCGACCGCCTCATTAGGATGCAACCGAACACAGTTTGGTCGCATTCCTACATTTCACTGTGGGAGCATGCATTACGGCCGTAAATGCATGCTCCCATAGTGAAATGGGATGTGTGGTTCATTGCACCCCTCAAGGCGCCTGCCACAAGGTGCAGGGATCAACAGGGGGGCAACATAGGTGCACCCTCAGCCTCCAACTGGAGGCCATGCACCAAAGGGGGCCCTGCTGGGGGCCCCCAATCACACTTTCCGACACGGACAGGCCAGCATGGAAACCATGTCGGAAACCATGCATTGTAATCTCAAGGGCGGAAATGCCCGCCCTTCAGATTACTGGCCAGATTCTGACTGGCCAACGGGCTCTCGCAGCCCATCATAAGCCAGCTGGAATGACAGGCCGGTTTACTTTCCGACCGCTTATATCTTAATTAGGCGGTTGGAAAGTAAACCGAGGAGCCCATTATGATGCCGCTCGGAAGACTCCGACCATTGGTCGAAGCCTTCAGAGCTGCATCGTAATCGGCCTTTATATGTGTAAAGCTGAAGTCATGATGGTGCAAAACACAGTAGTGTAACAAAAGCGATATCCAAATAATTCGCTAAAACGTGCAAACAATGTGCAGAGCCCAGTTAACCAGTATCAACATATATGCCAAAAGTCACGGGCAAAAGACGGTCATTGTCTCTTCCAAAGTGCGTAAAAAAAAGCAAACATGTGTATTATCAAGGAATGGGTACACCGGGCAGAAATCAAATTGAACAGTATGCATGTACGTGCCAAAGAAAACGTCGACGACAGGCGGCACCCATTGACCGTCCCAGTGCGTAAGGAGCGTTATCAAGGTGTATCACCGAAAAGTGTGGTCAACATGCAGGACCCAATAAGACAGTGTGTTGTATAAGAGACACAGACAATCTCTCAAATCAACCACAGTGAAAACAAAGTAAATAGCCTGGCTCAGTACCCACCTCTTCTCTTGTTGAATAACGATTTGCGTTAGTCTGACCCGTGATGCGTGGCACCTGCCAAGGCTGCCTGATAGATATGTAGTAGCAGCAACCCAAAGATAAGTATCAGCCAACAAGCTGCACTTCTAAAAAATAAAATGCGGTTTCCTTCTCAGAAGCAACACTCAGATCGCACCTTCTTGGCTCGCGCTTTACCCACTCCATACCTTTCCTAATTAAAAAAAAAAAATTAAGCCACAAGAATGACTGGCTACATATTGAGTTTATGAAGAAGCATGTATTTTGATACTGTAAATAGTATGTAATTCTCACTGGACTACTCTGAGGTGAAACTTTCCAAGAAAGGGGGCCGCCGGGGGTACTGTATGGCTGGAATGCATCATTTCAGCTGCACAATATAGTAGATGTGTTTTTTCTTCCCCTTAACGCAATTCTTTTCTTGTACAATGCTGCCATCTGCTGGATAAAATAGAGTAATGCATTTTCTAAACCTCTCTTAACTCCTTTTCCTAGTTGTATTTTGGGTCTTAAGGTGCTCTATCCGGGACTAAGTTTGAGAGGTCATCACATTCCACTCCCACGATGCTCTGCCTCAGCTCACACATCTTTAAAGAGTCAAGCTGAGCGCTGTTTACTGGTGCCTGAGCTCTCTAAAAAGGCAAATAATTTAGCAAAATGTAATTGCACATGTGCTGTATCCTGTCTTCGGGGAGAGCAAGGAAACCTAGATGACTCCTGGATACACCTTACAGGAAGCTCTTGCAGCATGCGCATAACCCAGTGAGCTTCCTTGCCAAAAATTAAACCTGTGACCAGTAGGCCGCTCCTGGGTCTCTGCAGCAAATGCATGTGCCAACTGAGCAGTCCACTGGGATTCAAACCTGTGACGCGTAGATTACGTATAGTGCGCGGGAGCAGAGCCATGACCAGTCAGTTAGCAAAATGCCACTTAAAAGAAAAAAGTTCTACCACAACATTGAAGTTTTAATGTCAATCTGCACTTATATTGACCAGAACCTACCACAATTTTGTCAAGTATAGATGGTGTTAAGAATGGCTCCTTATCACAATAATCACAATAATAAGCTGGCAGTCAGTATTGTGTTATAGATATGGGTTCAGGCCAATATTATTGATCTCTATAGTGTGACATCGCACTATTTTCTCCTCGATTATGTTTCAAGTCTGGATTTTGCATAAAATAAAAGAGACAAGTAACACATCCACATACACAAGGACTTAGAATAAATAGATATTTATTAAGATCAGAGGTACATGTCCAGTATAGTCCCCCAGGCAGCAGCAATTGCCGCAGATGGAACCCTCTTCCCCAGCATTCCTCCCATGGTTCTAAACTGGAATTTACTCCTATAATATTCCATTGTATAAACACAACATCCCCCTTATAACAATAAAAATATGAAATACATAGAACATATTATTGTAGAGTTAAAGAAAGTAATAGTGAACATAACATGCGCCACAAACCTATTCCGGTCCATAGTGCATGCAGACAACTTGCCACCACAGAGGTTACTTGCTGGCAGACATTTCTACAGGGTGTCGGTTTGTCAATTTCTGAGCATTCAAAACCTCACCACCTTGTAACACACACACAAAGCATTTACCTACACCTTACAAACCTTTAATGGTATAGACCACTTAGGTTCCCCTTTCTTCCATAGCCTTCCCACTTTTGTATGCACCCAGTCATTTGTCAATATACAACCTTTACAATTTGACACCTTCACATGTCTTCCCTCTGTCCCTCCTTATACTTTTGTACATCAAACACCCGCTCCTTGCCACATTTCTGTTCAGCACTCTTATGCATTCATCCTGGATAAGTCTTCAAGCATGGTTCTTTACCTATCAAGAGGAAAAATGCTGTCACTCCAGTGATGCAACCGACTTTGTCAAAAGATCAGAACACCAAAATATGAAAAGTGCGCCTATTGGCTTTATGAAGGGGTCAGCATAGTAACATATATAAAGCAGACCTATTATCTTTGTCAAAAATTCACCAACAATTATAATCAAAAATAAAATGGACATTATATATATTCACATATTGCAATGTTTAAAAAAGTGACTGTCATAATTTTAAAAACATATTTGAGCCTTTTTAGGTCGAGCCTAGCGGCAGCGCGCATACACTGCTCGCTCTGCAGGCATGCAGTAGTCGAGTATGCTGTGGAAGCCTCGCCTTCTCTCCGCCCATATTTTTGATTGGCTGGTGTCATTGTCCTTGGTAAATGCTGTCTTTTGATTGATAATGAGGCTTGTTAGTCCCTCCTTGTTACCGCCCTGTCGCCATTTGTTACCTCCCATGAGGACTGGATCCTTTACTTGTGGCATTACACGGTCTCCTTCATAAGTCGGTAAGCACTATTTTTTTTTTTATTTGCAGCGTGATCCGCTTTCACTTTAGCGGCTGTGCTTGTTTATTTAATTAATTTGCCGCACTGGCCGAAAGGGAGCGTTTCTACTCACTAATCTAACAAGCATTTGCAATGCAATAGGTCTCGCATTTATGCGAGTTTGAGCTATTGACATTGCAAATAACAATGCCTTTTATTTTTGTTTTCGTTTTTAAAACATAAATAAAAGGCATTGTCATTCACAATGCCAATAGCTTAAACTTGCGTAAATGCGAGACCTATTGCACTGCAAATGCTTGTTGCAACTCTTTTTAAGCCTGAAAGTGCAGCCATAAAACCCACCACAAGGGGTCTTTAACTTCAACTGACGAGGATAAAGCTGCAGCTCAGAATGCTTAACAAAAATATTGTAAGCTCTTCTGGGGTTATGAATGTAATGATTCAGGATGCTTACTGTGTTTTTTTTAATGTTGCTGGGGGAAGGGGGGGTTGCTGCACTTCCTGCAGACCCCCATAACCTAACAAAAAATGCTTGGCTGTGCCACTGTCCCTTCTAGGGGCACCATCAGGCTGCAAAAAATATAAGTAAAAATTCCTCGCACAACATTATGCATTGCTCTTTCTCTGGAACAGTTAATGTTTCTTTCTTTATATATCTACATCTTTGGGTGCCATGGCGCCCACCCAACGCACCTACATCATTTCTTTTTTTTCTTTTTTAAGTTGTGGGCCATAGGGAGTTCCAAGGCCCCCGCGTCCTCTGCTGCCTCCCCTGGTGTGAGCCGGCCACTTTTTTTTATTGGTGGGTCCCCCGGTGCCCACCCGGAGCACCCACAATGCCTGCTTCATTGGGTGCAGCATGGGGACTCTAAGTGCCCTCGCAGCCCCTGCCATACTGGGTGCTGACAGGAGCTGGCACCATTACTTTGCTTCTGCCTGGGTGGGAGCAGCTGATTTCACTGGGTTATACACGCACTCTCCCGGGCAGGAAACAGCAGTGTCCCAGGGGATGGGATCCTTGGGACGCTGCTTAGATCTGGCCCTGGGGGATGCGGTCCCGAGGCCGATCTATGGCATGGGGGGGGGAAGGCTGCATGCCCTGTTCCCTAATGAGGCAAACAGTCCCAGGGGATGGGGTACTAAGGCCTCACAGAGGCATAGGGAGGTGGCCCACGACCCCTTCTCTTCAAATAGTGCGCCAGGCCCGAGGGATGGGGTCCCCGGGGCCATAATTGGCTAGAGGAGGGAATCCCTTGGCCCCCTCCAATAGTTTAAAAAAAGAATGTGGATTGACCTCTGGGACCTACCTGACCCTGGAGGGTCTTTTATTTAAAAAAGAAAATGGCCACGATTTTGTTGTTGTTTTTTTCCTGTGATCCTGCAGAAAAACCACATAACCGTGTCAATTATTATTATTTTTTTTAACTTTTATCCCAAGATCTATACTTGACTACAGTATGGTCAATTATGTGGGTCCCTTGCTCACTTTGCCACTGGATTCAAGCTAGCCTGGCTGATGAGGGCTGTTAGCCCGAAACCGGTCCCAGGATGCTTGTTTCCGGTCCAGGGAAGACATGGCTTGGCAGTTCGGGCTGGACTGTTCCCATGAGGCACAGGGTCAAGACTGATATGCATATAGCTGTGTCTGAACTGGGGTGGCGAAGTGAGCTAAAGAACGATGATGGATTCAACCCAGATCTGTGACTGGGGGTGAGTGTCTGAAAAGTTTCAACACTCCGTCCACCATCTCCTTGTGTTTGCTTTGTTCGCCCTAAGTTGGCAGGGTATGCCCAGACGTGGGTCCCTTGCTCACTTTGCCACTGGATTCAAGCTAGCCTGGCTGATGAGGGCTGTTAGCCCGAAACCGGTCCCAGGATGCTTGTTTCCGGTCCAGGGAAGACATGGCTTGGCAGTTCGGGCTAGACTGTTCCCATGAGGCACAGGGTCAAGACTGATTAGCATATAGCTGTGTCTGAACTGGGGTGGCGAAGTGAGCTAAAGAACGATGATGGATTCAACCCAGATCTGTGACTGGGGGTGAGTGTCTGAAAAGTTTCAGCGCTCCATCCACCATCTCCTTGTGTTTGCTTTGTTCGCCCTAAGTTGGCAGGGTATGCCCAGACGTGGCTCCCTTGCTCACTTTGCCACTGGATTCAAGCTAGCCTGGCTGATGAGGGCTGTTAGCCCGAAACCGGTCCCAGGATGCTTGTTTCCGGTCCAGGGAAGACATGGCTTGGCAGTTCGGGCTGGACTGTTCCCATGAGGCACAGGGTCAAGACTGATTTGCATATAGCTGTGTCTGAACTGGGGTGGCGAAGTGAGCTAAAGAACGATGATGGATTCAACCCAGATCTGTGACTGGGGGTGAGTGTCTGAAAAGTTTCAGCGCTCCGTCCACCATCTCCTTGTGTTTGCTTTGTTCGCCCTAAGTTGGCAGGGTATGCCCAGACGTGGGTCCCTTGCTCACTTTGCCACTGGATTCAAGCTAGCCTGGCTGATGAGGGCTGTTAGCCCGAAACCGGTCCCAGGATGCTTGTTTCCGGTCCAGGGAAGACATGGCTTGGCAGTTCGGGCTAGACTGTTCCCATGAGGCACAGGGTCAAGACTGATTAGCATATAGCTGTGTCTGAACTTGGGTGGCGAAGTGAGCTAAAGAACGATGATGGATTCAACCCAGATCTGTGACTGGGGGTGAGTGTCTGAAAAGTTTCAGCGCTCCGTCCACCATCTCCTTGTGTTTGCTTTGTTCGCCCTAAGTTGGCAGGGTATGCCCAGACGTGGGTCCCTTGCTCACTTTGCCACTGGATTCAAGCTAGCCTGGCTGATGAGGGCTGTTAGCCCGAAACCGGTCCCAGGATGCTTGTTTCCGGTCCAGGGAAGACATGGCTTGGCAGTTCGGGCTGGACTGTTCCCATGAGGCACAGGGTCAAGACTGATTTGCATATAGCTGTGTCTGAACTGGGGTGGCGAAGTGAGCTAAAGAACGATGATGGATTCAACCCAGATCTGTGACTGGGGGTGAGTGTCTGAAAAGTTTCAGCGCTCCATCCACCATCTCCTTGTGTTTGCTTTGTTCGCCCTAAGTTGGCAGGGTATGCCCAGACGTGGGTCCCTTGCTCACTTTGCCACTGGATTCAAGCTAGCCTGACTGATGAGAGCTGTTAGGCCGAAACCGGTCCCAGGATGCTTGTTTCCGGTCCAGGGAAGACATGGCTTGGCAGTTCGGGCTGGACTGTTCCCATGAGGCACAGGGTCAAGACTGATTTGCATATAGCTGTGTCTGAACTGGGGTGGCGAAGTGAGCTAAAGAACGATGATGGATTCAAACCAGATCTGTGACTGGGGGTGTGTCTGAAAAGTTTCAGCGCTCCGTCCACCATCTCCTTGTGTTTGCTTTGTTCGCCCTAAGTTGGCAGGGTATGCCCAGACGTGGGTCCCTTGCTCACTTTGCCACTGGATTCAAGCTAGCCTGGCTGACGAGGGCTGTTA
This sequence comes from Calotriton arnoldi, assembly GCA_963921515.1. Taxonomy (NCBI): domain Eukaryota; kingdom Metazoa; phylum Chordata; class Amphibia; order Caudata; family Salamandridae; genus Calotriton; species Calotriton arnoldi. The sequence goes on from CAWUFW010001659.1 coordinate 1,652,862, forward strand.
GCCCGAACCCGGTCCCAGGATACTTGTTTCCGGTCCAGGGAAGACATGGCTTGGCAGTTCGGGCTGGACTGTTCCCATGAGGCACAGGGTCAAGACTGATTTGCATATAGCTGTGTCTGAACTGGGTGGTGAAGTGAGCTAAAGAACGATGATGGATTCAACCCAGATCTGTGACTGGGGGTGAGTGTCTGAAAAGTTTCAGCGCTCCGTCCACCATCTCCTTGTGTTTGCTTTTTTCAATTAAAAACGGAACCATTTTTTTAAAAAAAGATCAAGAAAGCTGATGTTTGTACTGTGGTGCAGGGAAAAATGCAAGTTCACACCTCCCAGAGCTTCTGTAAGTTGCATCAGTTTCGTTGTGGGGCCTTCTTAGAGCAAAGAATATATTCAGTAATAGGAGTGCATACTCATCCCATCTCATATGTACATCTCAGGTGTTATACTAGTTAAAGTCTCCATGGTCCGAATGAACAGTGGCTTATGCCTGCAATGCTATGCTAAATTGGAATAAACTACTACCGGATTTTAACCAGAATACATTTCTTTCCTTGAGAAAGGCTCATAACACTTGATCGCCAGAGCGAAACACGTATGGACTGTAATTCTTCACCAAGGCCCATTTCCTGCATGTGAAACCTTTCCCTTATGTGCATGACAGAGGAATAAATAACTTTATTTTGTTAATTTACAAATGACTTGGAGAATTAATTGTACACATAGTAGAGTGCAAAACTTCCATTATCAAAATAGGTCAAAAACATCACTAGTTATGAGAGTCCCTCCCAGATTGGCTCCCAGCACCGCTTGTACTTATTCAATGATTGCATTCCCTCTGAGAGCTGAATTCAAGACCATTGTACAAACAGTAACTTCATGCATAGAATATGGGAATGCCTTACTCACTTGACTTCCTAACTGATTTCTGGCACCAGGAAATTTGACCACATAAAGCAAGTTCTACCTGTCCTAAAATTGCTGCCTCCAGTAGTTCTCAGCACACATAAAAGAGATTGTATGATACCATGGCATACCATGGCATGCCTGAAAATGTTAAAAGCAAAATCAACTTGTCTGAAATAAACAGAACTTCTGGAAGCAAAGCAGTATTCTTTCTAATAATGTTGCTGCAGTAAAGTGGTGAGCCCGAACTGCCAGGCCAGTCTGATGAGGGGTGTTACCCCGAAACTGGTCCCAGGATGCTTGTTTCTGGTCCAGGGAGGACCTGGCCTGCAGTTCGGGCTGGTCTGTTCCCATGAGGCACAGGGTCAAGACTGATTTGCATATGGCTGTGTCCAAACTGGGGGTGGCGAAGTGAGCTAAAGAACGATGATGGATTCAACCCAGATCTGTGACTGAGGGTGAGTGTCTGAAAAGTTTCAGTACTCCGTCCATCATCTCCTTGTGTTTGCTTTGTTTGCCCTAAGTTGGCAGGGTATGCCCAGACGTGGGTCCCTTGCTCACTTTGCCACTGGATTCAAGCTAGCCTGGCTGATGAGGGGTGTTACCCTGAAACTGGTACCAGGATGCTTGTTTCTGGTCCAGGGAGGACCTGGCCTGCAGTTCGGGCTGGTCTGTTCCCATGAGGCACAGGGTCAAGACTGATTTGCATATGGCTGGGTCCAAACTGGGGGGTGGCGAAGTGAGCTAAAGAACGATGATGGATTCAACCCAGATCTTTGACTGGGGGTGAGTGTCTGAAAAGTTTCAGCACTCCGTCCATCATCTCCTTGTGTTTGCTTTGTTCACCCTAAGTTGGCAGTGTATGTCCAGAGGTGAGTCCTTTGCTCTCTTTGCCACTGGATTCAAGCTAGCCTGGATGAAGAGGGGTGTTACCCCGAAACCGGTCCCAGCATGCTTGTTTCCGGTCCAGGGAGGACCTGGCCTGACAGTTCGGGCTGGACTGTTCCCATGAGGCACAGGGTCAAGACTGCTTTGCATATGGTGGGTCCAAACTGGGGTGGCGAAGTGAGCTAAAGAACGATGATGGATTCAACCCAGATCTGTGACTGGGGGTGAGTGTCTGAAAAGTTTCAGCACGCTATCCATCATCTTCTTATGCTTGCTTTGTTCGCCCTAAGTTGGCAGGGTCTGCCCAGACATGGGCTCCTTGCTCACTTTGCCACTGGATTCAAGCTAGCCTGGCTGATGAGGGGTGTTACCCGAAAACCGGTCCCAGGATGCTTATTTCCGGTCCAAGGAGGACCTGGCCTGGCAGTTCGAGCTGGACTGTTCCCATGAGGCACAGGGTCAAGAATGATGGCTGGGTCCAAACTGAGGTGGCTAAGTGAGCTAAAGAATGATGATGGATTCAACCCAGATCTGTGACTGGGGGTGAGTGTCTGAAATGTTTCAGCGCTCCGTCCGCCATCTCCTTGTGTTTCCTTTTTTCAATTAAAAACTGAACCATTTTTTTAAAAAAGATCAAGAAAGCTGATGTTTGTACTGTGGTGCAGGGAAAAATGCAAGTTCACACCTCCCAGAGCTTCTGTAAGTTGCATCAGTTTCGTTGTGGGGCCTTCTTAGAGCAAAGAATATATTCAGTAATAGGAGTGCATACTCATCCCATCTCATATGTACATCTCAGGTGTTATACTAGTTAAAGTCTCCATGGTCCAAATGAACAGTGGCTTATGCTTGCAATGCTATGCTAAATTGGAATAAACTACTACCGGATTTTAACCAGAATACATTCCTTTCCTTGAGAAAGGCTCATAACACTTGATCGCCAGAGCGAAACACGTATGGACTGTAATTCTTCACCAAGGCCCATCTCCTGCATGTGAAACCTCTCCCTTATGTGCATGACAGAGGAATAAATAACTTTATTTTGTTAATTTACAAATGACTTGGAGAATTAATTGTACACATAGTAGAGTGCAAAACTTCCATTATCAAAATAGGTCAAAAACATCACTAGTTATGAGAGTCCCTCCCAGATTGGCTCCCAGCACCGCTTGTACTTAATCAATGATTGCATTCCCTCTGAGAACTGAATTCAAGACCATTGTACAAACAGTAACTTCATGCTTAGAATATGGGAATGCCTTACTCACTTGACTTCCTAACTGATTTCTGGCACCAGGAAATTTGACCACATAAAGCAAGTTCTACCTGTCCTAAAATTGCTGCCTCCAGTAGTTCTCAGCACACATAAAAGAGATTGTATGATACCATGGCATACCATGGCATGCCTGAAAATGTTAAAAGCAAAATCAACTTGTCTGAAATAAACAGAACTTCTGGAAGCAAAGCAGTATTCTTTCTAATAATGTTGCTGCAGTAAAGTGGTGAGCCCGAACTGCCAGGCCAGGCTGATGAGGGGTGTTACCCCGAAACCAGTCCCAGGATGCTTGTTTCTGGTCCAGGGAGGACCTGGCCTGCAGTTTGGGCTGGTCTGTTCCCATGAGGCACAGGGTCAAGACTGATTTGCATATGGCTGGGTCCAAACTGGGGGTGGCGAAGTGAGCTAAAGAACGATGATGGATTCAACCCAGATCTGTGACTGAGGGTGAGTGTCTGAAAAGTTTCAGTACTCCGTCCATCATCTCCTTGTGTTTGCTTTGTTTGCCCTAAGTTGGCAGGGTATGCCCAGACGTGGGTCCCTTGCTCACTTTGCCACTGGATTCAAGCTAGCCTGGCTGATGAGGGGTGTTACCCTGAAACTGGTACCAGGATGCTTGTTTCTGGTCCAGGGAGGACCTGGCCTGCAGTTCGGGTTGGTCTGTTCCCATGAGGCACAGGGTCAAGACTGATTTGCATATGGCTGGGTCCAAACTGGGGTGGCGAAGTGAGCTAAAGAATGATGATGGATTCAACCCAGATCTGTGACTGGGGGTGAGTGTCTGAAAAGTTTCAGCGCTCCGTCCGCCATCTCCTTGTGTTTGCTTTTTTCAATTAAATACTGAACCATTTTTTTAAAAAAAGATCAAGAAAGCTGATGTTTGTACTGTGGTGCAGGGAAAAATGCAAGTTCACACCTCCCAGAGCTTCTGTAAGTTGCATCAGTTTCGTTGTGGGGCCTTCTTAGAGCAAAGAATATATTCAGTAATAGGAGTGCATACTCATCCCATCTCATATGTACATCTCAGGTGTTACACTAGTTAAAGTCTCCATGGTCCAAATGAACAGTGGCTTATGCCTGCAATGCTATGCTAAATTGGAATAAACTACTACCGGATTTTAACCAGAATACATTCCTTTCCTTGAGAAAGGCTCATAACACTTGATCGCCAGAGCGAAACACGTATGGACTGTAATTCTTCACCAAGGCCCATCTCCTGCATGTGAAACCTTTCCCTTATGTGCATGACAGAGGAATAAATAACTTTATTTTGTTAATTTACAAATGACTTGGAGAATTAATTGTACACATAGTAGAGTGCAAAACTTCCATTATCAAAATAGGTCAAAAACATCACTAGTTATGAGAGTCCCTCCCAGATTGGCTCCCAGCACCGCTTGTACTTAATCAATGATTGCATTCCCTCTGAGAGCTGAATTCAAGACCATTGTACAAACAGTAACTTCATGCTTAGAATATGGGAATGCCTTACTCACTTGACTTCCTAACTGATTTCTGGCACCAGGAAATTTGACCACATAAAGCAAGTTCTACCTGTCCTAAAATTGCTGCCTCCAGTAGTTCTCAGCACACATAAAAGAGATTGTATGATACCATGGCATACCATGGCATGCCTGAAAATGTTAAAAGCAAAATCAACTTGTCTGAAATAAACAGAACTTCTGGAAGCAAAGCAGTATTCTTTCTAATAATGTTGCTGCAGTAAAGTGGTGAGCCCGAACTGCCAGGCCAGGCTGATGAGGGGTGTTACCCCGAAACCAGTCCCAGGATGCTTGTTTCTGGTCCAGGGAGGACCTGGCCTGCAGTTTGGGCTGGTCTGTTCCCATGAGGCACAGGGTCAAGACTGATTTGCATATGGCTGGGTCCAAACTGGGGGTGGCGAAGTGAGCTAAAGAACGATGATGGATTCAACCCAGATCTGTGACTGAGGGTGAGTGTCTGAAAAGTTTCAGTACTCCGTCCATCATCTCCTTGTGTTTGCTTTGTTTGCCCTAAGTTGGCAGGGTATGCCCAGACCTGGGTCCCTTGCTCACTTTGCCACTGGATTCAAGCTAGCCTGGCTGATGAGGGGTGTTACCCTGAAACTGGCACCAGGATGCTTGTTTCTGGTCCAGGGAGGACCTGGCCTGCAGTTCGGGCTGGTCTGTTCCCATGAGGCACAGGGTCAAGACTGATTTGCATATGGCTGGGTCCAAACTGGGGTGGCGAAGTGAGCTAAAGAACGATGATGGATTCAACCCAGATCTTTGACTGGGGGTGAGTGTCTAAAAAGTTTCAGCACTCCGTCCATCATCTCCTTGTGTTTGCTTTGTTCACCCTAAGTTGGCAGTGTATGTCCAGAGGTGAGTCCTTTGCTCTCTTTGCCACTGGATTCAAGCTAGCCTGGATGAAGAGGGGTGTTACCCCGAAACCGGTCCCAGCATGCTTGTTTCCGGTCCAGGGAGGACCTGGCCTGACAGTTCGGGCTGGACTGTTCCCATGAGGCACAGGGTCAAGACTGCTTTGCATATGGTGGGTCCAAACTGGGGTGGCGAAGTGAGCTAAAGAACGATGATGGATTCAACCCAGATCTGTGACTGGGGGTGAGTGTCTGAAAAGTTTCAGCACGCTATCCATCATCTTCTTATGCTTGCTTTGTTCACCCTAAGTTGGCAGGGTCTGCCCAGACATGGGCTCCTTGCTCACTTTGCCACTGGATTCAAGCTAGCCTGGCTGATGAGGGGTGTTACCCGAAAACCGGTCCCAGGATGCTTATTTCCGGTCCAAGGAGGACCTGGCCTGGCAGTTCGAGCTGGACTGTTCCCATGAGGCACAGGGTCAAGAATGATTTGCATATGGCTGGGTCCTAACTGGGGTGGCTAAGTGAGCTAAAGAATGATGATGGATTCAACCCAGATCTGTGACTGGGGGTGAGTGTCTGAAAAGTTTCAACGCTCCGTCCGCCATCTCCTTGTGTTTGCTTTTTTCAATTAAAAACGGAACCATTTTTTTAAAAAAGATCAAGAAAGCTGATGTTTGTACTGTGGTGCAGGGAAAAATGCAAGTTCACACCTCCCAGAGCTTCTGTAAGTTGCATCAGTTTCGTTGTGGGGCCTTCTTAGAGCAAAGAATATATTCAGTAATAGGAGTGCATACTCATCCCATCTCATATGTACATCTCAGGTGTTATACTAGTTAAAGTCTCCATGGTCCAAATGAACAGTGGCTTATGCCTGCAATGCTATGCTAAATTGGAATAAACTACTACCGGATTTTAACCAGAATACATTTCTTTCCTTGAGAAAGGCTCATAACACTTGATCGCCAGAGCGAAACACGTATGGACTGTAATTCTTCACCAAGGCCCATCTCCTGCATGTGAAACCTTTCCCTTATGTGCATGACAGAGGAATAAATAACTTTATTTTGTTAATTTACAAATGACTTGGAGAATTAATTGTACACATAGTAGAGTGCAAAACTTCCATTATCAAAATAGGTCAAAAACATCACTAGTTATGAGAGTCCCTCCCAGATTGGCTCCCAGCACCGCTTGTACTTAATCAATGATTGCATTCCCTCTGAGAGCTGAATTCAAGACCATTGTACAAACAGTAACTTCATGCTTAGAATATGGGAATGCCTTACTCACTTGACTTCCTAACTGATTTCTGGCACCAGGAAATTTGACCACATAAAGCAAGTTCTACCTGTCCTAAAATTGCTGCCTCCAGTAGTTCTCAGCACACATAAAAGAGATTGTATGATACCATGGCATACCATGGCATGCCTGAAAATGTTAAAAGCAAAATCAACTTGTCTGAAATAAACAGAACTTCTGGAAGCAAAGCAGTATTCTTTCTAATAATGTTGCTGCAGTAAAGTGGTGAGCTCGAACTGCCAGGCCAGTCTGATGAGGGGTGTTACCCCGAAACCGGTCCCAGGATGCTTGTTTCTGGTCCAGGGAGGACCTGGCCTGCAGTTCGGGCTGGTCTGTTCCCATGAGGCACAGGGTCAAGACTGATTTGCATATGGCTGGGTCCAAACTGGGGGTGGCGAAGTGAGCTAAAGAACGATGATGGATTCAACCCAGATCTGTGACTGAGGGTGAGTGTCTGAAAAGTTTCAGTACTCCGTCCATCATCTCCTTGTGTTTGCTTTGTTTGCCCTAAGTTGGCAGGGTATGCCCAGACGTGGGTCCCTTGCTCACTTTGCCACTGGATTCAAGCTAGCCTGGCTGATGAGGGGTGTTACCCTGAAACTGGTACCAGGATGCTTGTTTCTGGTCCAGGGAGGACCTGGCCTGCAGTTCGGGCTGGTCTGTTCCCATGAGGCACAGGGTCAAGACTGATTTGCATATGGCTGGGTCCAAACTGGGGGGTGGCGAAGTGAGCTAAAGAACGATTTTGGATTCAACCCAGATCTTTGACTGGGGGTGAATGTCTGAAAAGTTTCAGCACTCTGTCCATCATCTCCTTGTGTTTGCTTTGTTCACCATAAGTTGGCAGTGTATGTCCAGAGGTGAGTCCTTTGCTCTCTTTGCCACTGGATTCAAGCTAGCCTGGATGAAGAGGGGTGTTACCCCGAAACCGGTCCCAGCATGCTTGTTTCCGGTCCAGGGAGGACCTGGCCTGACAGTTCGGGCTGGACTGTTCCCATGAGGCACAGGGTCAAGACTTCTTTGCATATGGTGGGTCCAAACTGGGGTGGCGAAGTGAGCTAAAGAACGATGATGGATTCAACCCAGATCTGTGACTGGGGGTGAGTGTCTGAAAAGTTTCAGCACGCTATCCATCATCTTCTTATGCTTGCTTTGTTCGCCCTAAGTTGGCAGGGTCTGCCCAGACATGGGCTCCTTGCTCACTTTGCCACTGGATTCAAGCTAGCCTGGCTGATGAGGGGTGTTACCCGAAAACCGGTCCCAGGATGCTTATTTCCGGGCCAAGGAGGACCTGGCCTGGCAGTTCGAGCTGGACTGTTCCCATGAGGCACAGGGTCAAGACTGATTTGCATATGGTTGGGTCCAAACTGGGGTGGCGAAGTGAGCTAAAGAACGATGATGGATTCAACCCAGATCTGTGACTGAGGGTGAGTGTCTGAAAAGTTTCAGTACTCCGTCCATCATCTCCTTGTGTTTGCTTTGTTTGCCCTAAGTTGGCAGGGTATTCCCAGACGTGGGTCCCTTGCTCACTTTGCCACTGGATTCAAGCTAGCCTGGCTGATGAGGGGTGTTACCCTGAAACTGGTACCAGGATGCTTGTTTCTGGTCCAGGGAGGACCTGGCCTGCAGTTCGGGCTGGTCTGTTCCCATGAGGCACAGGGTCAAGACTGATTTGTATATGGCTGGGTCCAAACTGGGGTGGCGAAGTGTGCTAAAGAACGATGATGGATTCAACCCAGATCTTTTACTGGGGGTGAGTGTCTGAAAAGTTTCAGCACTCCGTCCATCATCTCCTTGTGTTTGCTTTGTTCACCCTAAGTTGGCAGTGTATGTCCAGAGGTGAGTCCTTTGCTCTCTTTGCCACTGGATTCAAGCTAGCCTGGATGAAGAGGGGTGTTACCCCGAAACCGGTCCCAGCATGCTTGTTTCCGGTCCAGGGAGGACCTGGCCTGACAGTTCGGGCTGGACTGTTCCCATGAGGCACAGGGTCAAGACTGCTTTGCATATGGTGGGTCCAAACTGGGGTGGCGAAGTGAGCTAAAGAACGATGATGGATTCAACCCAGATCTGTGACTGAGGGTGAGTGTCTGAAAAGTTTCAGTACTCCGTCCATCATCTCCTTGTGTTTGCTTTGTTTGCCCTAAGTTGGCAGGGTATGCCCAGACGTGGGTCCCTTGCTCACTTTGCCACTGGATTCAAGCTAGCCTGGCTGATGAGGGGTGTTACCCTGAAACTGGTACCAGGATGCTTGTTTCTGGTCCAGGGAGGACCTGGCCTGCAGTTCGGGCTGGTCTGTTCCCATGAGGCACAGGGTCAAGACTGATTTGCATATGGCTGGGTCCAAACTGGGGTGGCGAAGTGAGCTAAAGAACGATGATGGATTCAACCCAGATCTTTGACTGGGGGTGAGTGTCTGAAAAGTTTCAGCACTCCGTCCATCATCTCCTTGTGTTTGCTTTGTTCACCCTAAGTTGGCAGTGTATGTCCAGAGGTGAGTCCTTTGCTCTCTTTGCCACTGGATTCAAGCTAGCCTGGATGAAGAGGGGTGTTACCCCGAAACCGGTCCCAGCATGCTTGTTTCCGGTCCAGGGAGGACCTGGCCTGACAGTTCGGGCTGGACTGTTCCCATGAGGCACAGGGTCAAGACTGCTTTGCATATGGTGGGTCCAAACTGGGGTGGCGAAGTGAGCTAAAGAACGATGATGGATTCAACCCAGATCTGTGACTGGGGGTGAGTGTCTGAAAAGTTTCAGCACGCTATCCATCATCTTCTTATGCTTGCTTTGTTCGCCCTAAGTTGGCAGGGTCTGCCCAGACATGGGCTCCTTGCTCACTTTGCCACTGGATTCAAGCTAGCCTGGCTGATGAGGGGTGTTACCCGAAAACCGGTCCCAGGATGCTTATTTCCGGTCCAAGGAGGACCTGGCCTGGCAGTTCAAGCTGGACTGTTCCCATGAGGCACAGGGTCAAGAATGATGGCTGGGTCCAAACTGGGGTGGCTAAGTGAGCTAAAGAATGATGATGGATTCAACCCAGATCTGTGACTGGGGGTGAGTGTCTGAAAAGTTTCAGCGCTCCGTCCGCCATCTCCTTGTGTTTGCTTTTTTCAATTAAAAACTGAACCATTTTTTTAAAAAAAGATCAAGAAAGCTGATGTTTGTACTGTGGTGCAGGGAAAAATGCAAGTTCACACCTCCCAGAGCTTCTGTAAGTTGCATCAGTTTCGTTGTGGGGCCTTCTTAGAGCAAAGAATATATTCAGTAATAGGAGTGCATACTCATCCCATCTCATATGTACATCTCAGGTGTTATACTAGTTAAAGACTCCATGGTCCAAATGAACAGTGGCTTATGCCTGCAATGCTATGCTAAATTGGAATAAACTACTACCGGATTTTAACCAGAATACATTCCTTTCCTTGAGAAAGGCTCATAACACTTGATCGCCAGAGCGAAACATGTATGGACTGTAATTCTTCACCAAGGCCCATCTCCTGCATGTGAAACCTTTCCCTTATGTGCATGACAGAGGAATAAATAACTTTATTTTGTTAATTTACAAATGACTTGGAGAATTAATTGTACACATAGTAGAGTGCAAAACTTCCATTATCAAAATAGGTCAAAAACATCACTAGTTATGAGAGTCCCTCCCAGATTGGCTCCCAGCACCGCTTGTACTTAATCAATGATTGCATTCCCTCTGAGAGCTGAATTCAAGACCATTGTACAAACAGTAACTTCATGCTTAGAATATGGGAATGCCTTACTCACTTGACTTCCTAACTGATTTCTGGCACCAGGAAATTTGACCACATAAAGCAAGTTCTACCTGTCCTAAAATTGCTGCCTCCAGTAGTTCTCAGCACACATAAAAGAGATTGTATGATACCATGGCATACCATGGCATGCCTGAAAATGTTAAAAGCAAAATCAACTTGTCTGAAATAAACAGAACTTCTGGAAGCAAAGCAGTATACTTTCTAATAATGTTGCTGTAGTAAAGTGGTGAGCCCGAACTGCCAGGCCAGGCTGATGAGGGGTGTTACCCCGAAACCGGTCCCAGGATGCTTGTTTCTGGTCCAGGGAGGACCTGGACTGCAGTTCGGGCTGGTCTGTTCCTATGAGGCACAGGGTCAAGACTGATTTGCATATGGCTGGGTCCAAACTGGGGTGGCGAAGTGAGCTAAAGAACGATGATGGATTCAACCCAGATCTTTGACTGGGGGTGAGGGTCTGAAAAGTTTCAGTACTCCGTCCATCATCTCCTTGTGTTTGCTTTGTTTGCCCTAAGTTGGCAGGGTATGCCCAGACGTGGGTCCCTTGCTCACTTTGCCACTGGATTCAAGCTAGCCTGGCTGATGAGGGGTGTTACCCTGAAACTGGTACCAGGATGCTTGTTTCTGGTCCAGGGAGGACCTGGCTTGCAGTTCGGGCTGGTCTGTTCCCATGAGGCACAGGGTCAAGACTGATTTGCATATGGCTGGGTCCAAACTGGGGTGGCGAAGTGAGCTAAAGAACGATGATGGATTCAACCCAGATCTTTGACTGGGGGTGAGTGTCTGAAAAGTTTCAGCACTCCATCCATCATCTCCTTGTGTTTGCTTTGTTCACCCTAAGTTGGCAGTGTATGTCCAGAGGTGAGTCCTTTGCTCTCTTTGCCACTGGATTCAAGCTAGCCTGGATGAAGAGGGGTGTTACCCCGAAACCGGTCCCAGCATGCTTGTTTCCAGGGAGGACCTGGCCTGACAGTTCGAGCTGGACTGTTCCCATGAGGCACAGGGTCAAGACTGCTTTGCATATGGTGGGTCCAAACTGGGGTGGCGAAGTGAGCTAAAGAACGATGATGGATTCAACCCAGATCTGTGACTGGGGGTGAGTGTCTGAAAAGTTTCAGCACGCTATCCATCATCTTCTTATGCTTGCTTTGTTCGCCCTAAGTTGGCAGGGTCTGCCCAGACATGGGCTCCTGCTCACTTTGCCACTGGATTCAAGCTAGCCTGGCTGATGAGGGGTGTTACCCGAAAACCGGTCCCAGGATGCTTATTTCCGGTCCAAGGAGGACCTGGCCTGGCAGTTCGAGCTGGACTGTTCCCATGAGGCACAGGGTCAAGAATGATTTGCATATGGCTGGGTCCAAACTGGGGTGGCTAAGTGAGCTAAAGAATGATGATGGATTCAACCCAGATCTGTGACTGGGGGTGAGTGTCTGAAAAGTTTCAGCACTCCGTCCATCATCTCCTTGTGTTTGCCTAACTATAACGCCCCTGTAACCTTTAGTTTTATCAGTGAATTTCAAAGTTTTTTTTAAATTCTATTTCCTAACTATAACATACCTGTAACCTGGGTGAGTGAGTGGTTGTGTGAGTGTGTGTGAGTGTGTGATGGGTATTTGAGTGCATGTGTTACTCTATGAGTGGGTATGAGAGTAGCTGCGTAGGTGTGTAAGTGGGTGTGTGAGTGGCTGCATGGGTGTGTGAGTGGCTGTATGGGTGTGTGAGTGTGAGTGGTTCTGTGTGTGTCTGTGAGTGGGTGTGCGAGTGGGTTTGTGGGTCTGGATGGGTCTGTGAGTGGCTGTATGGGTGTGTGATGGTTGTGTGGGTGTGTAAGTGGTTGTGTGTGAGTAGGTATGTGAGTGTGTGAGTGCTGTGTGGGCCTGTGAGTGGGTGTGTGAGTGTTTTTGTAGGTCTGTGAGTGGGTGTGTGAATGGCTGTATGGTTGTGTAAGTGGGTGTGTGTGAGTGTGTGAGTGAGTGTGTGAGTAGGAGTATGGGCCTGTGAGTAGGTGCATGTGTTTTTTAATTGGGGTCTGGATCTGTGGATCCACCCGAATCTGTGATCCGCGGATCGTAGCGCTAAAATAAAATACTTTATTGGAATATTTCTTGCCCATGAGGGGTCCCTCACAAACCCCTCCACCAGCTCGTTGGGGTTACAGTACTTATACCCTGACCCCTTCTATCACTTTTATTTTATTTTCCCCCATTAGGAACAGAGTTCCTATTAACAAAATGGCAGCCGCAACTTTTCTCTCAGGTTGTGGCCAGCCAATCACGGCATTGCTGTTGGTGCGCGGATTCGTGGATCCTCTGCTGTGGATCCATGGTGGATCTGCATCTTTAGATATGCATACATCTTTTTACTTTAGTAACTCCAAAACTACTGAACAGATTTACACCAAATTACAAAAAGAACTCTTTCTGGACCAAGATCTAGCTTTCTGCCAAATTTGATGCAATTCCGTTCAGCGGTTCAAGCTGTAGTCATGTCTAAAATTCTTACAGGAAATTGCATGGGGAAAATGCGTTTTGGGACTCCTCCTTTTTCTCGGCCCCTGCTTGACAGATCGCTCCAAAACTTCACAGACAGCAGCTGAAGTGACTGGGAAATCTTGTGAAGATTCATCAAGCGTTGCCACAGTTTATAGCAAAACAAAAAACACTTTAGCCTATGGAAACTAGGTTTAACTATAACTACATACTGGAAACCAACAGTTGGTAGTTATTTATACATATACATACAAACTTATCGCCAATGGGTAGTTATTGTTAGGACCATGTTTCCATAAGAAATTGATTTTTTTGGTTTGCTTATAACTTTGGCGCAATTTGACGAATCTTCACAAAACTTTCCAAAAAATGTCTCATCCACCTCATCTCTTGCTTGAGAAAGTTTAGGGGTGATTGGTCAAGCTGGGGTCAAGAAAAAAAGGGGACGTTTTTCCCATGCAATTTTGCATAGGAAAATTGAACAGCGAAACAGAAAAAATGGCAGAACGGAATCATACCAAATTTGGCAAAAAGCTACATCTTTACCCGGAAAGCATGAATTTTATGATTTGATGTAAATCTGTTCAGTAGTTTTTGGGAAATTTAGGTTAAAGATGTATGTATATTTCAGATCATTGAGGATCTGGGGACCTGACAGATCACAGATAATTATAAAGATGTTGCTACATACATTTTATGACTCCTGACTTTTAAATAATGTAAAAAAAACACATAGGAGGGAGATTAAGGAATACTCTGAATCCCTAGGCCTGGTTATCCCCATAAAATGGGGGGCAAGAAAAAGGGGCAGTCCCCAAACACTTTTTTCCATGCAATTTCCATGAGAAATGTTAGAAAAATGGCTGAACAAAATTCCACCAAATTTGGTAGAAAGCTTGCTTCTTGTGATTTGGTGCAAATCAGTTAATCTGTTTATAGAGAAATTAAGGTTCAAATAAAAGAGTTATCTAGCACCGCTGTAACAGAAGTTTAATTTTTTTTTTTTTGATTAGATGGAGCCAAAGGAACCGAGCTGAACATGAAGAGAAATATTTCAGCCGCCATTACAGGACTCCAGGGCTCAGTGCCAGAGTACGAAAAAATATTTTGAATAACGGTATAAGGGGGCAGGATAGAGATATCATGACCCCTTAGTCCTTGTGGGGGATCCAACCCTGGAGCTAAGTTGTTTTTACATTTTTTTTTATTTGGGTCATCATGGCCCCACGAGACTTCCGCAGGAGCTAGCATGACCCTTTCTTGTCTTGCCGGATTACTGCGGGATCAGCAAAAAATATCTAATGTCAGTTAGTAGTCCATGGGACATTATCTGCCTGTGGAGGGAGGGGTTGGGGGTGGCTGCTAACAGGGGGCTGGACACAGGACCTGGTTGTGCCGGGAAGTAGGTTGGCTGCAAATATATCATAATAAGATCTTACTTTATGTTAAATGAAAAAATAAAAATTCATTGAAAAAGCAAAGCTTAAAATGCAGTCAGAGAAAAATAGGGAAGTAATATTTTAACTTTTTTTTTTTTTTAAAACATAGAAATTCACTGAAATAAAAAGGTTAAAGTTGAGTTATATGTGGGTCATCTAGTAATAAAAAAAAGAAATAAAATTTTGCAGCCACAGTTATAGAATTTGGGGACTTGGTTATGCTGTGGTCAATTAAATATAACTGGTGAATTACAGTATGTATTTGGTTCTAAAACTGTAGTGTTGGACTTTGTAAGGGTGAAATGTAATGTTCTCACTCCAACTAAACAAAAACAAGGAAAGTGCTGGACTTTGCAGCTATATTAAAGTAAACAATATTATATACATTTGGGAAAAAACAATATTATATACTTAAAAAGGGATATTCTCAAATTCTATATTCTGTCTACAATATTTTTGAGTTGACAATATTTTCGACACAATATTTTGGTATCACTATTTCTTTTATTCAATATTTTGGTGGAATACCATTTGCACCATTACCCACAGAAGCCATGATGCATTCAATGCATACTTCTCCCTTGTTCTCCGTAATGGATATATGCATCATGATAGAAAATCTGCAGGGCGTGTCTTGGCAAGCGCTCTCTAACGAAGCTCTGTGCCAAACCCCACTATCCGCCCTAATTATTGCAGCTAAAGCTGCTATCAGGCTCCCTAACACATCAAATATTGCTCCTCTGGTGGTGGGGGCACTGGGGAGGTGTCTGCAGCCCTTCCGGATGAACTGGACAATCTGGTAGTGGATAACGCATGTGTGATGATTTTTCCAGAATACACGCTGACAGTACAACGTCAGCAGAGCTCATTTCTTGCTGTCAAACGCAGACTTCGGGACTCCAATATTAAATACTCTCTTCTATTCCAGACATGGCTCCGGGTCATGATGGATGGTATGTCGCTCTTTTTGATAGATCCTAAGGAGACCTATGACTGGGCGGAGCGGCGCTTGGCTTTGGGGACCATGTCGTCACAGCCACATGTGGAATGGTCATAGGCCCCTGGCGGGCAGCAACGGTGCCGCAGGAACCGCTAGCCACAGCAGTTGTCGCATTCACCCAATTTAGAGCAGGTTATGCAGGAAAGATAGCAGGCGCTGTGAGCAGATGCGGCATTCCGAGGCTCTGCTCTGTCTGTGGACCCTGACGGAGATGGCTCCAAATCTTCTTGCGATGCAGACTCCTTGACATCTTGCTTTCTCCCACCGAGCTCAGTCATGACACCTGAGGTGACTCCACAAACAGCAGATGATATTCTTTAAACTCTGTCTGGTGGTTGGATATTTATATATTTCTCTCTTCTGGTTTTTGGGACATCTCTATATTTATCTCTTCTTTTAGTATGTCCTAACTGTGATGTATATTATTTTTTCAATAGGTCCTACTTTGCTTCTCAAGGGCTGGAGCACTGAATGCTTGTCTATTTGATTTGGTACCTCTTGCTTGTGCTGGTGTAGTTCTTTAATATGCTTGCAGTAATGTACACTGGACACTCTGCTGTGTTGTTTGAACGTTGGTATTCACCTACTTGCCTGGCTGCAGGTGAGACTCTTTTTCCTTGTTTTATGGAGTTACAAGAGACCTATCACTATTGTACTGATTGCGTTTAGTGGGGCGTGGCACTTAGACCGGGCCGGCTCGGGGCTCCGCTCCTGCATGCCTGTCATTGTGAGTTGTGGCGCTTAGTGGAAGCCTACCTTCAGCATCCCCCAAAATGCGGGCCCTATGCCTGCTTAGTCTGCTTGGTATGCCTGCCTGCCAGCCTCCTAGACCTGCACAATGCTTTGGGTGTGGCGGCTACCTTGTCTATCTCCTCTTAGACCAAACCTCCAAACCAATGTTCTGGATCTGCTGAGTGGTGCCCTACTTGCAAACATTTGGCTCAGACTGACATTTGGTTGGGTGTTGTTAATGTCGCATGTCTGCTTCTGTTTGGCTAGCCAATGTGTTTATACTCCTGCCATCCCAGTGCTGCCTCCCTTGCAGAGCATCCCTGCTAGCTACTTCTGCCAAACCTGTTATTCCTTGCGCCTTAGCGGTTCACTTTGAGAGCGCTTCTAAACCACATGGCATTGGGGGGTTTATGTGCCCTCATTCACTCTATATGCTGCCACCTACCCCCTCATTAGTTCACCTTTCCTGGTGCCAACTGTTAACGAGTTTGGGTGGGCACTTGTTGTTCCTCTACTTTCTATGGTATTATAAGTTCTACTGTGTTAGCTTTCACTGGTTCCTTGTTGCTGCCCATGCCTACACTAATCATGGGCTGCTAGGTGAGTGCTGCACCACCTCTCTGTACAGAGTCAGATTCCACTCCTTAGACAGCTATCACAATGGCTAACACTAATATACTTACCTGGAACATTCGGGGCATGCACACTCCTTCCCGTAGGTATGTGGTATACTTCTATCTCCGCTCAGGTATTCTCTACTAACTATTCCACCTATGCTCGTGGGGTTTTAGTCTGGATAAGAGCAGGGGTTCCCTTCATTGTTGAAACCACAATTACTGACCTGGAGGGGCGAAATGTCTTTATTGAGGGTAGGTTGGAGGGCCGCCATGTATTGCTTGGAACAATCTACGCTCCCAACTCCGAGCAGGAAGCCTTCCTGGATGCTTTGTGTGGGATTTTGTCATGCTGCAGTGGACTCCCATGGTTGACTAGTGGAGACTTAAATAGTGTCCTGAACGTTGCCCTGGATCGATCCTTTCCCCAACTCCCTCACACTGTTGCCATATTGAAGGCATGCATGCTATCTGGCTGGCTAAATCACTGGAGTCTCATAGACATCTGATGTTTGCACACTGCATCCACACAAGTTTAATCGTTCTATTCACATCCTAATGACATTCATGTTTGAATCGATCGTCTGGTTAGCACACCGGATTTAGTGCCTCATGTCGTTTTCATTGATTAGCTTGGAAGAACTCACTCAGATCATAATCCCCAACACCTACGCTTATGCTGGGACCGCGACTCTTCTCCTATCCCAACGTGACACTTACAACTGGTTGAGCTGGAGGATCCTCCATTCCTTGCTTCCTTCAGTAACAGCATATATGACTACTTTGACACTAATAGTGACAGCACTTCCTCCCATTTGGTTGAGTGGGAAGCCTTTAAAGTAGTGACCAGAGGGCATTGCCTGGGCAGTGATCTGAATATGCACCACCAGCTTGAAAATGAAATCTCCCACGTGGAGAGGGCACTGCTCCACTGTGAGATGTAGGAGTAATCTTGTGCAGTGGGCAAGGAGCGCCAAGATCAAGGGCGTCATTAACATACTGCATTACTGGAGAGACTTTGCTGCCTCAATTATGCGGCTCATTCTGCAAAGACCCTCTCTAAAGTGGACAAATCAGGAGCGTTGCTTGCCTGGCTTGTCCTTCAAGATCACTCACAACATCCCATACTTGTCATACGAACGGAGTCTGAGGCTCTCAGTTATGTGCACAGGGATATACATGCTGCCTTTACATGGCACTATACAAGATCACTCACAACGTCCCATACTTGCCATACGAGCGGAGTCTGAGGCTCTCATTCATGTGCACAGGGATATACATGCTGCCTTTACATGGCATTATACTTCCCTATACACGTTAGCATCTCCTGCGTCAGTGTGGATGTGGAATCCTAATGTGTCACCCCCCCAAGTGCTACTAGACCAGAGGGAAGAACTTAATAGCGACATCTCACTTTTTGAGATCAAAGAAGCTAGATGCGCACTTTCATCTGGCAAGACTCCGGGCTCTGATGGGCTACCGCCAGAGTTATATAAAACATACGCATCCCTTCTCGCCTCACATTTGAAGACTCTCTACAATTATCCGAGAGTTGCTTCCAACCTCGCGTCACGATGCTTTTCTTATCTCTATACCTAAACTTGGCTGAGATCCGTCTGTGCTGGAGTCTTACAGACTATTTGAAATCCTCAATGCAGATAACAAAATACTTGCTAAGATTCTGGCAAACCATCTGGCCCATCTGGTCCCTCATTTGGTCCACCCAGACCAAAATGGGTTTGTACCCGCGAGGAGCACTTCCTTCAATTTGAGCCGGTTCTTTCATATACTGGAGTGTGCCCCAACAGCCTGGCACTGGGCTGATTGTCTGCTGCTGGATTTAGAAAAAGCATTTGACTAACTGGTGTTGACCTATTTGTTTGAGGTACTACTGAAATACAGTCTGGGAACCCGCTTCATTTCCTTGAATAAACTCCTTTACCCCCAACATTACGCTCGGGTCAAAAGAGGGCCACCTCATTTCTGACCCCATATTGATTCACAGGGGCACTCATCAGGGATGTCTGCGGTCCCCACTACTGTTTTCTTTAGCAATGGAACCGTTGGCTTACATCCTCTGTGCGCAAGGTCAACAGTGGTGCATTTCGCTAGGAGATGGAACTCATTCAGGCTCCCTCTACACAGACAATATGCTCCTTTACCTTAGGGACATTCATGATGTTCCACCTGACATAGCGCGGACATTCTCTGAGTTTGTATATGTATCGTGCCTCAAAGTTGATTGGGTTAAATCTTGCCTCTTACCATTTCCCACTGCTAAGCCTGATCCTGCCCTTAGAATAAATGGTACTCTTTGACCCTGGCAACCTGACAAGTTCCGCTACTTGGGGATCAGAATATATCATACACCTATGGACTTCCTAGATGACAATCTTACGTGAGCAGTGACCTCACAGCGTGCACAGATGGTTTTTTGGCGGTCCCTACCGCTATCAGTGGTGGGTGGCATAGCCCTCATGAAAAAGGTGATGCTGCTATCCTACTGTACTTCTTTGCTATTCTCCCTCTCCATATCACCAAGCCCTTCTTTCGCTCGATTGAACAACTGACAGACTATTTCATTTGGCATGCTTTGAGACGTACAGTTGAACTCATGAAGCTCTATCTCTCACCTGCTAGGGGGGCTTAGAAGTCCCAAATTTTAAGCATTACTATCTGGCTTCTCAAATTCAGCGGGTGACCACGTGGTTATCAGTACACCACTGGATGACACTGCGACTGCCTCCCCAGCATGGGAGTTAACAAGAATACTGCACCTTTTTCACTCCTTTTCCGAAACAATATTTCCCAGTTCTCGTCTCATGCTAGTTCCATGCCGCTGCTTCTGGAGAGGCCTTTTCCTTACTCAATCGGTGACGCCACATGTTCCGGTGCTTCCATTACTTGGTAGACCTCTAGGTCTAGGCGATCGGTCACTTGCCTGGCAGAAGTGGGCCGTTGGCATGAAGTTAGACTTCATAGTCTTGGAGATCTTTACCAAGATGGCGCTCACCTCCCTCTGGAGGAACTCATAGCTATTGCCGGGCTTCATCCGGGTCAATTTCTAATATACAACTTCCTTATTCAGGCAATGGGGTTGCACTGGGGCGCAATTCGACAGAAGCCCACAATGCATCTAGTGATTCAATATTTGCATGTCATGAGGCTGGGCAGCAATCTAATAACATGGTTTGCTATGCTCAACTCCAAAATCACATCAACTCAAATCATTTCCTGTACCACTACCAATTTTGCTTCAGATCACAGTGCAGCATGAAAACACAACGGGGCATATTCTCAAGGACTCATCGCCGAGTTAGCAACACTTTATCGCAGCCAAAGTGGCGATAAATTCATCGCACAATTCACAAGCAGGTGCTAACAGCCGATATCACCAGTTTTCCCGCGATAGCAGCCGCAAAAAACATTGCCACGGATGACCCCGGCAACTAACGCTAATGAGATGCAGAGTAGGCGTTCCCGTGCAAAAACCCGCGAAAACACCACTCCGCAACATTCTCAACGACCAGCCAGATCGGCGATAAGATTAAAAAACATGCGATAAGGCGCGTTAGCAGCATGGATTTAACACCTGCTCCTACCTGGTGTTAAGTCGGACGACAACCTGCACCATAAAAGGGAGCCCAGCCCCCAGCCACACCAGAAGAAGAACAGATGCCATGGAGCTACTGATAATGCAGCTCGGAGCCCCAAGAGGGCCACAACACCCACCGCCACCACCGCCAGGACCCCCACCCCCCCTAGACCCTCCCCCCGGACTACCACAGAGGCAGCACAGACAAAGACACCGGACCTTCCGAAAACACACCAGCCTCGGAGACTTAACACCAGAAGAAGTCATTGCCCACTACAGGCTCAAAAGGACAACCATCCTCCGCATCCTGACCCTCATTGCCCACAGGCTGACGGTACCAACACAGCGGAGAACCAACATCCCTCCGCAGACAAAGCTGCTGGCAGTGCTGCACCTGTTGGCCTCTGGGGCCTTCCAACCAACAACTGCCATAGTCGGAGGAGTCTCACAGCCAGCCCTGTCAAAGTTCCTCACACCTGTCTTGGATGCCATCAGCAGCTTGGTACCCCAGCAACTTTACTTCCCACACACTGCGCAGGAACAGCTGGAGATCAAGCAAGGCTTCTACGCCATAGCTGGCTTCCCGCACGTGTTGGGGGCAATCGACTGCACACATGTACTCCTCGTGCCCCCTGCCGCCACTGCACACAATTACCGCAACAGGAAACACACGCATTCCATTAATGTGCAGGCAATAGTGGACCACCGGGGACTCTTCACCAATGTCGTCGCCAACTACCCAGGCAGTGTGCATGATTCCTTCATCTTCCGACAGTCCATCATCATTCAGCGCTTTCAGGATGGCACCTTTGGAAATGCACTGCTCATCGGTAAGTAACAACTGAACACACCACACACCTCAACTCCACCAACATACAACTCACAACTCTGGGAATGCACACGTCACAAAATCACATACAACATGACAACCAACATTCCCACATTCCAGACACGACAACACAACTTACTGTAGCAACCTGGGCTAGCCATGTACACAAGCCATCAACGGCATGGCACCTCAGCCACACAACAGCAGAATGTGGGGAGAGGTGGGAACCAGGCATGTGCGAAGGAGGCAAGTGACCCATGAATGTGAATGTATACAATGCCAAGTGTGGCGTGGATGTGCTGGACAGACTTGAGTGTGCAGACCACAGACATTTCCATGTCGACATACACTGCTGGTGTCTGGAGTGTACGCAACCATGTTACCGCAGCCAGTGGGGAAGATCGCGGAAATGTAGCTTGTTACGTCCCCCCCTGTAAGCGTAGGGGTGTGAATAAAAAGCCTGTTACTCTGGGCATGGTTCTCTTCCGGAATGGCCAACGTGTCTGCCAGGGCGGCACCTCTCACCCCGCCACGAGGCCGATGCCATGAGCGGCGGTGCCTGCGATCCTGTGCGCCTGCTGCACCCCAGGCCACTGGTCCCAAGACCCGTCTTGCCCGCCCCAGCACACCCAGGCCTCACTGCTTACCTGCCGACACCGGCGTGTGTCAAAGAGGGCCCACCAAGTGCCGGTGCAAGCTCCAAGCCCGAGGCCCGCGACCTTGGCAGCCTCCTCAGACCATCACGGCCTCCGCGACACAGGCCCCCAGTACTCCTTTCTCGTTGACGTACTCCACCGCTGCCTCCGGCCTACACTGCGGTCCAGTAGGTCACACATTTGGAACTGAGTCTTGATTATACAATGGCAGAGTACATATGTTAATGGCAGATTTTAAATCACTGTACTCCCTTCGATGTGGTGCCACCAACTCTGTGCATAGCATTCCAATGACACGTGTCTGTGGGCCCTTGCTGACTACTGCCTTCGGCCTACACTGCGGTCCAGCATTGCGGGGTCAACTGTGTACTGCCTACACTGCGGTCCAGCAGGCCTCACACCAATCCAATCCAGTCCCGAACAGGCAGGACACGGCATCGTCGCAGGCTGCACACACGCTCAGCTCTGGTGCCTCTACCTCCGTCAACCACAAATCATCGCAACATGGCATTCCAACGTCGTGTTTGAGAGTACCAGGAGGAGCTGCCTGAACAGCGGTTGGCCCGCGCTGACTGCTGCCTCCAGCCTACACTGCGGTCAAGTAGGTCACACATTTGGAACTGAGTCTTGATTTTACAATGGCAGAGTCCATATCATTGCACGCTAGGAGAGGAGTAAGAGGAAGACGCGATTCAGTCCGGATGAAAAAAGGATCCTCGTTACGGAGGTGACCGAACACTACCAACAACTGCCCTGGTGCCACTAACTCTGTGCATCGCAAGCCAAGGACACGTGGCTGGGGGCCCCTGCTGACCGCTGCCTCCAGCCTACACTACGGTCAAGTAGGTCACACATTTGGAACTGAGCCTTGATTTATTTATGGCAGAGTTTATACCATTGTACAGGCCTCATCGCAGACTGCATCCCCTTTCAGCTCTGGTGCCACTGACTCCGTGCCCCAAAATTCATGGACACTCTCTGGTTGAACTTTGGTGGTGTCTGAGTCTATGGCCTGGGGGTTGTCTTCATCATCATGTAGCTGATACTGATTTGGTGTCAAAAATGAGTCTGTAGCATTCATCTCCTCCATATTGCCTGTGTCTGCTTGGTACTGCCCTCTATATCATGCCCTGGAAGAACACCTTCCACTGTCCCCCAAAACCCTCTGCGACATTCACCTTGGACATCGACGAGGACCCGCTCAGCACTCGTGGCCCTACCTCAGTGCACCGGTAGTCACCGTCCCGTGGCGGTGTTCCATGTCCCGGCCGCTGTGCATCCGGGGCCATTAACTCTGTGCAGCTCCAGTCATGGACCCTTGCTGTTTGAACTGTGAACTTCTGATTGTCTGATCACTGTTGTAGTTGTTGCCAGCACCAACCACTCCTTGAGGGCTGGCTCACACTCACCCCACACCCATCCAGCACAGGCGTCACTGGACATGTGACCCTGGCAATAAAAGGGGCCGGGCGCACGTGCCCGTAGCCAGTTCCACAAACTATCTAAGTGTGTCCGTGTGGTCATTGTGTATGCATGAGGGCCCCGGGCCCTACCACATTGCATTGTGCTGTGTACAGCGGACGCAACCATGTCACCTCAGGCAGTGGGGAAGACCGGGGACATGTAGCTGTGTCGTACCCCCCTGTAGGCGTTGCCAGAGTGGGCTGGCGTACGACAGTCCAGCGTAGGGGTGTGGATAATCACCCCGGGGCTCTGGGCGTGGTTAAGTGTTGGGCTTGCCAATGTAGTACCTAATGCGTGTGTCTTTGTTGTGGTGTCGGCGCCACCCGTCACGCAATGGACAAAGTTGCAATGTAACATGCCCCCAGAGTGCGGGCTCGGACGAAGGGATAAATGAATGAGCGCAAGCCCGCTCGGGGTCCGGGATCATACATGCCAACTGTTGTGTGTGTATCGCTATTAACCGCAGCATCAGCCAAAGGTCTTGCCTCGACCGCATCGCGAGTTCAGCCAGCCATGAACTCCATATCTGTGTTTGCCCTATCCTTACCATAGGCCTACACACACGTGGCCGCTCACCTTCAACGCACAACATCATAGTGTCGTTGTCAGGCTTGTGGACATGCGCAGACAGGCATGACAATGGTGTGCCGTAGGAGTGCAAGTGATGCAACCGTGCAGCGCACACAAGTAAATAGGCTCAGGGGAGGGAGGAGCAGCAGTGAGGCTACGTAATACACATTGATGGCGCTCATTTGCTACAAGCAGTACATGTCATACAGGAATCACTATGACACACATATCACACGCCAATCAACTAGTGAGCCTGCCAACACATCATGCAGAACCAACTATTGACTCATGTCTCTCTGCACTGTCACAGGTGATCAAGGATATGCACTCTGCCCTTGGATGA
The DNA here is from genome assembly GCA_963921515.1 of Calotriton arnoldi. Classification (NCBI taxonomy): domain Eukaryota; kingdom Metazoa; phylum Chordata; class Amphibia; order Caudata; family Salamandridae; genus Calotriton; species Calotriton arnoldi. The sequence goes on from CAWUFW010001659.1 coordinate 1,677,093, forward strand.
TGACACCCCTCCAAGCCCCGAACACACAGGCCCAGAGGCAGTACAATTGGGCCCACACACGCACCAGGGGCATCGTGGAATGAACATTTGGTGTGTTGAAGTCATGTTTTAGGTGCCTGGACATCACAGGTGGAAGGCTCCTGTACAGCCCAGACATCGTGTGCAAGATGATCGTTGCATGTTGTGTGTTGCACAACATATGTGTACGCACCAATGCCCCATGGTTACGAGTGCCAGATGCACCGGACGATGATGAGGAAGATGAGGCAGGTGGACCACACCCCACTGCAGCTGCAGCAGGAATAGCCCATAGGAACAACATCATTGACAATTTCTTCACATGAGGACGTCACATTGTGACAGTCCTTAGCAATCATGAGACAGTACATAATGACCACAGGCACAGCATGTGCGAATAAATTCATTACAACACACATTCCCTGAGTTTCTGTATGTGTGCTGCAGTGTGGCATGGGGATCAGGGACATGATCCAGAGTCATTGTGGGTGTGCAGTGTGCTCTACTTGATTGTGCATGTGTGCCATTGTGCCCATCTCCCCCGTCCCCCCAGTCCCTGGTCGGTACTCACCCTGTTGATGTTGTGTCAGGTTATGTTGAGCAGTGTCCCGATCCCCAACTCCTGGCACCGTATCCCCCACCTCCAATCTGCGTTGCTGCTTTCATGTTGGCAGCGAGTTTCTTCTTGGTTTTGCCCTTCACATCATTCCAGCGCCTCTTGACCTCTTCCATTGTCCTCCTCGACACTCCGACTGCATTCACGTTGTTCACGATGTACTGCCATATTTCCGTTTGTGTTGCCGATGACACAGTGGAGGTGACGAACAGTTGTTGGTAGTGTTCTGTCACCTCCGTGACGATGATCCGGTTTTCCTGCGGACTGAACCCAGTCTTCCTCTTCCTCTTCTCCTTGCCCTTCCCCGGCCCCGGGGTCCCTGGCTGGTCGTCTGTGGGGCGTGTGGGGTTCGCGTTGTCCTCTGCACTCGGTCCGGGTGCGTCCATGGAGCTACGCAGTTACAATTTTTTGTCTTTTTTTTCTCTGCTTTTGTAGTGCATTTTCCCGCATGTCGCGTGGGAATCGCAGGCCTGTCGCTGGTTATCGCTGATTTTTGTTTCGCGATTTGGGACATCGCAACTTTTTTAGCGTTCGTGTTTCGCATTTTTTGGGCGTCACGTTAATTTTAACGCGGGCATTTGTCGCGTTATCGTGAGACTATCGCATGGTGCCGCCGGGTTGAGAATACTGCGTTAACACAGTGTTATTTTCCTGCGATAGACTGCGATGTGAGAAGTTGCGTTAAGCGAATTTGGCGACAGTTAACACACGTTCTTGGGAATATCCCCCAACTACTTTACACATCATCGGCAACAGATGGAGAAGAACCATGCCTCCTGATACTGCTGGAACTCTCAGCTGTTTTCATCACCACTGAACACCTCACTCTCATCTACACCCTCACATCTTGAATGGAATTTACTGTCAACGCCTTGTGCTGGTTCTCCTTTTACCTATCCAACAATAGTTATTTCACATAGGCATCTCTAGGTCCCAGAAGATCCCTTTCACCTGTGGAGTCTCCTAGGGTTCCATCCTGTCCCCCGTCATCTTCAGCCTCTACATGGAGCCTCTTGAGGCTCTGCTCACCAACAGAACCAAAACTCAACAACATGCTGATCTTACAAAACTTAGCCTGAAATTCTCTGTTACAGATAGACAACGCCTAAAACACTGCCTGCACCTCATCTAGATCTGGATGTTCAATGCCTACCTGAAGCTCAGGCCCACAAGATAGAATTCCTGGCTCAATGACATGAACCTTAATGGCTTCAAACCCCAAATTTCACCCAATGATAATTCACTTGGATTCATCTTGGACACCACCCTCACCCTCAGGGTGCATTTTATAAAGTAGGAAAGACTGGAGCCTGTTCACTCGAGAAAAGTGAAGCCATTTCTCCAAAAATGCACATTCAGAACTGCTGTTCAACTCCTTGTACTCTGCATTTAAATAGTAGCAACACCCTGCTCTACAGCCTAACACACACTCCTCACTGGTCCTGCTTCACCGCATCCTACACTCATCAGTACGTCTCACCCATATGGCCACAACAGCCCCATTTATCTGTAACTCCACTGGCTCCACTTACTAGTCGTACACTCATCAAAATCAGTTGCATAGTTTACAAAAAGATCCCGGCCAGCCCCTCTGCCTATCTGACTGATTAGCTCACCATCTCCAGAGGCTCTCAGCAAACTCACAGCTAGGACATCATCAGGCTGGAGACTAATAAGTGTAAAAAATGTAAAGTTAAAAAAAAAAAAAGGCAACAGGCCTTTTCCCATCCATGCAACTAGGATCTGGAACCACACCCCCTTATCCATCAGACCTATTGTAACTCGTCTCCAATTTAGGAAAGAGTTGAAGATACACCTGAATACTAGATCAGTAGATTATAGTCATAAGATCAAATAACATACATGTGTATTATCTTTCCCGCTTTCTCTTACATTGAGGACTACACTTTCCTTTACTTTTAGGATCATGCTATCATTATAATCATTTCCCAATTTCCTTTTTACAATATTCAAAGGTCACACACGTTTTGCATCTTTGCTTCATAGCAAGATGTTTATTGATACCACATGTATGACATGTATTTGTCTCATCCTTGTCTAGTTTCTGTTTACAGTTCATCCTGTGCTACAAATGCGTTCAGCGTCTGTGTTGTTAGAGTTCAGGAAGACAGTAGACTTTGAAACCCGGCTATTTCCTGTCTGCTAGCCCTGAAGTGTGAGGTCTGTTGATATGCTGCCTTAATGTTACTGAATCAGTCATAGATGTTTAAGACCCCGTGTACCTACAAGTGAGTGTGTGCTTTATATGTAGAATAAATAAATACAATACTAGTCAAATTTAATTTTTTTCTGCTATTAATTTTACTATTTCACTTTATTTTATTTCGGATTTGTCCACTCCTTTACTGCTTTTGCACATCATCCTGAATGTTCTAATCCACATACAATTGTCGTGGTGTTCTGTAATAAAGCTTTTTTTATTCGTCAATACTCTCTTCTGTCTTGTACCTCAGCAGTCCTCTCATGCGCAACAATTTAACCTCTTATTAGTTCATTATTTTTATGACCAAATCTACATGTTAAGGGTAATCTCCGTAAGCTTAACACTTCATCATCAATGGACTCGTCTTTTCCTTGTTTCCTATGCAAAAAATATTATTAAAGGTACACAAACATTTCGAACATAGAATGCATCTAAGTTAACAACCTCATTGAAATATTCATTTCTTTCCCCTACTCCCCTGCTCCCTTTGGATTTAGTCTGTAAATACTTTTTTCCTTATGGCCACATTTCTTTTTTGGACAAAAAAGTATCAAGAAAGTGTGTACATTAGTTTACTCTTCCTCCTCCGAACCGTAACTTCTGAAACAGAAGCATGTCTATTTTTTTGCGCATTTGAATTTACTGACTGAAACGCTTTTAACACTCGGAAACAAAAATTCTCAAAAATACCCACCAGAGGGAGCCCCAGCATTGGGAAATTCCGTTATTTCATTCAATCCTGAAGTAAGAAAGTAAGTGAAAGTTAGTTTGACACAATGGAACTGCTCATAAATAATGTTAGAAACTTGTGGCCGTGTGCACACTAGTTTCAGTGAGTCCTGCCCGTTATCGGACCATTGGAGGAGAGCTTATTGCTCGGATACTTACTGGTAATCTTCATTACTCCGACTCCTATTTTCTCTGCCCAATACTTACTTGAGTAAATGGTAACACTTGCCCCTCTGAACACAATTTTCCCAAGCTGTTCTCCATTTGTATTAAAAATAGAAGAAGCATTTGCTGCCCCCGCCCCTGCCCATTCCCTCCCATATCATTTCAAGATAAGCCCTTCTATCAAACAGGCTGATGAAAGAAAAGAGAGCAGGGAGGGAGAGGGTATAAGTACTTGGGTGAGGAAGTAGGAATTAGAGCAGGCTTCTCCAACTACTGGTAGCGCTCCAGCTACCTGTAAGTAGCTCTCCTGTGTGCAGCCCAACCCACTAATCATGAAGCTTTGCTTGGCTGAATTCATATATGTACTCCAACATTTAAAAGTGTGTATTTGAGACAAAAATGTATGTATTTTTAGAACTCATTAGCTGATGTTTACAGAAAAATGTTTGAATTTCCAAAATATATTTGAAGCTGATTTTTGAGTAATAAATAATATAGGGCCAGATGCATCAACAATCCATTTTGCAATGTCTTAATTGCGAATTCTTGCGATTCGCAATTAGAAAATCGCAAAATGGAATGCATTAAAGTGTGTTTAACACTTTCTGTGATTCCTAGGGGATCGCAAATGACCTACCTCATGAATATTAATGAGGTAGGTCGCAATTTGCGACCTCCTAGGAATCGTAAAAATCACGGGGATGGTGGCCTGCTGGGGTCAGCAGACCACCATGTCCGTGATTGCTTTAAATAAAGCAATCTTTTTTTTTGTAAAGCAGCCCGTTTTCCTTAAAGGAAAACGGGATGCTTTACAAAGGGGAAATGAAAACTTTTCCTTTCATTTTCTAAGAGCAGGCAGTGGTCCGTGGGACTACTGCCTGCTCTTAGAAAATGCATTTACAGACATTCACAAAGAGAAGGGACCCCTTCCCATTTGCAAATTGGTTACCTAAGTAGGTGGTAAAATGTGAATGTTTTGCGACCGCATTTCGGTCGCAAAACATTCATGCATACCGATGTGATTCGGTATAAGGAAGGGACGCCCTAAACACGCCCCTTCCTAATAGCGAATCGCAAACCCATTTTGCGATTCGGTAACAGGTTACTGAATCGCAAAATAGGGTTTGCTGCATCAGAACAGCATTTTTTTGCGTTCGCAAACGGCCGATTCGAGAAGGCAAAAAATGCTTGATGCATCTGGCCCCTAGTGCTGGGGCACTTGTCACTAGTATTATCACCTTGGTGCCAGGAGCATTTAAGCTATATACTTAAATTACTCATGTAAGCACATTCTAACTCATCATTACTGCTGTCACCCTGTCTTTTGACAGAGGTGGTCATTGCTGGTACTCTTGCATATGGTGCCCACTAATATAATCCTGTCTGAGTTGGTCACTATTACAGCATTAATGATATTAGTAGCTCGAGAATATTTTCATTAACCATAAGTAGCTCTCATTACAGAAAAAGTTAGAGACCCCTGATCCAGACCGATAGCTTTAACCTGCTGAGTGAAGACAGAGACAAGGAAGCAAGACAGAGGAGGGATCCACTCTTGAGCCACAGCGAGATAATGAAGAAGAAGGAACCAAGGTCTTCTTGTCCAAAAAAGCAATATCATGGCTTCTTCTGCTGGTTCCCTCTTGAGCCTTGCTAAAAACGTAGGTATTAGGGCAATGAGAGGGAAGGTGTTGAAAAGGTCCTGTGGTCCTGTGCTGGTCAATACATCTAACCCATTTCTGCCTGAGCCTGACAACGTAAGAAGAACCCTGGGAGATGAGAATATTGAGGCTAAAGAACTTGGATTTTTTTCAAGATGGCAGCGCTAGGGTAGCTACGGCTGGGTCTCCCCACTGGCACTGATGATTTGCCTGGATTGTACTTGGAAAGGATATAGAGGATGCAGATAAACCCACAATTTTAAATACAGTTATAACCATAGTGGTAGCTACAGAGGATTAATAATAGGCCATAATGTGGATGGTGGAGTAGCAATATATTGGCAAGGAACGGTAAAGGACGGCAAGGAGGGGAGTCAAGTGACTTTGGTGCACTCTGCGCGTACTCCACACGTGTGATAATGGCTGGCCAGAGTATGCTGGCAATGGTGGTAATGTGTAAGCCACTCTTCTACCTGCCACAGTGGAGCTGATGTCAGAAGATCGTCTTCCAACCCCGGGGTGGAGGGAGAGGAAGTGTGGACTGCCATGGAGGCGGGATTAAACAGCCATCCTCCTACTTACAGGAGAGGAGAGGAGCTGTGGGCTGAGGAGCATCTCGGAAAAAGGCTGGAGTCTGGACTGCCCCCAGCTAGGATCATGCGGCTGGACCACTGGATGCAGCTTGGTCTGTTTGGGCTGCATTTGCGGCTGTGTAGATGACTGGAGGAAGTCACTGCTCTAGTGACTGCTGGCTGGGCAAAAACAATGTCGTTTCAAAGCAGCAGCCGGAAAGCAGCCCGCCTTGCAGGAGGAACCATTGTGTGGAATGGAAGTAGTGTAGCTAGAAGTACGTGGACCCAGACCTTGGAAGCGGATGGTAAGCGACTTCGGGACTGTGGGGAGTATGAAGGGGGAATCACCTGACAAACAGTCAAACCCTGTTACGTCTATTAATCCCCCATCCTCTCAGAAATCTATTAGGGATTATACTACCGCAGACAATATTTAAGAGGAGGCCTGTCTGAACAATGGCGGGAACCAAAGCCCTATCTCAGCTGACCCCACAGAAGGGAACATGACCAGTAGGTCTGAAGAAGGAAGGCCTTCGACTAGTCCTTCTTTGATCAATCAAGGTGAATTTGGCAAGAGGATCATACCTTGCCTCATAACATAACGGCAGAGATAACAGGGTTAGATGATGAAGCTTGATGGGAGGCAGTCATGAAGGAGGGCAATACCTTGGGCGAGATTTCGAGTAATTTTTAGGGGGAACCCACTGCAGAGGGGACAAAAGATACCCTGGCACAGAACAGTTCTATGGTTGACGAAAATGAGCAGCAGATGTCACATGAGTCTGCACAAGGGATCCAGGCTACCCAAGAAGCTCTAGAAGCTTGTTTTTCACTTTGAGGGTGGTGGTCAATCCAAATTGGAGGAAGAAAACGAGGATGTGAGAGATGAGATAAGAGAACCAGCAAGGTTCTTGTTATCTACTGAACAAGTACAAGAATACGGGCATTCGAAAATGGTACTTTAGACCCATTGTGAGGATGAGTTGCTATTAGACCCTAAGGGAGTTAAGCTCACTCCCACCAGCGAGCACCATTGTAGGCCTTCTGAAACAGTGCTCAGACACTTTAAAGCCTGTGCGAAAGGGGCCGTTCTCTTCTGTTTATAAAGTACCTGGCAAGCCCGCTTGCATGAGTCAGCCTGAGCTACTTGACGATGTATGGGATTATTCAGACCCTTAGAGATAAAAAGTAGAAGGATAATCTGTCATTGAAAACTACCCACCTCAAAACACAAGTTATGCTTCGTAACTATCTAAGCATATGGACATTATACAGTTTAGAATCCCAGATATTGAAGACAGACAGAGTAGTCTGGTTGAGACTGTCCATAGTAATCAATCTCAAATGGAACTACAGTGGACCAAATTAGATCATCTTTTTGCCAAAGTGGAGGATATGGAAAATCAACTCCACAGGAATAACTCTAGGATTTCAGTGATTCCGGAGGGAAAGGAAGGGAACAATGCTAGATCCTTCATTGTCCAATGGTTTAAAGCAGTCCTTCCCCAATCTGCCGACTGGGACATGCACAGTGCCATTCAGGGGGTGCACAGGCTTCCATTCCGCAAACCTGGTACGGGTCGAGTGGCTCAATACCCTTGGGTCATCCTGGTTTATGTAGACAGTTTTTATTTTATAATAGCTCATCTATCAGGCCACCTGCCCCAGGTCACCAGTCAGAGAATGTGGAATGGAGTGTTTTTTTAAAATCAGACTTTTGCAAAGAAACTGTGGTTTGGAAATGGCGCCTATGGGAACAAATCCTGTCCTTCAGAGGATGGAAGCAATTGTGTTTCTATGTGAACCTGCTACCCTAAAAATCAGCTATAAGGGCAATAACTATTTATGCAGTGACTCGGCCCAAACAAAGGACTTGATAAATTAATGAATGAAATAGGATTCCACTGGGGGGGATGGGGAGCGGGGTGAGCCATCATGAGGGAATAAATATATATTATCTCTAAATCACTCAACTGCTTCTTATCCCCATGTGGGAATCTTCTCTGCATTATCCTCTTTGTTTCTTTTTGTTATTGATCTTCTTTTTTTCTCTCTGCTCCGTTTTCCTGTCCTCTAATTTCAGTTTATTTTGTTGTTGGCCTGTGGGGGCTCCCTCAAGTAGGTCGCTGATGCTAAAGGGATATTATGTTGTTGGGTTGGGTTTATACTGTCATTAGAGTGGACAGTAGTTTGGTGGGTAGGATAACATTTCTGTTTTTTGGCTGGGCTGTGGGGTGGAGGGGGTTTAGAAGTGGAATGGGAGGGTAATGCTTAGCTACACTAACTATAAGCAATTTTGGGCTCTTGAACAGTGGGGGTGGTGGGATTGCAGCATTAAAATAAGAAAATGCATAAAGGGTAGTAAGAGAATAGAATGTCTTGGTGCAAGGTCTTACAGCGTGAGAATCCTAGATCATGTGGTATATGTAAATGAGGAATAATATATGAATGGTTGGCACACAGAATATTCATTAAGTGAGCTGGAATGATAATAGTTTGTGATCTACTAAGAAAATTGCTTTGAATAGGGAAGAACTTCTTGTGCTTAATCTGCATATTATATTTCTCCAAGAGACTCATTTATCACCGAAAGATAAATATCAGCTACGTACTTTAGGTTACGAACCACTAGTGGCGGTGGGGATTAAAACCTCACAGTGAGGTGTTGCTTCTATGGCCTCCAGCCCAGAGTGGAAAATAGATGATGCAAGGATAGACCTATGGGGGTAATTGGCTGGTGGCATACATCAGTAAAACAGGAGTGCAGCTTACTATATGTATCATTTACGGCCCTAGTATTGATGAGCCTATGATAATTAGGTTACTGCACATGGAGCTTCATCGATGGCTGGCTCCTCTTATAATGTGCGGTGACTTTAATGTGATCTGGAAGCCCGAAATCAATACTTTCCAAGTAGAGTCTCATGACGGAAGTTGAAAGAATAAAACAAGAGGTGCTTTTATTCACCCCATGAAGATATATGGGTTCGTTAATGTGTAGAGATATTGCCACAAGCAAGAATATGGCTTCACATGCTATTCTGTCCCACACATATCAGTCTCATGAAATGACATGTTCTTGGTAGGGTAAACAGTCAGAATATCGAGTAGGAAATGTCGACTTGCACTAATATCGAGTGCAAAATATCGTGATACAGAAATATCGACTGCCAGAATATCGTGGTCAAGAATATCGAGTTTAAGGTAAGAAATATAGTTTTCCAAAATATCGAAGTCATTAATATTGTTTGCAAAAATATAGTTGTTAAAAATATCGTTTTTTAGTTAGTGTTATGTATTTTAGTATGTATTTTAAATGTATGTGGTATTTTTTTATGTAAGTATTGCATTTATTTTTTTATGTATGTGTTAAATTTTTAGAAGTTATTAATTTTATGTTAATTCAATTTTGCATTTTAATTCCGTAGCCGGTTATGGGTAAATTGAATATTAATTTCATTTTAATTACATTTTGCGTTTTAGTTCTGTAGCGGGGTGTGGGTTTATAGGGGAATAGGGTGGGAAGTAATTTAATTATAATAAATTGAATATTAATTTAGATTTTTTAATATTTATTTAATTTTGATTTTATAGTGTTAATTATGGTAATTAATGTATTATTAATTGGTTAATTTGTATTGATTAATTAATTCGTAAATATGTTAATTGTGTCATTTTTTTAGGAGCGGGTTGTGGGTTTATAGGGGAATAGGGTCGGAAGTAATTTAAATATAATTAAATTATTAATATTTTTTCATAATTAATATTTATTTATTTAATATTTTATATTGTTAATTGTGGCAAATAATGTATTATTAATTATTTATTAATTTGTTAATAATTATTATTAATGAATTGGTAATTATGTTAATTGTGTGTTTTTTTAGGAGTGGGTTGTGGGTTGATAGGGGAGTAGGGTGGGAAGTAATTTAATTTAAATAAATGTAATAATATGTTTTATATAATATTTATTAATTATTATTTTATAGTGTTAATTGTGTGAATTAATGTATTAATAATTATTTATATTTTGATTGTTAATTGTTATTAATTAATTAATTGTTTATTATTTATGTTAATTGTATAATTCTTTACAAAATGGTTTGTGGCATTTATAGGGCAATATGCCGGGAGGTAATTTATTTTTAATTAATTAATTCTTTGTTAATTGTTGCTAATTAATTAATTTAATTTTGTCATTTGTGTAATAATTTTGATGTGTGAGTTGTGGTGTTTATAGTGGTAAATGGTGGGAAGTAAATTATTTAAAATTAATTACTTAGGGGCCCATTACGATGGCGGGCGGAAGCACAACCGCCGTGCTGGCGGATGCAAAAAGCACCAGTTACCGCCGGCACGCAGCAGTCCACACGCCCGCCCAATTACGATGCGAAAAGCAGGCCAAACACCGCCGGCAAGCCAGCAACACCGTCCGCCATCAAAGTGCGCCCGTACACGTAGCGGCGCAGCCCAACTGACACACACCGTCCGACGAAACACGTCCCGCCCGGCGCATAAATTACGATGCCGCAAACAAACGGCTCCCACGGCCAAGAGATACCGTACGACAAACCGAAGCGGTAACACGGACGCCGAGCACGGACAACGAAAAGCGGCTCCCCGAGCATGAACCCAGCACTGCAGGCACTCCCCATGCTCCTGCTGATGCACCACCAAGGACGCAACGTACCGCGGAGACGCAGGTAGGCACACACACAACAAGTGCACGCAAACAGCGCACACAGTGCAAGGGCGGAAAAGCGGACAACCCCCCACCAGCGCGTGTACACAACACATCCACCATCGCATCCACATATGACACACAGGCCAAATCGTAACATCGCAGAACACATGTGTACACACCACCTGGGACTAGGAACCAACCACCCCGTCACGGCCCCAAAGCGCCGATGACGCCGCCACACATGCGCACAACGCAGAGGCCAACCGCAGCGCCATGCATGCGTCGCACACAGACACAGGGACACAACCAAGCAGCACACACATCAGCCCCACCCCGAACGCACATGACACGTGACAGGCCGGCCACAGACATGTCCCCAACGCCCAATTCACGGACAACACCCAACGCCACACAACCGACGCACACATGTCAGTGAAGACACGCAACAGCAGGACACACCCCAGTGTAACAAACATGGCGTAACACACAGCGGCGGCAACACCAACTAGGAGAAGCAGGGCCCCTTCGGGAAGAGGAACGCCAGTACCACACTGAAAAACCCATACCACCCTGCACATATGAACAAGACATATGAAACGGAACACCAAAGAGCCCGGGGACCGACAACAGGTGGCCCAAGAATAACATTCACACACAAGGCCCAACGCAGAGCGGAAAGGCAGCCTGCCGCCCACACAAGGGAGAGCAGACAGCACTGAATGACCTTCCATTCCAACTCCGAAACCACAGCCCTACGACAGAAGCCGGTGAATACAGCCATTGTCCAAGAATAGACCAACACAGGCATGCCGAGGAGACCGACCACAGGGCAGATAGCGCATATCACAGAAGCACACAACGGACGGGGAAGAAAGAAGAAAACACTCCCCCATGTCGGCCACATGCAAGTTAATTGGAAGGAGTCACACAGCACTGACCTTGAACTGTCTGAGAAGCATGTGGGAAGAGGGCCCGTGTCCTCCAAACAAGCCAACAGAACACAAGTCCTGTCTCCCTACGACTACACAGAGCTCACAGCAACCTCGGAGCGTGCACATTGCAGATTGCACACACAGCCGGAGCACGCCACCTCAACGAACCGCTGCGAAATGGCAACCGCAACACACCTACCCAACTACGCCGAACAGCTCAAGCTGTACAAAACCAACCTGTGCCATACATTGGGATGCGATCTCCTGTCCCTGCTGAACGTAAGTTACCGACTGACTTACCGCATCACATTGTTCAGCTGCGTCATGCCCGTCTTCTACTGTCGGAGGTGTCCCTACCAGCATCCCGTCGAGATATGCCTCTCCAACCCGGCATGTCTGAAGGCGGACCTGCTACCACTACTCCTCCCTCTGGACGCACACGACAGGGCCTGCTCTGCCTATGGGGGCATGGCGTATGTGGCCAACATCGCACCCGCACTGAAATGGGACCACTGTGCCTCCACACGACGGATCATCGATAACAGCTACATCGAATGTCACCCAGCATGCCCCATCATGGTCCTCCAAGGGACAACCTACGAACAACACCTTGACAGCCACCATCCGCTTCATTGGCTGGCAAACATGTACACCACCAATGACATGGAAGCCCTGCTGGACGGCATCGCATACCTGACAACCTGTAAATACGTCGGACCACAACGCAGGTTCCCCGAGTGACCTATGATGTCCAACCCCGCACCCATGCTTAGCTTCCGCACGGACTGGCCAGTCACCACCACAACAGCCATACCAAACGACCGGCAACTGTAACCACACCATCAACGACATCGCCATGACATCGGATATGACCGGGACATGCACACTGTTCCCCATCACATCCAGGAACACCGCATGCATCGTGGGAGGCAGTGGCATGGGCTCTGTGTATCGCACCCACATGGACGGAACTGCACGAACAACCAGGACACGACATGGATCCAGCACCCATGGACACACACACCGCACAGTGGACATGAATAGGTCGCCTGGAGTCTGTGGGTGCTGCACCCCTCCCACCCCCGCCCCGGGAATCCCATACCAGGACCTTTGCATGGACGACAAGTGCATACAACAACAACACGACCCCAGTGACTGTGACATGTCCAGTAACCACCACAGTGCAACAACAAGTGGCACGCCGCTGCATGCACGCAAGCACATGCCCTGATGTCATCTCACATGCACGCGTGCATGAGGAACAACCGCAGCAAACCTGTCACATGGAACTGAGATGGACTGTGCCCATGATGCCAAGCGGTCTGGTAGGCTACATGTATACCGTCTGTGTCAAAGTCCGCAGCTCCGCAGCTATACGTAAATGTACATTAGCACAGCCTTGGCCAAGCAGATGTCACTCTGAAGCCCACATCCCACATGCAACAGCCAATCACATGTAACCCCACTCCCTATCCCATTTGCAATCATGCTCAGTATATCCTCAACATGTATTCCGCTGCCAGTAGTGTCCACTATTCTGCATCACAGAGGACAGGAGACTCAATATAATGTTTGAAACCAAAACTGTCTCCGCTGACTCATTTCACAAGTACGAATGAGAGAGGATGAGAGTATGTGAAGTACACGGCAGTCGTGACATGACCATGTAGTCCACTGGTATTGGATGTCAACGCAAATGAGTAGCACTACTGTGGAAGACACACATGTGTCGTGTGAAGTCGTATGGACGCAGTGCTCAGGTGGGTGGGTGCGACGGGTAGATGCGCACATGCCAAGTTGGAGCACGCCGTGTTGGGAGGGGTCATGAACAGTACACCACCGCTTCCCTGGGCATTGTGAGAGGACACCTGTCGGGGGGAGTGAACACGTGTGTGCATAGCAGCCGGGCACACGTACAAAGCGGTACCAGGCGCACCTCAGCCCACCCTCTGTGGACAAGCTGGATCCTGTTGTGCGCCCGCCATGCCCCTTGACAAGGCACACACAGCCCCAGTCGACCAGGTGTAACCCCAACATAGTCAATCCGCACAGGCGATACAGGGCACGGGATGGCAGTGGAGCATGGTGTGTGAGAGGTCTCCCCGCGCTCCTCCTGGTCATATCACGCAGGTAATAGGACCTCAACGTCTAGCATGGCACAAGACAAATGGAAGTGTAGGGGGGACGCACCACAGCACGAGCAGCACTGACGTCACGGGAGGTGGCTCGCACCATCCCATCCATTGCCCATCATACCAACCACGCCACATGCCATTGCGACTAAGTGCAAGCGCGTGCGCCACCACCCCCGAGCCCTCCCCAGAGAGGCCAAAGAGTGAATGTGTGGGCCATCAGCCACAGACGGACGCGGCCTGGCCGCAAGGGCAGCCACAGCCACTGGGTGTCGCAGGTGGCGGATCCGGAAGGCGAAGACTGTGATGCATAGTCCATGCAGGCCGGGTCTCCATTTGGGGCACCACGCAGGTGGACGGCGTCCCGCCACACATCATACCCTGAGACAGCCCACTCGTGCAACTGGACCCACACATACACTCCTTGCCCTCTCTGGTGCGAGCTTGGGGCTGCCTGTGCAAGCGCTAGCCTCGCAGGTGAGCATGCATATTGGGGGAGCGAGGGGAGGACATGAGGGCTGGGGCGAAGATGACTGTATCACTGTCAGTTAGTACAAGGGATGACCCAGATGTGGAAAGGAAGAGACGTGTCCCGTGTGTACTGCAACTAGTCGCCAATCCAACTACCCCCCATGTCCGGAATGTAAGCCCGCACCTAGGCCCGCCCATCCGCCACATCGAACATACCACCAGCACGACAACCTTCCCATTCGAAACACTGACTGGGGGTGGCGACCAGTGTACAATCATGTGTAGCCTACCCACGCGTACATGTGGGCCCTCCATGATCCATGTCACCTGCGGCAAAGTCATGACATGCGCAATGAGGGAAGTGAGGAGAGCTGTCCGCCCCACGCGCAGAAGGTGCATCAGCTCCACAGACCCAGCAGCGAGTCCAGCAGGGGTCACATGTGCAGGGGCAGCTGTGCCTGGTGTGAAGGCACATGCATATAGACAGCACATCGACCAATGTGTAGTCTGCCCACATCTACAGTCCATCATCATGCGGACATAGGAATTGAACACAGGGCAACACATCTTAGTTGGTGCACCCACCGTGACCAACAATGCGCAATCATCGACGTACCCGCCCTGTGCATGGCCCCCCACCCAACGGAGGCACATCCAGTGCCACCATCCCACACACACAAGCCTTCCACGGAACATGCTGTGTCCAATGGTCAGTACAGAGTCAGCGCCCATCTGGTGGATCCTGAACAGGAGACACATGCACACACATGCCAGCTCCCACTGTGTACGTCTGCCACCTGGCACGTGCAATGTAACCTCTCACCTGTGACGTGTGACTGCAAGCACACAGCCGTCTTGGCATGGGGCTGTCAATGTGGACACCTGTCAATGTTTCGGGAGGTGTGATCCGTACAGTGCTGTACATAGGGTGCAGTGCTGACACCTACTACTGTCTCATATCCCCTCGTGCCACAGGTCCCACTTGTTTTGGCCGCTCAGCCTGTGCCCACATCGTCGTCGTCGTGTGCCATACTCATCCAGCCGCGGAAGCAGTTCCATGCTCAGCAGACATTCATGTTGCCGTGGCGTTGCCGCTTGACGGATATGCAGTCAGTCCCCATCAGCACGCCCCGCAAGTCATTGGGGCCTAGATCCCCATGTGCATGCACATGGCAGTGGTTTGTATCACTAGCCATTGCCATTGTTGGGAGACCTGTGTAAGTGTATTGTGGCCGTGCCGTCCCAGCTTGACAGCTGGGCTGTGGCTCCTGTGCTTACTCAGTCATGTCAGTGATGTGTATGCGAAATTGCTATGTGTCGTGTTGCTTTGACATGTGTCCTCTGCCATTGTCCCTAGGCGGAGACCGAACATTGACCGCCCATACCAATTGCTGGAGGACATGGACGATACAGAGGTTATTCGGAAGTTTCGGCTGGACAGGCCAACCCTGCATCGACTGTGTGCCATGTTAGAACCCCATCTCCGTCCCCGCAGGGTGTATCCGACTGCTGTCACCCCCACGGCTAAGGTGATGGCCGCCATGCATTTCTTCGCCACTGGGTCATTCCAGCACACAGTGGGCATTGGAGGAGGGATGTCCCAGCCCATGTTCAGCAAGGTGCTGAGGGATGTACTGGCAGCCATGATGCTGTACCGGAACAGGTACATCCGCTTCCCCAGGGCTCGTGAATTGGCGGCAGTGAAGGGTGCATTCTATGCCCTTGGCAGAATCCCACACGTCGTTGGAGCCATTGACTGCACACATGTCGGCCTTGTTCCACCACAGGCCACTGAGCACCTGTACCGCAACAGGAAGCACACGCACTCCCTGAATGTGCAAGTGGTGTGCCTTGCGGACATGGTGATCACCCACGTGTGTGCAAAGTTCCCAGGCTCGGCCCATGACGCACACATAATGCGCAACAGCATCTTGCCACGACTGATGTCCAATATGCAACAGGATCGTGCCTGTATTGTCGGTGAGTATGTGGAGTGGTGTAGCGTGCTGGCTGTGCGATGCTGTCCCCTGTCCAGTTGGATTAGCAACGGTTCTCTGTGTCCCTCACACCCAGGTGACTCTGCGTATCCGAATGGGGCATGGCTGCTCAGTCCATTGAGGAATCCTCGCACCCCAGCAGACGATCGCTACAATGAGGCACATGGGAGGACCAGACGTGTGGTCGAGCGTACCTTTGGCCTCCTCAAGTCCAGGTTCAGGTGCCTGGACCGCACCGGGGGTGCGCTGGCGTACTCCCCACAGAAGGTGTGCCAGATAGTGGTGGCGTGCTGCACAATCTGGCCATTCGGAAGCAGATCCCCCTCATCGTGGATGACGGAGATCAACCAGGGCCCCAGCCCGCAGACCAGGACAGCTCGAGTGAGGAGGACAGCGGAGAGGAGGAAGCTGGTAATGTGCGGCAGCAGCTCATCGCCCGCTACTTCACTTGACGGTGAGTGTCCATGTACGACGGCTGATGTGGCTGTATCTGTGCAGGTGTGTGTGTGCTGTGTCAGGGTGGCCGTTTGTTCACTGCGTGCTGTGTGTCAACGCTCCATGGCCAGGGTAGTATGCCACTGTTGGTGGCTGTGGCATTGTGCCCTATTGCTCTGTGCGATGTGTGTACATTGCTTGTAGTTGTTGACATGTACTGTGTGATGGGTGTGTGACACACTCATTGAATGTGCTCCTGTTCTGTCTCCCACCCCTAGGTCCCTACAGGCCCTCCGGATTCAATTGCCATGCCACGCATCAGGTGCCTTTCCGCCCACGGTGGCCGTTGTATTCCGTACAAATAAAACACAGGGCACAAACAGCAGTTAGTGAAAAAGGTGCATTTATTACAAACTGTGACATGTGATTGTGTGTAAGATGATGACAAAAGTGGTGCGTGCAGTGACAATGAGCTGTCGGTCATGGCTGCGTGATGCTCAGGGTGTACCCACTGGTTCTATGTCCATAGTCCAACACACACATGCCATCCAGATGGCTGTGTGGAGTGGGATCGTAGTCCAAGTCAATGCAGTGGCTGGTCAAGGAAGGCTGGCGGAAGGCTGGCTGGCTGCCTCACTTGCGACTGGAGCGTGCGAAGTCCTCCCGGGAGATCTGTTTCCTCTTCGGACGGCCCCTTCCACGTTTGCGAGGGGGGGTGCCTGCTTGCGACATGCTGGTGGTTGAGGTGTGATCACTGGCTGTGGACGCAGAGGAACTGGACACTGCTGCTCCACCCTGCGCCCCGGCAGGTGGTGGCGGAGGGGGAGCTGCTGTCCCTGGCTGTGACCTCACCGCCACCACCAGCTGTCCCATGAGGTCCACGATTTGGCCCATACGGGCGTCCATGGACCTCAACACCCCCAGCACCTCACGCGTGTCTGAGGCAGACCGGACCCATTGTCCTTGGGCCTCTTCATAGGCCCCAAGGACTCTGGCCATGTGAGGCAGGGCATGGCTCCCAGGGGAGGCTGGCGTTTCCCTGACCCTGCTCCTCCTACCAGTCCTGCTGCCACCGGCCTGCCCACTAGCCACATTGCTCACCACGGTCCTCGCTGTGGCTCCCAGGGTGGATCCAGTCGTCCGGGCCACCACCTGCGCTGGGGCTGGTGCCAGCGGAGACGTGGCGGTGGTGGCGGCGGTGGTGGTCGGTGCGGCGATGGTGGCGGTTGCGGCAGTGGTAGTGGCCATAATGACCGTGGGTGTGGCCGCAACGACAGTGGCAGCAGGGGGCTGTGAATGTTCAGCAGCCCTGGATGATGGGTTGGTGGGTAGGAGGGGTCCTGGGGAGCGGCTGGGCCCTGCCACACCAGATGGGCCTGCTTGGTTGTCCGTGTCCGAAGAGGAGGACAGATC
This sequence comes from Calotriton arnoldi, assembly GCA_963921515.1. NCBI lineage: Eukaryota > Metazoa > Chordata > Amphibia > Caudata > Salamandridae > Calotriton > Calotriton arnoldi. The sequence continues at coordinate 1,695,142 of CAWUFW010001659.1, forward strand.
CTCCAGATCCGTGTGTCCTCGTTGGGGGCTTGTAGGCTGGCTGTGCTGGCTGCTGGCTCCATCCCCAGCATCCAGCAGTTCGTCACCTGTGGAGAGAATGAGATTAGTTATTGTGTTGCACCTGGCGAAGTATGTATTTGTCGTCTGACATTGACAGTTCGTGCAATCTCGTACATGGGTTTCCCGGAGGCGTGTGTGTGGCTGTAGCATCTGTAGTTGTGTGTGCTTGGCAATGGGACTGTGTGCTGTGCACATGTGGCATGGGACGGATTGGCCATGCCGATGGGTGTGTTGCTGTGCCCCTACTTATTGTGACTCTGGTGTATGCGGGCTCCTGGCCCATCCTGGGTCTGGTTTGTACTTTGCTTTTGGGGTTCAAATGGAACGCTTAGGAACGCATATGGCAACATGGGGGCCAGGCCCCAGATTCGCATTTGGGAGGGAATATGCTTTTGGGGTTCAAATGGAACGCTTAGGAACGCATATGGCATCATGGGGGCCATGCCCCAGATTCGCATTTGGGAGGGAATATGCTTTTGGGGTTCAAATGGAACGCTTAGGAACGCATATGGCAACATGGGGGCCATGCCCCAGATTCGCATTTGGGAGGGAATATGCTTTTGGGGTTCAAATGGAACGCTTAGGAACGCATATGGCAACATGGGGGCCATGCCCCAGATTCGCATTTGGGAGGGAATATGCTTTTGGGGTTCAAATGGAACGCTTAGGAACGCATATGGCATCATGGGGGCCATGCCCCAGATTCGCATTTGGGAGGGAATATGCTTTTGGGGTTCAAATGGAACGCTTAGGAACGCATATGGCAACATGGGGGCCATGCCCCAGATTCGCATTTGGGAGGGAATATGCTTTTGGGGTTCAAATGGAACGCTTAGGAACGCATATGGCAACATGGGGGCCATGCCCCAGATTCGCATTTGGGAGGGAATATGCTTTTGGGGTACATGCTGTGAGCCATGGGTGCCGAACGTGACATGTGTTGTGGCAGCATGACAGTGCATGGTTTGAGGTGTGTGCATGCTTGACATGGCCTGCATATTTGCTGTCTGTTGTGATTACTGGACATGGCATTGGACGCATCGTTATGAGTGAGTGATGGTTGTGTGCCAGCCAACGTATTGCAGTTGTCCCATCTCCTTGGTGTGCGTGCTGCCCTGTGCCATGTGCATCACTGCAGTGCTCGGGGGGTGTGGCCCATGTTGTGTGTTGTTGCTCACAGTGTGTCGTGCACTTCTTTGACTTCTGGCACATGGTTGGTCATGGGCATGTATCTTAGCGTGACAGCTGTATGTGTGGCAGCTGTGCGGATGACATGCCTTTCATGAGACTGGGGCTGACGGATGGGATGGATGGTATGTTGTTTGTGCATGGTGTGTCTGTGTGTTTGATGGGTTCAGTGGTGTTCGTGTGCATTTATGTTGTTCCGCTCTGTTGCGTCTAGTGTTGTTTGTCTTACATAGGCGTAGTTGTGGGGTGTGTGGTTGACAGGCAGTTGGGGCTACATGGACAGGACTTCAATGGTGTTTCGGTTGTGTGTGATGAGTTGCACAGTGGCTGCCGTGTGGTACTATATTCAGTGTGGCTTGTGCATGCAGACGTGGCTCCTTGGGTGTTGCTATGTCTGTGATGGGTCATGTGGGGTGTGAGTCTGTTGTTCGTGTCCGTGTGCACATTGTTCACTTGTTCGTGACGGTGGGCGGTGCTGCGTGTTCGTCTGCTACGTGACATGTCCCATGTGTTGGTCGTGTTACGGTCCTCATGCCTCCAGTAATCCGGCCCTGTCCAGTTTCCCACCTGCAAGTTGTTCGTGCGTGCACTGTACTGGATGCCACATGGCTCTGAGCGGAGGGTGCTCCATGTTGCAGGTCTGTGGGGGTGGGAGGGTGTTGTGGGTCGTGGGGGTGGCTGGATACCCACTGACACCGATTGCTGTGGACCGTGATGTCTGCCTTTCGGCTGTCGTTGTGCACTGCGGTGGCTGACACGTGGGTGTGGGGTGTGGGGGATGCTCCTCCTTGCTGTGCTGTGGGACTGGGGCCTGGTGTGTGTTGTACTTGGGCTGTCCACCGTCCCACCCACTGCACTTTGTGTTCCTGCCACTTACCTGTTACTTGTCGGTTGGTGCAGCTGTGCCTGACACATGGGTGTGGGGAGTGCTCCACCTTGCTGGTCTGTGGGAGTGGGGGCCTGGTGGGTGTTGTACTTCAGCTGTCCCCCTCCGACCCACTGCACTTTGTGTTCCTGCCACTTACCTGTTACTTGTCGGTTGGTGCAGCTGTGGCGGACACATGGGTGTGGTGGGTGCTCGTTGTGGCGCTTCTGGCATATTTGGGGACCTGTTGGTGGTTACGTGGCTGGCTTAGTGTACACATGTCCCCACGCATCTTGCAGTTGTTCGGTTTGGGCTGTGTGTGGTGGTGTCTGTTGCATGTGTGTGTGATGTGTTGTGTATTGTGTGCTGGACATGGGGGTGTTTGTCCCTGGGAGCTGTGGCATGGTGGTAGTGCATGTGAGTACATAGCGGTGTGCTGGTATACATTAGTTTGTACTTACCAGCCTCCACTCCCCTGCTAATCCGGCGAGGATCTCCGGATGGATTACGACTCGCACCTTCTCCTCCCACGCTTTGAAGGTCTTAAAGAGCGCGGGATTCCCTCCGCCAGTGACGGCAGCCAGCTATCTGTTTTTGCCCTCCTTCTTCTTGACCAGGCTCTTGACGTCATTCCAACGTTTGTTAATCTCGACTCTGTTCCTGGGCAGGGTCCCGACTGCATTGACCTGGTCTACGATCCGGTTCCACATTCTGTTTCTGGTGGCTAGTGGTGTGTGCTGGACCATGTTCCCATAGATTTGTGGGTACACCTTGATGATCTCGTCGACCATGACCGTCAGCTCCATGGGCGTGAACTTGGGCATCCTTTGTGGTGCCATGGTGTTTGTGGTGCCGGTGTTTTGTGGTGGTGGTGGTGTTTGGTGGTGGTGGTGGTGGTGGTTGTGATGTGTGCGTTTCTGTGGTGTGCTGCTGTCCTTGCTGTGTCACTGTGTCCTCTCCTCTCCTCTCTGGTTTGCAATGTAGCAAGGGGTTGTGGTCTGTGGGAGTGCTGCTTTTGTACTCACCTATGTGGGTGTGTCCTCATGGTCTGTTGTTTTCAGGTGTGTTGTGTCTGGGGTTCTGGCCTTTGTATTTTTTGTTTGTCCGGGGGGTGTTTTCGGGATGTGTACTGTGCTTGTGTATTTGTGCGTGCCTTGCTGTGTGGACTTGTTGGCCATGTTGTGTGCTATTGGTTTTGTGTGCGGATGGTTTCTGTGCAGGTACGTGGGCGCCATGGCTTCTGCCGTGTCGATTCTCATCGGCGTTGTTTGCGCTGGCGGGCGGTATATTTGTGGTTTTTCCGCGCTCATGTCGGTGCGATCGTAATTTCTCGTGCGGTGTGTCGGCCGTGAGGGCGGGCGGTTTTGTGTTGTCGTGCGTGTTTCCGTCCGTGGCGGGCGGTTTGTCTCCGACTCGGACGTTGGCGGGCGGTATTTTGTGTGCTTTTCCGCCGATGGCGGTATTCGGTTTGTGTAATCGTAATGGCGTGGTCGGTGTTCAGGCGGTGTGTGCGGGCGGATTTTTGCCGCTTCCATGCCTGGCGGAATTATTTACGCCGGGTATCGTAATGTGCCCCTTATTTGTTGTTTTTTTATATGAATTTATTAATGTAAAATTAGTTATGGAAATTGTGTAAATATTTTTAGGTGTGTGTTTATTGGGGTAGATGGTGGAAAGTAATTTAGTTTACATTAATTAATCATTACTTGATCATTAATATTTATTTATTAATTGTTAAATATTTTTGGTAATTGTTTATTTATTTTTTTGTTTGGGGATTTATGTTGTATAGCTGTAATGTTTGGTTACTACAATAATTTTGACCTTTTCAAATATGTTTTTTAATTATGAATACTTTTTAAATTGATAATTGTGTTAATTATGGAGGTACTCTTTTTTTCATTTATTTTCGATATGTGTTGTAAATTGTGTGGTGTTATAGGGTAGGAAAAAAATATTACATTTATGTAATAATTATTATTTTTAGATTACAATTCATTTCTATTACAAAATATTTATTTGATCATTTCTTGTTAAAATTAAAAAAATAATCTTTTTATGTAAATTTTATATTTTTTCTACATTATATGTTTTTATGTTTTGTAAAAATGTATAATAGATATGTTTTGTTTTTGGGTGTTTTATTATATGTTTTATAGTAGTTGATATTTTGTTTGTTTTTAAATTGGAATTTTCTTAAGTGTGAATAGTAATTTTTGCCCCTTTGCTATCCAACACTTTTCCTACTGTTACACTCCCTGGAGTGGCAATAGTAATTTTTACCCCTACGCTATCCAACACTGTTACACTCCCTGGAGTGGCAATAGTAATTTTTACCCCTACGCTATCCAACACTTTCCCTACTGTTTAACTCGCTGGAGTGGGAATAGTAATTTTATCCACTCCGCTATCCAACAGTTTCCCTACTGTTGCACTCATTGGAGTGGGAATAGTAAATTATTTCCCTCCGCTACCCAACCCTTTCCCTACTATTGCACTTGCTGGAGTGGGAATAGTAAATTATTCCCCTCCACTATCCAACACTTTCCCTACTGTTGCACTCGCTGGAGTGGGAATAGTAATTGTTACCCTTACGCTATCCAACACTTTCCCTACTGTTGCACTCGCTGGAGTGGGAATAATAATTTTTACCCCTACGCTATCCAACACTTTCCCTACTGTTGCACTCGCTGGAGTGGTAATAGTAATTTTTATCCCTACGCTATCCAACATTTTCCCTACTGTTGCACTCGCTGGAGTGGGAATAGTAATTTTTATCCCTACGCTATCCAACACTTTCCCTACTGTTGCACTCTTTGGAGTGGGAATAGTAATTTTATCCTCTCCGCTATCCAACACTTTCCCTACTGTTGCACTCATTGGAGTAGGAATAGTAAATTATTCCCCTCCGCTATCCAACACTTTCCCTGCTGTTGCACTTGCTGTAGTGGGAATAGTAAATTATTCCCCTCCGCTTTCCAACACTTTCCCTACTGTTGCACTCGCTGGAGTGGGAAAAGTAATTTGTGCCCCTACGCTATCCAACACTTTCCCTACTGTTGCACTCGCTGGAGTGTGAATAGTAAATTATTCCCCTCCGCTATCCGACACTTTCCCTACTGTTGCACTTGCTGTAGTGGGAATAGTAGTTTTTATCCCTACGCTATCCAACACTTTCCCTACTGTTGCACTTGTTGAGGTGGGGATAGTAAATTATTCCCCTCCGCTATCCAACACTTTCCCTACTTTTGCACTTATTGGAGTGGGAATAGTAAATTATTCCCCTCCGCTATCCAACACTTTCCCTACAGTTGCACTCGCTGGAGTGGAAATAGTAATTTTTACCCCTACGCTATCCAACACTTTCCCTACTGTTGCACTCGCTGGAGTGGGAATAGTAATTTGTTCTCCTCCGCTATCCAATACTTTTCCTACTGTTGCAGTCAATGTAGTGTAAAGTGTAGGTTAAAAAAATATTACATATTTAAATATTTTAATTTATAATATAATTTTTATTTTTTTATTTTTATGTTACAGGTGTATGTATATATGTATATTTATTTATAAATTTTTATATATTTCTAACATTTTATAATTAATTAAAATTATTATTTATTTATTATTTTTAAGTAAATATATATTTCATTTCAAATATGTATGTATAAATTATTTTTACATTACATTTTTTACTTATAATTGTTAAAATATACAAATAAATCTAAATATTTTTTAAGTTAAAAGTATTATTTAATTTATTTTACATTATTTTTTATACATATAAACAAACGATATTTTCTACTTTGATATTTTTGACAACAATATTTTTTTTCTCGATATTTTTGTACTTACCATTATGAAGATAGGAGGTTGATATTTTTGACAACGATATTTTTGTCACAATATTTCTGTAGGTCGATATTTCTGTTGTTGATATTCTGTCAGTGATCCCTTGGTAGACAAAACTTTGGCCTCAGTATATCTATCCATTTTAACCCGTCGGGTGGTAACAGACCATAATGCACTATCTTTATATATCAAGGGTGAGATTTTATGCTCTCCTCTGGATCCACCCCAATGGACTGTTGATAGGAAACTCTAATTAGATAAACGGTATATCAACAGCATGGAAGTCAATCTCAGGAAGTTCATAGACAAACTCTATTCTAATATTTAGGGATGCCCTGAAGGCATTTATTTGTGGGCAGATGATAATTTATACTATAGGGAACAGAAGAGAAACGAACAGAGAATGAGATGCGTAGGTGCTTATCCACACTAGAAATACAGTTTGCTATTTGTATTGCTCGACATTCAGTGGCTGGCACATTTATGGATAATTCACTAAAAGAGAGTTGCTGTTCCTATGAGAGAGATGTGGGAGATGTCGTTTTACAGACAGAGGAAGTCAGAGAGACTTTTACTTGACGCCCTCACACACCCCGAAGGATGTCATGCTTCATCATAGGCAGTGCTCCTCGTTGGGCCGGCACTGCAAGGCCCTACGGGTCCTCCGAAGGGTAACTTTATTGGAGATCTTTTGTTTATCAGGCCGTAAGGTGTGTGCAGGTCAGTATTGATTTGTGATGGGTGGGCGGTTAATTACATATAAGGATTCGCTCATTATACACCATTATCACCACTCCGCAGTGGCGGCCGTATCCGCGACCTACTGAATCGATGGATTTAATCCAAACTGCCAACAGCCGCACATTAGTACACATTATCCTTCAACATCCCTCGAACAGGTTCCATGTAACTAACCACTAACCCCTGCAAGTTCGTTGATGACGATCAAAAACCCCAAGAAACATTCACGCCCGATGTGCCTCAATATCGGCCCACCCCGTTCCAAGTTGGCGGCCATATTTACCGCTTCAGGAACCATTACATCCTATTCACCTTGTCAGCGGCTGCACAACACATCACTTCCCATGCGCCCATAGCCACACCCCTCTGCCCGGGAATTTGAAGAGCAGAAGGGACCCGGCCACTCTACCTTCGAGCAACCAAGAGGCGGGTAGGTGCACGAGACTGTGCCTGGCAACACAACTGTGAGTACCACTGTTCCAATCTACCATTGTAAACGCACCATGGTATTACTTGGTCATACAATTACTACACTTCTCTCCTATGCAGATCGTGACGACTAGTACGCTCTCGCTTGACTCATGGTGAAATCTACGTATATACAATAGGTGAGGGGTTCCCTACCCGTTTGCATTTCTCCCTTCCATTCCCCCCTCCTTTTTCTTCCCGCCACCCTCTATCACTACCACAACAACCCCCCACACCCCACTTTCTTCCCGCCCTCCGTTGCCAAACAACCCGCACCTTCTCCCTTCTCTCTCTTCCCTTCTCCCACTTGCCAAATGTTATGTTATTACAGGACATTATCAAAAGGATTTGCCATTAATGGGAAATAGACCCGCAATATGTATAAGAACCTAGGCTACATGGGAATACCATTATCTCGTCCCACCACTAAAATGGATACTCAAAACTGAATATCACCAAAAACCACTATCCCGAGCACCCCAATACCAATAGACATGGGATACTCGCGACAACACGTCCGTCCCCACTACACTAGAGTAATTGGTTTGACTGCAACTTTTGTTCATCCACTTCGTTTATCCCTATGTATCTACTTTCTTTGACTCTATGGGGCCGATTCCGATCTCGGCCGGTAGGGCACCGAATCGGATTCGGCTTTACCGGATCCGATTCGGACGCCCTGTTTCCGACCGATTCGAACACCCGTCCGCGCAAGCAAGTATGATGCGAGCGTACGCGAAATCCCCGACCGACTCGTTCCCGGCTCCGAACCGCTCCGACCGACTCGTACGGACTCGACTCGCACCACGCAATGGAGACGTTCCCCGACCGGGCAAGTACGATGCGCGCCTCGAACAGTCCGACCGACTCGCGCCGTCCGGCTCGAAAGAGCAGTCGGAGCCGGACTTCGGGGGTCCGTGTCGGACCCCCCTGTACGCGTAGCCGCGCGAGTCGCACAGGTGGGACCCATGGGTCCCCCCTACACATGCATGTACGGCGCGAGTCGCACCGATGCGTACCCGCTGTAGGGGGGGCCCTTGTTCGCGGCGCACCCATTGAGTCAATGGGAGCCCGTGTACGCGTCGTACGACCGGCTCCCATTGACTTCAATGGGAGTCCGACCGAATCGAGTCCGATAGCATGCGTCCGCATCGTACTCGTTCGGTCGGACTGCTAGAGTCCGGTTCGGTTGGATATCTCTCCGAATCCGACTCGGTCGGAGAGATTTCCGGCCCGAATCGGAATCGGCCCCTATGTGTCGCAAGAATCGGCATTGAGTTTAGAGTCCAGTGATACAACCGCGGCCCACTTCCTAAGAACCGTACTTGGTGTATATAGCCTATAACACCGTTGATACGACTAACTGTGTCATTGTTTTAATTGTTTTTCTTTATACCCCACCCTTCTTGTCATTTTAGATTAGACCATCTCCCTGGTCCTCCCAGTGGCACTACTTCAATTGACGAGGCCACTTCTCACTCACTTAGTAAATCCTTTATCACCCTTTTGGTCCTGAAGAAGCGCTAGGGATCTCCTCCTGAGACCACGTGAAGCGCGAAACATGTCAACCTACTGCGTTTCACTTTCATAAATAGCACAACATCATTTCAGCTACTGAGGGCCATAACTAACCCTAAGCAGCATTTAATCCATTGGTTTTTTAACCATGACAGAGGGATCCTCTTTATTAAATCTACTCACTCTGGATACCCCTAGTCATTTTTTAACCCACCACTCACCGCCCACCCATCACAAATCAATAATGACCCGCACTCACCTTACCGCCAGATAAACAAAAGATCTCCAATAAAGTGACCCTTCGGGGGACCCGTAAGGCATTGCAGCGCTGGCCCAATGAGGAGCACTGCCCTATGATGAAGCATGACATCCTTCGGGGTATGTGAGGGCATCAAGTAAAAGTCTCTCCAACTTCCTTTGTCTCTAAAACAACATCTCCCACATCTCTCTCATAGGAACAGCAACTCTTTTTAGTGAATTATTCATTATTCGGGAGCACGAGTCGCTGGACCTTCATCCAGCTCCCTGCCCCCCTCTGCTTTCTTGATTACGTTGGCACATTTATGGCTCATGAACAAATGTTTGCCATACAGACCCTAATCAGGAAAAGGATCTGGGATAGGACTAATAAGTAGATCTGGGTATATCAGCTTGCTTGGTTTAAAAATAGTGAAGAAATCGGACACTAGCGCTCCAGATCAAGGCAAAGAAAATAAACATAAAATCTGCTTGCCAAATTTGAAAATGTGAGGCAGTGTTCAATCACAGCCCCGAGGAGATGAGAGAGGTTGTTCTGGCTTATTACTGTAATCTCTATTCAGAGACATGTAATTCATCAATAGAGCAGATTCATACCTTTCTAGAAGAATTTCCTCCGCGGGTACTTATGCCTTCACAGTGGGATGCTCGTGAAAGCTAAAATTACAGTTGAAGAGACAAAAAAAGCACTGGCCACGGAGAAAGCTGTGGGCCTGATCAGCTGCCTCTTGAGTTCTATAAAATCTCTTCTAAAGCCATTTTGCCTGTAATAAAAAATGTATTAAACTCATCTATTGATTTGGAACAGGTGCCTGTCTCATGGAGAGAAATGCATATTACCAGGGGCGCTCCTCCACAATGGTGGAGGAGCGTCGCCCCACTGCTTTCTCGCAGTGTGAGAAGCAGAAACATAAAATGGTAATAACTTTCCATTATTACCATTTTATGTTTAGTTGCGGGCAGGCGGGGTTGCTCTGCGAGCAGGGGAGGAGTGGTGTGCCCACTCCTGAGGGCGCAATTACTGTTTGTTTGGCCCTCTGGGGCCACCCAAACCAGCCATGCGCACTCTGCCCTTTTTCCATGCAGGCTCCCTTTCTTCATGCAGCTGGAGCCTGCATGGAGAACATGGCCCCCTCTAAGCCCCTGGCTGGGCGGCGGCCCCACCAATCACAACCCTGCCATTGCAGCATTGTGATTGGCTTAGGGGAGGGGAGGGAGGGAGGCTGCCTGCTTCCTGTTCCTGTCGGAGGCAGGAGAGCAGGAGCAGCAGCTGAGAAGATGCGGGACCCGGCTGGCGGACAGGTATGTTTTTTATTTATTTATTATTAACTTAAAAACCTCCCACTCCTCACGCGACCCCCCCCCCCACCCGCGATTAATGCCAGCCCCGACTGCATATTACGGTGTTTCTCAAGAAACAGAAGGATCCAACCGCATGCAGGTCAGACCCACTGATTTCTCTTATTACTTCGGACTCTAAACTTTATTCACTTATACTTTCTACTTGGCTATTGTAAATACTCTCTTCATTGGTAGATCCGATCCAGCATGGATTTATTCCTGGTAAAGAAACATCCTTGCATATCAGTACGGTAATTACCACCTTGGATGTGACAGATATACAACGGAGATCTATAGGGCTGGTTCTGCTTGATGCCGAAAAGGTGTTTGACAGGCATCCCTGGAGATTCTAATGGCTGGTTATGCAGTATGAGGTTTGGCCCCATCTTTAGGAGTCAGGTGAGGACCATGTATGGATCTCAGATGGTGTGGACTGTATGTGCTGGTAGGCTAACTGGCAGTATACGTATTCAGAGGAGCACTAGGCAGGTTTGCCCTCTTTCATCACTCCTTTTTGCAATATATATAGATTAATTTGCACAGGCTATGATTCGCGCCAAACAGCTCCAAGCTTTTTTGATCCATAAGTTTGTGGTAAAATTCTTAGCTCATACCAATGATATTGCCATACTTACAGCCTCACCTTCCAACTCGCTGATTGTGATTGAGGAAGCAACAGAGAATTTAGGAGCTATAACCAGGTACAAACTTATATTGATTAAACTATATTGGTGACTAATGACATATAAATGCAAACTGATTCCCACTGTGTTAAATCAGCGGTATATCTAGGTGTGTAGATAATTGTATGAAAGAAATTATTGATCCTAATTATAATACACTGTACATTAAGTCACTTAAAATACTCAAGAAGTAGGATAGATTTCATCTTGGTCTTATTAGGCAGTGTTAAGGTTTGAAAATGGTTATTCTTCCCCGGTATTTGTATCTGTTTAGAGCTACACCTCTGTACCTTATAAAGGGCTTCTTTCACAAAGTTGAAAGTAGCTGGCAAAAATTCACATAGGGATATCGAATGCCCCGATGCTCTAGTCAAACCTTACAATTATCATGTCAGGAGGGAAGCATGGCTTGCCCTCATTATGGTTATATTTCTTGGCAGCCTTTACTGTTCAGTTATGTACAGTTATGGGTGGGCTAGAGTGACCTTTGTGGAAAATTGGTTTGTGACTATAAAGGTAGGCAGGTAGGCAGGATTACAAAACACCTCAATGGTCTAACTGACACGGAGTATTTTAAAGGTACTAAATTCAAAAATTTGTGAGTATATCATTTAGTTTGGACACAAAATTAAAAAAATCTTGCAAATTTGAAACGGTATACCCTGATTAAGCCTGGGCGGAGTTCACGTAGCAGCGCTACGCGGAACTCTGCGAAGCCGCAAAAAAACTCTGCAGTGCTATGCGGAGTTCCGCGAGCATGCAGAGTTGCTTGTTCCACATGTTTGCGAGACCTTTCTGACGTTCGGCAACGCGGATTGCGCTTTCGGGGGGAAATACGCGTGAACTTCACCACTCGGTCGCACATGGGCGCAGCCATCTTGTTTTTGTCGTCTGGTTATGGTTCTGGGGCTGTTTTCAATCCTCCCTAAATCTATTCAATCCTTTGTTCCTAAAACTTTTTTTCTGATCTTTTTTATTTAATATCTATCCCTCTTTCTTCCCAAGTGTATATTTTGCGTTTTTTTCTACTTTTTGTGTGTTTTTGTACTGTTTTTCTATTACTTGCTTTTTATTTCTTTTACTTCCCTTCATTTTCTCCTGACTTAATTATTTTCTTCCTACATTTTCTTTTCCGCCCCCCAGAACAATGGTCAAGAAGAGTACTACGCAGTGTGCAACCCGGGGAAACAGGAGCAACCTTCCTTGAGGAAGGCGGCGTCCGGAAGGGGTTCAACACCGGGCCTTATTTTCTGAGGTGGAGGTGGCTGCTCTCGTTTTTTTGTGCAGCCACCTCCCCTTAACCCTAGCAGCAGGCGGCAGGCCTGGGTCCGGGTACGGGATCCAGGAGAGTCACCGCCAGTGGGCGAGGGTGCGCCTGGCAGTGTTTCGCTGCTCTGTGGTCGGGCGCACCTGTAACCAAATAACGCACCGGAGGTCCGACATCCTGGACCGTGAGCAAGACCTGCTGGACCTGCTAGGTGTTGAGGTCGTGGGGCTTGGTGAGTAGCTAATTATATTACTATTGTGTGTTCTGCTCTGTGTTATTGCGACTATTATTTGTTTCCCAAATAACAAGAATGCTGCTGCTTACATGCAGGTAAGTTACGTTTAAAAATCTCATATTATGTGATTGCTATTCTTCTAGACAGGTACTCAGCGCTACTAATCTTACTTGTTTGCACCTTTGCGCTCACTTGGGCTGATTATGTAAGAGAGGTTAGAGAACTTAAGTTAGGTAATGCAGACTAGAGAGACTCCTTTCCTTTGTCCTGTCACTAAGATAGTGGTAGGTAGTTAGTTAGTTACTATGGGGCCGAATCCGATTCGGGCCGGAAAACGTACCGACCGACTCGGTACGGGATTTTAGTCTGACCGACTCGGACCGGCGCCGTACGACCCGGGTAGTACGATGAAATGCATGTGAAACCCGACCGACTCGGACGGAATACAAAACGAACGACCTAGCCGGACGGAAACAAGCCATCCGGCCGGAAAATCACTCGAAACGAACCGACCGACACGCACCCGGATTGAACCCGAGCGAAACGTACCTGCGAACTCCGACCTGCGTAGTACGATGCTGTGCGTGCAAAACACGACCGACTCGCACGGAGCACAAGCCGTACGACCGACACGCATACAAAACCCAGCCGAAGCAACCCAATTCTCCGCGACCGACTCGTACGCCGCATATGAAATATAGCTGACACACAGCGGGAACGAGTCGGACAACATCGCACCAGACAACAGCAGCGTCCGACTCGGACACAAGAACGACTCCAACATGCACCAAAAGCACCAAGGAAAAAAGTTTTAAAAAAAGGGCCAAACAAGCAACCACTAAGCCAATAAATACTGGGGGGGGAAAAAAATGGAACAAGGACACACCTCCAACTCCACCTACATAAAGGCCACAAATCCCTACCATGATCCTTTGCAAATTCCACTGACCTGCCAGCAAACAACACCATCACACAGCAACCACAGACACACTCACAGCTCATACATCACACAAGCCACACACCACTACCACACCTACAAATCGCACCCTCACACACCCAGCTAAACCTACACTCACACACCCCCACTTGCACACACACACACATCAATTACCACCACCACCATGCCCCTAAAGAAGAATCCAAAGTTCCTAGATAGTGAATTGGAAGTCATGGTAGATGAGATCCTCAGGGTAGAGCCACAGTTGTTTGGTACATTGGTACAACAGACCCCCATGTCGCAGAAAACCAAGATGTGGGCGAGGATTGTCGACAGGGTGAACGCACAATCACCATGTTTGCGCACAAAGGAAGACATCCAGAACAGGTGGTATGATGTGCGCAGGAGGGTCCGGGACCTACTTAAAAAGGACTACCTCCTCAGCCACCGCACCGGCAGTGGCCCTCCTGCAAAACCAGTATACCTCAGGCCCTGGGAGGAGAAGTTGCGGGCCAACCTACCACCAGTGAGCGTATACGGACTAACAGACATCCCAGAGCCAGGTGAGTACACAACTAATATACACAATATGGTGTGACAATACACACACAGCACTCTCAAAGGGATAGGCAAACCATGCACCCTTAGCAAATACACAGCAACCAAAACATATTCATCCCAAGATGTGAATGCTAGTCAGACAAACACAATACCTGCCCTCTCATAGTGATATCTAACTGTGTCATGACATGTACAAACCTAACAACAAATACAGCAAGGCAGTGGCACAAATAGAACCAACAAACACTCACAGATATTTTGACACCACTAGAACACCACCTCACAGGGAAGATCACTGAAAGGAAGGAATTCTGTGTATGCTGGTCAAGTCAGTGTAGCCAATAGCATGATGGGAGTTGGAGTCATAGATATTGCTCAGCCTCACAATTGGCCCATCAACACCACCCTGAAACATGCTCACATCACAGGGAGTGGAAAAGGACTCACAAGATGGCTGACACTGGGTACTGCTGGGGGAGCACAAGGCCCTGCTGGGAACTGTGCAACAACCAACAGCAGGACACCACTGACTGACATCCTGAAAGACAACTTGCACTCCCTGCAATGGAAGCACGTTCCATGGTGGGATATCTGGCTGGGTGGGAAGGAGGACTCACAGCTCTGGCCATAGTTACAAGCACTTCTCCTCACACACCCCCTCAACACTAACTCCACATAACCCACCTGGGAGAATGCAATGCCTCACATTCTAACTGAAGATCCCACAAAGAACCACCACCCTGGGTCATGCTGTGTGAAGCACAGGGACACTCTTGGGACTTGTAGCCAAACAACCGCAAGGAGAACACTCTCAGCCATCCTGTCAGCACAGGCACCCCACCCCACAGGGAAGCAGAGTCAAAAGGAAGGAAGGATGGGCATGCTGGGAAGGGGGTGGAGGCAATAGCATGATGGGAGTGGTAGTCACAGCTCAACATCCCCCACCCACATGGCCCAGCAAGCTACCACTGAAGCATGCACACCTCACAGGGAGTGAAAAGCCACTTCAAAGATGTCTGACACTGGCCTCAGCTGTGGGGAGCACAAGGCCCTGCTGGGAACTGGGCACCAACAAACAACACGACCACATTGTCAGCCATCTTGCCATTGCTGTCACACTCACACACACTGAAGTCCACTCAAAAGGAAGGAAGGATGGGCATGGTGGGAAGGGGGGTGGAGGCAATAGCATGATGGGAGTGGTAGTCACAGCTCAACATCCCCCACCCACATGGCCCAGCAAGCTACCACTGAAGCATGCACACCTCACAGGGAGTGAAAAGCCACTTCAAAGATGTCTGACACTGGCCTCAGCTGTGGGGAGCACAAGGCCCTGCTGGGAACTGGGCACCAACAAACAACACGACCACATTGTCAGCCATCTTGCCATTGCTGTCACACTCACACACACACTGAAGTCCACTCAAAAGGAAGGAAGGATGGGCATGCTGAGAAGGGGGGTGGAGGCAATAGCATGATGGGAGTGGTAGTCACAGCTCAACATCCCCCACCCACATGGCCCAGCAAACTACCACTGAAGCAAGCACACCTCACAGGGAGTGAAAAGCCACTTCAAATATCTCTGACACTGGCCTCAGCTGAGGGGAGCACAAGGCCCTGCTGGGAACTGGGCACCAACAAACAACACGACCACATTGTGAGCCATCTTGCCATTGCTGTCACACTCACACACACTGAAGTCCACTCAAAAGGAAGGAAGGATGGGCATGCTGGGAAGGGGGGTGGAGGCAATAGCATGATGGGAGTGGTAGTCACAGATATTGCTCACCCTCACAATTGGCCCATCAACACCACCCTGAACCATGCACACATCACAGGGAGTGAAAAAGGACTCACAAGATGGCTGACACTGGGTACTGCTGTGGGGAGCACAAGGCCCTGATGGGAACTGTGCAACAACCAACAGCAGGACACCACTGACTGACATCCTGAAAGAGAACTTGCACTCCCTGCAATGGAAGCACGTTCCATGGTGGGATATTGGGCTGGGTGGGAAGGAGGACTCACAGCTCTGACTATAGTTACAAGCACTTCTCCTCACACACCCCCTCAACACTAACTCCACATAACCCACCAAGGAGAATGCAATGCCTCACATTCTAACTGAAGATCCCACAAAGAACCACCACCCTGGGTCATGCTGTGTGAAGCACAGGGACACTCTTGGGACTTGTAGCCAAACAACCGCAAGGAGAACACTCTCAGCCATCCTGTCAGCACAGGCACCCCACCCCACAGGGAAGCAGAGTCAAAAGGAAGGAAGGATGGACATGCTGGGAAGGGTGGTGGAGGCAATAGCATGATGGGAGTGGTAGTCACAGATATTGGTCACCCTCACAATTGGCCCATCAACACCACCCTGAACCATGCACACATCACAGGGAGTGGAAAAGGACTCACAAGATGGCTGACACTGGGAACTGCTGTGGGGAGCACAAGGCCCTGATGGGAACTGTGCAACAACCAACAGCAGGACACCACTGACTGACATCCTGAAAGACAACTTGCACTCCCTGCAATGGAAGCACGTTCCATGGTGGGATATCTGGCTGGGTGGGAAGGAGGACTCACAGCTCTGACCATAGTTACAAGCACTTCTCCTCACACACCCCCTCAACACTAACTCCACATAACCCACCTGGGAGAATGCAATGCCTCACATTCTAACCGAAGATCCCACAAAGAACCACCACCCTGGGTCATGCTGTGTGAAGCACGGGGACACTCGTGGGACTTGTAGCCAAACAACCGCAAGGAGAACACTCTCAGCCACCCTGTCAGCACAGGCACCCCACCCCACAGGGAAGCAGAGTCAAAAGGAAGGAAGGATGGACATGCTGGGAAGGGTGGTGGAGGCAATAGCATGATGGGAGTGGTAGTCACAGATATTGGTCACCCTCACAATTGGCCCATCAACACCACCCTGAACCATGCACACATCACAGGGAGTGGAAAAGGACTCACAAGATGGCTGACACTGGGAACTGCTGTGGGGAGCACAAGGCCCTGTTGGGAACTGTGCAACAACCAACAGCAGGACACCACTGACTGACATCCTGAAAGACAACTTGCACTCCCTGCAATGGAAGCACGTTCCATGGTGGGATATCTGGCTGGGTGGGAAGGAGGACTCACAGCTCTGACCATAGTTACAAGCACTTCTCCTCACATACCCCCTCAACACTAACTCCACATAACCCACCTGGGAGAATGCAATGCCTCACATTATAACTGAAGATCCCACAAAGAACCACCACCCTGGGTCATGCTGTGTGAAGCACAGGGACACTCTTGGGACTTGTAGCCAAACAACCGCAAGGAGAACACTCTCAGCCATCCTGTCAGCACAGGCACCCCACCCCACAGGGAAGCAGAGTCAAAAGGAAGGAAGGATGGACATGCCGGGAAGGGGGGTGGAGGCAATAGCATGATGGGAGTGGTAGTCACAGCTCAACATCCCCCACCCACATGGCCCAGCAAGCTACCACTGAAGCATGCACACCTCACAGGGAGTGAAAAGCCACTTCAAAGATGTCTGACACTGGCCTCAGCTGTGGGGAGCACAAGGCCCTGCTGGGAACTGTGCAACAACCAACAGCAGGACACCACTGACTGACATCCTGAAAGACAACTTGCACTCCCTGCAACGGAAGCACGTTCCATGGTGGGATATCTGGGCTGGGGGGAGAAGGAGGCCCGGATGGCAACCAAATAGCACCAATGCTGGTCAGGCACACACCTCAACATTCACATTGACATGCCACAGGTTGGTAGGACAATGTGCTACACCAATATCACTCTCTGACTGTCACAATTTGGGAGAATGCTATGTCCAGGCCCGCATCCAGAGGTACAGTCACAACTGTCAGGTGTTTGAACAATTGATGCCTGTAGAAACATACCATACAATCTGTGTCTCTCCCCAAAACAGGTGATGTTGGGGACTCAGCAGCAGACGAGGAGGAGTCCCTGTCCCAGGCTCCGGGGGACACTGAGCTCACTGGTGTGGATCAGCCTCTGCACTCCTCGGATGGCGAAGAACTAGCTGGACCCTCCGGTGTCAGTCATCATGCAGCACCAGCAGGACCAACATCTGCACCCCCTGCACCCACCCCTCTAACAACTGGCAACACACAGGCCACCCCTGCCAACACGGACACACCAAGGACCACAGGTGACAACAGCGCAGGGACCCAGGCCCAAACTGGAGCTGGTGACAACGAGCCCACGAACAACACCCAAGTGGGCACACGGTCACCTCTGCGTGCCACCGCAGGTCCCGCACGTGTCGCCAGGGGTGGTGGGAGGGGTGGTAGACACAGGTCGCTCTTTGCAGAGGGGTCGGGACTGCATGATGACCCACAACTGGCACGCATCGCGGATGCGTACCAGACTAGCACCGGAGAGGTCAGCCAGGTAGTGGGGATCCTCAAGGACATACAACAGCAGCAGGCTGCCCATCATGCCCGCTTGGACTCCCACTTGTCCCGTGTCGAGACACACATGTCACGTGTCGAGACACACTTGTCACATGTCGATACACACATGTCTGGCATAGAGTCCAAGTGGGACACATTGGAACAACTAACAGTGGTGCATAGGGACATACTGACATGCCTCCGCCAGATTAGCACCAACATGGCCTCACCTCCCTGTGTGCCCACAACATCTGCTGCTGAAGCAACTGCAAATGCCACAGGGAGGGCGGAGGACTCTGGCGGAGAGTCCCCTGCACCGCGGCAGCCTGCACATGAGGGTCCCCCCAAGAAGAGGGGCCGTCCGAGGAGGCCAAACTGAGAGGCCGATGGCCAGCTACATCCCCCAGGAAGCCAACACCTGTTCTGGAACTTTTCCTCTGTGTGCAAACTGCACGCCCTGTCGAAGGCAACCCAACTCGCCCACATGACATGGGGAGCTCTAGTTGTCCAAATTCATCAGATGACTGTGGACTTTACTCTGGACATTTCAGCTACCAAGACTTCCGAATCACATGGGAACTTTGGATTCCAATTTCTATGTACAGCACCCACCATCCTGTGCACCATCCCCACAGCTTTTGTAAATAAACTCACCAATACACCATATCTGCCTCTGTTGTGATTCCAACGTGGTGTCTGTCATGGAGATGGTGATCAGAAAAATGACACTGTGCATGCTAACTGCTACAGCAAGTCCAACACCGTCATGTCAGTCATGGCGACGTGACACATATGAGGGAGACACACCACTAGGGCCACACAACACATACACACCAGGGCCATCAGACTCATCCCCTACACTGATGTTGCCAGGAAATACAGTGCAATACACAGACACCACACCTATTCACAGTCTGTGTCAACTAGACTACAGGTGCAGTAAGCAAATGTCACTCAGATGTGTGACTACAGACAACGCACATCCCAAAGTGAAGCACAGGTTTATTACACATTTGCAACATGTTGTTTCCACTACAAATGCAAGCTAATCCCACCTGGCTGTGGCCACAAAGTCAAACAATGCAGAAGATAGAAAGTCTAGGGGTGTGTGGAACATCACCTGTAGGTAAACAACTGCTGCCACCTTGGAAGTTGAATCATGGATTCGGGGGATCCAAGTTGATCAAACAACTCCGGCAGCACCCTGTGAAGGACAGACATGACACACAGTCAAAACCACTGAAGAACAGCTCAGAACGGCAATACTCATGTCTAATACCTGTCACAAGATAACTACACAAAAGCAAGTTAGCAGGTCAACACTGTTGGGCAGTACAGACCACCTGCAAGGACACATTTCTGCACGCATCCAGTCAAGTTGCACATGGCCACACTCAAACAGCACCAGAGCACCACACACACATATCATGCAAATCAAAATCATTGACATTACAACCCTCTGGATACTCACATTCAGCTGAAGAAGTTGGTGATGAGCTGTGTGCGGACATCACCATCATCATCATCATCATCACTGGCATCGTGGCCCAGGCCAGGATCCTCCACAGGTGGCGGATGTTGGTCATCGTCATCCAGGATGAGAGACAACTCCTTCCGCACTGCCAGGTTGTGTAGAATGCAGCAGACGATGACAATCTTGCACACCTTTGCTGGGGCATATGGGAGGGCCCCTCCTGTCTTGTCCAGGCAGCGGAAGCGGCTTTTCAGGAGACCAAAGGTCCGCTCAATCACCCTCCTCATCTGACCATGTGCCGCATTGTAGCACATCTGGGCTGGTGTCACAGTGTTCCTGAGGGGTGTCAGCAACCATGGCATGTTGGGGTATCCCGAGTCACCTACAGACAGACAATTGCACATTAGCCGATTTGGAAAAGTGTGCGGAAAGCAACATAGCAGAACACACACAATGGTACAAAGTCAGTACACACCGACAAGCCAGGCACGCTGGTTCTTCATCTGTGACATCATCCTCGGGATGCGACTACTCCTCATCACGTAGGCATCGTGTGCCGAACCGGGGAAACGGGCACACACATGTCTGATGGTCATATCTGCAAGACATACCACCAGAGCATTTATAGAATGGTAATGTTTACGGTTCCTGTATGCCTGCTCATGTGCCTGTGGTGGTACCAAAGCCACATGTGTCCCATCAATGGAGCCAATGACATGTGGCATCCTCCCCAGGGCATAGAAGTCACTCTTGACATCAGTGATTCGTTGACGTGGTGGGAAATAGATGTACTGGTTAAGGCATCTCAACATTGCCACCAAAACATCGCGTAGCACACGGCTGAACATAGTCTGTGATATACCACCAGTAGATGCCACAGTGTGTTGAAAGGTACCGGTGGCAAAGAAGTGTAGGGCTGCCATCACCTTCACCTTGGGGGTCAGCGCTGTAGGATACGGCCGGCCAGGCTGCAAATGTGGGTCCAACCGCACTGCCAAATCCTCAATCAGCTGCCTGGTGAAGCGGTACCATCGGATGCTGTCACGTTCCACCATCGTTGCCAGGTCTGGGAATGGTCTATGGACAGCAGGAGCCCTGCAGTGCAGAGGTGAAGAAAGCAAGATTGCCAGTCACCCCACATATGTGCCGTTCACCATACTCAATTTCACATGATACATCATTACCAAACACAAGTACTTGATGTGTGTCTCGTTCTGTTTGGACATATATGGCACCTACATGGACATCATCTAACATCTCTGTTCAACAAGTGTGGACAACAGGTCCCAGGGTGTGCAATGTGAAACCATTTGGCTGTGTCACAGTACCCATTTACTGCTCTCACATTCCACACACATACCACAGTGACATGTCTGGACAGATGCGCCACAGGCATCACAACTCATTGACAGGTAGATTCCCAGGGACCCTGTCTTACCACATGGACACTGGCATGACATGGCGTATCATGTACACGTCAGAAAAACAAACATGACACCCACAGGTGGTGGCCCCTGTAGCCTCTGCAGGACAGACATGGACGTCTGTGACACACACACACAACATCTAAGTCCATGCACAAACAACGTGGATGTGGATACTGTCTCCCATTGTGCACATGGAGTCAGACATGTGAAACACAACATGCACACAGACTGCGGAGGGACATGACTTTTGTGGCAATGGGCCACCTTGTGACGTACATGCCTTCCCACGTGAGCCTGGGGGTATGTGACATGTCATACACATACACAACCTGGAAATGTGACCATGCCACATGCTCCAAAATGAACAGTTGCACATCACAGTGGTCATGTGCACAACACACAAAGGACCCTGTCCCCATGAACACGTGCACAGCCTGGGTGTGTCTGCCCCCAAGTGCCATCCCAAAAACAACATGTACACCTCCATACACAGATAAGGTTATGCTGCCACACATGGCTTAGATACAGTGTGGACTGGGTGTGGTGTAGTAGGTGTGCCCCTGAGTCCCTGAAAAGTATATGTGGCTGGCATAGGTTCACCAGTGACCAGCATGGTGACATATGCGTGTGGCCTGTCCAGGGACGCGTTGTACAGCACTGGTCCGATCGGTGTGCCCGCACGGACCATTGCATTGAATGTGAGCGGGTACGCGTTGTATCGCGGGTACGCGTTGTACAGCAATGGTCCGATCGGTGTGCCCGCACGGACCATTGCATTGAATGTGAGCGGGTACGCGTTGTATCGCGGGTACGCGTTGTACAGCAATGGTCCGATCGGTGTGCCCGCACGGACCATTGCATTGAATGTGAGCGGGTACGCGTTGTACAGCAATGGTCCGATCGGTGTGCCCGCACGGACCATTGCATTGAATGTGAGCGGGTACGCGTTGTATCGCGGGTACGCGTTGTACAGCAATGGTCCGATCGGTGTGCCCGCACGGACCATTGCATTGAATGTGAGCGGGTACGCGTTGTATCGCGGGTACGCGTTGTACAGCAATGGTCCGATCGGTGTGCCCGCACGGACCATTGCATTGAATGTGAGCGGGTACGCGTTGTACAGCAATGGTCCGATTGGTGTGCCCGCACGGACCATTGCATTGAATGTGAGCGGGTACGCGTTGTATCGCGGATACGCGTTGTATCGCGGATACGCGTTGTACAGCAATGGTCCGATCGGTGTGCCCGCACGGACCATTGCATTGAATGTTAGCGGGTACGCGTTGTACAGCAATGGTCCGATCGGTGTGCCCGCACGGACCATTGCATTGAATGTGAGCGGGTACGCGTTGTATCGCGGGTACGCGTTGTACAGCAATGGTCCGATCGGTGTGCCCGCACGGACCATTGCATTGAATGTTAGCGGGTACGCGTTGTACAGCAATGGTCCGATCGGTGTGCCCGCACGGACCATTGCATTGAATGTGAGCGGGTACGTGTTGTATCGCGCGTACGCGTTGTACAGCAATGGTCCGATCGGTGTGCCCGCACGGACCATTGCATTGAATGTTAACGGGTACGTGTTGTACAGCAATGGTCCGATCGGTGTGCCCGCACGGACCATTGCATTGAATGTGAGCGGGTACGTGTTGTATCGCGGGTACGCGTTGTACAGCAATGGTGCGATCGGTGTGCCCGCACGGACCATTGCATTGAATGTTAGCGGGTACGCGTTGTACAGCAATGGTCCGATCGGTGTGCCCGCACGGACCATTGCATTGAATGTGAGCGGGTACGCGTTGTACAGCAATGGTCCGATCAGTGCACACGCATTGGCTGGGGCCTGGCATGGCAACGGACGCGTTTTGAAGCTCCAACGAGTCTGATGCAGTGAATTCAGTTGGCCAGCCACAACAATGTTGCAAATTCATGGGTGTCATGAAGTTGAATTTTTGAAGGATGCTGTGGGCGTGTATTGGTGCTGCAATTCCATGGATTGGTCAGATTCAGAAGATGCAAACGACTTGGACCTATCACTTTGGACACATGGCACAGTATCTGCCTCTGCAGCACACATATAATGCTGGCTGTTCCCCTGAGGGCTCACTTGCCTGCACTACATGCTCCAGGACAACATCTGCCACTACACTGCTGCTGTCTCTGCATCCTCTGGCTACTGCAATGGCACGTACTGTGGAGAGAGCCCCAGCCTTCACCCATGAGGAGAACCAGGCCCTGCTGGACAACCTCCTTCCACAGTACAGCAAGCTGTATGGGACACCAGGGGAGCAGGTGAGTGTGCTGTCCACTGCCTTACTAATTGTGCATGTTGTCTGACTAGCAGGATTTACAGTGTGCACACCACTGGCTAGCATGCTCACTGAGTAGTTCGCACCCCCAAAGTGTGTAGTCACATGCACTGAACAGGTACAGTGGAGTAACAGTGCATTCAAACAAGGTTCACTTCCCATGCAATGATACCATGTAGTAACTGCTGGCAAACTGTCCATAGCCCTCGTTGCACTGCCTGTGTACATCATATGCCCCTGTGATTGAGACATGTATTTCCAACTGTGTGATGCACGGATATGTTGCATGTGTAGTAATGGCATTTTCACTTTGTCATCCTCACAGGTTGATGCCCATCAGAAGCAGGATATCTGGCTGGCCATCGTCCGGGCAGTCAGATCCGTGGGGGTCTACAAGCGCCGGATCCGCAACTGCCAGAAGAGGTGGCAGGACCTTCGGGGCTGGACCCGGAGGATCGCAAGGGTCCAGCTGAAGCTGTCGCCTCCTCGCAGGAGGGGCGGACACCGGACCCTGACCCCCCACATGCTCCAGATCCTGCCGGTGGTCTTCCCGGAGCTGGATGGGCAGCTGAAGGGCAGACAGCAGCAAGGAGGGGGTGAGTCAAAGACTGCACTGTGAACTCTGTCTAACATGCTATGTGCACTCCTCTGGCGTGGTTAAACTTCCCCAGTACATCAGTCTTGTTGTCCAGTACCCATGTCCCTCTATTGTGACATGGCCACTACCCATCTGATAGGCCGGTGTGCTCCTTACGCTCAGGTTAATTGTGTCACTCGGGTACAGGGTCCTTGCATTTTGCTTTGCTCAAGGTGGGTGACAGCTTTTGTTCCCGTGATATTGTGTTTGCCTTCATGGGTGGGTCAATTGCTCACACAATGCCTGAGTCGTGCAATGTAGTCTGGGTGTAACTTTGATATGTGATCCACTTGCAGATCAGAATCACCACATGTCCCTGGGGTATTTGGCACACCCCCATGCTGCGGGTGGGTACAATGTTTGGGCCTCAGGAGTATGTATGTCAAGTGTGTCACACATGCTTAGCCACCTGCCTACTGACCAGGGCTCATCCCTCTTGCAGGTGGAGCCGGACAGTCATGCCTACTCCAGGGCATACAATACACTCTGTACTCCCACTCCTGTGTATCAGCTGACATGCTGTGCTCAGTGAAATGTTCCCTCAGGTGTCTGCCTCTGTGTCATTGTGCTGTGACTACGTTGTTGTGACTCCTGTGATGTTTATCGGTTAGGGGTCAGCATGCCATCTGCTATTGGACCATGTGAGACAAGACTTCTGTGACTTATAGGTGTTTGATCACTTGACTGTGCAGACAGGTGTATGCGACTGTGACTTTCAGGCAGATGTTCATCATTCACAGCACACTGTGAGGTGCTCTGGTTCAGAGAGTTGTGTTTCATGTCCCCCATATGTCCAATTGGTATGACGTGAACAAATAGTAGTTCTGATGATGTGGTTTATGGGGGCTGGACATGTGCACGTGTCAGTTACATAACTTGCATTCCCCATGTCCTAGGATTGTGACACAGTGCAGACTGTTGTTGGCTGGCTGCCATGGCCATGTGACTGGAGACAGTGATCTATGACTTTGCACGCATGCCTGTGTCATGGCATTAAACTTCCTAAGACTGATCCTGCAGGGGAGTGACATGTGCAACATGCACCCCATTGTGGCATTGACTATCCGGACATGGGTGCATCATGGTGTCTGGTGCTGGTATGCATCACATGCATTTCTATTAAGACTCTGGCCATCCCTTCATCCGGACACCTGCACTGACTCAGTGGCAAGAGATGTGTTCTGTGCATGTTCACATACTGCACCGTGTTCCCTGCAATGTCCAACAACTGTGTAGGTGGTGCATGTGTCCACACTGGGGTCTTACCATCAGACAGGCACCAGACAGGTGTGCAAGTGCAGGAGGGGTGTGAGTCCCATGGTTGACCATCAGACTG
Organism: Calotriton arnoldi; assembly: GCA_963921515.1. Lineage (NCBI taxonomy): Eukaryota > Metazoa > Chordata > Amphibia > Caudata > Salamandridae > Calotriton > Calotriton arnoldi. Next base: position 1,720,732 of record CAWUFW010001659.1, read on the forward strand.
ACAATTGGCTTCCCCGAATCTGTGTGAGGACTTTAGGCAATGTTCAACTAAAGATACCAGGGCTTGCTCTGTGATGTGCTGTATTTACTGTGGTGTGTGCGGTCAGTGCAGGTGACTGATGTTTGTCTGTTTCCCTAATTGTTCGCAGATACATCCACGGCCACAGGAGGGGACAGCTCCACGGACCAGGAGGAGCAGTGGAGCCAGACTGGGTCAGCGTCCGACGAGTGGTCAGAGGGACCCAGTGGCACGGAGGGCGAGGGGAGCCACACCGAGGAGTCCTCAGCACCATCCACCTCAGCTGAGGACCACAGCAGCTCGGAGGATGACTCCCTTGTGGAGGCGGGTGTCAGCAGCCACCACACCCAGCTACTCTGTCTGGCCCCGCCACCACCACCACCGCCCTCCCATTGGCTCCCATTCCTGAGGTCCGTGGAGGCTCCCGTGCTCGGGAGCGTGTCTCCTTCGTGCCAGGCACCGCACCCCCTACCCCTGTGTCCCCTGCTGCCCTGAGTGAGGAGTCTGTGTACCTCCTTCGGCAGCTCCATGTTGGGCAGACAGCAATGCCGACTGTCCTCCATGCACACACCACTCTGTTGACACAGCTGGTGTCGTTCATGGAGGGCATCTCAACGGGTATGTCTGCCCTACAGAGGAGCAATAGGTCCATGGACTCCTCCCTGACGGCAGCAGTGTCCCTCCTCCAACAGTCCCTCACCCCTCCCACCTCTGCCCCATCCACACTTCCTACCACCCTACCTGTCCAAAGCACATGCACACCTGCACATTCACCCAAGCACACAGACACGAGCAGCACAGACACACCCAAGAGAAAGGCAAGACGTGCACACAAGCATCCTCAGGGGACTGATACCACAGACACAGGGGATGGGGAACACACACACAGGCATCCACATTCACTCCGCAGTCCTCCAAATCCTCTCCCTCCAAGAACCCCCTTCCCTTGCCTCGCCTGCTACCACACCTACACAGAAGATCTTAATGTTTGACCTCGGCCTCTTCCCCTCCGATCCTGCTGATCCAGCATACCGGGGGAAGAGGAAGTCCACCCACACAGAGGGGAGTACCCCTCGCCCCCGGACACCCTCCCCCAGGCGCAGGCAGACACAGGACCCCATTAGGAAGTCCCCCCGGACCAGGAAGAGCAAGACCCCACCACCACCACCACCACGCAGCTCCACCACCCAGTCTCTCTCCTCCATCCCCCAGGCCACCACTCCACAGGTTCCCCCGCCACACCCTGCCCCAGGTTCCCCCACACACCAATACTGCATCCCCAGACTGCTTAGGCCCTCCCCCCCTGCCACTTGCTCGTCCACCCCCAACCCAGACGCTCTGCCTGTTAGTGGCACTGGTGTGGGGACCGGGTCCCCCCCTCTGTCCTGCCCACCTCATCTGCCCTCCCTTCCACTCCCTTGGAGTTATGCACTGCAGTGGAGTCCACCACCACCCCGTCTGACTCGGGCACTGCAGTGGGGACCCAGTCCACTTCATCAGACCAGCCCACTGCAGTGGTTGCACCACCCACACCAACTGACTTGTGTAGCACGGTGGTGCTGTCCCCCGCTGAGTCAGACACCTCCACTGCAGTTGCCGGTGACACTCCTGCACCCACCACCCCTTCACTGCCTCACTCTGCCATCCCCTGATCCTGTCCCTGCGGTGCCTGGCCTGCCCCTTGTATGCCCCTCCAAGGGGGATGTCCCCTGTCCCTACCAGTGCAGGCAAGCAATGGATGACCTGTTGAGACTTATCACCCTGTTGGGACTGTGTTTTTGGACTGGCCATTGGCCTTAGTTTCTTTTGGACTTCGGACTTTTCTACTCCATTTGCTGAATAAAGCCTCCTTTAGTTTAATTGTGGTTTTTCTTTTGATGTACATGATGTAGATGAGTAGCATCCTGCATTTGCAGTTGTAATAGTGTTCAGATCAGGAAAATGAAGTGTTGCTGTGATGGACTCCATGTCGTCCATGGTATATGTGTCCTGTTGTTGTGTGGATCTATGGCATCCTTTGCTGCAGTCTGAGGGTGTGATGTTCAGCATTTGACACAGGGATGTACGTTTAGCATTCGTAAATGAACATATTTGTCTTACACTGATGCACATCTGGTGGGCTTACCACTGTTCAATGTTCCAATTTCCCTGACTGTGTGCCCATCTCCACTGGACATACAGTTTTGCACATCAATGTTGAAGGACTCATCTGTGTATACAGTACAACTGGATTGCCACGTGTTTTGGGTGTATGCAGATGACTGACGTGACACTCCCGTACCCAGGCTGATGTGAGCAGCGGCTTCTGTGTGTTGTAGTTGTTGACTCACTGACGGAGTGTCCTGCTGACATGTTTGAGTCGTGCACAGACAAGGTTTGGCACAGCGGACCTTCCACAGGAGTGGAGTGCCCTCATGGCAGTGTGTATTCTGGTGACATTGCGTGTGCCCGTGTTGTGTGTTGTGTGTGCATGTTCCCTTCCCTTTTCATACACAGGCTGTGTCCCTAGGGATGTTCCTGTTTGTGATGCTTGCAGAGTTGGTATGTGTTCATCCAGCATCTTGGACCTGGTTTCTCCGTGATGTGGGTGCATGGCAAACTAATGTTCATGAGGTTCTCATCCCAGATTGTCTTTGTTGTCAGGGCTGGGGATGTGGGCAAACGCTGATGGGACACATTCAGGATTCCCCTTGGCACTTGTTGTTTACACAAGTAATGTTATTTTGAGTTTGTGGTAGCTTTCAGTGATTGTGACACGTTGTGTGTGTGACTGCTGCCACTCCTCAGGGTCAGAGCTGCAATGTTGGAAGTTGTGTACGTGTGTTCTTTGTGTGTCACCTTGGCTTCTTCGTTGGTGTGTGACTATGGCCAGGATCCCATTGTTTGTTGTGGATTTCACATCATGCACATGTACGGCGTACTGTGCTGTGTGTCAGACATAGACGAGTCATGTTGAGTGGGCATGTGTGATGGGTTTCTGCACCTTAGTTCCCCCCACCACCCCTGGGATTGTCATGGGTGCATGTGCAATGTCACCAGTCCATGTGAGCTTCACTGCTGCACATTGGTGGAGATCAGGGTGTGTGGTGTTGAGTGTGCAAATGTGAGTTGTTGCACGGCTAGACCCCTACCTCCATATTGGCCTTGGCTGGCAGGCCGTGCTGATTGATTGGAGCTTGTGTAGGTGTGATGGTAGTTTGTTGCTCAGGACACATGGCTGTGGTTCACAGTGTGAACGACATCTACCTTTGTCAACACAGTGGAATTGTCATGCAGGCTAGTGTCAGCACAATGTGGGGTCCCTGGGGGTAGTGCTGTGGTGGGTCTGTCTCTTGCTGTGTTAGTTGATGTTCCTACAAGCTTGTGTGACATGGGTAATTTGGGCTCCCTCTCATCTAACAATGCCAGATTGCCCACATAGGGGAATCCAATCCATGAGTTACTTGTGTGTGGCACTGTATACACATCTGTGTAATTGGGATTCAGGCCTCCTCATGTGTTGTGTGGTTGCCTGGGGACACTGGCACACACCCCCATCACCTGTTGTGTTTGATATGCAGTGTGAGTCTGCCTGTTTGTGTTAGTGCATTTGCATCAGTTCATTAGCATTTCTGTAGTGTGCCATTGGCTGTATGTAGTTTGGTGGTTTTCCCCTGCTCTCCCTGGGACTCCTAGGCCATCAGTCAGCACAATGATCATGGTTTGTATGTCCCATTGCTGCCATGGTATGGTATTTGTTCACCTGACATCGACAGTCTCCACAGGATATCAACATTTGTGTGTCCATTGGTGCAGATATGTGGGTCAGCATCATGATGGTCACTTCTGTCATTGTGTTATTGGCTGAATGTTGACAATGTGGTCCCCCATGTGTGATGTTTGTATGCACATGGCCAAAACGATGTTTCTGTGACACTGCACTGTTAGCCTCGCCCAATCTATGTTGCAATGGGACACAAGCACTACTATGCCACAGATGTTTTAGTTGTTGTGTGACCAGGATTCATCCATACAGTTTGTCTTTGGCAGCTTTTACCATGCCTACACTTACCTTATGATCACCGTGGTGATGGTGCTTTAGGCCCCATTGCCACACTGATCAAAAGGTGCATCAGCCATGGACCCCACACTTACCTTTTGGTGACTGTGGTGATGGGGCTTTAAGCCCCATTGCCACAGTGGCCATGGTCGGCTTGTATTGTGGAGGCCACACACATTTATGTGTGACACATGTGATAGTGGGTCACATTGTATGTTCATTGTCATGTTCAGTGTTGTAGGCATTTGACATAGACTACACACGCTTGTCATGTTGTTTGGGTGGATGTAATTTTCTGTAATTCCTTATGTGGGAGTATGCTGGTTGTGTCATGCATTACCCGTCCTATGAGTAGGGGTGCTGGTAGTGGCAGGCATCCAGCCCCCCCTGAGTGGGGATGGTAGTAGTGATAGGCATCCAGCCCCCCATGAGTGGGGATGGTAGTAGTGATAGGCATCCAGGCCCCCATGAGTGGGGATGGTAGTAGTGGCAGGCATCCAGCCCCCCATGAGTGGGGATGGTAGTAGTGATAGGCATGCAGGCCCCCTGAGTAGGGGTGGTGGTAGTGGCAGGCATCCAGCCCCCATGAGTGGGGATGGTAGTAGTGATAGGCATGCAGGCCCCCTGAGTAGGGGTGGTGGTAGTGGCAGGCATCCAGCCCCCATGAGTGGGGATGGTAGTAGTGATAGGCATCCAGGCCCCCTGAGTAGGGGTGGTGGTAGTGGCAGGCATCCAGCCCCCATGAGTGGGGATGGTAGTAGTGATAGGCATCCAGCCCCCCTGAGTGGGGATGGTAGTAGTGATAGGCATCCAGCCCCCCATGATTGGGGATGGTAGTAGTGATAGGCATCCAGCCCCCCATGAGTGGGGATGGTAGTAGTGGCAGGCATCCAGCCCCCCTGAGTGGGGATGGTAGTAGTGATAGGCATCCAGGCCCCCATGAGTGGGGATGGTAGTAGTGATAGGCATGCAGAGCCCCCTGAGTAGGGGTGGTGGTAGTGGCAGGCACCCAGCCCCCCATGAGTGGGAATGGTAGTAGTGATAGGCATCCAGCCCCCCCTGAGTGGGGATGGTAGTAGTGATAGGCATCCAGCCCCCCATGAGTGGGGATGGTAGTAGTGATGGGCATCCAGCCCCCCATGAGTGGGGATGGTAGTAGTGATAGGCATCCAGCCCCCCATGAGTGGGGATGGTAGTAGTGGCAGGCATCCAGCCCCCCCTGAGTGGGGATGGTAGTAGTGATAGCCATGCAGGCCCCCCTGAGTAGGGGTGGTGGCAATGGCAGGCATCCAGCCCCCCATGAGTGGGGATGGTAGTAGTGATAGGCATGCAGGCCCCCCTGAGTAGGGGTGGTGGTAGTGGCAGGCATCCAGCCCCCCATGAGTGGGGATGGTAGTAGTGATAGCCATGCAGGCCCCCCTGAGTAGGGGTGGTGGCAATGGCAGGCATCCAGCCCCCCATGAGTGGGGATGGTAGTAGTGATAGGCATCCAGGCCCCCCTGAGTAGAGGTGGTGGCAGTGGCAGGCATCCAGCCCCCATGAGTGGGGATGGTAGTAGTGATAGGCATCCAGGCCCCCTGAGTAGGGGTGGTGGTAGTGGCAGGCATCCAGCCCCCATGAGTGGGGATGGTAGTAGTGATAGGCATCCAGCCCCCCTGAGTGGGGATGGTACTAGTGATAGGCATCCAGCCCCCCATGAGTGGGGATGGTAGTAGTGATAGGCATCCAGCCCCCCATGAGTGGGGATGGTAGTAGTGATAGGCATCCAGGCCCCCTGAGTAGGGGTGGTGGTAGTGGCAGGCATCCAGCCCCCATGAGTGGGGATGGTAGTAGGGATAGGCATCCAGCCCCCTGAGTGGGGATGGTAGTAGTGATAGGCATCCAGGCCCCCTGAGTGGGGATGGTAGTAGTGATAGGCATCCAGCCCCCATGAGTGGGGATGGTAGTAGTGATAGGCATCCAGCCCCCCATGAGTGGGGATGGTAGTAGTGATGGGCATCCAGGCCCCCATGAGTGGGGATGGTAGTAGTGGCAGGCATCCAGCCCCCCATGAGTGGGGATGGTCGTAGTGATAGGCATGCAGGCCCCCCTGAGTAGGGGTGGTGATAGTGGCAGGCATCCAGCCCCCCATGAGTGGGGATGGTAGTAGTGATAGGCATGCAGGACCCCCTGAGTAGGGGTGGTGGTAATGGCAGGCATCCAGCCCCCCATGAGTGGGGATGGTAGTAGTGATAGGCATCCAGGCCCCCCTGAGTAGGGGTGGTGGTAGTGGCAGGCATCCAGCCCCCCATGAGTGGGGATGGTAGTAGTGATAGGCATCCAGGCCCCCCTGAGTAGGGGTGGTGGTAGTGGCAGGCATCCAGCCCCCCATGAGTGGGGATGGTAGTAGTGATAGGCATCCAGCCCGCCCTGAGTGGGGATGGTAGTAGTGATAGGCATCCAGCCCCCTGAGTGGGGATGGTAGTAGTGATAGGCATCCAGCCCCCATGAGTGGGGATGGTAGTAGTGATAGGCATCCAGGCCCCCTGAGTAGGGGTGGTGGTAATGGCAGGCATCCAGCCCCCATGAGTGGGGATGGTAGTAGTGATAGGCATCCAGCCCCCCTGAGTGGGGATGGTAGTAGTGATAGGCATCCAGGCCCCCTGAGTGGGGATGGTAGTAGTGATAGGCATCCAGCCCCCATGAGTGGGGATGGTAGTAGTGATAGGCATCCAGCCCCCATGAGTGGGGATGGTAGTAGTGGCAGGCATCCAGCCCCCTGAGTGGGGATGGTAGTAGTGATAGGCATCCAGGCCCCCATGAGTGGGGATGGTAGTAGTGGCAGGCATCCAGCCCTCCATGAGTGGGGATGGTAGTAGTGATAGGCATGCAGGCCCCCCTGAGTAGGGGTGGTGGTAGTGGCAGGCATCCAGCCTCCCATGAGTGGGGATGGTAGTAGTGATAGGCATGCAGGCCCCCTGAGTAGGGGTGGTGGTAATGGCAGGCATCCAGCCCCCATGAGTGGGGATGGTAGTAGTGATAGGCATCCAGGCCCCCTGAGTAGGGGTGGTGGTAGTGGCAGGCATCCAGCCCCCATGAGTGGGGATGGTAGTAGTGATAGGCATCCAGGCCCCCTGAGTAGGGGTGGTGGTAGTGGCAGGCATCCAGCCCCCATGAGTGGGGATGGTAGTAGTGATAGGCATCCAGGCCCCCTGAGTAGGGGTGGTGGTAGTGGCAGGCATCCAGCCCCCTGAGTGGGGATGGTAGTAGTGATAGGCATCCAGGCCCCGCTGAGTGGGGATGGTAGTAGTGATAGGCATCCAGCCCCCCATGAGTGGGGATGGTAGTAGTGATAGGCATCCAGCCCCCATGAGTGGGGATGGTAGTAGTGATAGGCATCCAGGCCCCCTGAGTAGGGGTGGTGGTAGTGGCAGGCATCCAGCCCCCATGAGTGGGGATGGTAGTAGTGATAGGCATCCAGCCCCCTGAGTGGGGATGGTAGTAGTGATAGGCATCCAGCCCCCCTGAGTGGGGATGGTAGTAGTGATAGGCATCCAGCCCCCCTGAGTGGGGATGGTAGTAGTGATAGGCATCCAGCCCCCTGAGTGGGGATGGTAGTAGTGATAGGCATCCAGCCCCACATGAGTGGGGATGGTAGTAGTGATAGGCATCCAGGCCCCCTGAGTAGGGGTGGTGGTAATGGCAGGCATCCAGCCCCCATGAGTGGGGATGTTAGTAGTGATAGGCATCCAGCCCCCTGAGTGGGGATGGTAGTAGTGATAGGCATCCAGGCCCCCTGAGTGGGGATGGTAGTAGTGATAGGCATCCAGCCCCCATGAGTGGGGATGGTAGTAGTGATAGGCATCCAGCCCCCATGAGTGGGGATGGTAGTAGTGGCAGGCATCCAGCCCCCTGAGTGGGGATGGTAGTAGTGATAGGCATCCAGGCCCCCTGAGTAGGGGTGGTGGTAGTGGCAGGCATCCAGCCCCCATGAGTGGGGATGGTAGTAGTGATAGGCATCCAGGCCCCCTGAGTAGGGGTGGTGGTAATGGCAGGCATCCAGCCCCCCATGAGTGGGGATGGTAGTAGTGATAGGCATCCAGGCCCCCTGAGTAGGGGTGGTGGTAGTGGCAGGCATCCAGCCCCCATGAGTGGGGATGGTAGTAGTGATAGGCATCCAGGCCCCCTGAGTAGGGGTGGTGGTAGTGGCAGGCATCCAGCCCCCCATGAGTGGGGATGGTAGTAGTGATAGGCATCCAGGCCCCCTGAGTAGGGGTGGTAGTAGTGGCAGGCATCCAGCCCCCCTGAGTGGGGATGGTAGTAGTGATAGGCATCCAGGCCCCCTGAGTGGGGATGGTAGTAGTGATAGGCATCCAGCCCCCGTGAGTGGGGATGGTAGTAGTGATAGGCATCCAGCCCCCCATGAGTGGGGATGGTAGTAGTGATAGGCATCCAGGCCCCCTGAGTAGGGGTGGTGGTAGTGGCAGGCATCCAGCCCCCATGAGTGGGGATGGTAGTAGTGATAGGCATCCAGCCCCCTGAGTGGGGATGGTAGTAGTGATAGGCATCCAGGCCCCCTGAGTGGGGATGGTAGTAGTGATAGGCATCCAGCCCCCATGAGTGGGGATGGTAGTAGTGATAGGCATCCAGCCCCCATGAGTGGGGATGGTAGTAGTGGCAGGCATCCAGCCCCCCATGAGTGGGGATGGTAGTAGTGATAGGCATCCAGGCCCCCCTGAGTGGGGATGGTAGTAGTGATAGGCATCCAGCCCCCCATGAGTGGGGATGGTAGTAGTGATAGGCATCCAGCCCCCCATGAGTGGGGATGGTAGTAGTGATAGGCATCCAGGCCCCCCTGAGTAGGGGTGGTGGTAGTGGCAGGCATCCAGGCCCCTATGGGTGTGTATGGCATTGGTGATGCCCATCCCACCCCTATGATTGTGCTGTTGCTAGTGTACGTCATTTGTGCATCCCTATGTGTGTGTGACATATTTTGGGTACGTGTAGTTAGTTTGTATTGTTGGAGTTTGACTTACCGTCTGCGCCGTACGCGTCCGAACCGGTCCCGGTAATAGATGTAGAGTATAGGTAGGACCTGCGCGATGGGATTCATGGTTGGGTCGTCTCGTTCGGGTTTCGCGTGTCTTCGACTCGTACTCGTCGCTGGCTTGTTCGTCTTGTAGCCGTGGATCTTCTTGTGGCGCGAATCGGAGCTTATGTGCGGCTCTCCCGGATGCTCAAACGTGCCGAACGTAGCGACGAGTTCGGCGCATCGTACTGGTCCGGCCGGAAGGTGCTGTGTATTTGCTTCCGTGCGACTCGATTCGGCGTTTACGGATCCGGCTCGGGCGGAGAACAGGAGCTGGATTGGGTAAGTACGGCTCGCTCGGAATCCGGGCTGTTATGCGCATCGTACTTGTTCGTTCGGACGAGTGTTCGAGTCGGTCGGAAAACACGCGTTTGGCTGGTATTTTTTCCGGACGAATACTGTTAGGTGTGCTTCCGGCCGACATCGGAATCGACCCCTTAGTATTAGTTGGTAATTTTTTAGCGGCCCGCGTGACGCGTCCTCCTCTCACGTGCTGCTGACTCTTTAGTCCTTAGTAGAACCTTTTGTAGTTTGTTAGTGAGTGAATAATATAGCAACTCAGCAACCAACCAATTTGGTGTATGCAATATGCATGCGTCCATCTATGCATTTTAGAAGACTAAAATAAATGCAAACTTAGTGAATTGGCCCGTCAAAGGGGGTTGAGATGATTGCGAATGAGATCGGAACTTAAAAGCAAATATAATTTTTGGGCAATTCATTCCAAAGTCTTTGGAATAGGCGGGCTAGGTACTTAGGTTTAGGATTCTGGAATCGGAATGGAACTGTGGAATAATAAAGATAGGACGGTCCGCAACTGCGATACTAGTCTACTACTAGTCGATCTGATTAGATAGGTCAATTTTATTGCAATTGCCGTTTCCTGTCCAAAAATCTTTTTGGAGCGATTTTTTAATATTTATTTCACAACAATCAATTTTTGTCTCTATAATTATGTCTTACATAATCAGCATCAAGGGGCAAGAAAAAGACAGAGTCTGCCGAGGCGGGAGCTGGAGGAGGTGCCTCCCAGTAGGATCACTCCTCTGCAGATGGCTCTGCTGGCACCTGTAAGTCCTCCTGTTGTTAATATTAATATATATTTCCCTAACTTTTACCGCACAATTGTTTTTTAGAACTATTATTTACGTTTCCTAATTCTATTTTTTACCAAATCTTCTTTGATCTATCTGTTTCTAAATTCTTGTTATCCCTGCATTACCTACCAACTTAGGGGGTGATTAGGATGGCGGGCAGATCGTCATCGCCAGCCAGGAGGTGGCGATCCGCCCGCCATCTCCACCAGATTTACCCCCCGCCATATTATAATGGCGGGGGTACCGGGGCGGACGCAAAGTGTGTCCGCCGCTTTTTCTCCGGTCGGCAATCGTTCCGATTGCCGGCCGGGCGGAGCTGGGGCCTAGTATGGTGGCGGTGCCTAGCAGGCACCGCCATCCATATTAGGATGTATGGTTTTTAAGGCCTTTCCATGGCGGCGAGGACGCCATGGAAAAGCTGGCGGGTAATCGCTTTGGGGGCCCGTTGCGGGCCCCCGAGGGGGTGGGGGTGGGAGGCTGCACTTGGGGGGTACCTATGGCACCCCCCTACATTGCCATGCACAAGGTGGCAGGCACCGCGCGGTGCCTGCCACGTTGTGCATGGCAATGCACAAAATGGTAATTTGGCATTGCGGCAGGTGCTGCTTCCAGCAGCACCCGCCGCAATGTCAAAATTGCAGAATGCGACCGCCAGGGTGGCGGTCGCATCCTAATCAGCGGTGCGGGACTGCCGCACGTCTGGCGGCCGGTCCCAGCACCGCCCGCCATCCTAATAACCCCCTTAGTTATTTATATTTCTAGTGTCTGGTGTTTTTTATACATCAAATAAAACTGCCTCTGACTCTGTACTATTAGTCTGTCTGTAGCTTGCTTTATTCTGGTTTTTCAGTCAGCTTTCCCTCTCCCCTTATATATTTTGTGGACTGCCTAGTGGTGGTACTGTAGGACTCGGAGAACACATTGGTCCTCACTACTACTAGTACTACTACTCTGCTGTGCAGATTGCATGCCCAAAGTAAGGTATTCTACACGTTTGTTGAGATGAGAAGGCTATCTTTTACTTTCTCATGCTCAATCAGTAAATAAAATGATGGTCACGTTGGACACCCCAAAGTGGTGTATTTTACTTTTTCTCGTCTAGGCCTAGTACTATTTTTATTAGCAGCAGTTGATGGTGAACAACTGATTACCGTGCACCATGGCTGGAAGGAAGTATGAGGAGGAGGAGGAGGAGGGCACCATTAGATTTTCCAACCAAGAGAGACCTCATGTCCGATTGTCCACCCAGTTGGCCACTCTTTTTCTTTTAAAAAACTCAGATTCACCAATATCTCTAGCCTCTGAGTCCAGTCCTTTGGGTTGTCCTCTTCTTGAGAGGCTTTTCGAAAATTCCCACCAACAAAATTTCCAACCGGATAGTTAATTATTTTTGATAGGACATACTGTCTACTCTACTCTAGTACCCGAATTGTACTAGTGATGTGTGTGGTGTATGTATGTATTGTATTTTCAATCTTGCTAGTGAAAAAAAATCAATTGGGGGAGGCCTATATGGCATCTAAAAAATGTGAAATGTTTTTTCTAGGCGTACCGACCACGAGTGCCGGGGACAGGGGTGAAGGCGACGCCAGTAAGGAGGGAGCACCAGATGCTGCAGGGGGTGAGCCAGCAGCAGTGGCGGGCGGTGGTAAGTTATATTCCTTACTTATTGACAATACACTCGCTGCAAGGGTGTACACTGTACTGTTGAGAGAGACTAAGGGGCCGATTCCGATTCAGGCCGGAAATCTCTCCGACCGAGCCGGACCCGGAGAGATTTCCGACCGAATCGGACCCTAGCAGTCCGACCGAATGAGTACGATGCGCACGTATGCTATCGGACTCGATTCGGTCGGACTCCCATTGAAGTCAATGGGAGCCAGTCGTACGACGCGTACACGGGCTCCCATTGACTCAATGGGCACGACGCAAACAAGGGCGTCCCCTACAGCGTGTTCGCATCGATGCGGGTCGCACCGTACATGCACGTGTAGGGGGGACCCATGTGTCCCCCCTGTGAGCGACTCGCACGCCTACGCCTCCAGGGGGGTCCGACACGGACCCCCAAAGTGCGGCTCCGACAGCTCCTTGGAGCCGGGCTGCGCGAGTCGGTCGGAGCGGTCGAGGTGCGCATCGTACTTACCCAGTCGGGAAACGTCTCCATTGCGAGGTGCGTGTCGTCCCCGTGCGGGTCGGTCGGAGCGGTCGGGTCCTGCGAACGAGTCGGTCGGAGATTTCGCGAGCGCACGCATCGTACTCGCACGCCCGGACGCACGTACGACTCGGTCGGGAAATAGGGCTCCGAATCGGATCCGGTTAAGCCGAATCCGATTCGGTGCCCTACCGGCCGAGATCGGAATCGGCCCCTAAGTTGTTGTGAACAACATTTGAAGAAGACATCCTTTACTTAGCATTAGCATTAGCAGTGGATTTGAGTAACTAATGCTTCTTCTATCTGACTTCAACTCAGCAGAGAAAGTTTTATGAAGAAGACGACCTTGATGGATGGGTTGATGAAAAAGGGAAAGAAGGATGGAAGGAGGAAGGACGGGTGACATGTAGTATATGACTGGCAGAGAAGGATGCATGGGTAAAGGAAGGGGCCTGGGAAGCATAGGTGGCTGATAGGATGCATAGGTGGTTGAAGGATGGGTGAAAGGTGAAAGAAAGGATGCCTGCCTGGGTGGGTGAAACTGTATGGGTGAAAGGAATCTTCCGGGGGGGGGGGTTCGATGGGCCAAACTCAAAGGCAAGCAAGGACGCTTAGGTGGTGGTTAAATAAAATGACAAATGTATGTTGTTGGTGAAAGGTTTGTTGAGATTAAGAATGATATGATAGCCATGTTTACTTTAAATGGATGGATGCCTGGATGGTATTCAATCATAGCATAGGTGGAGACTGGATGAAGAGAATATAAAAAAAAATAAACTGTGCCAGAGTATCAAAGCCAAGGGTGAAGATTAGAATAAATAATAATGCTAGAAGAGCAATGCAATGATAAATGGAAAGATCGCTGGGAAGAAGAATAAACAAGGACTGTTTTTTTCCAAGGTTTTTGATTTAAGGTTGTATTTCAGAATACTCCCTTGACTCACAGTAGTTTGCAAGCACAACATATATATTGTGTATGTACCCACCTATTATCAATCGCCTCCCTCCGACTCCGAGACCAACTCCCGCTCCCTACCCATGTCAATTCGATTGTGTCAGCCATGGGTGGCCTATAGGCTGCATGGTTACAATCAAACAATAGTAGTATCTAACGTCGTGCCGTATATCATCATTCATATTAGTAATCAGATATCATCTGCCTTGTTGTAGTAGTCAGGGTAAAAGTGAAATTGAGCAGTTGCCATTCATTTAACAGAGTATGGCCATAATAGAAAAATAGATAATTGTGTAGTACAGCTGCCCCACCTGCAGAAAGTAGTAAAGTAAATAACACGAGTCTGCGACTGCGACACGAGTATGTCTGTCTAGGGCACAAGCTGACTGAGCTGGCATGCCTACAAGGTTAATTTAGCTAAACAAGGTCTGGCAGCCGCCCGCCGCAACTCAAACACTGCTGCCCATCCCTGTTGTTCCTGCAAGAAATTTCAGCGCCGCACGCTCCTCCGGATGGCACACCTAGAGGCCAGGATTGAGGAGTGCTTAAACACCCTAGAGCGGAAGATCCGGCGAGCCCGCCGCTAGACCTCCTTCTTGACCCTTGCCCCTTTTTTAATCTTTTTTTTGGTGGGTGGGAATTTGAGCGTTGGGGAAAACTTAGGGTTTTGTTTATGGACATTTGGATTTTTTATGGACAATTGGACTTACTGGACATTGGTTAGGGTTAGTGAGAGGGGTGGGTCAGGTGTTGTGGGTTTTTTTCATTCTAGTTTATTTGTTAGGGGAATACATTATTTATAGTTTACATATGATGTAAATCTTTTGTGGGGGGGTTACTCTTTTACTTCACACAGTTTTCTTTGCTGCAGGGCCGCAGCCAGTTTTTGATTGAAATCTGCCGATAGTGTAACACACCAACAGATAGATGCGGGACCCTCACTTGCCCTACTACTGTCAGTCTCTCCTCCTAGTCTATGCAGTGTGCAACTAAAACCCCTATGGACTTAGAAGGGTGTGGGTGGGTGAATTAATTAATTTCCATAGTATATTCATTATGCCTCCCCCACACTTCTTCTCTTACCTGCGATTGATGTTTATACTTTATAGGCAAAGCAATGGCTGCATGGTGATGGTTTTGTTTCTCAAGGTGCCACTGTGGTGGTAGTAGTAGTTGTAGACACTGACAGTAGCATATGCAAAAAAAGAAAATGAGCCAGACAGTCACCTGAGGGAGACTAGGGAACGAGTAGTAGAAGTAAAGTACACAAGAAGAAGACTGCCAAACAAGAAACCAAGATGATAAGCATTGCTAAAGTAAAATGAAACAGAATGGAGGGCTAGCCTAGTACAAGTTACAAACTGAAGTCGATTCGAGCTATGAAGTGGACAAGCTGCTGCGTAACCTTTAGTGCTGGATCTAGGATGATGACTCGATGCTAGCAATTATATTATGATGGATTATATTCCTCTGGAAATAATTTGAATATCGAATACTGTGCATGGGTGGTCAATCTAATCTATTTATTGCCAATGTGGGCTATAGTATATATACTTAGAGCAGAAGAAGATCCTCGTCCTGCCTTGAGTTAGAGTTGCTTTCACAACATCCGCCCCAGCAAATATGTGATCAACAATTGGTGTAAATTTAATTTAGTCACTACTCAATATAAATCACACAGCCCAGGGGAAGAGGGTTAGGGTTTGATGAATGGTTGGTAAGAGGGATTTGAGGGAAAGGTTTGACAAAGACAAACACTACACATGGATAACACACATTCATCTTGGGAGCCGACCATCATAAATCTGTTAAGGGAGAAAAAGGAAATGCATGCATGATAATGACTTGATGAGTAGTACTAGACTAGTACAGGGCAGTATATTATTAATTATGCAATTGCCTTGCCTGTCTGCCCCCAGAGAGACCCAAGTTGCATATATTTTATGTTCTGTTGTACCGGGATTCCTTTGAAAGATAGCAAATAAAATTAAAAAATATCTGTAGGAGTCAAATATAAGCAAACATAAACAACACACACATTCGTAATGATTGAAGAGAAAAAATGAATCAAATGAAATGATACTATATTATTGCCAAATTGGGAGTTGCATCTCCGCATTCCTCATTGTCCTTCCTTGGACTGTCTGTCCGTCAATCTTGGGTGCCTGGCGGATGCGGTTGGTAAGGTAAGTGTGAGTTGTTTTTCCCAGTATAGCACAGGGAAAAGGCCGGCCTGTAGATGGAAAAACAAAAAGGATATTGAAAAATCAAGGAGAAAAGTTAAACTGCATAATTAAGGAGGAGCGCAACAAGAAGACTTTCAGAGGCGGCATGGCTAAATCATGCCTGTTTCCAGCAGTTACCTCCAACAACAGGAGCAGGCCCCCCCCACCCAACCTCCACTTAGCTTCGAATTTGAGCCAGATAGCACTGAGCACACATACACATACAGCAACATAGCATTTTCCAAATTAAGTAACAAAATCAATGCACCGCTGTCAGTCACACCACACTCGCCTCCACCACTACACAGACATGTAGGTCTGGTGTTGTTGTTTACCTTTTAGGCCACTTCACGCCCAGAGTTATTGCATCAATCGTCTCTGATCCTCCTGACTCTGACTGCGTGTATGGTATGGTCATGGAGTCCAACTCTGTTCCAAAAGTGTCCTGAGTGAGTCCAGACTCGTCCAGACTCAAAATGCAATGGATCGGCCTGCAGTAGTACAATTTTGTTTTTGAACAACAAGAAGGGAAAGATTGACTTGAGTCACTTTTTTTGTGTGTAGAATACTAGTAGACATCATGCACAACAAACACAAATCACTCAGTGTGCAATGCATGCCATCATTTACCTGTTCTTCCGGGGCAGTCCCTCCAGGCTCGGAAAGGATAGATATATAGTCAGGGCCCAGGTTTGGACTCAAGGCAGGCACACATTTCACATTTGTTGTATGTTTTCTCCATCCAATGTCTGGCTTGAGGGAAATGGATTTAAGGCGAGTCAGGAGGAGTGGACTTACGTCTTCACTGACTGCACACAGTTGCAACTGCAATCTGGCTATAAAAGAGTAAGATGGTGGTGATGGATTTTTTGTGATTCGAACCAGAAAGACAGTGACACACACAAATAATAAAGTAAATAATATTCCTTAGCTATATCTTTTTTGGGGGCTTTTTTTTGGGGCGTCAAAGGAAGAAAGAAAGTAACTCGAAAGCCTAGTTGTCAGAGAAGTAGAGCTCGTCCTCAAACTCTGGTGGTTCACCCCGAAGTAGGTCACCTAACACACTACTTCCTGACCTGAGTTGCCGTCATCATCTTCCTTCGTTGCTACGTCAGGTATGGTGTAATCCGGTGGTATAAAGTGCTGATTCATTTTGATTATGGTTAACCTCTCCACGTTTTGGGGCGAGAGACTGGTCCTTCTCACTGTCAGAACGGCACCAGCAGCACTGAGAACACACTCAGCAGAGACACTTGTGACAGGGCAAGCCAGATAGTTTATCGCCAGCCTGCTGAGCACTGGCCATTGGCTCCTTTTCCCATACCAATACAGCAACGGGTTTTGATCAAGGTAGACGTCTGTTGGGTCATCCAGATAGGCCTGGACCATCCGCTCAATGCTCATGGGGGCTCCGCTTTGCTCTGCCTCTTTTGCCTTTGCCTCAGCACTGGACTTAAGCCCTGCCTGTAGAAACCATTCATGTTCCGATTTTGGGGCTGATGCTCCTGTTCTTGTAGATGTTGTTTTTAGTGTTGTTGGTGGTTTTTGCCTGCTGTGAGCCAACCGCACTGTCCTCAGGCTCTGAAGTTCAACTTGAAGGCTGCCCTGCAGTACTTGTGCCCTGGAGGAGCGGGCCTCAAATTCCCGGCCGTTCATTTTCTAAATGACTGGCTTGCACAGCTATCTAAGTTGTGTAGCTGGCAACATCCCCGTCTGAAAAAGGAATGAAAGTGTGCAGTAATGGTTTGTACCATGGATCAAGAATTGTGGCACAAATGTAATGGTTGGATGACACAGTGCCTCTTTGCACCCTTGTATTTTCAGTTAAGTGAAGGGTTAGGCTCTCCACCAACTCATATGCTTCTTTTTTTTCCTCCACACCTCCTTCAGCTGTTCCTGTAGCATGTGCAACAAAGGGATAGCTTGGCCAATAGTACAATCCTCCTTGCTGACTTCAAGTGTGAAGACCTCGAAAGGAAGCAGTATCTCTGGCTCTCTGGCAGGCATTTAACTAGGCCCCATTGGTCCATCTCAATGATCATGGCTTTCACAGAAGCATCCCCTCTTTGCATGACATATTCATTGATTGGTCTGTACTGCTCAAACAGATGTTCAAGCATGTAATAAGTTGAGTTCCAACGTGCTAGCACCTCCTGGATGAGTGCTTTAACTGGCATTCTATTGTCACGTTGAATGATCTTCAGCTGCTTCCGGACTTTAAAAGAATGGCTGAAATGTGTGCAGATTCTTCTGCAGGTGGTCAGTAAGTTGCTGACTCGGTCTTCTTTTTTCAGAAAGTCTTGAACAATGATGTTAATGCAGTGCGCCAAACACAGGAACCTGAAATAGCCACCATCGGCCATGGCCTTAACTATATTACTGCCATAGTCTGTGGCAACAAAATCAATGTTAAGCCCTCTTGGTCGCAGCCATTCAAAGACCTTGTTGTCAAAGTCTTCCAAAATGTTTGCAGCAGTATGAGATTTCTCCATGGCGAACATGGTTACAGTTGCATGTTTCTGAGCGGCAATAAAAATCTCAGCAATGTCAACACCTGCAAATATCTAACCCCCATAAAAGAGATCCAGTGTGCAGTGATGCACATGTAATCAGTGGCTTGGCAATTGGTCCACATGTCTGTTGTCAGGAGGATAGTGTGAACAGCACTCTGCTGCAAAGCTTGTTCAACCAATTCCAGCACGTCGTGATGTAGTGCTGGAACAGCAACTCTGGCGAAATACGACCGGCTGGGAACCTTCCATATCGGGCAGGAGGCTGCCACAAATTCAATTAAACCCACCCCTTCCACAAAAGAAAAAGAGAGGAGGTCCAGTGCTAACATTTTAGCCAGCTTCGCGTTGTACAAACGTGCCGTTGGGTGGTTGCGTTCGTACTGCCCCTCTGACCTAAATATGCTGAGAATGGTAGCCTGGATTTTTTTCTTTTCTGGTGCCACTGATGCAGGTGACTTCTTGACACCAGATGTTAGGCTTAATGCGTGTTTTATCGTTGCGGTACTCGCTTGCCTCGGACCCCTTGGTGTCTCAGCCTGACTCTTGTGCCATTGCGATGTTGCTGATGATGATGTGGGCGGTATCACTGCAATGCTGGGGACAGGGCTGCTTTGTGTACCAGAGAAAATGTCTCCCTCCTGTTCACCTTCCACCATGATCAGATCTTCTTTATCTCCTCCACCAACAACACTTGCAGTTTTTTGGCTGCTAAGGTGCGCCTCCCACTGGATCAAGTGGTGTTTTCTCAGATGGGTTGTTTGGCCTCCAGTACCATAGTTTGTACCAAGCTTACCCCTACTAACACCTACTTCACAAATGGAGCATATAGCAATGTTCACCTCCTTCCTGCTAACCGAAAAGAATTCCCAAACTGGGAAGGTCAATTTTCTGACGCTGCTGGTGCCACTTGCAATGTCGGACGAACTGGTAGGTGGGCGTGACGTTTGACTCTCTGCAGTACCTACGTCTACTGAGGTGGCTGTGGTGGATGTAAGTCGCTGCCTGGACTTTGTAAATATGGCAGCTGGAGGTGGTGTTGGTGGTATCTGTGTTGGTGGTATCCGTGCCACATCCCTCACAGCAATTTTGGATGGGGTAATGTCGGTCTCCACTGGGGCGGGGCTAATGTCCATGATGACTGGCTAGTCATCATCCTCCTCTTCTACATCTACCTCCATAACTCTAAGGCTTTCTGTAGTCCCTAGCCTTGTCTCGTGGCGTGTCTCACTCTCAGACTGATGTGGGATCCAAGTGACATCGAGATCTTCAGAAGGGGGGCTTGCAGAAGAAGTTGATGGACTAACCCTCCTTTTCCTTGCTGGGGATCTGGAAGACAATGGCTCTTCTGAAAGAATAGCTTGCTCTTCTTCTTCCTCAGCAGGAAGCTCGATCTCCTGAACTGCCCCTACTTCAGGAGGAACAACTACTATTGGGGGTGGTGGTTGCGGCTGTTGTTGCCCCCTTATCTGAGTTTCCTGCATTGATTGGGTACTACTTTGTGATAACGATAAGTCAATTTCAACATTTCTGCTCATCGGCGTTGTTGTGATTTGACTGGCTGCCTCTGTGACAGACATGGACTTGGGCCTAGGCTGGTGAGGTGGGTCCACTGATGTAGGGGTGCTGCTCCCAGCTTGCTCTCCGGACACCGCTGCTGCAGGCGCAATATCTGGTTTCCCAAAAAAGGTCTTGGGCGACAAAAGGGTGGTGGTAAGTGGCAGTGCCTTCTTCTTCTCACTGGCAGCTTTCTTGGTACTGGACCTGGAACCTTTCTTTGGGGCCATCTTGAAGATGTCAGTTAGCACGCAGTGGCACAAGTTGAAGAGATGTCTGTCTGTGGTCACACGTCACGTGGCGTTGTGCGCAGGGCACAGGCATTCTGTTTGGCAGTACAATGGGTGATGTTTTCTCCTCCTCTTTTGTGCACCTAAAAGCAAAGAAGCAAGAAGAACATCAGTGAAACGTGATATTGTTGTGGTTCAATTACTAGTACAAACAAATATAATTTAGTGTGTGTGGTCACATACGTTAGTGTTATTATTAACTCAATTATTAAAACAAATTAACAATACAGTGTAACCATTTGTGATACTTTGACAACAAGGGCTTTCATGGTGTACTGTGTTACTGTGTACATTACACTGGTACACTTAGGAAGGATTGGAAAGAAGAAGAAGAACAACAAGAATACAAATGTAACAGTTTGGCATTGGGCATCATGTGGGATGCAGAACTCAGGGAGCTGCAGCTGACAAATGACAGTGGAAGCAATAATCCAAGGGGAACAAAGGGAAGACAGACATGCAGGCCTACATGGCAAAAGCACACTAACTGCCTCCAGAAAATGGCTGCCAGCCACAGGTCACACAACAACAATAAACAGGAGGCCTAGAAAACAATGAACGCAAGCAGGCCTATATGGAGTATGGCAACAGACTTTACAAAATGGCCCCTGGCCACATGGGGAGGCTCAGCCAAGGCAAAAGATGGCCCACTATTACAAACACACTCACACACTGGCCAGACAAAGGAGGCATGCTAAACAACACATCTTTATTGCAACAATGCCCCAAAAAAAATCCACAGGGCTTAAAAGGTTTGCAAGTTACAACCACACACATCCAACAAAGGCATTTAATTTAACAACACACATGAAAAAAACTTGGTGAAATAAAAAATACCACAAAAAACCATTTTGTATTTTTAATCCAATGCCACCCATGCCCTAAATGATGTTTAAATTCAACAGACACCACAGAAACAGTTGTTTCATGCACCCATGAGTAGCTCTGGGCCTATTGGTTGGAAAACCCATTGGCAGACTAGGTCACATAGAGAATCAATTCAAATCAATATTGCAAATTTATTAAAAACATGGAGAAAATGTAGTGAACAGTGCTACATTTTTTGCTGAATAAAAGAAGAAAACATTGCATGCAAAACAACAATCAGCAAGAAGACATGGCCACCACAAAGAAGGCATGCAGGCCTATGGCAGAAGCACACTGGCTGCCTTCACAAAATGGCCGCCAGCCACATGACCAGGCCACAACAACAAGAAATAATAAGCCTACAAAGGGAAGACAATACAGGCCTATGGCAAAAGCGCACTGGCTGCCTTCACAAAATGGCCGCCAGCCACATGGCTAGGCCACAACAACAAGCAATAAGCCTACAAAGGGTAGACAGACAATGCAGGCCTATGGCAAAAGCACAAAATGGCTGCCTTCACAAAATGGCTGCCAGCCACATGGCCAGGCTACCACAACAAGAAGCAATAAGCCAAGAGGAACAAAGGAAATGCAGGCCTATGGCAAAAGCAAACTAACTGCCTCCACAAAATGGCCGCCAGCCATATGGTCACAACACAACAATAACAAGCAGGAGGCCTGGAAAACAATGAACTCAAGTAGGCCTATATGGTTGGACACAGAGTTTACAAAATGGCCCCTGGCCACAAGTTTGAGGCTCAGCCAAGGCAAATGATGGACCACTATTACAAAACACTCACACACTGGCCAGACAAAGGAGGCATGCTAAACAGCACATCTTTATGCAACAATGCCAAAAACAAAAATCCACAGGGCTAAAAAAGTTTGCAAGTTACAACCACACACATCCAACAAAGACATTTGATTTAACACACATAAAAAAACTAAAAATTAAACACCCAAAAAAACACATTTTGTATTTCAATCCAATGTCAACCAACGCCCTAAATGATCTTTAATTCAACAGACACCACAGAAATAGATGTTTTATGCACCCATGAGTAGCTTTGGGCCTACTGGCTGAAAGGCCTATTGGCAGACTATTGGTCTACATAGTGAATTAAATAAGTATTGCAAATTGATTTCAAAAGCTGCAGAAAATGCAGTGAACTGTGCAACATGTTTCCTTTATAAAAGAAGAAAAATTACTTACAAAGAAACAACTAGGCCTCTACTGAAACTACAGGCCACCCACCACAATAAATTTAGAAAAAAACGATGAAAAGTACAAATAAATCTAGGTGCGTGGCCCCAATCAAACAAACACCAATTTTCCAACTTACTTGTGAAATCTCAAATTCAAAAGTCCTCAATCAAATCCAATCATATATGATGTAGTACACACAAAGAGTGATGCTGCCAGCTCCAAATCCAAATGAAAAGTGACCAGGACAATGGACAAAGCACTGAGAGGAGCCTGCTTAACAGGAACAGGAAGTAGGAGACTCTGGGGCACTTCCTTTCTCTTAACAAAAAGTAAAAAAAGAAAAAGGACTCCCTGCACAAAAATGTACAGCCAAATGTCAATTTGAGAAGTTTTTTTAATCCAAATCATCATTTTGAGAAGGTTTTGATGCTGCTCGGGAGAGAACCTTCTCCAGATTGCAGCCGCGGTAGATTCTGCATGTTCAGGATCGCGTTCTTCACACAATTTCAGCAGAAAGTCCGATGGCGCATCCGAATGACGTGTTCGCGATCGCAAACTCTGGCGGGACCATGCGGCCGCCTAGCAAATCTCGTGGCACTCGCGAATGACTCAGGAAATCTCATCAGAGATTTCAGGCACCCAGTGAGTCGCTCCCGCGCACGCAAAAATGCATTTCTGGGGCGTAAAAAAAAAAAACCTCTGCTCCATTGGGGAGTTTTTCGGCAACTCCACGTTCTACGCGGAATTGCCAAAACTCCGCAAACTCCACGAGCGGAGCGGAGTTTTACGCCCAGGGTTAACCCTGATCAGTTGTAGTCCAAATCTCCCAGTCTGATTACATCATAGCTTCTTATCTTGTTGGGGACTCTGTAACCTTACAAATTTTGAGCACATGATGGTGGGGATACATATCTCACTTATTTGAATAATTGTGTCAAGAAAAGGGGCTATATTGGCAAGGATTTTTGCAATAGCTACAATTTCGCATTTTTTTAGCGACTATTTCCATGGAAGATATAGATCAGTAGGGTAATGAGTTTCTGGAATTTTTCATGAAATTACTATAGGCGTAGATTTATAAGGAAGGCATATAGTATCCTTAGTCAAGGAGGGAGGTTAGATTTAAATTGCGAGCTCTGAAATGGAGTTGATATTTAGACTGGCCAGTGACACCTCACGAAATATTTACGTGTAATATGTTGACACGACTGTACTTAGTGTTTTGCTAATTAAAGTGCACCAGTTCTAAACTCCCAATGGTATATATAATACAGCTTTACGATTATATAAGTGGCGTGTATGACAGGATTCTTGGGGTTTTCATTGTGCTATGGAGGGAGCCCATGTTACTCATATTTTTGCAATATGTCCGGTGATTAAATAATACTGGAACTTCGTATTTGAGAAGATTGATGGATTACTGGGTGGGCATGTTGTATGGAATCCTAAACTGATTATGTTAGGGCACTCTTGGATATTGCCCAAAGCTTTGCCGGGATATATGTTATGGTAATCACGCTGGCCAGGCTTGGTTTGGCTTGACCCTGGCTCTAAAAAGAACCACCTAACCCTTTACTTTGGTTTTCAGAGCTTGTCACCATCTGTAGTTTAGAAATCTTGATATTACAAAGTTATAAGCGCAGGTCAAAGCTTCTTCATATTTGGGATCTCATACAAGCCTGTTCTGTATAAGCGGTCTACCTGATATGATCCAGACTGGTAGTGTAAGGTTGCTTCTTGCAGCTAGAACCTGTAGCCTTAGGTTTCTGGGACGACATACAGAGCTTTGATTAATATTGTTTACATTGTTGTACAGTTTATTACTATTTGCTAGCCACAGTCATTTATCTATAATCATGTACAGTTAGGTGATCACTCTTTTCTAATGAGAGTTTTCATTCTGACGCATGATGTACTTTGTAATTTATATTTACTATTCTCTTTAATTTATCGTTGCTGTTTTCTGTATTACCTTAACCTGCAAAAAAAAAAAAAGAGCTCTAGGAGATCAGAATTATCGTGTATTGCAAGCAGGTCTATCCGAGAAAGACCTGGCAAGTTGACTGAAAAATCCAGGGACTCATTGAACCCCTGTAAGCATGAAAAACACCCTGGCTTAATTGATCTGCCTGAGAATTCGATACTCCCTTGATATTGATTGCTCTCAAAGAAGAGAAAGGAGATTCCCCCCTCCCCATACACATATATGGGGAGCCAACTAATTAAGTGACTGAGAGCCGATCCCAAACTGATGATTTAGGCAAGTTTTGGCTGTCATAGTGTCTATACAAATTAACAAAACGTTACCTGTGGGAGGGGAGAGGATGTGGTCTCACGGCTAGACTGACGACTTTGGAGCTGGGAAACCAAGGTTCGAGCCTCGGATCTACTCCACATCCTGTGATTCTGGGCAAATCACTTAATCTCCCCGTGCCTACCAAAAAAAAAAATGAATGTGTCCTTGTGTAACGTAACTGGTGCTCATGTAAAGCGCTCCAATACCTTCGGGTCGAGTTTGCGCTATATAAATCTGCAAATGGATGAAAAGAATTGAACTGCTTGCCAGATTGCCTTCAACTCTTTCCAATTGGAAGACCTGCTCTCTCTATCCCACTCCAAAGCCCCTGAGCTTCATGTGACACTAAAATTGCTCTCCATCCCAGACTGCTGGCATCGTTAATCACGATTACTGGATCTGAATAGTCCAGAGTTACGGGGTTTCATCCACCAAGATAAGTGTTCTTCAGTTGTATGAGATCCTGGAATAAAAACATGGTTCTTCTCCTGAGCTGGTACCCAATGGCTCAGAATATGAAGCACCACCTGCCACAGATGAAAGCAAGCCCAAGAGACAATAAAATGGGTTGCAGCCTGAAAAAGAAAAGTTAAAGCAACCAAGACAACTGATCCCTTACAAACTGGAAGTACACCAAAAAGGTAGAAAATAAGTGACAGATTGGATTCGAAACCATTTCCTTGTTGGGGCTTTTGTCTTCATCAGTAGCACTTGCAGGTGAACTCCGATTTTCAGTTTGTTTGGTTGAGGAAGAAATAACCTTCCTGCAGATGTCCCAATGTACTGTGGTCTCTGAGATGGGGTCATATGAGATTTCGTCTCATAGATAAGGACGCCAAATCCCTGCAGCTTTTGAATGGCTACCCTGGTATCCCTCTGTCTGCTCCTCTGAGGGTAAGTGAATCAAAAGATTGTCCAAATAAGGGTGGGTTCTTACTCCTCAGCTGTAAAGAATACCCAATACCAGAGTCAACACATTTGTAAAGACTCCGGGAGCAGTCTTCAGACCAAAGGCCAGAACTATGAACTGCCAATGCTGATTCCCAATGGCAAATCTGAGGAACATTTAGTGTGAAGGAGTAATCAGAATGTGGAGCTGTGCATCTCGAAGGTCGATCCTGTCCATACAAATCCTTGTAATGAGGGGAATTGCCAGTTGGAGTGTGCTCATTTTGAAGTGAACTGTAGGAGTGAATACATTAAGGAATTCTAAATCTATTATCATTCTGCCATCCCTGGAAGGCTTTTCATAAAAAACATTATGGACTAACAACCTGCCCTTCTGTTCTGAGAAGGGACAGGATTAATAGCCTCCTTCCCTATCAATATGCTACACTGCAGTGCTTTTTTTCCTTGAGATTTCATTTGGCCAGGGCCGTCCGAATGATGAGCGGCTCCTGAAACAGCGGAGAAATGTCCATGATACAAACTTGAAAATGATATCTAGGACCCATTGGTCTTAAATCCACACAAGCTATTCCTCTTGTAAAAGCAATAGACGGCACCTGAATGGCCCAGGCAAGGTTCTGGAATTGTCAGAAATTCTACTTTGGGTTATTCCATCCCACGAGGACTGACAAGAAGAAGAGTCTTCGGACCCTTTAGGCTGAAAACAGGATCTATTGTGATAAAAGTGACCTTCTTTCTTTTTATCATGATTAAACCTACTCTTCCTTTCATTTAGGCTTACGACAGAAGGACTACATGTGCTTCTTGCTTTTGAAAGATTGGTGAGAAACCTCCCCTAGTTCTTCTCCGAACAGCTGCTTGCCAGAAAAAGGCATCCTCAAAAGACAGTTTTTCTGAGCTGCCTATACTTTCCAACCCCTCAGATAGAGATGGCGTCTTGCAGTGGCTGTGCCTGTTGAAACCATTGCAGAAGCCTTTAGGATGTTAAAAGAAAAATCACAGCTGAGAGACATTTCACCTGGATTTCCATTCATCCCAATAAATGAGAATAATCCTCCCCCTCCTGAATGCTAGTAGACAAGTCTGAAAATTCTTCACGAGGGTCTGCGAGGTGTAAACAACATAGATCTTTGATCTCATAGCAATTCCAAGGCCAGCATGAGGCGTTTTCAAAGTGCCCTCCACGTTTTTATATAGAGGATCAACAACTACAAAGTCTTCTGTCAGCAAGGAAGGATTCCCTAACAGGTTGGCATAAAGAAGAGCAATAACCAGGAAGTTCAGTATCACCTTTAGTTAAGGGATACAGCCTAGCCATAAACGTAGGCACTCATACCCTGTCTGGGTCATTCCACTATCTTTTATTAGGTTCTTAATAACAGGAATACCTGGAACCTTCAGGAAGGAGGGTATTTGAAACTGTTGAAATAACTACCCACCGGTACAAGACTGATCATCTTCTAGAGGGAGCTGTAAATTCGCTGAAATTTAGGAGGTTACTGGCTTAATCTCTTCTCTCAAAATATATCTCCTCCTTGGAGCAGCAGAGTTGCCTGGGAACACAGAATATTCCTCCTCATAATCAGGAGACGCCGGTCAGACCAAGAGGAGGTTGAGTAGAACGAAATGTATGAACCATCTAAAGAGACTGGAGATTGGTATGAAGGAGGGACCATACTATGATGCTAAGAGACCTGACCATCTCCTGAAGATCCCTCTCAGAAACTAAAGCTGACCCGTTGGCTCTTCTTTTTACTCCATGAACGTATCCCTCTGTGATAGAGGCCACACGTGTGAGCTTGATTTAAGTCATTTTATTCACACCAGTGCTCCCTTTGTACTGTGCCGTGCCTTATCCACCATTCTCCAACACCAACTGCAAGCACTGGAATCGTCCAGCACAAAGCAACCATCAAACATTCCACATTTTATCCCCTCATCATTCCTTTCCTACCAAACACAACACCCCCCCCCCTTATAACCAAAAATATATATGTCACCCTTTAACAATTTCATAGGCTAGTCAAGACAACAAAAGCATAAAAACAATGTAAAATTAGAGAAAATGAACATAGAGAATACCATGGTGTGGAACAAATACACAGAACTACTAGAAACAATATATATGGGTAAGCAAGTAAACAGTAGAAAACTTAGAGAAAGAGAAATTTCAATACTAACATTTAAAAACAATGTATAATTTAATATAACACTTGTAAATAACAACCTCATGAAACTCAGACAGAGTGCATGCAAACACCAAGCATTGAGGCCCCCTGAGTGGTCATATTGGTAAAAGAAAAGTTATGAAGAGCCCAACCACATAATCATTCAAATACATAGGTTTAACACTCACTTTGTTGGATTTGGTACTCGGAGACCTGTGCTTGAAATCTTTGATCAGACTCCTTGAGGATTCGTCAGGATGACTTGGATCCATGAGTCCAGTAGTGTCATCCTATTCCCCTAGCTCAACAACAGTATTAGAGCGAAGCCCTGAGGCTTTGTGATGTCATAATTCCAGCCACTAGTGCAACCAGCCTCAAACTTGGTTAATAAACCTTCACTTCTCACTTTAGCAACATTCCTATTGCTCCACCATCTACCATCATCTACTTTAACCGAATGCTTGGAAACTTGCACCACGGTTGTCGAGGGGAAAAACTTAGATATTCCTTTCTTAAAATCCTTTGGCTTCTTAACTCTTATATGATCTCCCACCCAAAATTCTACTTCTTTAACCTTCATAAAATGATCATATCTGGACTTTCTCTTCAAGTGTTGCTGTTTTACTTTAGCCTTTACAGCGTCCAAATTACATTCAGAATGCCCTGTGGTTTGCATCCTCGCAACTACCCACATAGGAGACAACCTATTGAAGGAACCTCTTCCCCATAACAGTTCAAAAGGTGGGACTCCCGTGCGGAGTACTGTGATAACTTCAAATTATTTCTGCTAGTGTATCCTCCACATCCAACCCTGAGAAGAGTGCCAAGTGAATGGCGTCCTTTAACATACGGTTGACCCTCTCCACCATTCCATTGGCTTGGGGACTATACAGGCTGTGGTGAGATACTTGATTCCCAAAGACGACAAAAAAATCCTGCATTTGTTTGGATTTGAACTGAACCTCATTGTCTATGAACAACACTGAGGGAATGCCCTCACAGTGGAACAGAATTTTTTTAAACTGCATGGCACTTCTGGTATTGGGCTCGCTCATAAATTTGAAGAAAAGCACACTAAGAATGGTAAGTTGCATAACTCTCAGAAAGGGACTCGAGACCTGGCTTTTTGACTGATCCCAGCAAGAACCTAGTGCTTGGATACCATCAAGGGTGATTAGCTGCGCTCTACAAATCCGGGTTGATTGATCGATCCGAGTAATGCACCACAACGAAGGCAAATTTCAAATCTTCACCTAAGCTATTGATGGAGCCAATAAAGTCCATACCAATTTTTCGCAGAGTGAGTTGGGAAACTCAACAGGATACGGGAATATTGTGAGTGTGCAACTATTTATCTGCCAAAGAGAACAACTGCTGAGCATGTCTGCATCCATTTATGGCCACCAATAGTACAATCTGATTCTCTACTTATTCCCTGTCACACCAGTATGTCCCTGATGTGCCAATCCCATGACTTTGTTCTTACGCTCTCCTGGAGTTACCAGCCATTTCCCTATCATCATTAATCTTCCTTCTACACTCAACGCCTCTTTCAGTTTGCTAAAACTCTTCCATTCTTCAGTAACTGAACTTTCTTTAGGCCACCCCTAGATAATCAACTCTCAATCCTCTTCTGAAATTACATTGTTTGTAACAGTCACACTATCCACCAATCCCACCACCAGCTCTTCTTCCCAAATGGCATTCTGCACTTCATCAGTATCTATGGGACACCCGGATAAGAAATCTGCACTGCAGTTCTCCCCCCAGGAATGTGTTTGACCTTAAAATTATATTCGTTCATTTTGGATATTAAGCGGACCAATCTGGGGGTGGCATTCCCATGACTCTTCTCATTTAACAATGACTCTAAGGGCTTGTAGTCATAAACCATCAAAATTAGTATTCCCATAAGTCGTTTGTGAAATTCTGTGCTGACCAAACACATGCTAGTGCTTCGCTTTAGATTGTGCTGTAAATTTTCACAGCAGATGTCAACCTCCTGGAAGCAAAAGCAATTGTGTGTTCTCCTTCCCTTGCACTGTTTGACTTAACACAGCTTGCAATCCCTTGCCACTCGCATCAACTGAGGCCACTGAGGGAAAGTCATCCATGCATGCTTGAAAAGCAGGTGCTAGGATAATCATGTCCTTCAATTGGTTGAATGTGTCTGATTGTTCTTTGTCCCAGACAAACTTTGCACCAGACCTCAATAAATTTCCTGAGCGGTTCCATCTGCAAAGCAAAATTCTGTACAAACCTTGAGTAATGCTCGCTTAGCCCTACAGAAAGACCTTAATTGGACTTTGTCAGAGGGAGAAGGGCAATCCCTGATATCTTTTAACAGGTCTTCCTTAGGCGAAATCCCCGCCAATGACAGATTGTGCCCCATGCACTGTATCAACCATGAACCTACATTTCTCTTGCTTTACAGTAAAACCATAACTGTGCAACAATACCAACACTTTGTCCAACAAATTAAGTTGAGACTGAACCGAATCTGTGAATACCAAGATGTCATCTTGATAGTCCAAGACTCCATCCAGTCCTCCCAGAGTGTGGTACATACGTTTCTGGAATACCAATGCATCCGAGGCCAGACCAAATATAATCATCAGAAACCTGAATGCCCCAAAAGGCATGTTGAAAGCTATGAGTGACCCCGAATCCTGTGATAACTCAACCTGGTGGTAAGCTTCTCCTAGGCCTAAAGTTGAGAAAACCTTAGTCCCCTCCAACTGGACTAACTAATGCAATTTGTGTCCATTCTTGCTCAAACAACTGGTCTGAAATTATATTGATGGGAGACCCAGAGTCTCATGTCACAGTCAATGGCACTTTCCCAAGCAGCAATTCACACTTGGGGTCCCCAGACCCCTCTCTACCATCTTGAGTATCAATCATTTGTACTGATAATACTGCTCTACTATCTACATTGGTGCTGACTTATTCACCTGGAAGAGGAGAGTCAGTATGCTCCCCCACAAATTTTACTCTCTGAGAGTTGGGGCACACTCTTGCGAAGTGTCCCGTTTTCTTGCACTTGAGACAAGTTTTTCTTATACATGGACAGTTTTAGAAACTCGCAACATGACGTTTGGAACCACACCTGAAACATGCATTAACAGTGTTATTAGTGACCTTGCTCTGTCTCTTTGTTTCGGCATTATGCAAACATTTAGGAGCAAGTCATACCACAGCCTCCGCAACATGTTATTTATCCCTTCCTAATTCTTTGAAGGCCATCACAGATCTCTCTATGCCTTTGGCAATTTCTAAAATGTCCTTAAGTGATGGATTCCTGCAATACAAAATCCACTCTTTAATGCGGTTGTCAAAACAATTTACCACTGGCTGATATCTGATATACTTATCTAAGGGTCTTTCAAACGTACACGTTGAAGCTAAGACTCTCAGCTGTGCCAAGAATGAGTGTATGAATTCATGTTGTTGTTTACGTGTAAAAAACCTATGTCTCTCCACTATGACACTTAAGTTGTCCTTAAAATGATTTTCCAATCTCTTACAGCTTTTGTGTATACATCCCATTCTGCTGATAGCGGTGGCCTCAATTGAGGATGATGATTAAATATTCTTTGGCATTCAGATCCTAAACAATTATATAGCATGGCCCTTTTTCTAATCACTGGAAACTCCACCCGTCAATGGCTATTAAAAAATTCTGAAAGGTTTTCAGCCACTGGTTCCATTTAAGCCTAGGTATGCTAGGCTCTGGTAGAAATGATATTGGCAGGTTAGCAGTTTGTATGTTTGCACAAACCTGAATGAAAATTATGAGTGAAACTCAAAGAAGAAAAAGTATGAAAATATAACAATTCTTACAAATAATTAATAATTTCGGATACCCCTTAAATTACAGCTTAGTGAAGAACCAACAGAAATGAAAAACAATTCATTGCATATGTGAAAATGCAACATAAATGCTTGATATTGAATATCCCCATCTAATGCATAAAGAAAAATCTGCAGCAATACAGTACAAGTGCAATACTTCAGTTGGCATAACTGTGCCCAAAAGTACTTGAAATAACAATTACAGAACACCCATGAATATTTGTAAATGACCCTGTGCAGAATCCACAAGCGAAGCACCAAAGCAAATGTAGCACAGGGAGCCAATCATAATATAATCCCCTTCTGAAATCATCTAATGACAAGGCAGCGTTTAAACAACCAATTCGAGCATCGCATGAAAATGTAGCAGAGGGAGCCCATCACTATCTGCAGTGATCCAATCAAGAAGCAGTTTTTAAATATCCAACTCGAGCGTTGTATTCTTAGACAGAAAACTAGCTTTGAATGCCTTTTCTTTTGGTTCAGTAGCGGACGCAGAGGTATACAGGGGCGGTTCCTCCACGTGGGCGGAGGAGCGTCGCCCCACTGCTTTCTCGCAGTGCGAGAAGCAGAAACATAAAATGTTATTTTAAATACCATTTTATGTTTCTGCTTCTCGCACTGCGAGAAAGCAGAAGGCAGGGTTTGGTTGGGGGCGGGCGGGTGGGAGTTCCTGCTCCAGGCAGGGGAGGAGTGGCTTGCCCACTGTTGTGGCCGCTGACTGTTTGGTCGGCCCCAGGGCCGACCAAACCAGTCATGCACACTCTGCACTTTCTCTATGTAGGCTGCATGCAGCCTACATATAGAAAATGGCCTCCCGATAGACGCCTGTGGGGTCGGCGTCCTAGCCAATCACAACGCTGCCATTGCAGCGTTGTGATTGCCTTAGGGGAGGAGAGGGAGGCTGCCTGCTCCCTGTAGAAGCAGAGAGAGGAGACGCGACGCGGGACCGGAGGCCAAGGTACGTTTAATTTTTTTTTTTTTAAATTAACCCTCCCCTCCCCGCGTGACCCTACCCCGTCCGCCCCCCACCCGCGAGTCATGCCGGCCGCGACTGGAGGTATCTCTTGCTGAGCGGTGTGGAGTTTTTATCTTGCAGAGTCAACAGCAGCATTTGGCCCTGGAGCTTGAGAGGGCGACAGCGGGCCTGCAGTCAGGGCTCTCAAGCTGTGTTGGGCGTTATTTCTGCCGCGCTGACATAAAACTAACCGCTGATTACAGCTGTGCTTGCCGTCCAGCGGCCTCGAAAACTGCTTGCAAGGATCATAAAACAAAGATAGTTCAGGCGTGACTGATTAATTACATGCTGCGCATAAAACGTCTTCTCGAAGGTAAAAGCACTTTACTACGCTTGCTGAGTTTGTGGCTGCTCCGTTCAGGGTGCTGTGGTCTCCTCATTGCCAATTTGTGATAAAGAGGCCACACGTGTGAACTGGATTTAAGTTCAGTTTTTCTTCCTTAATTACAGCACACCAATGCTCCCTCTGTACTGTGCCTTCTCCACTACTCTCCACCATTAACTGCAACTGCCAGGACTGGAATCCACCAGCACCAGGCAACCATCAAACATTCGACATTCTATTCCCCCATCATTCCATAACTACCATACACAACACCACCCTCGTTCGAAGATGATGGAGAGGAATGAGGCTTTTTCCTGAAGGTGCTTCCCCATCTTCACACTTACAAAGATAGACACAAAATGAAGGACAAAGCAGAGCTGAATAAGAATCAGATCATATTACTGTACATCATAGTTAAGGTGGAAATCCAACGTAATACTTAAGCTAGTCACTACCAAGCAATTTAGAAATAAATTAGGGAAATGAGAAACATACATAGAGAAGAAGTCTAAAGGAAACTTTATCGAGTCTTTCAAGATGTATTGGCTGTGAAATTCATGTACTGTATTTATGTTCTGTTGATTTTCTTTGTTGCCAACAACCTTAGATTAATTTCAGCTTTACGCAGTGATAACGCTTATCCTTATCTTATCTTATCTAAGGATCCTCAGGTCGCCAGGATCTTTTTACCTGCTGAATAGTGTAAAGGGAAGAAAATCTTTTTCAGTTATGCAATCATTTCTTTCCACTCTAGTTTTCCTACAAAGACCACTGACTCCGAATTCAGTTTCGTGGGTTTATTACAGCCAAGAATAACTGCACATGCAAGCACCTCAACACGAGGTTAAAGAAATAAATGGGCACTAATACAAATAGCATCCTACGCAGAAGTCTCATCCGACTCAGGATGAGAAGAATCGCTAGCTCCAGAAGTATTAGGCAAGCAATAACAGCTCCAATCTCTATGTTATTCCTCATTTATCTATGAAAGCTACCCATTAGCTGTCCCTACTCTACTTCTAAGATGACATACCTACTTAACGAATTTCCCAGGCAAGAGTAAGTAAAAGGTGTCAGCTGTGAAGACTTCCTAAGAAGTGCATTCACTTAGTACCTAAGCTCAGATTTTTGATGCTCCTTCACCAAATCCCTCTCTGCCCTTCTCTCTGGTCTCTCCTACCTCTTCTCTGCACTGCACCCTCGGGGCACTATCCCTAATACAAAACCCAATACAATTGAACACGCCTTTTGTCACGCCTCTTTGGCCAAGTCTTCTTTCTTGAACTTTTCCATCGAAACGGTTACTTCATCTTGGACGGTTGCGATGACCTTGAGTCCCAGGCACCTTCTCCGCTGAAAGTATCATCCCTAAATTTCATTGCACTCCCATTTCCATGCCTCTCATCGCTCTAACTTATGAAACAAAGAGCCAGTCTTTAACTAACGAGGCATGTGTCCTTGCACCTGCAACAGAAGATACGTTCAACAGAAACCCTCTACTGTGCTAATTAAATCTAATTTCGGTGCCCAGAGAGCCTTTCCAAGAGAACCTTCTCTGCCTGCAAAATAAGCTAACATAAGAATAAACAGGCCTTTCCTTGGCATATATGCAGTCAGGCCTTTACACAATTTAAACACACAAATCTTAATCACTTCTATAAGCATTGGTTCATTACATTTCACATGCAAAAAGTGAACTACATGTGCAACTTAATATGGTACACGTTTAAACTACTGCAGCTCGATTATACATGGGCTGATTCATCTATGCATTATTTTACACACGATTCAATTAAGCATTACATTTGCATGATTAAATGGCACAATTACAATTCTTATTCATTCTAATAACTGCGGGTTATAACTACATGTTACTAGCCATTCATGGATATATAGCTGGATATATGCGGGTGCGTGCTATCAGTGATTATGATGCACCCCTACAATTTCACAAGAACATGGCGCT
Organism: Calotriton arnoldi; assembly: GCA_963921515.1. Classification (NCBI taxonomy): domain Eukaryota; kingdom Metazoa; phylum Chordata; class Amphibia; order Caudata; family Salamandridae; genus Calotriton; species Calotriton arnoldi. The sequence goes on from CAWUFW010001659.1 coordinate 1,755,254, forward strand.
CTATCAGTTCCCCCCTTTGATGACTCCTGTCATCACATTTTATTCAAATCCCTTGGAGAAAGAACCGACCTAAACAGAACTCGTTGCCATTCTCCCTGGTCTGTGATTCTCCATTCTCTTGAGTCTCTGATATTGACTGTCCTGCAGTCTAGCCATTCTCGTCTCATTTTCTCTCAGAGCTCTCTCAACTCGGCCTGCTCGATACCACTTGTAAGCTTTGATCAGACCCCACAGGCAAACCACACAAACCACCACGATAAGGAGAGGTCTCAGAATATAGCCAAGGAATCCCTTTCCCAGATTCGCAAACCAGCTTCCCATTTGACCAAATCCTTTGCCAACTTTCTCCCAAGCTCCCTCTTCGGTCAAATCCGCTATCTTCATGTGAATAGTAGTGATGTTACTTATATATTTCTCCAGATCCTTGCTGTGGTCTGGTATATAAGTACAGCACTCTTGAACCTTCAATAATTTACAGACTCCGCCCTCTTTTGCCAATAAGACATCCAAAGCAAGGCGATTCTGTAAAACCATTGTCCTTATCGACAACATCTCTCCCTCCACCAGTACCAACGACTTTGCTGTGTGCATCGATAGCTCATCTATCACAGTCGCCAGTCTCCGAATCTTCACATCATTCAAGATCACTCCCAAACTTGGTATCATTGCTCCAAAGATATCTCCCACTATGACCCCTGCACTCCCATCTCTCCTCGTTCTTGAATGCTTTCCACCTTCCAAAAGTTCCAAATCCTCAGTATGGTAAATCTTTGGAAATATTATTCCCAAGTAAATGTACCATACCAGTTCGCAGGTAACCTCACATAAGCATTCCTTCTACACACAAAGTACACCGTAGGTATCACTTGTACAGGGCCCTGGAGGAAATTCTTAGCCACGTCTGCCATGGTGAAAACATGATCACACGTACTCTGTCCCACGGGAACCTTTTCATAGTAGGTCTGATATCGTCTCACACACAGCTTTCCCCTCTGCTCTTTGTCCAAAGCTATAGGACCATAACTTCCTTTTGTCCGGTGTAATTTTTCCTCATCCGTCCAATCCACCCTACTATGCCCTGTGTCCCGTGTCTGTGTCAGTTTTCTATACCTGTCTTCTACCTGATCCACAAACTTTTTCTCTACACCTGATAATGAGCACGTCAAATTATGTCGGTGAGCATATGCTGTGTCCAATTCCAAAGACGGGATGAAGAACTTCCTAAGTCTATCCTCTGACTTATAGTAGTCATACTTATTCAAATGTTTGTAAGCTGGGACTTCAGGAAGCACTGCATCGTAATTGGAAAAGAAATACTCAAACTGATCTCTTTCATAGAATATACTAAGCAACAGACTACATGAAATTCCATACGTCAGTGGAAGGTGGTGATATCTAATACCCTCATCCACTGAAGCCAGCAACTGCATACACACATAACAATCCTTCGCATCCATCGCATCCACGTACTCATATAGCAGCTTGGCGTATGCATTAAGCTTAAAATCACTTCTAGACAAATCTACATGCAACCTACGACTTTCTTCTAATAGCAAAGCTCTGTTAGCTCCTATGTTTACCTCTTTTTGGCTAGGTGTAGTAGGTGTAGGTGTCCCTGGCACCCCCTGCACTGCTAGCTCGTGTGGAACGGTATATGAGACTATAATTACTATGATTATAGAAACTATCACAACCCCTATCAGTATGCCTACAATCATTTTAGATCTACGATTTGGATCTCCAACCTCCATGATTCCGAAAGTTCTCAAAAAGTTCTTGGTTTCAGCAATGAACACTCAAAAGTCTTTGTGTTCTCCACTCGTGACTTGCTTAACCAGCTCGAGCAACTTTGAAACCTCTGGAAATCCCCTTATCAGCCACAGTCTTATTTACATAGTCCAGAAAAAGACTTCCCTAGCCTTTGTTCCTCTTTGGTGGGAAGTCCCTAAGTTTACTCTTCTTCCACTCGGACCTAGGTTATCTTCTTCTTTAGACTTTTATTTTCACAGGTTATATTTCATCCATGATCAGATCATTAGTGAGCACTTCCAGAACGTGATACAAAAGTTCAAGACGCAGGATTATCATTTCATGTGAAGACGGCTCAAACCCAAAAGACGGAAATTCGAGTCGATGCAAAACCAATTGTCGGACTTTACTCAGAAGCGGGGGATTCGGAACGGTGAGGGTCAGTATTCCTTCGACTTCGAACCCTGGCAACAACAGCACCACCTTCACCACCACATTCGGGCTCTTGCTGACCACCTGCACAGACCTCAGCCTCCCCGTACTCACTACCCCCTGCATCGGTCACTGTGTGAGTCCACTCAGGGGTAGAGTATCTCCAGCAGGGTACTCTTGTTCTTTCTGACCTTCACCGACCCTCTTGAGTCTGATCTTCGTCGCTTGCTTCTGTTTCAGACGTTTCAGACACTGGAGCAAGATCTCTTTCGGGTGCCAACCTCAGATTCAGTCGTCTCTGTCTTTCAGGCCAACCTTCCTCAGTTCTGGTCGTTCTTCTGCCTTCCCCTGTTATACCCAGTGCACCACTTCCTCTTTCTGCTGAATCTGACTCTTCTCCACCCACTGCAGCATCTCTGTCTTCCGTGTCAGAGTCGAGGTTCGAGCTGTCGAAACCCCCTTCAGCTTGTTCTAGTGCACCACCAGCTGTGTCAGCGACCCTCACAGCTTGACTTGTCCTCTCATGTGGCCCTGCCACATCAGCTGGATTTTCATTTACGAGAGGAGCTGTTTCTTCCAAAGGTGCTGAAACTCTGCGGGTATGGGAGGCATGCACCCAGTTCGGCAATCCTCCGCACTTCACTGCTGTGTTCGTGACCAGTATCACCTGGTACGGGCCTCGCCACCGAATGTCCAGACAACTCTTCCTCACGTGCTTTCGGACAAGCACCCAGTCACCCGGACACAGGTCGTGGCACAGATCACTCGAGGCTGGAACAGCTGCCGCTTGGACCTGCTGGGACACAGAACGGACCACATCAGATAGTCCTTTACAATAATCGAGAATCAAGTCATCAGTGATGTTTATCAAAACTGTATCTGGTACTGCTGGCAACCGCATTGCCCTTCCCATCAGTATTTCGTGGGGGGACAACCCTGTCCTCCTATGTGGGACACTTTGCATGCTCATTAGCACGAGCGGCAAAGCGTCAGGCCACTTCAGGGACGTTGATGAACACATTTTTGCCATCCGGGCTTTCAAAGTTCCATTAACCTGTTCCACTATCCCAGAAGCCTCTGGTCGGTAACTGCAATGGAGTCTCTGATCAACATTCAATGCAGCACAAAGTAACTTCATGATTTCACTGTGAAAATGTCTTCCTCTATCTGATTCCAAAGAGGTTGGGATCCCGAATCTCGGGATGAGCTCTCTCAACAATAACTTAGCCACTGTGAGAGTGTCACACCTGCGTGTGGGGTAAGCCTCCACCCACCGTGAGAATACACAAACCAGCACCAAGATGTATCTCAATCCATTGCACTTAGGCATTTCCACAAAGTCTAACTGTATCCTATTGATGGGCCCTCCTGACCTCCCAATGTGACTCAAGGTGACTACTGTTTTCTTTCCAGCATTCATCTGCTGACACGTAACACACCTCTGACAAACCGTTTCAGCCATTGCACGAAATCGTGGGTTATACCACGTCTGTCTAAACACACGCATCATTGCATCTCTACCAAGGTGTGCCGGTCCATGTATCAGTCTCGCCATCGGGCTCAGCAGATTCTCTGGTAATACAGCTCTCCCATCATTGGAGACCCAAACATCCACATCCCCTCTTTCACACCCTGCTTTGATCCATCCCTCTCGTTCCTGATCTGAGACTTCATCCTGCAGTCGCTTGAGCTCTTCCCAAGTGTCTGCCATGGCCAACATCATGTTGAGCTCGGTTCTTTCTTGGCTCTCTCCTGTGAAACCTTCTGTAAATATGCATCCCTGTTCTGCACAGAAACGAGCAACTTCGTCCGCATAGTTATTTCCCAATGACACAAAATCCTCCCCCTTTCCATGTGCCGTACACTTGACAACTGCGATTTCCTGAGGACATTGCAATGCATCTAACAATTGTCTTACATATTCTCCATTCCTAATGGGTGAGCCAGATGATGTCAAAAATCCCCTCTGAGACCATAACTGCCCAAAATCGTGCACCACACCAAACCCATATTGGCTGTCTGTGTATATCGTGATCCGAATTTTATCAGCGGCCAAACAGGCACGAGTCAAAGCAATGATCTCAGCTACCTGCGCGGAGCGTACTCCTTCTAGGCAAGCAGCCTCAACCACCCCGGAAATGGTACATACAGCAAATGCTGCTCTTAGTTGGCTGACAATGTCTCTTAGGCATGAACCATCGACAAAGAAAATTTCATCTGGGTCAGTCAGTTGTTCATCGACAATGTCAGGTCTCGGTTTGGTGCAAAGGTCAGTCACATCAAGACAATCATGGTACTCACAATCTTCATCATCTGCATTCGGTATAGGCATTAATGTTGCAGGGTTCAAGACAGAGCACCTTTTCAGAGTCACATTCTCTGCGGCAAGTATGACTTGCTCGTACCTTGTTAACCTGTTATTCGTTAGGTGCTGAGTCTTAGTCCTGGTCATCAATAATTCAACCGAGTGTGGCACATATACAGTCAAAGGATGACCCATTACAATGCTTTCAAATCTTTCAATGCTGACACCTGTTGCAGCAATGGATCTTAGACATCCGGGCAACGCAGAAGCTACTGGATCTAGAGTAGCTGAAAAGAAGGCAACTGGTCTACGGACACCTCCATGGTTCTGAGCTAAGACTGCTAATGCACATCCTTCTCTCTCACAACAGAACAACGAAAAGGCCTTGTTGTAATCAGGCATTCCCAAAGCTGGGGCACTGCACTACTCCTCTCTCAGTTTTAGGAATGACATCAAGCACTCCTCGTCCCATGGTACCAGATCACTCACATCCTTGTGGGTAAGCCTCTGCAAAAGCGGAAAAGCTAGGTATCCACTGCCGGCAATAACCGACCATTCCCAAAAACATCCTGACTTCCCTCTGTGTGGTAGGCACTGCCATGTTCATTATTGCCTCAATTCGGTCTGGTGACACCTTCCTCTTGCCTTTTTCTAATCTGTGTCCCAAGTACTGTACCTCATTCAAACAGTACTGCAACTTATTTGGAGACACCTTGTGCCCGTTCTCTGCTAAATGGTTCAACAGGGCTACCGTGTCTATCCTGCAAGCATCTTCCGTTTCTGAGGCAACAAGCAAATCGTCTATGTATTGCACGAGAACTGAGTTCTGGGGCAATACGAGACTCTCAAGATTCTTTTTCAGGATCTGATTAAAAATCGATGGACTTTCTGTATACCCTTGAGGGATATGACACCATGTTAACACACGATTTTCCAGCCGAAATACAAAAAGAAATTGGATTTCCTCATGGAGCGGTATCGAGAAGAATGCTTGACACAAGTCAATGACAGTAAACCACTCGGCTTCGCATGGGTTCTGAAACAGTATCACTGATGGATTCGGTACCACTGGACAACAAGGGACAACTATCGTGTTGACCTTTCGCAGGTCTTGCACGATCCTGTATTTCCCGCTCGGTTTCTGTAGCCCCATAATAGGTGAATTACAGTGGCTACCTCTAATCTCTTTCAGAATGCCTTTTTTGATGAAAGTCTCGATTACAGGTCTAATCCCTGCGATCGTTTCAGGCGACAGATTGTACTGAGGCGTTCTAGGGAACTCAACATTCTGTTTCACCTCGATCTGCACAGGTTCAACCCCCTTGATTAGTCCTATCTCTTCTCCTGTAAAGTCCCACACCTCAGGTGACACGGTATCTCTCAAATCCGGTGGAAGTTCCTCCATGGTCACCATTGGATACAAGTCTATGCACAGATGCTGATTAGCAACTTTGAAAGTAGCATCATCATCTCTCGTCTGAACCTCCACTCCACTGGGCGTGCAATAAATCGTGCAGTTCAACTTGCATAACAGATCCCTTCCCAAAAGACAGACTGGACTAGTATCACACACCACAAACTGATGTCTGGTTTGGAAGGAGCCTATCCTCACTGGGATCGGTTCGGTCAATGGACTATTTATTCTTTTGTTCGCTACTCCAACAACTTGAATCGATTGTCCCGAGAGGGGAAGGTTGGGGACTACTGCTGATCTTACAGTAGACCGGGTAGCGCCAGTGTCAACCAAAAGTGTGGTAGGATGACCATCAATGTCTGCCTTCACAAAAGGTCCTCTCTGGTCTACCTCCAAGACTGCTCCAAGTGTGCAGTCTTCCTCCCCCCTCAGGCACCGTCAGGATAACGGGTCTGGGCTATACTCATCATACCCTTCGAAAAGGGGCATCTGCTGGTAAGTTCGTATCCCATTCGGGAGCCTCGGTGGCTGTGGGACCTGCACTTGTTGGTTATCCATCCCCCCTTTCATCGATCTGGGCCTCATAACAGTATTAACTACCTCCGTCACAGGTGCCTGAACCCCTTCTACCTCCTGCTGCACCTGGTTGGCTGGGTTCAAGGGGCACTCGCGCTTCCAATGCCTGATCTGATGACAAAGGTGACACGCAGTGGTCTTCTTCAGTGTCGCCACATCCACCCCCGTCTTGGGATCAATTGGTTTCCCCTTTCCCTGACCTTGCCCATTCTGGTTCCCTTGGTAATTTCCTTATCTCCTTCCTAGGGTCCCTCCACTAGGCTGGCCCTGAGCTGTCTGCATCTGAACGAGCATCAATTTGTCTTTTAGCTTACGATGCTTCGAATCCACCTCATCACTACAATACCTCGCATACCGCAAGATTTCATCTACCGGCTTGTTCTGCCAACAGATCAAATGGTGCTGTATCATGAGGCTGACTTCTGGTCTCAGACCCAGCACAAACTTTGAGACAAACTGTCCCAAATCCTTGGGGTCTAATGCATCCAATCCGCTATACTGTTTAAAAGCTTGCAAAAGTCTTTCATAATATTCATGCACTGTTTCTTTAGGTTCCTGCACAGTTCGGTCTATCTTAACCCAATTTATATCTTGAGGGGAAATCTTCAATTTCAACCATGTAATCACCTGCTCAAATTTTTTCATTACAAGGGGTGAGGGACCATTTGTGACAGCATCCCTTTCGGGTTCAGAGGTCGGCCACTCCACGGCGATTTTGCAAGCTGTCCACAAATCTCCCGGCACCACTATGTCAAACAAGGTGTTCAAGTCAGTCCACAGCACCTTCGAGATTTTAACAAACCACTCAACTTGTTTGTACCACTCTGCGGGTTTCTCCCTCAGCCGAGGAAAGTCATTTGTAAACGCAGCCAAATCACCTCTACTCCACGGTACATACACGTACCCTCCATTCTGTACTTCCCGTAAAGGAAAGTTTCCAACACCCGTCGCCCCCTCCCCCCCCGGAGGCGGCGTTTCTCCCTCAGTCTTCTTTGCTATTTTCTTCTTTGACCACCTTTCCTCCCATTTGTCCAACAAGTTCCATATCCGCATCCCTACAATCAGATCTTTAGTATGCGTCCTCAAACCTGTGATCCTTTTCTCCTCCAGCTCCTGATCACTATATTGTAACCTATGTGGTCCTTGCAATGTCTTTGTTTTATTCAGGTCTACCTCGTATCTGCTGTCTAATGCTGTCAATTTCTCATGAGCTATCCTAGCTTTCCGAGTCACATCTTTTGCTATGAAAAGCAGCTCATCTGACCCGTAAATTTCTATTCTTTCTAAAGGCAGACTTCCGCTAATCATTTCGTCTACCTCTGCTTTCAGCCTTACTACATCCAGCAACCTTGCCTGCACCGCACTCTTTAGTATTTCTCGACAAGCTGCGCCATCCCGCTCCTCATAGTCACTATTCTGTCCTTGTGACCTATTCCCTTCTATCGTACTTCTGGAACTTGGTCTCTCTTCCGTAATGCTTTGTTCCCTATCGCCTGGCATCCTATCACTTTGGTTTCTTACTGTTGGTGTCCACATCCTCAAAGCTGACTTAGATTCGTGCAAAGACCTTGGTCTGACTGGTCTCTCGTCCTCCTGTCTAAAAGAGGAGTCTGCAGTTGCTGGCAATGGCGTACTTGTGTCTAGTGGCCTTGGGAAGTGAATCACTTGTACTCCGAATCCATTCCAACTAACACTAGTTCCTTCCTCTCCTCTCGTCTGTACTGAACTTCCTTCTCTTACTCGGTCTGGGTCATATACCGGTACTATGGGGCCAATGGTAACTGGTACTGTCAGGGAGTCCGGTAATCGGGTATTCCCAATGGAAGGCTGTGTTGCCTCTCCCTCTGTTCTTGTGGAAATTCTTCCCACTACCCTCATGTTAGTCTGATTCTGTGTCTCATCAGTTTCTACTGCTGGAGTTGGTTTTCCCTCTTCTGAATCTGGACTAAATGGAGGTGGTCTCTCTGCTAGCAGCCTATCTAACAGACTGTCATCTGTATCACTGTCGTCCTCTTCAACTTTTATTTTCCCATTTTTTATTAGCAGTGGGTATAACCTATCTCCTTCAATCGTTTCTACTCTCCACCTTTTCTCCAGTGCATCCCACCTCGCATCTTGAAATGCCCTGATCGATTTCTTCACCCTTTCCTGGCTCTTATCTCTTTTCCTGTCATACGCTGCCCTAATCCATGCATGTACCGCCTCAAACTGTCTCGGTCTAGGCAGTGGTCGTAGAGAAGCCATTATAGTCTTTAGCTGGTACAACACCTCTAACCTGAAAGTGCCATAGCGTGGGAAAGTCAATTCTCCTTCCCCTTCTGTCATTTTATGCCAGTTCTCGAGCCAAATTATGGTATGCAATCCTACATTTGTAGCCATATAATGTGCCGGCGTATCCTCGGGAGGGGCTTCCTCTCCACCCCGAGTAACCACATGTCTGTCACCTCTGCAAAGTTCTCGTAAAACTTTAAAACATTTCATGGTAAAGCAGGTATCTGTTCGCACCCAATATTTTGTTTTTCGCTTCCTGATTCAACCCACCAATGCCAGCGCGGCTCACACCAACCGACCTATCGCAGCGCGGCACTGTCTGACGTCACGCTTCCTCCGTTCGCAGCAGTTCCCCTCCTTGCTAATTCTCTCGTTCTCGTTCGCACGTGTCCCAATCACACTCTGAAGCAATGGTCCGTCCTACCGAACAATTACCTCTCCGACTGTCAGTCTACCAATGACCAAACAGCCTCTCGAGATTGTTGACCTCAATCTGGCAACTGTCTGTCCGCGAAACGACCGGACAATCACCTCTGACACAATCGATAGGATTCAACCACTCAGTGTTCCACTCACAACAACCTACGACCAGCGTCGGTTATTCACACATTCACACATGTGCTCCCTATCTTCAGTGGGTTGATCAACGACGTCTCATGACCCCCACAACTTCTGGTCAACGATCTCAGTTCTGGGTGTCTTCTACACCACAATAATCAAATCTCTCGGTCCCGCGCGCGCTCACGGTCCGATCCTCAATCACACGACTCTCATTCCAACTCCACAAGACATCACACAACAATTAAACACTGCAATCTAACGAACATCACCCTTTTCATACTCACTCTACCACGAACTGCTACTTCCGCCGCACCTTCACTCTCCGTCAGGTTTCAGCGACCGCCGACGTCCTCCTCTTACAATCCACTGGATCACCATCACTCGGGCTCTATGGGGCAACATATCCCTTATCCTGATCTAGATCTCCCCTTACTATCAGAGGTAACCATCCTCTGCTACCAACTGATAACGCTGATCCTTATCTTATCTTATCTAAGGATCCTCAGGTCGCCAGGATCTTTTTACCTGCTGAATAGTGTAAAGGGAAGAAAATCTTTTTCAGTTATGCAATCATTTCTTTCCACTCTAGTTTTCCTACAAAGACCACTGACTCTGAATTCAGTTTCGTGGGTTTATTACAGCCAAGAATAACTGCACGTGCAAGCACCTCGTCACAAGGTTAAAGAAATATATGGGCACTAATACAAATAGCATCCTACGCAGAAGTCTCATCCGACTCAGGATGAGAAGAATTGCTAGCTCCAGAAGTATTAGGCAAGCAATAACAGCTCCAATCTCTATGTTATTCCTCATTTATCTATGAAAGCATAAAACCCATTAGCTGTCCCTACTCTACTTCTAAGATGACATACCTACTTAACGAATTTCCCAGGCAAGAGTAAGTAAAAGGTGTCAGCTGTGAAGACTTCCTAAGAAGTGCATTCACTTAGTACCTAAGCTCAGATTTTTGATGCTCCTTCACCAAATCCCTTTCTGCCCTTCTCTCTGGTCTCTCCTACCTCTTCTCTGCACTGCACCCTCGGGGCACTATCCCTAATACAAAACCCAATACAATTGAACACGCCTTTTGTCACGCCTCTTTGGCCAAGTCTTCTTTCTTATACTTTTCCATCAAAACGGTTACTTCATCTTGGACGGTTGCGATGACCTTGAGTCCCAGGCACCTTCTCCGCTGAAAGTATCATCCCTAAATTCCATTGCACTCCCATTTCCATGCCCCTCATCACTCTAACTTGTTAAACAAAGAGCCAGTCTTTAACTAACGAGGCATGTGTCCTTGCACCTGCAACAAAAGATACGTTCAACAGAAACCCTCTACTGTGCTAATTAAATCTAATTTCGGTGCCCAGAAAGCCTTTCCAAGAGAACCTTCTCTGCCTGCAAAATAAGCTAACATATGAATAAACAGGCCTTTCCTTGGCGTATATGCAGTCAGGCCTTTACACAATTTAAACACACAAATCTTAATCACTTCTATAAGCATTGGTTCATTACATTTCACATGCAAAAAGTGAACTACATGTGCAACTTAATATGGTACACGTTTAAACTACTGCAGCTCGATTATACATGGGCTGATTCATCTATGCATTATTTTACACACGATTCAATTAAGCATTACATTTGCATGATTAAATGGCACAATTACAATTCTTATTCATTCTAATAACTGCGGGTTATAACTACATGTTACTAGCCATTCATGGATATATAGCTGGATATATGCGGGTGCGTGCTATCAGTGATTATGATGCACCCCTACAATTTCACAAGAACATGGCGCTCTATCAGCAGCATGCTTTAAAATGTGTAAAAGAGGGTGATATATAAAACTACAAAACCAATTCAGGAGTAGGTGCCTGTAGCCTTGCTTAAGAATGCTGCATTTACTTACCGGAAATAGCATTCCTCTGAGTACTTCTCTCGCCTTGATGAATCACAAAGTGAGGCCCCTGTGCCTCCAATCACAATAATTCCCAACATAAAAAAATTTCCCCCACTCCTTAATGCCTGTTCCACACCAAGCCCAAACACCACCCGGTTGGACTGTCCAAAAGGGTGAGAGGGAGGGCCCGATTTATCACGCTGAGAGAAGGACTCAGAGTAATGCAATTACCGGTAAATAAATGCAGCATTACCCCTTCACCCCCTCTCCCCATGATGAATCACATAGTGAGATGTACCCAAGCCAAAAGAATGGACCAGAACAACTGCACAGAATATGCAAACACAAGTTTAATCCATAGGCAAAAAACTGCTTACAACACAGAACCAGAACTTTGGAACCCAACAAATTTGGAACCTCTGGACCCTGGACTACCCAATAATGAGTCACAAAGGTAGAAGGAACCACCCATGTGGCAGCACAACAAATCTCCTGCAACGAAGAACCCTGCATCTCAGCCATGGAAGCAGACATGCCCCCAGTAGATTTCTCCTGGATCCCCAGAGGAGATGACAGACCACACTGCTTATATGCCAGCATAATCACAGATCTGATCCACCTGCTCAGAGCCTTCCGGACGGGACAAAATTTCACAAATGATGCGGAGGGGACTCGATATTCCTTCACCCAGTTCAGGTAGATCAAAACTGCCCTCCGCACATCAAGCAAATGAAGTGTCACCTCCTCAGGAGACTTAGGAGATGTAGGATCGGGAAAGAACACCAGAAGAATTACTGAAGTGAAACATAGAATTCATTTTGGGCACAACCGAAGAACAATCCTGTCCTCAAACAGCCAAAAGAAAGGGATAAACAAGACAGAAAGCTCAGCTCCCCCAAGTTGGCAAGCCGAAGTCACGGCCACCAGAAAGAACACTTTTAAGGTCGGAAGACAGAACCCCACTGAAGACAATGGCTCAAACAGGGGATGCGGGAGAGCCTGCAACACCAACTGCAAATCCCAAGGAGGACACACCACCTGCGGGACTGGATGAAGATTTGAAAAACCCTTTAAGATCCTGGAAACTAGACCATGATCGTCCACCAGACCACCCCAAGGAACCGGAAAGCCTTAACAGCCGCCCACTGAACTTTGAAAGTGGCAGGACTAAGGCACAACTGAAAACCATCCTGAAGAAACACCAGCACCTGAGGGAGAGAAACAAAGTGGAACCAAACTCTTCCGCTCACACAAAGTCTGAAACGTCTTTCAATACTGTGCATAAGAAGACCTGTTAGACAACCTTCTGGAAGCCTGCACAGAAGAAGAAACAGAAAAACGAGAGACCCTGCAACATCAGGCCCCCCCGTTCAATCTCCAAGCCGTCAGCTTGAGTTTCGCCAATCACTGAACCTGGAGACATGGAAACCACATGGGAGACAGAACCAAACTGGAGCATTCACTCCAGACCCACCTTCATCTTGATCAGATAGAGTGGGGCTATGACGGAGCCACCAGAGCAACCCGAGCCCCCACCCTCCATACCCAAATCACAAACTTCTGGATCAATGGAAGCGGAGGGGAAGCAAACATCAGGTCCCCTGGCCAAGGACATGACAGGGCATCCACCCCGAGGCCAGTTCCTAAGAAAGAAGGGCATTACAATGGCTCTCAAACAGATCCACTCGGGGGCGACCCCACAACTGTCACACCCTGGCAAACACCTGGGGAGAAAGACTGGAGTCCTGAAAGGGTGGAATCTCCTTGCTCAGGCGATCTGCCTAACAACTCAGAACTCCCTAAATGAAGATGGCCCTGAGGGAACCTACAGTTGACTGAGCCCACATGAACATTTGCTCTGCAATTGCAGACAAAGACAGAGATTTTGTGTCCCCCCCTGTTGATTGGCATAGGACTTGGCAGTGGTGTTGTCTGTCTGAATGACGACGTCCTTGTCCTTCAGCTGAGGGGAAAAGTGAAGGAGGGCCAGATGAATCACCTCCAGTTCACTCCAGTTGGAAGATCGAGCACTCTGGCACACATTCCGCAGGCCCCTGACCTGGAGAGCCCCTAACCAGGCCCCCCAACCACACTCGCTGCCATCTGTAGTAATGACCACCGAGTCTGGAGAGTACAAGGAAATCCCCTTCAGGACGCTGGATGGAACCAGCCACCAGCCTATGCTCCCTCTTGATTGCCTCTGTTACAGCAGTAAGGCATGACAAATCGTGCACAATGGGGGCACACTGCCTCAGAACGAACCTCATGAGAACATTGAGGTGCCACCGGGCCCAGGGTACCAAGAAAAATGTGGCCGCCAGATCCCCCTGCACCCTCATCCAGAGTGAAACTGCCTGAACAGGTGCAGACAACAGCTCCTGCAGATGAGAATGAGTCCAGCAACGTCACAGTGCCCAGATCCGTCCGTAACCAGGTCCCAGTGATAATGAGAACGTGAGTCGGAACCAGCTGCAACTTCTTCTCCTTCACTAAGAAGCCATGAGATGACAGAAGAGCTAGCACTATCTCCACATGTAAACAAGTCAGGGGAAGAGACACCCCCTTGACTAAACAGTTGTCTAGATAAGGGAAGATGGAAACTCCTTGCAGATGAAGAACAGCCATCAGGGGAGCCAACACTTTGGTAAATACTTGTGTAGTGGACTTCAGTCCTAATGGAAGACCTCAGAATTGGAAATGCGTTGACTCCACAGTGAACCTTAGACCTCTTATGACTGATACATGAACAGGAATGTGGAGGTACGCATCCTGAAGATCGATTGTCACCATGAAGTCCCCAGGAGACACCAGAGGAATGAGCTGCTGTTAGGACAGCATCTTGAAGGGATGGACTCCACCCATTTGTGGAGGTACTTTAGATCCAACACAGGCCGAAACTCTCCAGATACCTTCTGCACCAGGAAGAGGATGGAGAAAACCCCTTGACTGACCTGATTTGGCGGCACAGTGATGATCGCCCTTTTCTCCAACAAGGCAGTGACCCTAGCTCACAGAGCATCCTTCTTCACAGGGTTCCTTGGAAAGGAAGTAGGGATGCACCCCATATTGGCAGAAGTAGAGACGAAGTCGATACGATATTCGTTCTGCACGATGCTCCTCATCCACTGGTCTGAGATGGATAGCACCCACGAGAGAAGAAATTCTGCCGCGCACAGGCCTTGAATCCACCAGAGTGACAGTCAGGACCGCTGGCTAGAGGGCCCTGCCTTGGATGGAACATCCTGCTGCTTGCCTCACCTAGGCTGAAACCTCTTCCTATGGAACGAATAGGATTGGTTGTCCTTATGAGGATAATCCCTGGTCTCTCTGGCCTCCGATCAATTCCAATTCTTCACTGACTTGTTGGAAGATGACCTGTAGGACCAGATTTGCTTCTTATCCTTAAATGATTCCTGGATCAGACCATCCAAACATTCCCTGAACAACTTAAGAAAAGAAGACTTCTCAGCCAAATCCGTCTTTCAGTCCCGCAACCAGAGGTTTCATCTAGCCATGATGGCCGAGGAGGATGCCACTGAAGCCACCTTAATGACATCTGCCTACATCAGTCAGGAACTTCGCCTGTTGAACTATACGGATCAGCACATTCGTCACACTCGAACCCTCCTGCACAGCTTCCGCCAGAGCCTCAATATCATTAACCAAGGATTGAGAAGCCAAGGCCCCATAGGATGCCACTCTGAGAAACAGGTTAGAGGCAGTGAAAGGCTTCTTCAGGCCACCATCCAGCTTGCGATCCACCTGATCCGAAGTGAAACAGTCATCTGGATTTAATGAAGAGCGACCAATGAGAGGTGACAGAATGTGGCAATAGGTTATCCCCCTCTTCCAAGGCATAGGATTTTGGAAGAAAGAGGGCAATCCAGCTATGTTCCGGCTCAGACGAAGATCTGAAGATCGCCTCTTTAATCTTGAGGTGTAATGGCAAAGCCAGAGCCCAGGCTTAGCGAATTGTCCAAACAGATCCTCAGCAGCCACTGGAGGCAGCACCATGCCCAGATTGTCTGTGAAATACGCCAGAATGTCCACCAGTTCTCTCTGGATATGAACTTCATGCCAGGCACCCACATGTCTCTCTGGCTCCGAGACATCAGATGATTCTGGATACTGATCCTCATCCAGCAGGGCTGAAGTACGTTTAGCCTTACGTTTGGCAGGCAAGGCTGTAACGACAGCAGCATCAATCCTTGCTTGTACTTCCAAGGCTGACAGGGACAGAGAAGCACCAGCCAAGGCACCACCAGACCTCAATGCAGGCACATCCTGGTGATAATCACTCCTCTCCTCAGAATCAGGGGACTGTGACCTTCTCCTCTTCGTGGTATGTTTCTCCATTGTAACAAAACAGTAACCTATAGCCAAAACATACTCCAACATTTAGTACCAAAAAGTTTGCATTGGATAAGGTTCCCTCCAAAACTCCCAACCTGTAAGAAATGCTCAACAATTGTCAAGCTAATCCAATGTCTACCTGTAAATACAATAACCAACAGGTAATCAAAAGTAGAAAAAAAATGCAGAAATGCCGCCATAAGACACATTTTCCCCCAAAGCAGTTCATAGAAAGACCGCTGTGTGTTCACTTTGAAGCAAGCTGCTCTTTCAATTGCCGAGAAGTCTCAGGGGCAGATTTATGACGACTGGCGCATCCCTGCAAGTCAGCAGGCATGCACCAGGTAAGATGCGTCACGCAAGTTTACCCTTGCGCCACCACAGATGCGCCGCATTTACAATGCAGCGCATCGTGGCGCGAGGATAAACAGATGCGTGACGCATCTCCCATCGGAAGGGTGGCGCATTGCTGGAGTCGTGTCGAAAGCGCGATGCAACTCCAGCAATCTCGTGGCCTGCCCATACATGACGTGGTGCGTCACGCCTTACGCCTGCTTCAAGCAGGCACAAGGTTTTGACGCAGCGGCTTCGGAAAAGTGACTGAGTGGAATCTTGTAGATTTCACTCAGGCACTTTTCTGAGGCTTTACTGCGCCGGAATGCCCCCCCCCTGCCCCGGAACGCCCACATGAAACCTGACGCAGGTTTCATGTGGCGAAGGCTTTACAACGTGACGCATCTCCCTAGATGCGTCACGTTGTAAATAGGGCGCAACGTGGCGCATGGTTTACGCCGCCGCTGCGTCACAGAAGTGACGCAACGGTGGTGCAAAAAGTGGCGCAAGGGGCTCGTAAATCTGCCCCTCAGTCTCCCTGGCAACAAAGACACACACACCCAGCCGCAGGAGGAAAGCACTGCATACCTCCGGCCAAGCAAGACGAGTAAGAGGATGAATGCTCTGATCTGCCGCTTTGCAAGTAGACGAGCACCGCTCCCTTATAGCCCTGACTTATGACTTACCACATACCAGTTCCTGAAGCAAGCCTCACACGTCACCAGATCCGTCAGGAACTGCCGAGCCAGAAGAGATGGCTCCTCAGGCCAGGCATTTGTCGACATAAATGCAAGGCTGCGAAATTAAGTTTTTTTGAGAGGTACTTGAAGGAACTGGAAGAAAAATCATAATTTTAGTAACAACGCAGAGATGCTGATTTTATTATAGACAGGGAAGCGCAGGGTCCCAACCCGTTAATAAACATTGACTTGAACACTCTTTACTTTTCTTCCAGACATAGTCCATCCCGACCTGAACTTAAAAAGTAAATGTTCACACTCGATCCCTGAAACAAACCCAGACCAAATTTTGTGTAATTTTGGGGAATTTCTCACAGGCTTGCTTACTAAAGTCTTTTATTTGTTGTTTACTGGTAAACGGAGACTAAAGTAGATATGGCACATAATATGAGTCTCTGGTCTTGACATATAGGGCCTCATACGATGGCGGTGGGACCTCCACTGACAGGACATCAGTGGCGGTCCTACCGCCGACAGCACTTTGGTCTGACTGTCGCATTACAATGCTGGTGGTCGGACCCTTGTCTGTCGGGGGACGGACCGCCGCCTCTGCCAGGATCGGAGATCTCAACTGGGTGGCGGTCAGAATCATGATCCGGAATGGAGTCGGTGCCAAAGCAGGCACCGACGTCGGGATTACAATGTCCCTTTCAAACAGCCTTTTCATGGTGGTCCGACCGCCATGAAAAGGCTGTCGGAAGGGAACTTCCGGGGCTACAAATAGGGCCCCTGTCTTTCTTGGGCCATCTCACGTAGTGCCCGTACTCACATCCATGCATAGTGTTTCATGCACCATATGGTGCATGGCACACAGTGCATGGATGTGCACAAAGTGCTCTTTTACACTGCGGCTTGTGCTGCGGCCCTTTTCCTGGGCTGCAGCACAAGCCGCCGTGCTAAAGAGCACTTTCCAACTGCCAGCCCGGCGGTCCTATCCTAATGCGGTGGTCGGACCGCCGAATGCTTGTCGGGCAGTCTCCTGACTGCCGCGATAGTCGTTGGTGGTCGGACCGCCGACATCAAAATAAGTTCGAGTAGAGGCGTTCATTCAGTTATCATCACAACTTCTACAAACTCCTCACCTTTAATGAATTCGATTTTCCCAATAAAAACACTGAAAATAGATTCTATTTTTAAAAAAAATTTATTTATTGAGTTTAATATAGCGGTCACATCAGAGCGCTTCACAGTATTAGCACATGCAGCATATGTTTAAGATACATTTAGAGTAAATAGGGATACACAGTGACAAAGTAATGTGATACATGGGAAAATTGCATAGGCGGCAACTACGCAAGCGACATTTGACGTTAATACAGATACATGGTGAAAGAAAGTGACATGGTGTACAAGGACAATAGGTAAGACTGTCAATACAATTTTTAGGTAGTTACGGTACACAAAAATACATATCGCTTTACAGAGCACAGCGGCAATTGCACAAGATTGCCAAAGGAGTAAAACTTTTAAAAAAGCACATAGTAACAGCAAAAAATGGCAAAACAAGATGAACAGTAGTAACAATGGACAATATCGTTCAGAGGTAGCTGGGATAAGGCCTCTTAAGGATGAGGGGAATTCCAGGCACAGTTTTTCCCAGGATAGTGGCGCACAGATTTATTTAGAGGGTGCAAGGAGGGAACCTGCGGTCTAGTCCAGTTCTTTTTGAAGTGTGGGAAGAATTTATTTCCCCGCAAGTTCTGGGGCAGGGAGTTCCAGATTTTGGAAGCATTCCCAGAAAAGGAGCGGGTGTGAGATTTCTCTCTCTTAAATTTTGGAGGAATCAAGAGTAGACTGTTTGAGCTCTGTAAGGTCTCTTTTGGCTGGCTTTTGATAGTTTAATTGTGAGGTAGATTGGTTTTTCAGCATAGAGCGCTTTGTGAGTTATGAAGGCGGCTTTAAATATGAACCTAGCCTCAATTGGCAGTCAGTTGAGTTGTTTGAGGGTAAGCGAGATGTGATCAAAGAGCCTTTCCCCTGATATAAGTCTGGCCGCAGTGTAATCAGGAAGCAAAACAAGAAGGGATGAATGAGACTCAAAATTAAATTATTGTGTCTTTATTATTTAGACATGATTTTTAAACGTAACTTTCAGAAAATCTTGATTTTAATGATCCCCGTATGGACTTTAACAGTTGTCCGAGCCTACTTATCTTTGACCCAAACTAGGTAAATGGAAGCAGGCGGACCTCGATAGCAATTGATGCTGAAAAAGGTGAAGTCATGGTGATACTGACCCTTATTGAAACTACTCCATCCTCATGTTACCTCTCAGAAACTAATCTGTTTCCTAAAATAAAATTAGAGGAACATTTTAAATTTATACTCCGGAGGTTTATTACTACAGAAGATTTACAGTTTTTGTTGAACTCATAATTTTATCAGGAAAAATAGAGGTAAAGAATCAGGCAGTCTGCAATCAGGGAGACACATTACTAGATAGCATGTTGTAGAAAAAAAATATGATCTGTAAGTGGGATGATAAGTAGATCCTTGCGTACAGTTAAAAACATAATTCCAGTAGAAATGTAAAGGCAGCTGACAGCCATAAAAATTTTTAAAAATCACTACTTCCCAGGCATTCAAATGCCATTTGAATTAATTCACCTTTTTCCCCAGATATCACCACCATAGTTTTCTCCAGATTGATTTTAAGCGAGTTCTGTATACTATATGCTGCTAAGGAATCTAATTTTTTGTGATAGTCTGCCAGATTTATCCAGCTCGACCTGTGCCCAATTGTCGGTATCTAGTGCTTGGAGTGCGCTAAGAAGGTCATTCAGGAGCTTCCAGGTCACAAGTTTCCTTACCATAGAAGTCCCCTGTCTACTGTATCGAAGGCTGTTCAAAAATCTATAAAACAGCACAGCCTTTGATTTACTTCCAGGGTCTTCCGTATGATGGAAATCATTACTGGAATTCGGGGACCCCCACTGAGTCACTATTGGAAATTGTTTTCAGGTTCAAATTATAAAAATTGCTTAGGCCGGCTAAGCAATTTTTATGATTTGAACCTGAAAATAATACACAAAAACACAAACAAATGCTCAACTATTTAAATACTTTGTTTAACTCACAATCAAATATAGAAAGTGTTCACATATTCAATTTTCTTCTTTATTTGTATATTCTTTATTAAATTAAATTAAATTAATATTTAATTTTGTAAAATAGTCGCGTACCTCCTGAGTAGGCCTTGTGGACCCCCAGGGGTCCTCAGACCACAGGTTAAGAACCACTGCCCTAGATAACTTTACATTAAGTTCAAGCAGTACCAAAAATTCTAAGGTCAAGTACGCAACACAATTAAACTCCCAGGCCAATTTAAAAACAGAGAGTAAAATGCAATCATTAAGAAAACACCAAACAAAATAGGTTATGGGGAACCGGAAATGTGAAGTTTAAGGGCAAAAAGTGCCTAGAGAAAGTAAAGCACCATTGTGAAATCTTAGTTCATGGTTAACCAGGACCTGGGTGGGATTTCAAGCCAACAGTGAAGGAGCAGAAATGGGATACATAAAGCATGCCGGCCTGGTCAAAGCTTCTGCCTTCTAGCTTAGTTTCTGTTTTTGGAAGTCAATATCTGATGCCAAAAGTCTCTCAAAGATGGATATGTTGTTGCGGAGCTCATGCTGAATTTGTTAGTTTTGGTGCTCTCAGTGGAGCAAAGCCAGAATTCTTAGCCCACAAGATTGCTTTGCCACAGGGATTAGGGTGACCAAGTGGCATGGGTGCAAATTCAGGACGGTGAGTGTAAAAATTCAGGACAAAATGTCAGGACAAAATGTCAAAATTCAGGACAAAACATTAGGACAAAAGGTACATTTTACAGACACATCAGAGGAGGTCGCACAATAGTATATAGGTAAGTAAATAGACAACCACATAAGTACAAGTCAAAATCCGTTTTTATTAGGTTGAGACAATAGTGAACTTTGCGTTTTTCCAGTATGCATGCAGCTTTGAGCAACTGTGCAGATCTTTGTGTGATTTCATATGATCATAATCTATTTATATGGTTACTGCACTGGGTTGTCCAGGCTGATATTTTGTTTACAGTTCATGTGTGGTGAGAGAAGTGGTCAGAAGATCTGCTCAGATGGACTTTGTTACTAGCATCTCATATTTGAGTGCCATTGTGAGATGTAAAGTGGCACGCATAGGATGTAGCTAATTGGGACCTGCAGTGCTGGACTAGAGTGCAGTCCTCCAAGTGGCCAGCTTTCTGTGTCAGATCGCTTTAGGTATTCCATTTCTGTTCAGCTGGTGATGACTGGTATAGGGGCTGGTACAGTACTGAGTGATGGATAAGACCCATAGCGGAGAGGTCTTGTGTGAGAGTAAGAGCATTAAGCAGTAAAAGGGAGTTATTAACCAGCCTGCATGAGCTATAATTGGCTGCACACTGCTGAGTGTTATGGTATTATTATGGGTCAGAGCGGTTAAGTAGGACTTGACATTACTAAATCATGCCCTGGCTAGTCATATATCAGCCCCCTTATTTTATCTGGATACTGGAAATAGTATACTGATTGGGCGGTTTCATTTCGGGGAGCTGTAAACTGCAGAATCTCATTGATGCACAGAAGTGTGCTACAGACTAGAATCTGTATACGCTGTTGAGGCATTATTGTAGGGCAGAAGGAGGTACTGTCTTTTACATACAGGACATTTTCTATTCAAATGGAAGCAAAATGACAACATGCAGTTTTACTGATAAATCTATAAAGCGCACAAATACTGTGTGGAAATGTGGTTTCAGCAACATGTATCATTTGAACATCACCAAGTAAAGTGCCTTGATTGTTTAGATCCTAATAAATCTCTGTTCCCAGCACACTTCTGCATTTCAAACAAGTGGTCCATTTGTGGTTTTCTAACTGCTTATATGTGTGGAAACATTTGCACCAGGGGCCTAACACAGGACCCCGCAGGCCCCGCGCTGCGGGGGGGGGCCCCCAAGCTCCAGGGGGCTCCCTCAGCACAGCACTCTGGCTGCATAGCTCCTGATTGTGCCCGGAGGGGGCCCCTCCACGTGCCTTGCAGGGAGGCCCCTTCAAGTTTCGTTACGCCTGTAGGAAGGTGGAATCTGACTATATGGTTGCCCCCACTTTTTTTATGGTGTTTTGCTGGTTTATGACTTAGTTGGACTGGGATCCTGCTATTCAGGGCCCCAGTCTATCTGCTTTCTCTGTAAAATGGTTTCCATGTGCCTTAGGCACATCACTGATTGGGATCTGGAGTGCCCTTATAAGTCCCTACTATATGGTATACTATGTACCAAGGGCATAGGTACCTCAGAGGCCTGCCAGGGGCTGCAGCATGTATTATGCCACCCCTGGAAGGCCATCCAAACTGACACCACAGGTCTGCTACTGCAGCCTGGGTAAGGAGGTGCATGCACCCCTTACTGTGATCTAGGTTACCTATATCACTAAATACATACACACATATAAACCTATAAGTCACTCCTAAGGCAGGCCTTATCAATCCTAAAGGCAGAGTGCGTGGTTCCTATGTGAGAGGGTGCCCCTGCATGAGCAGGGCCCCTCTGCAGCGTTCGGAGACCATCTCTGATGCTGTTTGTAGTGCAGCCTGACCATATACTCTTAAGCGCATTATATCCTCGCGGTAAAATGCTAACTTTGGAATGGCTGCACCTAAACATGTCGTGGTTGGTGTCAAACATCTTGGAATACTACCCCCCCGCCAATCCTGGCGGCGGGGGTAGCATTCCACCCTTCTAGAGGGAAAGACATGTTAACTCTGACTAGTCCGGTAACTTCTTTCCAGAGCCCTGGCATCACAAAATGGATGCTGCTGCCACAGACACGAGTCTGGCCTCCTGCTGCTGGACGAAACTCCGGCAGGGGAGGCCTGGACAATAGGTTTCCTGTCCCAGGGAGGTGTGACCACCTCCCCAGACAGGATAATGTGTATTGGGACTGGGCGGGAGCACTTTCGGGTGCTTTGAAGTCCTGCACTGGGGGCACATTTGGTGTCCCTGTGCATACCCCAGATCAAACCGGATCAGGGGCTTGCAGCCCCTGCTTTGGTGCGAACTGGACAAAGGGAAAGGGGTGTAGCCACCCTCTGCCCTGACCCACCCATAGGTGGGGCCACAGAGTAGTCCAACCCCTATCTTTAGTATAAAGGTAGGAACCCAGTCCTTAGGACTTTAGATTATCCCTGGACGAAACTCTGTAACTGAATCCTGGACCTTCGACGCTCTACTCACGATTAGAGGATAGAAGAATCTCCCTTGGGGTCAAGGAGTGACTCCCCTGCTTGGCAGGCACCAAAGAAGCATCTGTCTGGTTCGCATTTCTGAAGCTCCCGTCGGACGCCGAAGTCATCGCATCACCAGAGGTAGATTCTCAGACTTCCCCGAGGCTACCCTGAGTCCCCAGCAAAGCTGAGGCCCGTGGCTATCGTGGGTGACTTGAGACCGTGACCCCTGGACACTGAGCACATTTGCAAGTGCATCCTCTTCTGGGTCTCCCAAGAAGTCGTGCTTTGGGCTCCGAGTAGCCCTAGCCTCCAGCACCACCTGCACCGAAGATCACTGGCCCCCACTCCACGAGTGTCCTGTAAGCCAGATCCACGTGCGGCGTCACGAGGCTCCTTCGCGGTCGCTAGCCCGTTGGCTAGTAGCCCTTAACGAAGGCCAATCCTTTTCTAACTTGGCATCCTGGTTGCTCCAGGCCTGCCCTCACTTACCCTCGCTGGGTGAGTTCCACAGACCTTGCTGGTCTGCACCATCGACAATCTACATCTTCACCGAGACTTGCCGTTGCCAAGGCTTGTTGGGTCCAATCCGGTCGCCGACACCTCAGCACTCGACAGACATCGTGTACCAGCCCGAATCCTGCTCCTGGTTGCCGACAACGCCTCCTGGACCTCGTGGCTGAAGAGTCAAGACGACCGTCAACGCACCTGAAGCACTCGACATCGGTGGGCATCTGTCCATCGCCTTCCTGGTCACTGGCTAGTGACCCAGACTCTGTCCCCTCTGCTTTCAGGTTCTTCAGAACTCCGATCCACTCTTGGATCCACCCGGACACTTTTCTCTTGGCCGCCAGCAGCACTTTGCAGCAGATCGCCATTCGAATCGACGATGAAACCCGACCCCGAAAGGCACCTATGCACCCGGCTTCCCTGGGTGAGGTAACACGAGTACTCCGGTGCTCCCGTGGGTAGAGACTCTTCAAAGTCCTAGATCTCAAAGGGTTTTGTCCTAGTCCTCTTTTAAGGGTCCCTTTTCTCTAATTTCCCGATCCCGACTTTCTCCATAGAAGTCAACGGCGTATCGCGGTTGTGTATTTACACTGCATGCGTCTCCCGTAGGTCCCCTGTGTCACTACCTTGGGTGGTTCCTTGTGGTCCAAGCACTTCTAGAGGCTCTAGGCCTAGTGTCTAGTTCAGTCGTGGTTCGCATACCACTTTATTGGTATATGGTTTGGTACGCCCCTAGGGCCCAAACGTGTATTTGTGCTATTACTGTGATTTAATAACTTCTAACTTATGTACTTCGAACTCTAGCCTCATAAAGAGACTAGAGGGGTGTGTTTAGCAATAAATACATATATTTTGAATATATACCTGGTGTGGTGCTCTTTCATTTGATCACTCAAGAGATTATAGACTGGTAAAACAAGCTGCTTTACATTCCTTCAAGACTTAGCCTGAAGGCTGCTCTCCATAGCTACCACTAGGATAGCTTTCAATAAGGTTGTCTTTAACCTATCTCCAATAAGGGGTTGTTTGGACTGGTGCAAGGTGCCCACTATAATTAGTGGACAGCATATGCCAGGCCAACTTCTCACATTGGTGGCAGCGGTGGGATTCCAGCTTGCTATTGTTTTACCAGATAATCTCAATTGAACTGATCAACTGAAAACCACTAAAGGTACCTAAGGTACATATAATTTAAGCTTAGAATACAGTAAGTTCTACTGAACTTAGAGTTGTGTGTTAAGGGATAGCACAACCCTTTCTACAACTCAAGAGAGTTTAGTAGGCCACACTAGAGTAGGTAGTGCATACACCACACCACACTAGTAATGTCTTTAAGGGTAGGATCTAAAGAATCCTTGCAGGAAGCCATTGAGCTTCCACCCTCCAAGTATGATACACTCCCATTCTTGGAATTGAGAGCTTTATGCAACTTGAGAAAAATAAGGACATGCCAAAGCCCCACCACCCAACACCTCGAGGAGTTGTTGGTGGCTTATGACCTTAGTAAGCCCTTGGGGACTGAAGGGGTAGGAGCTGAGGGTGGGGCAGAGGAAGAGGACGAGGCCAGGGGTACCAATACCCCCAGCCCCCCCTCTGAAACTGGCCAGGAGGGTGACAATGACCCTGACCTGGATAACCCAATCCCTCCTGTGGAAGATGATGAGGATGATCAGAATGATGCCCTCTTTGTCCCCCAGGAAGGATTAAGAGTGTGCCCAGGAAGTCTAGATCTCCTTCTCAGGAGTCTAACCACTCTGGCACCTCCATAGGGAGCTCTATCGCCTCTCACAGGAGGGAATCCTCTCATGAGAGAAGAGACAGACTGGTCCAGTATGAGGAAACTCAGCTGGAAATCAGAAAAAGCAATTGGCTTTAGATAGGGAATCCCTAGATCTCCTTAGAGAGAGAAGAAAGTTGGGACTAGAGTCCCATGGTGGCAGCCATGTCCCTAGAGACAGGGAAAGGTCCTATGACCATAGGAACCTGAGCAAGATTGTCCCTCCCTACCAGAGTGGGGATGACATCCACAAATGGATAACTGCATTAGAGAGGGCCTGTAAGGTACAGAAGGTCCCTCAGGAGCAGTGGGCAGCAATCTTGTGGCTCTCCTTTGCTGACAAAGGTAGAGATAAGCTCCTCACTGTTAGAGAGGAGGATGCTGATAATTACAAGGTCTTGAAGAGTGCTCTTATTGATGGGTTTGGCCTAACCACTGAACAGTACAGGTTGAAGTTCAGAGACACCCAAAAAGCACAGACTCAAGACTGGGTAGACTTTGTAGATTGTGCTACAAAGGCTCTGGAAGGTTGGATACATGGCAACAAAGTGCATGACTTTTTAGGATTGTACAATTTGATTATGAGGGAGCAGATCCTTAATAATTGTCAAAACCAGCTTTTGCACCAGTATCTGGTGGACTCTGATCTGACCTCTCCCCAAGAATTGGGAAAGAAGGCAGACAAATGGGTCAGAACCAGAGTAAAAACTAGAAATCAGGGTGGTGACCAGAAGAAAGATTCTACTAAGTCCCAAGAGAAAGGTGGGGATAAATCTAAGGATAAGTCCCCTACAGGGCCCCAAAATTCCTCTTCTGGGGGTGGGTCCCAAACTCCTTCCTCTCCTGAAAAGAAACCATATTGCCATGTCTGTAAAAGCCTGGGCACTGGAAAACTGATCCCAGTTGCCCCAGGATTGGCAATAAAGAAAATGTTCCTCCCACAACTACTACCACCCCTCCTGGTACTACCAGTAGTAATCCTCCAGTTGGGAGTAGTGCACCCAAAAAGTTGGGTGCTTTTGCAAGAGGAACAGAGGTGAGCCCTAGTTTAGACAGGGACCCCTCAACAGACTCCTCTGACTCTGATGGTGGTATAGGATTTGCCACCTTTACCATGGGTCCCACAGCGTTGGGCAGGTACAGATTGGAGCCAATAATTAATGGTCAGAAAGCTGTGGCATTTAGGGACACAGGGGCTAGTGTCACCATGGTGGCAGGGAAACTAGTCCCCCTCACCAGTTTTTACCTGAGTTTAAGTACCAGGTGACCAACATTGATGGTGTCAGAACAGATCACCCCTTGGCCATAGTCAATCTCAGCTGGGAGGGGGTCACAGGCCCAAAGAGAGTGGCAGTGTCCCCCACCTTACCTGTAGATTGCCTGATGGGCAATGATTTGGAAATTTCAGCCTGGGCTGAAGTTGAACACCAAACCCATCTTAGGATGTTGGGCGTCCCTGTAAAGGTTAGTGGGGCTGTGATGGCCACAGCCCCAGCCCAAGAATTTGGAGAGATGGAGCCTGAAAGAATGGCCCACTCTCCCCAAAAGAGAGCACAAGGGTTGAAGAAAAGTCTTCTTCCCCCAGACAGTAGGTAAGGGTCAGCCTCCTCAGGGAACTGACCCTACCCCTAGTGAAGGAACTGCCACAGAGGTAGTCAGGCCTGGCCACACCCCTGATGGCAGAGGACCCTTCCAAGGTGGTACCCAGTCTGGAGCAGGTAACCTGCCCCTCTCTACCCTGCCTCAGTCAGCCCAGGGCTGCAGAGGTCAGGGAGGTCAGTGGACCCCCAGGGCCCCCTGTCCAGAGGAACCCCCCATCAGCAGATTAGGGGCACCCAGCCTAGTAGCCCTAGCCAGGTGAAAATTCCTCTACACACTGAGGGATCCCCCATACCTTTATGTAGGGACCTCCCCAGAAGGACTCTGGTAGGCAAGGGCAAACCTGGGACCAGAAGGTTCCAAACCTGCCATGTCCCTCCAGTAGTCCATCCAAAGGGACCCAACCCCCAGCTGTAGGCAGCCAAAGGTTGACCCTTAGAGCAAAGTGCAACTCAGTCATGGAAAGACAGGCATACATGGTGACCAGTGATCTGAGGAAGCTGAGGCCAACATTCCTAGGGCCTCACTTCTCTACTCAGACACCTCACCAGCCTTGTACTTTACCTAAGCACACCACAGGTAGTGAATCCCCATGGTGGAGACCCTCTCATACCCTTAGGGTGAGGGATTGCTTAGTGGACCATAAGACAGGGGGCAACCATGCTAGTGCAGGTGCTTCCTTATATGACCACTTAGTCAATGAAGGCTCAACTGGCCAAGGTTAGCCTTATCTCCTTTTGTTTGGGGGGGTTATGTAGGAAGGTGGAATCTGACTATATGGTTGCCCCCACTTTTTTATGGTGTTTTGCTGGTTTATGACTTAGTTGGACTGGGATCCTGCTATTCAGGGCCCCAGTCTATCTGCTTTCTCTGTAAAATGGTTTCCATGTGCCTTAGGCACATCACTGATTGGGATCTGGAGTGCCCTTATAAGTCCCTAGTATATGGTTACTATGTACCAAGGGCATAGGTACCTCAGAGGCCTGCCAGGGGCTGCAGCATGTATTATGCCACCCCTGGAAGGCCATCCAAACTGACACCACAGGTCTGCTACTGCAGCCTGGGTAAGGAGGTGCATGCACCTCTTACTGTGATCTAGGTTACCTATATCACTAAATACATACACACATATAAACCTATAAGTCACTCCTAAGGCAGGCCTTATCAATCCTAAAGGCAGAGTGTGTGGTTCCTATGTGAGAGGGTGCCCCTGCATGAGCAGGGCCCCTCTGCAGCGTTCGGAGACCATCTCTGATGCTGTTTGTAGTGCAGCCTGACCATATACTCTTAAGCGCATTATATCCTCGCGGTAAAATGCTAACTTTGGAATGGCTGCACCTAAACATGTCGTGTTTGGTGTCAAACATCTTGGAATACTACCCCCCCGCCAATCCTGGTGGCGGGGGTAGCATTCCACCCTTCTAGAGGGAAAGACATGTTAACTCTGACTAGTCCGGTAACTTCTTTCCAGAGCCCTGGCATCACAAAATGGATGCTGCTGCCACAGACACGAGTCTGGCCTCCTGCTGCTGGACGAAACTCCGGCAGGGGAGGCCTGGACAATAGGTTTCCTGTCCCAGGGAGGTGTGACCACCTCCCCAGACAGGATAATGTGTATTGGGACTGGGCGGGAGCACTTTCGGGTGCTTTGAAGTCCTGCACTGGGGGCACATTTGGTGTCCCTGTGCATACCCCAGTTCAAACCGGATCAGGGGCTTGCAGCCCCTGCTTTGGTGCGAACTGGACAAAGGGAAAGGGGTGTAGCCACCCCTCTGCCCTGACCCACCCATAGGTGGGGCCACAGAGTAGTCCAACCCCTATCTTTAGTATAAAGGTAGGAACCCAGTCCTTAGGACTTTAGATTATCCCTGGACGAAACTCTGTAACTGAATCCTGGACCTTCAACGCTCTACTCACGATTAGAGGACAGAAGAATCTCCCTTGGGGTCACGGAGTGACTCCCCTGCTTGGCAGGCACCAAAGAAGCATCTGTCCGGTTCGCATTTCTGAAGCTCCCGTCGGACGCCGAAGTCATCGCATCACCAGAGGTAGATTCTCAGACTTCCCCGAGGCTACCCTGAGTCTCCAGCAAAGCTGAGGCCCGTGGCTATCGTGGGTGACTTGAGACCGTGACCCCTGGACACCGAGCACATTTGCAAGTGCATCCTCTTCTGGGTCTCCCAAGAAGTCGTGCTTTAGGCTCCGAGTAGCCCTATCCTCCAGCACCACCTGCACCGAAGATCACTGGCCCCCACTCCACGAGTGTCCTGTAAGCCAGATCCACGTGCGGCGTCATGAGGCTCCTTCACGGTCGCTAGCCCTTTGGCTAGTAGCCCTTAACGAAGGCCAATCCTTTTCTAACTTGGCATCTTGGTTGCTCCAGGCCTGCCCTCACTTACCCTCGCTGGGTGAGTTCCACAGACCTTGCTGGTCTGCACCATCGACGATCTACATCTTCACCGAGACTTGCCGTTGCCAAGGCTTGTTGGGTCCAATCCGGTCGCTGACACCTCAGCACTCGACAGACATCGTGTACCAGCCCGAATCCTGCTCCTGGTCGCCGACAACGCCTCCTGGACCTCGTGGCTGAAGAGTCAAGATGACCGTCAACGCACCTGAAGCACTCGACATCGGTGGGCATCTGTCCATCGCCTTCCTGGTCACTGGCTAGTGACCCAGACTCTGTCCCCTCTGCTTTCAGGTTCTTCAGAACTCCGATCCACTCTTGGATCCACCCGGACACTTTTCTCTTGGCCGCCAGCAGCACTTTGCAGCAGATCGCCATTCGAATCGACGACGAAACCCGACCCCGAAAGGCACCTATGCACCCGGCTTCCCTGGGTGAGGTAACACGAGTACTCCGGCGCTCCCGTGGGTAGAGACTCTTCAAAGTCCTAGATCTCAAAGGGTTTTGTCCTAGTCCTCTTTTAAGGGTCCCTTTCTCTAATTTCCCGATCCCGACTTTCTCCATAGAAGTCAACGGCGTATCGCGGTTGTGTATTTACACTGCACGCGTCTCCCGTAGGTCCCCTGTGTCACTACCTTGGGTGGTTCCTTGTGGTCCAAGCACTTCTAGAGGCTCTAGGCCTAGTGTCTAGTTCAGTCGTGGTTCGCATACCACTTTATTGGTATATGGTTTGGTTCGCCCCTAGGGCCCAAACGTGTATTTGTGCTATTACTGTGATTTAATAACTTCTAACTTATGTACTTCGAACTGTAGCCTCATAAAGAGACTAGAGGGGTGTGTTTAGCAATAAATACATATATTTTGAATATATACCTGGTGTGGTGCTCTTTCATTTGATCACTCAAGAGATTATAGACTGGTAAAACAAGCTGCTTTACATTCCTTCAAGACTTAGCCTGAAGGCTGCTCTCCATAGCTACCACTAGGATAGCTTTCAATAAGGTTGTCTTTAACCTATCTCCAATAAGGGGTTGTTTGGACTGGTGCAAGGTGCCCACTATAATTAGTGGACAGCATATGCCAGGCCAACTTCTCACAACGCCAGTGATTTGCACTGTTCATTTACAGATATTTAAAAGTTGTTGTGTGTTATGAACAAACTGACAGCTTACAGCCTTTGTTTTCGCACCCCTAAGAAAATTTGCGAAAACATGGTGCATTCTACAACACATTTGTCAATATATATTGCATTATATTAACTTCTAAATCATAGTAAATGATGACTTTACTGTGCACCAGGATATGACAATCTTTGATGGGGCTCTTTAATGATTCCATCTCTAGCACCAACAGTGCCTCTCATTTCTCCACAACCCCTCTCTCACATGTATTTAATTTGTTTTATAACCCTTCTCGTACCAGGATATTATGGCGGAGCACTTTACATCACACACACATACAGAGGCAATGAATCATACATGTGTAAATCAGTGTGTAGAAAATGTTACATAAGGCAAAGGGGACTGCAAGGTGTATAATTCACATGTCACCATACTGGTAGGCATTTTTTAAGAGTCTGTGGTCTGAAGAAGCACAAACTCAGGATTCAGAACATAACACCGTGGTTAGGGTTGACTTTAATGATAAGAATTTATTTCTATCCAAACAAACCTTTTTAGCAACATCAGGATAATGAAAGACTGAGAACGAAACATAACTTTCTAACCTGTACCATGGAGATCCATGCAGTTCTTTGATGGCAGATTATAGCTCACTGTGATGGATAACAAATGTAACTTATCAACTGCACAGTAACAAAAGAATCTCAGTGACAAAAGCAGTAACCCACTGAGCTCTGCACATAAAATACTGTTCTTTGACATGCATGGTACACATTCTTTGCAGCAGGCATATTAACCTTCTGTACTACCTTAGATGATTCAAAACTGCCTCTAGACAAAACTTCCATAACTCTCCAGCAGGTACATTAGTCACCAGAGCTATTATGACACTTTTATTGTTGCTCAAAAACTGCAGGATATACAAGGAACTTTGCAGTGCCGGCCCCAGTAACAAAACCTGCCCCCCATCCTTCCAGCCTCCCAGGGAAACGCCCGATGCCCAGTATCGCCTGTCCGGCCATGCTACCACCCTCCAGTGGTGCCCCTCATCTTCCCATAGATCCTCTCTCATGTGTATATAATTTCTTTCATAGTGCTACTCATCCGAAGTATGTAGGGCAGAGTGTCGGAGTGCATTACATCAAACATATTATATAGAGACAATGACTCATATAAATGTTAAAGTCAATGTATAGGAAATGTTACTTAAGAAAATGAGGGCTACAAGGTGTAAGAGTCAGATGTCATCCATACTGGTAAGCAGCGGCGTAGCGTGGGCGGGGCCACAGGGGAGGTTGCCCCGGGTGCAATATTCTTAAGGGGACAAAATATTAAAAGAAAAAATAATTGTGGTGAAAGGGACTCAGTAGTCACGTCGGTGCTGTTGTCTGCAAGTGAGGATTATGCGGTCTCACCCACCCACAGAAGGGCTACACAAAGCCATGCCCTCATGCATCTCTCGTGGCCTTGGGGCAGGTGGAGGGCTGCTCGCGATGCCTCCCAGTGGCATCGGGAGCAGGGCCCCCCAGTGGCAAAACAGCCTAACGTCTCTTGTGGTACCACGGCGCCGTACATGTAATTTGTTTTCTGCTTTTTGACAGGCAGAAGTAGCATTTCTAGCCTGAGTTCTGTACTTGCTTCCTGAAGTCATGTGTCGGTTTGGGACGGCAGGTTGAGTCACTGGATGTGTGGCGCCCAGTGCTGAGAGGCTGTGATGCGCCGCTGCACACCGGAAGGCAGCTGCTCAGGCTCCCATGGAGCTCTTTATTTTCCACCCCCTCACCAGCAGTACTTCCCCCTAAAATAAACTGTAGCTTGTCGTCCTGTGGAGTCTGTTTCATGTGAAAGCTGTTTGTTTCCCGGAGAGGGAAAGTTGGAGTCTCAGGTCACAATGAGAGAAGAGGATGTGAGAGGGCGGCAAGGGCAGCTTCCATGCGCAACTTTACTGTGTGAGTATAGTCCCAGTATTACACTCTGTGGGCAATGGGCACGCTGGGATGGTGGACACCACAGTCTTTGATGTACACTCTGCCTTATACCCCCTGGCTATGGGATCATAGGACTGGCGGGCACTGTCTACCGTCCTGGCTATGCACACTGCCATTCACTCTCTGTGGTCACGCTGGGCTTGTGGACACTGTCTACAGTCCTGGCCGTGCACTCTGCCAGTCTATTTGCATGCAGGTGGCAGACACACTGTCTAATGGGTTCTGGCAGCTGTCACCATCTCAAATGTCATTAGTGTTGCTGAGGATTTCCCACATATGTGCACAGGCTATGGCTGCTGCTGGCAGCCACATGCTTGCTGTTGCTGTCTGTAAGGTGTTCTAGTTATTGCTGTCAGAGAGGCTTCGTGTAAGTACTTTTAAGGTGCAGTAGATACCACACTTTGTGGTTATTGTGCAGTAACCAATTCATTCACAGATCCCTATGACGTGCATTGTATGGTATTGTAATTGCATTTATATAGCGGGTCAGGGGGTGCAATGCTTGCCTTGCCCTTGGCCCTGGCAACACACGCTACACTGCCGCTGGTAGGTATTATATGATAAGAGTGCATGGCCTGGAGAAATATAGAAACTCTGGATTCATAACATGGTGGTTGGGGTTGCTTTTACTAATGAGAATTTAATATTGTCCAAAAGAACCCTATTTAGCAACCTTGGAATAATGAACGTTTGTGGAAAAACAAAGGCAGGTAACAAAAGGAATTATGTGACAACAGCAGTTACCCTCAGAACTATTCACATAAAAAACAACTTGTTGATCTGCATGTTACACCTTGTGCTGTACAAGATGCACGTAATCCCTCTGCACTACTTGGAGTCAAACAGGAACTATATATTCATTCTAGCATTTTATTTTTATAGAAAATCGAGAAGATCATTGTAACTATCTGCAGCTTGCTGCTGTGCTCTGAGGAAGCTTGCTTTCTTCTGAGCCACACGATCCTTTTTCTGAGCAAGAGACCTTTCTGCACAATTCCACCTCTTCTTTTTTAGCTTCTTTTCATGAACTGGATGCTCACGTATAGCAGCATGTTTTTTTTTGTACATTTCTTCCATCTGGTGAGGTGCAACATTGTTCTTTATGTAATTGTAATTGCATTCATATAGCACTTACTACCCCTGACGAGGCGCCAAAGTGCTTCTTCGGCGAGTAGCACGCTACTCCAGAAACCAACAATCATGCAAGGTTGAAAAGTGCAAGAGCAATATCATTATCCACCAGGCAAGAGTGCTCTAGTGAAAATACATCTTATTTATCAACCAGGAAAGAGTTCAACATACAGGATTGCTTACACCAAATGAACATGGGGTCTAGGTAGGGCCACTGCAATTGTGTGTCAATGGAGAACCAAGGTATGGGGCACAGTTTACTACATAAGGCCTCTAAAAAGGTAAATTATGGTGCAAATGCAGTGTATTCTGTGAGATTTCACCATCTTATCTCGAACACATGCCTGGGCACATTCTTCACCTCAGTAGTACCAGTTTAACTGTTTAATACGGCAATCAGAAACTAAAAGGTGACCACCCAACATTTGCAAAAGGCCCTTCACAGTGCAGCACCAAATGGAGCCTTTTTTAAGTAACTTTTGAGCCATTTGAGCTCCAAACAAAATTATGCCACACAGTAGATAATGTCAAAAGTGGCAAATCCACAATTATGCCTGAAACACCTCGACCTCAGAATCACATTTTTCCAAAAGCCCTGGTTATAGGGCCAAAGTCACTTGGGACTCAAGCAGGTGGATTGTAGTTACAGAAGCTAACGCACAGACCATCAGGCAAGACTCAAAGTCAGATAATGTTTTATGAGATGACAAACAGGGTTTATATGTACAGAGGCCAACATTATATCCACTGGAAAATAATTAGAGTTATACAAGTAACTATCATCCCTCGTACAAGGATTACAGATGCAGAGGCATTACCCATCACACAGGAAGTTACAGGTAAAGTCGTAACATTAATCTGCCAAGGCTTAGTAGCACTGGTGGCATCTTTATACAAGAAACTGAAGTTTAAAACCATTCTTCTCATAGAAGTGGATTGATACGAGAACAAAAAAATAATAACTAAAGACGGGGGAGGCTATGAGAGCAGCTTTTTCCTGAATAAAAACAGAATGCCCTGCCCTAGACCGAGGCAGGAGGAGGCCCATCACATGCTGTAACAGCCCAGACTGGCCCATTGTCATTCTGTATGTGACCATCAGCCGGCAGACAGAATGACAATGGGTGGGGTGGGGCTGCTCTTGTGCTCAGAGGAGGAGTGAGAGGCGGCCTTATCAGGGAGCTGAGGCTTCTAACAGGGGAACAGTGCTGCTCCCTGCAGTGGCCAAAATTACTGACAAAAGACATCTGTAAAAGGGACCATCATGGACAATGGACGTGAGATCCAAATCACGGACGGTCAGTGAAATTTACCCTAACCAGGATAGATTTGCTGCCTCCCTCCGGAGCAAAGCCAGAATTCATGGCCAATAACATTGCTTTCCCACTAAGATAGATTTGCTGCCTCTCCCAGTGCAAAGTTTTACCTTCTGACCCAGTCACTTTTCTGATTCTTGTAATTCTCCAGAGGGAAAAGGCTGGGCGCTATTGCCAAACAGGCCTCCTTGATGCCAAATACCCGAACCATGGCCCCACTAAACCAGTTTTTAGTGGAGAAAACAAATCTCCAAGCAGGACAAACCTGGCTTCCTTGCTCGTCTAGTTAGCCAACTTACTGGACAACGCACAGCATTTTACCCCGGTCCCACTTTTATCCAACCTCTGGCAAAGTTTCTCCTGGTTACTTCTACAGCCCTCAGATTCTGAGGTCAAGCTTTTATGCACTAGGTCTCTCTCTGTACAGTGCTCTTGAAGTGGTCATCTGGGTTTTCTTGGAATCAGGAGTCCCTGTTGTGTTTCTGGAGAAGACAAACAGGATGCCAACAACTTGACCCTTGAAAAGCAGTTCCAATCCCTAGGTGCTAGCAAGAGTCAGGAGTCCTCAAGCTTTCTTTCTTCCAGCAGGACCTTTTTCTTCAGATATAGTCTTCCCAGGCATATTCTAAGAAGGTGGTGGTGATATATTACTGTACAGTATCAATTAATCAATCAAACACTTGATAAAATGAACAACTGGTTCGAATAGAAGCGTCCCAGCATTCAAGCAAATAGTACAGGCCAACCGACTTAAAAAATAGCTAAACATTGTCAAATAGCCAGGTTTTGAGTTGTTTTTTTAAGGCTGTCAGAGACTCAACCTGACGCAGGTTGGGTAGCAGTACAGTAGCCAGTGGCTGGACAATTTCTCCTGCCCCTTCCTATACGCGCCAACCTTCTCTTGCAGGCCCCCCTAGCTTTACTTTGCACATTCCCAAAAGACCCAAGTAGAAAATGGCTAACCCTTTCTTACACCAGAAAGGACTTGGTGTCTCACTCAAGTACTCCACCATTTAGATGAGGTCTGCTCCCTCTATGAAGCTCAAGAACTGCTTTCCCCTGCTGGGACTGGGGTCGAAAAGCCTGGGAGGACCCTGGGTATTAATGGGAAGCAGATCCTGTCAGCCCCATTTGGCATCTCCAAGTGAAAAGAGATAGTGTATAGGGAGCCTTTTGTTCTACCAACTGTTTCTGTCCCTCTTCAGGATGGCTTCCTTGAGAAGGAAAAAGAGGAGAGAGCGCACCAGCGATTTGCGGCATATCAAGGGAGTCAAGAACTAGTAGATTTGAATGGTGGATTTAAAACCTGGGTGGATTTGGAGATGATGCTTCTTCGTGCCACATACCTTATAGGAAAGAAGTGATGGCAGTATAAAAGAAGACTGCATTTCAGCAAAGTGTGCCATATAGTATTGACATATGACCAACGCAAAATGTTCTCGGTGATAGATGAAAACATTTTGGACATGGGTCCTGAAGAAGGTGGTTAAGAAAACTTAATATCCACCAAAAACGTATGTTGACCAGCATTGTTTGGAGATCCCAGGCCAAGACGCAACAATGAAAGACTGAAAAAGGATTGGTCTCTTTGTTGGATTTTTGAAGGACTCTTGGGGCTCATGGGAAATGTGCCTATGGAGTGTGATGTTTTTTATGTATGAATGATAGACACTGAACTCTGAGTGGGGTGGTTTGCGACAGACATTGTATCGATTTAGTCATTGTTGTTATTTATATGTTGTACTTTTGGTGGGATAAAGGAGTATGACTTGGGGTTTTTAAGAAAAATGTGAAGAAAAATGGTGTATAAAAATGAAAAATATGTAAATGAAATTGAGAAAAAGTATATATAAAACGATGAAAGACATGTACATAAAAGTAATTTTTGAATGACAAAATAAATATTTGAGGAATTTTTTGGATCAGTGACCATGTTGGATTGATTTAATTTATTAATGTAAATAGGTTAAGAAGGAATCTTTTTTATAATTGAAGTTCTGCCTTCCCTCCTATTCCAGAACCTAAAATAGCTTACTTGGGGATGCCCTTTTTCTAGTAGGTAATCCCTTTTAAGTGACCTGTTGTTGACAAAACCCCAGCCGTCCAGGGTGCAGAGACCAGGTTAAAGTTGTCTGGAGAGCAGGGTCAGTAACTCCAGCCATGAATGTGCTTTGGGTCTCCATATGCGTGATGAGCAGTAAAACTGGTTGCAAGATACTTGTGGCTCAGGCAGCACAAAGCAACTTTTTATTAAGGTATGTTTCCACTAAAATTATCAAAAATCTAATTCACAACGAAATTAGATTTTTTAAACTGAATAGAAAGTAACTTTCACAATCATTCTTAGGGACCAGGACTTATATTTCCTCATAAGAGTTTTACTTAAAGAAAGGCAGAAAACGTTGAGATGAAGAGAAAAGAAGTGTATGTTGGTGAAAGAAGGAGACATGAGGTGGAATCAAAACTAGAAAACTTTAGTATTTGACAACCCTGGCATTTGTCAGAGCTGGTGGCGGGGCCTTAAATAATCTTTGGGCGACTCAATTTATTTATTGTTTTACAAATTAAGCAAAGGTAGTAGGTCTTACAAAGTACCCTTGCAGTGGCTGCTGGCAGGGAAGAGGGGTGTGGAGGCAGGAGGGTAGAGGGTAGAGGGGGGACAAAATATATATTTTTTAAAACACTTACTTCCTCGCACCGCGGCCACCTCCGTCTCTTCCCCGTCATTGCTGAAGAGTCCAGAAGCACACAGGCTCCCCTGAGCCAATCACAATCACGGCGCTGCAGTGCAGCATTGTGATTGGTCTGAGCGCCATGGATCGGCGCTCAGACTGGGACAGGTGAGCCTGTGCATGTTCCCCACCCAGGCTGTAATGCAGCCTGGATAGGGAATATGCAAAGTGCGTGGGCCAAGCAGTCATGCGCACTTAGGGCCTATTATGATGGCGGTGTTTGGCACATCTGCGGTGCTGGCGGTAAACGTCCATTTCCGCACTCCAGCGGCGGTCCTCGCCATATTACAATGGTCAAAGATAGCCCATTTCCCGTCCGCTGCGGAGTGTCGGGATCCGCCAGGAATTTCCTTCCGCAACGGTGGCGGAGGGAGCCAATAGAGCAAGACCGCCGTGCGGAATGACGTTACGACCGCCGTACAAGTCATGATGCCTCAAACAGCCCATCACAACGCAGCGGAGAAACCAGCCACTCGGAGACGGCGGAAGCACTACTGCGTAGAGCGAAACTCGAATCCCGGCCACCTCCACGCGTTCCTGACTGCCATGGATACAGCTCTTCAAGCCCTCCCGCTGCTGTACCTCATCAACTACCAGCAAATAAGACGTCGCCGCAGTCAACACCGCAGGTACGTAAAAACACATCTCCGCATACAACCACAACACATGACTCCTGTGCTGAAATACGGTTCCTGTCCACATCAGACACTCTGGTGGAGACAGGAACATATCCCCCAGTGTACTCACACATATCCTGCCTGCTAGAAATCCACACCTCCGCATCCGGGTCACCCATCAACCGCAAAATCACTGCAATGTCCCGGGCAAATCACCGCAGTGGTGAAGACGCGGGAAAACATGCGCACAATGTAGTAGGCAGGGCCGGCACCAGGCATGGGCATTCTGGGCAGCTTCCCAGGGCTCCACCTTCACCCTACCCACATGGTGGGCTGCATCAATTGGCCACAGCCCACAGCATGCTTCCCACGCCCATTTATGCACATGCTGTGTGCCCCTCATGTCCCCCCCCCCCATGCACAATTTATCAGCCAGGTGTGGCTCGACCTCGCACCTCACACATCAAAGGGCAAGGTAGATTGACTGGGAAGGTGGGGGTGAAGATGAACACCCTGCACAGAAGGTCAGGGGCTGGACAACCCTCCTCCTCACACCTGCCTTCCACTCATGTGAATCAAACGGAGTATAATTAAGAAATGAAGACTCACATTGCATATTAACAACCACTGAACTGTTCACACTGCATGTCAAGTCCCTCAGAAAGATCCCACACTGACACTCTGCCACATACACATACCATAGGTCAGCAGCAATGTAGGACAATAAATGGGCTAGGCCAAAGTGGAGTGCACAGTGCTGGAAAACCATGGAGCAAGCCACATAGCATTTGGACATCACATGCAAGAGGAGGAATATATCACACTACCCTTAGGCCCTCAAATCAGACATGGGTGGCACAGTGATAGCAATGAAACCAAAGTGACAACTGTGCAATATCTCTGGGATACAGCAATGCAAGCTATGCATAGACACAGGAATGATAGGAAGTGTCAGAAGCCACACAGTGACCAGCCACACATCTGTGTCAACTTACTTGACGTGTGTATGCCCCCAGCACAGCACACATGGCTCATTGTCACACTCCCTGACTGTCAAACCCAAGTAGGACCTTCACACACACCCCTCATCTACCCATCTCACACCTGCAACACTCAACACCTGTGAGAAACACACATAAAGGTGCAAATAAGGTCCAGTGAGTTTCCAGACAACCAATCACACACCCTGGTGTGCATCTACAAATGTCAGCCACACACTCAGGGATGTCTGAACCAATGCTGACCCAAAACCAATAGCCAAACACAAATCTCACAAACAACATCCACAGAAGTCCAACAAGCCCAGCCATGGATAGGCAATGTGACCCGAGACAGAACAGGAATGCACAACATTGTCACTCTGGACAAATGCACAGACACCATACCCCAACACAAACAAGAATTGCATCATCAAATGCCAATCATGAACACTAACTGGGATCAATGGAACAAATAAGCTAACATAGACATAGACACCACACCAGTCATCAAGTGAGCATGCTGTCACAGTGTACCACAAGCATGCACATGCACAATCCTGACAAGTGACCGGTCAAATATAGGAGGACATACCACTATTGTGCACTCAAAACAAGCTCATGAACAAGAATCCACATTGCTGCATGTGACATACACACAAGAAATGCACACTACACATGCAACACACATCTGAATGTATCACAATGCACAAACTACTCACATACAATGTCATGCAAATAGAACATCACACACACATTGCACCTGTCAGCAGAAAGAGCCAACACAGGCCAAACACTGCATCCATCTACAACAAAAACACAACAGATGCACATACCAATCCATCACATAGCAATCTCAGCTGGACATCAGAGGGATGCACACCAGGCACGTACAAGGCAACATACACTGACAGCACTGCATGCACACTAAGCAGTGTGTGCACACCAACTAAACCAGTAGCACACATATCTGAGTGCCCCACCATGAACTCCCACAACACAAATCATCACAGCACACAGATAACATCACACTCAGGAAGGGTAGCAGTACCTCAGCAAACAGACATACAGCTTAGCCACCACCCACAGATGCACAACTCAGGGAAACCCAGATGCAAACAACATGACTAGAGGACTGTGCTGCTCAAACATATGCACTGCACATGAGCAACCATGACTGCAAACAAGTAGAAGAAAATAACACATAACTAATTGTGAAACTGTCCTGAGTGGCACATTGGTCCTGTGCACAGATCATCCCCACACAGTATAGTGTCACACTATGAAGTGGTGGGGAGGGTCACACACTGGCAAGGCATGGGGTGGAAGACATGAGATTGAAGTGGTGTGTACATCAGTATTGGACAGGTGAGGAGTGTACAGTCCACAAACACATAGAGAAGTAACTCACAATGTGTAGGCATCAGAAGCACCTATAGGGGATGGTATGACTCCTCATACCACATACTATACTCGACCCAAAAATGTGTCAAGTGACAGCAATGCATGAGAAAACTGACAAATAATGTCAGTTTGGCTGAGCAGGTCAGCACAGTGAGCACAAACTTAAACAAGACCCATGGCTGATCAACAAAACACAACACAGACTTTGCAGTGACACACTCTGCATACTCACAAATGACAGCGACAACAAGTAGGTGTCCCTCAGGAGTGCAAGCACACACCGACACACTGCGCAGTGCTCAACCTACAACTCCTACATGTGCCCACAATATGAAGCACGTCTGACAATGTAATCTAACAGGCACACATTACCTGGGTCATACATGTGTGTAGTTGGGATGTGCAGGGGCACATACACAACAACACAACGGACAATGACAGGCCAATCACACTGTATGACTACTCGAGTGCACACATTCAAATGTACCCATGTGACTATGAAGACAGGCCCACACAAGATGACTACACATCAACACTGCTGTGCACACATCTAGAAAGAGCCCACAGACATGACGGACCTGGCCACCCCGCAAGTAATCCTGTGGATAGCATTCACCTCTGTTCTGGTATTGCATCCTAACATGACATGTGTACAATTTAGCAAACCTGAGCACAGAATGATTAGGAGAAGAGTAGATCATCACAAACAACCATCATTGCACCCTCAAGCCTCAGACTGAAGAAGAACAAAAGTGCCCGTTACCTCTGGAAACCTCTGAAAAAGTAAAACAAGTAATTGCCAATGTGAAAGTGGCATACAGAGCATGTGTCACATGAACCGATACCCATACCTAAAACCTTTTATTTAGCAAGGGCATTGACAAAGCAGACAACAGGAGTAACAGTCTTTATTACATAATACCAAGATAGGCATCAAAAGTACAAAACAGCAAGGCCATTGGCCAGTACAAATTAAAAGTATGCACATGTGTGCATGAGAAACTGCACAGGAAATGGGCATCAAAAGTAACAAACAGCAAGGCCATTGGCCAGTCCATAGTTCTGGTCCGCACATGTGTGCATGAGAAACTGCACAGGGAATGGGCATCAAAAGTAACAAACAGCAAGGCCATTGGCCAGTCCATAGTTCCGGTCCACACATGTGTGCATGAGAAACTGCACAGGGAATCGGTGACACCGTCCACTACCATGGGAATCACCACAGCTCAGGAGCTACAAATGGGCAATCCAGGCACCGCTGTGTGATAAATGGTGTGGGGAGGGGCACTTGGCTTCAACTTTGGCTTGAAGTTGAACTGGGAGGTGGCTGATTGTCGGGGCCAGTTGGAGGACTGGACCTGGGAGAGAGAGAACCGGCTGAGGTAGATGCATCAGTGGCTGTGGGAGCCGGAGGGCTGCTTGGACCGGGTGAAGTGGTTGCACAGGGAGGTGGAGACATGCTTCCGGGAGAGACAGTGTGTGAGGGTGAATGTTGAGGGCTGGGTCTCAACTTCTTGGGGATTCGATAGCCCACAAGTGTCTTGGCCAGAGTGGGAATTGGGGTGTGCACAACAGCCTCACTCTCCACCAAAGGTGTATCAGGTGCAGGTGGCTCTCCCTGTGGGGATTTGCTGGATCTGGTTGTACGCTTGGGGTGGCCTTGCCTCTTCCCCTGCATCCCCTGTTGTCCAGGTGAACCCCCCACTTTGCTCTCCTGTCCCAGCTTCACAGGGGTGTGGGCGGGAGTTGATGTTGTGGGTGAATCTGCCTTAGAAATGTGTTTGTGCTTAGTCGTTGCAGGCACCA
Organism: Calotriton arnoldi; assembly: GCA_963921515.1. Classification (NCBI taxonomy): domain Eukaryota; kingdom Metazoa; phylum Chordata; class Amphibia; order Caudata; family Salamandridae; genus Calotriton; species Calotriton arnoldi. Next base: position 1,797,507 of record CAWUFW010001659.1, read on the forward strand.
GGTTCACAGCAGACAGGGCAAGTGTTTGTTTGTCTTTGGGAGCAGGTGTGGGGATGGGAGTGCCCTTGGATGGGGGGTGATTTTGATGAATGTGATGTTGATGCCTGCTTCTTGGCCTGATGCCCATGAGTGTCACGTGATGGGCTTTTGGTTTTGCGCTCCTATGTGCCTGTTTTGTGTGTTGGGGATGGTGTCTGTGGTCTGGTCCGCTTGGAGTGCTGCTGTTGTGTGCTGCGTGAGGAGGACTTTGTGCCTGAGGGCTCTGGTGTGTGGGCACTCTCATCAGGTGGTGCCACTGGCAGGGTGGTTGCTGAAGGGACAGGAGCTGGACTTGGAGCCTGTGGCTGCTGAATGGCTGCCGTCACTGTGGAGGACAAAAACTGGACAGTTCGGTGTAGGCCACCCACGTCAGAATGAATCCCCTCAATGAAGGCAACTACCTGTGCCAACTTCTTTTCATGATCCTGGAAGGCATTCAGGAGAGCAGTCTGACCCACACACAGCTGGCGCAAAAGGTCCACCGCCTCCACACAGAGGGCAGCAGGGGAGACAGGGGCAGCGGTGCCTGGTGGGAAGGAGACTCTACCCTTCCTAGGGCTGCGGGCACAGACAGCACTTGTGGGAGCAACTGGGAGGGTGGGCACTGGACGATGTGTGGTGGAAGAAGAGGCAGATTTGGAACTTCCTGTGCCCGCCAACATCGAGGAGTCACCGCTGGAGTCTGAAGATGTGGAGGTTGGTGTTTCTGGGTGGGAATCATCCAGGGCACTCCTGTCCCCCTCCGAGGCGCTGGTCACATCAGTGTCAGTGAGCTCATGTGAAGCAGTCATGCCAGAAGCTTCCCCACTGGTGTCGGTCCCTCGTCCTTCCGTGCACTCGGTAGATGCTGCAAGAGACAGAAACATAGGTTCAGTATAGTGCCATACTCACAAACATCATATGCAAGCAAAGCACAAAACTTGAAAATGATACTCCCATGTTGGCCTTCTCCATGTACAGTCAGCATGTGCAACATTTATGCAATCATCAGAAGATGCATGGAAACATGCATAGTTGATAGTAATGCCCCATGTGGCGTTGACACAGCCAAATAGCTGGCACGTGCCTCCTTGTACCCTAACATACTATGTAAGCATACCTATGTGCCTGTATGTGAGATAGGTATACATCTAAACATGTTGTCTCTGTCACATATAGAGTCACTTTAAGGGAACACCACAGATACAAACTCCCAAATGTCCTTTTGCAATAGCTACTAGCTCCTGATATCCACCATGTTGTGCTTTGAAGCACAACTACAGTTGCACATTGGTGTCAGCTGTGTAGTTGTCACAAATCTTATGTTGTGCACAGCACACATCTATAAATGCGCACTAACATGATGCTCACTGCTGTTCACTGCCAGGTGATGTCTATGACACTCATACTGCAGCATATGTCACAAGGCCACATCTCATCTGTCAATGACAAGGGTCATGGTTTTAAACACATGAGAAACCACATGTTGTACAAATGCATACCAGCTGCACTCAACACAGAGACCACTTACAAGCCATTGCATCACACTAGAAACATCACAGAGCTCCGCACTGGCTTAGGGTTGGGATTCATGCAGTCACTCACACCCAAAGTCACCCTTCGCAGAACACTCACCCCCAACTTGCTGCTGATGGGCCCTCAAACGTCCATCCAGCTCTGGCTGTGTCACTGCCAAGATGCGGGCCATTAGTGGTGTCATTCTCCTGTGCGCCAACCTACCACTCCGAGGGAGCACCCCCAGCGTCATCTCTGCCACGTTTTTGCTCAGCCGGCAGATGTCATCCCACCTCTTGTGACAGTGTGTGTGCCGTCGGTTGGAGACACCCAGAGCCCGCGCCTTGCGTGCAATGGCCCTCCATATCACCTTACGCTGGTGTACCTTAAGCTGGAGGCATGGGAGACAAGAAGAGGAAGTTTCAGTAACACTGTTTTATGTACTACTGTGTGTCAGTACAGGAGCATGAGAAAACATAGCACACCAATACATAAATGTTGAGCAGAGGCCATACAGCATGACACGTAGTACACTTGCATCAAAAAATCTCATAGAAATGTATACATGTATGATGATGGACACAGTACCTGGCCATCTCATACACATGCAAAGTGACAGCACAGAAACCAATGTGAAAGAGACCCTCATCTGTGATACAGTATGTGAGTGAGCAATACATACAATGCATTGGAAATGATGTGTTGAGGCAGACTCACTGTGTCCAACACTACACACCCCTCAATGTCCTTGGCCAGTGAATGGCTACATGTGTCATGGTGCTCACATTTAGGGCCATAATCTTACATTTTCACACTCTTCTCACAAGGTGAAGTCCTGTCTTGTGCAATCCTCAGGCCTAAGATAGCTCATTGAGAAATAGGGTGGCGGACAACACATATGTTTCACTCAGTCCATTTACTGATGGGTCCTTGAAAAATTGGGCAGTTTCTGTGCAGGCCAGTGGGACTCACACTGAGGTTAAACGTGGGCCATCAGAGAAATCACATGCATGTACAATATGAGAGGGCAAACAGTGCCTACACATGCGAGACAGAACACATAATGAAATCAATGGAAGGATGACATCTCCAAATTGAATATGTGACGTTACAACGCGATCAAAATGATCGCGGTACGTTACATCGCAGTTTTTCCAGCGCAAGTCGTTACAACGACTTGCGCTGGAGGAATAGTATGATTTACTATTCCAACACCAGTCTACGTACAGTAGGGAAGGTGTTGGAATAGTAAATTATACTATTCCTTAGGTTAGAGCACCATCCAGCGCAAGTCGTTGTAACGACTTGCGTTGTAATACCCGCGATGTAAAGGCATTGCGATGCAATGCCCGCGTGGTTATGGATGTCTCCCCTCCAAATTACATTCATCTGATGTGTCATAGGTGAATTACCACCAAGAGTGTTACACTCAGGCATTTTACTCTTGTGCATAATGCACACATATCCATAGGGGATATTTGCAAACTGTACACACATTCTTCAGTACCCTCTGGACAAAATACATTTGTAATGTCTCAAATGAGCATGTGAAGACCTCATGGACTATGACATCACGTAGCACAGGCAATGTTTGTTCAGACTTCGACTGTCCAAACCAGCAGTGTAACTGTATGGCTGCAAAAACACTGCATGTCCCTCCCATCCTTCAATGCAGCCATGGATCTGTGGAAATAAGGCTACACACCCCAATGACATGAAGTCAGCATGCTAGGCAGTGTATCACACATTTACATTACCCAGTCTCAGACCAACGTTTGTTTATTTTTGCTGAACAAGTGCTGTAGAAATGTCCATGTTGCCATCCTCCCCAAATACTCAAGTGCAAATCTTTTCAGACCATGTATGGAGCATGGTATATGAAAAATAAGGATGCATGCACATTAACTTGCACTCACAGGCACATACCACTGCAGAGCAACATCATGTGAGCACTCTGAGCACTCTCAAACTTTAACTCTGAAACACTTACCAGTACATCTGGCGAACCATACAGCCTCCCATACTGTGCAAGGACCTCGTCCACCAGGACCTCCAGCTCCTCTGTGGCGAAGGGACGGGCCCTGATATTCTCAGTTCTCACAATCACTGGGTCCAGGAGACAGGAACAGCAGCAGTTGGTGGTGAAGAATGGCAGGCAGCAGTGTCTGAATGCAATTGAAATGTGTGGCTCCCTCACAGAGATTTATAGGCCCCTGGGGTTGTTTCAGTGGTACTCAGCTGCTGCAATTGGTCTGCCTGGTTAGCATTTTTCAATTGTATCCAATAACCGGGACCGCGGAAGCGGAGCACGCCTACCGCGAGTTTCAAAATTGTATTTCACTACGGCGATCGCGGTTACCATTGGCTGCAATGGCATGGGCATCGGCGGTGTCACACCGCGGGGGCCAGGCGGCCGCTACCGCACTCCTGCATCTTTCAATTGTAACTAATGACCGGGCCCGCGGTAGCGGAGCACGCCTACCGCGGGTTTCAAATATGTATTGCACTACCGCGATCGCGGTTCCCATTGGCTGCAATGCCATTGGCAGTGTCACACCGCGGGGTCCAGGCGGCTGCTACCGCAATCCTGCATCTTTCAATTGCGGCCAATGCCCGGGTCCGTGGTAGCGGAGCACGCATACCGTGGGTTTCAAATATGTATTGCACTACCGCGATCGCGGTTCCCACTGGCTGCAATGCCATTGGCATTGGCGGTGTCACACCGCGGGATCCAGGCGGTCGCTACCGCAATCCTGCATCTTTCAATTGTGGCCAATGCCCGGGCCCGCGGTAGCGGAGCACGCCTACGGCGGGTTTCAAATATGTATTGCACTACCGCGATCGCGGTTCCCATTGGCTGCAATGCCATTGGCAGTGTCACACCGCGGGGTCCAGGCGGTCGCTACCGCAATTCTGCATCTCTCAATTGTGGCCAATGACCGTGATCGCGGTGGCGGAGCACGCATACCGCACCTATGGACACAATATGCTCTAGCAATGGCAATAGCCAATTTTAATCATTGAACACTCACAATGTATTACAGCACCTGTTTGCAAATTTGAATGCTAGTGTGACATTCAACTCACTGATACCTACACATGCCATGCCCGTGCACATGATTACATGCATTGGCATGTACTTCCTCACGTCACCTATGAGATTTGTGTGCATGTACACAGATTTGGTGTGTAATGGAGTCTCATATTTGTGAACATCTCAATGTGTGAGATGGCTAATCAACCCACAGTAATGATGGACTGACCACATAATGTGCCTATTTCACTGTGCACATTGCTGTATTGATTTTGGTAGTTGATCAGCTTACACACACTGTGCTCATTGTGTAGAAAAGTTGTGCTCTGTGCAACTTAAGCAAGAAGGTGTGGCAGGTACAGCAGCTACATAGAAGTCAGCAGTCTTGCTGTTTCCAACATGTGCTGTTTCAACTACTCCCAGGGCTGGGGACACAAGATGTAGGAGTGTACCATTTACCCTTCACATAGTCAGAATCTGTTTTGGAAATAGTCAGTATGTACATACTGACCACATGTACGACTACATGAGATCAAGGTGTCTCTGCATGTGACTTGTGCATTAAGCTGTTGTTACAGTCCAGGCATTGTTGGCGCTGCGTCAGTCAAGATGTAAGATGTTTGACACATCTCATAGGGGAATTAAATTGACATGTGTCCCCTTTCATATTATGTAGGTGACGACCAAATGTGCATCGTCCGTTCCCAGTGCTGGCGAACATGGAGGATGAGGACATCATAAGAAAATTCCGTCTGGACTGCCTTACCCTTCAAGACCTATGTGGTCAGTTGGAGCCCCATCTGAGGCCTCGCAGAACCTATCCGACTGCTTTGACACCAACAGTTAAGGTGATGGCGACCCTGCATTTCTTTGCAACTGGTTCGTTCCAGTACAGGGTGGTCATCGGCGGTGGGATGTCTCAAGCGATGTTCAGCATGGTGCTACGTGATGTCCTGTCCGCAAGATGACATACAAGGACCGCTACATCCATTTTCCAAGGAGACATGAATTGGCAGCTGTGAAGGGTGATTTTTATGACCTTGGCCACATACCTAATGTTGTTGGCGCCATTGACTGCACACATGTTGGCCTGGTTCCACCACAGGCACGTGAGCACATATACAGGAACAGGAAGCATTTCCATTCCATTAATGTGCAAGTGGTATGCCAAGCGGATATGATTTTCTCCCATGTCTGCCAGATTTCCCGGATCAGCCCATGACTCCTACATACTGCGTAACAGCATCATCCCACAACTGATGGCAAATCTGCACCGGAGCGTGCATGATTTGTTGATGAGTACGCCGAGTCAAGTAGTGTGCTGTAGGTGTGACATGCTGTACTCAGCTACTGTTTATATTAGTAAATTGCTCTCTGTATGTCACACCTAGGTGACTCTGCGTATCCCAACCGGCCTTGGTTGCTGAGCCCACTGAGGAATCCAAGGACCCCGGGTGAAGGCCACTACAATGATGCACATGGGAGGACACGTCTTGTGGTGGAGCGTACTTTTGGGCTTCTGAAGTCTAGATTCCGGTGTCTGGACAAGAGCGGAGGTGCACTACTCTACTCTCCCAAAAAGGTGTGTCAGATCGTAGTTGCATGCTGCATGCTCCACAACCTGGCCTTGGGCAAGGAGATCCCCCTGCTCCTGGAAGATGATGAGCAGCAGATGCCCCCCCCCCTGCAAACCCACACATGCCCAGTGATGATGATAGTGGAGAAGAGGAAGGCGTTGACCTACGTCAACAGCTCATCGACAACTACTTCCCTTGAGTGTAAGGGACATTGTACAACAGTGACATTGTCTGTTGGCTTTGATGGTAGTGGCAAGGCATAGATGATCTTTTTGACTGCTGGCTCTGGGCTAATGGCTGATGTGTGTGGCACAGAGTATTTTTATCCAGGTACCTCATGTCTATGTTGATGTTGTTGCTCATTGTTATGTGTGCTGGTTTTTGTACGTTGATGACTAGTGGTGTGTTTTAGCTGTAATGGCATCACCTGACAAGTAAATGTCATTTTCTTGTGTCTTTCTAGGTTCCTTCACCCTCTCAATGCATCGTCACAATCAGAGCTTGTGGTAGATTGGAATCTGAGTTGACATTGCACATACTGTGATAAACATGGAGCGGAAACAAAGACATAGTTTATAAAGTTAGTCTTAAGCTCTATCATACCCTTATCAGAAAAACGCGGGCGGCCTATTACAAGGATAGAATTGTGAAAGCGGAAAATTCAATCAAAGAGCTGTTTTCCGTCTACAAAGAGATCTCATCCCTGGATAAGGTCACACACCGATTATGAGTTCAGTGGAATCATGTAACCGGATAGCAGAGTTTTTTGTTGAGAAGGTGGAGAAAATTTATTCCACCTTCCCGGTCTCTGCAAGGGAGGGGCGCACTGAGGCTGCTGCCCCTACTAACAGAAAGGGAGAGGATTATCTGGAGACATTTAGTACCCCTAATTATGAGACCCTAATGAAGATAGCTAGTAGCATCAAGTCCGGCTCTCCCAGTGATCCTGCAAGGCCGAAGGTGCTGATAGGGAGTATGGAATGCCTTGAACCGTACATTAGAAATCTGTTAGAGCTCTCTTTTAGCTCAGGCATTGTGCCCAAAAAATGGAAGGAGGCTGTGGTCTTACCGCTGAGGAAGAAGCCGAATGTCAGTATGGACCAGCTAGACAATCTGCGGCCCATCTCGCTTCTCCCTTACTTTGTGAAAATTGCAGAGAAGGTTGTGAATATCCAACTGTTGGCCCATGTCAACACACATAGTCTGCTCCATCCTACTCAATCCGGATTTCGAGCGTCATACTCGACTGAATCGGCTCTGCTCCTCTCCACTGAGACTATTCGGAAGTACGTTGATGAGGGTCAGACGGCGGCCTTAATTTTATTAGACCTGAGTGCCGCCTTTGACACTGTCTCTCATCATACGTTGCTTCAGTGTCTCAGAAGGGGTGGGGTGGGGGGGAAGGCACTGGAATGGATGGAATCTTTTCTGCAGAACCGCAGTTTTCAGGTAGCGCAGGGACCTCATTTATCTAAGAGTATTAGGCTTAAACAGGGGGTGCCACAGGGGTCCACCCTCAGCCCGTCCCTGTTTAACCTATATGTGGCCCCAGTGGCAGACATCACTGGAAGGTTTGGGGTCAAAGTTGTGTCCTACGCCGACGACACACAATTGGTGGTGTCCCTAACACAGTCGGACGAGAAGGCAGCCGCTAATTTTAACTCCTGCCTGCAAGAACGAGCGGTTTGGATGGCTAACAACTGCCTCAAACTGAACGGGAGTAAGACAGAAGTGCTGGTTATTGGCAAGGCACCTTCTGTGTGGATGTCGGCGTGGTGGCCACAGACCCTGGGTCCTGTCCCTGGCCCTAGTGAACAGGTTAAGAACCTAGGGGTGTGGCTCGACCCTAAGCTCTCGTTTGAGCATCACACAAGGCGGGTGGCAGGTACCTGTTTTGGAATCTTGCGTGGACTACGCAAGACCCTGGATGTCTTACCCACCGTAGCTAGGAAGACTATGGTCCATGCATTGGTAACATCGAGGCTGGACTATGGAAATGTGCTTTATTTGGGGGCTAATGTCTCCTGTGTACAGAGGCTTCAATGTATCCAGAACGCAGCAGCTCGCCTGGTTCTGATGCTACCCAGGCGAGCCTCTTCCAGAAAGGCTCTGGTTGCCCTTCATTGGCTTCCGATCAAGGAACGAGTCCTGTTCAAAGCTCTCTGTGTGAGTCATCGGATTTTACAAAGGAAGGGGCCCTCATACCTTCATCACCTTCTGACTCCGTATGTCCCTTCCCGCCAATTAAGGTCGAGCGGGACGGGACAGGTGATCATTCCCAGAGTCAGGAGGGTAAGGATGGGTGGGCGTTCCTTTAGGTTCATGGCAGCTCAGCAATGGAACAAACTCCCGTGGGGAGCTTCGGATGGAGGCTTCGGAGCGTATTTTTCGCAAAAGCTGAAAACTTTTCTTTTTCCCACTGAGTAGCTCCCTGGGTGCTTGACCATTCTCGGGGGGTGGCCGGGAGGTAGAGTTCTTTTTGAGGTTGTACCACAGCGCGGGGACACACTAGCCTAGTGTAACCATGCGCTTTATAAATGTCATTATTATTAAAGAGTGTTTATTTACAATAAGTATTTGTGACAGAGAAGTGATTATTTACAAAATTGTGCCAAGTGAATTTATGTGTTGTCAGTGATGGTAAATGAGACAAATAGTAGTCACCACATTGATGTAGTCACACAGTCCAACAGACTCCTGCCATCAACATGGCAATGTGGGTAAGGATAGTTAAAGTCAATGTCAAGGGGAACACAGGTGCCATCATGGCTGGCTCAGCGACTTGCATTTGGATGGTGCATGGCCACGTGATCCTCCCCTGGTGTTTCTCGGACGGCCCCTCGTGTGATTGGCAGGGGGGCCCTCTGCTGCAAGCTCAGCGGTGTCTGAGGAGTCATTTTGTTGCAGCTCACCCCTCTCTGTGGCCGCAGCTGAGGTGGTGGGAGTATCACCATGCGGGCCAATGGAGGGGGGTTGAGCTGTCATTTGGGCCGCATGTCTGTCCCTCAGAACACCCACAAGCTGGCCCATGAGGTCCACAAGTTGGCCTATACGTGTGTCCATGGACCTCAGCAGCAGGCGGACCTCACACACTTCTTCCACAACCTGGCCCATCTGTCCCTGGTTCTGTTCATATGCCCCAAGGACTCTTGCAACGGTGGCCAGGGCTTCGGTCTCAGTGTCCTCCTGTATTTGTCCCCCAGTTGCCCTCCCACCTGCCCTGCTGACACGGACCTGTGGCGTCATCACTGGACGCACCCGCACACTCCCCCTGGCATCCTCTGATTGTGTTGTGGTATTGGTAACCACTGAAGCAGGGAGAGTGTTGCAGGCAGCAGTGGTGGTGGTGGTGGAGGCCGCTCAGGTCATTGTAGCAGGGGTCAGCGCTGTTGTTGTTGCTGTGGTGGTGGTGGTGGGGACAATGAGGGCCTGAGACGTGGTACGCCCTGGCAGACCGGAGGGGCCAGGTTGTTGCTCCTCATCCGAGAAATGTAGGGAGTCTGCATCCGAGAGTTCATGTTCCGGGGGGGGGAGACAGGCTCTGCAGGTTGGTGGGGTTTTCTGCTGCAGTTGCTTGTGGATCTCCTGTTGAACAGAGGTTAAATGGTCATTGAAGTGCACTCCACAAGCTTGGTGTTAGACTTTTGGATGTTACATTTGATACACCAAACACTTTACATTGCAATCACTTGGTATGGCAGCAAGATACTGAGCATCATGACATGATGTTGAGGTACGTACATTACTTGTCCATGGTGTGACATGTGAATAGAAACCATGTGCCACGTACAGATTGTGTGATTACAAGGACATGTCATCATCTAACAACTTGCGGCACATCAACTTTATGTAATGCGTCTTTTTTGTTTGCCCTTCATGGACTCAATTTCAGCTAAGCAAGAACTATCCATTGGAATGTTATACATACCTTTTTCATATAATGTACTTTACTTTGTTTGTCAAATTGTCCATGCATGTTTCGTGTTCATATGGGCCTTCATGCTCTGACACCATGGCACTTACACATTGCATTCTGTGCTGTGCATGATTGTGCCATGAATTACTTTCACATGTGACTTGGTGAGTCAAAGTTTCATTTCTGTGACAGTTACGTGCGCTTAGCTGTCTGCACACTGCATGTGGCTTTTGGATCTATGCCAAGTTGGCTGACATGTGAGTGCTGGTGTGGTCATCTGGCTCCATGCTTTTTGAGAAGGATGGCAGGGTGCATGACTGACTACCTACCTGTTCGGTGACATAGTGGAGGGAAATGGCTGCCACATGGTTCTAGGTGGGGGGAGTGCTCCATCCTACTCAGCTGTGGGACAAGGGGGCCTGGTGGGAGTTGTAGTGCAGGCTTCCCACCCAAAAACACTCCTCCCTGTTCAGAAGGCTACCTACCTGTTATGTGAAGGTGAGCAATGCAATGGCTGCCACATGGTTCTGGGTGGGGGGAGTGTTCCATCATGCTCAGGGGTGAGACAAGAGAGCATGAGAAGGCTGACTACCTGTAAGTTTGAGGAAAGCAATGAAATGGCTGCCACATGGTTCTGGGTGTGGGGAGTGTACCATCCTACTCAGCTGTGGGACTAGGGGGCCTGGTGGAAGTTGTAGTGCTGGTTTCCCACCCACAAACACCCTTCCCTGTTAAGATGGCTACCTACCTGTAAGTTTTATGAGTGCAATGAAATGGCTGCCACATGGTTGGGGGGGGGAAGTGCTCCATCCTGCTCAGCTGTGGGACAAGGGGGCCTGATGGGAGTTGTAGTGCAGGCTTCCCACCCACAAACACCCCTCCCTGTTAAGAAGGCTACCTACCTGTCAGGTGAAGGTGAGCAATGCAATGGCTGTCACATGGTTATGAGTGGGAGGAGTGTACCATCCTGCTCAGCTGTGGGACAACGGGTCCTGGTGGGAGTTGTAGTGCTGGCTGCCTATACACATGCCCCCATGGAAATATTGCTAGCTAGCTTTGGGGTGATTCAGAGGAAGGAAATGTTAGATGTGTGAGACATGTGTTGGGAAGAGTGTGTTGTACGTAAGTGCATTTGTGTTTAGGAAGTGTAGCTTTCTAGTTGTGCAAGACAGTACATAGCAATGTAATGGGAGACATTTGTTGGTACTTCCCAGCCTCCACTCCCCCGGGTATTCCTGTGAGACTCTCTGGATGCAGTATGGCAAGCACCTTCTCCTCCCATTCGTTTAATGTTAGTGGTGGAATGGGAGGGCCACCGCCAGTCCTCTGAGCCAGCTCATAGTTCTCGTTGGCATGCTCTTTCACCCTGGTCTTGAGGTCATGCCACCTCCTCCTGATGTCCTTCAGGGTGCGCGGGGTGGTCCCTACTGCATTGACTTTGTTGACTATCCTTTCCCACATCTGATTTTTTCTGGCTACTGGTGTCTGTTGGACCATGCTTCCAAACAAATGTGGTTCTACTCTGATTATCTCATCTACCATCACTGACAACTCATTGACAGTGAATTTGGGCATCTTCCTCTGTGCCATGGTGTGTGATGTGCAAATGGGTGAGAAGTGCAGGTGTGAAGGTGGTGGTGGTGATGTGTGTGGTTTGTGTGTGGTTGTGATGGTGTGATGTGTGCTAATTTGCCTCTCCTTTGTGCTGTGGGGTTGGGCCCTTCAGTGCTGGAGTTGTGCAAAGGATTCTGGGCAGGGAAGGGGCTGGTTTTATACTCAGCTATGTGGGTGGGTCAAAATGGAGTATTCATGTCAGGTGTGTTGTCTGGGTTGACCTGGGATTTGTATTTTTAACTTGCAATGGGGATGTCTCATTGGGGTGTGTTAGATGTTTTTTGAGGCTGAGCCAGATATACAGCCACACTTGGCAGCCTTGTTGTGTGGTTGCTTTCGACCGCCATTGCTCTTTCCGCCCGACCGCGGCGGTCATAAATCAATAGTCCTTCTGCCGGCTCTCCCATTCATCATGTGTTGCGATCGCGGCGGTCGGAAACAACTGATCGTTCCGCTGGCACCGCCATCGTATCGTAATTTCACTTGCGGTCATTCCGCTGGTCGAACTGCGTTTTTTTTTCCTTCCGCAACCTTCCGCAGCAAATCCGACCGCAGCGGACGAATTTTCAGCTTTTCCGGACGTTCCCGGCAGAGTTTTGTGGAATCCGTCCGCCGCGGTCGGATTTTTCTGGCAGTGCATCCTAATCTGACCGCCGGTTTTGCCGCAGTACATGCGGATGGTTCATTTCCGCTGCCACGGCGGTCGGAGTGCTTTTCCGTCCGCCATCGTAATTGGCCCCTTAGTGTGCAAAATTCACTCCTCCTCCATGAGCCACCAGCTCGGCCCTCAACCAGCCCTGCAGAAACGAAAAATAAAATGATAATAACCTTATTATCATCATTTTATTTTACCCTTTTCCAGCAGTGGGGCGACGCTCCTCCGCCTTAGTGGAGGAGCCGCCCCTGTACTCTTGTCCCCTGTCACTGACTGTGTTGAAACATGTTTTCTATTGTTCATTGAAATATTGGATTCAGCCTTTTCAAGCTCTTCAAAGATTGAGAGGGCCAGACTGGCCGTAGCGGGCAGCGAGCGTTTCCACAGTGGGCCACCAGGGTTGGGGCCGGTTTTGGACCCCTGGGGAGCCGTTTTTGTTAATGGGGGCCTGCAATATTGGCCCCGTGTAGCAAAAGTGGCTGCAGTGTTTTCCACGTGCTCCCCCTATCCCCCCACCCCCCGCAGCTGGTCTGACTCAATTGCCAGGGCCAGTTTGCGTTCCCAGTCCGGCTCTGAAGATTGGTATGATGTCTGTGAAGAATGGCTTGATGAAATGTGTGATGATCAAGAGAAAGGGACAGTGGGCTTTTTTAAGGAGGTCCAGCATAAGGGCCCAGAGACATGGTATAAACAAAAAAGTTATGCTGTTCCTAAAAGATGTAGGCCAAAAAATAGACGAAGGAAGAGGAGAGTAACTGGACCCTAAAGGTTCACAGTTGGGAATCCATATGATTGGATTATATTGCCCTCACACACCTTCTCAGGTGTCATGCTTCATCATCGGGCTGCTCCTCGTCGGGTCGGCAGGTGCAATACCCGACGGGCTCCCTATAGTAGGGGCACTTTCTCGGAGATCTTTTTCCAATTGCCGATGGGTGAGGTGGGAGTGAGGGCGCTAATGTGTGTAGATGAGGGTGTACTAAAATAGGGATGGGAGTACTACCGATAACAATTTTAATCAAGGAGTCTCCTACCCTAACTAAAAGCAAAAAAATATAAGGCGCTGTGCTGAATATTATGCCTCAGATCATGGTGCTCTTATAGATGGTAGGTCAACATGTTTCACGCCTCTTGGATATTCTATGGGCGATTCGTCAGGACCGGGGTGAAATTCTATCTACAACTTTAAAGCAAGTGACGTGGTTACACACTCACATCACCATATGACTCAATAGTCAAATACCTGGTTATACAGGAACTACCCCAAATTCAAGGAATGTCCAGGTATCACAGTACCCGGTAGGTTCACACACAAGGAGTTCCTCATGTGTTGTATGCCTGTAGCACGTCGTCTGTACACCTACCCACTGCTACCCATCGGCAATTGGAAAAAGATCTCCGAGAAAGTGCCCCTATTATAGGGAGCCCGTCGGGTATTGCACCTGCCGACCCGACGAGGAGCAGCCCGATGATGAAGCATGACACCTGAGAAGGTGTGTGAGGGCAATATAATCCAATGATATGGATTCCCAACTGTGAACCTTTAGGGTCCAGTTACTCTCCTCTTCCTTCGTCTATTTTTTGACCTACATCTTTTAGGAACAGCATAACTTTGATGAAATGTGTGACACAGTCGTCAAATCCCCATTCCTGGAGTACCAACTCCTGTTGGTACGGTGTATCTGCAAGAAGTCTGAGTGACCCTGCCCAGTTATTGGCACACTGGCATTTGCAAGGATAAAAATGATTTCATGCGGATTTTCATTTTTTTTAAACATAAATTTGCTTATGCATTAATGATGGAAGATCAGCAGTATATCTACCTTAGATGATTGTTTAAATAATAAATGCATTTCATATTTAAACCATGAAATGGATTGGGATTAACTGTGCTATTAAGAGTTCTGTGTACCCAGATTCCTCCAGAGGGGGCGGGGGTGGCACAAGGTTGACATTTAATGTTTATAGGTATTTTCCAAAGAAGCGCTGGGCCATCTGGACTCATTGGCCTATCTTTAGTCTGGCAGAAGTGTGAGTACTACAGGTGTGAGTTTCTCCTGTTTCCTGAAAGACCCATCAAGGCCCTGCTCCTGTGCTCCCAGTTTGACTTAAAAGAAGGAACATTTTGGATCCAAAACATGAATGTTATCAACCATAAAACTGAGATAGGGACATCTGCACTAATCCTTCAGAATAAGCTTAGAGTATCAGGGACATCTTAAGGAGTTTGGGGGGCCTGAGCCAAACATATTTTGGGGGCCCCTGTTCAGAACGGGTTTGAATTTATGATCCAATTTCAGCTCTTTCATGCCTTCTTTGGCTAGGTCCCTGACAGTACAGAGAAACACTCGTCCAAATTCTAAATGTGTTTGCATGTCATTTTTAGGGACAGTGAGGTGTTTTTTCAATATTGTAACACAGCAGCAGCTCCTCACTAACATTACTGAAAATAATCTCTGACGCCCTCCCATTTCTCATATGCGAGGCCCTGTTTTCATCTAAAGGAAACTTTTTATGGATGTTGCATGAAACATAAACACAACATTTCTTGGCAAAATGTCTGTAATAGACTCACACATCACCCACATTAAAAGTAAATTCAAGGAAAACAGTATTTAAACCAATCTGTTTAAGAAATATTCAAGGTCTTTAAGGCAGGACTCTGCAGAACTGAGCTGGCTCTATCAGGGGGCCCCATGAAAGGCTGGGGACCTGGGCCAGAGCCCACTTTGCCCACGCATTAAAATGTCTCTGTAGTGTATGACTTTATGGTTGTACAAAGATGAGCATCAAAACATCCAGGGATGGGAAGAGTTCCCCCGCCACTAGAATTAGGGTGTCGGAGAGCTTTTGAGCAGGCTGTCGTTCCTGTCCTGGTTTTTAGCGCTATCAGATTGCCACCCAACTTGCATTTGTATTTGAGAACAATTAAAACATGGGGAAAAACAAAAGCATTTTTTCCCTTTTTAAATCTAAACGTAGAACAACACCTACGGTATGTAAGCATTTCAAAATTATTTTGGAGGAGTCAAAACCTTTTTTTTTACTGCAAATAGAGGCAGAATTAGGATGGTAAAAAAAATAATGCTCATGACCGTACACAAACACTAGTTTATTATAATTTTTAGTCTTTTCAGAAACTCTTAGTATGAACAAATGGACAGTTTTTCTCTCCGAAAAAGGATGCAACCTTAAATGTCACTAGAAAGTTTCATGTTCGTGCTATCCCTGCATAATTGCATTGGAGTTGTAGATATACATGAAATCATTTTTATCCTCATGAGGTAAAATATGCATCATTAAATCGTCAAGACAGCTTCTAAAAATCTATTAATTTACAAAAGAATACAGGTTTGAATAGTTCAAGCAATTTCAAGCCATATACAGATCTAACCTTGTACATTCGGTTTAATAATTAAATCTAAACTGACTTCAATAGAGGTTAAAAACAAGAATAGTGGATTGACTCAATTGTACTTAGCATTTATTGACTATGCACCACAGTCCGAGTTTCTGGTCTCACTGTACCCAAAGGTAGTTTTGCTTAAACGGACGTCATCATTATAGGGAGGGAGCTTCCACCATTACCCAGCATATATATATATATATATATATATACATATATATATATATATATATTTATTTATATATATATATATTCTTACACAAAAGTACAATAGTACTAAAGGACGCACTCACGGGTATCTTTGAACAGATTAATTTATTGTGCGGACCCCCCTCCCCGGGCACCGACAGACGCGTTTCGGCATAAGACGCCTTTTTCAATGTCGATGACATTTTGCTCAATATTTTCTTAAATGTTGTTTCATTGGTGCACGTGATAACATTGAAAGAGAAATCGAAAAAGGATATATGGCCTCTTCCCTTTCGGCCATCTTGTAAAATACAAAACATTTTTCAATCAATACAAAATACTAATACAAGAGTACAAAAGTGTAAAACAATATTAAACCATAAAATGTGATTGTGAATAAATGAAGTATATACAAATTATTAGGGGAACAAACAATGAATGGAGGGTGCTTTGATATTGTTTTTCAAGTGTCCACATAATTGTCGATACGCGCAATTTTCAAAACAAAGCACTTTACCAAATTACATTTTCTGAGTATATCCAAAGTTTCCCTATAACATAATTGTGCCCTGAATGGGCAATGATCAACTATATCTGCTGAACTTATGTTGCTGCAAAATAATACATTTTTCATATCCAATTCAAAAATAAATAAGCTACATTTCATATAAAAGCTAATTTTGAATTGATTATAGAAAAGAGAAAGAAAAAGAAAGAAAAAAGGAAAGAAAAAGAAAGAGAAAGAAAAAAGAGAAAGAAGCAATCCCTATAGGCCCAACTCACAAACACACTTAATAATACAAAAAATTCAACAGAGAGCATTCCTTTTTACACTTACAAAATGAGGATGAAAAACAATACTGCAAGGCAGGAGATTAATCGCAAATCCAGATTCCAATTCAAAAGAGTAAGGAAAAGGAGGGGAAAATGAAAGACTGATAAGTGGGAAATGATGTAATATTATTAGTCTATCAGACACGAATGTTAAATTTAGAAATTAAAGATGCACCCACATTTCCTCATCCCCATTTAAACCATTAGGGGTCATTGTCTGCAGTTTAATAATATATTTCGATTCTAAGACTCGCAGTCGTTTGATCCTGTCCCCTCCTCTCTCATTCCTTTCTATCTGATCGATACAGAAGAAGCTCAATAAATCTCTGTTGCTTTGGTGAGCTTCTTCGAAGTGCCGGGCAACTGGATAATTAACATCCTTATTACTTATTGCCCTCATATGCTCTAAAATCCGCCGCTTGGCAAGGTGTATGGTACTGCCTATATACCGTCTACAGCATGGACACACCAGGCAGTAGACGGTATATTCTGAGTTACAATTAAGCAGCCGATTTATTCTCCATACACTTTTGGGATCTTGATTGTTTATCCTGTAACTTGTCACCTTTTTACTATATTTACAAGCCTTGCAACGCATACAGGGAAAGAAGCCAGTAATAGGCTCCCTTCGTGTTGGCTTAGACTGAAAATGACTATGAACAAGATGGTCACCAATAGATTTGCACCGCCTGTATGTAATCATAGGTCTATGTGGTAATTCTTTACTCAATATTGGATCTGTTTTTAAGATTTTCCAATTCTTTTTGAAGATCTGCATTATCTCAGTGGATCTACTGTTATATTGTGTAATCATCCTGACAGGTTCTCTTCTGATATTACCAGTAGCCTGCTTTTGATTTTTTGTGGTAGATTTAGATGTTAAAAGGTCGACTCTGGAGATCATGTTCGCCTTTTGATCTGCTAAACATAAATTATTAGTTGTGTAACCTCGTGCAGTGAAACGTTCAAAAGCCTCTTTCTTTGCTGCCTGGTATTCAGTATCTTTAGTACAATTACGTTTAAGACGTAATAACTCTCCATATGGTATGTTTACAATCTGGCTCTTAGGATGATAACTGTCTGCGTGGAGAGTGGTGTTACCAGAAGTCGGCTTTCTGTATAATTTCGTAAGCAGGCGATCTTTTTCAACATATACAGTAAGATCTAAATAACAAACTGACCTATCACTCACTGTGGCAGTAAAGATCAGATTGAGATCATTATCATTGAGCGAGGCAACATACTCCTCAGCCGAGGAGCAGTCACCCCGCCAAATGATAAAAAGATCATCGATATACCTGGCCCACATCATGATGTTCTCCAACCATTTTTCATTCCTACCCGCCCAGGCCACGTGCTTCTCCCACCAGCCTACGAAGAGATTCGCATAGCTGGGGGCGAAGCACGTGCCCATCGCGGTCCCCCGCTTCTGTCTGAAAATCTGTCCTGAAAAAACAAAAATATTATTTTCCAGACAGAATTGTATCATAGTAAGAAGCATACAGTTGTGCTGCTGAAATTTCAATGCCCTTTTCTCCAGGAACCATTTTATGGCATTTAAACCCTGGGAATGTTGGATGCAAGTATACAGAATTGTTAAGTGTTTTTAAGACTGCAGTACCGCCTACTGCATACCTGGGCAGTGCTGAGCAAAAATATAAACACACTTAATGAAACACAGGTCCCCACAAAGCAATTTTTTTTTAAAAGTTGCAAAAATTGACATGGATGTTCTTGAAGTCATTATTTATCATTTAGAAGACAGTGCCTTGTGGGGACCTGGGTTCATGTCCCCACAGTGCATTCAAGTCCCCCCCTAACTACCCCACCCCAATCTTTCTAGCTAGTTGATGAACTGGAATTCGGCAGACATTTGATGCAGATTACATCCGACAGAGACAGAATTCTTGCATTACTGACGTTTACCTGCACTAAACACCAGACTAGATTTACTCTTACAATCCAAAGTCATACTAGGGCTGACCTCACACCCCGAATATCTGGCCTGCACTATCTTTGCCTATTGTCCTCTACTGTGCCATTGCATTTGGGGATGAACGAAGGACAACAGAGACTGTTGGCAATATTGTCAGAGGATACTGCATTTCGTGAAAGTGTGGGTGATCCTGTCCATCAATATTCTGATGAAAACATTTGATCAATAGGAGATCCGCTGATGGAATGAGACTGAATGAGAGGATTTCGAGGTCTGGACTTGGCGTTAGGGTCAGACGACTGTGGGACATGGTCAATGGTATGGAAATGCACACCTTTCAGACAGAAACACCCCATTCAGTTAGGATTTTTGTTTTACAATTTTCATTTTGATTAGTCCGTTTAGGAAATATTGGCGCTTTGGTTCTGAGTTTTCTCAACCATATAGAATGTTAACTACATTATTGAAGTTGGGAGGGATGAGCAAAGTGGTGACCAAAATGTATGACACTTTTGTGGATATACCAGTGGTGTCATTGGTGGCCTGTCAAGGTCGTTATGGGTTGATGACTTTGGGGGGTAGACTTGATGAATGGGGAAGGGCAATAGATGCTGGAATACCTAAGATTGGTTTCTAGAATTGAGAGGCTCAAGCTGATTCAGTGATACATACTACTGCATCTATGCTTGACACCAGACATACAATATGTCGGAACAAATACTTGCATCTCACCCACAGCTGGATGACCAGCACCTACCTGAAGCTCAACCCCACCAAGACCAAATTTCTGTTATTTACCAAGAACGACGAGCAAGAAATGGTATAAACCTGGATAAATGACATGAGCCTTGATGGCTTCGAACCTCAGCTATCACCAAATGGCAAGTCAAATGGATTCACTCTAGACACTAACCTCACCCTCTAGAACCTAATTCTAAAAAACACACAGACAGCTGCTACCTGCTCTCCCTTCTAAAGAAAGTGAAACTGTTTCTTCCATAAAGTGACTTCAGGCCTGCTGTGAAAGCCCTCATACTCTTGCATTTGGATGATGGCAATGCCCTGCTCCTTGCCCTCCCAGCCTCCACACTGGCACCCCCTCATGACATTTTACACACTACTGCATGTTTCATCTGGGACCTGAAGAAATATTATGACGATACCTCCATCGTGATGGAACTCCACGCTAATTTGCTGTCCCACACCATCATCAAACCCAGCTGCATCCTTTACAAAGCAATAACGACTAGCACCCCTGTTACTTTTGCATACAAGCTCACCATCTCTGGTGGTCTCTGTTGACCCACAACCAAGACAGCATCAGACTGAAAAGTAAGAGGTGTACAAACGAAAAAACAAGCCTTTTCCATCTATGCACCCAGGATCTGGAACAACATCCCTGTATCCATCAGGACCGCCCGATGCTGCTCCAATTTAGAAAAGAGTTGAAGACTCACTTCTTTAATGAATACACTGCACAATGGTGCATTAACTGTCCACAACCAGGGACCTTTCCTATCATATGCTCCCTAATGCTTGTCTGACCCTTGTGCAGATCTAAGCTGCCTTTTGGCTATGTTTGCGCTATAGAAATATCATATGAAAACAAACATACAAGAAATGAGCTTGGCCCATTGTTGCAAAATGAACCATGGTGGAGACAATATTGTAGAGCTTACTTTACACTACCTGAGCAGTAACAGTTATTGACACCAGGCTCACAACTAAAACACATGTAGTAAGATGGATTGGTGCTTAGCTGACCTCTTAACTGCATCCATTGAATCATTATAGAGGAAAAGCTTAGTTATGATATGCAGACTACCTTGTTTTTGAACTGTTCATTGATACCACACATCCACAAATTATGCATGTAAAATTCTCCCAAAACTTTTTTTTTTAATTAAAGACTGCTATTTAAAAGAGGAACTGGAGACAAGTTTGAATCTAGAAAAGCCATTGGCGAATTTCTGATGGGAGGCTTCCCCAAACTGAGTCGGCACTCTCACCGTTGTTAAAGATTTATAGCTCTAAAATGATCCTGAATTTATGTTATTTCTCTTCTTTATGGACTCAAAACCATCCAAAATTGCTTCCTGTGACTGAGGGGAAACATTGGGTTACTTATGCTGATCCCTATTCCAGCATTGGCCTTGAATTAGAGGCATGGTCTGCGGAGGCCAGAGTGGCCAGGAATCTGTACCGTTCCTAGTTCAAGTCAAAAAAAGCTACAAGCAATCATTTTTTCAATTTGATTGTTGAGAATCTCTTTACTTAAAACATGCTGTGACCTGGACCGAGGTGTTGGGGCTGGGTGAAATGGTTAATAAGAACGTAGCTGAAAAGAAGAGTAAACGTAAGTTCTTCAATTCTTTATTATCCAACAAGACAGGAGCAACGACCACAGGTCTCCAGGCATAAGCTCAACTGTAATTTTCCCCGTACCTCCGTTCTGGAATTCCACGGTGGTGGAAGTTCCCTAGAGTCACGAGAGGCACAGCAACTAACAATACATGAGATATAATAAATTCATAAATATACAACCCAACACATCTTCCTCCTCTGCAAAAGAAAAACAATTAAAAATGGCAAAAACAAACAAAGTGCAAAACATACTAATGTATAACATAATTAGGGGTGGGCGGACAACTCCGTTCCGCCCACGGAATGTGTGGAATTTTGCCTGTTCCGCGAAGTAGGCGGAGCAAACAAATCTCCGCACACTCGCGGCGGAGCGGAGTTGACCTCCCACCCGCCTCCCACCCGCGCTATTAAAACGTTTAAAAAATCTATTTAAAACTCCTTACCTTATCGGCGGCGTCCCCGGGCTGCCCTCTTCCGCTATTGCGACTTCTTCATGAAAACTGCGCATGCGCGGGCGCCCCGCATGCGCATTTCTTGCGAGGAATACACATGCGCGGGCGCCCGCGCATGCGCAGTTTTCATGAAGCAGGCCCGATGGAGGAAGAGGGAAGCCCGGGGATGCCGCCGATAAGGTAAGGAGTTTTAAATAGATTTTTTTAAACGTTTTAATAGCACGGGTGGGAGGCGGATGGGAGGCGGGTGGTGCGCAGCGGAGCTAAGCGGAGTGTGCGGAGATTGGTTCCGTCTCCGTGGCACTCCGCGTAGCCCCGCTACGCCCACTTCGCCCAGCCCTAAACATAATCATGAAATTTGTTAGGTAATCTTGTAACTCTGGACGAAGGAGCACGGGTATTAGAACCATGGCACACTCCACCTTGATTATTGTGAGATGCAAAATGATTGTGCGTCGAAAGATGGGGTGATTTGGAAACTGAGATCTTGTTTTTGTTCCACCATCTCCCGTCTTCCAATTGCACTGCACTCTTGTTAACTCTTACAACAGATTTAAGATTAGAGAACTTGGATTCGCCCTTAGGCACAATACGAGAACATTTGACTCTAACTTGATCACCAACTTTCACATTCAGCTCTCTAGAACTATGTTGAATGTACTTGTTTTGAGCTTCTTCTCTTTTCTTGCCTACTTCTTTTATCTTAGCTACTGGTAAATCGAATACACCCATCCACTTTCTCAACAACTTAGAAGATGAAAGACGGCCCCTTAGTAAAATGAAAGGAGAAACTTCTGTATCAGAATTGGGGGTGGTACGTACGGCCCACAACAAGTTTTTAAGCTCATTTTTGCAATTTGGACTACTAGCTTTAGACAATTGTATGTTGTCCTTGATCACTCTGTTGAATCTCTCTACGAGACCATTACTCCTAGGGTGATAAAGTGAGGTTTTGGTGTGTTTAATACCCATGAAGTCTAAATACCTCTCAAACTCTGAAGAAGTAAATTGACAGCCATTGTCCGAGACAATTTCATCTGGAACACCTTCCCTGGCAAATAAAAATTCAAGGAATTCTATCACACAAACAGTGGTGGGAACCTTAGCAAATTTCAACTCTGGCCAACGACTGTGGTAATCCATTATAACTACCATATTCGGAAACACCACTGTCGGACAGAGTCAAAGGGCCAATAATGTCTACAGCCAGCTTGGACCAAGGCTTGGAAGGAACGCTCACAGCTTGAACAGGACTAGTAACTGTCACTTGAGACTTGTCACTTACAGCACAATATAAACAGTCTCTAACAAAATGTTCTACTTGCTTGTCAAGACCGGGCCACCAAAACTGCTCTCTAACCCTTCTTTTCATGGCACGCATGCCAATGTGGCCTTCATGAACTAGGGTAAGTACTTTGTCTCTCATGCTCATGGGAACCACAAGTAAAGAAGAGCGATACAGGAGCCCATTAACAATAGAGAGTTCATCAAAAACATGCTTGAATTTACTGATGGTTTCATCATGCGAACATTCTCTCATCCAACCTGTGTGAATCACATCCATAAGCTTCTTAATGTCAAAGTCAATATCATACGCATCTCTCCATTCACTTTCTAAAATGGCTCCATCTGAATGAGACACAGCGTAACAAAAAATCTCAGACTCAAACTTCTTATCGTCATGATCATCCACATCATGCGTACTACTTGGTATCCTGGACAAACAATCTGCTAAGATGTTTCGTATCCCTGGAACATATTCAACATCAAAGTTATGTTCTAACAGCCTGTATTGCCATTTAGCAATTCGAGGAGTGGCTTTGTCTCCCCCTTTGGTGGTAAAGAGTTGGACCAAAGGTTTATGATCCACTCTTACAGTAAATGTGGAGCCCCATAGATACTGTTTAAAATGAACGATGGCCCACCAGCAAGCTAACGCTTCGCGCTCTATCACTGAGTAAGTAGCTTCGGCACCCTTGAGACCTCTGGAAGCAAAAGCTACTACCTCATCCCTGCCATCCCTATGCTGCATGAGTACAGCGCCAAGACTCTTCTGACTGGCATCAGTCATGATTATTGTGTGGTCATTGATGTCAAAAGGTTTGAGAGGAATGGCATGTGCAATCTCTTTTTTGATTATTTGAAATTCCTCAGCACATTCAGCATTCCATTTGAAAATTATATTTTTTTTAAGTAGATTTCTCATATGAAATGTTTTGGCAGAACAATTAGGCACAAATCTAGCATAGAACTCGATGAGTCCCATGAAGGACCTCAACTGATCTTTATCACAAGGTGCATAAAAATCCTCTATAGCTTTAACTAGACTGGATTTAGGTTCAACACCCTTAGCAGATATTCTGTATCCTAAATAATCTACAGAGGTCACATTTAATTTACATTTTTCAAGACTCAAAGTGACACCTTTTTCTTTTAGGATAGAAAATACATTACGCAATCTCTCATTGTGTTGAATCTGATTAGAACCATAAACCAACACATCGTCCTGGAACGCCATCACCCCGAGGGTATCCTTGAACATGCTTTCCACAATCCTTTGAAAAACTGCGGATGCAAGCCCAAAAGGCATACGTTTGTATTGGAATAAACCCTCTGGGGTGATGAACGCAGTGTAGTGTCTGGAATCGGGGTGTAAATCAATTTGATGGTAAGCTGATGTCAAATCAAGTAAGCTAAACCATTCACCATTCTTAAGAGTAGTAGTCATCTCAGTGATGTTGGGCAATGGGTGATGATCAACCCAGATATGGCGATTCGAATCGCGAAGATCAACACACATGCGCAACGCACCATTGGCCTTGCGAGCTAAGACAATGGGGGAAACCCAATCGGAAGATTCAATGGGTTCTATGACATCGTTAGAGCATAGCTCATCTAATTCTTTTTTAAGTGCATCACGTAAAGCCAGTGGTACTCTGCGAACTTTGTGCACCACAGGTTTGGCACCGTCGAGCAATCTGATTTTGTATTTGAATCATTTAAATAGACCTAACTTGTCATTAAAAATTTCAGGATACACGGACTCCCATGAATTTTCCTTGACCGTTTGTATACAAACCAAATCCTTCTTCAATATGACTTGGTGAGGATCATTAGGATCCAAAATGATCCCCAGATTACCTTGGTCATGCCACCCCAATAAACAAGTATCATCTTTCGCAACGTAAATTACACCTTGAGCATTACTACCTTTAAAACACAAATTTGCATGAAATTCACCAAGTACTTCAATGGTTTTGCCACCATAAGCAATGGGACGGACTGATGAATGTTTTAAAACAATCCCCTGAGATTGAAACAAATCTTCCCATATTTTGTCACTTATGAGTGTGAATGGAGATCCAGAGTCAGCTAACATCTTGATATCTTTTCCGTTGACAGCCAAAGTACATAAGGGTCATCTTGTTCCTTGCGATACAGCAGAGACAACATCAGTGCTATGACACTCTGTTATTAGGCAGATTTGGTCCTCTTCACTTGAAGATGATTCACCAGTGAGCTGTTCAACATTGAAAACTTTCTTGGAAGATGAATCAGGATTAACAGATGATTTACCACTTGATTTACAAACATTTGCAAAATGACCTTTCTTAAAACATCTGCTACAAGTTTTGTTCAGAGCAGGACAGAATCTGGCATTCCCAAGGTGAGAAGTGCTGCCGCAACGGTAACATTCCCAACGTTTATTTGTGGGTTTAGTAGAGTTAGTTCTTGCATACCCTCCAGATTTTTCTTGGCGTGGTTTTTCTTTTGAAGTTTTGTATTTGCTTTTAACGGCCAAAACATTTTGTGTTGGTGAACTAGAACTGGAAATCGACATTTGTTCTAGATACGAAGTGGTACTCTCAATCCTAGTAGCAATTTCCAATGCTTTTTGTAGAGTCAACTCAGGCTTGGACAAAAGAGCCTCTTGAACTTTTTTGTTATTAGTTTTCTCCACAAGTTGATCTCTAATCATTTCTTCCTCAAATGTTTTGTAATCGCATGAAACTGCTAGAATTCGTAAAGCGCCTACATAGCTAGATGCAGACTCACCTGGAAGTTGCGCTCTTTTATAGAATTTGTGCCTTTCTAATGTAACATTCTTACAAGCTTCGAACCTAGTATCAAAAGACTTTATGGCCGTGGCATATTCATCTTCAACACCGTCACCTTCACCTTCAATGCACAAAACTAGTACTTTAGGAGTGTGCTTAAGAATAGTACGTCCTTCGGAACCAAGGCAATGTCTTAAAATAGCAAATTTTTTCTTGTTCGTAAAGGAGTCACCTTCGAGAGCATCAAGGTATGCCTCGAAACTTTCCTTCCACTTTTCCCAATCGGACTCAGGAGAGGCAGGATTGGGTGAAAACGCAGGAGGAGGTGACAAAGATTGCTGCATGACTTGGAAAGGTGACTAAAAACAATATTACAGACAAAGTGCACACATTGAGTGTGTCACCGAAATTGAAAGATTGACACACTTTAGATAAGGTGTATGTGTCAGCGTTGTGTAAAAGTACTTGTATGTAAAACAAAATGAAGTTGCATGCAGAATTGCATATGATGAGGAGACACGCAAATGTTGAATTTTGAAATAAATAGCTGTGCGTGTCAGCGTATCAAACATAAACAAATGCTTTCAGTACTGTGTGCAATAAAATGCCAAACAGCTGTGTGCGCCAGCGTTGAAGGTTTAAATAAGCTGTGCGCATCAGCGATGTTTTTATAATCTGTGCGCAATTAAAACCAAATAGCTGTGCGCATCAGCGTTAATCGAGATGCTGGCGTTGCTATGGTGAAGCAACGCGAATAAAATTCATTAAAATAGCGGCACGTAAGGTGGGGACGCAGTGTAGAGCGGCGCCAGGCAGACAGGCAATGCTCACGTTGACTGCGTCACAGTAGGAGCTGGGGACGCAGCGTAGAGCCGCGCCAGACAGACAGGTAATGCTCACGTTGACTGCGTCACAGTAAGAGCTGAAATAGAGTTCGGTGGCACGCACGGCAAACAGTGCGAGGAGGAACGCTTGCAAAAGCGCAAGGCAGGCTTGAAAATGTTAAAAATGTATAACGTCTCACCATAACCTCTGTAGAAGACGTGGTTTATCTCTCTTGCGTGTTCGGAGGGGCAGCGCAACAATTTCAGAGTCCTCACCGCCTCGACGACTTCGAACAGGTCCGTTGTTCCGGGTCATGGACTGAAGGCTTTCGTAGATGAACCACAGGCACGTGTGGACGTCTTGAAAGAGTAGAAACTCGTCACCAGTGAAAAGAAGAGTAACCGTAAGTTCTTCAATTCTTTATTATCTAACAAGACAGGTGCAACGACCGCAGGTCTCCAGGCATAAGCTCAACTGTAATTTTCCCCGTACCTCGGTTCTGGAATTCCACGGTGGTGGAAGTTCCCTAGATTCACGAGAGGCACAGCAACCAACAATACATGAGATATAATAAATTCATAAATATACAACCCAACAGTAGCCTGATTTAAAGATCTGAGGCATAAGAGGTCAAAGGCCCACTGGTCCCAGCATGGAAGAGAACGATTATTTGGAACTCAAAAATATCTTTCACTAGATGTATAACTATTCTAGGGGAACATAAGTTGCCTTGGGCATGTACTAATAAGATGATCGAGTCTGAATGACTTCAGAGAAGAGAACAATCCGCAATTAATGATGAAATATGGTGATATACATTATGATGAGCTAGAAGAAGCACGGCAATGTATTGACGACAAATATGGCATTAGAAATGTTGCTGTGCTGTTTTCAAACTGGAGACTTCTAAAATATTGTAAATTGTTGCAGTTACAAACTTACAACCCGCTCTGTTATTAATTGATGTGAGCCAAAATGTGTGATCACATGTCCCAAAGAGATTGTGTACCTACCTGCATGAAAGTGCATGGTCATTGTAAAAACGAATAGATTACAGGTTAACATATTTAAAATGTACATATATCTCATAAGTAAACATGAATCCCATAAATGAACGAGTTCCACATTTAAAAAGTTAATTAGAATAGTATTTTAAAATAGGTTAAATTCTTGGTCCACCTGGGCTATTTGGATCATAGTAAAGTAGACATAACACTGGAGGGTTTAAATCAAGATCCAGTGCTCATGAGAAATAATTCTCCTAGTTTGTAAGCCAAAGAAATATGTCTCTCCGACCTTTCTCTTCCTATGATATGCGCAATACTACCCATGCTGCAGTATTATTTGTAGGCCTAGAATCTATATTTTATCTCATGCTATGGCTATGTCTTGTACTTTATTGTATAGTTTTATACATGCAAGCAATAAATATTCTAAGGTCTCTGTTGTGGTTGCACGTAACAAGGATGCTACTGATATTTTGAGCTGCCCTGCACTCTAAGGATGTTTGCAGTTTATGTTTATTTTTAGTGTTATTTCAAAAAGACCTGCCCCAGCAGTGCCCTACCAGGCTGCCCTGGACACATAACTGAGAAGGATGGCTTTAAGAAAAAGAATATTGTGTTTTTATTTGCCCAGCACCATGAGCAGCTATTTTGAAATAGGATACTAACTCAGATAAATTGCACACTTTAAAACAATTTGCACAAAGAGAACAGTTTAGGACTCCCCTCCATCTCGCACAAGTGGCTGCACATAGATGAACCCATTTTTCTACATACTCTGCTACACAGTAAAGTGAACAATTCTACAGCTGTTTCCCAGCAGGTCTTGCAGTGCTGGCACAATATGTAAGATAGGGGAGCTCTCTAGCTCTTTTTTAGAACGCATTATCCTCAAAGACTGATGCTACGGGAATAAAGTGAGTGATATGTAGGTTGGGACTTTGATGAGGCGTGTTTCTAAATCAGCATTTGGTATGGTACAACTGATGTACAGTTAAGCAATGTTATCCATATGGGATAGTACTAGGATGTAATTGCTGAATGGGCATCCCCAGGGTAAACCTTCTACCTTGGATAGCATTGCAAATGCTTTCCTGTCTGGCTTGGGGACAATTTGTCTTTCTCATATAATGAGAAAACCCATAGACTTACTAGTGTATAAGAGAACCCTCCTTTGTCCAATTCCCATCGCCTCCGAAAATGGCGTCTATTTCATGTTCATACTTGTTCTTGAGTCCTGCTGCTCCACTTGGGGGGTGTCATTATTTCCTTCCACCTGAATTTTAGTTGTAAATAGAGGAATCTCCTCCCTTACTCGTCTCAATGGAAAAAAAACTCCTTCACCTGCTTTTTAACTTCACCCATTCCCAAACAAAGAGACATATTTACAAAGGCTTTTGCTCCGGTGGTGCCCTGCCCCATATTTACAATGCAGCGCTAAACCCCTTTGCGTGGCTTAAAGCCATGGTGTACCCTTTCATGCAGTTTTCTGCGTCAATTTGCTCCGGTGGTGCCCTGCCCCATATTTACAATGCAGCGCTAAGCCCCTTTGCGTGGCTTAAAGCCATGGTGTACCCTTTCATGCAGTTTTCTGCATCAAAGGGGCGTGCAATGGGTGTTGATGTGGGCGTACCCACGCAACACCCACAAATTTTTGACACTGCCTCATACAAGAATGTGTAAACTTGAGGCAGCGCCGAAAAACTAACACTATTCAAAAGGAGACGTTAGAGTGGCACAATGTGGAGAAATACTTTTATTTTTCCTCGTTTTTTGCTCTTTCTATGTGTGCTGTATTCTGCTGCACACATAGAAGGAAAAAGACACACAATTGATGGACGAAATGCAGAACAAATCAAAACATTCACCCCAGTCAAGAGATCTGGGTTAAATCCATCATTCTTTTGCTCACCATGCCACCCCAGTTTAGACCTGGCCATATGCAAATCTGTCTTGACCCTGTGCCTCATGGGAACAGTCCAGCCCGAACTGCCAAGCCAGGTCCTCCCTGGACCGGCGGAAACAAGCATCCTAGGACCGTCCATCAATTGTGTGTCTTTTGCTTCCTCGCCCTAAGTGCGCCGGGTATGCCCAGACGTGGGTCCCGGGCTCACTGTGCCACTGGATTCAAGCTATCCTGGCTGAAGAGGGGTGAAACCCCGAAACCGGTCCTAGGATGCTTGTTTCTGGTCCAGGGAGGACCTGGCTTAGCAGTTCGGGCTGGACTGTTCCCATGAGGCACAGGGTCAAGACTGATTTGCATATGGCCAGGTCTAAACTGGGGTGGCATGGTGAGCAAAAGAATGATGGATTTTACCCAGATCTCTTGACTGGGGGTGAATGTTTTGATTTGTTCTGCATTCCGTCCATCAATTGTGTGTATTTTGCACACATAGAAGGAGCAAATTGGTATTAATGATTATTTATGTGAAGGAAGGTGTCCCTTCCTGCACATAAACAATCATCCCTGCAACGCATGCACCCTTG
Source organism: Calotriton arnoldi (assembly GCA_963921515.1). Taxonomy (NCBI): domain Eukaryota; kingdom Metazoa; phylum Chordata; class Amphibia; order Caudata; family Salamandridae; genus Calotriton; species Calotriton arnoldi. The sequence goes on from CAWUFW010001659.1 coordinate 1,827,391, forward strand.
CACCATGGCGCAAGGGTCCTGCGTTGGCGCTTGCCAGCTTTTATAGCACCAGCGCAGGGGTGAGCACAGGGATGCGCTGTATTCTTGTTAATATGGCGCATCCCTGCATTTCTGAAATGATCCAATTTTGCGCAGCGGATTTGCTTGCGGCGCCGTGCTATTTCATTGTAAATATACCCCAAAATGTCTCTCTCGCCACGAAACATGGCCGCAATTATGACCTGTGCAGGTGGAATTCTTGTGAGGAATTCCGGTCTGCACAATTATAAGGGGTCTGGTTTTTAAGAACTTGTATTCAGCGGCTGCAGGACAAATGGGCCCAATTTTATCCATGGCAGGTAAAATGTCTTTGCAAAGGGCTGTATTGTAGACCAGACCTATCCCTTGGCTCCGGTCTGATCATCAGACAAGGTAAGCGGAGCATGAAGTGTTCCCCTCCCCCTTAACCCTGCCAGTCAAGATTCTCTCCTTCCCTTCTCCACCCTTCCAACACCACCCCCCACCCACTTCTTACATCAGCCCCTCTGCTCAGGATTACCACCTGCTCAATGCAGGTGGTAAATGTGTGTGATAAATCCCATGGAAAAGAGAATACCATGTGGAATCCTCCTGGTACATCAGAGTCACCGCAGCCACTCTCTATTCCTTAGGATCATAATTGCACGGTTTTGGTCGGGTGTTACCACATGGGGCCATGATTATGTGTGCAGAATTTGCACCCCGACAGTACCATGCAACTCGTAATAAGAGTCAATGTGTGTGAGTCAAACTTTAGACAGTGGAATGGTCAGCCTGCTCAATTTAGACCGGGAATGATTCGTAAAGGTGCAAATGAATATTCATAAAGTTAGAAGTGCGTCATTTTTTAAAACGTCTCCATCAGAGATTATAATATCACTCATCCTATTTATTAACGGAAGTTTCATGAATAGGCTCTTCATCAAAACAGCGGAGGGTGTTCCGCTAAGGCAGAGGAGTGTTGCCCCATTGCTTTGCAGCCGTGAAATAAAGGAAACATAAAATGATAATAACTCGAGGTTATCATCATGTTATGTTTTCCTGCTACGGCAGGTTTACAGGCAGGGTGGGGGGCTGCTCCGATGACAGAGGAGTGGGGGAGGGAGTGGTTTGCCCACTCCAAGTGCGCATGAATGTTTGGCCAGCCCGCGAACTTTGCATGTTCTGCACGCAGGCTGCATTGCAGCCTGAGGGAAGAACATGCCCAGGCTCCCATTCCCTGGCTGAGCGCCGAACCATGGCGCTCAGACCAATCACAACGCTGCAATGCAGTTTTGTGATTGGCTCAGGGGAGCCTGGGTGCTTACTGTTCCGGCCCAAGGGGAGAGACGATGGAGGAGAGACGGAGGAGAGATGCAGCGTTCAGGTAAGCTTTTTTTTTAAAACCCCCTTACGTCCCCCGATCCGAGCCGATTGCCACTGCATCAGAATTATTTTGGGAATATTGCACAAAAACGTTTGTTAGCAAGCTTGGGACTGTACAAAGCTCCATGTTGCTATAATTGCATAGTGGTTCAGTGACAAGGCTTTTGACGCACAATGTAGCCAGTTGGGTGCTGTTTGAACATTTCCAATGCCACAAATCGAGGTCCTAATTACCAAGCCACAGAGTATGCATAGTTCTCACAATAGTCATAGTGCAAAGTTTATCCTACTCTGCTGACAGGATGAAAGACCAAATGCAGTTTTCCTGAGATTTAGAACATTAAGTTCAAGGAAGCGTTGTACTCTATAGGCCACATGTACGTACGTTAGAAATTGCGTGTTCCTAATTGAGATTTCATGCAAATCGCAACTAGGAAATTTATTCAGTTATTTGTGATTCTAAGTGGGTTGCAAATAGACCTACCTCATTAATATTTATGAGGTAGGTCGTAATTTGGGACCCACTGGGAATCGCTAAATACACAGGGATGGTGGCCTCCTGGGGACAGCAGACCACCATGTATGTGTTTGCTTTTAAATAAAGCAAAGTTTTTATTTTTCCAAAAAGAAAAAGGTACAATTTCAGTTTCATTTTTTAAGAGGAGGCAGTGGTCTGTGGGACCACTGTCTGCTCTTGAAAAACGTTTTCGCACGCATTCACAAATGGGGAAAGAGTCTCTAAAGACGAAGGGGTCCGCTAGGAACCCCTTCCCATTTATGGATTGGTTACCATCAAATTGGATTTGGTGGTAAAAAGTGAATGCTTTATGACTGCATTTCAGTTGCAAAACATTTGTACATGGCACCGCAAGTCGCTATTAACAAAGGACGCACTTAACACGTCCCTTCCTAATAACAATTTGCAAACCCAAATTGCGATTTGGTAACAAGTTACCGAATTGTATTTGGGCTTTGTACATGCCAAAAAGCCTTTTTGCATTCACAAACTGCAGAATGGCCCGTTTGCGACCTGCAAAGCGGTTTGTACATGTGGCCCTATATCTTGTTGGTGACTGCAATCTGAGGATGGAGACAGACATCTAGCTTGATCCAGTGGGTGACCCTTTGGTTTGCACAGCAAAAGAATGGAAATGGGCAAGAACAAGTGAGAGAGGGAAAACAATTCATTGGATGCAGCTGTGAGAGCTGGACAGCTGTTGTGATCTCATGTCTGCAGAATACCATGGTCTGTGGAGTTAAACTAGGCTGGCCTGGGAGGAGCAGAATGAAGATGGAGAATCCAAACTAAATTTGGGGTTTGTTGGGTTGCTGTATCCCTGGTCCTCTGTGTGGAAGTTGATGGAGCAGAGAAAATAAATTTTTTTAACCCCTAACAAATTTTATAAATAATTAATAAAATGTTCGTTTAAACGTATTAATCAACACTGTGCGTGGGGGAAGGGTAATACGCAAGTATATGTGCTGAATAATCTATTAACGAATGTCTGTGTGTCTAATTATAACATAAAAATAATTGCGTACTAATTTTATAATAAATGCATGATTTGTGATTCATAGAATATAAACGTGTCGTTGCAAAAACAATAGTGATGGTAAGTAAGGAACAGCTTAAATGTTGCTTTCTGCTAGGTAATAACTAATTGGGGTACGTAGATGACGGGAGGGAAACGAAAAGGCTATGTTTCTCTATTTTAATTATGTTTTGTTTATTTCAAAATAGTGCTTCTAAGTATAAACGAGTGGCGATATAAAATGGCTGCCGGTTAATGAAGTGCGCAAGTGCGGGGAAACACGTGACAAGGGAGAAAAGTTGGAGAAAAGCTAACCTCGTGATGTTGCTGAGAGGCTAGGATGCGAGAATGGTCAAGGCTGATGTGACCTAATTGAACTGATAGTGTGCCGTGGTGATCAGCAAGGAACCGTGGGAAACCATTTTAAGAGAAAGGACAATGCCTGCAGAGTTCTCGAATGTATCGAAAGAAGTTACAAATGTACTGATCGAAGCGGATGGAAACATGTCTTGAACTGTGAGAAAGGAAATGATCATATACATTCCAAGGACCAGTTGGATCCGAGAGAACTTGATTAAAGAATGAATAGATGAAATGAATGGACCAATGAAAGAAAAGCGTGTTATTAATGTTGCAACAATTAGTTAGCAAAGTTAGAATTAGGGTATAAGAGGGCCTACTCTTAGTGGGAGGGGGTCACAGTCACGATCGGAGTTGGAGAGTCGCAGTCAGAGTCGGTGTTGGTGTTGGTGGCTTCCAGTGCTTGGTGGTCCTGATCGATCCATTACTGAGCGGGAGATGCTGAAAGACTGTTAGATGAGACGGGTTGCAGGTAGCTGATGCTGACGAGCTGAAGTTTCTGTTGCTGTCTTATTTTTCCAGTTGAGTATGAGAATCAGGTTATTTTTAATTCTTAAACTTAGGTTAGAAATCATTAGGCTAAATTAGGAAGGTAGGCAGGTAATTAGGGTTTTGCTTCATGACAAAAATTTCCTTTCTGCAATAAAATTGATTATGCTTAATAAATATTTGAATTAATAATGAATGAATAATTGAATAAAAAGTCTAAATTCTTTCTCATGCTTTTAAAATTATATAAAATTTAAGATTCTTTAAATCAAACGACTCAGTGGTTATTTTACTAAATGATTGTGACACCAGTAATTGGTTATTGTGATTTAGCTGGTCTTAATCACTATGAACTAATTTCTTACATGAATGATTCATCGACAAAACAATGAGCAGGAATATCTTAAGAAATAACTAAAAGAAAGCGATAGGTTAAGGTAATAAGATATCCCGGCTCCTTCCAGCGGTACATAAATGGTGTTTTCCATTTAGTTCTCATGCTTCTCCTAGGAGTACAGAATTTCGTAAAGGTGTAAAGGAAATCCAGGTGTGTGCGTGTGTGATAGGCGATGTTTATGGGCCCCATCGTCATGTGGATGTAAGAAAATATAGTTTGCCCCTGGATGACCGATAAGTGACCTAGGAGGAGAATAGTTTTATTGTACGCGCTGCATCAGATTTCTTGGTAGCAGAGTTATGGTTTTCTATAGATTAGTTTAGTGATTATTGTTTATTGATTATTTTTTTTATGACTAATACTATATGTTGAGTCGTGTTATGTTATATGTGAGTTTTCACGCTTCTGGGATGTAGGAAGTGGAACACGTGTGGCAAGAGAAGTCACATGGAATTTGGTACATGGTCTGAATTCATTTTGGTAATAACACAGGTTGTGTTATGTTAGGGATTTTCTGTACGAAAGGTGTATAACTGAGATAGCAAATCACGTTTTCTTGTGAAACTTTGGCCTTAATTCTCAGGAGCCTAGTCTCCACATGTGTCTTATCCCCAGAGAAACGAGTTAATTGTTTGCTTGAAAGAAGGGTAAGGTAGAGGGAAGTGCTACTTTATCGGCGAGAGTTGATAATTCTGTGGTAGGGTAGAGGTAAGCGCTGCCTACTGGAAATACAGGATTCTTGTGTAAAAGGACAAAGCTGTCACTTTTGTCTAGCGAATCAGACTATGGAATTGTTTTAATTGTTGTAACTAACGAAGAAAACAGTGAAAAGAAAATTGCCGATAAATTTTTGTAAAGGAGGGTAAAAGAGCAGGAGGGACATCGACAGTGCCGCGCTAGGATTGGATAGTGCACTAGTCACGTGAACACAGAGTCAAGAGTGACGTAGAAGAAGTGCCGCGCTAGGATTGGTTGGTCCGCGGACGAAGGGAATTGTTCTGATTGGTGCGTTAGTGTGAGTCGCGCTGTAATTGGTTGGAGTTCCGTACACGGAACAGTGCTGGTTTGAAGAGAAAAACAAATCGAAAACATGCCGTATTACGAGTATGAAAGGGAGAGAACGTCATGGACGACAAAAATAAAGAATTTCTTTAAGAAAGACAAAAAGGTTGTGACTAGAGAGGGACAAGTAATTCCTCCGCCGAAATCAGCAGCTTCACATATGATGCTGAAATATGGATATCATACATGCATATGGTTGGAAAATTGGGCAAAGTATACGAAGAATGATGGTGCATTAGCTTTCCCTGAGAATGGTTCATTTAGTGTAGCGGTTTTGCGAAATTTGCGAGAAAAGATGACAAATCTAGAACCTAGACCTAGACCGACACAGTTTGAAGCGTTGACAGAATGGGAGGATGAGATGTATGAGCGAGAGAGATTCAGAGGTTTAAGAGATCATGAGTTTATGCCTGGAAGAATGTGGGGAATAAATCATGAGGATAGAATAAAACGATGGAGATGTGCTAACATGACAGGAGGTTTGTTTCCGGCTTTTACAGTTGAGGAAGAGACTAAGAGAAAACGTACTGAGAAAAAGAAACATATGGAGAGGGAGAAATATATGCATGAGAGCGAAACGGATGATGAATTGCTGGAAGATATTTTAAATAGAAATCCACCTCCGTATCAGCAGAGTTCTACAGTGGTGACACCAAATGCGCCGCTAATAGAGACTATGCGAAATAAAAGTCCGGAAAAAAGAATTGAAATAAATAGGTCACAAGATCAAATGAGAACTTCACAAAATGAAGGAATAGAAAGCGACAATGCAAGCGAATTAGCAAGGACAACAAAAGAACTAACTGAGAAGATTAGAGAATTAACGAAAAATATGGAAGCAGTGACTGTGCCTGTAACAATAGGTCCAGTAATACCAGTTTTTGAGAATCAGAAAATTGATGAACGATCTTTAGTGATTCCCATGAGTTCACAATTTCAGAGAGAAAAAGAAAGGATGGAACAAAGTGCAAGTACAAGTAATTTGGCTAGTACTTACAGACCAAGTCCACCTACAAATTTGACTGTGAATGAGTGCAATGGTAGGAAAATGCATATGGTAACAGAATCTGCAACAGAGACTCCTGAAAAGAGTGGTAATTGGATAGAACTAAATAATACACCCATAGGTCCGACTCCTGATGAATTAAATGAGTGGATGAAAGCATTTAAAATAAAAGAACCAGAAGAAAAACCATTAGATGTAATTAGGTTAAAAATTGACATGGAAGAATTAATTCTAGGAACGATTGGTACAGAAAAGATAAAAAATTACCAGGATGATGAAATAATGTTTCTGTGCAAAAGTATTACATGGAGAGCAAAGAATTTACATGACAAACTAGAAGAAGTAGCCAGTGAAATTGGAATAGACTTTGCGAAAGTGAAAACATTGCAGAAACCCTATAGAGTAGACTTTTGTGAAAAAGATATTGAAAATTTGAACACGGCAGGAAGGCTGACACAGATAAAAGAGTTAATTGTGTTATTGAGAAAATGGGGTGATGTGGACAGATGGAAGGTTAGATGGACAAAAAAGAATGAGAAAACTACAGACAAAGCTTCTTTGGCTTTTATGATAACTGAAAAAGAACCTGTTGCCAGAGAATACCCTATGAGAGAAACTCCAGGTGGTAGTTATGTGCATGTTCCCTGGACTAGGCAGGATATACTGTCATTCACAAATGACTTTCCGAAGCTAAGAGAGAAACCAGTTGAATGGTACCGACAAGTAGAGAGGTTTGTAAAGGTTTCAAAGGTGTTATGGATAGATTTAGATGGATTATTTGACATAGTGGTACCAACTGATTTGTGGTCAGAGTGTAAGATTACAGTTGACTGGCCAACTACAGAATATCCAAGAGATCCTAAGACAGGAGCTCCAGGTCCTGAGGTGATGAAGAAGTATGATAAGGTGATTACCTTTTTGAAAAATAAGATTCCTCCTAAAGAGACAGATTGGGTAAAAATCGATAGAACTACACAGGAAAGTAAGGAGTCTGTACACGCCTATTATGAGAGGTTGTTGTTGGTTTTCAAGCAGTATAGTGGATATGAGGAATTAAGTGAAAAAGATATGAGTCATTTTGTGTACAGATTTGTGTTTGGGTTGAAACCAGAGATTAGTGAAATGATTAAACAGCATATGATTAATTGGCAGAATGGTACAGTAGACGAGGTACTGAGGTATGCTAAGTATTGCAGTGATGATATTGAGAGTAGACAGCGTAAATTGAAAGAGAAGGCAATGTGGGCACAGGTGAAAGTGGCAGAAAAACAAGAAGCTCAATTGGATAATAATAGTGGGAATGAAACAGGACAGAATAAAACGCGACCTAACATAGGTAAAGGGAAAGGTCAAGTGAGTCTAGAGGAGGCAAAGAAGAAATGGCCCTGTCATAATTGCGGAAAATTAGGGCATTGGAGAAACGAGTGTAAGTTCCCACCTAAACCTAATCCGGAAAATCAATCATTAACTCCACAGGTGCAGAATGAGGTAGTTGTTCAACAAAGTCAGGTGCCGCAACCACCACTTCCCAACACTGTTAACCAGCAAAGATACAGTACAGAAACAGGATTCTACGGAGGAGAGCAGGTAACACAGTTGCCGCGAGCAGCTAACATTTCTCAGTATTGGTTGCGTCAGAGTGAGGATGAGCCGGATGAAAGTTTCTGACGGTGCCTAGGAGAGGGAAAAGAGTGCGTACTTGGCGCAACTCTAGAGGTAGATCAGTCTGGTCCCTTTGTGGATGGAGAAGTGAATGGTGCAAATGTAACATTCCTTGTCGATACTGGAGCTACCCGTTCTACTGTTAGATCAGTGGAAATTCCAAACCTTCCTCTCTCAGGTGAATACATCCAAGTGGTAGGAGTAGCAAATCAGCAGATTAAAACACCACTTACTGAATTAGTGGAAGTAAAAATTGGTTCTTTTAGCAAAATGCATAGATTTGTAGTGTGCGATTGTAGTCCCGTAAATCTTTTAGGTCGTGACCTCTTGTGCAAGATGAATTGCACAATTTATTGTACACCAGATGGAATTGGATTTCAGACCTCAGATGAAGATGTATTGTATAAAGTAACTTTGATGAATCAGGAACCTGAAATGAATGGTTTGTTTCCTGCATTTGATGCAGAAAAACTTCCAGAAGAACTAAAAATTGCAGTGAAAGAAAATGTGTGGGATTTTACAGGAGAAGATATTGGATTAATGAAAGAAGTTGATCCAGTAAAAGTAACAGTAAAAGAAGGAACAACTTACCCGAATACGCCACAGTACAAATTAACTCCAGAAATAATTGAAGGAATAACTCCTGTAATAAATAAAATGATTGAACAGGGAATTCTAAAAGAAATAATGAGCAGTCCATGTAATTCACCTATTATGGGACTGAAAAAGCCAAACGGAACATATAGAATAGTACAGGATTTGAGAAAGATCAACAAAATAGTTGTGCCTTGTTGTCCAATAGTGCCAAACCCTGCAGTAATTCTATATCAAATTCCACACGAAGCTGAGTGGTACACAGTGATAGATTTGTGTCACGCATTTTTCTCTATTCCTTTGCATCCAGATAGCCAGCCATTATTTGCGTTCCGGTTCGGAGAGCGTATTTTGGCATGGTGCCGAATTCCTCAGGGGTATACAGAAAGCCCCTCAATCTTTAATCAGATTTTAAAGAAATCTCTGGAAGATTTGAAAATGCCAGAAAAGTCAGTGATGGTGCAGTATATCGATGACCTGTTGGTGGCATCGAAAACAAAAGAAGCATGTGTAAGTGATACAATTGCTTTACTGAACCATCTAGAGAAAAGAGGACATAAAGTGTCCCCTTCAAAATTGCAATTTTGCCAAAAAGAAGTTCAATATTTAGGGCATAAAATTGAGAAAGGAGTGCGAAAGATAGCGACAGAAAGAGTAAGAATGATTCAAGGAATGAGAGCACCAATGACGCAAAGAGAGGTAAGAATGTTTCTGGGAATGGTTGGATATTGCCGACAATGGATAAGTGGTTTCTCCTTGATTGCAAAACCATTACAAAAATTGACCAAGAAAGATGTAAGAGACCCTTTTGAGTTAAATAACGAAGAAATGAAATCTTTCAAAGAGTTGAAAAAGAAATTGTGTGAGGCCCCTGCTTTAGGCATGCCTGATTATGAGAAGGATTTTGAATTGTACTGCAGTGAAAGAGATGGATGTGCGTTTTCAGTACTGGTACAAAAACATGGAACAATGAAAAGACCAATTGCTTATTTTTCAGCTGTTTTAGATCCTATAGCAAAAGCGTTGCCCGGATGTCTGAAAGCAGTTGCTGCTACTTGTGTAAGTCTGGAACAAAGTGAAGGTATAGTGATGGGGTATCCACTGAGAGTATATGTTCCCCATTCAGTAGAAATTCTTTTGACAAGAACAAAAACACAGTACATGACACATAGTCGGCTGACTAAGTACGAAAAAGTAATCTTGAGTGCTGAAAATGTGACCATAGATAGATGCATGAATGTGAATCCTTCAACATCATTGCCAGATGAAGAGAGTATAATTGAACAAGACGAAGTAGATCATGATTGTCTGAACGTGCTGGAATATTGCACAAAACCAAGAGCTGACATAAAAGATGAACCGTTAAAGGAATCAGATTATGTCATGTTTGTGGATGGCTCATGTTTGAGAACGAAAGAAGGAGTTTTAAGCGCAGCTTACGCAGTGTGCACAGTGGCAACTGTGATGGAAGCGTCTTGTCTGAAAGGAATAAGGTCTGCACAAGTTGCGGAACTGATTGCTTTGATTCAAGCATGTAAATTGGGAAGAAATGTGCGAGTTACGATTGTGACCGATAGCCAATATGGTTTCGGTATTGTACATGACTTTGGTCAGATTTGGTCACAAAGAGGTTTCTTGACGTCTGCAGGAACACCTATCAGAAATGGAGATTTTGTTAAAAAGCTGCTTGAGGCGATACAGCTGCCTAAACAAATAGCTGTAGTGAAGTGCAAGGCACATAAGAAAAACGAAGATTACATAGCTGTTGGAAACAATTATGCTGATGAGATTGCCAAATATTGTGCAGAGAACATGGTGTCCCTAAATAAGAATAGAGAAAGGGAGCATATCTCTTCTCCTTTGCTTCTTACTAACACTGTCGAGACATGGGATGAAGTGAGACAGTTACAGGAAGCTGCAAATGATGAGGAAAAAGATTACTGGATAAAAGCAGGATGTAGAAGACAGGAAAATAATGGTGTGTGGGTATACAGAGATGAAAGACCAGTTATGCCTGATAGCATGATTGCAGACATGGCACGGATGTACCATGGACAAGCTCATATTGGGAGAGATGCAATGATCAGACTTTTCAGACAAACCTGGTATAACCCAAAATTCAGAGCGATAGCTGAAAGCCTTTGTCAAAGATGTCTTATTTGTCAGCAGTTTAATCCAGGAAGAAAGACAGTAGTGAGTCTAGGAACAATAGGACGAGAAGGAGGTCCGTTCACTAGAATGCAATTGGACTTTATCGAAATGCCCCCTTGTAACAGACTAAAATATGTTCTAGTGGTCGTCTGTTTGTTTTCTCGTTGGGTGGAGGCATACCCCACTAGAAGGAATGATGGAACAACGGTGGCAAAACTTATGCTGCGAGAGTTCATTCCAAGGTATGGTTTTCCAGTCACGGTTGAGACAGATAGAGGAACACATTTTCAAAATGAGTTGATCCAATTGATTTGTGAAGCATTGAGTATTAAACAAAAACTACATTGTGCATACAGACCAGAGGCTTCTGGGGTAGTAGAGCAAATTAATGGAACAATTAAGAACAGATTAGGAAAAATGTGTCAAGCTACAGGACTCAAATGGCCAGATGCACTGCCCCTTGTTCTGATGACCATCAGAAGCATCCCTGAAAAGAAAACTGGACTTAGTCCTCATGAGATGATCATGGGACGAGCAATGAGACAAGCACAAGTACCTGTCAACAAGTTATTGACTATAACTGATGATCTAGTACTGGATTATTGCAAGGGACTGGCTGATGTGGTGCGTTCTGTGTTTCATCAGGTTGGACCGGATGCGACCACTCTTGAAAGAAAACCAGCCCACGACTTGAATCCAGGAGACTGGGTCCGCATAAAAATCCACAGGAGAAGAAACTGTCTAGTTCCTCGCTGGGACGAGCCACGACAGGTAATCCTAGTGACAACGACTGCAGTCAAGTGTGCAGGAGTAAAGAACTGGGTCCATGCCAGCCACACAATCAGAGTTCAAGAACCTACTGATCGACATGTGAGTCGACGTCTGGAAGTGTGGGATAAAAGTTTAACGACTGGGATAACAGGAATAAGAGAAAGGGTGCCAGAACTTGAAGATCGACCTGAAAGTCGACATCTGGAAACCCCAACTGCGAGCACCTCTAGAGAAGAAGAGGAGGAAGAAGAAGAAGGAAGAAATTCAGAAATTCCAGAACCTGAAGATCGACCTGTAAGTCGACATCTGGAAATATCTGATACAAGTTCAGGATCTGATGATTCAGTTGCAAACTGTGAAGAATTTCGAAGGAGAACTTGGGGTTATAAACCAATTAGAGAAGAAAATGAACAAGAAAATGATCTAGATGAGCAACCAAGTACAAGTTATGGTGGAAATCCTTCAGAAATAATATTAATAGACGAAGTAGGGAAAGAAGTACACAAAAAGTTAGAGAATCGAGAAGAACCCCGAGGAGCAATAGGGACAGATAGAGAAACAAAAGAACAGGGAAATTTAGAAGTAGAGAGTGAGGAAAACACCAAATCGGAAGAACACCGAGGAGGGACAGTAATAAGGGAACACAAGAAGGAGAAAGCAGATCCACCAGTAAGAGACGACGAGATCATAAGCTTCAAAATAAGAGACAATAGTGAAAAAGTTGAAACCGAATCTGAAGAGAGTGGAGAAGAGGAGAAAACAAAAACTGAATCAAGAAAAAGAAATTGGAAATCAGAAAGAGAAGAAAAAGAAGGTGAAGCCAAAAGGCCAAGAAAAGGAGATAATTGGCCCAGCAACTATATAAGAAAATTGAGATATAGAATAATAAGAACAGGAGAAAAAAGTGCTGAACAAGTGAATGAAATAACAAGTCAAAAGGGACAAGAAAAGCCAAGTGGAAAACGACTGCAAAAGTCTAAAAGAACGAAGAAAGTGAATGCAAAGTACAAGTCACCTGAGTGGCTATATATCGCACTGACGGATTACAAAGAAGAAGGAAACACTCACGAGAACCCGAGACTAAGAAATCGAATGGGTAAAGGTGAGATGCAACAAACCTGAAGTGAAGACTTATAGTGCTTCTGCCGGACATGACAATTTTACTGGATATGACAAATCACCGGATGTGACAACGAAAGAATTCTGGAGAGAATTAAAAGAAAGTACCAAGCAAAGACTTTTTGAAAGCAGAGTGGCATCTAAGTCATTTCTGAGGTGTAGTGACACAATTTTCTGAAACTTAACAAAAAAAAATAAAAGCAAAATGGAAAATACTAGGGATAGAAGAGATAAATGTGAATTTGTAAAAAGATGGTGTAAAATGTGCTGCTTTTGTACAGGTTTATTAATGACCGTATGGATAGTTTTAGCAATCACAATTCCTATTAGTTTAGCTGTAATAGAAGCGAAGAATGATACTAAACCAGAAAAAGAAACTAATATTAAAGAACCAGTTATTTTAAGAAGTAGTGCAGAATTACATAAGGATAAGTCAGTAACAGACTTTTCTAAAAATGTTTTTACAAAATTGTTGTACGAATATGTAGAGACAATGGATGTGAGAGATTGTTATGTTTGTATGCAGTTGCCTGCATCAGTGTCAGAAGGTGTGACTTATCATCACCTACCTCTAACTTATGGAATAACATGTAGTGTAATAGCAAGTTTATTTTATAAAACAGGTAGATTAGAGTCTTATTATACTGATATAGATAAGATTTTTGCAAACGTTCCGGTAGTACCAGAACTTAACAAAGTAAAACAAGCAAAAGTTTTAGGAGAATTTTTTCTAGAACATAGAAAATTAACCTTAGAAGAAATAGTTAATAACAACCTTACCTGTGAATTAAAGAAAGAAGAAAAGGTATTTTTAGAAATGGTTGAAGAAAGAAGAATGAAATTTCAAAAAGAAGCAATAAAAGAGGAAGGAACACATCTATGGACGTTTGAGGAAGGAAATCATGAAGGGAAAAAGATAAATGCAGCAATGACATTAGATTGGCCGCAAACAGGAAAGTTGTGTATTAGGAGAAATAAGACAGTCTATGACAATTACTTTGTAGGTTCCAGTATCTGCCATGACAATTATCAAATTTTGGGAGGTTGGGGATTCAAAGGTGGAAAAGATCCAATATTTCCAGGTATCTATTATATTTGTGGGAATAGAGCTTATTACAGGTTACCGGACCATTGGTATGGAACTTGCTATGTAGGCCTGGTCTTTCCAAAAATCTTTCATATGGACAGAGAAGAAAAAGGAACATACAAGATGATTAATAGCTTTACACGTAGAAAGAGGGAAAGTTTTTCAGAAATTGTAGGTGATATTTTTGGAGCATTAATACCAGCAGTGGGAATATCTTTGAATGCATTTAAAATTCGGAAGTTATCCACAGTAGTAGATCGTTTGTCTACAGATACTGCGGGAGGGTTCTTGATGGTAAATACCGAAATGGTTGCCATGAGAGCTATGGTGATGCAAAATCGGCTTGCCCTTGATATTCTTTTGGCAAAAGAGGGTGGAGTCTGTGGAATGCTGAAAGTCCAACATTGTTGCACTTACATTCCTGATAAAAGTGAAAATATACAGAAGTATATTACAAATATTACAAATTTGCACAAAGAACTAGTTCCACTCGAGGTTGAAAGTGTCTTGGGAAAACTTGGTAGAGGGTTTTCTTCCGTAGCAAATTGGTTGACCAGAATGAGTAGACTAATGATAGGGAAAGTTATAATAATAGCAACTGTAGTAATATTGTTAGCCATGGTGTTGAAAATTGTAATAACATGTATAAAAAGAAAAATAAGACAAAATAAGATAAAAAGAAATAACAGAATAATGAAAGAGAGAGAGAGAGAAATGGGTGAAATTGAGTTAGAGAAAATGAAAGAAAGCATGTATAAGGAGACAAGAAGACAAGATGAAAGGGAAACAGATGTGTAACTAACAAAAAGCAAAAGGATGAAAGACATATGCTGCCTGAAAAAGAAGTATAACTTGGGTTTTATGTGGTGATTTAAAAATCACCAAAGAGGGGAGTTGATGGAGCAGAGAAAATAATTTTTTTAACCCCTAACAAATTTTATAAATAATTAATAAAATGTTCGTTTAAACGTATTAATCAACACTGTGCGTGGGGGAAGGGTAATACGCAAGTATATGTGCTGAATAATCTATTAACGAATGTCTGTGTGTCTAATTATAACATAAAAATAATTGCGTACTAATTTTATAATAAATGCATGATTTGTGCTTCATAGAATATAAACGTGTCGTTGCAAAAACAATAGTGATGGTAAGTAAGGAACAGCTTAAATGTTGCTTTCTGCTAGGTAATAACTAATTGGGGTACGTAGATGACGGGAGGGAAACGAAAAGGCTATGTTTCTCTATTTTAATTATGTTTTGTTTATTTCAAAATAGTGCTTCTAAGTATAAACGAGTGGCGATATAAAATGGCTGCCGGTTAATGAAGTGCGCAAGTGCGGGGAAACACGTGACAAGGGAGAAAAGTTGGAGAAAAGCTAACCTCGTGATGTTGCTGAGAGGCTAGGATGCGAGAATGGTCAAGGCTGATGTGACCTAATTGAACTGATAGTGTGCCGTGGTGATCAGCAAGGAACCGTGGGAAACCATTTTAAGAGAAAGGACAATGCCTGCAGAGTTCTCGAATGTATCGAAAGAAGTTACAAATGTACTGATCGAAGCGGATGGAAACATGTCTTGAACTGTGAGAAAGGAAATGATCATATACATTCCAAGGACCAGTTGGATCCGAGAGAACTTGATTAAAGAATGAATAGATGAAAAGAATGGACCAATGAAAGAAAAGCGTGTTATTAATGTTGCAACAATTAGTTAGCAAAGTTAGAATTAGGGTATAAGAGGGCCTACTCTTAGTGGGAGGGGGTCACAGTCATGATCGGAGTTGGAGAGTCGCAGTCAGAGTCGGTGTTGGTGTTGGTGGCTTCCAGTGCTTGGTGGTCCTGATCGATCCATTACTGAGCGGGAGATGCTGAAAGACTGTTAGATGAGACGGGTTGCAGGTAGCTGATGCTGACGAGCTGAAGTTTCTGTTGCTGTCTTATTTTTCCAGTTGAGTATGAGAATCAGGTTATTTTTAATTCTTAAACTTAGGTTAGAAATCATTAGGCTAAATTAGGAAGGTAGGCAGGTAATTAGGGTTTTGCTTCATGACAAAAATTTCCTTTCTGCAATAAAATTGATTATGCTTAATAAATATTTGAATTAATAATGAATGAATAATTGAATAAAAAGTCTAAATTCTTTCTCATGCTTTTAAAATTATATAAAATTTAAGATTCTTTAAATCAAACGACTCAGTGGTTATTTTACTAAATGATTGTGACACCAGTAATTGGTTATTGTGATTTAGCTGGTCTTAATCACTATGAACTAATTTCTTACATGAATGATTCATCGACAAAACACTGAGCAGGAATATCTTAAGAAATAACTAAAAGAAAGCGATAGGTTAAGGTAATAAGATATCCCGGCTCCTTCCAGCGGTACATAAATGGTGTTTTCCATTTAGTTCTCATGCTTCTCCTAGGAGTACAGAATTTCGTAAAGGTGTAAAGGAAATCCAGGTGTGTGCGTGTGTGATAGGCGATGTTTATGGGCCCCATCGTCATGTGGATGTAAGAAAATATAGTTTGCCCCTGGATGACCGATAAGTGACCTAGGAGGAGAATAGTTTTATTGTACGCGCTGCATCAAAGTCTTTTTATTCAGTCAGTGGGCTTGCATGCGGCCCCCAATAAATCACCGATATGTACATAAAACAAATATGAGCTTATTTCAGAATGCTTGATATGGTATGTGTGAGCTGCAGGTTCACTCCTGCCTGCCACAAGCATTGAAGAACATCCTGCTATAAATGCCTGCGTGTTACAAAGTGACCCCTTTTTGGGTGGTCACCCCTAGTTTTTTTTTTGGGACTCACCTGCTGAAAATATTTAACCCCATCACTGGGATAGCTGCTATCCAGTGCCCAGTGTATGTGCTCGGACCATGTCAACATTGGCTTAAAATCTGATTTATTTTACTTTAGTATAAGGCCATAGCATATGGACATGAATACACCATGACATGCAAAGTTAAATTCCCCTTGTGGACTACAGCACTTTTTGTGTTATCCACTTAAAACATGGTTCTAGGCCTATCTTGTCTAGCCTGACTGTTGCAGAGTAAAACCTGCGGTGCAAACTGTAAAAATACCCCCTTTAAATATTATCAATTAGGCCTTGTAGCCCACAAGGCAGGGAGCATGTTATTTAAAAGTGGGACAATTTGAAAATTCATGTTATCTTGTCCCTACAGTGACACAGAACCAAAAGCTATTTTCAATGTGGAGTGCAGATTAAAATACTAATACAGCTGTCTCGGGAATGGGACCAGCTACAAAAATAATAAAACCGCTACTTTTCATAGTTATTAAAAGTCAAATTCAATGGTGCACATGGCATTTATGAGCCTTTTTACCGTAAGGTAAACAGGAACAACTGAAAAAAAAAGTAGGCGATGGCCTAGCAACCAGGAGTGTCCCCACCAAGGGGCTGGTGAACCCTGCAAAGCTGGACCCCCACCTTGCCTTCCACAGAACACTTTCTGGACATGTGGAAAAACAGAAGAGGAGTGGACCTGCTTTTGTGACCTGAGAGGAGCACTGAAGGACTGGGCCTGCTCTTTCTTGTACCCAGTACAAAAAAGTTGACACCAAGGAGAATCGCCTGCAAACCTCAAATTTTGTTGAAAAAATCAATTTTTTCTCACATTTGTGTGTGAGAAAGTTGTAGGATCACCGGGCTGACACAAATTTCCTACTACCCAGCGTTCCTCCAGGTCTCCCGATAAAAATGGTACCTCACATGTGTGGGCAGGCATAGTGGCTGCAACAGGAAATGGCCCAAATCGTACTGTGAAGACTTAAAAATTACCTATACCAAAACTACCTGGTTTTGGGGGGGGGCACATGGGTTTTTGGCCCCAGGCTCGGCAGCCATCTTAGGAAACTACCAAACCCACACATTTCTGAAAACTAGACACCCGGGGGAGTCCAGCGAGGTACGGCTTGCGTGGGTCCCCCAATGTTTTCCTACCCACCCACACAAGTGAGGTACCATTTTTCTCGGAAGGCTTTGGGGAATGCGGGGTGGGTGGAATTTTGTGGATCCACACAGATTCCAGAACTTTCCACCACAAAAATGTGAGGAAAATGTGTTTTTTTTTTACAAATTTTGAGGTTTTCAAGGGATTCTGGGTAACAGAACCTGGTGAGAGCCAGACAAGTCACCCCATCCTGGATTCCCCTGGGTGTCTAGTTTTCAAACATGTATAGGTTTGCTAGGTTTCCCTAGGTGCAGGCAGAGCTAGGGTTCAAAATCTACAGCTAGGCACTTTGCAAAAAAGGGTCAGTTTTCACTGTGAAAATGTGGTGTGTCCACATTGCGTTTTGGGCCGTTTCCTGTCGCGGGCACTAGACCTACACACACAAGTAAGGTACCATTTTTCTCGGAAGACTTTTGGGAACGCGGGGTGGGTGGAATTTTGTGGATCCACGCAGATTCCAGAACTTTCCACCACAGAAATGTGAGGAAAATTTGTTTTTTTGACAAAGTTTTAGGTTTGCAAGGGATTTTGGGTAACAGAACCTGGTGAGAGCCACACAAGTCACCCCATCCTGGATTCCCCTGGCCGTCTAGTTTTCAAAACTGTATAGGTTTGCTAGGTTCCCCTAGGTGCCGGCAGAGCTAGGGTTCAAAATCTACAGCTAGGCACTTTGCAAATAAAGGGTCCGTTTTCACTGTGAAAATGTGGTGTGTCCACGTTGCGTTTTGGGCAGTTTCCTGTCGCGGGCACTAGGCCTACCCACACAAGTGAGGTACCATTTTTCTCAGAAGACTTTGGGGAACGCGGGGTGGGTGGAATTTTGTGGATCCATGCAGATTCCAGAACTTTCCACCACAGAAATGTGAGGAAAATGGGTATTTTTTTACACATTTTTAGGTTTGCAAGGGATTCTGGGGTAATAGAACACTGCAAAAATAAAGTGTGTCCACGTTGCGTTTTGAGCCGTTTCCTGTCGCGGGCACGAGGCCTATCCACACAAGTGAGGTACCATTTTTATCGGGAGACTTAGGGTAACACAGAATTGTAGAGCAACTGTTATTACCTATTGACTTTTGATACATTTCTGCCTTCCAAATGAAAGACAATGTGTAAAAAAGAAGTCATTTTGAAAAATTACCTAGAATTCTCATGCTAGTATGGGTACTCTCAATTTCGGAAATGTGCAAATATCTACTGTTTCTAAACTCTATATTTTGTTCCAATTTCAGAAATACATAGGTGTCTTTCATACCGCTTTTTCCATGTATATATTTTCCCAAATTAATTGCTATATACCGGTACATAATAAAAAACCATTGCAAGACACTGCTCAGTTATTGGCTCTGGGTTCGTCGGGTTCTTGGTGAACCTACAAGTCCTATATATCCCCACAACCAGAAAGGTCCTGCGGATGTAACGGTATATTGCTTTCAAACAGCTGTCATAATTAGAAGAAGTTACAGGTGAAAACGTTGACACAAATGGCTGTTTTTTTCAACTAATTTTCAATTTTTTCTATATTCAACTGTTAGTTTCTATAAAGAAACCCTGAAGGATCTACACAAATGACGCCTTGTGAATTCCGAATTTTGTCTACTTTTCTAAAATGTATATCTTTCCAGGATCCATTATTGCTTTCATACCCATTTCTACCATTAACTGGAAGGAGGTTGAAAGTACAAAAAATAGCAAAAATAGGCTATGTCGCAGAAAAATGCCAAAACTGTGTAAATTTGTTTGGTTTTCTGACAAAAGTCTGCTTGTCCCTGAAAGCTGGGAAAATGGTGATTTAAGCCCCAGAACCCCTTTGTTGATACCATTTGCAGGGAAAAAACCAGACGCTTTCATCTGTAGCCCTTTTTTCCCCCATTTAAAAAAAAAGGGGAATCCACAAACCCTGGGTACCTTTGAATCCCCATGATGTTGGAAGAAAAAGACGCAAATTTGGCGTGGATACCAGATGTGGTCAAAAAGTTACAGGGGCATAAGCGCGAACTA
This sequence comes from Calotriton arnoldi, assembly GCA_963921515.1. Lineage (NCBI taxonomy): Eukaryota > Metazoa > Chordata > Amphibia > Caudata > Salamandridae > Calotriton > Calotriton arnoldi. The sequence goes on from CAWUFW010001659.1 coordinate 1,846,989, forward strand.
CCCAAAATAGCCAAAAAAAGGCTTAGCACAGGGGGGTTAAAGGCCTAGCAGCGAAGGGGTTAACCTAACAGAAGAGGGTGGAGTCTGGTCTTTTTAAAGATTGATGTTTTCAAACTGAGCTGAAAACTATACAATTGCTCTTCCCTCGCTGATGAGGTTTATTAGCCTAGCAGTAAGCATAGCCCTGCCTTTAAAACTGTGTGTGGCTACTCCCACTCTTGCCCATTTGGCAAACTTTTACTCATTCAACATAGCTACCAAGGTTTTAGATTGGTATGTGTGACATTTTCATAATTTCAGTGCAATTATGAGTGACATTTCAACGACTTTGAGTGACACTTTCTTGTGAGCAAAATCAAGCATTTGAAAATGAGGGAAACATAAAAATATCAGAAATTGCAGCGTGTCTGTTGAGCTGTCGCTACTAGACCGCAGTGTGAAACTGTGCAGCGCGCACAATAAATGCCGCCCAGTGCACGCTGTCCATGAATAAAGTGAACAATGTGCATGATGTGGGCAATTTAATTAAATGTAGATCATGTGTGGTGAGGCATTAGTAGAAGTGATAGTGAGGCTGAGCACATTTTGGAAGCAGACTGTACTCGTCCAGCAACTGAATGATTTTTAACCTCCCTGAGGGCGCTGAGGAAGTTAGACACACATACTTAATTTTGCAGTGAGGCCAGTCGGCGAGAGCAGCTGCCATTCCATACAAGGGCCGCCCGGCCTGGGTTGCCTCTGTGCCTGGCAGCCGGCCTCTCAGCTACTAGCTGCAGTCCTCTGGGCAGCTGGGCTGCAAACGATTAACCACCACTCCGCCAGCTGTCGCACTGAGCTCTGTGTTTCAGCTGCCGCGATGGTCTGCCGTTCTGCCTGGGCACGGCTGTGTCGACTTCACGGGATACATCATTACCGCTGCAAACTGAGCTCATGTTTGCAGGAAGCACTGCAGCAAAAAGAAACTATCTGATTTCAACCGCTGCGCCACCCACCCGCCTATAACTGTGAGTCTCAGACAAACTCACACTCCTGACCAGTATGCCACGCACTGATTTAATTCATAGTGTTACATTGTTGCACTTGAGCTCAGCCATCCCCCGAGCCTAACAAGCAGTGCACACCGCACGCTGCCTGCCACTCCAGCTTTTAACAAATCATGTTTTAGCACTAATCAGTCGCCAGCACTCTCCAGGCCACTTGACAGCTGAGCTGAGGCGGTATATATGCGTGACAAAGCATTTCAGTGCAGTGATGCGGACCACCACACTGAAATGTGTTAGTCTAATGCCTGATGCGTGGTACTTGGCAAGGCTAATTCAACAGCCTCTCTGCCTTCCGATTGTTGCCATGTGGATGACTGTATCTTCCTCGATTATTCCATTATACATGACCACAGCCTCTTATGACCCCTTTTAGCAGGGAGGGGGCTGTGTAGCTGCCTAAATGTTTTGGACCCCATCACTTTAATTGGAGTCATTATAACACAGACCAGCCAAGTAGATTTCTGCCTCTTTCCTCTAGCATAACAGAAATTATTAAACATAACACAGCCCCTGTAGAGCTAGTTATAATTTGCCAATTAATTATCTTCATCCACTACAATCCACTCCATTACACTCCTTCTGCATAACACTATTAGCCCCGGTCACCTAGGACACCAAATTACTTCGCACATAGGATCAGAACAAATGCAGCACTATTCCAACCATGCACTCCCCCGTGGTGTAGTGTGCTACTGTGTCCAAATATGAACTTCTGAACCCCTCAATGGGGCATAAAATGCTATAGAAATACTAAAATCCAAAAACCATATAGACCACAAGACAGATACACACTGTTCCATAGCACTCACAGGGAGTAGCTGGCTACTTATCCGCGAATACGTATCATCATGTATCTCAGCACTATATAAATGTAGTTAAAATCACTGCAGCCCTTGCAGGGCACCACCTGCAGCACATGCTGCACCTGTTCGCGTCAGGACACATCACGGTGGCGATGCATACGCCCCACCTATATCACCCCGAACTTCCCTCAGGAATTAGGGTGCCAGCATATGGTTTTTCCTTTCCCACTGTTTCATCAGACAGGTCCAGCTGCTGCCGTTCACATTTTTCTGGTAAATAACATCTTTTTAGCATGCTGGTTTTCCAAGGCGTGTCAATGTTAGCCAATTAACCAGGAGATGGTGGTGTATGCATTTGAAAGGCTATATCTGCCCCCTCACCGACTTAATCCTTGATTGCCTACAAGAAGAAAAAGTCAGAAAGTAAGGAGTTTTCTTTTATTTTGCATTTCACAAGTGTGCCAAGTGGCACTAAGATGTACATCATCAGCTATTCCGGACTTTTCAGACAATAGCATGTGTGCATTGTGGTGCTTGTAGTTTTGCTTTTAGCACTTTCATTACGGCCTCAAAATTCCAGCATGCAAAGTGCTGTTGGCTAAAATGCCGGAATTGGCTGAAGTTATGCATAACATGGAGTCACTTGTGAAGTATGTTTAATAATGTTCAGGGCTGGACTGGGAACCGAAACCGGCCCTGGCCCTACTGCAAAAATGGCCCCTGGTAACAAAAACGGTCCCCCAGGCAAAAAACAAGCATTGACAATGCAAATCATTTTGTCTTTTGTGTAGGGGACGTTTTATATTGAGCTGCACAGTACAGTAAAGGTACAACAAGGACAGCACAGCTTTCCCTAATACAAAGAATAAGTAAAGGAAGGTGGCAGTAAGAGAAGAAACGTCATGCGATTCTCTCCCACATACAACACAGGTAGTGTTAGACCTGTCAGCCCTAGGGGGGTCTTACCCTGTTTTTTTTCCCTTTTGCGCCTCATTTTTGCCACCGTATTTTTACTGGACCTAGGTCTCCGGGCGCCTTACCACTGCCAACCAGTGCTGAGGTGCAGGTGCTCTCTCACCCAAGATGGCTTGCACACATACACACACTAGTAGCCAGGGTCAGGCTGGGACATAGGGATACAGTATCCATCCCGTCCCGCCTCTGGGCCACATAGCCAGACATGGTGGAAGGTTCCAGAACCTTCCGGGCTGTGGGAGGAGTTATGTTTTGCCGCCTTTAGGAGGGTCACCTGACCTAGGGGTATAAGAGGTTTGGAGGGAAATCTTTTAGTCAGTTGGGGCACCACTGATCCTGGGAGAACCTCTGCCGGAGTACAGGCTGTAGGGCCTAGGGGGGAGACCCACACTACTGCTACTGACAGGGCTAAGGCACTGCTGTAATAAGTTAGCTGAGGAACGCCCACCACCCACTGACCTTGCCCAGCGTGAGGGGACCCAGGGAACCATCTTCAGCATGCTGGGAAGTACCATTCAGCACCCCAAGAACCACCAACTCATTCCCTCCCCCATAAGGAGAAACCCCCAAGAAGCAACCAACCAAGAACTGCCACAAGTAACCTGCAATTACAAGGCCTGACAGACCAGCAAGGCCAGAAACCTGAACTGCCAAACTGGGGATCACCAGGTAAAGCGCCGTGCCCTGAAGCGCTAGACCTTCACCCCCATCCACTCCTAGCTGCTGCTGGGCTGCCCAAAGCCCTTCTGTGTCAGCCCCCCCGCCAGCCTGCTGCCAGTGCGCCCCGTGCTGTACCTCCACGTGGGAGGAATTGCCCCCGAGCCACTGACCTCGTGGCTGGAATCTGTCTGGGCGGCCGCCGCCGCGTGTGGAGAGCTGTGGAGGCGAGCGTGGCCTCTCCGAGGCCTTGGTGGTGAAGTGCGCCGTCCGCGCCCTCACCGAAGCCAGAGAAGCGGCCCCAAAGGTCACCGCCGGGCCCGGGAGCCCCGCCGAAGAAGTTGCGGCCTAGAAATCACCACCGTGGCCCAGAAGAAGTATCGAGGCCTCAGCCCCCACCGACGCCGTCACTACGCGACCGGGGACGCCGACCGCGTCATCGGCCGCGCCCCCGTGAAAGGTCGCACTGTGATTGGGCGCCGGCTCCGACGCGCCCCCAACGCCGACGGAGGCCGGAGAAGAATGCCGCGTAGGCAGAGGGAGGCGGGAAGCCGGCCGGAGAGGACTGCCGGCTCCCGCTCCCTTCCCCGCATTACCCTGCTGATCACGGGGGCCGGAGGAGAGTGATACCGGCCCCCCAACGTCCCGCGATTCCGGCCGAAGGCCGCAGAACCCAGTCCGGGCCCAGCCCTGCCAAACACGGGCCGGCCCGGGAGGAAACCAGTCGCTGCGAGGAGCGACCAACGAAACGTGCACAGGTGAGCCCAGGAGGCCCCTAGGGCCATAGAAACGCCCCTGGGGGCCGGGGGCCAACAGTGACTCGCTCTTTGGAAAGGGGGAAGCCCCCAGTAATTATACTCACGAGGCGAGGCCCCGGAGAGGAGTGGGCCTAGCCTGATTTAACCCCTAAGCAGCCCCTGAGAACAAAGAAGCCCTAATTGACAGGGAAGCCCCAGAGAAAAGGACATGTTGAGGGGTTCCCTAAAGCTGTTCACTAGCCTAATTGTTACGCCTGCTTTAATCACTGTTTAGGCCTAATGCAGATCAGCGCTAATGAAATGTCTTTGCCTAGTGTAAAGGTGCTTAACTGAATTGAGCTGAAGTGTACACCGCCAAGAGTTGAAGTGTTTTATGTTGCAGGTGTACCGGAGTTGCGACGCCCACTGTACTGAATGTGGGTGCACCTAGATTAACGCAGGCCCTGTTTGAAATGTAATGTAAAATGCCTATTTACAAGTTATTGAATATTCATGAGGTGAACTGCATGTTTTAGGCCCATGTTTTATTCTTGCACCCTGTGATCATTATTGGTGCTACGTTTAGGCGATGATTCCTGCGGCCTTTTAATGGCCTACAATGTTGATGAGCTATGGTGCTTTAATGAAATTACGCACCAGTTGAGTACTGCAATGAATTTAAATGTTGACCTGAATTAATCTGCCTCATCTGATACTGCATTGATTTATATAAAAGAACTTGTTTTTAATACACAAGCCTGGTGTGGTGTCACGTTATTGCGTCCGCATTACTGATTCCAAGTGAGTGTGTGCTGCACAACTGCCTTACACATTGCCTTCGGGTGCTTTCCCGCCTCGCGCCATGCTACCGTGCCGGACTCGGTAACCCCGTTTCCAACATTGGTGTTCAGCGGTGGGATAAGGACTGGTGTTTGTGCAGCACCTCACAGGGACTCAGTGTGTGCCGCAATTGGACACCTATATAAATGCAAGTGCTAAGAATTCTTTTGTGATTGCCTGATTGTGTACATTCCTGCGTTAGACCTGCTACCTACAGTCTAGAACCCTTTCTCTAAATTGTCTGGGGCCCCACCTAGCAGGATGGAGTTTGAGTTGGCCAACCTAGAAAGGTATACGGTGACACAGCTCAAGGAGTTCTGTCTAGAGAGGGGGGTGTCCGTCAAGCGAGGCGCCAGGAAAGAGGAGCTTCAGAAAGCGTTGAGGGCATGGGTAATGGCCCACCCGGGGGGAAGAGGGGACGAGGAGCAGAGGGAGGCAGACGACCCAGGAGAACTGGACCTACTGCACATTGACGTTAGCGAGAATGTGTTGCCAGGAAGACGTTCCAGGGCAGGCAGTAGTGCGTCAGGGGGGAGTTTGTCTGCAGAGGAATTTGAGGACAGGAGGGAGGAGAGGCAATTGACGTTAGAACTTGCTAGGATGGATAGGGAGCGAGAACAGGCAAGGCTAGCCATGGAAGAAAGGAAGCTTGCGCATGAGCTTAGCCTCAAAGAATTAGAGCTCCGAGCCTTGCAGATGGAGATGGAGGGCAACTTGAATGGTGGCAGCGTACCTGCTGGGGTTCCCCAGGAGCCCAAGTTCTATCTACCTAGAGTGGTGATAACCAGTTTTAGTGTGGGAGATGACATCGATAAGTGGTTGGCGGCGTACGAGGTGTCTTTGGTGGCCCATAGGGTTCCTGAGAGCTACTGGGGGGGAGGTCTCTACAGGTACATACCTCCACTAGTAAGGGACACACTTTTGACCTTGGACAAGGGGGATCAGACGAACTACCCTATCATGAAGGAGGCCCTGTTTAAGAAGTTTGGCCTCACCCCAGAGAAGTACCGCCAAAAGTTCCGCAACAGCCACAAGCTTCCCACACAGAACTGGGTGGATTTTTTTGATTATGCCCGGAAGGCATTGGAGGGTTGGGTGCGTGGCAGCAACATTGATGATTACAAAGGGCTGTACGACCTGTTCTTGAGAGAGCACCTCCTAGAGAAATGTTTTCCGGAGCTGCGCCAGTACTTGGTGGACCGCAAGCTGACCAATCCACGGGAGCTTGCAGAGGAGGCAGACACGTGGGTCAGCACTCGGGTGTCCCACAAGGGAGCCGGGGCAGACCCCCGAAAGGTGGACAGGGGTTCCCCCAGAAGAAAGAGGGGGAGATAAAAGGAGGGAGTTCTTTAAAGGCCCCCAAAATAGACCGCCTGGGAGAGGGGTAGGTTCCCGTTCCCAATCTGGATTCCAGAAACCCACTTACCCTGACAGGAGTCAGCAGCCCAGAACTGTCCGGTGCTACGAGTGCGGGAAGTTGGACACTACAAGGGGGATCCCCAGTGTCGCAAGAGAACCCCAGCCCCCACAGGAGGTAAGAGCCCCGGGGTGGCCAGTGTAGCGCTGGGGGAGGAGTTGTCCCTAGGTAGGGGAGGTGAGTGGACAGGCTTGACCTTAGTTTCCCTGGGGGATAGAGAGATCATCCCACGGGTTCAGGTACTCTCGAACACTGCCAAGTATCGGCAGAGGGTCCTGGTGAACGGGGAGGAGGTGGAGGCTCTGAGGGACACAGGTGCCAGCATGACGATGGTAAGATGTCAGCTGGTGTCCCCAGAGCAGGTGATTCCTGAGGTATTCCACCCGGTTGTTATGGCTGATAATAGCCTGGGTCATTACCCCGTGGCCCAAGTTCCCTTTGAGTGGGGAGGAGTCTCAGGCCTGTTGAAGGTTGCGGTGAGCCCTGCCATGCCAGTTGACTGTCTGCTTGGAAACGACTTGGAACATACTGCCTGGAGGGAGGTAGAGTTCAATGCCCATGCTGAGATGTTGGGATTGCCAGGATGGACTTGCGTCGTCACGCGGTCCATGGCTGCCCGACAAGGAACTCAGCCCGGGTTGGAGCCTGAAATAATGGCCCAGCCCACTGCTGGACGAGGAGATGTCCAGGAGGAAGCACCCGGTGAGATGGATGGGGAGCCCGCGGAGGTGACCCCGGAGTCCGCTGAGGTGGATGGTGTTCCCGTGGGGGACCTGCCGACCCCTGCAGAGTGGCAGGTGGAAGGAGGGCCTACCCGGGAGGAATTCTGCCGGGCGCAGAAGGAGTGCCCTACGCTTGAAGGCATGCGGCAGCAGGCCGAAGCCCAAGCAACTGGAACAGAGACTGGTAACTACCATGTCTACTGGGAGGATGGTCTCCTCTACAGTGAGCCTAAGGCTCCGGTGCATGGGTCATCAAGGGCCTTAGTGGTCCCCCAATGCTACCGAGCCTTTCTGCTAGAGTTGGCACACGAGATACCCCTAGCAGGACACCTGGGCCAGGACAAGACGTTTGCGCGTTTGGTCCCACATTTTTACTGGCCCAGGATGCGCGTCACCTCTGACACTTTCTGCAAGACCTGCACCACTTGCCAGGCGAGCGGCAAGACAGGGACTAAAGTGAAGGTCCCTCTGGAACCTCTCCCGGTTGTCGGTACCCCTTTTGAGCGGGTAGGGATTGACATTGTCGGGCCGTTGGACCCGCCGACTTCTGCGGGACACAGGTTCATCTTGGTGTTGGTGGACCACGCCACCCGGTACCCAGAGGCAATCCCTCTGAGGACCATCACTGTACCGGTGGTGGCGCGGGCCCTGATGGGGATTTTTACCCGAGTGGGATTCCCCAAGGTCGTGGTGTCAGATAGGGGCACGAATTTCATGTCGGCCTACATGCAGGCCATGTGGAAGGAGTGTGGAGTGACCTACCGGTTCTCCACTCCTTACCACCCCCAGACGAACGGGCTCGTGGAGCGTTTCAATAAGACCTTGAAGGGGATGATCCGGAGCCTACCCGAGGACTTGAGAAGGAAGTGGGACGTCCTCTTACCCTGTCTGCTCTTCTCCTACCGAGAGGTGCCGCAGAAGGGGGTCGGTTTCAGCCCCTTTGAGCTGCTCTATGGCCACCCCGTTCGGGGGCCCCTCAGTCTTATCAAGGAGGGGTGGGAGAAGTCTTCCTCGAAGCTTCCCCGTGATGTGGTCAGCTATATGCTGGCATTCCGCAGCCAAGTGGCCAAGCTGTGGAAGGAAGCCTCGGACAACCTAGAGGCTAGTCAGGCCGTCATGAAGAAATGGTATGACCGGAACGCTCGGACGGTAGAGTTGGACGCTGGACAGAAGGTGTGGGTCATGGAGCCAGGAGAGCTTAGCGCCCTCCAGGACCGGTGGACTGGACCGTTTGAGATCTTGGAAAGGAAAGGCCAGCCCACTTACGTCGTCGATGTGAAGACCCCCGTCAACCCCACAGGGTGTTCCACGTCAACCGCCTGAAGCCACACCAGGAGCGTTCAGAGCTCACTCTCCTGATGATAACAGATGGAAGTGAGGAGGAGGAGAGTGAGCCTCTTCCAGACCTTCTGGCGGCCCATGAGAAGGATGGCTCGGTAGAGGGCGTGGTCCTCGCCCCATCCTTGACCCCAGAGCAACAGAGGGACTGCCGCCAGGTCTTGGGGCAGTACGCCTCGTTGTTCTCCCTCACGCCTGGGATCACGCACCTGTGTACCCATGATGTGGACACAGGGGACAGTCCGCCAGTAAAAACCAAGTCTTACCGGCTGTCCGATAAGGTCAAGGCTAGTATCCAGGGTGAGGTTACCAAGATGCTAGAACTGGGGGTGATTGAGCCTTCCAGTAGCCCTTGGGCTAGTCCGGTGGTGTTGGTGCCGAAAGCGGCCCCACCGGGCACCACACCAGAACTTCGGTTCTGTGTGGATTACCGCGGACTCAACTCAGTAACGAAGACCGATGCTCACCCGATCCCTCGGGCGGATGAGCTCATTGACCGGCTGGGAGCAGCCCGGTATCTGAGTACCATCGATTTGACGTCAGGCTATTGGCAGATCGCCATGGCGGAAAGAGCAAGGGAGAAGACTGCGTTCTCCACCCCCGAGGGCCACTTTCAATTTCGGGTGATGCCCTTCGGGTTGAAAAATGCTCCAGCCACTTTCCAGCGGTTGGTGAACCAGGTGCTGTCTGGCCTAGAGGCCTTCTCTGCTGCCTACCTGGATGACATAGCTGTCTTCAGTAGCAGCTGGGAGGACCATCTGGAGCATCTCCAGGAGGTGCTACAGGCTCTGCAACGGGCTGGTCTAACCATCAAGGCTAGCAAGTGCCAGATTGGACAGGGATCTGTCGTGTACCTGGGACATCTGGTGGGCGGGGGTAAGGTGCAACCCCTCCAAGCCAAGATCGAGACCATCTTGGCCTGGGAGCCCCCAAGACCCAAACAGAGGTCCGGGCTTTTCTCGGCCTCACGGGATACTACCGCCGGTTCGTCAAGGGATATGGAACCATTGTGGGCCCTTTGACGGAGTTGACTTCGAAGAAGCAGCCACGCAAAGTCATCTGGACGGCTGCCTGCCAGGAAGCCTTTGAGACCCTCAAACGTGCGATGTGCACCGCACCGGTGCTCAGGACTCCAGACTTTGGACGGGAATTTATCGTGCAGACAGACGCTTCTGAGCATGGCATAGGAGCTGTGCTCTCGCAGCTGAATGACGATGGCCAAGACCAACCAGTGGCCTTCATTTCCCGAAGACTACTCCCCCGGGAACAGCGGTGGAGTACCATCGAAAGAGAAGCCTTTGCCGTGGTTTGGGCTGTAAAGAAGTTGAGGCCATACCTTTTTGCTTGTCACTTCCTGATCCAGACCGACCACAGACCCCTTCGCTGGCTCATGCAGATGAGAGGCGAAAACCCCAAATTGTTGAGGTGGTCCATTTCCCTCCAGGGGATGGACTTTCGGGTGGAACATCGACCCGGTGTAGACCACGCCAACGCTGACGGTCTCTCCCGGCTTTTCCGCCTTAGCGATGAGAACTCCCTAGAGGTTGGGAAGCTCTCCCTCTTTCGGCTGGGGGGACGCGTGTTAGACCTGTCAGCCCTAGGGGGTCTTACCCTGTTTTTTTCCCTTTTGCGCCTCATTTTTGCCACCGTATTTTTACTGGACCTAGGTCTCCGGGCGCCTTACCACTGCCAACCAGTGCTGAGGTGCAGGTGCTCTCTCACCCAAGATGGCTGCCACAGGCCCCTGCTACTGCAGAGTGGCCTTGCACACATACACACACTAGTAGCCAGGGTCAGGCTGGGACATAGGGATACAGTATCCATCCCGTCCCGCCTCTGGGCCACATAGCCAGACATGGTGGAAGGTTCCAGAACCTTCCGGGCTGTGGGAGGAGTTATGTTTTGCCGCCTTTAGGAGGGTCACCTGACCTAGGGGTATAAGAGGTTTGGAGGGAAATCTTTTAGTCAGTTGGGGCACCACTGATCCTGGGAGAACCTCTGCCGGAGTACAGGCTGTAGGGCCTAGGGGGGAGACCTACACTACTGCTACTGACAGGGCTAAGGCACTGCTGTAATAAGTTAGCTGAGGAACGCCCACCACCCACTGACCTTGCCTAGCGTGAGGGGACCCAGGGAACCATCTTCAGCGTGCTGGGAAGTATCATCCAGCACCCCACGAACCACCAACTCATTCCCTCCCCCATAAGGAGAAACCCCCAAGAAGCAACCAACCAAGAACTGCCGCAAGTAACCTGCAATTACAAGGCCTGACAGACCAGCAAGGCCAGAAACCTGAACTGCCAAACTGGGGATCACCAGGTAAAGTGCTGTGCCCTGAAGCGCTAGACCTTCACCCCCATCCACTCCCAGCTGCTGCTGGGCTGCCCAAAGCCCTTCTGTGTCAACCCCCCTGCCAGCCTGCTGCCAGCGCGCCCCGCGCTGTACCTCCACGTGGGAGGAATTGCCCCCGAGCCACTGACCTCGAGGCTGGAATCTGTCTGGGCGGCCGCCGCCGCGTGTGGAGAGCTGTGGAGGCGAGCGTGGCCTCTCCGAGGCCTTGGTGGTGAGGTGCGCCATCCGCGCCCTCACCGAATCCAGAGAAGCGGCCCCAAAGGTCACCGCCGGGCCTGGGAGCCCCGCCGAAGAAGTTGCGGCCTAGAAATCACCACCGCGGCCCAGAAGAAGTATCGAGACCTCAGCCCCCACCGACGCCGTCACTACGCGACCGGGGACGCCGACCGCGTCATCGGCCGCGCCCCCGGGAAAGGCCGCACTGTGATTGGGCGCCGGCTCCAACGCGCCCCCAACGCCGACGGAGGCCGGAGAAGAACGCCGCGTAGGCAGAGGGAGGCGGGAAGCCGGCCGGAGAGGACTGCCGGCTCCCGCTCCCTTCCCCGCATTACCCTGCTGATCACGGGGGCCGGAGGAGAGTGATACCGGCCCCCCAACGTCCCGCGATTCCGGCCGGAAGGCCGCAGAACCCAGTCCGGGCCCAGCCCTGCCAAACACGGGCCGGCCCGGGAGGAAACCAGTCGCTGCGAGGAGCGACCAACGAAACGTGCACAGGTGAGCCCAGGAGGCCCCTAGGGCCATAGAAACGCCCCTGGGGGCCGGGGGCCAACAGTGACTCGCTCTTTGGAAAGGGGGAAGCCCCCAGTAATTATACTCGCGAGGCCCCGGAGAGGAGTGGGCCTAGCCTGATTTAAACCCTAAGCAGCCCCTGAGAACAAAGAAGCCCTAATTGACAGGGAAGCCCCAGAGAAAAGGACATGTTGAGGGGTTCCCTAAAGCTGTTCACTAGCCAAATTGTTACGCCTGCTTTAATCACTGTTTAGGCCTAATGCAGATCAGCGCTAATGAAATGTCTTTGCCTAGTGTAAAGGTGCTTAACTGAATTGAGCTGAAGTGTACACCGCCAAGAGTTGAAGTGTTTTATGTTGCAGGTGTACCGGAGTTGCGACGCCCACTGTACTGAATGTGGGTGCGCCTAGATTAACGCAGGCCCTGTTTGAAATGTAATGTAAAATGCCTATTTACAAGTGATTGAATATTCATGAGGTGAACTGCATGTTTTAGGCCCATGTTTTATTCTTGCACCCTGTGATCATTATTGGTGCTACGTTTAATGATGATTCCTGCGGCCTTTTAGTGGCCTACAATGTTGATGAGCTATGGTGGTTTAATGAAATTACGCACCAGTTGAGTACTGCAATGAATTTAAATGTTGACCTGAATTAATCTGCCTCATCTGATACTGCATTGATTTATATAAAAGAATTTGTTTTTAATACACAAGCCTGGTGTGGCGTCACGTTATTGCGTCCGCATTACTGAGTCCAAGTGAGTGTGTGCTGCACAACTGCCTTACACATTGCCTTCGGGTGCTTCCCCGCCTCGCGCCATGCTACCGTGCCGGACTCGGTAACCCCGTTTCCAACAGGTAGCAAAAACACTAAAGAGGGAGAGAGGGACATAGAAGGACTGTTGTACGCTTTCCAGACAGAAATAGAAGTACCAAATACCTGGAAGAAATGGACAAACCTCTTACGGAATTATCATGCATTCATGTACTTGTATAGAATGACGAACTTTCATGTACCTAGAGCGGTAGGCTTCATCAATTGGTTCACCATATATCAGTAGAAAGCATCCTACAGTACTATTCATCACTGGCTGTAAGGTCTCCTAATTATAGGTTCCCTAGCATGGGGGAGGTTATGTTCCTTATGTAGACGATTATTTTCTCCCTCTGTTAAAATGCCACATCTATATTAAAATTGTATGTGGGTGAGCTAAAAATGATGTATTGGCATCTCTCTACCACAAGATTAAAAACAGGAGGGTTGAGTAACTCACGCTGCTTTTCTTTTCCGTCAATGTGTTTCGGTGCTTGAATATTGCTTCTACTGGGTCAAGAGTCTTCCTCACAACTATAAGCACCGCACATCAAGTCTTGTGAAGCAGTCCCTTGTTCACACGCCATGTTCACCAGCGACAGAAGGAGGGGAGGTGGGGCAAATTTCCCCATGCCTCACTCCTTGTCACTGGTGTTGGCATGTTTTAATGCATGTGCCACTCTAATCATAGTAAACACCATAAGACGATGGACGGAGTGCTGAAACTTTTCAGACACTCGCCTCCGTTCTTCTGCTCACTACGCCACCCCAGTTTGGATCCAGCCATATGCAATATAGTCTTGACCCTGTTCCTCATGGGAACAGTCCAGCCTGAACAGCCAGGCCAGGTCCTCCGTGGACCGGAAACAAGCATCCTGAGACTGGTTTCGGGGTATCACCACACATCAGCCAGGCTAGCTTGAATCCAGTGGCAAAGTGAGCAAGGGACCCACGTCTGGGCATACCCTGGCCACTCTAATCACAGCCTGCTCTATGAAACAAGCCATGCCCTCGCTGCTAAGCCATGTTCGCAGCGGACTTCATTTGGGCAGCAGGCACGCATAGGCCTTCAAATGACGAGCCATGAGCCCACCACCCAAGCACCTCCTGTCTCGATTTCAGTCCAGTAGGGCATCGATAGGGAGGCGGTGATGGCCATAATTCTCCACGGCCCTGCTTGTGTTACAACTTGTCTGGAAAAGCAGCTCCGCAGAGACTGAGGAAAACAGCTTTTTGCTCATCCTGGTTCCCCCGTCCCCGCCCTGCTGCAAGTGTAACTTGCAAATACTTCATTTGTAGTGGAGGTGATCCAGCGCGATATCAGCAAACAACATTCATACACCAGATACTCACTTGGGCCCATACATTCATACTATGCTAATACTTACGCTGGATTTTATCAGTTGTTACTCTTTATCAAAATCCCTGCTACCAATTACCTTCTGAATGAAGAGTAATGACTTACCAATGAATCCTTTGCTAATTGGGAAATTTAAAATGAGTGACATTCATTATAGTACATAATCCTGAAATAACCACTGAGTCAGGAAGTTTTAAAATGTTTATCTAAAGATTTAGCAGAGTAAAATACAGAGCCACATGGTACTTAATCGCAATACCCAAGATTAAGCATAGAAATGATTATTGCTAATCAATGACGGTGTTTAAAGAAGAGGAGAGGATAGAGATAGCAGTGCAACTAAAGGTTGCATTATATTTACCTAAGTGCGAGAACCAAACCCCTTAGCCAAGGAGTTGAAAGAATAGGACCCAGGAAGGATGAAGAGCAAAGACTTCCTCCAGGATCAGGACAGGACCGGTGACCTCTCTACCACGACGCCTGCGTCGTTCCCCTCTCTGATACTCGACTTCTCCTTGATTCTCCCGTGGCTTCCTTCTAATGGACTCTGCCGCCCCCTCCTCAGGACCTCTCTGGACAGCAATTCGGTCTGCAATCGATCAGCTTGACATTCTGGAGCTAAGAGCGCTCTGGCAGCATGGACGCCTGTTCTTCGTGAACGCATGCTCTGACTAATTAACTAATGCTATATTCTATTATACCCTTCTACGCCCATGTACCTCCCCTTAATGTTACTAAAATATGGGGCCACTACTTCTGATTGGACAGGGACAGGGGGTGGATTCTCGCACCATATCGATTTGGCCTAAATTGTAAAGCCTATTGTCTTTACATTCCCACCCCTTTAAATTAATACATTCGCTTTATTTCCCACCCGTCTCATGACAAATGTAAAACAATTTTCATAGACAATGTATCAATGCACAACAGGAAAAACAAGAGTACAGCATCTTCGGCCATCGGGTCGCGGCCTTGGACGACGTCCAGATTGACTTCATTTGGCAGGCACACAGGACACATGCGCAGAACCATTTGCATCTCGAGTTTCAGGTCACCAACCCAGGCCCAAGTTTACAAACTAATAAAAGTGCAAGAAGCAAATATTAAAATCACAGAATAAAATGTTTCATTGTATGCCCACTTTTTTCTATTCTATTCCCATTTAATTATATATTCTATCCCGCGTTAGTAGCGTTAGGAAACGACAATTTAGTAATGACATGAGAGCAAGCTGAAGCATGTGAAAACATCAAGCAGCCATTTTAATGCACACTGCGCAGAAGCAGAAGTTTCCCACCAAGCAAAGAAAGACGTCACACCATGTGATATGGTTGCGACATGCGCATTGAGTTTTCCCGCGCATAGCGGCCATTTTGGATTACAGACAAGCGTTATTCATTAGTAAAACACATAGGCAAGCTTCCTTCCCTTTCGTGTCGTGAATGCAAAGGTTAGTATTAACAATACAAGTTTTAATAAATTAATACTGTGAGGAGGATTGAATACAAGCAAGTTTCATTTATGAAACCTTGCTCCATCAAACCCTTCTCTGATGGCGTTTCTGAGCCATCAAAACACTACCCTCAATCAGATGCCAACTTCTAGCAAATTACTTCATTCTCATCTTTACACTTTCTATTTTTACAATCTCCTTTTAATTTCTTGTATAATTCACTTCTCCATTCTTCAAGTTCGATTTCATCTACCTTTCGTTTCTTTCCTCTTCCTGCCACCTTATATGTTCCATTCTTTTTACAGCATTTGCACCATATTGTTATTGCCAAGATTATTATTGCTATCCCTGCTAAGGGTACTAATATTTGACCTATAAGTCCTTCCCCTATATTAGCAAACCAGGTTCCAATTGACGAGATACTATTTGTCAATCTTTCCCATACACTATCAACTTCCAGTGGTTTAAGTTCTTTCTCAAGTTTAGTTATATTCTGTATATACGTTCCAATTTCTGCACTCTTATCAGGAATATAAGTGCAACAATGTTTCGTCTTCAATAATTTACAGACTCCGCCCTCTTTTGCCAATATAATATCAAGAGCAAGTCGATTTTGCATCACCATAGATCTAATCGCAACCATTTCTGCATTAATCATTAGAAAACCTCCTGCAGTATCTGTTGATAAACGATCAACTACTGTAGACAATTTACATATTTTCCTTGAGTTCAGAATTATTCCCACTGAAGGTATCAATGCACCAAATATATCACCTACAATTTCTGAAAAACTAGCTCTTTTACTACGTATTAATTCGTTATTGTTTTCATTGCTCTCAGTGTTTCTTTTTACGTGGTATATCTTTGGAAATACTATTCCAAAATAACAACTTCCATACCACCGTGCAGGAAGCCTAAAGTAAGCCTTATTCCCACACACATAATAGATTCCAGGAAAAACTGAATCTGTACCTCCTTTGAGTCCCCAACCTCCAAGAATTAAAAAATTGTGTTCACATTCACTGGTACCGATGAAAACATTGTTATAATCAGTCTTTAACCTATGAAGACTAATTTTTCCTGTCTTTACGAAATCCAGAGCCATAGCAGCTTGAGCCTTGCCAGGTGTGTAACTCCCTTCTTTCTCCGCCCAAGGTGGCAAATGAGCCTTATGCTCAGAAGCTTTCTTTTGAAAATCTTGTCTTCTATCTTCTACTAAATTCAAAAATATCTTCTCTTCTTCAAGTAAAGAACATGTTAGATTGTGTCTATGTGCATGTGTTATGTCTATTGATTTCATTGTTAAGAAAAATTCTCCCATAAACTGTGCGTCTTGACTACTAAGCACTTGGTTCATACTCTTACGAATCGGAACCTCAGAAAATATCACATCTAAGTTTGAATAATAATACTGAAGTCTCCCTGTTCTATAAAATAAACTAGACAAAACACTACATGATATGCCATATGTCAGTGGTAAATGGTGATATGTTAATCCTTCTGCTACTGATTCAGGTAACTTCATACAGACATAACAATTACTAACTTCCATGGTGTCTACATATTGAAACAATAACTTTGTGAAAACGTTTAAACTAGTGTCGTTGTCAGCTACTTCATGATGAATTTCTACCTCATCTTCTGCCATTAGTTCTACTCTATTGCCCTTCATGTTTGCTGTCCTCCCTTTAGTTTCATTATTAATCTTTTTATCTATTATCATAAGGTAAGGAACTGCTACAATCAGGACTAACCATACTATAAGCACCATTACTAGACTACATATGCATATTGCACAGCATCTTCTACAACATTTCTGTTTTGGTCTCCCAGCAACTCTATCGTCAGGCATTTTTCGACAAGGAAGATTGCTCTTCTTATCTTTTCTTCTTTTCTTTAGCTTATTCTTTTGCTTAGTCAGGGTGGTCTTGTTTCTTCTTCGTACGTTAGTTCTGCACTTGTTCCTTCGCCACCGCTGTCACTTGACTCTGAGCTTTCAAAATCTTCAAGGATGATATAAGTCCAGTCAGGACCCTTGAATTTGTTATTCACAAGTTTCAGTCTTTTACTTCTTCTTTTCTCAGTTTTATTTTCTTGTTCAGTTTGACTTGTTACTTCATTCACTTGATCTGGATCTTCACTTCTGGTTGTTATGTGGTACTTCACTCTTTTGATGACACTTGGCCAATGATCTCCTTTTCTTGTTTTCTTTGTTGGCACTGTTTCTTTGTTTTCGTTTTCAGAACTCTTTTTAATTTCACTGCTTAGCACTGTTCCGTGTTCTTCAATTACTGTTTCTTCTGTTTGCTCTTTTTCAGGTCTGATTGGTTTCTCTTCAGCAACTCCACTATGAGTTTCCAATTTTTGACTTTGTTCTTGATTTAATTCTTCAAGTTCATGTCTTTCGAAATTTTCTTCTTCTTTGTACTCTTCTTGATCTAACTTGTTCTGATCAGGGCTTATTGCACTGTGAACTTCTGCAGCCTGACCGGATTCTTCTAAACCTCTCTGTCCCTGTTCAAAGTCTATTAGGTCTTCACTGTTTTGAGTCCAATTTCCTTTCCCTATCTGACCTTGTTCAGGATTTCTTAATGTCTTTTCTTCTTGTTCCTGAACTGCTTCTTCTTCACCTATCTGATCTTCTTCAATTTCTTCCAATTTCGCTTGACTTCTTGTTCTGTGATATACTTCAGGAACTTCTACCACTGGTATCCAATCCTGACTTGTGCTCGGTTGTTCTTCTTCAGCTTCCCTGGAATCTCGAACCTGAGATCCTTCAGCTGGGCAACCTTCAGCTTCTTCAGTGATTGGCGTTGTCTGAGGATTCTCTTCCTCAGGATCTGGTACTCTCTTGGTGTGACTTACATGAATCCAATTAGGAAATCCGGCACACTTCACTGCTGTATTCGTTGTCAGTATGATTTGACACGGTCTGCCCCATCTAGGTGATAAACACGTTTCTCTGGTGTAATTCTTCACTACCACCCAGTCACCAGGATTCAGATCATGTTCTTGTTCGGGCTGCCTGGAAACTGCGTCTTCTCCAACCTGATGAGAGACAGAACGCACTAGGTCAGCCAATCCTTTGCAATAGTCCAGAACCATATCATCAGATATATTCACCAGTTTGTTTGTGGGAACATGTGTTTGTCTCATTGCTCTTCCCATCATTATTTCGTGGGGGCTCAATCCTGTGTTTCTGTCAGGTATACTTCTGAGTCCCATTACAACAAGTGGCAATGCATCTGGCCACTCTAATGATGTTGATGCACACATTTTTCCCAGTCTTGACTTTATAGTGCCATTCAATTGTTCAACCACTCCAGAAGCCTCTGGACGATATGCACAGTGCAGTTTCTGTTGGATTTGGAATGCTTCACAGATTAGTTTGATCACTTCACTGTTAAAATGTTTTCCTCTATCTGATTCCAAAGTTCCTGGGAAACCAAACCTGGGAATGAGCTCTCGTAGCAACAATTTTGCCACTGTAATGCTGTCATTTCTCCTAGTAGGGTAAGCCTCCACCCACTTTGAAAACAGACACACTATGACTAGTACATATTTCAGCCCTCTACATGGTGGTAACTGTATGAAATCAAACTGAAGTCTCATAAATGGACACTCTGCCTTTCCAATTTTCCCAAATCCAATTACTGTCTTCCTCCCCGGATTATGCATCTGGCAAGTTAGACATCTCTGGCAAAGACTCTCTGCAACAGCCCTGAATTTAGGATTATACCAATTTTGTCTGAACAGCCTAATCATTGCATCTCTCCCTATGTGTGTGTCTCCATGATACATCCTAGCCATTTGTGAGAGTAAACAGTCTGGCATGACTGGTCTGCCATCAGCACTGATCCACACTTCATCATCTCCTCTCTGGGAACAACCCACTTTGATCCACAAATTCTTCTCATTTTCATCAACCTCATCTTGCAATTTCTTGACGTCATTCCAAGTTTCAGGTGGCATATACAGCATAAGTTGGCAGCTGATTCCCATTCTTTCCACCCTCTTATTGACTGACATTCTGGTTTTGGCACATTGTTGAGCCACCAGATCTGCAAATCTGTTGCCGACTACCACCCAGTCATCTCCTGACTGGTGTGCGGCACATTTCACCACAGCCAATTCTTTTGGTGATTGTATTGCTTCTAGCAATTCCCTTACAAATTGTCCATTTTTAATGGGGAATCCTGAAGAAGTCATGAAATCCCTCTGCATCCATAGTTGGCCAAAATCATGCACAACCCCGTAACCATATTGGCTATCTGTAAATATGGTTACTCTCTGATTCCTCCCAATTTTGCATGCTTTTATCAACGCAATCAATTCAGCTACTTGTGCAGATTTGACTCCTGGTAAATAAGATGCTTCAACTATTCCAGTTAATTCACATACCGCATAGGCAGCAGTTAGTTTACCGTCTTCATGTCTTTGACATGAACCATCAACAAATAGCTCCCTGTCTGGCTTTTTAAGAGGCTGTTCCTCTATATCTGGGCGTGGTTTTGTGCATATATCTGTAATTTGTATACAATCATGTTCATCGTCTTCATCATCTTTAATTCTCTGATGATATGGGTCTGGTAGTAAGGTTGCTGGATTTATTATAGTACACCTTACCATGTTCACATTTTCAGCACCCATTATTATTCTTTCATATTTAGTCAGCCGACTAGGAGTAAGATGCTGAGTTCGGGTTCTTGTCAACAGAATGACAACTGCATGTAGAACAAACACTTTTACAGGGTGTCCCATCACAATTGACTCACTTTGTTCAATGCTCAAACAAGTAGCCGCCACTGCTTTTAAGCACCCTGGCAACGCGGCTGCTACTGGGTCCAATGTAGCAGAAAAATATGCTATAGGACGTCTTTCTAGTCCATGTCTTTGAGTCAGGACAGAAAGTGCACAATTTTCTCTCGCATGACAGAACAATGCGAATTCTCTTTTATAATCAGGCATGCCTAAGGCAGGTGCTGAACATAGGGCATTTCTCAATTTTACAAAGGCTTCTACACTTTCATCCTCCCACTCCACAGGGTCCTTTGCTTTCTTTTTTGTCATGTTAATTAAGGGCTTAGCTAACATGGAAAATCCTGGTATCCATTGTCGACAGTAACCTACTATTCCTAGGAACATTCTCACTTGTCTTTGTGTTACAGGCATTTGCATTTTCTTTATTAAAGCTACTCTTTCAGCTGTTACTCTTCTTTTTCCTCTCTCAATTTGGTGTCCCAGATATTTAACAGCTGTTGTACAGAACTGCAATTTTTCAGGTGAGACTTTATGTCCTTCTTCTGCCAAAAGATTTAATAATGCTATGGAATCAACAACACAGTCCTCTCTGGTATTCGATGCCACCAATAAGTCGTCAATATATTGGACTAATACTGAGCTTCCTGGCATCACTAGTTTTTCAAGGCACTTTTTCAGTATCTGGTTGAAAATAGAAGGACTTTCTGTGTACCCCTGAGGAACACGATTCCACACATAGACCTTATTCTCAAATTTAAATGAGAAAAGATACTGGCTGTCTGGATGCAATGGTATTGAAAAGAACGCTTCACACAAATCAATTACTGTGAACCATCCTGCACTCCAAGGGATCTGGTATAGAATTACTGCAGGATTTGGTACTATGGGACAGCATGGTTCCACAATCTTATTTATTTTCCTCAGGTCCTGAACAATCCTATATTTCCCACTAGGTTTCTTTAACCCCATTATAGGTGAATTACATGGGCTACTCATTACTTCTTTTAGGATATTTTGTTCTGCCATTCGATTTATTTCTTCAATGACTCCTGCTTTTACTTCTGCACTCATTTTGTACTGTCTGGTATTTGGGAAAATTGCACCTTCCTTTACAGTAATTTTAACTGGCTCTATTTTAGCCATAAGTCCTACTTCCTTTCCGGTGAAATCCCATACTATGGGGTTTACTGTACCTTTTAATTCTTCTGGCAACTCATCTTTTGTTATTAATGAAAACATCTCATCCACTTCTGTACCTTGTTTTGCAATCATAATTTTATATACATGGTCTTCATCTGGTGTCTGAACTGCCACACCATCCGGTGTGCAGAAAATGGTACAATTCATCTTGCACAATAAATCCCTACCTAATAAGTTTACTGGACTAGAATCACACACTACAAATTGATGCATTTCTCAGAAATTTCCGATTTTAACTTCCATGGGTTCGGTAAGAGGTGTTCTAATCCTTTGATTAGCTACCCCCACTACTTGGATATTTTCACCAGAGAGAGGAAGGTCTGGAATGTCTGCTGTTCTCACAGTAGACCGGGTAGCACCAGTGTCCAAAAGGAAAGTAATATTATTACCTTTCACATTCCCTTCAACATATGGACCTGACTGATCTACCTGTAAGGATGCGCCAAGTATGCACTCCTTCTTCCCCTCTCCTAGGCACCGTCATGGACTGAATTGACAGAAATCGTCCTGCAAAAGAAATTGTGATGTCATATAATCATTCTTACCACTTCCTCCCTGATATCCGATGTCTGTACCATGCTTTGCTCTGCTTACATTACCCTGAATAGGTGCAGGTGGCAACTGACTGAGGATTTACACTCTGCTGTGAGTCATTCTGCGTCTGTGGATTTAAATTTTGATTTGGGCCATTATTATTCCGAATCTTTTTACATTCATCCTTCCAATGCCCCAATTTTCCGCATCCATGACAAGGAAATTTCTTTTTAGCTTCTTCTCTACTCATTCGTCCTCTAAATTTTCCACCATTTCCAGTTTCACCATTCGTTCCAGAATCTTTTCCTTGATTTTCACTCGGATTTTCCAAATTAATTCCCTGTTTCTCAGCCATTTTCACCTGTGCCCACATCACTTTTTCCTGCAATTTCTTGTGTCTATCCTCAATATCGTCTCCACAATATTTTGCATACTTCAAAATTTCATCAATCGGCTTCCCTTGCCAACACAGCATATGCTGTTTAATCATCTGACAAATCTCTGGCTTCAGACCGTAAACAAATCGATACACAAACTGACTCATGTTCTTGTCTCCAATGTCCTCAAATCCACTATACTGTTTAAATACCTGCAATAGACGCTCATAGTAGGAATGTACTGATTCATTAGCTTCTTGGGTAGTTCGATCTATTTTTACCCAATCTGTTTCTTTCGGGGGTATTTTCCCTTTCAGATAAGCTATCACCTGCTGATACTTTTTCATTACATCATTTGACGGGGCACCTGTTTTCGGATCTCTAGGATATTCATCACTTGGCCAATCCACTGTGATTTTGCAATCTGTCCACAAATTGGCAGGTACCACTATATCAAACAAACCATCCAAATCCTTCAACAATACCTTCAACACCTTCACAAACCTGTCAACCTGCTTGTACCATTCAATTGGTTTTTCTCTCAACTTTGGAAAATCATTCATAAATGACAAAATATCCTGTCTGCTCCATGGGACATGTACATATCCTCCTCCCGCAACTTCTCGCATTGGATACATTTGATCTGCTTTTCCTGCTTCCTTCATCACATATTCTGATGCTGTTCTACTTGTTCGTGCTTCTTCCTTTTTCTTGGCCCACCTAGTTTTCCATTTATCTAGGTCGCCCCATTTTTGCAAAACTAACATTAATTCTCTTATTTGCAATCTTCTTCCAGAAGCATTCATATTTTCTAAATCTTTGTCTGAAAATTCTGCTCTACAGGGTTTCTGTAGTACTTTTGATCTCCCTATTTCTATTCCCATCTGTAGTGCTAAATTGGATAATTTTTCATGGAATATCCTTACATTTCTGGTGATACTCCTGCACAGGAACAATAATTCTTCATCCTCATAGGTATTTAAGCGTTCTAGTCCTACATTTCCTGCTATTATTTCTTCTAATTCGACTTTCAATTTATGAATGTCCATTATTTTCGGAGGTGTGCACTGTTTAACTGACCCTTGCACCCATTTTTCTAGATCTTCAGGTGTTACTATGGTGGCACTTTTTGCTCCCGATGAAGTTATTAAACTTACATCCTTTGAACATCCAGGTACATCTTTTCTGGGAGTGCTATTTACAGAACCTCGAATAGGCAAGTCCATGAGTGATATTGTGGATTCACAGTCACTAAATTGATCCTCAATTATAACTGGAGCTTCAGGTTTGGGATTATTCACAGGAGTAGGTGTAAGTATCGGTGGCGGACAGCTTCCCTGAGTACCATATAATGGAACTACTGGACCAATTGTTACAGGTATGGTCAACGAATCAGGATGTACTTTTATCTGAGTTATTTTCTGTATTAATTCTGCTCTGGTCTTTTCTAGGGCTTCCTTTTCTTTGTCATGAAGTATTCTACTCGGGGTGAATTCATGCATTACCTGTGGCACTAATGGAGTTTTTGGTGGTGCACTTGGGGTGCATCCACTTGTCCCTTCCTGATATGGTGGGGGTTTCTTAACATTTCCTCCATAAATTCGTCTTCAGACTCCTCATTTCTCATTAAATGTTTTGTCTTTTCTGTGCACTTACTTCCTAATTTCTCCTCTGCTGAGAACAATGGATATAATCCTTCTGTAATCATTGCCCTTCTCCATTGTTTCAACTGACCGTTCCTAGACTCATGTAGGTATCTGGGAAAAAATCCTGGATAACTCCTATTACTTCTAGATCTATCCCTCTCAAATGCCTCGGTTTCCCATTCCTCTAGAGCTTCGTACTGAGTTAATCTAGGTCTGGGTTCTAAGTCATTCATCCTCAATCTCAAATTCTGAAGAATTCTTCCATTGAAGGTACCATTCTCGGGAAATGCTAATATTCCATCATTTTTTGTATATTCTATCCAATTCTCCATCCATACACAAGTATGATAACCTCTCTCCATCATCATGAATGAAGCGGGCGTTTTAGCTGGTGGAATAATAATTCCTTCTCTAGTTTTGATTGGTTTGTCCTTTTTAAAATAATTCTTGATCTTTTGTAAAAATGACATTTTTCTCCTTTCTCCGTACATCTTAGGTAAGTACCGATGTATAAAATTATATTCTGCAAAGCCTAAATATCTCCTATCCTGACGAATTCCTGTTAAAGTCGGATCGCGTTTTAACATGCAATCCTTATCCACTAAGAATTTCGCTTCTATAATTTTGACAAATCAAATGTCTGCTATCTTTTATTTCCGAGCCAATCCTTGCGCGGCCTTTTGGTGACGTTTCTCTGTCAACCCCTCCTTTACAATCTGCTCTTTTCTGTCCTTGCTGGTTTAACCAATCCCAGCGCGGCACCTGTAACGTCAGTACTACTCCTGACTACTGACCCCTCCTTTACAAGGGTCTTTCCACACCCGCTGATTCAACCAATACCAGCGCGGCGTTTTGTGACGTCAGCTCCCTCTCCGGCAACAGACCCTCCCTTTACAAAAATGTACGCAAACTTATTTTCTCTTCAATTCTTAATTTCAGTAACAACATAAAACATTCGCTATCGTGCCAGTTTCTTCTAAATTCGAAAAAGATAGTTTCTTCCACACTTTAGTAAAATCTTTCCGTTTACTAACATATACTACGAGTAAAACCCTTCCGTTTACTCTTCACACAAGCTCCAGAAGTACCTGTTACTTCTCCAATGTTACCCTTTCTAGGTGATATAACATCAAATTTTTTTACCAGTGTACTCTTTTGCTATTACTCACACGCATAGAGTCCCTAACGAGTACTGAAAGTCCTGCTTAACTTTTCAGTACTATTTCTGCCTGGCAGATAACCTCACTTCAGTATGGCTTCCACTTACCATCCACTATTCTTTTTACCCCGGGGTATTCTGGACAACATAAAACAAAACTTTGAATACACGGATGTTAGTTCATAAAAATACAAATAAAAATTCTCATTACCCAATTAACAAAGAGTAACCATCCTCTGCTTACCAGAAAACTGATCCAGCGCGATATCAGCAAACAACATTCATACACCAGATACTCACTTGGGCCCATACATTCATACTATGCTAATACTTACGCTGGATTTTATCAGTTGTTACTCTTTATCAAAATCCCTGCTACCAATTACCTTCTGAATGAAGAGTAATGACTTACCAATGAATCCTTTGCTAATTGGGAAATTTAAAATGAGTGACATTCATTATAGTACATAATCCTGAAATAACCACTGAGTCAGGAAGTTTTAAAATGTTTATCTAAAGATTTAGCAGAGTAAAATACAGAGCCACATGGTACTTAATCGCAATATCCAAGATTAAGCATAGAAATGATTATTGCTAATCAATGACGGTTTTAAAGAAGAGGAGAGGATAGAGATAGCAGCGCAACTAAAGGTTGCATTATATTTACCTAAGTGCGAGAACCAAACCCCTTAGCCAAGGAGTTGAAAGAATAGGACCCAGGAAGGATGAAGAGCAAAGACCTCCTCCAGGATCAGGACAGGACCGGTGACCTCTCTACCACGACGCCTGCGTCGTTCCCCTCTCCGATACTCGACTTCTCCTCGATTCTCCCGTGCCTTCCTTCTAATGGACTCTGCCGCCCCCTCCTCAGGACCTCTCTGGACAGCAATTCGGTCTGCAATCGATCAGCTTGACAGTCTGGAGCTAAGAGCGCTCTGGCAGCATGGACGCCTGTTCTTCGTGAACGCATGCTCTGACTAATTAACTAATGCTATATTCTATTATACCCTTCTACGCCCATGTACCTCTCCTTAATGTTACTAAAATATGGGGCCACTACTTCTGATTGGACAGGGACAGGGGGTGGATTCTCGCACCATATCGATTTGGCCTAAATTGTAAAGCCTATTGTCTTTACATTCCCACCCCTTCAAATTAATACATTCGCTTTATTTCCCACCCGTCTCATGACAAATGTAAAACAATTTTCATAGACAATGTATCAATGCACAACAGGAAAAACAAGAGTACAGCATCTTCGGCCATCGGGTCGCGGCCTTGGACGACGTCCAGATTGACTTCATTTGGCAGGCACACAGGACACATGCGCAGAACCATTTGCCTCTCGAGTTTCAGGTCACCAACCCAGGCCCAAGTTTACAAACTAATAAAAGTGCAAGAAGCAAATATTAAAATCACAGAATAAAATGTTTCACTGTATACCCACTTTTTCTATTCTATTCCCATTTAATTATATATTCTATCCCGCGTTAGTAGCGTTAGGAAACGACAATTTAGTAATGACATGAGAGCAAGCTGAAGCATGTGAAAACAGCAAGCAGCCATTTTAATGCACACTGCGCAGAAGCAGAAGTTTCCCACCAAGCAAAGAAAGACGTCACACCATGTGATATGGTTGCGACATGCGCATTGAGTTTTCCCGCGCATAGCGGCCATTTTGGATTACAGACAAGCGTTATTCATTAGTAAAACACATAGGCAAGCTTCCTTCCCTTTCGTGTCGTGAATGCAAAGGTTAGTATTAACAATACAAGTTTTAATAAATTAATACTGTGAGGAGGATTGAATACAAGCAAGTTTCATTTATGAAACCTTGCTCCATCAGAGGTAAATAAAATTGTAATTAAAAAAGAGCATTTTGGATTGTTTCATTATACTCATTAAATTATATCACTGCAGTGAGTGGCCCTGTTAGAATTAGTTAATCATTTCTATATTTAAGACTTTATTAATTACTCAAGAGGTAAGTAGTTTCCCAAATTTAAGCCTTCATTGTTATAGATGGAGCAACATATTAAACCATATACAAGAGCAATTTTTGTACAGTGCACATCCAGAACTGTATTATTTCATGGTGCTCTCAGATGTGATAATCATGGAAAAGGATGCACAGCAAAGAAAAGCAATTGCCCAGGGTCCCACAGTTTGGTCAAGCTGGGAAGCTGTGATTTAAATGAGGTTATGTGGGTCATGGGACCCAAAACTATTATTTTGCTGTAGGTCCAATAAAAGATTCTGAATGTCTTGGGCATGCAAGTCATGTGCAGTCAAAATATCCGTTGTTTTTTTCATAAGATGAGGCAACAGCAGTGGTAGCACTCCTTTTTTTATAGAACAGGTACACCTTGGACTGAAACAGTACAACCTTCGCTCCTTCAGACACAGCTTCAGCTACAGCAGCAGTAGCAGCACGAGCCTTCCCCATCACTGGATGTGTACAAATCGAGCAGAAGCAGTGCAAGCTTTACTTCCTTGCAGAACAGGAATAGCATGGCTGCAAACAAGTGTCCCTCTCTAACAGAAGGCAGTAAACGCAAATATTAATTTCCCTGGGGAACAGCTTAAGCTTTTATCACTCCATGTAAAGTTACGGGTGAGGTGACATGTAGGTTACAGACAGATTTCTTGACTGACTGACTGAGCCACTGAGACGAATGAATGGGTGGACGAGTGAGCGAATATGCAAGTTATGACACCATTCTCACTTGGGTGATATTCCACGTCTGGATATTGAAGGCCTTGCTGCTAGAACTCAAAGAACTGCTGTTTATGCAAATTTTTGGGGCTCTTCCACATACTGATAAGTAGCCGTTGTAAAACAAAGGCCTCACGAAGCCCCAAGGGGATTGAAATTCCCTCGGGCCCTTGAGGCCTTTGTTCACAGCAGCAGCTTTGAACAAACATTGGAACGTTGATGCTCCGGGCTTCTACCAGGCATTAGAAGCCCAGAGCACTCCATTGTCTTCAATGGAGCTCACAACATTCCAATGTTCTAATAAGTAATACTCGTAAGGAGCAGCCCATCCAAGGCCTAAATAACTATGCTCTCTAGACAGGCACACAGGCTTTGAATACGGGCGCACCAGGCACTGTGCTAACTGTTGTAACCTTGTTGGTTCATTCCGTCACCCCCCATGCTCCCTTCGTAAATGGTTTCCCCCACCCAGAGCTTACCTTGGAATGTTGGGGATGTGGGACTTGTGGAGAGTGGATGACCAATAAACGAGTATCCTCCCGACTTGTCTGGTATTCATTGATACTTGTAACACTGGCGACGATTTTGCTGCGCAGGGGGCAGCATTGGTCATTTCCCCTTTGAGTTCTCTCCATCTGCTCTACAAGACCGGCGTGAGTGAGCTGTCTCCGCGTACCAAGGCTCTCCGGCGTCCAGTGATCCGTATGCGGAAGTAATAGCATACTACAGTACACTGCTGGGCTGTCAAAGAGAAGTGGAGTATCGGCGGAGCTGGTTTGTGTCCTTTCTCCCCTCACGCTGGAACTGCGTGCTACAAGTACACCGAGTGCCCACCTCGTTCATGTCCAGCGGGGTAGGGCTGCTGCGGTGCTGGTTCAAAGCTGCAGACAGTTGCTGCCTTCTGGGGTGTTTCTGGTGTGCAGTACCGTTGGGTGCTGGCATTGTGCGGGGCACACCTCCTGTCAGAAGCCGGGTTGTCAGCTGTGCACTGAAACGGACGACCGGCGTAACGAGCAGTCCTGGTGAGGGAAGTGGCATACTTCGGTTGACTGATCCAAGGAGTGCAGTACCGCCATTTCACCTGCGGGTCTGGGCATTTCTCGGCTGAGGGCACGACGTCAGGCTACCTCGAGCTACGCCCGTCACAGCTGATCCGATCCAGGAATGTTGACGAGAGCGTTTCTGTGGAGATTTCTCTGACTAGAGAAGTGCAGTACCACATTTCTGCCTGCGGGAGTTTGAGTTCCTCCTGTCAGATCGGCACGATTGTCAGCAGTTTCATCGAGCAACGTCCGTCACAGCTGGATCCTGAGCCAGGAAGTGTAAGCCGAGAGCGTGAGGAAGTTTCCTCAGCGTCACTTCAGTCCAGGACATCGTGTGGTGAGTCAGTGTTTCCCCTGCTCTGCGCTCTGGAGGCCGGCTCCGTGAGGGAAAGCCTGCATCAGGAGCTGTGGTCTCCAGCTACGGCCAGGGTGAGTCAGCGCTTCCTCCGATCGCGCCAGGAGGCTGGTTCGGAGGGGTTCTCCAGACTGGTAAATACCTGCTGGTTGGGACATTCCTGCGTTGGATTTTTCCTCGAATCTGATCGTGACTTTGGCCTCATTTTTGAGGGACTGGGTGTAATTTTTATTTACAGTTGTATGGGCAGTTGCGGTGAGGGTGCAGGGGTGTTTCAGGTTCATGCAGGGGGTCACCTGTGCTGGGTAATGTTTACCGTTTAGATCCTTTTATCCAGGGTTGCCCCGGGAACGTGCTACCTGTCCCTGTCCGGTTCTCAGTGCTAGCTAGTGTCTACTTTACTGTGCCTTACCTTTGGTCCTTACGTCACTATGATGGCTGCTGCAAGCATGAGTCAACCTCCTCCCTTTTTAAATGAGCTAGGAGAACCTGAGATATGTTGGAAACAGTGGTTCAAACTTTTTGAATCGTACATCATAGCTATAGGGGGGGAACGTTTTTCTGCATTGCGTAAACAGCACATCCTCCTACACAATCTAGGTGTGCAAGGGCGTAAGGTCTATGAGACTCTGCCAGAAACTGTGGTAGGTGCTGGTGGGGAGGAGGTGGATGTTTTTGCGAATACTGTGGGGAAGTTGGAAACACATTTTGGTGATAAAGTTAATGTAGTGCTGGAGCGGCATAAGTTTTTTAACAGGGCACAAGGAAAACAAGAGTCAGTTCAAAATTACATTGCTGTGTTATGGGGTCTGTCACAACTGTGTGAATTTGGTAATCTCACTGATTCTCTAATCAGGGACCAATTGGTGCGTTGCACCAATAACACGCGCATCCAAGAAAAACTCCTTTCGAGGAACCCCGGGATAAGAGAAGCGGTTGAGATTGCCAAATCGGTTGAACACACAGCAAAATGCGTAAAGGAAATGAGGCTCAACAGCGAAGTAGTTGCTAATATTCAAAATGAGGAGGAGTCAGAAGGGGTGTACAAGGTAAAAGAAAAAGGGGGACTTTTTTATAGAACCCCGGAGAAAGGTCACCAACCAAAGTGTTACAGGTGTGGGAGTAACAATCATTTTGCAAATTATCCCCAGTGCCCTGCTAGAAGTGTGACCTGCAAAAAGTGCAACAGGAGAGGGCATTTCGCTAGGGTATGTAGAGAAGGAGAGGCACACACCAAAGAGAATGATAGAGAACAGGTGAAGGCCCAGAGTAAAGAGATAAAATATGTGGTACCGAGTGAAAAGAAATATGTATTACAGTTGAAGGATACTGCTGATTCGGTAAATGTCATCTATCCCTCATGTGAAGTGTTGTTAAATGACAAAGCAGTAACAATGTTTGCCGATTCGTGTTCTCCGTTTACTCTACTTAACAAGAAGGATTACGAGAACATAGGTGAGGGCGTGGTGTCCTGTTTGGAAAAGCCTGACATTACTCCTACAGGGTACAGTAAGGAACCCATAGATTTAGTTGGTATGAAGGAAATGGACATTCAATTCAAAAACAGAGTGACCGTTGGCAAGGTATACATCGTGGAATCAGGATCCAACTTGCTTGGCTGGCAGCACCAAAAAGAACTGGGGATAATTCTGGATCCCAATGGCAAGGAACAAGTGCTACTGACTGAAGGGATTAGTAGGAGCGACAGCATCTGCGAGGAGTTCCATGAACTGTTTAAGGATAAATTAGGATGCCTGCGCGAATTTCAACACAAAATCAAACTCAAATCGGGCGCCAAACCAGTAGTCCACAAGGTGCGTCCAGTACCCCACCAAATGAAAGGACCGTTGGAGAAGGAGCTGCGTAGGTTAAGTGAGATGGGAGTCATTCAGCCAGTGGACTGCTCGGAATGGTTGGCCCCAGTAGTTATCGCAGCCAAGGCCAACGGAGAGGGCATTCGGTTGTGTGTGGACCTTCGCAGTTTGAATGAGAGTATCTGGGTGGAACGGCACCCACTGCCAAAGATTAACGAGATGCTCAGCACCATGGGGAGCGCCAGATTCTTCAGTGTCATCGATTTGTCCATGGCCTATCACCAAGTGGACCTGCATCCGGATTCAAGACCTTTGACTGCTTTCGTAACCCCTCAAGGAGCGTTCATGTTCCGTAGGATGCCGTTCGGCTTGGCTTCAGCGGCGGCGGTTTTCCAGAAAATAATGCAACAGATTCTGGAAGGGGTAGACAGGACCATGTGTTTCCAAGACGATATCTTGGTATCTGGGAACAACATAGAAGAGCACGATCTCACCCTCAAGACGGTATTCCAGAAACTCACGGATGCGGGGTTAACTGTTCAAAGGAACAAGTGCAAAATCAGAGTCAAGTCAGTGGAGTACTTGGGGCATTCCATTTCCGAGGAGGGTTTCAGGCCAAAGTACAGTCTTATGAGTGCTGTAAGAGATGCACCGTATCCCAACAGTAAAGAGGAACTCAAGTCCTTCTTGGGTCTCATGGAATACCTGGCGAAGTTCATAAAAAACTACGCTTCCAAAAGTGAGCCTTTGCGTAACCTCCTAAAAAAGGAAGTGGAGTTTGTATGGGAGGATGAACACAGAAGAGTCATGAGTGAACTGAAAGAAGAGATTTTGAACTCACCGGCGTTGGGAACTTTTGACCCTACTAAGAAAACCATCCTCACCACGGATGCGTCGAACAAGGGATTGGGTGCCACCCTCATACAAAGAGAAGACAAGAGGGAGAAAATCATTGCTTTCGCGTCCAGGAGTCTCACGAGAGCTGAGTACAACTATTCCGTCATTGAAAAGGAGGCCTTGGCGTGCTTCTGGGCGGTGAAGCATTTCAAATTTTTCTTGTGGGGTATGAATTTCACGATCAGGACGGACCACAAACCGCTCACGTCCATATTCACGGTAAAAGGAATGGAGAATTGTTCACCGCGAATCAGCAGATGGATTTTAGGGTTGGAAAATTTCAATTTCAGGGTGGAGTATGTGCCTGGAAAAGAAAATACGATTGCTGATTACTTGGCAAGAGCACCCCTGAGCAATGAAGTACAAGAAGAAATGTTGGACAGCCCCATAATGGTGGTGGATGATGCGGCCATTACTGAAGAGGAGTGGGACAAGTTCATGGAAGATGATGAGGATTTGAAGGTCCTTAAAACCATCATGAGAGAAGGATGGCCAACCAAAAGAAATGACCTCGTGGAGGGATTAAAGGATTTCTGGGAGATCAGGAATGAATTGTGTGTCATAGGGGACAAGGTATACCGCCAAAACCGAGTGGTGCCCCCCACTGGTCTCAGGAAAAGAATTATAGAATTGGCGCATGAGGGTCACTTAGGGCAGAGCATCACCAAACACAAGGTCAGAGCGAACTTTTGGTTCCCCAAGATGGACACTTTGGCTGAACAACTAGTCAAGGACTGTTTGTGCTGCGCCAAGAGCGACAAGTCCAAAGCCTTGCGGAAAGCGCCTCTGTCACCGGTGGAAGTACCCTCGAGACCATGGAACAAGTTAGCCATGGACATCATAGGGCCAATGGACAGTTTGGGGGTGCAGAAACGGTTCATGATTGTGCTCGTCGATTACACATCACACTGGATCAGTCAAAAATGTGTGCATCGTGTCAACACCAACACTGTGCTGGAATTCCTTAAGGAAGTGTTTTCAAGTGAAGGGATACCATCAGTGTTGGTCACTGATAATGGTGTACAGTTTACTTCTGAGTTAATGAGAGAGTTTTTGGAGAACATGAATATAAAACATGAGTTAACGGCACTCTACTGCCCTAAAGCCAATGGCCTAGTGGAGAGGGCCAACAGAATGATCAAAGAGCATATTCAATTGGCAGTAGCCAATAATCAGGATGTAGAATCTCACCTACGCAAGTGTATGTGGGCGTACCACACTGCCCCCAATTTGGTGACGGGTATTTCTCCCTTCATAGCTCTACGGGGGAAGGGAGCCTTGCACCAAGTTCAATCCTGGGTGGTTAGAAGGAGGTAAAAAGTCAGTTCCTGACATGGAGGGAGCCACTAGGAAGGTTGAATCACATCAGTCTAGATACAAGGCTTGGTATGACAAGAAACATGGGGTCAAACCACGGTTATGGAAGGTGGGAGATGTGGTCCAAGTAAAAAGGGGTGGGAAGGACGGGCGGAAAGAAAGTCAATTCTACCCCCCTCGCAAAGTAGCCAAGGTCTTGGAAAATGTGGTTCAATTGGACAATGGGCAATGGTGGAGCTTCGACAACATTGTAAGATCCGAAATATAACCAGTCCGAACTTTATGTTGTGTCAACATTGGAAGTTAAGAGTTGCAAATTTTCTAATAATTGTTCTTTGGTTTGTTAGGTAAGGAGGTGTGTTGTAACCTTGTTGGTTCATTCCGTCACCCCCCATGCTCCCTTCGTAAATGGTTTCCCCCACCCAGAGCTTACCTTGGAATGTTGGGGATGTGGGACTTGTGGAGAGTGGATGACCAATAAACGAGTATCCTCCCGACTTGTCTGGTATTCATTGATACTTGTAACACTAACCCAGACTTGGTGCCGCACCTGTTAAAATGCTGAGGGCCACTCCAAACCGCAGCACACAGGGAGGGGCCCGCACGCTTAGAACTGTATTGAGTTGACCAAGAGCACACACGACACACCACAAAAAAACACTTCTTTCTGGACCTGTAACTACAGGTGTTATTCTTAGCTAACTCGGCTGTACCCACTCAGCTCTTTTGATCTTCAAAGATAAGGTAACGGTAATACACACACACACGAGCGTGAATGCGCGGTCACTCTAACAGATTTTGCTCTTTCGTTTGGAGGCCAACCCTGATGTCAGGTAATGTGCACACTCATGCAGAAGATGGCAGCAGAGTACCTCCGAAAAAGAGGTCTTTTTTAGAAAAGAATATAGTCAAACTTACAGAAGCTACGCGCTTCATCATGACGATGGTTGAGGTCGGAATCAAACACCAGAGCGGATGTGTTAAACGGATACATAAACGATACATGTTTCACCAAGCAAGACAGCAAAGGCCAGTGGGGTCGTCATAGTAGAAGGAGAGCGTGCCAGGAGATGACGTCACCCTGTTCCAGTGACACTGTGGGAAGGAGAGGTACCCCTCGCGGCAGGCTAGGTACACCTGGGAAGCGGTCTGATGCCTTTTGGCTAAGTTCTCGCGTCGTAATATGCTTTTAGGCGCTTTGGAAAAAAAGGATACTCTGTGCAAGGGCAGATGAAAATACTTGTTTATATTAGGTTTTCAGTTGTATACAACTGCTTAGTTATGCGATTGTGCGGTAATGATAAAAAATACAGGCACTCGAGCAATAGCAGCAGGTGAACTATCAAGCAGTTGAGGTGTAACTACTGCACCAAAATTATAAAGAGAGAGAGAACAAGTAAAGAAAGTGAGCAGCTAGTGCATCTCCTTTGAGAGCAAAAGTTGAAAAACTGTCGTGAAAGCAGGCCTGGTGTTTTATTCCCATTCTATTTCCATTCCCAAACCAGACAATTTGCACACCACCTGATTGGTGAATGAGAATGCAATTTGTGATGTGATATATGAACTAATAGGTTGCATCTCAAATTGTCCATTTCAATTAGGAGGGTTGCAGTTTGCGAACCCTTTCGATTGGCTGTGAAGACAAGGGAGAGCAGGCCTCCATCCATGCATTTCAATTCCCAAAGGGGAAACTCAGACCTTGTCCATTAAAAGGAAAAGGAGCCGCTTTAAAAAAAAAAAATTAAAAAAAATCTCGTTTGAGAACACTTCTGGACCAGCAGGCAGGGGGGTCCCACTGCTTGGTCCACCAAAGGCTGCTGACATCATTCCCAATGAATAATCGGACCCACGAGGGCAACTTTACCCTTGTGAATCAGTTATCACTCCAGTTCAGAGGTTGGTAACTGATCAGTAGTTTGCAACCGCAACCGTGGTTACAAACCATCCTTGCATCCTATTTACAATCTGATTTTCAGACTCATTAAAGGTCTTTGATATATTTTAAAGAGGTGTTTTGTGGTTGCAACCCCAGAGGTTCTGTAAATTGCAAGCTTTGCAACTGCAAAAACCACCTTTGCACATGAGGTCCATAGTGCACTTTCCTTTAGTTTCCCATGAAACTGGCTACAGGTATAGGTTTGGCATGCAGTTCAAATAACATGGATATGCAATTGCACTTAGTACACTTCTTTCCAAAACATCACCATTCAAGTCTGTGTTTTTACTTCCATTTTCCAAACGTGCTGCTTCTAATTAGATCCTGTCATATACTATGATGGATCGCTTGCTCAGAAGGAAGGGTCGGAAATTAAAATTACAATGATCTCACAATATTAGGCCTCAGGTTAGAAAAAGCTACAGCAGAGCAACGTTACACCGATCCTACAGCGGTGCTGTAGATAGAAGCTGACACACTGATAAGGTCATACTAACCTAATAAAAATAGGCCATGATAAGCCCCCACCTGTGTAATGAAAGAGTGGCAAGGAATAAAGTGCTGGCTGCAACCAAGGGAAGTATGTTAAAACATCAGCAAGAATGTTCTGAATTCTGTGTGGGTTACCATTCAAATATGACTTAAAATATTTTGTAAATGCACTAATGGTCCCACAAAATTGCTTGCTTGTTTTGTTAAAGTGCAATTATTTTGCTCCCAAAATAGGAGCTATGATTTTGAGTACATTAACAAGTTTTTCATCGGAAGCCAGCTTGTAATTTTTTTTAAACTGCGCTAAATTGTTCGCAAAATCCATCTGTGTATGTTACAAAATAGAATTATTTGTTCCCAAATGTCAGCTGGTACGTTCCTGGAAAAAACACCAATTTAGCTAAATTTGCCTCGTTATTTCCATAAATATACACAGTAGTCCCCATGGTTGCATTAGGTTAAAGCTGGGTGCCTACCTGAGGCGGCGAGCATTTAAGTGAAGGTAGGGCTCAGTGCAGAGCTGCGTATCCTTGCGCTTAGACTGTGCAAGAATTTCAGTGGTCACGGTCACCTGGCACTGTGCTCTCCAATTTGTGAGGACCATCGGGAGGAAAGAGCGGTGGTGGAACCTAGACGTTCAGCACTGGACAACAGATGTCAAACGTCATCTTCTTTGTGCACCTCAGAAATACCATGAGAGGAAGAAAGGGGTGCAGCCAAGATTCATGAAATGTCCTTTCCGAGATTGTGGTCTATCTAAGGATTACTGTGTGATCTTCCCAATTCAAGATAAAGTTGAATCTTTTCCTGTGATGTCAGGGCCTATTGGAACCATATACTGAGGAGGTTTTAATGAGTGAAGGAATGCATCACAACGCATTTGTTCCCTAATTTTTCATTGCATTCATCACCCACTTGCTAATATTTTTATCCCTAATTTGTGTTCCTTGCAAGAAGAATCCCTTTTGATTCCTATTAGATGCTTCGGCTCTTCTTGTCTCCGTTCTGCTGTTAGGGAGAGTTTGGTGCCTAGTTTATCTACTTTTGCATTAATCGCGATCTTCAATCAAGAGCTACAAATTGCCAGGGAGGTTTTTTTTGTGTTTGTGCAGTTTTCCCCGTAACTGAGAACCACTTAAGGAGACACTTGGCACCTTTCACATGTCCAATTAAATATAGGGTGGCACCCTTTCTACTAGGATGGGTCACCCTTTCCTCGTGCAATCAAGAAGGAAAGTTGATAGACCTTCACAGCATCTAGTGCTTGCCATATTGGGACTCGAGTGACTCCATACATTTCTCTATGCTGTGGATCTTTTTCAGGACCTAACACAAGAGTTACAACAACTACACCTTGAAAATTCAATGTGAAGGCAGAACTTGGCGATTAGGTTTACATATATCCCAGTGTTTCCTTCAAGATCCCCATGTTTTTCAGACTATCTAAGTTTAAAAAAAAATTGGATTCGGTTATTCTGCATTTTACTTTGTACTCTGCACAGCTCAATGAAACTGAGTAAATGTGGGTTACATGTTTGCTTGCCTTACTGCACCTGCTTTCACTTGGGGAACTCCTCTAGCAATGGCTTCGGAAGCTTGTTTGAAGACTTAGGAGACCATCTGACTTGTAATGAAGAAGATGTTTGAATGTCCTGATTTGGAGCATCCTGCTGAGGATGAATTGCACAATATTCTTTAAGGTGGAATCTGTTTTGACCTATTTGACTCAATTTCGTCAATTAGCACCTGAAAGTACGTGGTTGAAAGAATTCAAATGACTTTTTCTTCAAAGGTATTTTATTGGTAGACGTAAACATTAACAAATAACATACCTTGTTCAGGCTAATAAAGGGAACTTTCCACTCACCCATCCCCCAAACTTCCCCTAGTGGGATGGCACAGAGAAATAAAAAAAGAAAACCACTCCGTACCGTACAATACACTCCTTTTGCTCTCGCTTAGTCCACTTAAGCCTCACCTGGTCAATTCAGAACTAAGCCAATCATCAGAGTACAGGGTTTGCACCCAGTTTCAGAGATCTGAATGATCTCGGGTATCCCAAAGTATTTGCATTCTTGGATAAGTATTCGACCGAGGGACGCCATGTCTTCATATTTTACTACCCATATCATGAAGATCCCACATTAATCTTTCCATCGCTAGCAATGACCGTAATTTACCCACCCATTCGTATCTTGTTGGTATCACAGCTGATTTCCATTTGTGGGCAATCAGCGGCTCTGCCGCTTGAATCATATGGGTTACAACTCTCCAATGTGCATTAGGGAGATATTTGTACTTCGTGGGTCACATATTTAATATAATTATGGAAGGACCTGGTCTTGTAGGGTAGCCCAACACCCCTTTCACATGGCTAAGAATCTCCTTCCAGAAGACTTGCAAGCAGGGCCGAAACCACCATACATGTGTATCATTTCCCTCATGACCACATTCCCTCCAGCACAGACCCGTTCTGTGTGGGAACATCACTTTCAACTTCATTGGTGCAATATGCCATGGATTCTCTATTCTGTACATATCAACGCGTGGAGGGTATGTCTGCCCAAGGTTCCCGCCATTGACACATCCGGATTGGTCTTTATAGAATACTTTGCCATCTTCTCAGATGTGCCCATTGGACACTGTGACTCACTTCAAAAGGTATGGAGTAGATGCTCGAAATTAGTACCTCAGGTGAGGTGTAGGTGCAGAATAGTTTTTCCCACTAAGTTAGGGGCATAATTGCCACTTCTCTAATCAAGTTTATTGCCTAGTACCTCAAATTCCAGTAACGCATACGATCATTCTCTCCAGCTTTACGCTCCTTAAACGAGACTTTAACGAGGTTTGAAAGAAGAGATCAAGGATGGTTGAGTTCATCTGTAGGATCCTACTTCTCTTGATTAAACGAAAATAAGTTAGGAAGTCCAGAGAAAGCTATTCTCATTTTACTAGAGTTTTGCCATTTGGTCAACTGGATGTTCCAAAAATCAATTGCCAAAAGAA
Source organism: Calotriton arnoldi (assembly GCA_963921515.1). Classification (NCBI taxonomy): domain Eukaryota; kingdom Metazoa; phylum Chordata; class Amphibia; order Caudata; family Salamandridae; genus Calotriton; species Calotriton arnoldi. Next base: position 1,885,483 of record CAWUFW010001659.1, read on the forward strand.
CAATTTATGTAAATTAGGGCAGCAATGTGCCTTTTGTCAGCAAGTGAAAAAGAATTACGGTGTAAGGCTAGGTTATGCTTATACTGTAGTGATGCAGGACATATGCTTCAGCTTTGTTCCAAACAACCTCAAAGAAATGTAGGAACAACCTTATAGTATCTTATGAGAGAGAAGACACCAGAAGTTCATTCTATTCCTGGTACTGAGTCCTCTGTGAACAAAGGTGACAATAATGCGTTTATTTTACCAATTACAATAAGAACGGAGGAAGGGAAAGTTAAAAGTGCATCGCTGGATAGTGGTGTCAGTGGAATGTTTATGGATTTGAGCCACTAAAAATAATATAGCCTTAGAGCCCGACATAGTGGGCTCTACCGGCCATTAAAGGCCCGCTCCACCATTTAGCTCGGGCCTTTAATGGCCGGTAGAGCCCGCTACGAAGGTCTCTAAAGCTATTAGAACATTCCACCCCAGAATGTTCTAATTTGTAAAACAAAGGTCTCATGGAGCCCAAGGGGGCTGAAATCCCCTCGGGCTCCGTGAGGCCTTTGTTCACAGCAATAACTGTGAACAAACATTGGAATGTTGATGCTCTGGGCTTCCCTCAGCCATTAGAAGCCTGGAGTACTCCATTGTCTTCAATGGACCGCTCAACATTCCAATGTTCTAATATTCTTAAGAGAGTTAAGAAGACTTCTTCTGAAGTGATTCAAACTGTTAAGGCTCTATTAACTTCAGATATGGTCCGAGTGGCCTCTTTGCCATTGCAGGTCTCATTTGAAGATCATACTGATTTGCTTTCCTTTGACATCATAACCTCTCTTAATTGTGCAGTGATATTTAGAATGCATTGGTGAAAGAGGCATAATCTTTAGATTAGTTGCTCTACTAGAACATTATCTTTGCCTTCACAGTTTTGTCACAGTCATGGTTATGCTTCAGAAAGTTACTGGCCCCAATGAGGAGATAAAGATTTCACATTACATTTAATTTGAGCAAATCTGTCTGTGGTGCCACTTCAGTACTATACATTTTCTTCAGTTTTTGCTAAGCATAAAGTATGCTCACTTTCTCCTCACAAGGATTATGATTGTGCCATGCCTCATGACCCTGGTTCTGTTGTTCCTTTTGGATGCATTTATTCCTATCAGGAAAAGAGAAGGAGACACTGAAGTCTTACTTGCAGAAGTTGCAAAATGGACTCATAGGACAATCTTCTTCAACAGCTGGGGCACCATTTTTGTTGTACCAAAGAAGGACCAAGATTTTCGACTTTGTATTGATGATCCAAACCACATCCTCGATCCTGCTGCGTGCATTTGGCTCTGAAGTTGTGATGTTAGGAAAAGGCAGCCATAGGAAGCAGGTGTTTTCAGTCTCCATGTAGGCCCAGTACTAGGCCTAGCTGAGAAAGGACTACAGCTTTCAGAATCCTGAAACACACAGGCAAGCCAAGTGCTAAGGACCACGAGAGAAGTGCATAGAGTCAGCGTGGTTGAAAGGGAAAGTGTGGGTCAGTACTGTGGAGATATGCTGTGGCCGATTGGCAGCTTCTGCTCTACATTGTCCAGGTTCCTGCCTTCACCCCCTCAATGGCTGAGCATGGCAGGCTCAACTAATCAGGGGAGGAAATGTGACACTTTGCCAGTTCTCAGAATGTGAGCTTGCAGTACCCTCAGATCTGCTAAAGCTTCTTCCCTCCCTTTCTTCTGCGATAACATGCACAATATGATATGGTTAGAGGGCGACAACTGTACCTCAGAAAAGTACTTTTTTTATTCAAAAATTGTTTTAATCAAATTTGTACTTCTATTTTTAACTTCATTTTTCTTTTTAACATTTTTCTCTTCCCAGTGGGTGATTTCATTCTTAATGGGCTGTTTTCCTTAAAGTGTTCTCATACTACATTTGTCTTGTCTATTGACTCCGTTCCTTTTTTTCATTTATCCTTTTCAATGGTCTAATCTGCTTTTTGTTATTTAAATTTTCTATTTTTCTCTTGTTTTCCTCAGTGGGGGCAACCCCTGTAGCCCCATTTTTAATTATACCACTGGTTAGCTTTATTTTTGTTTCCCGTTTTCCTTTTGCTCTTACTTTCACTGTATACTATTTTTTTATTGTTCTTATTTCTAAGTGTTGTACGTTTGCAAGTAGCTTTGGGAAATGAACTTTGAAGGTGTTGAATTCTGATGTTACAATTTTTGAGTGCTGAGGTATTACCAGGGCAATAGCTAGCACACCCTCCAGCAGTGCACATGTAAGAGTAGTAAAAAAGCAGTTATTCTTAACACAGTTCAGGATCTGTCCTGTTCTGGCGGCTGGAGATGTAAATAAAAATATATAAAAATGTAAATCCGTATTTGTAAAGCGCAAACTACTCACCCTTACTGGTCTCAAGGCGCTGGGGGCCGTCGTGGAAATTAAGTGAGCTATTGCCCAGAGTCACATGGTGCTGAGCTGCCGCCGGAGCCGGGGATCGAACCGTGTGAGCCCTGTGCTCCGAAGTCAGCTGCCCTGGCCGCTGCACCACACGGATGTACCCTCGTAACTGGACCTGAAATGGCTCCTCCCTATCACTTTAAGGGACCTCTTGAGAGATAGGTCACTGACACAAGTACAAATCAGTGTAGTTAGAGTGAACCACACGGGAAAGTATTGTGCAAAGTAAAATTATCATAGAGAGGTTGGTGGTACTCATTACGAAAAATCAATCTGACCATCTGGATGTGGGTGGACAGTGAGGGGAGATTGTCAAAATAATTCTCTCTGACAGGTAAAGACCTCCCTTTTAACTATTATTAAGTCACTCCAATGTACGCCTTGTAGCAATCAAGATAGGGTGCATGGTATTTAAAAGGGGACAGGTGAAAATGTAATATTACCATCTCCCTTTAATGACAAGGCCCTAAAAGCTATTTTTACTGTGGCAGATTAAAATATTAATACTCTATCTCAGGAATGGAAAAAGCTAGAAAAATAAAAACAAAACAACTATTATTATTATTTATTGATCGATCAAAAATAAGATCATTCACAACTTAAATACAGTACATAAACAGTAAAATCAGTAAAAAATGCGCCAATGTAAAAACCATTAAAAAGTTACAGTACAATAAAACAAAACTCTAATTCATTCATAGTCAATATACATACGTCTAAAAAAATACCACTGGACCCGATTAAGATTACATTAACAATATTTCGACACAAGAACAGATTTGCCCGTTTTTGACCTTTTCCACCACGCAAACATTAAGAACCTCGAAACAGCAAATACTAACAAACTTGTGGTGTCAAACAACTATTTATAATAGTTTTTAAAAAACAACATTACAATTCAATGCTAAAGTTAGATTTTTTAATAAATATTAACGAGAAATCACTTTTAAATTGTTACCTTTTCCCTACGTGATATTCGTGGAGGCTAATTTGCATAAACTCTCCAGCAACTCACAGCCTGTGCTCAGCCCAGGAAGAGGTGTCAATTTCCTCCCAGGAGCACACAGTAGATTGACCTGAAGGGGCAGAGACAATGCCTCTGAGCGCAATAGAATATGCAGGTTGGGGCTGTGGGCATTTGGTTGACATCATAGTGACAAAGCCTGCCTGACAGGTCTGTTGAGCCACATGTAACACTTTGGCACAATTGAAAAGGATACAACAAGATGCCATACAATTACTGTGTTTCCCCTGGCTGGGTGCTGTACGACCCTGCCTTAGCCCTACCAGACATCTGTTTTCTTTTTTGTTGTGGGTACAGGGCCTGCTTCAAACTGGATTTTAGTGTTAGATGTGAGAGTACACTAATGATTACCATAGTGCACTGCCTTGCACACCCATATTCCTCAAGGCCCAAGTTTAGTGTGGCCAAAGAATTATATATCATCTTGAAAATGCTCTGAGAAATGGTATTTTGGGAGTGTTTGCAGTAAGGAAAACAGTAACTACTGAAAAAGTGGGTTGGGCTGCCTCAGTGAATTTTTACCCCATTGATTAGGGAGTGCCTCATCCACTATCTGGTGCCAGGCTTAAATGTGGACAGAAAACTTTCTGAGCCTGCAGAAGGACCGAGAGAACTGGTCCTGCAGTATTTGGACTGAAAGGAGGGAGCCCTGAAAGACGGCACTAACTCCCCCTTGCACCCAGGAGAAAGAAGTGGACTCCACGTGTCAGTTGGTTGACCGCCTGTGTTTCTAGAGGACCGAAACAAGCTGCAAGAGGCTTTTTCCCGGAAGTACCCAGCTGGCCAGTGGCAATTGGACCTGAACTAGAACATGCTGAAAGAAATATGGCATTTATCAATGTTGAATGGTCTCCAATGACAGATTTTGAAGCTTTCCATGTTGTCACTATACTCTGTACCAAGCCTGTGTTCACATTAAACTATTCCATTGTCTTTCTCCATATTTCTTCCACCACTTTCCGATCTTGGAGATAACAAGAGCCCATCCTCCAATCCCAACTTGCCCTCCAATGTGCCAAGTACTCGTTCACAATCGACGGGGATTGTTCAGTTATTACTCTTGCCATGTAGGTGGCATCTCAGAACATGTTCACAAATTGGCCTTGTAAGGAATTGGATTATTATTTGAGGTGGGTGACTGCCCACCTCAAGGAATAATCGCTCATTCGAAACATCTTTTTCATCTTGAGGGCATAAAAGCGCACAAGTAGACAATGATAAAACATTATTAATCAGAATTCAATAAATACATATGATAAAAATGAATGCACCTAAAAACAACCTTAAAACTGTTGTATGTACAGAGAAACAGGACTCAAAAAAAAAAAAGAAGAAAAGAAAAAAAAGACAACATTAAGATTGCACATTTTGTTGCATTTGCACACATTAACACAGTGGCACCAAATATTTAGCCGTTAGAGGTGCTGAATTTAGCCCCGATTTTCCACATAGCCAACAGATAATGGGCGAGTGCAAAAACCAATGGTTTACTAATATCGGTTTTTAATATCCTTAGGGCATACTTATGCTCTCTAATCCCCAAATTCCAACCGAGTGGTAAAATCCAGCACTGCCTACTAGTATAGTAGGCTGGGCAGAAAAATAATAATAACTACAACTTGTCAAGGTGAGTTCTTAAAGTCACGAAGTTAACCTGAACTCACCCCCCGGAAGCTATGGTACAGAAAACTTAGGGCAATGTGTAAAGTGTTTGTGCAGTACAAATTGGTAATAAAGCCAAAATACCAAGCAATAAAAATCCCAAACCAAATTAGAAAAAGAGAGGATTTTTTAATTAACAAAATGACACTAAAAATGACAAAAAAAATCTTATAACAGGAACTGGACATTTGATTTTTTTAAATTTTAAGTGAAATGGAACCAAGAAAAAGTAAAGCACCAATGATGGTCCTGGTCTCCTACAACCATTGTCAAAGGTGCAATTTCAGGCTGACAGTGACGGAGCCTGGGTGGATACATCAAGTGGATTGGTTCAGGTGAGAAGTTTGGAAGTCAAAATGTTTGAAAAAGTTACTAAGTCCCACTGATCTGGAGGAAGATTTTCAAAGGTTTCCAAAAATGTTCTCCTGGTGCTCAATCACAGAAGTACACTTCTAAATCCCCAGGACCTCATGGGAGGCACGTAGGGACACACAGCGTGTCAGGAAAATGAGTAGCGGTTTCTGGCTTTGATGCAAGTATTATGTGCTTTTTTTCCAGTAAGCTTTGTGTATGGTGCAGAGAATTTTGATTTTGATCCTGGACTGGACTGATAGCCAGTGCAGAGCTTCCAGGGCAGATTTGATCTGGGCCATTTAAGCACATTCTGGCAGCTTGACTTTGTAGTTTTCATATCTGGCAATGAATGCTTTGGGAAGTACACTGTCAGTGGTCTTACAGTAGTCTATGTCGCACGTGAGGAAGGGGTCTGTCAGTTGGAACAGATATATGAAGAGGCAGGATTCATTTGCTGTCATCAGTGGTGTTAATTGCTATTAAGGCTTGATTTTGATTGGGAGAGAAAACAGTCAAGAACAAAACACACAATGGCACACCAACAGTAAGAAACAACTCGCATAAACACAGTGCACCCACTAGGGCCCCATTTGATGGTTTGTCCCAGGCCCCGAAAAAATACTTCTGCTATCCGGCCTACACTAAGGAGAGGCTGCAGATGTTACAGCGGGTAGAGTTGTGTCTTGCAGAATTAACCACACAGTTCACATTATGTGCATTACACAAAGGCAACACACTTTTTTGCTTTGTCTTTTCTAGAGTAGCACAATCAATTGTGGTGCTTGTCTGTAAAGCTAACAGCTGAAAGTGGCTTCCCCCTTGCCACCCCTGCTGTGGATGACTGGCCCTGTGACGTAAAGGTGACCTCAGCCATGCAAAATAAAGCAGAAGCGGAAACAAGAAGTGCCGACACGGAGTTTAATAGAAGCTCACAATTAGTATATTGGAAATATATGGGCTGAGAGTACCTCACCTTCGGAGCTCAAAGCCTCAGTGAGGCAGGATGAGGACCTGACAAGGTACATGCAATAGCAGAAACTGAAAATATTGTATCCATAGGCAATGCGACAAACAATACTTCTGTAACAAATCAATGCCAGCAATAAGGAAAGAGAACTAAACAGGTCTTTAATATATACAACTATGGAGAGATTGGCTACAAAAAGCAAGCGAGCAATAACTATATACATGGTCACCCAAAGCACAGCAAACTCATTCTACCCAGGAGTACCCTGCTAGCCAGTTGACTACAACTGTCAGTGTAGAGTGTGCAGTGGTGGGCTAGGAGGTTAAGACAGGTTTAATACTTCAGTGCTCGGCAGTGGAGTGGTATGTGAAACATATCAAATGCAGCACAATTATAGTTGGAGAGGATGCAGTAACCTAGTCCCCAGCTCAGTTAGAGATGGAACGTTGGATTGCAGGCTGTGCCCCTGCAGTAGACGGTCATTCAGAAACCCTGTAAACATGTTCAAAGCAGAGCTTTCACCACCACAAATGAAAAAGGACTCAGAAACACATCCCTTCATTCTTGTCTCTAAAGACAAAACGCTGAAAGGATTTTTAGAACAATGATTGTGAAAACCCTCATGGTACACCAGTTTATGTTTACATTTCGCGTGTGGAAGTGTGTGAAGGAGATATAGTTAGCTGTTGAAATATTGACAGTGCCAACGGAAACGAAACTGCTAGGTTTTCAGATGAGGAGAGATTGAGTTATGTTAAAAAAACATTTATAAAGCGCACGTTCACCAACGGTTTCTTGGCGCTAAGCGGGGTCAATTGGTTGCTGGGACAGGAAAATGGGGATTTCAATTGTAGGACTGAGCAAATAGCCAAGTTTTGAGAGACTTCCTACACTGAGTATAGGAAGTGGACAGACGCAATTCGGGGGGAAGAAAATTCCTGAATTGAGGTGCCAGAGACGAGAATCTTAGACCCCCGTGTTTTTTACGTTTAAATGGACAAGGGGTCAGCAGATTCATGTTTGCAGAACGTAAATCGCGGGAGGGGACGTAGCGCCATACTTTAGACGCGATGAAGGCCGGAACACGATCCGAAAGGGCTTTGTAGATTGTACAGCCTAATTTAAAGAGACAGCGTTGGGTCACGGGAAGCCAAAGTAAGTTTTTCAACAAAGGTTTCACATGCTGAGATTTAGGTTGACCATAAACAAGCCTGGCGGCTTGGTTCTGCACCAGTTGAAGCCGACGTAATTGGTAGGCTGGTATGCCGGTGTACAGGGAGTTAGCGTAATCAATACGCGACATAACCCGAGCAAGTATAACTTGAATCCGGGCCTCGATGGTTAAATATCTGCTTATTTTGTGAATTCTCCGGAGGTGAAAGAAACACGCAGAGACCACAGCACTTATCTGTGCCTTCATCGTGAGGTCGTTGCTAATCACAATTCCCAGACTTTTAACCGAGCTGACAGGAGATGGAGGGCACCCCAGTGAATATGGCCAAAAGTTGGAGTTCCAGGGATTCACTGGGCCACCAGTGAGAATCAGCTCAGTTTTATCGGGATTTAACTTAAGATGGTTAGTGTTCATCCAGTTGCTGATAAATATCATGGTAGAATGAAAGTTTTCCGTAGATGAAGGGGAAGAGTCAATGTTAAACACCAACTGGAGATCGTCAGCGTAGTTGAATATAACCACCTCTCTCTTTTGAAGGGCCAAAATTAAGGGAAAAATATACAAGTTAAAAAGGAGGGGAGAAAGCGAAGAACCCTGTGGGACCCCACACGTCAGTCTCCTTTTCTCAGCAAGAAAGCTAGCGAGACGGACTGCTTGAAGGCGGTCACTGAGGAAGGACGATATCCATTTCAGTGGAAGACCCCGGATCCCCGCGCTCTAGACCCGGTCGACCAGCAAACGGTGGTCGACCGTATCGAAAGCAGCCGAGAGATCCAGGAGTACCAGAGCTTGTGTAGAGCTCCGGTCGGCCCCCCTTCGTAATTCATTGAGGACTGGTGGGTGTGTGAGAGAGCTAGAGAAGTACCTTGTTTGCGGGTGAGGTAGAGAGAGTGGGCATGTGTATGAGTGAGAGGTATAGGTCTGGATCAGGAAAGGGGATGGCTGTAAGTAGGAAGCTAAAGATCACCTTTCCTTTAATGAGACCCCATTTTAAGATGGCTACTAAAGCTAGACTCTACTCCAAGCTGGACAACAAACATCAGTTTCAAGGCCATTCACCTGAAAGCCAGGTTTTCTGCGGAATCAATAATTGTCCCTCGGAGGTTAGCTCGCAAGACCAACCTCAGTTTGCGTATTGGCAACTTCTCCCCGGGCCATATGGGACACACTGCTGTTGTGCAACAGGGCTGGACTAAGGTGTTTCTTCCGACTACGGCTTAGGCCCTTGTAGAACTTTTCCAATTAGCACTGCTCCTCAGGATGTAGATGTAGCCACACATTCCTGAATTTAGAAGAAACAGATCATCCCTTAATTAATTGAAAACAGCATATCCTTGATTAATACTTTTTAGTTCGAAAGTCTCAGTCAATTATCTCACAACAATCTCTTCTCTCACCTTCCAACGGGTCTTTCTCAGATTCTTGATCGGAAAGAACCGCTCTATTATATTCACGGAAGATTTATTTTCCTCAAGTGAAATTATTTGGGCTTTTAATGCTCTCTGCAAAAAAAATCTTGACGATTTCAAACGTCATCTTGCTTTTCAGCCGAATATTGTCAGAAGCAGGACTTCATTGAGCTAGTGCAGTCATCTTTCCATTTCAGATGTGGAGTCCATGACTCCTGCGTGAGTTTGCTCTGCTGCAAATGCATGAGTCCACTTGCATCGCTTGAAGTCATTCAAGTAATCCTTTGTTCCTTCTTTTTGCTCTATCCTGTGCTGAGATCAAATGCAGGAGCAGAAATGGACTTGGAGCAGAAGTGGAGGAGCTTAAAGATGCGGCGTAGCAGGGGCAGTATCTAGAATCAAGGTCTCAGGTAAGCTGCACGATCGCCAACAGAAGAGCGTGTTCAGCTCCAGTGACACGAAGTCAAGCAAACAACTAAGGCCTGCGTGGTATTTACAGTACAGCGACCAAGATGGCTGCCAAAACATGTGACTGGCTCTAAATTTCGTTTTAACTATCATGAGATCGAGTCAGTCACTGGAAGGCTCACAGACCAGAACACACCCCAGAAGACCTTATCCCTGACTAAAAGGATTGCATGTTCATGAAAAGGCTGTGACGAGTAGGGTAGGGTGATGGGGGTTGGAGGGGGAAGAGCGCTGGGCAAGGTGTCATTTTATGGAGAGCCAACAGGGAATAGTGAATACCAACAAATATCCAACCACATGCGGAGCAGGCCACAACAATCAGCACCATTTCAGTATGTTCCTTTGTGAGACTAGCGCCAGCTGTTGGTTACTATGCTACTGCTCTGCTCCAGTTCATCCACTGCTCCAGTCCCGCTAGCTCCATCTTCTGCTCTAGTTTTGGTCTTACTCCAGATCTGGTCCAGACCTGCAGGCTTCAACTCAGGCTTTGCTCCAGTCCTGGTCTTACTCCCCCTCTGCCAGGCCCAACACTGTTCCAATCTTAGTCTTCCTCCAGCTCTGCTCCAGACCCGCCAGCTCCAAATCCACTCCAGGCATAGTGTTAGCCTAGCACTGTTCTGTTCTTCTTCTTCTTACTTCAGCTCTGCTCCAGTCCTGTTCTTACCCAGGATCGACCCCTATCAAGCCCTTGACAGAGAGAGGACCTCGTGCAGGGGAGGTGATGCAAGGAAGCACATGCAGAAGGACAGCGCGAGAAGGCAGCGAATGTGCAGAAGGAAGATTTAAGAAAGATGTGATGAGAAAAAAAAATATGTAGGTGAATAACAGAGAGAGAGATTGTGTAGAAAAGTGATGTGCAGCATAGAACTGAATTAACTGAGACACTGCAATGAACATGTCCCCTTCCACAGGTACTAGTGATGTTTAATTCACAGATTTATATTTAAGTGAATTCTAACTATTCACCCTAGACTCTCATTCTTGTTACTCATTTATCTAATACGGCTAACAAGCATTGGCCAAGCCAATTGATATGGCTTGTAGCGGGCATGTTTGCTGCTGTTGATATGTCTTGATGCTACAAGAGAAAACTGAAATAGGTTTAGGTGGCACACTGTGAAACTCATGATTTTAGTTCCCCTGCTTTAAGCCACACCCTTAATTACATAGGCCACGCCTCTTGGAAAGGATTCCTAGTTATGCTTCTTTGGCCAAGCCCCTTTTAGAGACCCCCCCCACACACACACCTTTATCATTCTACTTTAAGCATCGAGTCAAAAAAAACAGCCATTCAGCCGACTCTCACCAGATTTTTCCCATGGGTGGGCAAGGCGTGGTTTGTCCCCCAAAGGGCAGCAAATAAAGGTGTTGCCCTCTGGGCTCTCTCTGGCATACAAGGAGGAAACCTGGAAAAGCTTATTGTTCTGTGGCAAGATGCGAATGATGAGTGAAGAAATCATTGTACTCTGAGCTTCTTAGCTTAAGTGGGTGTAGTGGCAGCCGTCAGGACGCTTTCCAGGGAGTTCCCGTCCTCTCTTTATGCTTCTAACAAGTGACAAGATGTAGGCCTCCAGAGGACTTTTGGACAGGGCCAGACACTTTCCAGTGATTGTGTTCGGAAACACAGGATATTGCTTTCAGATTGTTAAACAACACGAACAATGTAGAACACATACTATATATAGAAGTGAGGCACGCACGTGCGAGGTGATGCAGATAAAAAGAAGGTTATTTGGAGGACACTCCTAGGGCATTGAGGAATATATGGAGAGTGTGGGGTGCAAGGGCCCAATTGGCATCAATAAAAGATTACGAAAAAACATTTGAACTAGGGATGTTGGCAAAACAGCTCATGAGAAGCAACAATAACTACAGCTAACAACAGGCAAACCTTGCCCTAATGAGAAACAGTGGTACAAATCTTATTTTTGAATTCAGGGTAATTCCCTTTAACATTTTTGCTGTCACGTGGCTGGACGTTTCTTCACTCAGTTTCTAAGAGTTTTAGTACCTGCCTGCTGAAGGTTCTAGTGCCAAGTTTAAGATGGGGCTGTGAAATGTGGCACAAAACGCTTTACCGGTATGTGTTGTGGTCAATGGCCTCCCCCTTGGCGGACTCAAAATAGCAGTGACTTTTAAACTACTGTGCTAACATTTTACCATCTTCTGTTACCTGTATGATATACAAGTGCCCCTTAAGTTTCATCCCAGTGCTCCTGCACCCCTTGATAGTCTGTACTATTGAAGGTCTGGCCCCAAGTGCCGCATAATTCGTTACTATTCGACGATTGGTACCTCTGCACTTTAAGATATGCCAATTTACCATGCCTGCACACCCCTTGATATGCTACTATTTTATAGTTATGGGTGTTGGGGACTCCATATTAGGTTAAACTTTGAATCATTCACTAATACGTGGATCTGCATCCCACGCAGATGCTGATGTACCATGCTGGTAAATTATGTATTGCTCTAAAGCACTGTTAAACTTCTGAGAACTTTTGACACACCTTTTGCTGTGTCCCTCACTGCTGAAAGATGTCTATAAGGAATTGGGAGATCTGACCAATCTATTTGTCATATATCAGAAAAATCGAAGTTGTAATTTTCCCAGCTTCACGAAATTCTAGGTGATTTGCATCAAGTATTGGAGACGTGCAGTTTGATGAAAGTTTATTGCTACTATGAGAGGAAAAGGTCGGATCACTTATTGTCTCTAGCTAATCATTGAAATTGATGTGTACTTGTAAGGCTAAAAGTTTTCATCCTCTGTTTCAATTTCTCTCAGATATGAAGCTAAATTAACTTTGACAGTTTCTGCAAAACTGTATCATTAAAACAAAGGGCCCGACTAACAAAGGGACTCTGCACTCGTGACAAAGGCCCCACACTCGTGGCAGGAGGCCCGTACCCTCGTCGGATGGCTCGCACTCACGGTGGCGTGTCCGCATTGCAGTTTCTCACTGTGGAGGTACCGCCACTGGTGCGTCCCCCCGTCACGACTGCGGGCTTTCCGCCACGAGTGTGGAGGCCCTTCTGAATCGAGCTCAAAGCATTACTGCGGATACCCGTAGGTACTTACCTCTTTGATGCTGTGCAGTAGCCTGTTCTCATTTGTGTCTTTCATTCAGTTCTGGCTCTTTAGCCAACATAACTTTGCATCAGGGATCCGGTTAGTTTTGCCTTTACCAGTTAAAGTATGGGGGTATCATTGCTAGCACCGGAAGTGTTGTTAACTAAATTGCCAGGACCAACTGAATGGTGCCAGACATGATGTGGTGCAACTGGAAGGGGAGTAGTTGCAAGTTAGGTTAAGGCGGGGGTGGGGTGGTCCCCAGTAGCAAGAAAACATCCTTTTATAGCAAAGCATTGGGTTTAGTAAAAGAAAACGATGACTGGGTTTACAGAGGAGGAGATCAAAAGACAGGGAAATAAGTGAGTGAAGGAGAGGGGGGGAACTCTAGGGCTGGTGAAATAAAGGAGTGAGTGAGAAGCAATGTCTAAGACTTTGCATTCATGAAAAATTCCTTAGGAGTTTGTGGATGCCCCTCCAGGTTTGCACTTCTTCCTTTTCATATGCGATATGCTGTTAGACTTCTGAATGAATTCTCACTCACTGCTCTATGAAAATTGGTTTATGAGCTGCAATCTCCCAGGCCCAATTCTTAGTATGAGGTCAGTTGCCTGTAGACAGCTAGGATAGGGAGCATTGGCTAGTTTGTGCGTGACGTATACACATATTCGCTAACCAGGGGCGTGCAACTGGAATGCAATATGACAAATATTTACATTCGCAAGGGTTTGCAAAAGGCAGGATACAGTTTGCAACCCCCTGTGATTGGCTGCAAATGCAGGGATGGAGGTCTGCGAAGCACAGCAGACCTCTATTTCTTCATTGGCTTTCTCCAGCAGGATTTATTTTTTGGGAGCAGTGCGTTTTTATAAAGGCACAGATTACACTTTTAAAAAAAACAGTTTCCTCTTTCGGAAGACATGGGGCAGGTAGTGGTCCGTATTACTGGCACCAAGAGGATTCCCGAAGCCTCTGGGACAGCTTCCCCTTTGCAAATAAGTTACCACCCAAACTCAGGGGTTGGTAACTGATCAATGGTTTGTGCAGGTGCTGTCACAACCATTAACACATCCCCTTTCAAATGACAAATATAAGTAGAACACCCCTTTTACAGCTGGTCCTATTTGTGTTGGGTCACAAAAGACCTTTTATGAGTCGGACAGACATGTTGATTTGTAAGGCCTTTTTACATCGTAAAAAGCCCTTCTGCTAGCACAAACCCTGTGGTTTTGTGAATCATATGATTTGGACAAAAATACTTTGTACATCTGGATCCTTGTCAGCAAGCAACGCATTTCCAAGGGTGAATTTAACAAAAGGAATGGAATTTACCTGCCCCCCATTAAGAAACCTTTGAAGCACTCTGACTATTGATTTCATTTTAAAGACTGTATTCTACACTAGGGGACAACACGCTGAAGGTTTTAGAGAAGGCTCTGAATGGTATATCCAATGTTATAAGGGCTGACTTATTATCTCATCCCCCAAATATGGTATTCCTCTGTAGCAGGAAATTCTTTTACTGACCTGCCTACATGGGCTACACTCAGGGAGCTTCAACAGTGAACTCTACAGATCAGATTGTCTGTGAGTTTCTGTAGTGAGTCATCAGTGGAGAAGAGTAAAATGAAGGATCTCAGAGGCACAGACATCATTAAAACAAAGGGCTCAGATATGCTCCGAGAGCTTTATAGAAGAAGAAAAGGAGAAAGTGGATCTGGTGTGAAAGAGGGGTGAAGTGTTACAGCTTCTATGTTTGGTGGCTAGAATGCTATAGCTGTACAACCCTGTCAACCCGAACTTTTCTTAATGTAAGAGCTGGCAAGGCAGCAGTACAAGGGTCCCACCTAGAGGTAGTGTGAAAGTACAGCAAAACATCTAAAAATCATCATTTTTAGGTCGAGGCTACCATTTGCAAAAGGCCTATTGTCAGCTTACCAAGATCACACAGTGGGCTTTCCATTGGTTGGCTTTGTCATTCTCTTTTGCTTGCTTCTTCTACGAGGCTTGCCTTGTCCATCTTGTGTTTGACCGATCCCTGAAGCATTGCTAACTTTTAGGGGACTACTTTTTTTCTTAAGTACTCCACAAGAGTGCATCTGTTTTCCAGCTGTTTCCCTTGTGTGCTTCTCTTCCCCTCCTACACCCTGTTTTTCTCTCTCGTCATGTGCTTCTCTCCTCCCGCACTGCTCTTTTTTGCCTGTGTGCTTCTCTCCCCAAGCTCCATGTTGCTCTCTCACCCGTGTCTTTCTGTGGTTGTCTGTACCCCTTGTGCTTCTCCCTCCCCAAACCTCCGTGGACTGCTTATCTGCTTTCTCCCCCCCCCTCCGGCCCCCCCATGTGCACTACTGTTAGCATCCCCAATCCCTCCCCAACCCATGTGGTCCTTTCCCCCCCCATTTTTTTCCTTTAACCATCCAAGTGGTGTCTGCCATCCTAAGCAAATGGCACCCACGTCATTCTGCTAGTGTGTCCATTCGTTCTGAAGCATGTGCGTGCCAGTAGAATAACGCAACAGCCATTGAGCCTTTTTTAGAATTTTTTTTTGTTGAAGCAGCACACCCTTCGTGCACTGTACAGCACTGACAAAAAGCAGTTAGCAAAGTCAATAGGTCCCAGAGGTGAGACATATTGGCATTGCCAATGCTTGTTTTGTGTGGTTGCCAAATGCTCCAACAGGCACATTTCTATTTTGCGCACAGAGATGTAAATCCTCGCACATACAGTTTTCATGAATACACACAAAGGATTTGATAGCAAATAAAAGAGGACACCCTGGATGTGTGTGTCTGCCCTACATTGAAGTATTACTGTTGACCATGTTGTTTAGGGTGACCAGATTTGTAACACCCAAAAAAATACAGGACTTTTCACAAAAACAGAAAGTCTACAGAGGAGCACAGAATGACAACGGACAGCTCTCATCAACACAGAAACACGACGACGAGGCACTAAGGAAACACATTCAATGCAACTTTTAAACCCAACATCATGTGTGTTAATGGAATTGCTTTCTGAAAAGGGCTGCTAACTAGCCCTGTCTTGGAACACATAAAAACGTGCATCTATCAGTTCTTTGTCTGCCCTCTCTGAAAACCAGGACATGTGCTAAATTCGCAGAAATCTGCTGGGACAGCTGGTGATTTTTTTTCCTAATGGCGGTACTTGAAGTGCTGCGTCTTTACGTCACCTGTCCCGGCCATAGCATGCTCGCCCATCCCTGGGGAAGAGCTCATCTCCACTCAAGGGCATCTCTGGGTGAAAGAATGCATCCTTGTTTGACTGATTGACGGCAGCAGCATCTTAAATCACATCTGCAGGCCGAGACGTTATGCATAAACAATGCAAGGTCGTGACAAGCCACCCTCGCACTTGCAAGTCTTGGGCGGACGTCTTCATCAGTCCACGCCCCTCCATGCACGCATGTCAGTCAGGGACCACTGTAAATTGAGCCAGAGTTTGACATGAAAACGAATAGGAAATGCTGACCAAGGTGCAGGGGCGTAGCTTGGTCAGTAAGATTGGGAAGGGGAGGGAGGGGAGGGTAGTGATCTTCAGATTCCCAAGCAGTCACGCTGGTTAAAATACATTATAGGAGAAGTCGGGCAGGAGGGGGCCCTTATGGAGCAGTAGGAAGGGAGGGGAGTGCGGATCTGTCAGCGGTTCTTATAATTCAATATTTTTTTAAATATCTATTTTTAAGACATTTAAAAATAGAGACAAGAGTGTGTGTGTGTGTATGTAAAACTCCGAAGTAAAATCTGACAAACACTTCACCATATTAAAGCACCTGTACCCAACTATTTACTACCGGATATATTTATTTGGGGGGGTAGGTGGGGGTTGTAAAACAACACAACGCCCCCTTGAAGCCATGCCCCTGCCAAGGTGGGTGTGGTTTTGATGCACACGGTGAAGCTTATAAACTTCACCTCTGACTTAGGCTAGGCTAGGATGGCGTTCTGCGTTCATTTTTTGCCCTGAACATTAGGCCTTTCTCTGGGACTACTTTTACTGGCCAATCAACAGGGTTTACAGTGGACCATAAGGATTCTATTGATCTTTGAGGCATGGCTCCTAGGCCGGCTCCTTAGACCAACCCGAGTACCAAGGGGGCATTGAACACCTTTCAGTACTGCATGCAGTGCTTAATTTGAGCCGGTGGGAGAGCAAGAGAGAAAAACACACACACCGGAAAGACAGAGGAAGAGAAAGACAGAAATCTGTCACCAAGGGATAAAGCAGAAACCTGGAAGAGTGAGATAACGGGGCAGGGAGTGTCTGGCAGCCAATTAAAGAGTCCTCAGGTGGATTCGGGGCAATGCACCCTTGGTATTCAGCACATTGACATGTTATGGCGCTGGCCCCGGGTGTCTGAGCAGCGCTTTGGGCACCGGCACTTATTTTAAAAATAAAGCACTGACTGCCTGAAGTCGGCCAGTGGCAATACCCTGCGATGATTTGCAAAGAGGTTTTATAACGAGTTGCCTCAGACATGGCATTAGGCCACTGTCCTGTCAGGGTTGCCCTTGGCTCAAGGAGATCCTGGTTACAAAAAAATCTCCATTTAGAGCAAAGTGGTGAGATTAGTGAATAAGAAAGAAGGCTGGGTTTAATCAATGAACTGGAGGGTAAGACAGTACGAGAAAAGAAAGACCGAGGATAAAAAAAAGTGTTGAGATAAAGCTGAAGGTGTTCTTAGAGGCTTTTTGTTCATGTAAATTTCTCTTTCTTCCTTTGGACTTTGATGGTTTTAAACTTTTTTGATTATAGACTGCTTCATGTTTGTTGTTTACCTATGACATCGTTTTCTATTCTTCACCATGTTGGCAGTGTTTACGCTAATTATCTTTTCTTGTTATATTCTTTGGAACATATCCAAGCATTTATTGTGCCGTTTTGAAATTATTTTTAAAGTGCTTTGCTGAGAGTGCTAGAGAAGCTAGGCATAATCAATGAACCACATTGTAACTGGATCTGTGACTGGCCTGCCCATTATTTCCCTACTGGACTAGCCATATAGCCTCAGGTCCAAAACTGAGTGCTACAATCCGATCAAGTCTTAATCTTTGCAACTAAGCAAGTGTGAGAGCATTTTCTGAATGCAGAAACACTGTCAGAAGCATGTCTGTGGCTTTGGTACTCCGATTACGAATAGTTCAGAGGTTTTCCAGTTCCTTACATGAGTAGCTAATCCAGGCCAGGTTTTTCTACTTGTATTCTGTGATTTGTACTACTGGTAAAATCCCAGAACTACAAGTCTCAGAATGCAAAGAAAACAAGCATTGGCAGAGTCAGTATGTCTCGCCTTTGGGACCCATTGGCTTTGCCAATGGTTTTAGTAATGTGGCACAGCATCCCTGATGCAGTGCTGCATGGCTAAAGCATTTAATAATTAAATACAAAATAAAAGCTTTTGATGCTGCCAGCCATCTCATTTTGTAGTTGGATTGGTAATTAAAAAGAAAAAAAAAGGTTTTTTAAGCAGGTTGGGGAAAGCAAAACGGGAGCACATGTGGGATAAGCAACATGGGGGCAGAGGCAAAACGAGGGGCAGAAACTACATGGGGGACGAGACGTAAGAAGCAATATAGGGGTGCATTGGGGGGGGAATCAAATGGATGAAAATGTTACAGCCACCCAACACCTGCCCTCCCAGTAAACCCAGAAGATGCATGAATAGAGGTGAGGAGCCCAGTCTGTGACTGAAAGGAGTGTCTAGACGGCACGCATAATTTACATGCTCACTTTTACATGCCTAAGTGTTTTCTACACGACAGTGTGTTTTTTTAGCCTTGTCATTCAAGAGAAAGCATAGTTCAGAATGATTGTACATTTGCTACAATTGCACATTGGACATGTCCATACTGCCACACCCTGTCCTTCTAGACGGTTGTAGAAGGTTCCGCATTGGCCACACCCATACTATCACACCTTGCCCTTCTAGACTGCTCTAGAAAGTTACACATTGGCTACGCCCATACTGCCACACCCTGCTCTTCTAGACTGTTCTAGAAGGTTTTGTTCTAGAAGGTTCCATAAACACCTGATGCTCTCAGCTGCCATTTTGGCCAACCAAGTCAATTTAAGCCATGCCCATTGTCACACCCATTGCTAGGAAATCGGTCACTCAGGCTAAGAAGCTAGAAGAAGTCAGAGGCGATTCTGAAGCTACTGCCCTTGGCCGAGCGGCTGTAGGAGAAACCGTCCAGCTACGTGGATTCGACAGCATAGACGAACCCGTCTACAGCACTGCTACGGCAGCATCACAACATCCAGGAGTACCCTGTGAGGGCTGCAAGGCTCTCTGAAGAGGAACCTGCAGCAGTGCTGTCGTCAGTGGCACACAAGACTGCTGCAGCAGACCAAGGAATCCGTATCTGTCACGGAGTATTAGAGCCATGAGTACAAGCCTGAAAAAGGTGTGCACGCTTGCTGCGCCTTCAAACTAGAACAGTTCAATGTGCAACGGAGTGTTAGTGACTAGAGGCACTCTGTGCCATCGACACAGCCAATTCCCAGCAGGGTTGTAGAGACTGATTAATGTATATATTTGTTTGTTGTTCCCGTTATGCAGGGCAGTGATCAGGCTCGAGGTACCTGAAAACCTGAGACTCCACACCCTCATCGAACCAGGCTTGCTCTTTCCCTAGTGCACAAGACTTTACCTAGATACTTCCAAATCTGGGTCTCAGTGCACGCCCGTGTTATAATTTGAAGAGAACACTTTAGACCTCATTCATACCGGAGTAAAGGCGTGGCCAAGTATACCACCAGGTAAATAACATTGGAGTGTATGTGTGTGTGTTTAGGCCCGGCTCCAGGAATTTTTATTTGGGTGGGCCAAGGGTGCATTAGGGTGGGCCACTGCGGGCTCGATTTGTCGCATATATGTCTAGGCAGGCCTGATTCAGGGCCCTCCTTTATCTCTTCTTAGTCTTACAAGGTCCAGTAAAACGCACTCTTTTCCAAATCTCTTTCTAAATATTATCACTCTGAAAAAGTGTTTTTCCATGTAATGTTCCTTTGATGGGAAGAGGAGGTTTCTGAGGTGGGAGTATCAGACAAGTGACACTACTCAGGCTCCCTCTGTGCGAGTCTTCAGGGAGAATCCCTCTTCATTACTACCTCCACCTAACCCCGGACTCTGCAACGCACTCCCTTACAGGCTTGATTATCCACTACTCCTCTCCAGTGCACCTTATCTCACAGCTGACCTTGGGCCCCAGCCCCATATCAGGCACCATCGGGCTCCACTTTCATTTTCCCGGTAAAAACATTAGTAAAATCACCTTCAAACTTAAAACATTGAATATAGCGGTAAATATAATTAGCACGCACTTTAAAGTATGTTCCACAGTAGCCCTTATGACCCGACTGCTAATTAAATAAAGAAAAACAGAAAGGCCATGACAGGGCCGGCTTCAGCGCTGATGCGAAAGTCTTTTTTGGCGCCATACCAATAACCTCTTTCTCCGTAAATAACCTTTACTACCACCTTCCAACAGTGCCCCTCAACCCTCCATGGCCCCCCTATTGACCTCCTCCTCGGATTCCCTCACTGCCACCCTCCACTAGTGCCCCTCATCTCTTTGTAGCCCATCCCCCTCATGACCTCCTCCTCAGACTCCCTCACTGCCACCCTCCAGCAGTGCCCCTCCACCCCATGACCTCTTCCTCGGATTCCCTCACTGCCACCCTCCAACAGTGCCCCTCATCGCTCCATAGCCCCTCCCCCTATTGACCTCCTCCTCGGATTCCCTCACTGCCACCCTCCAACAGTGCCCCTCATCTTTACGTAGCCCCTCTCTCATATGCATTTAATTTGTTGTACAGCGCTACTCATATCAGTGTAGTGTGTGTCAGTACTTTACACCACGCACACATTATACAGAGACAATGAATCATACAAGTATGTAAATCAGTCTACAGGGAATGTCACATAAGCCAATGAGGATTACAAGGTGTATGAATCACATGTCATCCATACTGGTGGGCAGTATATTTTAAGAGGGTTTGGTCTGGGGAAACACAACCTTAGGATTTAAAGAGTATTCCATGGGGGTCAGCTTTACTGATAAAAATGTATATCTGCCCAAACATACTCATTTTAGCAACATTAGAATAATGAGACTGGGGAAGTTCTAACTATATCACAAAAAAGAAAGCGAAGTTCTAACTATACCATTCATGTTTGTATGCAGCTCTTTGATGACAGTTCATTGGTCACTGTCCTATGTTAGGATTGTAACTTCTGAACTGCAAGTAGCACAAGGATCTCTGTGACAAAGGCAGTAACCCACTGAGCTTCCACATAAAATACAGTTCATCTGCATTTAAAAACTACTAACAGAAACGATTGCTCTCCAGCAGGATCATTTATCATCAGCGTTATCTGGGCATTTTGTATTGTCTTATTGTTGTCCTGCATCGGCCATGATAATGATAAAAACTGTTTAAACAGAAGCACTCACGAAGTATGTGTCCTGCTGGGCCTGTGCATATTTTAAAAAGAAAAACAAATAGTAACACATTCTCTTACCTACTCCGTTAGTCAAACTTTGTGTCACAGCCTGATGTGATAAGCAGCTGCAGGGGTCAGGAAAGGTGACTAGGAATAAACAAACTTCTTTTCTCCTGCGCTGCATAGAAAAAGAAATATCCACGCAGCAGAACATTGTCGCCTTTGCCATGTGGAGATGGAGTGAAAAAATAAACAAAGCCTCGTTAACATGTAAATGGTCTTTTAAAGACCTGTGAAGTACTCGGGTGCGGCTGCAATAATCCCTAAAACTGTCTGTGTGCGCGCGCGCCCGGGAAGCTGTCTCGGCCCGGGCTGACACACACGACGTGTGCTTTGCGCGCCTGCCTTCAAGCCCTCACTGCGAGGGCCAAGGCTCCTGTTTGGGTGGGCCAGGCTCATGTTTGGGTGGGCCTGGCCCACCCGGCCCACCCGCTAGAACCGGGCCTGGTGTGTGGGGGTCTGAATGAGGTGAACAAAAAAACGGAATTATTTAATGCTGTACCACCAGATTACCAGAGTGTGTGCAAAAATGCCAAGAGTCTGAAGCAGACGAAACTCGAGCGTAATAAGGTGGTCATTGGTTGGTCATTTATTATTTTGTCCCCTCCCCCATTCCCTTCATTGGTTCTCAGTGGTGAGCTATAAAGC
The DNA here is from genome assembly GCA_963921515.1 of Calotriton arnoldi. Classification (NCBI taxonomy): domain Eukaryota; kingdom Metazoa; phylum Chordata; class Amphibia; order Caudata; family Salamandridae; genus Calotriton; species Calotriton arnoldi. The sequence goes on from CAWUFW010001659.1 coordinate 1,907,225, forward strand.
TACTTCCGCAAAACTTAGAGGAGAGTGGATGGACTAACGTCCTGCATCACTCCCTCGGGGTCTGGAGGTCCAGGTTAGTGGAATTGTATTACAGTGATAATCTGGTTTTGACAGAAAGAGAGCAAAGTGGAGTTGGAGGGGAGAAATCACATGGGCATGACAGCAACATGGGATGTGAGGAGAAGCACACAGGTGAAAAGAGAGAGGAACATGGAGTACAGTGGAGGGAGAACTGCATGAAGGAGACTGCAGGAGAACACATGCACTCTTGTAGAGTTAAAAAAAAAAAAAAAAAAAAAAAAACAAGCATTGGCATAGCCAATAGGTCTCGCCTTTGGGACCTTATAAGTATTTAGTAATGCAGCAGGTCCCACAGGCGAGACCTATTGGCTATGCCATTGCAGCGCTCACTAAAAAGTTTTTACCTTCGGTCCCTTCCTGGCATCACAGCAGATTCCAAATAAAAGACAATGTGCCGACATCACAAGAAGGGAGATGTGTGTGTGTGTAAACACACAGCATGAAATCCAACCACAAAACGTGTAAGGAGAAAAATCCTACTGCCTCAGGTCACTACTTAAGAGTAAGTTACAACCCCTGCTGTCAGTGCCAGGATTAGCTGCACGCACTTTTTACTTACTTCTAAACTAAACTCGAACTTCACAGCCTGACGCTTAACATACACATACACCCCCGGCACCTCCATGGAATGAAGTCGATGACATGGCCTGGCCACGAGTGAGTGAAAGCTCTCGCTAAAATCCTTCTGTACGCGGTTGCATGATGTCAGTCCCTCTGCCCCTGCCCGCGTCACCTGAGGACATCGTTTCCATACATGGGCAACTAGATAAAAACAACAACAAAAAAACAGCTCGAGTGTTGGGGGGGGAGGGAGGGGGAGCAAGGGGGCTGCTGTGGAAAGGAGCAAGGGCCAGAGACCGATGATCCTTGTTCGGCTGCCCGGGGCTGGGTTGTGTGATAGAAAGCCTCAGCCTGTCAGCACCGAGGCACGTCACTGCTACTTTCTAGGGATGTTCATTTCTCCAAGAAGTGGTTAACCCATTTATTAAATACGCAATATATTAATTAACTTACGCCTATCGAACGCTCCTTTCTGATTCTACGGACAAGAAGAACCATCATATAAAAGCACTGGTACGACTAAAAAGGAGGTGTATCTTGCAATATAAAATCTGATAGAAACCCACGCAAGGGTACAATACCTGGTTGCTTGTGTCAGCCACAACATCGTCTTGAAGGAACTCCGCGGGGACCTCCAGTTTGACGAGAAAGCGTGCCAGATACGCTCTCTTTTTCAGTTCATTGGTCCGCTGAAGCAGCCAGTGCAGCACTGGGTGAATGACAGGCTTACTCCCGACAACCAGGCCCTGGCGAAACGTACTCCTGCAGGGGTGGAAACAAACGAGACTGCCGACATTGAAAATTGTTCATTTTGGCTTTCAAACACTGCATCTATTTTCCGCCAGCTTTCAAATGTCTGAAACGAACCATGGACAACAAGGTCAATGAAATTTTGCGCTGTGGCAAAAGAACGGGGCAAACGTATTTGCACCATTTTTGCCGCGTGTGTAGATCACAGAAACTTCTGCACCGCGGCAAAACTGGATAAAGGAATCGTAAAGCTACGTGCAACACATGTTTGCTTAAAAAGATTGCATAGTCAAAGATTTTAACAAAGAATTCCAAGTCATGTACACAGCCTGTTTTAAGACAATAGATAACATATTTTACAATATTAAAAAAACCGAAATAAACTCATTGTAGCCCCAAACGCAGTTCTATATTTCACATTTGAAAAGTGAATGAAGTTAACTTTATCCACTTATTAAATTATCAGCAAAAATGGCGTTGAAAACCGTTACGTTTCTTGTTTCCACAGATGTAAATACAATTTACATTTAACCTCGAAAGACTGATGCAGATGGGTTATTTGTGCAAAGCTTTTTTGCTATGGATCCGAAACGTGTGGCTTTTAGGAAGTGGCAAACACAAAGAAACAAGACCGTTTGATTTACACACTGTCCCTAGTAGGCCTCTTGGGAAAAACTGAGGTTTGCACTGATGAATTAGGACAATGATGTACTTTTAACCTGGAGCAGCCGGTGAAGCCACCAGCTATCAAACAGCGCACTCTGCTGGCACGTATTGGACAAAGCATCAGTTCTTATATTAAATAAGCACAGCGAAAAAGTAAACAAGGAATGCGCGTGAGAGAGAGGGGGAGCAGGAGGTGAGCCCGAGAGTGGTGCGTGCGTGCTCAGTCTGCTCATTTTCAAGCACTGCACTCATGCTTGTGGCGCGCCGCTGCTCGCTCCCACAAGGTGGATGCCGCCACAAGCTCGAGTGCAGTGCTTGAAAATGAGCAGAGCGACGGCTAAAGGCCCTCCTAAGCAGCGCATGCGCGCTGCGTAGGCGAGACCTAAAAATTAGCACCAGAAAAAACGAGCAGTGGAAGAACATAGTAATGTGTCCATGCTCCAGGGGTGGGACAAACACAAGATGAGAAAGGGAAGCCCACACAGCTAACAAAGAAGAAGTAATCAAATGAGAGTGACAATGAAGCCAACCAATGGAAAGCAATGGGAGGACTCTAAGCCCGCTGTAAGATAACAATATGACAGACAGCGCATGCACTGTCTTAGGCTAGATCTAAAAAACTTGATGAGTTTTACACACGTCGAACTACAAAATGTGAGCGCTCTGGACTACATACGGTTGGGGGTGGTGGGGGTTTATCTCATGCTAATAAGAATTTATTATACTTTATGCAGCCAGACTAACCACTCAACTAGACTGCTCCTATGCATAAGCATTCCTATATATCAGGGTTCTCCAAAGCCGGTCCTAGAAGGCCGGATCCATGCAAGATTTTTAAGATAACTACATTTATCTAAATGGGATATGCAAAAAATCTGGCACGGATCAGGCCCTCCAAAACCGACTCTGGAGAACCCTGCTATAGATAAATTAGTTCCTAAATTGTTGATGCTTCTGAATGGCTTGAAGCAGCGCATTCCAGAGGATCACACCCTGGAAGCAGATTGTCTATCCAACAGACCTCAATCTCTTTTTACAACATTGGAATGTTGAGAGCTCCATTAAAAATAATGGAGTAGCTCCGGGCTTATAATGACTAGTATAAGCCCCAACATTCCAATGTTTATCTTCCTGTTTCTCCCTTTTTAATGTAGAACATTCTACCCTAAGTGGGTAGAATGTTCTAATAGCTTTATAGCCCCTCAGCCTATATAGGTGGTTGTTAAAGGCCCTCTCCCTCATTATAGAGCAGAGGCACTCTGGTTTAGGGCCATTAACAATCGGTATTGCCCTCGGCAGCATGCCATAAGGCTATATTAGAACATTGGAATGTTGAAAGCTCCATTAAAGACAAAGGAGTGGCTCTGGGCTTATAATGGCTGGTATAAGCCTTCTGCTCGAACATTCAAACGTTTTTCTTTATGTTCCTCCATTTTAAATTTAGAACATTCTACATAGTGGCGTGTCAAAATGACGAAAGAGTGAAGTAATACATCACAAAATGGGTTGCATTATACCGCATAATTTGCCTTTTCTTGTCACAAAATTTAGTCAACTCTGATGCCTAATTTGGGCCAACCTGCTGCATACCTCCAGTGACCCTGGTTATACTTTAGGTAGAGACTGCCTGCTCCAGTACACTCTACACGTTAGTGGGAGAGAGATGTGTAGTCCTTCCCTCTAGTGAACAGCCATACAGCTAATGTGAACTGCAGTCTGTGCTACCTAGTCTAAGGTTCTGTTTGTCTGATTGTTTTAGCTGGTCCATGCCTGCCTCAGTCCATGTCCATACTACCATTAAATGTCACGCACAAATGTCGTATATTTGAGTTTACAAAAGAGAAACACTGCACTCCTGTTGTGGCTTTTAGCAGTGTTCGATTCTGGAAAGTCTAAATGGCTTTTCCACTAATAAAAGCATTCACATCTTTTTATATGAGCATGCCATCATGTCGCACAATAAGCACACGTTTTTGTGCTCCCTAAAAGCAAATGTAATTGTTCCACAAAATGCACCATTTATATTTTATCGAAGAAATAGCTTGTTATAGCCCCATAATCTTTGCCTGTCCTAATTCAGTAGAAAGTATTCCTTTCTAGCAGTCAGTAATGATTGGCCCGCCAACTAACATTGTCACAGAGAGTAACAGCAATGGCAGTAGCACCATAATTTAATGCAGTTTGCTTTATTTCGATTTTATGCATTTTTACTTATATTTAATGTGAGCGTGTGTCCCATAAACGGTGGTGGCGTGCTGAACAGCTGATACTGTATAACAAGGTGCAAATTACATTTAACTCTCTAATAAAATAATTAGTCAACATGGGATATAAATATCCATCTCCGAATTTGCAGAGCAGGCGCCCAGACCTCGGTGCCATCTCCTAGGCCTGTGGACGATCTGCAGTCTTAATGTTTGCAACTTAGGCCCTAATGCGATGGGGCCTGAGCGGACCACCGACCGCCATCGCATTGGCCAGGAGACAGTCCGACAATGAGTCGGCGGTCCGAACCGCCCTATTACGATGAGACCGCCAGCACGGCAGTCAGAACGTGCTTTTTTCTACTACGGCTTGTGCTGCGGCCCAGGAAAAGGGCTGCAGCACAAGCCGCAGTAGAAAAAAGCCCTTTGTGCACATCAATGCCAAGCACCATGAATGGATGTGTGGTTGGGCACTACATTTGCCCCATGGCCCCTTAGCAGCCCACAGGGGATAGGAGCCCTGCTTGGGGCACCCAAAGTCCATTTCCGTCTGTCTTTTCATGGCAGTCGGGTTGCAATGAAAAGGCAGTCGGAAAGGGACATCTTAATCAATGGAATCCTATCCCTTCAATGGAGGCACCGCCTCCATTGAAGGGATAGGATTGAGACCTCTGCCCCGACGGGATCTTAGATCCTGTCGGAGGCAGTGGTCTTACCCCCGTCCTCTCCTGTCCGACCGCCTGCATCCAAATGCGTCATTGGACCGATAGCCTGTATGCCGCTGGGACCGCCACCAACAGCCTGTTAGTGGCGGTCCCACCGACTTCGTAATTAGGCACATAGTTCATGGGAAAGTAAGTCTCCCTGACTGCAGCAAAAACAATAAATTGACGTTTGTGACTGTGTTGCAATGTCTTCTATGTCTGCTTATGTTAGTTTCTGGTGAGAGTTTTTACATGATGATGTTTAACACAACACAGTAGAGAAACCTGAAGGTTTCATTAGTTTGATTTCACGGATTTATCACACTTTACAATGTTTTTGAGAAAGTTGTCATTGCTGCAAACAAAACAGAGAGAAAAAAAAATACTGCATTTTTACTTCCTTCATAAAAAGGAATGGAGATCACCGGTCTAGCTCTCCAGTCTTAGAATGTGCCATATCACACAGAAGGGTTTCATTCCTGCACAAAAAAAAAGTTGCCCTGTTTTAGGAATAAGTATCAGGGCAAATGGATTTTGCTACACTTGCTTGAAAGGATGCAAACTTTGACATGAAATCAGTTTGGTCCATTTTTTAAATATTAAATTAACAAATAAAGCAGTGCAAAATGAGTATGCATCTATTTAGCCTCACGGATAATCATTTACAAATACCATGTTTTCAAGTTGCTGGTGCTTAACAAAGATTTTGTATGGCATCCGCCATTTAAACCTATATTTTTTTTATCCAAGTTTGTTACTAAGATATGCTGTAAAATGCCTAATTTTGGCTACTGTTTATCAAACTTGCTCCCTCTACCCCGGCCAAACCCTCCTTGGTTCAGAGGGACTAGCTTGCTTCAATCACTCGCTCTGACAAAGTCATGAACAACATTACACCACATACTTACAAAAGTCACCAAATGGCACTGGACAAGCTCCCCCAGAATTAAAGGAACAAATTCACCCTCCTAGAACTCATCCTTTGTCCTAACAAGGGGACCACCCGCCCCTAAAACCTTCCTCATCCTCCAAAGATTGTTTTCATTCCCATTGATTTCAATGAAGTCACCTTTAGAAGGCCTCCATCTTTGCTTCTTCGGATACTAGAAGGCTGAAAGGCATGGTTTACTTCACCTGCTGTCATCAGAGTTTTCTGTTCGTCCAGGTGCCCTGACAGAACAACAAATACCAGAATGCAAAGCAAAAAACCTGGACCGCATGAGATTCTTGTGCACAGACTGGCCAGCGGCAATGGAGCAGCAATTAAATTTGACAGCCATTGAGACATAGTGAGCTCTCGGTCATCCATCTACGAGTGATGTAGTTGGTTTTGGTCACCTACGCCACATCGTTGCACTCGTAATTTCCCATCCTAAGTATTAACATGACAACAAACTGCATTGTGGGTATTGCAGCCTTAGTTTGTTTCCATTGAGGAAGTTACATCAACAAAACTGTATTCTGGGTGTTGTAGTCTTGGTTTGCTTCCATTGGGTAGTTGCACCAACATACCAGATGACAGTGATTTGCAGGTGACTGGAAGCAGTTCGGAGGCGACACTGTGTGAGGTGGCTGGACCATGGGTGCCCAGAGCACGAGCCTTTACTGAGGTGAAAAGCAAGCGCTGGTCTCCAGTGGGGTCCCTGCCTGCTCTACAACAGATTTCTCGACAGACGGCAGCGCCCCGCTAGAGAGTTCCCCCGAGGAGCAGTGCTTAGCTCTGCACAAGCTTTAGCCGGAAGAGCTGAATACAAAGCGCGCGCGCCGCAGCTGGAAGGGTAATGATAATATATCTCAGCACAATCACATGCGCCGAGCAAGCGGAATCCAGGGCAGAGAACAGCCTCAGCGCCTCTCTGCTAATGAGAAGTAATTAAGGAGCTGCGCGGCTGACGTCAGCGGCTTACGGCGCGCGAATACACGCAGGGGCACAGCTTTGACAAACACAACATTAACCGTGAGTAGCAAAGAAGAATCAGAGAGGAAAAAGTTGGAATCAGGCGCAATTGTTGAAGATGACAGCATATGGTGCACATGACCTGTGCCATTTAACTGGAACTTATCCATAGCTGCCAATTAACCCTGAGTTATGGGTGACACCTTGAGCCAGTCATGGCTTTTTGGCAGACAAAATAGTGCATTCAGGGACTTGCAGTTTCTCTTTTAACATTGTATGGGTTGAAATTGCCATAGTCTATAGGTGGGATTGGTGTATGGGGCTATGCAATTCCATAAGAATGTTAACTTCCATCTGTAAGGTCCACTATTGGCAAATGTCCTGACCTGTCAGCAGTTCTTGGAGATGAGTATTGTAAAGACTGGGGGGCTTATTTAAGAAAAGTGTTGCATCGCTGTGTGAAAACAGCGATGCAACAGTTTTCACTGCGCCATCCTTGCGACACCATGGATGTGCCGTATTTAAGGTATGGCGCATCATGTCGCAAGGAATGACAGATAAGTCAGTATTTCTGACGTATCTGTCGTGTGTCGGAAGCGTGACACAACTCCAGCAATGCGTGGGGGAGGCCTATGAATATAGTACTGCGTCACTCTTACGCCTGCCATGAGGCAGGCATAAGGATTTGACCCAGTGGTGTCCTAGAAGTGTCGCAGTGAAATCTCATAGATTTCATTGCGCCACTACTACGAGGCTTTGTTGCGTGGGAACGCCCACCCTGCATAAAGTATACCTGATGCAGGTATAATGTGATGCAGGGCTTTACAAGGTGACTCATCTACCTAGATGCGTCACCTTGTAAATATGCAGCAATGTGGCGCATTGTTTACGCCGCCGTATTGGGGTGGGAGGGGAAAAAGGGTTTGAAAGAAAAGCCTGGAAAAATTGAGGCCATGTTTTACAGCAGAGTAACTGGCAAGGAGCTGGGACGAGAATGTCGTGTACCCCTGTCCCGAGTGCCGGGTTGAATGTGAAACTAGTATCCTGTCTTTATTTTGCAGCTGACATCATACTAATGTAGTATATGCGCAGAGGCCTAGGCCTTTCCTTACAATGCAACGTGCAGGATCTTTCCTGTGACCTGAAGGGACGCGCCAAGTGTTCCCTCTTATTTGGCCATGGACTACTGTCTTTGCTCTGGGCACGTTATGTTAAGCAATGGTGGCAGCACACCGTGCTTTGTGAATTTATAGTGTGATCAGACCTTTTTCTGTGTGTAAGTGAGAGCGCGGTCTACTTACTACTCTTGATAAATTACGCTCTTATGCGAAACCCAGAACCTTGCGCTGACATTCCATGTGTATGTCAAGTGTGTTTGTGTGTACATACAATGCGTGTTTAGCTCATGGATGGCGGTAGAACTCTGTGTGTTGCATGAGTTTTGAGTGCTGGATTGATTTAGCACTGATTTAGCATGACACAAGAAGGAGGGTGAGGATAGCTTCTCTAGACAGTGGAAGATTGTTGTCAGTGTTCCTGTGGCTGGAGAGTGGAGACCAGACACTGAAGTGAGGAGGCTGGAAACAAGGCTACCTTTAGAAATTTCATGAGAACCTTGTTAGCAAAAGGCTGCAGATTAGTTCTTCCAGAGTACTGCCATTTGGCAGGGGTGATGGGTGGGACTGCAGTTTCTGTCGATCACGGTGATGAAGTCTGTAGTCCATGCCTGCCCTTTTGTCTGTCTCTGATAACTGCTTCAGGAAGGTGATGGGAGCCAGGTGCTGAAAACTCTCACACTGCATTGTGTTCATGGATACTTCTGCTTGGATCCAGTCCCATTGGTGCCTTCTGTGAGAACTAAGACTGTGTCTGGAGAACACTCTGGAAATGAAAGAGAACCAACTCAAACTGATTCTGAAGCCTGAGACAGTGGATCTGCAACCTTTTTCTAGAATATGTACGAAAATGCGGGGATCTGAAACACCCTGCTTTGTTCCAGTTATGAGTCCTTCATGACCAAGCAAGATAGTGTTCCCCGGAACACTTAAAAGACTGTTGTGTCACTAGGGCTGGAGTATGCCTGAGAGCCAGTCTCCCAGGGGTGAGGGGGCATCGCTTGAAATCTAAAGATAACAATTTGACTAAACACCTAGAAGCCTGTCTGTCTGGTCAGAGGAGGAATGCGAGCCCTTGGCCCTGCAGAAGTAACGACTGCCAAAGAGGGAAAGCCCAACATGTTCCCGGGGTTTGGGACACCCAGAAGTCTGCAGTGTTCTCTGGTCTCCCATTGTATCTCTCACTGTGAGATACATAAAGAAGAAATCTCCAAGCATCACCAAATGGCCTGGCATTCCCATCATCGGCCCAGAGAGCCTATGGCTGTCGCTGCCACCCGAGATGCTCAACAAAGAGGAGCTGCTGCATAAGCCTCCAGGGTTGCAACTTCCAAAGATGAGCGTCCATCTGCATCAGGCTCCAGGGCTGCCACTGCAGGGATGAGCATCTGTCTGCACCTGCACCATGAGTCGCGACTGAGGAAGACGGCCTGCATTGGCCCGAAGACTGCCGACAAGGCATAAAAGCAAGTTGCTCAACACCTTTGATTCTGAAGGGGGCTAAATCGCCATCAATGGTCTCCCGCCCCATTGCCGAATATCAAGACTGTGAAGATGCAGATTGCACCCGCCCGCAACTAGGACTCACCACCATAATTGATTAGAAATTGCAGTACTGTTCGTCCATGAACTAAGAAACTGTGATGAATGCAAGCGGAGAAAAATGTTGCTGCTAGTGCGAACCTTTGCCGTCACAGACGTGTTGTGCTAAAAGATAATTGAACTGACCCATGTGCCAATGTTTGGGGTAATCACTATTGATCTGCACCTGAGCCTAGCCTATGCCTCTACCTATATCTTTGCCTGAGTCACATGAGAGAGAGAAGGGAGGAGCAAGCAGGCACCATTCAGATATCTGCATTTCAGTAGATCCTGTAGGGGGTATGCAACCATACAAATGAACCACCTTCAGAGTGTGTAGTATTTATTATAACTGTGTGATTAAAGTATGTTCTTTTACTTAAGTCTTTCACTTTGATGGTCATTACTTTAGTGTTTGTTAGTTGGCTGTTGAGTTTGGAGCCCTTGCCCCCTACACTACCTTCTTGAGAAGCCTGTGGGTGCACACATTCCCTACCCCGAGAGTGGAGTTCAGAAAGAGTTTGCCCAGTTTGCAGAACAACAGTAGGATGGACCTCAGGGCACCAACCAGTGCAAATGACCTTCACCACCACGATTGTGGCTCAATACTCTCTGTCTGCCCTGTGGCCCCTCATTGGGTCCTGAAAGGTAGTGTAAATGGGGTCTGAAAAGTAGTGTGCTGTGCAGGCAGTTCTGAAGAGCAAACAGTGAAATATTGCAGAAATTCAAAGTCTGCCACAGTTACCATCAGAACTATATCACCACTACAGTGAATTATGCATGTGTTTATGAGAAAACTGAACACCTGATACAAAACCCTGGATGTAAAGCAGGGAACCAGTGCTTAATTTGAGCTGGTGGTTTCCGGTGCCCGGCACTGGCACTTCATTGTCAACACCGTCGCTTGTGACAGTCTGCCACAAGGTGGCGCTGTCTGGTAAATTTAGAGATGACCACAACAACAGTTATTTATTAATTCCATATACATTAAAAATGACTATACCTGCTGCCAAAGCCATTCTAATAGCTTTGGGAGCCTGAAATAGTCTGAATTGTCACACTTATAGGAGTGGGATGGCTAGTAGTTGTGTTGTTACTATCAGTGGCAGCGTTGGCAGGGACAATGTGTGGTGCACGCTGTAGTGGCCTCCTGATGAGAGCCCTTATATTTTTTTTACAAATTAAATTAAGCACTGCACATACCTATGAGATTTACTTTGCCACGCGAGAAAAAATATGCAACACATAATGTCCGTTAATGTTCCTGTGTGAGTTAATACCCCTTCTGTGCCAGGAAATAAAATACTATCAAAATTCAAATCATTCTAGTCAAGGATGCTGCTGGTACAATAACACCAAATATATATTTATGATGCACAGTATTTTGGGGGTGGTAACAATTATATTTAAGGGCTTTACTGAAACATTTGTGGTTCTGTATTGCTTCAAATAAAATATGCTCAAAGTGTCAGCTTAAAGTGTCAGCCTGCCAAACAGGAGTGATGAAAGATTTATTTAGTGCTCCAGTAAAATAGCATTTTGCCTGCTGGACCACTCCCCGTACATTAAAATAAAAACAATGTTCAGCTTCTTTTTTTTTTTAGCACAAACGGACAGTAACGCTAGGGGGTGCCAAAAAGAAAACTTACCTTTACTTACTAAAGCACTGATACTCAAAGTATGGCCCGCGGGCCGCATGTGGCCCTGCTGACCTTTACATGTGCCCCCTCTGGTTAACAGCTGCTCTGGATGCTAAATGAACAGGCATTTATTTAAATGTTAATTTGTGTTAAAGAAAGGTAGTTACTAGGGAGTCCTGCATTGCTCAACTTTAAGAAAATCTTTATTTTTAAAGACCTTGTGCAGCAAAAGTGTAAAAATATGATAGTCTCTTCAAAATTCAAAAAGTGTATTTAATTAACCTGCAGAACTTTTCCACCCTAGTTTATCAGATTATATGAGTGCATTGAGAAGAATTATTTTAAAAGTGATAGTTTTCAAACTTGAATTTATAAACATTAATTCTTCCTTCCACCCTGACAATAATGTCAATGGTGAACTAAAGAGTCAAATCAGTTGTTATGTGCACTCATTGGGTGGCCTGGGTACCTGTTATAAATGAACAACATTATAGTTTACTAAATCGAATACAGGAGAACATTTTGTATAACGCACATCCTTAAGTCATTTATTTTGAGGTCCTCTTATGTGTGACCATGAAGAAAAAGGTGGGAAAGTGAAATAAAACAACTGCCTAGCATCACACAATTTAATGAAGTGGGGAAGCCAGGATTAATCCCAGGTTTTCTGGTTTCGCATTGTGCAATTATGCTTCACTTCCCCTACACCCACCTTACCGCCAACTCCCCCTGCCCAACCTCCACCCTGCTGGCATCAATGCGGCCCTCGGTCACATCACAGACCAAACTTATGGCCCCTTGGAAAATGTTTGCGAGCACTCCTGTACTAAAGCAACGGCCCAGCTACCAAGTGTTCTCTTCAACCCAGTAGTCCTTGCTGATGCTCAAAGTGGGCAAGACTGCATATTGTACTAAGTGTCGGATCACTGGGAAAGCAGAGGGTGCTTAGTGCTCTGGGTTTTAGGACAAGGATATGGTACGCTCTTCCCAGATTACTAATCATAATAAAGGCTAATTGCTGCAGATTGTAAATTATACATTGCCCAAGCAGTTTACATAGCTGTCAATGCAATATGTGCTTCCCGTACTATTATTTAGTTAGTAATTAGGAAATGGAGGAGTAGTATAGCATTAATGTGTTTTTTATCTAAAGGGCAAAAACCTACAAGGCAAAATGCTAATTCTTTAGCTAATTATATAATTCTATAATATTATATATAATTCTATAATATTGTTCATAAGTATATATAATTATATAATTACATAATATTATATAATCAGTTAACATGATGATAAGTTCATTGCTGTTGTGTCTAGATAGCGAGCTTTCTGCTGCTGTATGTTCAAAAGATTCAGCTCATGATAAGAACAACAACTACATTAAGTATTGGCCTAGGTGCGCCCTCTGGGTGACTTAACAATTTATTATACAAAAGTTTCAGATAATCCACAACTCGACCACACTCTTGCAATAGATTCTCAATTTAAGTGGGGGTCGAAATTTTTCCTGTGCTCCTACAGTAGCTGTTCGTGTCAGAGCAGAGTGGCATGACGGTTGGGGGGGTGGGAGGGGTGATGGCTGACAACAAAAATAGAAACAAAAAAAGGAACTTACCTGCCGTATCGCCGCTCTTCTGCTCCTCTCTGTCTCCAGTCCATTGCAGGCACAGGCTCCCAGACTCCAGTGTGGCCAACCCAGACGCTGCTCTCATGCATGAGAGCAGTATCAGAATTGGCCTGAGTGCCCTGGATTTGTGCTACCAGAGAGACTAGGAGCCTGTCACTGCTCTCTACAACCTAGCAATGCAGCTCAGGTAGGAGGCATCTCAGTGCGCATGTCGATTTGGCCATCCTAAGACAGCCGGCCAAACTGACATGCTCCCTGACAGCAGTGCACACCACTCCTCCTGCAGCCTGTCACTGATTAGGCCCTGCCCCCCAAGACTCGGCCCGGTACAGAAAGACAAAACAGTAATAAACCTATTTTATTATCGTTTTATTTTTTGAAGTTTTGAGGCTGCTGACAGTGGGAGCGACGCTCCCCTGCCATAGCGGAGGAGCCGCCGCTTTTCCCCTATGCAATGTAGTCCTGAGGATGGTCTCTCGTATCTGTCTCTCGACGTGGTTCCACTTCTTTTACTCTGATCATCAGTGCAGGAACAAACCCAATAATGAAAGGCTTTATTCTATGAACTGGCCTGTATGAATGGTGGATTAATCATACACTTGTCAAACTGTTCTTCTAATTAGAATTTACAACATTTACACAAGATGAATGTGTGATTGTTGCTGGTTGTCTACCCCATGGGGCGTTTGCTGCTTTTATTATAAAGTGTATCAACTCAATTAATTGCATATATACTTGTACTTTTATTTCTTCATGTTTTGTTCTTTTAGTTTTTCCTTGGATTATTCCAGAAGATTGGTTCTAGATGCCTCTTTGATTAGACAGACAAATAATACAAGAGTAACTGAGCAATACTTGACGTAAATGGTCCCCTTGTTGGCCATTTACTGCAGTTTGTGGTGGCAAATCATCATCACAAATTACAATGTACATGCGGTATCGCCCTTTCATTGATATGCGGTTGTCAGTTTTTGGTATGGAATGGTAGCCAACCTGCAAGCTGTGTAATTACGACACCTGTATCTGCATGTTTTCCTCCATTAGTGGGCTGGTTACTCGGGCAGGTACTCTGCCTACTACTTCACGGGTTTTACCAGACCTGGTAATAAAGGGTGTGATAAAACCTACCATCCTGTAATTCTGTTCTGACTGAAAACAGGAGTTTTGGGCCCAGAGGGAATCAGTACCCAACTCGTGATTGGGGGCTAGTTGCGTGAAATCCCATTCAGGAAGGGGATGGGGGTGCACGGTTGATTCTCCAGTTCCTCAACAAATGGTTCACCAGTGATCTGCCCTCCATTAAGCTGAAACAGAACTCAAGGAGAGGTTGCTCTGCTGATTCCAGCTTTAAAATAACCTCAAAACATTATACATCTAGCATCAAAGCGGCTGATAGAGCACGATTGTTCTCTTTCATTTGTAGGGGTGCATCGTAATCACGAGTAGTTTGCACCTGCATTTGTTCCTTTGTCGTGTTAACATTTGGTCTGTAGAATCTGAAATGTAATTAGTAATAACGTGTAAAAGGGAAATGATAGAAAATTTCGTGTAATATGAAGAGATTAACATGGTAATTGCGTTCAAATTGAAAAAAATCCTAGTATTCGTTTATAACTGACTAATGAAATTAATTTACTGAAATGTAATGTTTTGATTTAAACGTGCTCCATATTAATATCTGCTAATATGCGTGCTTAATGAAGTTCTATGGTGATTCTTATGTTAGCCGATTTTCAGTAGGCCTCATGTGTATTTCCCTGGCTCTCACAAAGCGGGTTTGCTTGTATTGTTCTTGTGTATGTTGAATCTTTTTCTTTCTCACGTTTCTGTTGCAGGTGGAGAAATTCATCTTTGTTAGTTAGAATTAACGCTTTTGTTTTAGGAGTTAGGCTTAGGGAGGAGAGGATACATTTGTACAAGGAGTGCTGATAATGTGAGACAGTGTTCTTTCTCACTGGAGAAGGTCTGGGAACCAAGGCCACCAAGACAGAGGCTGGAAGTATTGAAGCTAAATGGAAAATCACCTAGGAGGATGAGTCCAGCTGGCTGAGGCGATCGGATGATGAGTAATGGGCGTGTTTTATGATTTTGGTGTTTGAATTAGGGACAGTGCCCGGGGGTTGAGCTAGGAGATGAGAAGAGATCGATGGAGAGAGAAGGAGCATTTTAGAACAAGCTCTTTAGCTTTAGGCTACTTGACCCATTCAACGTGAGTGCACTTCTTAGGAAGTCTTCACGCGCTGTCACCTTTTCTTGAACTTGCCTGGGGAATGCTAAGTAGGGATGTCACGTTAGTAACAGTGTAGGGACAGGCTAATGCTTTTACTTACGAACCCCAATGAAGACTAATCTTGACGTGGGGGCACTCATTGCCTGCGTTCTGATTTTGGAATTCGTCATTCTTTTCATGCTTCAGCGATTGAACTTTGCCTGTAGGTTTGACTTTGTATTAGTTCCGATGTATTTCTACAATCTCTTCTTGAGGTGCCTGTATGTCCAGTTATTTTTGGCTTTGTAATAAACCAACAAACCTAGAACCTGGAGTCTGTGATTCTTGGAAGTCATGAACTATTGTGCTTGTGAACCTGACGTGACAAGTTATTTCTCCCCTCTACACTTCTGAGCAGGTACAAACAGTCCATTGACCTGGGGTTCCAGAGTACATTGACAAAAGGGAACCCCTCCCCATCACTGCCAGGAAAAATTGCAAAACCACTAAGATTTTACAGGCAGGTAACGGCACAAAAGAACAATTTAAGAAAGCCTCCAAACCTTCCAATTGCCCCTGGTGTTTCGATAATAGTCCTCAAACATTCCAGCCCAGGCCATTGCCCTTGGTGCATCAACCCTCACAAGAACAATATGACAACGTCCCGGGATGTGGTTAAAATCAGGGTGTCCATTGAAATAATTTCCTGCCCCTCTCACCTCCCTGATTGTGGGTATATTCTACCATCCTGCATGCAACTTGTTCAGTAAAGGAATTTTCAGATATTATGTCCACCTGTCACCTTTAGGTACAGCTGCTGATCCTTGCCCAGCCCACCTTATGAAGACAATAATTCCTGCGGTCTCTGAGACTCTTGCACGCCTATTCAATTCTGATGTCTGTTTTTGCCCCACTGGCCTGAAAAGCGGCTATCGTCTCTCCATTCGTCAAACAGCCTACGTTGGACCCTTCCTATATGAGCACCCTTCAGCCATCACCATTCTGCCATTGCTTGTTAAGATTTCAGACAGAACAGTAATGGTCAGGAGGTTTGAGAGCTTCGTTGAGTAAAGTGGCTTGTTGGACCCTCTGACAGCCAGATTTCAGAGATGAAGAAAGTATTGAACTTGTAGATCTTTCAACCCTGGATGATCTTTGTCATAGCACAGATGGAGTAGGCAGTCAACACTGTCAATCACTTCTTCTGAACCAATATGCTTTATAACATTGGAATTCATGCTTTGGCATTGGACTGGATTTCCTCCTTTTGGCTGATCGGACATAGGTGGCTGCTGTATCCCTGGTTGCCGTCCATCCTTTGAAACTAAAGTGAGCTGTCACACAGGGTGCTATTCTAGCTATCCATTTGTTTAATATCTATTATCAGCCTCTGACTCGTCTTTTGTGAAATCATAAAGTGTGCCTCTACATGTGTGCGGATAGCATGGAGTTGGTGGTGTTGGATCTTGACTGGAAGAAAATATCTACGTCCTCCATAAACAAAGGTGCCCGGTTCATGTCTAGCCTAAGAGTTGTGAGTCTGTGGTTTCCGTCAACTTTCTCAGGTAAAATCCAACTTAAATTGAGGTTTTGTTGACGGCCCCCACCACACCTGATTTTGATAATTAATGCCCCACCTAGGGTTCACTAGCCAACACCAATTAATCAGTTCATAACTTAGGTATTCGCCTGGGCAGTCACTCTCCCTTGGTCCCTAGACTGTGGCATTCATAGGTGCCTGCTTTTTAAATCTTAGGGTTCTCTACAACACTCTGCTTTTTGTGGGTCAGCTGGTACTGACCATAGTCAATGCCCTCATTCAGTCAAGCATAGACTGCTGGAATCGTATCTACCTGGAAGTATTTGGTCTGTACTGTCCTCTTTTGAATAGGGTAACCCTTCAAAACCACCAAATCCAAAAAATCCACATTAATATATATACTGAACTCTGTACCCGTGAAGCGTCCTCCCTCAAGGTATATAATGTATCTGAAAAAGGCAAGTTGGCATTATCATCTTTAAGCTGTACAAATACTTTGTTCAATGGTTATTCATGCATACTTCAGACACACTACTTCCCTTTTAAACCAAAAGTCCTACATTTCCTGTTTAACGCCTATGTAGCTTCTGTAACACTGTCAAGTTGCACACACTTCTCCCAATCTTTATTAGCAATAACTCAGTCTGCATTCTTCATGTTGTTGACTAACTCCCCTTTATCTCCTTGAAATATTTCTTAATACCCCTAATCAGCAGGGTTAGTGCTTATATAAAGCAAGGAAAGACGGCAGTGCTCGGGCACCAAAGCTACATGGCGCCAAAGTACAAGAAAAGGGACCATATCAAGGGACCAAGACTGGAATGAGCGTGGTATTAACAATATTCTGACATTATGGTGTGCCCTAAATGGTTACATAAAAGAAGTAAGGTGATTTTGTGTTGTTCATCTTAGAAGGGAAAAAGATTAATAAATGCTCAGATTCTGACAAAAACATTAAAGATTAAGTGAAATTTTACTAGTAATAGAGGTCAGATGATCAACTAAATAAACTGGAAGGTGGTGTCAAATATGACTATAATAAGAACAAGCAGAAATGGGCTTGTTTAAAATTAAAGAAAAGTTATTGGGAGTGCTGTGAGACTAAGGAAGATTGTTAGTAAATAGACTGAAGAAGCTGGAAACATGACTAAACATTTTGAAGCTAGGGGTAAACAGGAAAAACTATAACATCACTGCCTAGTATGAGTTACTTTTCAAGATTTATTTTTCAAATGTTGTATTCAGAGAAAGGAAAGGGAAGACTGGAAATACAGGAGTTCTTAGAGTCGTTAGGTTTACTAAACTTAGAAGCAACATCCCTAGATGTGAAACTTAGTTGTCAATGAGTTGCCCCTTTTGCTCAAAATATTGATGGGATTACTTAGATTCTAGTCTTTACCACATTCAATGAGAATAGCCTTGATAACACCGATACCAGAAGAAGGTGGACACTACGTGATAGTTTAATAATTGTAGATGTTAAGCTCTCATTACGATGCCCTCATTACGATGTCGGTCGGAGTTGCCTCCGACTATACCTTTGCGGATTGGGAATCGACCCACCTCAGGTCGGCGGTTCCGACCGCATTATTTTGATGCGACCGCTCTTGTTGCGGTCGAAAACTCCCATTTCTCAATGGGAGCTTGTGTGGTGGGTGGAAACCACCTGCAGCACAAGCTCCCATTGAAAAATGGGAGTTTATGAACATTGCCGCACAGTGCAGGGATGTTATGGGGGCACCATAGGTACCCCCAAGCCCAGATGTGGAGGGCCAGGAGGCAAGGAGGCCCTCCTAGGGGCCCCCATTGTTGCTTTCTGACAGCCTTTCCATGTCGGAAAGGCCGACATGGAAAGGCTGTCGGAAACCGACATCATAATCCTGACGGTGGAAACGCCGTCCTTAAGGTATTATGAGGCTTCCCCGACAGACTGAAGGGCTCCATGAGCCCGTCGGATTGTGTCGGTCGGTCCCTCTGATTGCATCCTCCGACTGCACGCATCATAATGTGTCGGTCGGACTGCAGCAGGAGATGCAGTTCGGACCGCAACTGACAAGCCGTCAGTTGCGGTCTGAACCGCATCGTAATCAGACCCATGGTGTCTCACATCATTGTGGATCATAAATACACTAAGTGATAGGTTGTACTCCAGAGTTCAGAAAAATAATTTGAATTTTCCATTTTTTTGAGATGAAGTGATGCACAAGACATGGTTGTCCTCTATCTACATTTCTCTTTGAGACCTATCTAAAACCCTTAGCAGCAGGAATAACACAAAATACGAACATTCAACATATTAATTTTGAAGACAATGCATATCGATATTGGATAACTGATAATAACGAACAACATCTTTCAAATCTGGGTTTAAAAATTCCTGAACTCCTAAATCTTTTCAGCAAAGGATTTAATTACCCTGTGCACAAATTAAAAAGGATAAATGTGAAGTACTGGGTTTCGCTTACAATTGTTTCCATTGTTACTTTAGTTGGTGTTATTTTAATGATAAATGGGCAAACAAAAATAAAAATTTTTATCAATACCTATCATTAAAGTTTTAAGATCTAATTGGAATTAATTAGGAAAGAATATTTAGTGAATTCAGATAGAGTTTAGGCAGGTAGGAGCATCTGAAATTTCCAATGTGGGGGTAAAGTTAACACAATTAAAATGTTAATATCTACATTGTTTATCTTTTCAGAAAACGTGCTTTATAAGTGACAACTAAATATTTAAATGAGACTTACAAACTGTTTATCAGATTCCTAGTGAGCAAGAAAAACATTGGAGGATTTGTTTGAAAAAGCAAACATATTTTGACAGGGTAGTTGGTAGTCTGGTGAGCACAACTAATGATTATGAATGAATACCCTTGTAAGAGACTGCTCTTTTTTCAGATCAATTGTACTTGAGAGGTCCTGGGAATAAAAATACAGCCACAACTCTTGCACTAGAGTTTTGAAGTGCAACTTAGGCACATACTTAAAGATTTTTGATAATAGAGTCATTATTCTAGCATTTAACATAATACACTGATCAAAATCCAACAATAAAGTATATTTTGGGAAAATTGGATAAAGATATATCATACAAATTGGACAAATTTGGTCAGAAGGAATGTTTCCTTTTTGGGTTTTGAGAAACCTTAAAATGACATACCGGAGGAAAAAGAAAATAGATATAAATTAAGTGACACTGTTTTCAGTGATCCTTCTAAATATGTATGTATTTCATGAACAGAGTAATATGGAGAGGTAGGGTGATATTGTTCACCTTAGAAGAGGAAAAGATGAATAATGTTCAATGACTGTGCAAAAAACATTAAGGAGTAAATGAACTTTTACTGGAAATAGTGGTCAACCAACTTTACGTAGAGCATTATGCCACTCATTGGGTCTTACCCATGCACTATAAAATTATTAATACATGAATCTGTAGTCATACTTTAAAGTATGTCAGTTAGATTAATATTCTTGAAGCTGGTTTTCAGTGAACAGACCATTTTTATCCAAGTTTTAATTTTGCCACCCAATTCCTCTCTTTTCTCCAGGTTTCCAAGATAAAAGCACTTTCCTTATTTGGCAAAACTTTGTTCCAGCAGCTGATTGTTTTGAAGCAAGATGTGCTTCATATACCTTAGTACAGGAATTACTTGAGTTGTGGGGACATCTGGCCAACTCTCAACCCTCTTGGATGAATTCCTTTTTGTTAGTGAGGCGCTCACTCGAGAAAACCAGTGTTACGCTAGCAGATGAAAGTTGGCTTTTATTGTCATAGCTGGTATAACATCCTCAAAGTAGTAAATTGGGCTCATTTGAATTAGTATTTTTGAGAGCTCATCCAGTTGAAGTTCTGAGAAGGATTCCCACATGTTAAGGGTTTTTGCATTGTATTCAGATGTGGTTTAATTATATATAATGAAATTCTGTCTGATATTATTTTATCAGAGAAGAAAGTTTAGATTTCATTGCACTTCTCTTTCATCGGTGTGATCATGTCACTCTTGGGTTCAAAGGAGTTCTCACTGGACGAGTGCCTGTTGTCGTTTCTGAGGTGGGGTTATTTGTTTCAGTATATAGAGTGGTTTTGTATCTTGAAATTCTTGTTTGTATGACTTTCTTGCTTCTTTATCTTTGCCTTATACATGGGTTATTTATGGGTTATTTATGGGTTTGCCACTTTTTCTCCAGGGATCTGGTTGCCCTCGCGAGTTGGAGCAGTTCTTTATTAAAGCAACGTTTAGTTGGTGTTCTTGTGGTTTATTTTGATTTCTCTGGTGCTATTGTTTTGACAAAGTCTACTGTTAGCTGGGTATAACACTCAAGTGTAGTATCAATATTGGTATTATAGACCAGCATTTCTAGTTTAGGAATTAGTCGATTATTCATGGATTCTCAAGTTTTGTTCTTAGAGTTTCGGAACAAGACTTTTCATCTGAGCTGAGTAGTGGTTGTCTTGTCTGTCTTGGTTTTTGACATATATGTAGAAATGTACTGGGAAATGGTCAGACCAGTGGTCAGTGGGAAGGATATATGTAATACCTTTTGGAAGGGGTCATGATTAGATCTAGAATTGCGCCTTTACTTTTGTGTGAGTCACAACAGTTGATTTACGGTGTGCATCTTTAGCATTTTGTCTTTTTCGCTTTTGAATTAACATTTACCAAATCGAATATTAAAGTCTCCTATATATATATATATATATATATATATATATATATATATATATATATATATATATTTATTGTTGGGAGATAGCATTTGGATCTGTGAGAAGTATTCAGATATGCATTCTGCAAAGTTATGCGAGGATTTAGGTTGTCTGTAAATTAAGAATATTAGAGAGTATGAGGGATGTTTAAGAAGGCCTTCCAAACAATCAAACCTTGCCCTTCCTTTTTGTAAGTGCCTCATGTGATGCAGCAAAAATAAATCTGATATTGCTGTACAAATGCTCCTATATGTTCATTGCCCTTACCATATTACCATTGTGCTTGCAAAGTTGTAGTTCTAGCTGAAACTCAGTGCTTTCTAAATCAACATCAGAATTGCCCCAGTCTTATCCTTTGGTCAGTTATCTAGAGAATTACTAATTTGGATGTGGATGACATGAAGCAGAATATTGAAATGGTTTTACCTACATTGATATCCTCTTCAGTTTGTGGACGGACCAATCTCAAATTATGTGGCCGAATGGAAAAAAGATGTCCGGCTGAATTCAATTCATAGTGTACCGTATCTACTTCTACTATGCAACCGTCAACCAAGGCCACCACCTCATTCGTACTGGTGTATGCAATAGAGCAGCCTCTAAGCCCCACTAGATGATGTATCAGGCTGTCCTTCTCATCTCCTTCTTTAACATCAGTCCTAGTGGTAACACAAATGACTGATTGGTTGATATTTCTGCAACCTTAACCCTGCCCTTTGTAGCTTAGCTGAAATGTCCCTTCAGAACCACCCAACTTATTTGCTGCTTCTTCACTTCAAGTGAAATGGTCCAGCCGTGCCCTCAACCCTACAATGACAGCCTATCCAGGGTCGCAGTTTTTCTCCACAAATTCTCCCTGTTTGCCTTTACCTCCTGAGCAATTACTCTGCTATCAGGCTGCCCGAAACATTGTTTGGCCAGAGGCACTCGTTCTGTCCCTACATTCCCCATCAATTCCATACTCAGACTATGCCACACAATCACTTGGCCTTTTGCATCCTTGAAACAATTTGATGCATGATTCAGGGCACCATTCACAATTAACATTGGACCCAGGGCCTCCATGCAAGCTTTGGGTTTCCTCAGCCCAATTTTGTCCTCAACCATATTTTGTCCATACCTCTGTAAGTCCATCTGCTTCCCATGCTTCCCCCTACTTTCTTAGTTGGAACCCTGGATTTATGGCCTGTGGTGAGTGGAGCCTGCAAAACAGGCTCCAAAACGATGTGCTCCTTTAGCCCCAGATTGAGACCCATAACATTTAGCCTCTCCTGCTTTTGTTTAGTGATATAATGTATAGACCTCCTCTACAACCTCACTTGAATCTACATCTGTTTCATCATTTCTGACTTTTGTGGATTCCGATTAGGGTTGGTACCTTGAATTCTTTGCACACACTTCAAAGACATGCTAGCTAGTCGCTTGGGAAGTGAACTGCTGTGCTGAGGGACATTCTGAAGAACGAATGCTTCATATAGTTCCTCTGGTCTTGGTATGTACTTGGTGAAAAGGCGAGGGCTGTGCACACAGAAGGCAGCGTAGAAAATGATGCATGGGGCTGGGTACATTTCCACACAACGGCAGACTAGATAGGATTCTGTTACACTGATGTGTAAAATGTTAGGACTTTTCTTTGTATCTGCTTTGCATTTATTGCCTGTGTTAATCGTCTGAAACTATTGCCATACTTGCTTATCTTTGTAGGTACATGATAGGGAGGAATAAAAAAAAACAAGGATTCCATATTGTTGTGATTCTTGATTCCGCTAAGTCAAAGTCGTGGGAGGTGTGGTCAACATGAACTAGACCTGCTAAGGTGTCTGGCATGTCTATGCAGTCTCCAGGCTGACCCTCACCCCCTATGCAATAACCCACAGGTGGATCAGCAAGACCCCCATCTGTATCCTCCTCTCTGGAGATCCACAGGCTATCCAGTAGAGAGATCTACCAAGAGAACAGGGTCTTGAATCACATCAAGCTGGTTGTAAACCTCTTGACCCTCCTATGATCACTCAAAGGCGGAACTCAGTTTTACAGATTAACATGACAGAAAGAAAAATGATCGACTTCCCAAACTTCCTCTTAATCTGTTTTCCACAGCCCTCCGCCTTGATCCGCATGCATGAAGTATTAGCATTACTCTCAGCCACAGCTCTGCTTCATCACCTACACTCTCGGTCAAATTGCTCTATTCCTCTACCTTCATGTCATTTCTCACCTTCACATATGTGTATTATGAAAAAATACAAAATAAAAACTAACAATGAAGTAATACCAAGATAAACTGAGCAAACACCAGTTCAATTACCTGGTAATATTTTAACTTGAAATAAATTTGATATTTCGTAGTTTCCTACAGATTTTGAACAGCGTGCACATTTGCCACAGAGTTGTGAGATTTTGGAAATTACCTGCTTAATATCTATGTGTGTCTGGATTTCCAGGCTATGAGAAAGTAAGCAAAGGAACCAAGAACTGTCGGGTGCATCACTGAGGTCAAGGAGGCAAAGCCAGCCGTGGGAACTAATAACAGGCTGGCAACACTACAGGCACAGACTGGGCCACTCATTTATTTTAACAGCAGCACACCTGAGTGACAAGCTGGGCACTGTCATAACGCCTCCACAGCTCCTCCATAGTGAGTGTGTACAGGGAAGTTGCCTGGTGCAAGTCACCTAGTGAGTGACTCAATACAGCCAGAACATGAATGTGGTTAGGTCTACAAGCATGCGGGGGTGGGGGGGCAAAAGTAAAGTATGTGAGGGTGCATATTGTTAGAAACAGGGTTTCTGGTTGGCTAGGGTATGCACCGAGGCCAGGCGGAACCCACCTTACTAGTCAGGACAGGTCAGTTACACACCAAAGATAACCTGTGCTCACCCTCTGGTAGCTTGGCACAGAGCAGGCAGGCTTATCATCAGAGGCAATGTGTAAAGCGTTTGTGCAACACACTCACACAGCAACACAATGAATACACCACATAAAGAAACTCCATACAGAGGTATATAAAAATATGCTTTCTATATTATACATATCACAAGGCCAAAACAATATAAATCATAAATACTTGACACATTATGCAATTGTGAGATAGTACCTGTAATCATGAACAAGGCAAGACTAAAAAAAACATGAAACACATCAGTAGTATAATTAAAAATGTCAACTTAGATGCAGAGAATAACCATTGCATAGATATTACTTTAAATCGATGTTTACAGTTACTCCAGTAAACCACTGTGCTAAGCAGCAATTTCTATCCATGGGTCGCAAGTAAAGCGGCACACTTCCCAAATGATGAGTGGGGAGGCACTGTCCTTTACTGTTTACGTTACCCTTGTGAATTAGTCTACATATGGCAAGCAACGCAAAAGGTAAAGTCTATAATCTCGCAACACAAGAGCAGAATACGCTGTAAGGTTCTTACAGCACCAGTAGTTAAACATTTTGTGGAAAAATGCCACTCAGAGAACGACTTTACTTGGCAGATTACTGGCATTCTGAAACCCCTACCAAGAAGAGGCAACAACCAAATGTTATTGAACATATTGGAATGTGATGGATTTTTAAATGTCAGTCAATCAGCAAAGGACTAAATACACAAGAAGAATGGAATGGAATTCTATAAATCCAGTATCCGTAATCATGCTTCCTGTAGATTGCTTATGATTTCTCTATCTATCTAAGATTGTCCACTACACTAGATCCGTATGTATTTGTAACCATGTCTACATATGTGCCAGGGGCAACATTGCCAGTAACCCCTATATACTGCAATTCTCAAGTGCACATGTATGTTATTAAATGTGTTCATTGCCTGAATCAATAATGTATAACTGTTTTCTATTCCCCTCATCTGAGGGCTCCCACACTTTTATTCCTTTTTCATGACTTACGACCAACAGTGGTCTTTTAACCCAAATCTTTTGTAGGAAGTACAAGCGAGCAAGTACTCCACTCCGCTCTTACAGTGCATGCTCCAAGGTTGACGCGAGCAGGGCTTTAATTTGCAACGTGTGCCAATATTCTGTTCATTACTTGATATAGTGAATTCTAATCATTTCCCTTCACCTTTTTCATTCAGCTCCTTAATTCATTACCTCAGACTAACAAGGGCTATCATATTAACCCACCATAGGAATTATAAGCGAGCACATACTCTGCAATATAATTCTACAAAATGTAGAAGTTCCAAAAGGAACGTATACAGGACTCACTGTCCTCGGTGAACCATTGTTTCTCGAATACTGTTCATTACCCCAGGTTCTTGAAAATTGTGGGGTCTCCCTTGATATATATATATATATATTCTAAAAGTGGCCTTTCTAAAATAGTAATGTAAAATCCAACTACACCAGTAAGTAGGATTCATCCCCACTATTCCAAACATACCAAACATGGCAACGCTACTTCTTTCTGATCAGGAATTACCATTCAAAAGTGTAAAGGGGAATTCCAATACTAGCCTATGAGAGGAGCAGGCCTCACAGCAGTGAAAAACAAAATAGGCTATTTGTCACTACCAGGACATGCCCCATATAAAGGTACATGTTCTACCTTTTACTTACACAGCAGCCTACCCATAGGGCTACCTAGGGCCTACCTTAGGGGTAACCTAGGTGTAGTAAAAGGGAAGTTTAAGGCTTGGCTAGTAGTTTTAAATGCCAAGTTGAAGTGGCAGTAAACTGCCCACACTCTGCGGTGGCAGGCCTGAGACAGGTTTGAAAGGCTAATTCGGTAGGTGGCACAAGCAGTGCTGCAGGTCCACTAGTAGAATTTAATTTACAGACCATGGGTATATGGGACTTAAAAGTAAATAAAATATGCCAAACGGGTGTAAACCAATCCTACCACGTTCAGAGGAGAGAGTATATGCACTTTATCACTGATTAGCAGTGGTAAAGTGCCCAGAGTCCTAAAGCCAACAAAATGGTCACATAAAAAGGCAGAGGAAGGCAAAAATGTTTGGGAATAACCCCGCAAAAAGGGCCAGGTCCAACACAGATACTCTGAAACACAAAGGCTACTGAGAGATGTGTGTAGAAGAGGATGTGTGAGAGAGAAGGAGGTCAGGGCATCAGAACTCATAAAAGCTAGCTCAAGGGAGCCAAATGTGAGACACCACAAAGTTCAATTAGTTAACCATTCAATAATATTGACAATGGATACTGTGTGTGTACTTCGAAGCCCTTTTCTCATTTTTGGCATCGGTCTAACAAATATTAATACTATTTTTTTACCGTTATTTCTGCAAGCTGTAAATTATGTTCCCACAGAAAATATTGCTGCATATTTTACATAGTTCTCCACAGGTTCTTTAGATGCCCACTCCCTACTATACCCTTTTTTCCAAAACGTACGCCACCTGAATGGCTTAAGTGCGTGGCACTGGATCACATCCATTCATATGAATTTCATCCATTAAAACCCACATCAGTAATAGCAGACCGACACCTATGATGTTTCCACTCTGCCATTCTTCCTTCAAAGGTCGATACGATCTTTTATCGGTGCCTAGAGGCCATTTAGTGTGAAGTGTGCACTATGCAAATGAACTTATTTTTGTTACTGTTTTCTTTTTGATTTCTTAAATACATATAGCTAATCCAATGCAACTTCTTAGTCCCTGTAATCAGTTTATCTAAGACGTGTCTTTTATTCTGCAATCGGTGTCCCAGAAGTTCCTTATTGGCTGTGATGGAGTGAGGTTTGTAAAAATACATCCTCATGAAATTAAGTAACCCTATAATAATGTATTGACTGCATGGACTAACCAAACCTGAATGCATACATTCACACAGGGGGCAAACGCATTTTACATAATATACTAAACTATGTTGGCATGAGTACGTATTAACTGTTTCCGCTTTGAAAAATCGTACTAGGGCATGTTTATGCTATGTTGTACATTGCACATTTTGCATGTTGTGCACAATAACGAAAGAGTTGCTTTAAATTAATAGCTTTCGCTAGGAATTAATTAACACAGGGTATTAGTATGGTGAGAGGTAACCATATTGGGTTTTATTTCATGAATTAATATTCTTTTGTGTTTATTTTACTTTAGTACGAGATTGGGCCTGCATGAAAATGGCCTCTTGCCTGAACCCGCATGTGGTTGTCTTGGTCGGTATGGAGAACGCATGCGCCAAGATGGGTTGCCTGCTTGCAGACTGCAGAGTGTACCAGCTGATGTAATCCGTGGAAGGCCATGTTGACCTGTGTCCTATTGTTTATGTGCCAAGACGCAACAGCGACTGTGGGAACAGCCATCACTACGTGCAATTTGAATGTGAAGCGGATATCATTATGTACAATTGTTGCAAAATGTATAACTATGAATGTTAGTGGTATACGAATGTATTGGTCTTAAATCCTTCCTTTGTTAAAACCGGTATAGGATGGATTTGTGAGGAGAACTGGATGAGGCGACACTATTATGATTTATGACAACCAATCACAGACCGAGTTTCTACTGATACTGCAACATTGTAAGATAGTAAGTTAGTGATGAGGGTATAATTGATATCCCAATTGGGGTGTGGCGAGGCAGTGCAGTCCGGGATAGCAGTGCAGTCCGGTGTGGCAGATCAGAGAGAAGAGACGATCAGAACGCACAGAATATCGAGAGAGAAGTGCACCAAGACAGAGAGAGCAGACCAGCACTAAGCCAGAGAACACTTTAGGTACGAGAACGTTGCGGGAGTGCTTGGGAGGAGACTACGTCCGAGGAGAACTAGATCAAGGTAGATTGATTGGGAGATTAATTTTGGTTGTTAGTCTAGGGCAATCTTAGCTATATCTGTCCTGTTAACTTTGTCCTCTGAGCCTATCTCTGGGGACCTCTTGCCACAACCTCGACCAAGGACGTGGTTTTCCTGATTCTTTGGTGGGTATCACCCTCCTTTTTTTTTTTCTATACAAACTTTATTGTTTTTTTTTTTTTGTCCATCTGATATACATACCATGCTGACATGTCATATTAGAGTATACAATTCTTCCTGTAAGATCTCCATACAAGGAGCAGTATGTTCATCAATATTCATATTCGGAGAACTGTGAAAGCATATATTACAAACGAGAAGAAACAAAGGATTTTCCCCATATCCTAACTTCCATCTGCTAGGCCGTAAAGCATGTGTATTTACAAACTGTTCAGCTATAACCCTTAAACACCTCCCACCTCCCTTAATCATATCCCACCCCCCTCCCCGGACTCTGACTGTATTATACAAAATCCTAGCTGCACATCTCTCTCTCTCCCCATATTTCTTTAAGTGTATTAGCTTATCACACCATTTCGTTCTGACCTATCCACACATGACTACATGGGAACTCCGTGCTTTTGTCTATTGTTGTGTATGTGGAGCGTCGGGGATATCATCAGGATTAGCACTTTTGTGGGTTTCTACCATTGTGTCCCATTCCAGAGAAATTGGAGTTTTCCGCAGGCCACGGGCCTCCTCGCTACGCAGTGCCTTGCATTCAGCCACTGCCATCTGGTCAGTTCGCTATGCCACATGCTCACCGTGGGGGCTTTGACTGATTTCCAATGCATAGTGATATACCTCTTTGCAATTATAAGCGCCAAGTCCAGAAAGCGTAACTGAACCTTGTAGGCCTTTTTGCGCTTGCGGATGCCTAGTAAACATTCCACTGCCGCCCCTCCTATTGAGAGATGAGTAGTTTTCTCTATCAAGCTCCTAACCCCTACCCAGAAGTCACCAAGGCGTGGGCACGCCCATAGCATATGTAGTAGGTCTGCTGCTGGTAATTTGCATCGAGGGCATTGATGGGCAGTAGCCGGGTATATTCTCTGTAATCTACCTGGGGTCAAGTAAGCTCTGTGCAAAATCATACATTGAATAAACTTAAACTTGGCGTTACGAGTAATTTTCCGTGAGTATTCCAACATATCTGCCCATTCCTTGTCTGTGAACTCTCGCCCCATATCCGTTTCCCATTGCGCTCGAAGCGTGTCTAAGGGGGCTCTAGCATGTGCGCGGGCGCTAGTGTACAACCACTTAATAAGATGACTACCATGTCCCATATAATAAAGAGACCTAATTAAACCATTCACTTGGGGTTCTTCCCGCTGTGGATCCCATTGTTTTTTTATATAATGCAATAGAGCGGCATGTGTCATGTACAATGTGTTAGGTACCCCCGTTTCTCTTGTAAATGCGTCGTGGTCCATCAGTGTCCCATCATTGAATAATGCCCCAACAGTCTCCACCCCCGCATCCAACCAGGGTCCGAGTGCCTGTTGCGCCAATCTGCCACTCGCCAGTAGTATACCCACTATCGGGATATTATCTGCATAAAGCCCACCGGTGGAGGTGTATTTCAGGGCCTTTTTCCAGCATTGTAATGCAGTGTGTAGTAGAGGTGGTAATGTCGGTGGAGGTTTACTGTGTGGCAAAAGCAAAGTGTAGAGCACTCCTTGCTCAATGTGTCTATTAGTGTAATCTATTTCCTGCAAATTGCGTCCCGCCGTCCAGTAGGATAACCACTGTAATTGGCATGCATAATAATATGCCCTAAAGTCAGGCGCTCCTAGGCCGCCCCCGCGTGTCTAACTGGAGTTTCTTAAGACTGATTCTGCGGCGACCCGCACCCCAAATGAGATCTAGTAAAATAGTATCTAGTGTGCTAAAAATGGTCGGTAGTACCACCAAAGGTAGGTTCGTAAAATAATATAAAAGGCGAGGGAGCACCATCATTTTGGATAATGCCACGCGTCTAATAACTGATAAGGGAAGCGTAACCCAAAAAGCCACCTGGGATCGGATACTCCGTACAGCCTTGTTGAGGTTACCATCTAACATGTCCGCTTGCGAGCGGTATATATGAATACCCAGGTATTTAAAGGTGTGTGGGGCCGTCGGTAATCTGAGTCTCCCAAATTGAATATTTTCCGGGTGCACATGATCGTGGAAAAAGAAAGCGTTTGATTTGGATTCATTAATGGCTAAACCTGATAGTAATTCAAAGTCTGCAAAAATACGAGGGATTGGGCCCAGTCCCTCCAGTATATCCGACGCATATAGTATTATGTCGTCAGCATACGCCGACACCAGGTGTGTCGCAGTGCCTATAGATATACCGCATTGTGTAGCCTCCAATCGGAGACGGAGTGCCAGCGGTTCTAACGCCAGGACAAATAATATTGGAGACAGGGGGCATCCCTGCCGGGTGCCCCTCTGTATGTCATATTCCTTAGAGATTAGTTTCCCAGATCGGACTCTTGCCGTTGGAGTGGCGTATAATAGCTTTATCCATTTAAGATATTCAGGGGGTAAACAGAAGCGTGCGATAGCTTTGAACATATAGTCCCACGATAGTGTATCAAATGCCTGTCTCATGTCTAATGATATGCAGCCAGCTCAGTGGTGACGTGTAAAATCTGTTGACATAATCTGATGTAATCTACGGGTATTCAGTGAGGTGCTCCTGGCAGGTATAAATCCACATTGATCAGTGTGGATCAATTTATTGAGATATGGCTGTATCCTATTTGCCAAGATCTTACTCAGAATTTTGTATTCTGTAGATAGTAATGACAGAGGTCGATAACCCGACATATCTGATAAATCCCTGCCTGGTTTGGGTAATGATACTACTAACGCTTGAATAGTGGTGCAGGGAAGATGTCCTATTGCAAGTGACTCATTATATATCTCTTCCAATTGTGGGATTAAGATTTCTGAATATGCAGCGAAAAATTCTATCGGTAGTCCGTCTAGTCCTGGTATTTTATTGCGCGCTAGCCCACCTATTGCTGCCTTGATTTCTGCCCTTGTGATGGGTCCCATCAAGTCGTCCTGCATACCATTTGGGGCTTGTTGGTATGTTAAATTTGTAAGGAACTCGTCAATATAGGGTCCTTCTAGCACCGGCGGCGCACTATAGAGCCCTTCATAGTATGTCCTAAAGTTTTCATTAATGTTGTACTGCGTGTGCGCGGTGCCTCCCCCAGGGAGATTAATATGCCCAATGACGGTGGTCGGTGGGTCATTCCGTATTAATTTTGCTAATAATGTGCCCGATTTATCTGCCTCGGAGTGTCTCATTTGAGTTTAGGAACTATAATCAATCAGTCTAAGGGTTTCAAGCAACTCTGCATGTTGAATGCGCTCTTCCTGTAATGGTGTCTGCTTCGTGGGGTCATGCACTGCCTCTTGCTCTAATCTTGACATTTTGTTCTCGGTGTCTTTTAGGTTCTTATGTGTCTCTTGCCTGGCCCCCACTGTAGCGCTAATCACCGTTCCCCGTATAACTGACTTCAATGCGTCCTATTCAACCAGTATGGTGGAGGCAGTGTTTCTGTTTTCAGTGAAATAATTCTGGAGTGCTGTTGAAAGTGTATCTCGAAACACCGTGTCTTCCAGTAGTTGAGGCCATAACCACCATGTAGGGACAGGGGTGGGTACTCTACCCCATGTGAAGACAGTCTCCAGGGGATTAGTCTTTGCTAGATAAGTAGTGTCTATAATTTGATCTGCTATGGAATCGGAGCACCGGATTCTATCTATTCTGGTATGCAGTTGATGCACCGGGGAGAAGAAGGAATACTCCCTATGCGATGGATTCCGAATCCTCCATGTGTCACTCAAAGACCAGCCCTCTACCCAAGGACGTAAGGCTTCCGCCTGTTTATTGGCCATTGCGCCTCTCAGGTGGGGTGCGATCGATCTAGGATGATGTCCATGACTGCATAACAATCACCCCCTACTATCCATGGGTAGGCTTCCCACCCCGCTAGTATCCCGCTCAGACCAGTGAAATATTTATGCTGATCAAAATTTGGAGCGTAAACACTTCCCAGGACGATCGGTATTCCATCCAGCGTGCCATACAAGAAAATATACCTGCCCTGTGTGTCTATTCGTTTGTCCAGTATAACAAATGGGACTCCCCCCTCTTACCCAAATCGCCACCCCTCGGGCAAATGCAGAGTAGTTTGTAGAAATTATTTGCCCCCTCCATTTTTTCTGCATTTTTGTAGCTTCAGCCTCCGTCAAGTGTGATTCCTGGAGGAAGACCACGTGTGCCCCCCGCCGCAGTAAGTGTGCATGTACTCTGTGCCGTTTGTGAACGGATCCCAGCCCCCGAACGTTCCACGTTATGAATTAATAGTCGTTTAGAGTGTGCATTGGCAAACAATCGTGAGTTATCTATGCGTATTAGAGGACCGAGCTGTCTTGCTGTACATGGGTATCACCCTCCTTAATTGCTTTATTTTTGCAATATATTTCTGCAAGTATTTATGCTGTACCTTCTCTTCCCCCATTCCTATGCACGCTTTGATGTCGATGCAAATGATTCATTTTGATTACATTGCTTTATAATTTGTTCTCTTATATGTAATCTTGTGTGTGCACTGACAATCTGAATTATGAGCATTTAATAAGATAAAATCATTAACTGAAGAAATGACTCTGTGGTTATTTAGTTAAAATATTAAACTGTTTAGTTAATCATAGTCACCATCAACTCTTCAACTAATGTTCCATCGACCAAAGGAAGAAGACAGTTGAGATTACGAATAGTTAGAATTATATATAAATGTTATAAATGTGAAGTGCAGTATTGTACTTAATAAAACTGACAAATTAAACCCCCCAAATCCAGCGCCTGTCTTCAGGGATTATTTATGGGTAATGTGTGATGGGCCCCGTTGTTTGGTAAGCAATTTATGTGTGACGAGATTTCCTTTGGTCCCTGGTTCATGAATTAGGGGTTGCGCTGGATCAGTTTTTCTGGTAACAGAATGATGGTTATTATTGATTAGTTTGGTGATTTATTGATTATTGATTAAATGTTTAACATTCTATGTAAAGTGAGTTAGTATCGCATTTCTATGTAGTCTTTGGAACACAGGTACAGAAGGGCATCTGGGAAGCCGGCAAAGTAAAAGTTAGCCTGAAATAAGGCAGAAGAAAAGTGTGAGAAGTGATATCACATGGGAATAGGTGCATTGTCTGTTTAAATTAGTGGTAACACTTATGTGTTATTTTAGGGACTATTTAGCGTGTATGTAGAAAAAGAGTGAGATAGCGAAGGGTCCACTTGTGAAACTTTGGCCTTATCCCCAGAAGAGTAGCAAGACCTCCTTTTCAACAAAGGGTCCTCTTGTGAAATTTTGGCCTTATCCGTAAAGAAGTAACAGGTCCTCTCCTAGCTTGGATGAAGGGAAGGATAGCGGAATTGTTATACTTGCCCGTATTGAAAGGAACATTCTTGAGAGTGAAAAACTATCTCTTTATTAGAAAACAGACAGTGTGGTATTGTTTTATGTTGTGACTAATAAGTTATTGTAAAGAAAAAGGACTTAGAAAAGTGCCGATAATTTTTGTAAATGGAGGGTCAGCCGCAGGAGGAGAGGCTGACGTCACAAAAAGCCGCGCTGGCATTGGTCAGACTGTTAAGACAGAGTAAGCTCAGATTGGCTGGTTGGTGTGAGCCGCGCTGGTATTGGACAGGATAGCGGGGACGTAGAAAGCTCCAATTGGAAGAGTTAGAGTGTGTCGCACTGACATTGGTCAGGTGTTTAGGGAAGCAAAGGAGTTTGATTGGTGAATTATAGTGGATTGCGTTGACAAAGATTTGGATCGAGTAAAGCTGTTGACAAGTAACAAAAATGTATTTCGAACAACCAAAACAGGAGAAATTGACTTTGTTTGGTAAAATTAAAAGATTCTTTAAAAAGGACAAATCAGTAATAACGAGAGAAGGAGTTCCTATCCCTCCACCAAAGACACCAGCGTCTTATATGATGTTAAAATATGGTTATCACACATGTATTTGGCTAGAAAATTGGGTAGGATATACGAAGAATGATGGTGTTCTAGCTTTTCCAGAGCATGGTTCTTTTAATTTGGCAGTATTGCATAATTTGAGAGAAAAGATGATGGCATTAGACCCAAGATCTAGACCTACACAGTTTGAAGCATTAGTAGAATGGGAGGATGAAATGTATGAAAGGGAAAGACATAGAGGTGGTAGAGTTAATAGATTTATGTTTGGAAGATTTCATGATGAAAAGCATGAAGACAGCATGAAGAGATGGAGAGATAACTGAAGGATTATATCCAGTTTTAATGGTAGGAGAGACTGCAGGAAGCAAATGTAAGGAGAAAAGGAGACATTTAGAGCAATTTGGTTATGGATATAACCCGAATGAATCTGATGACGAGTTGCTGGATGATATATTAGTTAAAAGACCACCCCCTTATCAGGAAAATTCAGCGATGGTGACACCAAATGCACCGTCAATGGAAACCCCAATGACACCTCAAACGACACCAGTTCCTACCATAAGCGATATAGAGCAGGAAGGAGAAGCAGAATTGGCAATAAAAACCAAAGAATTAGTTGAAAAATGTAATCAGATGAATATGAAAATAGATGCAATAACTGTACCAGTAACTATAGGTCCAGCAATACCTGTATTCGAAAATAGACTTATCCATGAACCTTCCTTGACTGTCCCATTACATTCTGCTATAACATCAGCTAGTAGTAGAATTAACGCAGTAAGTGTCCAAAGTGAACAGCCCACTACAGTTACTAGGTCAACACCTCTGACTAATCTAACAATAATTGAAACACCTAGGGAGATAATGCAGTTACAGCCCAAAAGAATAGAGTTGGAAGAAATCCCCAGAAGTGAAGTTTCAATAGGTCCAACACCTGAAGAATTAGATGATTGGGTGAAAGGGTTACAAAGGAGAAAAACACAGCCACAGCCTATAGATGTATGTAAGTTGAGAGTAGATCTGGAAGAAATGATCATTGGGACCATAAGTCCAGACAGGCTAAAGACTTATCAGGATGATGAATTGATGTATCTGTGTAAGAGTATTACTTGGAAAGCGAAAAATCTACATGAAAGGTTAGTGTAAGCTGCAGATGAGTTAGGAATAGACATGGGAAGATCAAAAGTGTTGCAAAAGACATATAGAGTGGATTTTACTGAAAAGGATATAGAAAATATGAATACGTCTGGTAGACGATTGCAGATATTAGAGTTAATGGTTTTTTTGAGAAAATGGGGAGACGTGGAAAGATGGAAGGGTAGATGGATGAGGAAGAAAGAAGAAATGGCTGCTAAAGAAATACATTTACATCCAGTAAGAGAAGTAGAGAATGTAGCTCTTAAATGTCCCATGAGAGAAGTTCCAGGAGGAGGTTATGTGCATGTTCCGTGGTCTAGACAGGATATATTGTCTTTTACCAATGAGTTCCCCAGGTTGAGAGAAAAGCCAGTGGAATGGTACAAACAAGTTGAGAGGTTCGTGAAAGTCTCGAAAGTATTGTTAAAAGATTTAGATGGATTATTTGAAATTGTTGTCCCTGCAGATTTATGGACTGAATGTAAGATTACAGTTGATTGGCCAAAAGATGAATATCCTAGGGATTCCAAAACAGGAGCACCTTCTGATCAGGTGATGAAAAAGTACCATCAGGTGATTACTTTCTTGAAAAGCAAAATTTCCCCTAAGGAAACTGATTGGGTAAAAATCGGTAGAACAACCGAAGAGCCGAAAGAATCTGTGCATGGATATTATGAGAGCTTATTACAGGTTTTTAAGCAGTATAGTGGTTTTGAGAATATTGGAGACAAAGATATGGGTCATTTTGTGTATAGGTTTGTGTATGGATTAAGACCTGAGATTAGTCAAATGATACAGCAGCACATGTTGTGTTGGCAGGCCAAACCTATCGATGAGATTTTGAGGTATGCGAAATACTGCAGCGACGACATTGAGTCTCGCCATCGCAAATTGAAAGAAAAAATGATGTGGGCGCAAGTAAAAGTAGCAGAGCAGCAAGAAACTCAGTTGAATTCTCAGTCTATAAACCAAATGGGAGGAGTTAGTCAGAATGCTCAAAGACCCAGTGGAGGTAGAGGTAGAGGACAAATGAGCAGGGAAGAGGCGAAAAGAAATTTCCTGTCATGGGTGCGGAAAGTATGGACACTGGAAGAATGAGTGTAGATCAGTGCAGAGGACTAATGGAGGAAATCAAATTTTAACCCCACAGGTGCAGAGTGAGGTAGGTGTGCAACAGCCACCGCAGCAGCAGGTAGTTACTACCCAATATCAGGTCCCGCAACCACCGTTGCCACACAATGTAAATGCTCAAAGATACAGTGCGGATACAGAGTTCCACGGAGGAGACCAGGTTGGTAAAAATACTAACACGAATGTGATCCCCCAATTTTGGAGGCAATGTGATGGAAGTGATGTTGAGTCGAATCAATGACAGTGCCTGAGGGGGGAGAAAGAGTGCGTGATTAGCGCTACTTTAGAGGTAGATTAGTCAGGTCCATTTGTTGATGGAAAAGTGGAATATCACCTTTCTTGTGGACACTGGTGCTACCCGTTCTACTGTGAGAGCAGCAGAAATTCCAAACCTACCCCTCTCGGGAGAAACTATCCAAGTAGTAGGAGTCTCAAATAAACAGATTAATACTCCAGTTACTAAACCAATTGAAGTCCCTTTAAAGACATGCATCGGTTCGTAGTGTGTGACTCGAGTCCAGTGAATTTGTTAGGAAGAGATTTGTTGTGCAAAATGAATTGCACAATTTACTGCACGCCGGATAGTATTGCATTCCAAACACCTGATGAGGATGTCGCTTTTAAAATGGTGCTAGCAAAGCAAGGAACGGAAGTGAATGAGTTATTTTCGCTTCTTACAGACAAAAGTGTGCCTGAAGAATTGATGAAGGTAGTGAATTCAGAGGTGTGGGATTTTACAGGACAGGAGATTGGGTTGATGAAGAAAGTGGATCCGATTAGAATTACAGTGAAAGATGGTGTTGACTATCCAAATACACCACAGTATAAAATTAAGCCAGAAGTAATAGCAGGAATAACTCCTGTAATTGATCAAATGATTGAACAAGGAATTTTAAAAGAAATAATGAGTAGTCCTTGTAATTCACCTATTATGGGATTGAAAAAGCCAAATGGAACCTATAGAATAGTGCAAGATTTGAGAAAGGTGAACAAAATTGTTGTGCCTTGTTGTCCAGTTGTGCCAAACCCAGCAGTGATTCTCTACCAAATCCCACATGATGCGGAGTGGTATACTGTGATTGATTTGTGTCATGCATTCTTTTCGATTCCCCTGCATCCGGATAGCCAGTATTTATTTGCTTTCCGGTTTGGAGACCGTGTTTTGGCATAGTGCTGAGTTCCTCAAGGCTATACTGAGAGTCCTTCAATTTTTAACCAGATCTTGAAAAAGTGTCTGGAAGATTTGAGAATGTCTGAAGAGTCTGTTCTGGTTCAGTACATTGATGACCTACTGGTGGCATGAAAGACTCGAGAAGCCTGTGTTAAAGACACTGTTGCTTTACTGAACCATTTGGCAGAAGGTGGACATAAAGTGTCCCCTGCAAAATTACAATTCTGTCAGCGAGAAGTCCAATACTTATGTCACAAGATTGAGAAGGGAGTCAGAAAGGTAACATCAGAGCGTATTCGAGTGATTAAGGACATGAAACCGCCAACAACACAAAGAGAAGTGCGAATGTTTTTGGGAGTGGTTGGATATTGCAGACAGTGGATCAGTGGATTTTCACTGATGGCCAAGCCTCTACAGAGGTTGACGAGGAATGATGTGAAGGATCCAGTTAAATTGGATGAAGAGAGCATGGAAGCTTTTGTTAAATTGAAAGACAGTCTGTGTCAGGCGCCGACATTGGGAATGCCTGATTATTCAAAAGATTTTGCATTGTATTGCAGTGAAAGAGATGGGTGTGCACTTGCAGTTTTAACTCAGAGGCATGGAATGGCAAGACGACCTGTGGCATATTTTTCAGCTACTTTAGATTCAGTGGCTGCCGCATTACCTGGATGTTTGAAAGCAGTAGCTGCTACTTGTGTGAGTCTGGAACAGAGTGAAGGGATCATAATGGGTCATCCTGTGAGAGTGTATGTGCCACATTCAGTTGAGATCCTTTTAACAAGAACACGGACTCAGCACCTCACTTATAGTCGGCTGACTAGGTATGAGAGAGTGATTCTGGGTGCAGAAAATGTGACAATAGTGAGATGTACAAATGTGAATCCTCCTACTCTATTGCCAGATGTTTGGGATGAAGAAGTAAAGGATGAAGCTGAACATGATTGTTTGGATGTGACTGAATTTTGTACCAAGCCCCGACCTAATATTAAAGATGTTCCTCTTGAGGAATCTGATTGTGTGATTGTTAGAAATAACTCACACGAAGCGAATGGTGAAGAAACGTGGGTTTATTTAGGTACAATTCCTCCACTTGCCTAGCCTGGCGCTCCTCTGCCCACAGTCACCAACGTTCTAAGGTGCACTCCTGTCACCCTACCTGGGCAGTACCAACTGAGGGAGGGGTTTTAGAACGTACCAACAGGACAGAAGGACAGGGAAGAAAGGGGAGATTATAACACACCTCATTTCCCACAGGTGAAAGAAAGCCATAGGGGAAAAGAGAAGGAAAAAGGAAGAGGGGGAAACAGGGGACAATTGTGGACCCCTGACAGGATTTACATGACTTTGGCAGCGTGCCACATGAAAATAACAATACAGTCATTTTGTTTACCCATCCCACTTACAAGAGACTGATATGACCATATGACATTTTATTTCATGACATAATCCCCATGCCACTTGGGTGGTCTCACATTTCTGTCACTGCGTATGACTTCTGGAATGCTGGTTCTCACCTTGGACCCTTCATCCAACTTGTTACCACTACTCTGCTCTGGATATGGAGCTAATCTGTCCATGCTCCACATTCTACCGTCTGACATGGTAACCACATTTTTCTTGACATCCTTTATTCTAGCAGGACCATAGTATTTATTGTACCTGTTAGCCGCATCGTGAGGTCTTTTGACTAGGACTAGTTGACCTGCTTCCCACTCATGTGACTTGGCTCCCCATCTACGATCATATGCTTGTTTGTATTTATTCTGGTGGCACTCAATTCTTTCCTTGGTTAACGTATCATCCCTTACGATTGAATTGTCTTCAAATAACCAGTTAGGTGTAAGTTTGGATCCTGGTTTACGTCCTCTTAGAAGACAAAAAGGTGAGAACCCTGTAACACTGTTGGGTGTGGTGTGATATGACCAGATAGTGTCTTTGATGGACTGAACAATGGGTTTGCGTGCAACCATCGCCAATTGTAGGGACTCTTTGATCATTCTGTTGCAGCGTTCCACCAACCCATTTGCACGAGGACAATATAATGGGGTGCAAATGTGTTTTATTGCTAAACTGATAAGAAATTCTTTCATTTCCTCGGAAACCAACTGTACCCCATTGTCAGTGATTAGCGTATGAGGAATGCCTTCATTCGCAAAAACGTCGGATAAGAAAAGTATGATCGTTTTGGTGTCCACCTTATTGACAAATTTAAGAGTGATCCACTTGGAAAAATAATCTACTAACACTATAATGAATCTCTCTTGTAGACCTGGAATTTGAAGAGGGCCAATGATGTCCATGCCTAATTTCTCCCATGCCTTAATAGGCACCTGAACAGGTTCCAGAGGTGTTCTCCGTGTGCTTTTGGTTTTATCGCTGAGACCACAAGCATGGCACCCTTTAACCAATTCCTCTATGCTAGTGTCCATACCAGGAAACCAATATCCTGAGCGGAGTTTGCTTTTGGTAAGGCTTCTACCCAGATGACCCTCATGAGCTATTTCACAGATGCGCTCCCTGAGTTCTTCCGGGGAATTACCTTGTCTGCTTTGAACACATTGATCCCTGCAAGAGACAGTTCATCTCTGACGTTCCAAAACGGTTGTAACTCAGCCGGGAGGTCACTACATTTCTTAGGCCAACCCTTAATGATGTTTTCTCTAACCATTCTTAGGGTGACATCACTGGACATGAGAGTGTTCCATTCCTCTTCTAAAATGGCAGGAATGTTTACTTGCAGGACATCAAACTTTTCTGTACTTTCCTCAACATGTTTGTCGAGGGGTAACCGCGAGAGACAGTCAGCAACTTGATTTTTGTTGCCTGGAACGTACTCTATTTTGAAGTTGAAATTTTGTAGAGACACTAGCCATTTACCAATGCGGGGTGTAGCTTTTTCAATGTCCTTAGAGGAAAATAATGACACCAGAGGTTTGTGATCCGTCCTGAGCACAAACGGTATACCCCATAGAAAAAATTTAAAATGATTCGTGGCCCAAAAACAGGATAATGCCTCCTTCTCAATAGTGGAATAGTTAATTTCTGCATCTTTGAGTGTCCTGGAGGCAAAAGCTATGATTTTCTCTTTTCCTCCTTGCATTTGGGAAAGAGTGGCACCAATGCCTCTATTGCTGGCATCTGTGGTGAGGAACGTGTCTTTGGTACTGTCAAAGTTCCCTATGCAGGGTGCCGTAGCAATAGCCTTTTTGAGCTCCATGAATGCACTGTTGTGGGTGGGCAACCATTCAAATTTATTCTCCTTTTTTAATAGGTCTCTGATGGGTTGCACTAGATGTGAGAAATTTTTAATAAACTTGGACATATATTCTGCCAATCCTAAAAGAATATATATCCTGTTTGTTGATGGTTCTTGTTTACGAACGGGAACAGGTGTGTTGAGTTCTGCCTATGCTGTCTGTACTGTAGCAGCAATCCTGGAAGCATCCTGTCTAAAAGGGGTAAAATCTGCACAAGTCGCTGAATTGATAGCTCTAATTCAAGCCTGTAAATTGGGAAAAAGTCAGAAAGTGACTATAATCACTGATAGTCAATATGGCTTTGGCATTGTGCATGATTTTGGAGAACTCTGGATACAGAGGGGATTCCTGACCTCTTCGGGGTCCCCGATCAGGAATAGTCAATTTGTAAAGGAATTGCTGGAAGCATTGCAATTGCCAAAACGAATTGTAGTGGTCAAATGTGCCACACATAAGTCAGGAGATGATTATGTGACTCAAGGCAACAGATTTGTTGACCAAGTAGCACAATATTGTGCAAAGAATGAGACTTCCATAAATCGGGAAAAACAAAAGAACATACGGTTTGTCAACTTATGTTTACTAACACCATTGAAACATGGGATGAAGTGAGACAATTGCAGGAAGAGGCAGGTGATGAAGAGAGACAGGAATGGGAAAAGGTAGGATGAAGGAGACGAGAAGATGATGATGTATGGGTATGTATTGATGGGAGACCAGTCATGCCAGATAGTTTACTTTCTCATATGGCAAGGATGTACCATGGAATGACACATATAGGCCGAGATGCCATGGTCAGGTCATTCAAACAAACGTGGTTTAATACCAAGTTCAGGACTATTGCAGAGAGTCTTTGTCAGAGATGCTTGACGTGCCAACAGCAAAACCCAGGAAGAAAGACAATAGTTAGTCTGGGAGCAATAGGGAGGGCAGGAGGTCCTTTTACTAGACTACAACTCGATTTTATTGAGTTGCCTCCATGTAACAAGCTCAAATATGTGTTAGTAATTGTGTGTCTGTTTTCCCGTTGGGTAGAAGCTTATCCCACAAGGAGGAATGATAGCTTGACGGTGGCAAACCTTTTGTTGAGGGAATACATTCCTAGATATGGTTTCCCAGTCACTATGGAAACAGATAGAGGAACACACTTTACTAGTGAAACAATCAAATTGATTTCTGAGGCATTGAGCATTCAACCAAAACTTAATTGTGCTTATCGTCCAGAGGCTTCTGGAATAGTAGAGCAGATAAATGGCACAATCAAGAACAGGTTAGGGAAAGTGTGTAAATCCACAGCACTGAATTGGCCTGACGCTTTACCCCTAGTTTTGATGAGTCTCTGAAGCATTCCTGACAAAAAGACAGGATTGAGTCCACATGAGATCTTGATGGGAAGAGCAATGAGACAAGCATTTACACCTGCCAACAAATTGATAAATATATCTGATGATCTCATCCTTGACTATTGCAAAGGATTGGCTGATATAGTACGTTCTGTGTTTCATCAGGTTGGAGCAGACGCGACCACAACACAGCAGACTCAAGCGCATGACCTGAGCCCTGGTGAGTGGGTTCACATGAAAAGGCATAGAAGAAAAACTTGCCTAGAGCCCCGCTGGGAAGGACCATATCGGGTCATATTGGTGACGACTACAGCAGTAAAGTGTGCTGGCTTACCAAATTGGATCCATGCCAGCCACACTCGGCGAGTCCCAAATCCACTTGAACCACGAGTAGAGCGGCATCTGGAGATCTCAAGTCCGAGCTCTGAATCAGAGGCTGAAGTACAAGAAATTGGTGAGGCTAGAGCAATAGACTCTGAAACTGGTGAACATAAACCAAAGGACTCTGAAGAGCAACTTGATGAGGAATTGCTTAGCACAAGTCAAGTAAAGTGGGTACCAGCTACTGGGACTGAAGAAACTGCTGTTGAACAAGAAGAAAGACAAGTCATCGATGGAGAGGGAAAGGATAGAAAAGAAATAGGTGAAAGAAATACAGAAGAAGAAAAAGAAGAAGAAAGCAAACTCAAAGTAGGTGCAAAGAAATGAAGGTACGAATTGAACAAAGAAGAAGTACAACCAAAAAGGGCAAAGAAAGACGACCATTGGCCAAGCGGAGTTAAAAGACTGAAATACAGGGTGGTGAAAGGAAGACCCGAGAGCAGGCCAGAACAGATAAATGAAGTTCCAGGTGAAATAGAACAAGGAGAGTCGGATGACGAATCAGTGCTGCGACCAAAGAGAGTGAGAAAACCAAACAAAAAGTTCAAGTCACCTGACTGGATTTACATAGTGTTGGAGGAGATTGAAGAAGAAGATTTAAACAAAGAGAGAAACAGCACTGACAACGAGCAAGAAGAAAAGAGTGATTTAAATCCGCCTTAAGAGACTGTAAACAAATTAAGGTGTCACTTTAACAACTGAAGAAAATTTTTCTGAAGACGTCCTGGAAATTTGGATTAGTTAAAATAAAAGAAGGGGTAAAGAAGAAAGCTTTTGAAGTGTGGGATCACACTACATTTTATTTTTAATTTTTTCCGTAGAATATATTTGAGATAGATTTAGAAAATACATTTAGAACTCTGTAAGGATTAATATTACTATGGCAGATACACAAGTAACAAGAGCTAGATGTAGTTTTATGCGTAGGTGTTATAAAGCTTGTTTGTGTCTATTTTGTATATTGATAGTATTCTGGATAACATTAACAATTATAATACCTTTACATCTGATTAAAGAAGATACACCTCGTCCTAACAATTTGACAGGTTCAAGGGTAGACACTGACATTAAGCAAATTCCTATTTCTCGCTTAAACCAAACAGATGCTAGTAGTTTGCATCATGATAGATCAGTTACTAATTTGTCCCTGAATGTTTTCACTAAATTACTCTACCAATATGTGGAAACAATGGATGTGAGTGACTGTTATGTGTGTATACAGTTACCATTGTCTGTTTCAGAAGGTGTGACCTACCATCACCTTCCTTTGACTTATGGTGTGACCTGTAGTGTCTTATCAAGTTTATTGTATAGAACAAGTAAACTAGATTACTATTATTCTAATGTAGATACAATCTTTTCTAAAGTCCTTGTAATACCTGAGTTGAATAAGATAGCACATGCAAATGTCATGGGAGATTTTTTCCTGACAACCAAGCCTTTAGATATAGAATACGCTAATAAAAATAATCTAACATGTAAATTGAAAAAGGAAGAGAAAATCTTTTTGGAGATGGTGGAAGAAAGAAGGGCTAAGTTTCAGAGAAAAGCTGTTGAAGAGAAATTGAAAACACCACCTTGGGTTTTCAGAGAAGGCAACTATGACAAAGACGAGACTTATGCTGCAATGGCCCTGGATTGGTTGCAGAAGGGAAAATTATGCTTACGTAGGGAAAAGACTAACTACAACAATTGTTTCATCGGTTCCAGTGAATGTGAAGATACCTATAAAATTATTGGGGGTTGGGGATTAAAGGGAGGAACTGACCCTATCTTGCCAGGCATATATTATGTCTGTGGGAGGAAAGCCTATTATCGGCTGCCAGATCACTGGTATGGAACTTGTTATCTTGGGATTGTCTTTCCAAAAGTCTACCATGTAGACAAAAGTACAAATGGAATCGATGAAGTAAAGCAAGGACTAAAACGTGTAAAAAGAGAAAGTTTTTCAGAAATTGTAGGCAATATATTTGGAGCATTGATACCTGGAGTTGGGGTTACACTGAATGCATACAAAATTAGACAATTGTCCACAGTGGTTGATGGTTTATCAACAGATACTGCTGGAGGATTCCTGATGATTGACACTGAAATGATTGCCATGAGATCTATGGTTATGCAAAATCGACTTGCCCT
This sequence comes from Calotriton arnoldi, assembly GCA_963921515.1. NCBI lineage: Eukaryota > Metazoa > Chordata > Amphibia > Caudata > Salamandridae > Calotriton > Calotriton arnoldi. The sequence goes on from CAWUFW010001659.1 coordinate 1,951,830, forward strand.
TGATATATTATTGGCAAAAGAGGGTGGAGTCTGTGGAATGCTGAAAGTTCAACATTGTTGCACTTACATTCCAGATAAAAGTAAGAATTTGGAAGGATATATTCAGAATATCACTGATTTGCATAAGAAAATAGCCCAACTAGAGGTTGATGGTGTCTGGGAGAGACTAAGTAAGAGTTTCTCTACTATAAGCATTTGGTTTTCTTCTATAGGTAGTTCCTTAGTAGGAAAAATAGTAGTACCAATAGTTTCTGTAGCTGTCATGATATTCATAATACGAATGACTTATGTTTGTATGAAGAAAAGACGCAAAGAAAAGAAAGAAAGGAAATTAAGTAAGGAACGTAAAGAAAGAAAAAGAGAAATAGATGAGATAGAATTGGAAAATTATAAAGAAAAATTGTATGTAAAATGTAAGGAGCAAGGGCCAGAAGACAAAATAACAGCATATAACTTGGTAAACCGTGTGTGTAGGGATTTTTATGAGGGTAAACCATCAAAGGGGGGATTGATGGAGTGAGGTTTGTAAAAATACATCCTCATGAAATTAAGTAACCCTATAATAATGTATTGACTGCATGAACTAACCAACCCTGAATGCATACATTCACACAGGGGGCAAACGCATTTTACATAATATACTAAACCATGTTGGCATGAGTACGTATTAACTGTTTGCGCTTTGAAAAATCGTATTAGTGCATGTTTATGCTATGTTGTACATTGCACATTTTGCATGTTGTGCACAATAATGAAAGAGTTGCTTTAAATTAATAGCTTTCGCTAGGAATTAATTAACACAGGGTATTAGTATGGTGGGAGGTAACCATAATGGGTTTTATTTCATGAATTAATATTCTTTTGTGTTTATTTTACTTTAGTACGAGATTGGGCCTGCATGAAAATGGCCTCTTGTCTGAACCCGCATGTGGTTGTCTTGGTCGGTATGGAGAACGCATGTGCCAAGATGGGTTGCCTGCTTGCAGACTGCAGAGTGTACCAGCTGATGTAATCCGTGTGAAGGCCATGTTGACCTGTGTCCTATTGTTTATGTGCCAAGACGCGACAGCGACTGTGGGAACAGCCATCACTACGTGCAATTTGAATGTGAAGCGGATATCATAATGTACAATTGTTGCAAAATGTATAACTATGAATGTTAGTGGTATACGAATGTATTGGTCTTAAATCCTTCCTTTGTTAAAACCGGTATAGGACGGATTTGTGAGGAGAACTGGATGAGGCGACCCTAGTATGATTTATGACAACCAATCACAGACCGAGTTTCTACTGATACTGCAACATTGTAAGATAGTAAGTTAGTGATGAGGGTATAATTGATATCCCAATTGGGGTGTGGCGAGGCAGTGCAGTCCGGGATAGCAGTGCAGTCCGGTGTGGCAGATCAGAGAGAAGAGACGATCAGAACGCACAGAATATCGAGAGAGAAGTGCACCAAGACAGAGAGAGCAGACCAGCACTAAGCCAGAGAACACTTTAGGTACGAGAACGTTGCGGGAGTGCTTAGGAGGAGACTGCGTCCGAGGAGAACTAGATCAAGGTAGATTGATTGGGAGATTAATTTTGGTTGTTAGTCTAGGGCAATCTTAGCTATATCTGTCCTGTTAACTTTGTCCTCTGAGCCTATCTCTGGGGACCTCTTGCCACAACCTCGGCCAAGGAAGTGGTTTTCCTGATTCTTTGGTGGGTATCACCCTCCTTAATTGCTTTATTTTTGCAATATATTTCTGCAAGTATTTATGCTGTACCTTCTCTTCCCCCATTCCTATGCACGCTTTGATGTCGATGCAAATGATTCATTTTGATTACATTGCTTGATAATTTGTTCTCTTATATGTAATCTTGTGTGTGCACTGACAATCTGAAATATGAGCATTTAATAAGATAAAATCATTAACTGAAGAAATGACTCTGTGGTTATTTAGTTAAAATATTAAACTGTTTAGTTAATCATAGTCACCATCAACTCTTCAACTAATGGTCCATCGACCAAAGGAAGAAGACAGTTGAGATTACGAATAGTTAGAATTATATATAAATGTTATAAATGTGAAGTGCAGTATTGTACTTAATAAAACTGACAAATTAAACCCCCAAATCCAGCGCCTGTCTTCAGGGATCATTTATGGGTAATGTGTGATGGGCCCCATTGTTTGGTAAGCAATTTATGTGTGATGAGATTTCCTTTGGTCCCTGGTTCATGAATTAGGGATTGCGCTGGATCAGCTGTTTACCAGTTGAGCGCAGTCCGGCGCGTCACGAGAAGCAAGCTGGCTCTGTCTTTTTGCAGGTCTAGTGCGTGCGTGTCACATCTTTTTAACAACCTCCACAATTAGAAGTAGCTGGCAGCAGCCCTGGCAGCCTTGGCACACACAGAGGCGGTGCCCTCTTGCCCACTACTGATGGTTCCACAGGGGGCATGCGTGGGCGAGGCAGCGTGGGTGAAGCTGGTTGTGACAGTGGGCCTGCTCTCCATAACCTCTATTTTATGACCATTAAACACTGTTTAGAAGTAATAAAAATAGACATTGTACAAGAAAAACACTTCACATGATCTGCACGACTATTAAAAGTGATTGAGGAAAATGCATGAACAGAGGAATCTTAAACACTGGTGGATTCCCCCAGTTATCATTCCATGGCATCGTTTTTCATCTCATTTTTGCCTTGTAGAAATAACCCAACCATATGTAGATTATTTCTGACGGCATCTTCAAGCGGCTGTCGATGAATTGCCATGCGCCATTCCCTCCACGCAGTAACGCAACCAATCCCAGATAAAATTCAGGGTTTTTTGCGCCTTATAATTGAGGTGACGCCTGATGCGCAGCACAGGGAGCTATGAGGTCGACGTCGAATTAGTTATTTTTTAATGTGGGCATCAACAAGCATGTTCATGATTTATTATGAACACATGCTTGTTGCAGACATCAATGGTATGGAACCGGAGCAATCATCCTTCACCAGTAAAAGCAGGGCCGAGAGCTGTGGAGCAGCACAGACCAGCACACCATAACAAGAGGACAGAAACAGGCATTCAGGGCTGGACTGGGAACCCAAAGCAGCCCTGGTAATTATGTAGGACCATCCGCCCATCCCCCCTTGCCCTACCCCCCCCCTCCGGGAAGGGGGGGCAGTTGGGGGTGCAAGTGTGAAGCACTACTGCTTTTATTACTGGGGGACGATATTGCAACCACGCTGCAAAAAGGCCCCCAGTAACAAAAAATCTGCCCCCACTTCTGCAAAACTGGCCCCCACCCTTCCAGCCTCCTGGGAAAACACCCAATGCCCTCTATGCCCAGCCCAGCCCTGCAGGCATTCAACCCAAGTTGGGGAGTTCCACCTAACATAGCCTCACATTGTCCTCGAAGTAGAGATGGAATACAATAACTATTGCTCTCCAACCAACACTCCAGTTACTTGCTGTCGCTCTGCAACGGAAGACCTGCAACATGCCTTATGACCCTTAACACTCCTCAGCCCCCTGGCCACACTTCCCAGACAAAACAGAGTAAACGGTGTCTACTCTACCTTACTAACCGCTGAAAGCAAACAGAGCTGCCACAAATTGATGGCCAATAGAGGACTCTAACATAGCACCCCCTGCAGGTCCCAAATAGTCACATATTCTGAGCACTGACATAATGACAAACAAGCATTTGCAATGCAATAGGTCTCGTATTCACACGAGTTTGAGCTATTGTCATTGTAAATGACTGCCTTTATTTATGTTTTGGGTTTTAAAACATAAATAAAAGGCACTGCCATTTACAATACTAATAGCTTGCAAATGCAAGACCTATTGCATTGCAACAAAGGGCCTTCTCGACCGCTTGTTAGATTGTAAATATCAGAGGACGAGACAGGCCTGCAACGTCTTCAAAGTAGTGCAGTGAAGAAGATGTGTAAGTGTTGTAAATTACACAGACACAAAGTGTGAAGTGAGAGTTACATATGATCAGAGCTATAAACACTAACAAAGCGCTCTAACACCTTTCGCTCTGTGATTACACTGTCACGGCTCAGGAGGAAGAGCGGGAGGGGGGGCTATTTCCTGCCCTCTCCGTGATTTGAGTGTGCAGTGTGGCATTGCGTATGTCATTGCTATCTTTGGCCTAATAAAAAACACTCCAGCTGTAGTAGGGCCCTGGCTTCACCTCCTGGTGCAGGGCGGGCTGTGCTTTATGGCAGGCATGGAGGGTGGGATGGTCTCGGCTGCAGCTCTGGCCTCGTATACTGCCCCTGCTATTACTAGTGAGCGAGAGGCGCTGAGGTGGTGGTGTTGGTGGTGGTGGTATTGGTGGTGGTATTGGTGGTGGTGGTATTGGTGGTGGTGGTATTGGTGGTGCTGGTATTGGTGGTACTGGTGGTGGTGGTGGTATTGGTGGCGGTATTAGTATTGGTGGTGGTGGTATTGGTGGTGGTGGTACTGGTATTGGTGGTGGTATTGGTATTATTGGTATTGATGGTGGTATTGGTGGTTGTGGTATTGGTAGTGGTGGTATTGGTGGTGGTGTGTGGTGGTATTGGTGGTGGTGGTGGTATTGATATGGGTGGTGGTATTGGTGGTGGTATTGGTACTGGTGGTGGTATTGGTGGTGGTGCTATTGTTATTGGTGGTATTGGTGGTGGTGGTATTGGTGGTATTGGTGGTGGTATTGAAGGTGGTGGTATTGGTGGTGGTCGTATTGGTGGTGGTAATGGTGGTGGTGGTATTGGTGGTAGTGGTGATATTGGTGGTGGTATTGGTGGTGGTGGTATTAGTGGTGGTATTGGTGGCGGTATTGGTGGTGGTATTGGTGGTGGTATTGCTATTGGTGGTATTGGTGGTGGTGGTACTGGTATTGGTGGTGGTGGTATTGGTGGTATTGGTGGTGGTGTTGGGAGTATTGGTGGTATTGGTGGTGGTATTATTGATGGTATTGGTGGTGGTGGTCGTATTGGTGGTGGTGGTATTGGTGGTGGGGGTAGTGGTGGTGGTATTGGTGGTGGTGGTATTGGTGGTGGTATTGGTGGTGGTAGTATTGGTATTGGTGGTGGTATTGATGGTGGTATTGGTATTGGTGGTAGTGGTATTGGTGGTGGTATTGGTGGTGGTGTTGGTATTGGTGGTAGTGGTGGTGGTGTTATTGGTGGTGGTGATATTGGTGGTGGTGGTATTGTTGGTGGTAGTATTGGTGGTGGCATTGGTGGTATTGGTGGTGGTGGAATTGGTATTGATGGTGTTTGTATTGGTGGTGGTATTTGTGGTGGTGGTATAAGGGGTATTGGTGGTGTTGGTATTGGTGGTGGTGATATTGGTGGTGGTGGTATTGGTGGTGGTAGTATTGGTGGTGGCATTGGTGGTATTGGTGGTGGTGGAATTGGTATTGATGGTGTTTGTATTGGTGGTGGTATTTGTGGTGGTGGTATAAGGGGTATTGGTGGTGGTGGTATTGGTGGTGCTGGTATTGGTATTGGTGGTATTGGTATTGGTGGTGGTATTGGTATTGGTGGTGGTGGTATGGGTGGTGGTGGTATTGGTGGTGGTAGTGGTGGTGGTGGTATTGGTGGTCATGGTATTGGTGGTGGAGGTATTGGTAGTGGTGGTGGTGGTGGTATTGGTGGGGGTATTGGTGGAGGTGGTGGTATTGTTGGTGGTATTGGTGGTATTGGTGGTATTGGTGGTGGTGGTGGTAGTAGTGGTGATATTGGTGGGGGTATTTTTATTGGCGGTATTGGTGGTGGTGGTATTGGTGGCGGTGGTATTGGTATTGGTGGTGGTGGTATTGGAGTGGTGGTGGTATTGGTGGTGGTGGTATTGTTGGTGGTGGCTGTATTGGTGGTGGTGGTATTGGTGGTGGTATTGATATTGGTGGTGGTATTGGTGGTGGTGGTGGTATTGGTACTGGTGGTGGTATTGGTGGTGGTGCTATTGTTATTGGTGGTGGTATTGGTGGTGGTATTGATGGTGGTGGTATTGGTGGTCGTATTGGTGGTGGTAATGGTGGCGGTGGTATTGGTGGTGGTAGTATTGGTGGTGGTGGTGATATTGGTGGTGGTGGTATTGGTGGTGGTATTCATGGTGGTACTGGTATTGATGGTGGTATTGGAATTGGTGGTGGTGGTATTGGTGGCAGTGGTGGTATTGGTGGTGGTGATGGTGATGGTATTGGTGGTGGTGGCATTGGTGGTGGTATTGCTGTTGGTGGTATTGGTGGTGGTGGTACTGGTATTGGTGGTGGTGGTACTGGTATTGGTGGTGGTGGTACTGTCGGTGGTGTTGGTAGTATTGGTGGTGGTATTGGGGGTGGTATTATTGATGGTATTGGTGGTGGTGGTCGTATTGGTGGTGGTATTGGTGATGGGGGTAGTGGTGATGGTATTGGTGGTGGTGGTATCGGTCTTGGTGGTGGTATTGGTGGTGATAGTATTGGTATTGGTGGTGGTATTGGTGGTGGTATTGGTGGTCGTGGTATTGGTGGTGGTGTTGGTATTGGTGGTGGTAGTGGTGGTGGTGGTATTGGTGGTACTGGTGGTGTTGGTAGTGGTGGTATTGGTGGTGTTGGTATTGGTGGTGGTATTGGTTGTGGTGTTATTGATGGTGGTGATATTGGTGGTGGTGGTGGTATTGGTGGTGGTAGTATTGGTCGTGGTGGTATTGGTATTGATGGTGTTTGTATTGGCGGTGGTATTTGTGGTGGTATTTGTGGTGGTGGTGGTATAAGGGGTATTGGTGGTGGTAGTGGTGGTGCTGGTATTGGTATTGGCGGTGGTATTGGTATTGGTGGTGGTGGTGGTATTGGTGGTGTTGGTATTGGTGGTGGTGGTGGTATTCGTGGTGGAGGTATTGGTGGTGATATTGGTGGTGGTGTTGGCGGTATTGGTGGTCATGGTATTGGTGGTGGAGGTATTGGTGGTGGTATTGGTGGTGGTATTGGTGGAGGTGGTGGTATTATTGGTGGTATTGGTGGTGGTATTGGTGCTGGTATTGGTGGTGGTATTGGTGGTGGTGGTATTGGTGGTGGTAGTAGTGGTGATATTGGTGGGGGTATTTTTATTGGCGGTATTGGTGGTGGTATTGGTGGCGGTGGTATTGGTTTTGGTGGTGGTGGTATTGGATTGGTGGTGGTGGGATTGGTGGTGGTGGTATTGGTGGTGGGATTGGTGATGGTGGTTGTATTGGTGGTGGTGTTGGAATTGGTGGTGGTGGTGGAATTGGTGGTGCTATTGGTGGTGGTATTGGTGGTGGTGGAGGTGGTGATATTGGTGGTGGTGGTATTGGTGGTGGTGGTGATATTGGTGGTGGTGGTAGTATTGGTGGTGGTGGTATTGGTGGTGATATTGGTAGTGGTGGTATTAGTGGTGGTGGTATTAGTGGTGGTATTGGTGGTATTGGTGGTGGTATTGGTGATGGTATTGGTATTGGTGGTAGTGGTGGTATTGGTGGTGGTGGTAGTATTGGTGGTATTTGTATTGGTGGTATTGTTATTGGTGGTGGTGGTATTGGTGGTGGTATTGGTGGTGGTGGTATTTGTGAGGGTGGTGGTATTGGTGGTTCTATTGGTGGTGGTGGGGGTGGTGGTATTGGTGGTGGTGGTGGTGGTATTGGTTGTGGTTGTGGTATTGGTGGTGGTGGTATTGGTGGAGGTGGTATTGGTGGTGGTGGTATTGGTGGTGCTGGAATTGGTGGTGGTATTGGTGGTGATGATATTGGTGGTGGGGGTGGTATTGGTGGTGGTGGTTTTGGTAGTGGTGGTATTGGTGGATTTGGTGGTGGTGGTATTGGCGATAGTATTGGTATTGGTGGTGGTGGTGTTGGATTGGTGGTATTGGCGTTGGTAGTGGTATTGGTGGTGGTAATGGTGGTGGTGGTATTGGTAGTGTGGTATTGGTGGTGGTACTGGTGTTGGCGATGGTGGTGGTATTGGTGGTGGTGGTATTGGTATTGGTGGTGGTGGTATTGGGGGTGGTCGTGGCATTGGTGATATTGGTGGTGGTGGTGGTATTGGTGGTGGTGGTGGTATTGGATTGGTGGTGGTGGTGGTATTGGTGGTGGTGGTGTTGGTGGGGGTGGGGGTATTGTTGGTGGTATTGGTGGTGGTATTGGTGGTGGTGGTATTGGTGGTGCTATTGGTGGTGGTGGTATTGGTATTGGCCATGGTATTCGTATTGGATTGGTGGTGGTGGTATTGGTGGTGGCATTGGTGGTGGTGGTATTGGTGGTGGTATTGGTGGTGGTGGTATTGAGGGTGGTGGTATTGGTGGTTGTATTGGTGGTGGTGGTATTGGTGGTGATATTGGTGGTGGTGGTGGTGGTATTAGTGGTGGTGCTATTGGTATTGGTGGAGATGGTATTGGTGGTGGTGGTATTGGTGGTGGTATTGGTGGTGGTGGTATTGGTGGTGATGATACTGGTGGTGGTATTGGTGGTTGTGGTGTTGGTGGTGGTAGTGGTGGTATTGGTGGATTTGGTGGTGGTGGTGGTATCGGTTAGTGGTATTGGTGGTGGAGGATGTGGTGGTATTGGTGGTGGTGGTATTGGTGGTGGTATTGGTGGTATTGGTGGTGGTGGTATTGGCGGTGGTATTGGTGGTGGTATTGGTATTGGTGGTGGTATTGGATTGGTGGTGGTGGTTTTGGTGGTGGTAGTATTGGTGGTGGTATTGGTGGTGGTGGTATTGGTGGTGGTGGTATTGGTATTGGTGGTGGTATTGGTGGTGGTATTGGTATTGGTGGTGGTAGTATCGGTGGTGGTAATGTGGTGATGGTATTGGTGGTATTGGTATTGGCGCTGGTATTGGTATTGGTGGTGTTGGATTGGTATTGGTGGTGGTGGTGGTATTGGTGGTAGTGGTATTGGTGGTGGAGGTATTGGTGGTGGTGGTGGTATTGGTGGTATTGGTGGTGGTATTGGTGGTGGTATTGGTGGTGGTGGTATTGGTATTGGCAGTGGTATTGATGGTGGTGGTATTGGATTATTGGTGGTGGTATTGGTGGTGATGGTATTGGTGGTGGTGGTATTGGTGGTGGTGGTATTGGTGGTGGTATTGGTGGTGGTGGTATTGGTGGTATTGGTGGTGGTGATATTGGATTGGTGGTGGTGGTATTGGTTGTGGTGGTGGTATTGGTGGTGGTATTGGTGGTGGGATTGGTGGTGGTGGTATTGGTGGTGGTGGTATTGGTGGTTGTATTGGTGGTGGTGGTATTGGTGGTGGTGGTATTGGTGGTGGTGGTGGTATTGGTGGTGGTATTGGTGGTGGTTGTTTTATTAGTGGTGGTGGTATTGGTAGAGGTGGTATTGGTGGTATTGGTGGTGGCGGCATTGGTGGTGGTATTGGTGGTGGTGGTGGTATTGGTGGTGGTGATATTGGTGGTGATGGTGGTGGTATTGGTGGTTGTGGTGTTGATGGTCGTATTGGTGGATTTGGTGGTGGTGGTACTGGCTAGTGGTATTGGATGTGGTGGTATTGGTGGCGGTATTGGCGCTATTGGTGGTGGTATTGATGGTGGTGGTATTGGTGGTGGTGGTATTGGCGGTGGTATTGGTATTGGTGGTGGTGGTATTGGATTGGTGGTATTGGTGGTGGTGGTATTGGATTGGTGGTATTGGTGGTGGTGGTATTGGTGGTGGTATTGGTGGTGGTGGTATTGGTGGTGGTATTGGTGGTGGTGCCGGCTTTGGTGGTGATATTGGTGGTGGTGGTATTGGTGGTATTGGTGGTGGTAATGGTGGTGATGGTATTGATGGTGGTGGTATTGGTATTGGTGGTATTGCTATTGGCGGTGGTATTGGTGGTGGTAGTGGTATTGGATTGGTGGTGGTGGTATTGGTAGTGGTATTGGTGGTGGTGGTGGTGGTATTGGTGGTGGAGGTATTGGTGGTGGTGGTGGTATTGGTGGTGGTATTGGTGGTGATAGAGGTGGTGGTGGCGGTATTGGTGGTGGTGGTGGTATTGGTGGTGGTGGTATTGGTGATGGTATTGGCAGTGGTATTGGTATTGGTGGTGGTGGTATTGGTGGTGGTATTGGTGGTGGTGGTATTGGTGGTGGTGGTATTAGTGGTATTGGTGGTGGTATTGGTGGTGGTGGTATTGGTGGTATTGGTGGCGGTGGTATTGAATTGTTGGTATTGGTTTGGTGGTGGTGGTAATGGTGGTGCTGGTATTGGTGGTGGTGGTATTGGTGATGGTATTGGCAGTGGTATTGGTATTGGTGGTGGTGGTATTGGTGGTGGTATTGGTGGTGGTGGTATTGGTGGTGGTGGTATTAGTGGTATTGGTGGTGGTATTGGTGGTGGTGGTATTGGTGGTATTGGTGGTGGTGGTATTGAATTGTTGGTATTGGTTTGGTGGTGGTGGTAATGGTGGTGCTGGTATTGGTGGTGGGTGTATTGGTGGTGGTGGTATTGGTGGTGGTATTGGTGGTGGTGGTATTGGTGGTGGTGGTATTGGTGATGGTAGTGGTGGTGGTGGTGGTATTGGTGGTGGTATTGGTGGTGGTGGTATTGGTGGAGGTGGTATTGGTATTGGTGGTGGTATTGGTGGTGGTGGCATTGGTGGTGGTATTGGTGGTGGTATTGGTGGTGGGATTGGTGGTATTGGTGGTGGTATTGGTGGTGGTGGTATTGATGGTGGTGGTATTGGTGGTGGTGGTATTGGTATTGGTGGAGGTGGTATTGGTGGTGGTATTGGTGGTGGTGGCATTGGTGGTGGTATTGGTGGTGGTGGTATTGATGGTGGTGGTATTGGTATTGGTGGTGGTAATGGTATTGGTGGTGGTATTGGATTGGTGGTGGTGGCATTGGTGGGGGTGGTAATGATAGTGGTGGTATTGGTGGTGGTGGTATTGGTGGGTGTATTGGTGGTGGTGGTATTGGTGGATTTGGTGGTGGTATTGGTGGTGGTGGTATTGGTGGTGGTATTGTTGGTGGTGGCATTGGTGGTGGTGGTGGCATTGGTGGTGGTGGTGGTATTGGTGGTATTGGTGGTGGTATTGGTGGTATTGGTGGTGGTGGTATTGGTATTGGTGGTGGTGGTATTGGATTGGTGGTGGTGGTGATGGTATTGGTTGTGGTGGTATTGGTGGTGATGGTATTGGTGGTGGTATTGGTGGTGGTATTGGTGGTGGTGGAATTGTTGGTGGTGGTGGTATTGGTGGTGATGGAGGTGGTGTTGGTGGTATTGGTGGTGGTATTGGTGGTGGTGATGGTGGTATTGGTGGTGGTGTTAATAAAACAGGCTTTTGAAAACAACCCTGTCACCTGGCTTTAGTGCAGATGACATGTAACACAGATGTGCTGTTGTCAGCTTCAGCCCATTAGCACACGATTATGTGCTACATGGAATTCACATGACTTAATTCGCTAATCATTTCTAAATCCATTTTACTTGGGGGGTTGAAACCGACATGAGATAATGCCGGGTTAAAGTGGTTGAAACCGGGCGCCGGTGTTATGGGGCGGCCGTGCTTCTTAAAAAAACACAAGCTGTTACAGCTGAAGCAGCGCATGTCCGGCCTGCAGTAAGAGAAACTCAATAAAGCAAACAGTGCCTACAGACTAAATAACAGGTCCCGTGTAACAACCGAAGTAAAGGGGCCAGTAGCCATGGGAGGTTACAAATGAAGACAAGGCCGTACTAAGGAGGGACTAACAAGCCTATTAACGAATCCAAAGGCAGCATTTACGAAAGACAATGACACAAGCCAATGAAAAATACAGGCGGAGAGTGGGCCCTGGCTTCTCTCCCATACTCTACTACAGCAGTCTCGCAGAGCGAGCAGCGCATGCGAGCTGCTGCTAGGCTCGATCTAAAAAGGATGACAATGATGGAGCCCATCTTGGCAAATCTCTTCATGTCACATCTTATAATTTGTGCGTGCATGCATGCTGTCAATGAGTGGGTATATGAGTGTGCGTGTGTGTGTACCCAACCCACCCCTGCTGCACATTATGGGCTGCCACTGGTGCACTGTGTTCAGTGTAGGTTCCATTTCTTGAACATAAAGCATACAAATCACATAATATCTCTACCAGACACTCCACAATACATCTTTGCAGGGCACATTTGAATGAATGGGTCATTTTCTTTGTGCTCTGCTACCAGGCACCCTTCTGGATCCAGGGCAATCAAACAAGCAAAGATCCCCTACCTATATATTTAATAATATGCTAAACGTCATATGATAAAAACATGTGAACAGTGCTGAAAGGAAGAAAAAACAAAATTATAACAAAATAGATTTATTTTTTCAATGCAAATACAAAAAACTCAGATGTAGTACAAGAAAAATAATTATTAAATAAATACATGTACGTGATCCCACCACTCATATAAACAACTCACAACTACAGACCTACTAACATACTTCTTTCATGCAAACAAACGACCTGCATACCATGACTAAAACGATACAAAGAGACAATGAATAATAATATATTCGATAGATATCATGAATCTAATAAAGCAACATTCAACTGATCATAGAAGTATCACAAACGCCGACGCGCGTTTCGGTGTACAAGCCAAATGTGGCTAAACACCTTCATCAGGGCGTGGATACCACGACAAGGGGGTGGTGGGGAAATTTCGGTGAATTGAACAGCAGACCAATAGGCTGTGCCAGAAAGTGCCGTACACAGAAACTCGATGGCGTAATTTTAGTACGATGTTCCACAGGAAAGGCCTGAGCTGAGGTGTTGATAAAATTCAAATAACAAGCAGAGTTTCTTAAATCCGATATTCAGTAGGAGATGTAAAGACGCTGGGGGCAGGAAAAGACTCGTCTGGCCCAAGGAGTTAGTTTTAATAAAGCACTCAAAAGTTGCTCGAGAATCGAGTATTCACCAGTCCGGCAAAAAACGTGTCACGAAACTCATACAAACACCCGCTGGGCGTCCCTCGCTCAGGATAACAGAGGGGACTCGGATAAGGCTGGTCATGGCGGCGACATGATGGTCGTTGCTTCGTAGCTGATGAAAGAGGTGATCTCCTGCCATAACCAGGATAAGAAATCAGACAGACCGTATAAAAGATAAACTACCTATGCAATAAAGTTACCTGCGGAGCTAGTGGGTGCTGCCAGCAGAACCAATATTTCACAATTGCGTCTCTCACACATTTTCATCCATCACACCGCTAAGCGCTGCATTTAATAACATGATAACCGTACCTCGGTGGCCATCATGCACAACATGGAAACACTTCCCAAATAGGCCCAAATCAAACGTCCCACCACACACCCACATGGTGTAGCATGCCACCAACATGGACGCTGCACCCCACATGTAAGAATAGTAAGTGCTATACAAATAATATACCATAATAAGTAAACAGATTACAGCTTTCTCTCTCTGTTCTTCCTATGACAATCCTACCCTCATCCCTAAAAGTCCACGAAATAGCTATTTACAGTGTGACCCTCTCCCTAACCCCGACACAGCCCCAGAAACATTTCATCCTTCCTAACTCTAAGAGCCCCTAAAAAACACCCATGAGAGTTCTTCCTAAAATCCCTAAGGTCACCAACTCCAGCATTTTCCGAAAGCTGGTTGGTTTGTCACTTCTAATCACAGTACTGACATGCCTGTCCTACGTGTGCTTTGCTTTTATTTTGTCCTGTGAAGTGGTCTGTATTGGGCTTGTCAGTATCTCTTGTTTATGCCTATGGGTTTCTATACTCCTGCTTTGGAATGTATGATGTTGGGAGTATCTCTGATGCATGCCCTGACTGAGGCCTGCCAAAATGTTTGTTACACGATCAAAATCTCACCTAATTTCCATTGCTGGGTTTCATTGTATTGCATAGTTCTTATAATTGTTTCCTTCTCGAGTCCACTGCTTTTTGTGTATTTTTACCTTAGGGAAACTAGTTCAAGTAGAAAATGTCTCGCAGAGAATTTGAAACTAACATGTGCTGTGGCCAGAACACACTTTAAGCTCGAACCATTCTTTTGACAGTACCATAATGACCTTGGTAGTGAGGTATGTCTATGCATAAAAATTTCGAAACTTTCACTGAAAAGAATGAGAAATATGTTTCAAATAATATGCATACATTTTACAAATCTTACGTGAGGGGGAAAAACCCCTATAATTTTGCTCAGCCCTAGTTTTGACAAAGTAGTCCTGCAATGGTGAGCTAGACCAGAGGGCTGAGAAGGGACATCAGCCACTAATGCAAGGTGGGTTCTCAGACATTATATCACCTATAGGGAGAGTTATTGCATTTACCTACATTTCAAGTTACGCACTCTCTTGAGGTTACAAAGGTAGTATGTAGATTTCAATGTAGCTGTGTTCTTGCTACGGTCAATGATTGTTGTGAGGAGTGTGAAGTGGGCTGCCCCGATGAAGATGATATGCTACGAAGGGTTAAGTATAGGACCATTTAGGAAAGGGTTGGCGTGTGGGACAGGAGGCTGGGTCTCAAATCTGTCAGTGATAGTTACTCCGGCTGCACACCCATCCATCATTTTTTTGCCTACCATGCCACTCGACGCAGCTTTGATGCACCAATGTCAAATCTGGTGGCTCCTCTTCAGCATGGTATGCAGTTGTGTTCCCTGCCTTGAGTTGACCAACTACGAGTATCTAGTACTCTGTTTTTTGTAGTTTTGGCCCCAGCCTCACGCTAATCTATTGTGAGTGCAAAAACCTAGGCCAGTCCTTCAATCTGAGTCCAGTCCTGGAGCTACCCTGGACCAAGAGGTGCACATCAAGCACACTTTGCATAGTATCATAGGAATGCTGTCACGGTTGCAAGTGTGCAGCTTGGAGGTGGCAGCATACCATGTTTTTAATGATCCTAATGTAACCACACCTTTTTACCTGCACAGACATCCTGAGCACATAAATGTGTATATGTGTATGGTCTGATTGTTACATTGTGCATGTCTGGGTGAACTAGAGTGAAGGAGGCCTGTGGGTTTCGTTTTGGAAGCTACTGGCCATGCATGCACACAGGATGGAAGTGAAGTTACTTTCCCAAACAGTGAGTGGATTGCTGACATTCCTTACACTGAAGGTGGGGCTTGACACTGAGGTGGGGAAAGAGGAGATAAGCTCTCCTTAGAAATTAAATCGAGTGCCTTTGCTGCAGGATGCCTTTGTAGTCTCCCTAAATACTCCCATTTGGTGGATTTTAGGGGGGCGAAGGGTGGGGACTGTAGTGTCTGTTGTCAGAGCATGCTCTCACTTCTTTGTGTCTCTGTTGTGGGTACTCCCACCTGGAGATGATCATGCTATGAGGTATATCACTCTAGACAAAGGTAAAGTCTAGAGGAAAGCCGGAGAAGGCCACATTAAAGAAGAATAGACACAATCTGGTAATTAAAGGGCAGAGAATACAAATACCCTGTGTGCCTGCTGTACCAGTACACCAGTGGGAGCTGTTGACCCACAGGTAGTTCCAGTTCTAAGTTCTTTTTGACCAATGAGGGGGGTGCTCTGTGGAGTCTCCAGGGGACTACTGAGCAACCAGGGCTAGTGACTGCCTGATAGCTGGCTTCCCAGAGATGAGGGGACATTATATGGAGTTTGACCTAACAGAAGAGGTGTTCCTTGTCCTGAAACACCTGTGGGTCCTGCCTAGACGAAAAGGGAAAGTGCAGGAAAGTCATGCAGGAGTGGTTGACTACTAGTATGGGCAAGAGTAGAGCAGTTTTCTCTGGTGCTGTGGGTTCATCTTACAGCGACTCATGGAAGCATGACTGGCATGGTTCAAGCCAAGAGCAGGTCACTGTCACTGAAGCAGATACTTGCGGCACTCCCGAAGTGTCAAGCAGATCACCTAGTAACCCTGTTGTGGCAGCTGGGGCACTTACCCCAAAGTATGCTTGAGTGGTCTGCACCACTGAATAAGAGGCTATCGCTAAATGGTGGTGCTCGACAAGTGTGTCTGAATTGAATTTGCTATTGCAGCCGTGACACTTGCTCCAAGTGTGCCTGATCAGTCTGCACTTCTGAAGAAGAGACCTATGTAAGCAGAGTCACTTGCCCAATGTGTGCCCGTGTGGACTATGCCAGTAGAGGTGAATCTGCAGACACAATGCACTTGCCACTGTGTGCCCGAGTGACTGCAGAGCACTGACTGAAAGTGCATCCCAATTTCACCAAGCCACTGCTTCTGCAGAGAAGCGGATCTCATTGTTTCCGTGACCCAGGGAGGAACAAGCCTCTGAGTCGGTGACTCACCCAGTCCAGTGGGAGGGAGGCCCTGCTGCGACCTGCGGGCCCAAACACAGCTGACATGATGTGCTTATAGAAGGGCCTCTGACTGAAGATAGGCACCTGCCTACTGGTGTCACCAGATCCTGCTGTACGACCTGCGGCTGCTCGGAAGGAGTGAACCAGCGGTGCGTCTTCCACCACCGCGGGAGGGCCAGGACTGAAGAGCGGGAGCCCGGAGTGAGGCCTACCGTGCATCCGAACTGTGGGTGAGACAAACACTGAGAAACTGAGTGCCTGCTAGTGCCTACCAGACAAAAGGGAGGAGAGCTGCACCTGCGCTGAAACCTAAAGTGTGGTACCTTAAAATAAGGTGGAAGTGGGCATTATCGCTGGGAGGCAGTAGTCCTGCACCAGAGACTCTGAGGACTTTTTATGTGGTGGTTCGTATTGAGCTTTACTGTGTATTAAATTACATCTCTTTTTACAAAGATAAGCACCGAGCTGGACAATCACTTTACTACACTATTTGGAGTGTGTTGAGCCTGTTGTACCCTCACACTAACATCCCTAAGAAGCCGATGGCAGTCGTCGCTATCACTGAGAGTCTAGTGCTGAAGGGGCTGTACAGCCATGGTAGGACAGACTCCGTGACAAGGGAGGCAAACCACCTCAGTCTCGGTGACTATGGGCCAGTAGCCCTGCTTGCCCCACATCCCCGAGCGGTGTCTGAAGGCTCCCCGACCCCAAAATGAGGGGTGAGATACACAAGGTTGACAGGGAGGTTGAACCGCTGATTTACTCAAAATAGTGCTTGGAGACGCTTGGGTAGAGTAATATAGTGATTTGCTCAAAATCACACAAGTTGGAATTGAATTCAGATCTTCTGATTCATTACTGGCCACAAAATGACTATAGACCCAGTCTCCGAGCGTTTCTAAAATACTGATGGTATTAATAATATTTTCAAAAAACCCTGAAATATAACAGAAATAATGACAGTGCGAGGTAGCAGATATCCTGAGATCCCTCTCTGGCAGATTAGAGCCCACACACAGTGAGCGGTAGAGAGCGCGAGGGCACTTGTTTATTATCAGCGTGAACCAAAGCGTGCAGTCGTCACCAGCAGTAAAACGTGCAGCACGCGCTCACTTTGGGAGATAAGGACAGGTCTTCAGTCAAGAGAGCACTTAAGCTGCTAATGCCCTCCAAGGCCCGTAACTGCCTCTGATTACGTGAAGAGAGCCGGGGCTGCAGGCCTCTCGAGGCAGCGCCTACTCAAGCCTGACGTAGCCCTTTCACCCATTACCAGCGGCCTTGACAATCTGTCAATAAACGGAGTGCTCGGCCTCGGCTTGCTTCCGCGCCCCTGGCGCCCTGGTTTAGTCAATGGAGGGGGAGATAGTAAAATGGAAGAGAGTGGGCTTTTAAGCTTCTTGTGGTATGTGGGCCTCGTTGACAAGCTCTCGGTGAACGAACGATAGGTCACATTTACACACTCGTTCGCAGTACGAAGTGTTGTCAGACCTTGATTCACACTCATACATAGCTGCCAAGGTTTCAGATTGCTTATGTGTGACATTTTCATAATTTCAGTGTAATTATGAGTGACATTCAACAATTATGAGTGACACTTTCCCCCGAGCAAAATTAAGTCATGAAGACAAGGGAAACATATAACTATCATAAGTTACACCAATTTGAGCAATGAGAAACTCTTAAGAAGATCTTAAAGCTGCTGCAAAGCACCACAAATGGAATGGCACTGTGCAACCTGACTGCACCAACGTTTGGACTGGTCATTGTGTCACATACTCACTGACTCAGTCGGCTGCAGACACTGAGCTGCTGTAGCAATGAGACATTGAAGTCCGTCTCAGTCACGACGGACGGACGCCGGTGAGAGGAGCTCTCAGCTGCAGAACTGGTGGCAGCGCTGTCATGAGAGGCGGCCGCAGGCCTTTAAAGATACTCAGCAGCACCTGCTCAGCTCTCTCGGACTCAAAGTCATGGTGAATTACTGCAAGACCATTGCCTGTGCCGAGTGTCAGTCAGAGCAGCTACTAGAGTGTCTTGGAAGGACTAGTAAGTGAATAATGAGCTGGGAGCGATGGTTTAGCCATATTTCTGTCAGGAAAAATAAATAAAGCTTGAGCGCCGAGATTTTGTTGGCGATTAAACTGTGGTGTGCATTTGCGGATGTTCCGTAATGTAGAGGGCCTGTGACAATGCAGCAGGAATCTGCTAAGAGTCGAGGTCGGACATGTGTTCAAGTTGCCAGGGCAGCAACAATTTCTGGGGGCTCGGGTTGGGGCACAGGCAGGAAATTGAACATACAGCCAGTCACAGCATAGGTCGGACACTTGTTGCCAGCGTTCCGTCGCGAACACCGGGCGGAAGAAACAATGATTGAGACCCTGCCTGAGCCAGCCAGCGCCGACCAGGACTCCTGGCTCCTCCCTGGCGATCATGATAGCAGGATTTCAGCTGCTATCATAAATGTACTCAGCTGACTCGCGAAGCGCTGCCCAGTCCGCCGCAGCACCGTGCAGCCTGAGGAGAGCAGTGAGCTGAGGCTCAGGCAGGCTGTAATAATATTTTCAAGAACTTTAGTGCTACCTAAATATTTACCAACTCTACTCACTCTCTGTCAGTTGAGCAGTCAGACCTGTCCGGGGCACTGCCCAGCTCTGCTCCTGCGCCTGGATAGCCACAATGACTCAGATTGATGGGACAGCCTTCACAATGACGTTCCCCTGCAGCAGCGCCGGCCGCCATCCAGACCAAGTCCGCAACTCAGGAACTCAACTGCACTCACTCCCTCTGCTGTGTCTCAACCTCTCCTGGAGTCGGGCCCGATTATGTCCACGAGGCCTGGTCGGCAGTGCTGGGCTGCACTCTCCACGCGCCTCCCCGCCGGCGCGCAACACGCCTCCATTAATTATCCCTGCTTCCTGAATCCGGTCGGACCTCACTTCCAGGACCAGCCAGGAGGTGAGGTCACATGACATTCCCCCGCGGCGCCACAGCCACTAGAACGCAGCGCTGCAACGCGCACACAGAATTAGTGCCTCGGCGGGGGGCGTGACGTCAGTGGGTGGGAATTTCCTGCAGCCAGGACTACATACATTGTTCAGCGAGCGCCCGGGCCGGCAAGAAGTCTGCGGGCGCGCTAGCAGCCATTTCAGCGCTGGAGCCTGGAACAGGAGAGTGGCATTAAAATGCGTGACAATCAATTTCAGTGCGGTGATGCGGAACACCGTACTGAAATGCGATAGTGTCACGCCTGATGCGTGACACTTAGCAGGCCTGCTCATACCAGACTTGACAACATGACTAAGAACCGGAAGAGATTTTAATCCCTTAGCCGGAAGTGTTTTTCAGTGACCCAGTGGTGAAATAAAACTTGAGGCCCCCCTATAAAGTACATGGATGGGGCCCCCCCTCCAGACCCAGTCTGGAGCTCCGATGGCCAGGGCCCCGCCACCTGTGCACAGTGCTGGAGGGGGAACCCCTGGAGCTCGCCCCCCCCCCGCCCGCACCGCGAGGGCTGGGGGGGGCTAATGTTATGCCACTGCAGTGACCCCCATCCGCCTAGTCTTCCCAAACCTTTTTTGAACACCATACTCAATAAGGGTTTCCCATATATCTGTGGTTGATTGTTAAGGTGATCTAGGCTACCTGTGAAGTGTATGGTATAGAGCCAATGTTAATTTTTAACAAGTTCTATGACTTGGATGCCTTGCGCACTGTTCACACAATTCTTTACTCAGAATATAACAACCTCTGGTTGTGATTTCATTAGAACATTTGTTTTTATTCAAACATATTTTTTTCAAACATATTTTATGTTGCAATTACTGCTCCAACATGCACAGTGTATTTGCCAATATAACCAAAATCATATTTTATAACATAAGTTTGATTTTCAACACATAAAAATACATAACATACAATCTTGTATTGACATTCAATGTTGTGCCCGATGCATTTCGGGACGTAAGTGTCCCTTCCTCAGGGGCAAATCTAGAAGTTCAAAAGAAAATAAACAATTATAACTCCACATTTCGATATGCATAGAGAAGCTCAATCACCCAGATTTTACCCTTATCAATGTTGACGCCCTCATGGACCCATAAGATCCCATGTCAAACATTAATGCATGCTCATATCAGTCATAGTGCTGTTGCATGTTAACTAAATGATTTTATTTGAAAACTAGCTGAGTGAATTTATATGCAATAAACTCTCTGTGTATACACCCAGTGCTGTAAGTCAGTGATATCAATTGGTCCTCATGCAACAATATACCTGTAAAGAGTCCTGTAGACACCATATGTCATGAATACTCAGTCCTGTCATAAAAAGTACAACACAAGATTAATGGTCACTATTATGAACACTGCCCTGCCAGTGTTCGAGGTACACACTTACCTTAGAGAAGTGAATCCTCTTTTTTAATGAGAATCGTAGATAATGAAACCTTACTTCCTGTGGAAAACCAAGAGCCACATGTCACTAAATGGCATAATCACAATGCCCACACGTAAAAGAGACTTAACTCACTGCTTTTTAAAGCGATACAGCTTATCCCGCATGAGCGTCATAAATACTGAAAGAACCGCTGCAAAGAATATTTCAAACACCTGTTGTAAATTCATTCCCGCCGATACTAACGCATTTAAATGTGCCCATGCTTACCGGCCTTGTGGAGCAGTACACACACCCGTCGAGTTTCAAACTACTGGCGTGTGGCCAACGCCGCAACTAAATGATGTACACGTATCTGTGTTATTGACATAATGGAAGAACTAACAACCTCCGATGGGTAAAAATATGTGAAAACGAGCGCCATCTTAAAATGGTATAAGAATATAGGTGTTGTATCCTGCGATAGCATCTGGGTGAAGAAGGTAATGTGCCAGAATGAGAGTAATATACGTGCCAATCTGACAATATTCAATCAAAAAAACTGTATAATGAATAGTTATGCGAAAAAAACTTGAATTCAAACGATGATAAGTGAATCATATTGCGAAAACACTAAACCTCATGGTTCCTAGTATTTGTGCACCAAGTTCAACAATCACTATCCTGTAAACTGCAGCTTTCTTGTGCCAAAGTGCTACTTAACTTATCTGAGGACTATGAAATAATGTCCATCTCAAATCTGAAACACCGTGCAACAACGCGCTGACACTCTAATTGTTTAGAAGTGTCATAATTTCTATAATGTTAACAGAATACTGTCACGATGTCATGTAAAGTAACATAGTTTCTCCCATCACCAGGTGTTAACATGCCATATGTGAGAGTAAAGTGCAACATAATGTTCTAATCACTGGTTTTATACATAATAGTACTTGTGTTGACTCATGAATGTAATGCTTTGTGCCACTTAATTTTAGACAACTATTCGTTGATTACTGTGTCTAGATGAAACAACTCATATCTAACCGATCATTGAGATCTCTTGGTGTCATGGTATCTAATGCTTTGATCCAATAAATCTCTCGTTTTAATAATGTCTTGCTGTTATCAATGCCAGGTAATATTGAAACGTTTTTGATAATTTGATATCTCAATTGTGATATTGAGTGGTTAGCCTCTTCCCAATGTACAGCCAGACAAGATGTTTTGTTCCTCATAATGGCTGCTTTGTACACCTAAGAGTGTTGTATGTGTGATGGCATTAATGATGCCTGATATTCTCCTGAACTATTATGTACTTACTGTCAGGCCTCTAATGCCATAGTAATTTATAGAGCAGTAAGCAGGAAAACAAAGCTTGGATGATGTCATGAGTGATGTCATCAATGATGTAATTTGATATGTCATAAATGATGTCATAGAACGTCATGAGTGATGTCATATGTGAAGTCATAAGCTTTGCATGGGGGGCGTAAGTTATAGTCAGTGCTGTTAACTATAATTGGTGAATTCCTATATTTTTTTGTTTAAAACAATAATGTTGTCACTGACAAATTCATCTAACTATATCATTACTTTAACCTTTGCTTTTTTTCAGTGAATTGTTAAGGTTTTTTAAAAAAACATATCTTTTTATCACACCTATATACAACGTTACTTTAACCTTTTTTTTAATTGAATATATATATATATATTATCTACTGGCGGTCGCCAGTAGATAGTTATAGTTAGGACCTATTTTCCATAGGAAATCCGCGACATTCTATTTGAAATAACTCTCTTGCCGGTTGACGAATCTTCGCGAAATTTTCAAACTTTATGGCCCGCTCCGGTCCGCTCCTACCCTGAAAGTTTCGGGGTGATTCGTCAAGCGGGGCCGAGAAAAAAGGGGGTCCCAAAACATGTTTTCCCCATTCATTTTCCCATAGGAAACTTTAGACACGGCTACAGCCCGAACTGCTGAACGGAATTACACCAAATTTGGCAAAGAGGTAGTTCTTGGTTCAGAAAGAACCCTTTTTGTTAAATGGTGTAAATCCGTTCAGTAGTTCCAGAGAAAATCAAAAGTAAAATCACATATATATCTATGGCCGCGTCGGATTCGCGCACCCTCCCGATCATGAGCTGCATGCTAATTGGCTGTCAAGTGGCTGTCAACACTCCAAATCAGGAAGTGTTGGCAGCCATTTTGTCCCTCGGTAGAACTGAGGGACAGAAACAAGTGCGCAAAGCGCAAAAAGGGGGCAGGGTAGAAACACCCTGACCCCCTAGGTCTGCTCAGGGGGTCCCACAAGGACCCCCTGGGCAGAAAAAAGCATTTTTTTTTTTTTTAAATCGGCAGGATGCGCTCAGGGTGCGCGGATCCTGCCGATTAGAAAAAAAACCCAGAAGAAACAAGTGCGCAAAACGCACAAAGGGGGCAGGGTAGAAACACCCTGACCCCCTAGGTCTGCTATGGGGTCCCTCAAGGACCCCCTGGGCAGAAAAAAGCATTTAAAAAAAAAAAAATTGGCGGGATGCGCTCAGGGTGCGCGGATCCCGCCGAGAAAAAACGAGCGCGGTCTCCGCGCTCGTTGTTAATTGGCCCCGGGTGGGCCAAGTCCCGAGGGCATGCAGGGTTTCTTTTTAATATGTGGAAGGCCTCTAAGGCCCTCCAAGCCCCGGGGACCGTCACCCCCGGGGCTTAAAAATAATGGTGCGGGAGGGCTCTTTGCCCTCCCGCTGCCCCGGGACCGCCACCTCCCCGGGGCTTCTTTTTAAAAAATTTGACCTGTGTGGGGGCTCCAGCCCCCACACGCCCGGGACCGCCACCTCCCTGGGGCACTAAAGATTTGAATATGGGGGTCCGTTACGGACCCCAAAGCCCGGGGACCACCACCTCCCGGGGCTGTGCACTGGATGGGAGGGGGCCGCGCGGCCCCCTCCTGGAGCCCTTGATGGCCCTGGGGACCGCCACCCCCAGGGCCGGCTCCTGCAGTGTCCCGGGGTGCCTACCCCGGGACACTGTAGTTGCTATGACAGGACGGGAGCCTCGCGGCTCCCGTCCTGTCATAGCTAAACTTGGTTTGCATTTTGAAAGAGAGAGCAGGAAACCTGCTCTCTCTTTCAAAATGCAAACTCAATTGCTTTCCACACGGGGAGCAGCATGTTAGCTGCTCCCCATGTGGAAAAGCAATGCCGGCTCCGTAGGACACGGGGAGCCGGCTGGGACTGTGGGGGATTGGGGACCCCCACAGTCCCCAACCAGAGGCCAGGCCCCGGGGGATGGGGTCCCCGGGGCCATAAGTGGCCAGGGAGGGGGCCACGCAGCCCCCTCCCCAAATTATAAAAAATAAAAAAATAAAAAAAAAGGGCAAGGCCGGCCCCGGGGGATGGGGTCCCCGGGGCCTTAAATGGCCTGAGGAGGGGGGCCTCACAGCCCCCCTCCAAATTAAAAAAATAAAAATTGAGGGCATGCCCCGGGGGATGGGGTCCCCGGGGCCAAAACAGGCCCAGGGAAGGGGGCCATGCGGCCCCCTTCCCGTTTTTTTATTTTTATTTAAAAATAAAATAAAATGCTCAGGCCCCGGGGGATGGGGTCCCCGGGGCCAAAGTGGCCAAGGGAAGGGGGCCCACGCAGCCCCCTCCCAATCAAAAAAAAAAAAAAAAAGACTGGCATCGTGCCGGAGGCCCCGCCCCCTCCCTGCAGCAGTCTGCAAACGCGCCCCTGGCGCGTTTTGAGAAGGGAAGTAATTCCCCTTGAATACTGGGGGTCCCTGGGGCAAACTAGCCCACCAGGAACCTCCAGTATGGCCAGGGGCTGTGTTGCAGAGAGGTGTACAGAGGCCACGCCCCTTTACACCTCTCTGCAACGCAGCTCTGTGGCGCTTTTGGAAGTACATGGTGGGCTAGTTGGACTCCAGGGACCCTCAGGATTCAAGGGGACTTAATCCCCCAACTTAAAACGCGCCACGGGGCGCGTTTGCACAGTGGTGAAGGGAGGGGCGGGGCTTCATGTGACATGTGTGCAAACAGGCCCCGTGGCGTGTTTTAAGATGGGGAATTAAATCCCCTTCAATCCTGAGGGTCCCTGGGGGCCAACTAGCCCAACAGGTACGTCCAGAAAGCGCCACAGAGCTGCGTTGCAGAGAGGTGTAAAAGGGGTGTGGCCTCTGTACACGTCTCTGCAACGCAGCCCCTGGCGCATACTGGAGGTTCCTGGTGGGCTAGTTGGCCCCCAGGGACCCTCATGATCCAAGGGGACTTAATCCCCCAACTTAAAACGCGCCACGGGGCGCGTTTGCACAGATGTCACTTCAGGCCCCGCCCCCTCCCTTCACCATTGTGCAAATATTCCTCTAAAATCAGCCGAACTACGAATTCCGATTTACTCACCTGTTATCAGGAGAGAACCCAGTGCTGCATCTTTTAGCCCAGCACTGATCCTGAAAAGTAATTTTAACCGTATTTACCAGTAACTTGAATTTCCTTCCATAGGATATCATTGCCTGCTTTTTGCTGAAAAAGTTTCTGTCGATTTTTGAAACATACAAATATTCCTCTAAAATCAGCCGAACTACGAATTCCGATTTACTCACCTGTTATCAGGAGAGACCTCAGTGCTGCATCTTTCAGCCCAGTACTGATCCTGAAAAGTAATTTTAACCGTACTTACCAGTAACTTGAATTTCCTTCCATAGGATATCATTGACTGGTTTCACTTGGAAATTCTTCTAAGTGTCGATTTTGAAACTTTATAATATTCCTCTAAAATCAGCCGAAATACGAATTCCGATTTACTCACCTGTTATCAGGAGAGACCTCAGTGCTGCATCTTTCAGCCCAGTACTGGTCCTGAAAAGTAATTCTAACCGTACTTACCAGTAACTTGAATTTCCTTCCATAGGCTAACATTGACTGGTTTCACTTGGAAATTCTTCTAAGTGTGCAGTTTTGGAACTTTATAATATTCCTCTAAAATCAGCCGAAATACGGATTCCGATTTACTCACCTGTTATCAGGAGAGACCTCAGTGCTGCATCTTTCAGCCCAGTACTGATCCTGAAAAGTAATTTTAACCGTACTTACCAGCAACTTGAATTTCCTTCCATAGGCTAACATTGACTGGTTTCACTTGGAAATTCTTCTAAGTGTGGAGTTTTGGAACTTTATAATATTCCTCTAAAATCAACCGAACTACGAATTCCGATTTACTCACCTGTTATCAGGAGAGAACCCAGTGCTGCATCTTTTAGCCCAGCACTGACCCTGAAAAGTAATTCTAACCGTACTTACCAGTAACTTATATTTCCTTCCATAGGAATCCATTGTCTGGTTTTCAGCAGAAAAGTTTGTGTCGATTTTCACAAATTACAAATATTCCTTAAAAATCGCCTGTATGACTTAAACGCATTCTTTCAACTGTTTACAGGAGATGCACCAGTGCTGGATCCAGGATCCAACACTGAGTAAGAAAAAGTAACGATAACACTACTTACCTGCTAAGTGAATTTCCTCCCATAGGATAACATTGGTGATTCTATGTGAAAAAGTTTCTAAGTGTCAACTTTTAAAATACAATAATATTCCTTAAAAATCACTACTGTAACCAAAACGCTTTTACTCAACTGTTTACAGGAGATGTCCCAGGACTGAATCTAGGATCCAGTCCTGTGGTTAGAAAAGTAATCCATAAAGTAACTAATTGCATTTAACTAGAAATTCACATTCAGCTCAATGATGCATTGTGTTTGAAATTGTGTTGCCCATTGCAACAACTGTAACTACTGTACTTAAAACTCTATTGCCTATTTGCAAACTATTTAAACTAAAGTAATTCATTCAGAGAAAGTATATTTTGTAATGTA
Organism: Calotriton arnoldi; assembly: GCA_963921515.1. Lineage (NCBI taxonomy): Eukaryota > Metazoa > Chordata > Amphibia > Caudata > Salamandridae > Calotriton > Calotriton arnoldi. Next base: position 1,978,276 of record CAWUFW010001659.1, read on the forward strand.
ATGTATAATGTAATTACAATGTAATTTAATAAATAAAATATCTAAAAATAAATAGTTTTAAAAAATGTAGTAAATCAGTATCAAAAAAATAAATATAACAATTAATACATTTAAAAATTGTCATTTACAAAACCTTTGAAATTCACTGAAAAAACCATAGGTTTTAGGGCGTTATAGTTAGAAATTAGCATTTAAAAAACCTTTGAAATTCACTGAAAAACCATAGGTTTCAGGCACGTTATAGTTAGAAATTAGCATTTAAAAAACCTTTGAAATTCACAGAAAAAACCATAGGTTTCAGACACGTTATAGTTAGAAATTAGCATTTAAAAAACCTTTGAAATTCACTGAAAAAACCATAGGTTTTAGGGACAGTTATAGTTAGTTGGACATTTCACTCGTACAAAACCCGTGAAATTCTCCCGTTATAGTTAGTTCAGCTAACTATAACTCGCGCCCCCGCAATGCACTGCTGATGACGTCACATATTACATCACTCATGACATGGTCAGTGACATCACTGATGACATCACTGATGACATCTCAAATGACATCACGGATGACATCATCCACGTGATAATCTGATGCACCTCCTCACACCCTAATATAACCTTTGATACACCCACTCTAAATTACAGACTGCCATTCGCAAAACCATAGACACTCCAACACCAATAACTACATACCCACTCACTGATTCTTAGGTCTACACACACACATCCACTCACTCACCCGTACAGTCACTCATACTTATGGTCACTCAGTACAGGACTATCATATGCACTCTTACTCCTATATAGACAGTCAAACACCGCCACTCATCCATAGAGGTACTCACACACCTAGTCAGTCATGCAAATAATTAAACACACTGCCATTTACTCACCTATACAGTTATACACACACCAGCTCACTTAATCATACAAATACTAGCACATTGTTACGCTCTTATACAATCACTGATACAAGCACACACTCATCCATACAGCCACTATCACAATCACTCACTCTCGCTAATAGCTATTTATATTCTCCAACACACATATATACTGCCTTTCACATATGTAGTTACTCACCCATGTACCACTGGGACATACATTCACTCACTAACACACTCTTACACACACTTACCCACCCATACAGTCTATCACAGATGCACTCTTGAAACCATCCACCCAGTGAATCACCCACTCACACATCTATGCACAGAGTCGCACACACCCCTCCCACACAAACACTCAGGCACCCATACAGATACTCAGACAACCATTCAATAACTCATATACACACTCATGTAGCTATTCACAAACACATGCAGCCACTTACACAGCAACAGACAGACGGATACAGACATTCACCCAGTTTAGTCACTAACCCATGCATTCAGTAAGATACGTTAAATCACTCACTTATAGAGTCAGTCACGCACCTACTAAATCATCCATACAGACACTTATACACCCACTCATTCTTCAATACGTCTTTTCCGATATATATTAAAAATATTTAAACTTTACAGAAACACACAGTCACTGCATGATGTCATCAGTGATGTCATTTGAGATGTCATCAGTGATGTCATCAGTGATGTCACTGACCATGTCATGAGTGATGTAATATGTGACGTCATCAGCAGTGCATTGCGGGGCGCGAGTTATAGTTAGCTGAACTAACTATAACGGGGAATTTCACGGGTTTTGTACGAGTGAAATGTCCAACTAACTATAACTGTCCCTAAAACCTATGGTTTTTTCAGTGAATATATATATATATAGATATATATATATATATATATATTAGAAATGGGGGTCTCTAGTTGGCAGAGGTAGGTACCTTTGTCCAAGTAGGTACCCTTCTTCCTAGTCAGGGTAAGGAGGATACACTTCTAAAATAACCCCTGCTCACCCCCTTGGTAGCTTGGCACGAGCAGACAGGCTTATCTCAGAGGCAGTGTGTAAAGCATTTGTGAACACATACAGTAATACAGTGAAAACACCTCAAATGGACCCCACACCAGTTTAGAAAAATAAGTAAACTTTATCTAAACCAACAAGACCAAGAACGACAAAAATCCAACATACAATACTCTTAAAAATAGTTACTGTGCAAAATAACCTTGAAATTGCAGGAAAAACATGAAAATACAGTTCCTCTGACTCGGTAGCTCCATCCGGGGCTACCGCGATACTGAATACGACAGAGTCTAACAATTCCAGCCAACCGCGTCGATACAGGTTAGCAAAAGCGTCAACAGACTCGGAGACAGTACCTTTTGTTGTTGCGGCCGACACGATGGTACGAGCTGGTCTGGGGCAACCGTCACGGTTGTGTTGTGAGATTGAAGCGTTGCAGCGTGTGGTGTCCTCGCGGCTTGGTGCAGGCAGCGGCTCATTGACGGAGTCGGTGAGACCAAGGCTTGCGTTGCAGGGTGAGGCGATACTCGATGCGGTGCTGGCAGGCCATGATGCAGCGACGGAGCCGGTCGAGGTTCGAATCGGGCAGTAACAGAGTCGAAGACGTCAGTGCAGCATGTAGCGAAGCCTTGCGGAGTGCGATGCCCACAGGACGTGGTTACAAGCAGCGGCTCGTTGATGGAGTCGGTGAGACTAGGGTTGCGTTGCGGAACGAGGCGGTGCTCTCTGCGGTGCTTTCAGGGCACGGAATCCTGCGACGGACTCGATGACAGAGTCGGTTACCCCTTTCTTCTCCGGGCAACTGAAATCAGCGGTTCCAGAGACGGTGCCCAGAAGTTTGGTGAGGTCTTTGATGTTCCTGAGACCTTGTGAAAAGGGGGAAAGCTCAATTTATGCCCTTGGAGATCTTCCTCAAGCAGGGGACACAGCAAAGTCCTTTTCTCCTTTCCTTGGCAGCAAGCAGCCACTGCAGGCCAACCTCAGACAGCAAACAGCGCAGGGGTAGTATTCCTCCTCAGCTTCTCCGGCTCTTCTCCTTGGCAAAGGTTCCTCTTGATTCCCAGAAGTGATCTAAAAGTCTGGGGTCTGGGCCCCAATATTTATATCCCAAAATAATTTGTTCTCTGGTGGCAGAGAAGCCCTGTGCTTGGTCAAAACCGGTTCTGTCCTTCTGTCTCCTTCCTGGTTGGAGGTGGAGACAGCATTGTCCTTGGCAGACCAGGCCCATTCAGGTGAAAGGAAATCTACCCCCCCTACTCTAAATGCAGCCCAGGTCTATTCAGCCCAGCCCTGACTCATCATGCTCTCTGGAGCCACTGCTCCTCCCCAGCCCCTGTCATGCAAAAGCCAGACATGTAATACACAAACCAGGCAGAGGCATACTGGATGGCTAAGCAAGAAAAGACCTACTTTCTAAAAGTGGTATTTTCAAACACAGAATGTAGAAATCATCCTCACTAAAAGATGCATTTTAACATTCTGAGTTCAGGCATACTAAACTTTATTTTCCTACCTTGTTCCCAGGATTTTATGTTTATAAGATGTTATAAACAAACTCCCCATTTTATCCTATGGGAACAGGTAGCCTTGCAATAGTGAAAAAAATTTTGGGCAGTAAGTCACTATCAGGACATGCCACACACACCAGGGCATGTCCTACCTTTCACATACAATGCACCCTGCCCACAGGGATACCTTGGGCCTACCTTAGGGGTGACTAATATGTAAGAAAAGGGAAGGTTAGTGCCTGGCAAGTGGGTACACTGGCCAAGTCGACATGGCAGCACCAGACTGCACACAGGCTCTGCAATGGCAGGCCAGAGTTACATTTACAGGCTGCTTCTGTGGTGGCACAATCAGTGCTGCAAGCCCACTAGCAGCATTTGATTGACAGGCCCTGGGCACACACAGTGCACTGTACTAGGGACTGACTAGTAGATCAAATAGCCAATCATGGAAACACCAATCCATAACAGTAATTTACAAAGGGAGCACTTGCACTTTGGCACTGAACAGCAGTGGCAAAGTGCCCGAAGCATCTAGACCAGCAAAACGGAGTCCAACACACAGCAAAAATACAGGAGGCAAAAGCAAAAAATGCAGGGGAGACCCACGCTAATGGTGCCAGATCTAACTATATATATATATATATATATATATATATATTTTTTTTTTTTTACTTCTTCCCAAACCCCACTCTGCTTCAGGAATAGTCTCCGACACAGGTCGGTTGCGCGACCTGTGAGTTTGTTTAACCACCATATTGAAAGGATCCAAATATGAGGAAGCCACAGGAAGATAGAGGCTGTTTATTTCTTAGTTGCACAGAAGCGACCAGCAGACCTAACAGCAAGACAGCAACTGCAGACTTACCATGCATTCACATTCCACAACAGCATGGTTGCCAAGGTGACCTGCGCGCCCACGTTCTGATACAGGTCCCAACACATCTTTCACCTCATAATAAACGATACAACAAATAAACTAACTAAAGAAATAAAAACATATAACATCCTAACAACAAGGATCATAGTCAATAATGTACAGAAGAGGAACAATGGTCACAATTTAACTACACAGTGATACATAATACACAGAATAGCAGGAATTGAACAATGCAATTGTCACACAGCATCTTAGATGACCTCAAACCCTGACATAATCATTGAAACGAGACAGTGCTTTCTTAACTCTCACAGAACTTTGTGGTTTAATATCAAGGTGGATCTGTGTGGTTCCAGAGGCCTCATTAGGCTCCTCACAAACTTCAGAGGCACCATTGGGCTCCCCACCATGTCCTATGCCTTTTGTTGTGTGCTTAGACAATTTTTCTTTGTTCCACCATTTGCCATCAGTCAATCTCACCACTCTCTCCTTGACCACCTCAATCCTCAATGGCTGGGAGTACTTGGAATGGCCCTTAGCCACAATTCTGGCAAGTTTTACTTTCACCAAATCCCCTTTGTTAAAAATGGGTTGACGTCTCCCCTTTATTGGATCTGTTCTAGCATACTTCACTTCAGCCTCATTACATTTCTCCTTGACGCACTCCAGTTTGGCATGTGACACTTCCAAATCATTCATCCAAGGTCTGACCAGTTTGGTAGCAGCCATCCTTCCCTTCAGTAAAACAAAATGTGACACATTGGTGGAGGCACCAGGAGTGGTACGCAAAGCCTCCAACAAATCCAAAAGCTCCTTCTCCCAGTTCAAACCATTGGCTACTGAAAGTTGAATATTATCCTTGATGATTCTGTTGTAGCGTTCTACTAAACCATTACTGCGGTGATGGTAAAGGGAGGTGGTAACATGTTTAATAACCCAATGAGATACAAACTTTTGAAATTCCTTTGATGTAAATTGCACCCCATTATCTGTGACTACTTCCGCTGGTGCCCCCTGCCTAAAGAATAACGATTGTAAAAAGTTTAGTACCTCCTCCGTGTTGGCTGATTTGACAAATTGGACCTCTGGCCACTTCGTGCCACAATCTACCAGTACCAATCCATACCTACTGTGCTTGTTCAAAACATACATGGGACCAATGATATCCAAACCTAACTTAAACCAAGGTTTGTCTGGAACTGGAATTGCTTCAACGGGGCTGGGAAACATCACCTGAGTCTTATCACTGACTGCACATGCTACACAGTCCCTGAAAAAATGCTCTACACCCCGATCCATTCCTGGCCACCAGAACAGTTCCCTGATCCTCCTCTTCATATTGCTCATCCCCACATGTCCTTCATGAGCCAAGGTTAAAATCTTACTTTGTAGCTTCATTGGGACCACCAACAAATGCATTCTCCTCATTACTCCATTATCAATGCTCAACTCAGGAAATACATGCTTATATGAATTTACACCAGCATTGGAATCATTGGGTGTCCAACCTTTACCCAGCATACTCGTAACTACTTGCATCACCTCATCACTCAAAACAGCCTCCTTCCATTCTTCTTCTGAGATGCACCCGAACCCGGATTCTCCCAGTGTAGCCACTATATAATCCTCATCACACACCACCTCCATGACATCATCTTGGATCAGCAGCCTGGATAAACAATCTGCAAAAACATTCTTTGCCCCTGGAATATATTCTAGAGTGAATTGATACTCCATCATTCTATAATGCCACTTAACTATGCCAGGAGTTGCTTTACTAGCACATTTGGTGGTAAACAGATTCAACAATGGCTTGTGGTCCATGTGGATCGTAAACTCGGAACCCCACAAATAGTTCCTGAAATGATCTACTCCCCACCAGCAGGATAAAGCTTCTCTCTCAATAACTGAGTAAGTAGATTCGGCTTCTCTCAGTGCCCTCGAAGCCCTCTCTTTTCTGCAATAGTATGGCACCCAAAACCATGTTGACTGGCATCAGTTACTACAATCGATGGGTCATTAGCTTCAAATGGTTGGAAAGGAATGGCATTCCCAAGTTCACATTTAACATCTCAAAATTCCTTATCCTGCACCTCTGACCACACAAACTGCGGATTTTTTTTCAGCAGCTCTCTCATGTGCTATGTTCTCTCGCTTTCCACTGCAATTAGGAATGAATCTAGCATAGATTCCAAAGAAGGAGCGAAGTTGATCCTTGTTGAGTGGGATGGGGAACTCCTTTATGGCCCTAACCAGATCCTCCTTAGGTTTTACACCATGGTCGGACAACCTGTATCCCAAATAATCTACAGTATCTACTGCGAACTTACATTTGTCAATCTTAAGTGTAACTCCTTTATCGGTCAAGATGGACAACACATCAGCCAATGTCTTAACATGGGACTCCAAATCTTTCCCGTATACTTAAATGTCATCCTGGAAACACCTCACATGTGGAACCTCCTTAAACATCACCTCAATGACTCTTTGAAATACTGCGGCAGCTGACGCCAACCCAAATGGCATTCTTTTAAACCTGTACGCACTAGAAGGAGTAATGAAAGACGTCAGATAACAACTTTCTTTGTGCAATGTGACCTGATGATAGGCAGGCGACATGTCTAAGGTAAAAAAAACTTTGGCTTCCTTCAGCGAACTTAACATTTCAGTGATGTTGGGCAAGGGATGTCTGTTCACCCAAATCCTTTCGTTCAGGTCCCTCAAGTCAATGCACATTCTGAGAGACCCATTGGTTTTCCTGGCAAAAACTACCCGGACTAACCACTCAGAGCTTTCTATTGTCTCAATTATACCCTGTTGACATAAGTGTTCCAGTTCTTGTTCTGACTCTCTCCTCATGGCAAAAGGCACTCGCCTAGGTTTGTGGACTACTGGCTGGACACCATCCTTCAGAATTATGCGATGGAAGAATCCTTTAATTCTAATTCTTCCTAAATTCTCCCGTAACACTTCAGGGAAAGCTGACTTCCAACTCCTACCCTGAACTGCGCCCACAGATCTGTATTCTTCCTTGAGCAACACCTGCTCAGGGCTGTTAGGGTCTAGAATGATGACTAAATTCTTTTGTTCCAACCACTCTAACAAATTAGGCCCTTCCTTTGCCACATAAACTGTGGCACAAGTATTGTGACCTTTAAAGTGCAACTCACTGTGAAATTACCCCAGGACCTCCACTGGCGTACCCCCATAAGCAACAGGTTTGATTTGTGACTTCTTCAAGGTGACATTGTCAATTTTGCTGCAATCTTCTGGACCAATGAGGGTAAAAACAACCCTGAATCTGCCACAGCTGAAATACAAATGTTTGCAAGACCAATTTGACACACCAATTTTTTTCATGCCTACAGTGTCTAATTTAAGTACTTAATTTTGCTCGATATTATCTGCATTTGAAATTATCATGACAACATTGTTTTCCTTGTTACCTGAATCAGAACTATGATCTGATACACATTCCAGAGCAAGGACACGTTTAGGATTGGATGTGACATTCTTAGCTTTAGATTTGCAAACCTTAGCAAAATGTCCCCATTTTTTTACATTTCGTGCAAGTCATGTCAAAAGCTGTACATGAAGGAGCATTCCCTAAATGGTTCTTGCTTCCACATCTATAACATTCCAAGGAAACTTTTTGTTTAAAAACATTTTCTCCTCTCTGTCTTCCTGCCTGCAGTATCAGGAACCACGGTGTGAACTTGTGACTCCAACACCATCTGGTCCATGTATCTGGCAGTTGCCTCTATCAATCAATCAATCACAGAATTTGTAGAGCGCACTACTTACCCGCGAGGGTCTCAAGGCGCTGGGGAGAAAAAGGGGGGGGGTGCTGCTACTGGTCGAACAACCAGGTCTTGAGTAGCCTCCTGAAGGTCAGCAGGTCTTGGGTCTGTCGTAGGCTTAGTGGAAGGGTGTTCCAGGTCTTGGCGGCGAGGTGGGAGAAGGATCTGCCACCGGTGGTAGTTCTTCGAATGCAAGGGACGGTGGCGAGGGAGAGGTCGGCGGAGCGGAGCTGGCGGTTGGGGACGTAGAAGAGGAGTCATCTGTTGAGGTAGGCTGGGCCAGTCTTGTGGAGTGCCTTGTGTGCGTGGATGAGGAGTTTGAAGGAGCTTCTCCTGTCGACGGGGAGCCAGTGCAGGTTCCTCAGGTGGGGGGTGATGTGGCTGTGGCGTGGTACATCGAGGATCAGGCGTGCGGAGGCGTTTTGTATGTGTTGCAGTCGCTTGATGAGCTTGGCCGGGGCTCCCGCGTAGAGGGCGTTCCCATAGTCAAGTCTGCTACTGACGAGGGCCTGGGTGACTGTTCTTCTTGTATCTGTCGGGATCCACCTGTAGATCTTGCGAAGCATGCGGAGGGTGTTGAAGCAGGAGGAGGAGACTGCGTTGACTTGCTTGGCCATGGAGAGCGTTGAGTCGAGGATGACTCCCAGGTTGCGTGCGTGGTCGGTGGGTGTCGGGGCTGCTCCCAGCGTCGTTGGCCACCAGGAGTCGTCCCAGGCTGAGGGGTTGGAGCCGAGGATGAGGACCTCTGTTTTGTCCGTGTTCCGTTTTAGTCGGCTGATCTTCATCCAATCGGCGACGGCCTTCATTCCTTCATGGAGGTTGGATTTGGCGGCGAGGGGGTCCTTGGTGAGGGAGATGATCAGTTGAGTGTCGTCGGCGTAGGAGATTATGTTGAGGTCGTGCTGTCTGGCGATGCGTGCGAGCGGGGCCATGTAGATGTTGAACAGTGTTGGGCTGAGGGATGATCCCTGGGGTACGCCGCAGATGATCTCGGAGGCTTCGGATCGGAATGGTGGGAGGCGGACTCTCTGGGTTCTGCCGGCGAGGAAGGAGGTGGCCCATTCCAGGGCCTTGTCTCGGATCCCTGCGTCGTGGAGGCGTGCGCGTAGAGTGCGGTGGCAGACAGTGTCGAAGGCGGCGGAGAGGTCCAGCAGGATGAGGGCTGCGGTCTCACCGTTGTCCAGCAGGATCCTGATGTCGTCGGTGGCGGCGATGAGGGCAGTCTCAGTGCTGTGGTTGCTGCGGAACCCCGATTGGGATGGGTCCAGGATGCTGTTTTCTTCGAGGTATCGGGTTAGATGTTTGTTGACGATCTTCTCGATGACCTTGGCTGGGAACGGAAGCAGGGAGATGGGCCGGAAGTTCTTGAGGTCTCTCGGGTCCGCCTTGGGTTTTTTGAGTAGGGCGTTGATCTCTGCGTGTTTCCAGCTCTCTGGGAAGGTCGCGGTCTCGAAGGAGAGATTGATGACGTTGCACAGGTGGGGTGCGATGGAGCTGCTGGTTTTGTTGAAGATGTGGTGCGGGAAAGGGTCTGACGGGGAGCCGGAGTGTATTGTGCTCATGGTCTTGATGGTGTCATCGATGTTCACGCTGGCCCAGGCTGGCAGGGGGTCGTGGTCGATGGTGTGCGGCGGGTCTGGTGCATCGATCTTAGTTGGGGCTGTCTGGGTGTTGAAGCTGTCGTGGATGTCGGCGATCTTGCGGTGGAAGACGGTGGCGAGGGAATCGCACAGTGCTTGCGACGGCGGGATGTCGTTGGTGTTGGAGCTGGGGTTGGAGAGTTCCTTCACGATGTTGAAGAGCTCCTTGCTGTTGTGTGCGATGTTGTCGAGGCGGTCTTTGAAGGAGATTCTCTTGGCGGACTTGATGAGGTGGTGGTGGTTAGGGATGGCGTCTTTGTGGGCTGCGTGGCTGTCCGGTGTCTTATCACTACACCCTTTGCTGTTGCTAAAGCCTTGTCTAACGTTAAGTTCTCTGTAGTCAATAGTTTTTCCTGTACTTTTTTTTACTGTTGGTCTTCTCTATCAACTAATCTCTCAACATCTCATCTGCAAAGTCTTTGTACTTGCACGTGGAAGCCAAAACTCTGAGGTCACTCATGAAATTCTCTACTATCTCTCCAGAAAGTTGTTTTCTCATGTAAAATTTGTGCCGTTCCATGATGATGTTGCGCTTTTTTTTAAAAAAACGAGAGTCCAACATTTTGACTGCAGACGTATATTCATCAATGGCATCCCCTTCACCCATAATTACAACTGTTGGTAGATGTTAAGAACCTTCCTACCCTCAGTACCTAAAGAGTGGCGTAACAATGCCAACTTCTTTTATTGTGTAAATACTTCCCCTTCTATGGCTTCTAAGTAAACTACAAAACCCTCCAACCACGCTTCGCACTCTACTGGGGGATTGCCTGGGGTGGAGAGAAAAGGAATGGGGGGGGGCAGCACCCCCGTTGAATGTTGAAAGAGGAATTACAGAAAATCTGTAGATATAACCAAAATGTAAATGTTTAAACTGTGGTATTTTCATGTACTGGGGAATGCTTAGTACATTGAAAGCATGTAATAAATATTGGTAAAGTTGCCTCATATAGCAATGAATGCAGAGAACCTAAAAATGGGACCTTGTGGTTAAACGTTAGAAGTTCCAAAATGTACAAATATATCACTAGTGTAAGGATTAAAAAGAATTCACAACACCTAGGTGTGCATATCACTGATGCGCACAATGGTTTCCTCTTTTGCTGGAGCTTGCCAAATTTAAATAATGGTGTGCACATCACCGTAGATCTGCTTCCTCCTTGCCTGCCGTGTGAAGATCTGCACTTGCCAAAATGTACATAATGGTGTGCAAATCACCGTAAAGGGTTTCCTCTTTTGCTGGAGATTGCCAAATTTAAGTAATGGTGTGCAAATCACCATGGATCTGCTTCCTTCTTGCCTGCCGTGTGAAGACGAGTGCTAACGACCCTGGCTTCAAAGTTGCTAGGCAACCCAAAGGATTTGGTCGTTAGCAAGGAGAGAAGGCCTGAAACGCTGTTGCTAGGCAGCGTACTCTGTGCAGACACATTTGGACGTGTTATGATGACGTAATGTGGGCTGAACAGCAGAGAGCGGAAACGGAAAGAAATCGCCATCCAGCCTTGGGGACGCACACCGCAAACGTAGCAAGGGCAGAGGTTTGATGAGGAAATGCCGCTTCTCCAATGTCCCCACACTGCTACACGTCATCTAGGAAATGGCTCCAACACGAAGAAGCCCGCTCTGCCGGTCCGTGGATTGTGGTCCATCTCCCAGTCGTCACCAATGAAAGGATCCAAAGATGAGGAAGCCACAGGTAAGATGAGAAACTACAAGAGCTGGTAGCTGCTGACATCATTGAAACGTCAGAAGGGCAATCACAGTGAGAAGCTCCAGTAGTGGTCAATCAATCAATCACTCAATCAATCAATCAATCAGGATTTGTAAAGCGCGGTAAACTGCCTGTGAGGGTCTTGAAGCGATGGGGTTGCTAGCCTCTTCGTGGTGATCTGTTCATTCGAACAGCCAGGTCTTGAGTCTTTTCCTGAATTTCTGGAGTGTTGGGGTGGTCCTGAGGTGCAGGGAAATGTTGTTCCAAGCTTTGGCTGCCAGGTGTAAAAAGGAGTGTGCTCCACTCTTGGCTCAGCAGATTTGGGGGTGTCTGCGAGGAAGAGAGCAGCAGATTATAGGTGTCTGGTCGGTTGGTGGAAGGTCATGCATTTGTTGATGTGCGCTGGTCCCTCGTTGTGCAGGGTTTTCTATGCGTGGGTCAACATCTTGAACTGGCATCTCTTCTGGATCAGGAGCTAGTGTAGCTTCTTGAGGTGGGGTAGCGCCTTGAGATGTGGCTCCTTCTAGGAAGGTCGAGGATGAGTCTTGCAGCTGAGGTTTCTATTGTCTCTAGTCCCTTAAAAAGGCATGCAGTGATTCCTACATAGAGTGTGTTTCCATAGTCCAGCCTGCTGGTTACGAGGGCCTGCATGAAGGTCCTTCTGGTGTTGACTGGGAGCCACCTGAAGATCTTTCAGAGTATGCATAGGGTGTGGAAGCAGGCAGATAAGACTGCATTTATCTGTTTCTTCATGGATAGCTTGCTATCCAGGATGATGCCAAGGTTGCGGGCGTGGTCTCTCAGGGCAGGGGAAGGGCCAAGTTCAGCAGGACACCATGCCTCGTTCCTTGGCGAGGTGTTGTTCCCAAAGATGAGTACTTCCATATTGTTTGTGTTGAGTTTGAGACAGTTGTCCTTCATCCACTCGGCAACGTTCATCATGCATTTGTGGAAGTTGGCTCTGGTGGTAGAGGGGTCTTCTGACAGCGAGAGGATGAGCTGGGTGTTGTAGGTGTAGGAGATGATGTTCATTCTGTGCAATCTGACGGTGTTGGCCAGGGAGGGTCATGTACATGTTTAGGAGGGTGGGGCTGAAGGATGATCCTGGGGGACACCGCAGATGATCTTCTCGGGTTCCGAGGTGAACGGTAGGAGACAGAATCTTTGGGTTCTTCTAGTGAGGTATGAAGCGATCCATTTGAGGGCGTCTCCCTGGATTCCGATGTGGTGAAGTCTGTTGATCAAGATGTGATGGGAGACAGTGTTGAAGGCAGCTGACAGGACCAGGAGAATGAGGGTTGCAGTTTTGCTGCAGTCCAAGAGAGTTCTGATGTCATCAATGGCTGCGATCAGGGCTGTCTCGCTGCTATGGTAGGCTCTGAATCCGGATTGAGAGGGGTCCAAGAGGTTGTTGTGTTCCAGGTGTTCGGATACTTGCTGGTTGATTGTCTTCATGAGAACCTTTGCTGGAAAGGAGAGCAGGGAGATGGGCCAGTAGTCTTTGAGTTCTGCTGGGTTGGTGGAAGGTTTCTTCAGGAGGGGCCTCACTTCAGTGTGTTTCCAATCCTCAGGGAAGGAGGCCGAGGTGATTGTGGCATTCAAGACTTTCTTGAGCTCGTTGCCAATTGTCTTACTCCCGAGGTTGAAGATGTGGTGTGGCCAGGGGTCCGGAGTTCACGGAGTTCATGATGGAGATATTGGCTTGAGTCCTGAGTGGGTCCCAATGGGTGAGCAATCATTCCGGTTTGTGTTTGTGGGTGTGAGCAGGCTGATGCTGTCATTGGCGGAGGTTTGGAGTTCGAAGTTTTCATAGATCATTGAGATCTTGTTGTGGAAAAAGTCCTCTTGGTTGTCACACAATTTTTGGGAGGGGTGAAATCATTCCCGGAGGCTGCGGGGTTGGAGAACTCCTTCCTGATGGCGAAGAGCTCCTTGCTGCAGTTTGTGCTGGCTTCTATGCGGTTTGCTAGGGCGTTCTTCTTTATTTCTTTCAGGAGGCAGTTGTACTGGTTTAATGCTGTCTTGAAGGGGGTGTGGTATCCTGTCTCTTTGGAGGTGCATCACTTCCTTTTTAGTTACCTGCAGTTGCATTTGGTAGATTTCAACTCCGCTGTGAACCAGCTGGCTCTTCTGGTAAGTCTGTTGGATTTGGCTGGCATGGCAGGGGTGATTGTGTCTGCACATTCTGTGATCTACTGGGAGAAGTTCTTCGCAGCCTGATCAGGGTTGGATGTTGTGCTTGGGAGTTGGGAGTGTTGCTCCACTGGTCTTCTGATAACTTTTTCCAGTTTCTGCATGTGGAGCTGGGGGCATGGTGCCAGAGTTGGTAGGTCCTGAGATGGGGAAGTGGGCACTGTAGTGGTCAATCCAGGTGAGATATGAGTGTACTTGACTCTGTCACTGTGTGTGAAAATTAGGTCATGCATGTGTCCTGCTATGTGGGAAGGGTCGATGACAAGTTGCTTGAGGCTGATGTTGCTCATGCTTTCCAGGAGGTTGGTAGTGGGTGTCTCTGAAGTTGTCAAGGTGGAAGTTAGGATCCCCTACGAAGATGTAATGCTTGGAGTTGATGGCGATAGGGACAATGAGGTCAGGGATGGCATTGCAGAAGCTGGGGTCTGGTCCTGGTGGTCTGTAAGCGAGGGTGCCTCTGATGGTGATTTTTCCATCTGTGGTGAGTTGGAAGTTGAGATGCTCCTTTATCGGGGTTGAGTCGTCTGTGGAGGTCATGCAGCAGATGATGTCCCTGTACATGATTCCACCTCCTTTTTTGTTGGTTCGGTCCCGGTGTGTTTTCTTGTAGCCGACTGAGGTCACAATGGCGATGTCCGGGATGGAGGGAGGTTCAGCCAGGTCTCTGTGAGGAAGATGACATCCGGGGTAGGGATAAGAATGTGTCCCAGATCTCCGTGGAGTATTTGCTGAGCGATTGTGCGCTGAGTAGACTGCACTGGAGTTGTGCCATGGCAGTCTCGTTCGGTGTGGGGGACGCAGTCGTGTTTGCGGTGTCTCTAACGTTGTTGGTCGCTTCAGTTTTGCAGGTGAAGGGGCAGTGCTGGCAGGAGAATGGGTCTCTGGTGGTGCGTGGAGATGTGAGGCAACAGTTGTTGTTGATGTGTACAGGATCTAGGGCTCGGAGGACTATGGCAGCGTAGCTGCGTGGTGTGGAAGAGCCAGGGTTCCTGGCACTGGGTGCAGACCAGGCACGGATGGGCGTGGACGGGCTTGCCTTTGGCGTGTCTCAGGCGTGCTAGTGGCGCACGTCCGTTGTGTGGCCACACTGCAGCCTCCATTAGGTACGTCCTGGGAAGGGGGGGGCAGGCGGGAGGTGGGAAGTAGGAGGAAAAAGGTGCGAGAAAACAGGCGAGAGAGCGGCAAAAGCACGATCTGGCGCAAAACAAAACAGAAAAGAATCAAATGGCAACCAAAACCAAGCCAAAGAAATGCTAAATGCTCAGTACAGACGTACTAAGTCTGAGCAGGCAGAGCAGCAACAAAGTCAGGCAGTCAAGGGCCAAGGCGACTGGATGGCTGAGTGAGCAGCAGCAGGGAGAGCAGGAATGAGGATCTGCTCAATGGGTTACTTCTGTGGCCTCCATTAAGTAAGTCCTGGGAGGGGGTGGGGCAGGAGGGAGGCGGGAGGCGGGAAGCTGGAGGGAAATGGGGGGGAGAAAACAAGCGGCAGAGCGGCAAGAGCATGATCCGGCGCAAAACAAAACAGAAAAAAAACAAATGGCAACCAAAAATAAACCAAAGAAATGCTAAATGCTCAGTACAGACATACTGAGTTTGAGCAGGCAGAGCAGCAAGTCAGTCAGGAGGCAAGCGGACTGGATGGCTTAGTGAGCAGCAGCAGGGGGAGCATGAATGAGGGCTGGTGGTACCTAAATGCAACAGAGATAGCAATATATGGGTGTATGCTAACATAGGAATTCCCAACACTGCCTTAGAATGTGAATGAAATGCAGAACCATACATGACTGATGTGATCACACTTCTAAATGGAGCCAAGTTACTCTCCAAATTTGACCTCAACAAAGATATCACTAACTCGGGATGCACAAAGCCTTGGGTTCCACAAAGACTCTAATTAAATCACAAAGTTCAATACCCATCTAGGACTATTCTGTATTAAACTTTAAAGGCTGTCTTTTGGTGTATTATTAGCTGTAGAGATCTTTCAAGATGCCATCAGTAGAGTAATAAGCCCCATTGTCATACCTCGTCAATGCCTTAAACTACAATGATGATATCCTAGGAAGAACACAAAAACATCATAGATAAGTTATGCCAAGCTTTATTAAAGGCAAATCTTATCTTGAATGCTGACAAATTTGAATTTCAATGAGAGCATCTCAAATTATACTGATACATATTTTCAGACAAAGGAATGCAACCTGACCCAGACAAGGTCTTGACTCTGAATGAGACTCCGTCCTCCATTAACATCAGTTAAGTCAGTTCCTGTCTAGGAATAGGCCTTTACTGTGTGACATATGCCAAGGTTAGGCTTTCCTGTTTTCAGTTTCTAATTTTGGTAAATTTTGGTGTTTTTTTTCCAGTGTTTTCAAGTGAATTCAATACCTTAAGAAAACATTGGTTATCAATGGTTACCCATTTTCGTGCCATTAAAAACAAAAGAAACAGTGTTTTTCCGGTGTTTATGGAACGTTTTACTTTTAATATTGCTTGCTTTCTGCACTGATTGTGCATGGTATATAGACAGTGTACATACAGTGTATATGATGTCCAAATACATTTTTACAAACCAAACTTATTATAGTACACCATACAATACTTCTTCAGTTAGTCTTTGTTCATGCACGCACGCTCTTTTCTTCCCATGTAAACTTTTATCTTGAAAAGGCCCTCTCAACATTGTAACTTGAGACGGGCAACGCCAGAACAATCAGTACACAATTTGCTAACTCTGCCAACTGACATAGCTTCCCATGCCAATACTGGTGCACCTGAAGATTGCGATTCTCTGGGACAGGTTCTGCAACAAATGCGTGGAACGGGGCGCATATGCCCTCAGAGTTATTGAAGCGGTCAAAAATGAAGCAGCACTTTTGAAAGTCCGGAGAAAATTCCCCTTTACGGTAGGGATCTAGAACTCGTGCAGAGTAGCACAGTGAGGCTTCATTGACTTCAAATGCCATGGTTGGTGAAGGGACATTTCTATGCATCATTGCAAGCCATTCTCATATATTGTAAAATAAAATTTCCTGAATTGCTCTTCAACATTTCTTAGCTTACCAAGTGGCAAGCATTCTAACATAGAGCATGTTGCAGTGCCAAAGTCACTAAAAGTGTCGCCCAGCCTACTCCCAAGGAGATGTTTCACATCTACATCAATTATGCTGAACACTTGGTAGACAAGGGTGTTTTGAGACTCTAGTTTTTAGGTCTCGCCTAGGCAGCGCGCATGCGGTGCGCTAGGAGGGCCTTTAGCCATCGGTCTGCTCCTTTTCCCCACACACTCGTGCTTGTGCTGGCATCCACCTTGCGGGAGCGAGCAGCGGCGCGCGGGTTAATTGACAACATATGGCTCTCGCGCCGCCGCTGCTCGCTCCCGCAAGGCGGATGCCAGCACAAGCACGAATGCATTTGCCTGCTCTTTCGGGGCCGCACCACGCTCCCTCACAGCTTACCCTCCCCCAGCCTACCTCAGCTTCCTAGCAATGTTTAAACACGCACATATAGTGTATTACAGAGGCAGCGCCATGTGTACTTTGGCACTAAAAGTTAGCGCACTCTAAATGCAGCCTTCTCTTTCCCTTCCGATATGCTCTGTGCGCACCCTTTAAACAAACGCTTTTTTCATAAAATACAGCGTATTACAGAAGCGGCGCCGTGTGAAAATTGGCACTCACAGTTAGCGCGCTCTAAATGCGGCCTTTTCCTTTCCTTCTTTATTTTGATTCAATAACTGAGATGCTACAACTTGCGCACTCCAGTGTACACCTAATACGGCACCATGCTCCTGTCATTACCACGTTACCACTTTAAACTTGTAACTAGGCATTTCTCAATCACCTCTTAACAAGTAAGAAGATACAAAGCCTTCTTCTTACGCTTTACCTTTCTGCATGACACATGCCTTATCTCAATGTAACATGCCGCATCCTCCCCACCCCCGCCATGTGCGCTAGCACTCATTCATCAACTCAGACCGGCACTTTGTCTCCTCATCCGCTCCTCTCTGCCCCCCACCCTCGCCTCCGCTTCTCATCTCTCATCACAGCGCCTGCTCTCTCATCCTCTTTCAGATTTCTCCTTTCTCCTCTACGCACTTCCTTTGCCCTCTCTCCTCAGAGTGCACACATCCCTCCTCACCCCGGTTTCTGGAGTCCCCCTGCTCTCTACTTTTCCCCAGCCCTCTCCCCCCTTCTTCCTTCCTTCTAATCTCGCTTCTTTCGCTGCTGTTCCCCTCTGTTCCCTCTCCACCCTGTGTTCCCCTTTCTTATCTCTCACGTCCCCTCTGTTCTTTCCCTCTCTTCAGTCCTTTCCCTGTTCTTTCTCCTACACTCATCTCCGCCCCTCTATATATTCCCCTCTGTCTGTACCCTCGCCCCTTCTATCTCCCCGCTGCCTCTTTTCTCCCTTCCCTTTCACATGTCCCTCCCTCTGCCCTGTATCTATCCCTCTAGCCCTCCCCCTTCACTCTTCGCTGCTGCCCTCTGCTCCCGTCTCTTCTCTTTCTGTCTGCCCTCTCTTTTCCGGTCTGACCTGCCCCTCTCCCCTCTGCTTACTCCCCCCCCCACCAATCCGCTCCTGCCTGCTGCCCAAAATGGTCCAGTACACCAGAGGGTTACCGGATGGCTGTTTACTGTGACATTCATCATGGAGGCGGTGTGCTCATTTTGTATTGGTATTCCCAATGAAGTAGTGTGACTTCAAGGGCATCTGTCTTCCATGGTGATTTATTTTCACTCGTGCTATGTGCAGGGTAGCTTACTAGGATTCATAGCTTTGAACTGGAAGTTACGCGAAGGTTGTGCACATATGTTCGGGGGACAAAATACCCATCTGGACTACTCTCCTGGATTTAACATTGGTTTATGTCCGTTACAAAAATGCATATGCAGTATGCATAAAAGCAAATTTCTATTTGAGCAAGAGGCGCCTTATCGTCGTGATCCGTCTTACAAACCAGCCGCTTTATTTTGGCTGCTTATCTTGAACTCTATCTGCCCCAGAGCCTGGTACTCCTGTTTAGGGAGTTCCTGGCGCACACAGCGTGAGGCAGCCCCCACCCTCCCCTATGCGCCGTCCCCTCCCCACCCACAGCCCATGGAAATCACAGCTGGAGCCTGTGCGCACTCTGGGGGAGTTTACATGCTTTCCCCCTCAGCATAGCTGGGCTGAAATAAAAACTGGACGTGGATTCAGCCTAAAACTGGAGCGGAGCCCAGACCCAAGGCAGGGCCTCGCAAAGGAAAGTCTTGTCTCTCAGCCCTGAGCTAATGTTTCTGTTCTCTTCACAGACACCCCATGCCCCTTGCGGAGGCACCAGCACACAGGCCGAAACACCACTGCCTCCAGAAACCTTTCACACCAGAATGTTAGCTCTTGGACTTCTTTTGGACTTCTCTTTTTCATCATTCTATCTTTATTGTGCCCTGTTTCCATTTTGCCCTATATCTTCTTTTCACCCCAGTCACTTTATTATAACTTTTCAACATGCTGTACAGCAGCCGGACTGCTCTACAACATAGCTTAAACCCATTGGCAAAGCCAATAGCTCTGGCAAAACACTTATAAGGTCCCAAAGGCGAGACCTATTGGCTATGCCAATGCTTGTTTTATTATGTCCACTACAGCAGTCATGTTTTCCTGTAAAACTCCAAGAATGCAGTAGAGTGTACTTTTTTTTATATCACTATCAATATGTGACTGAAGATCCTCGCATTTCTTGTCTTTCGTATCATCACTCAGCAAAAATTCTGTAAATGGTTGCCACATGGATAATATAGCATTCGCGGCTTCAAGGACTGAGAACCACCAGCAAAATGACACAGTTGGGATGACTCTTTCTTTGATGCATAACAAAACAGTGCACCAGAATAGACTAAAAAGTCAATAGCATTCTTCATTAACTCTGAAGATTGTAAAGATGCTTTCAGCATACCATCTAGCAAGTAGCAAGGATTTCTTACAGGGAAGCACTTCAGCTCAAGTATCGATTTTGACAGGTCATCACACACATTTTGCATATACGTAGCTGAATCACTGCAAATACAAACAATATCACTCCAATCTTTGTTGAACTTGGTAAGAACGTTTTGCAGCAGCATTCCAAGTGACACCACCTTCCATATTTTCCAAAAGTCTGGTGTCATGTTTTCACCACTATCCCAGATGCTTGGTGATAGCACTCTTTTCACATATACCTGTCACTACACCTTGCATTGAATGTTTAAAGCCTGGGGTGTTTAGCAAATCACCTACTATCAATACTGACTCGCTAGAAAAGTTTATTAAATAATTAAACAAGATCTAAAACCTGCTTCTAAACCCTGCATCTTTAGACTAATGACCACAAAACTGAAAAAAGCAAAAGGAAGAAGAAACAATATTTTAGTGACATTCCTAAACAACAAAACTCAAGCAGAATAATGTTAGCCCAATCTTTTTTGCTGCTACCTTGTATAACAAAGTTACATTGTATTGGCCCCTTCAGGAAGAAATAAAAATTACTCTTTCACTCTCCTTTTCCTTTGGATGAATGGCATTTAGTTTGTGGTTGTGCAGGTGTTTTTTCAGTGTTTATATGTTTACACTGGTGAGGGCTATTCCCCTTTCAGTGGGGTTTTATCAGTTATTATAGGTTTAAACCTAAAATAGGATAGCCTAGCCAAGGTTTATGCAAAATCAGCAGCTGTCTCAGAGAGTTAACCAAGGAAGAATGCACTTTCAAGTGGACTCAGGAGTGTGAAAATGCATTCCAGTAGACTGATGAAGGTCAGCAATGTTACCAACATGGCATTTTTGGATACCAGCACAGTAGTACTAGGAGCCATCCTAGCACAATATCACAAAGTTAACAACTACTGACAAGTTTATATCTTATGCCAGCCGAAGTACACCTGACACTGAGAGTGCATATTCACAACCGAAAATAGAGACCTTGTTGGTAGTTTAAGTGTGTGAACATTCTTACATCTTTATCTATGGGAAGCATTTCACTGTAGGAACTTCTGATGATATTTGGAAACCCAAGAGCCAAAATGCCACTTAGTATTGAACAATAGGGAATTTGTCTGCAAGAATACACATACGGTATCACACTCAAACAAGGAAAGGACAACAACCTCACTGACTACATGTACCAACACCCCAAGGACATCTTAAGGAGTTTGGGGGCCCCTGTTCAGAACAGTTTTGAATTCATGATCCAATATCAGCTCTTTCATGCCATTTTTGGACAGGCCATTGGCAGTGCGCAGGTGCGTTCATCCAAATTCTATAGGTATTACATCTAATATTCAGGGATAGTGATGTTGGTTTTCAATATTGTAACACAGCAGCAGCTTGCTAATATTAATGTAAATAATCTCTGTGATGCCCTCACATTTCTCATATATGGATTTTGCATGAAACAAACAACATTTCTCTGCAAAAAGTCTGTATTAGACTCTCACTCATTACTCACATTAAAAATAAATTAAGGGGGAACAGTATTTAACTCAATCTGTTTAAGAATTATTCAAGGTTATTAGGGCAAGACTCTCTGCAGACCACAGCTGGCACTATCAGGGAAGGGGCCCCTGTGCCAGAGCCCACTTTGCCCATGCCTTAAAAAGTTTCTTCAACACCCACTAGCATGAAAGAAGGCACTGGTGCCATCAGCGGAAGACTATATTTATTTAACCTTCATTTCTAAACAAAACTATTGAACTGGTTTATACTAAATCACAAAAAGCACGCTTTCTAGACCAAAATCTAGCTTTCTGTCTAATGTGGTGTAATTCCGTTCAGCTGTTTTGGGTGTAGCTGTGTCTAATTTTCCTACTGAAACATTAATGGGCAAAACATGTTTTGGGACCCCCTTTTTCTTGGCCGCTGCTTAATGGACGACCCTTGAAACTTACCAGGAAGGAGCTCAGGTGGATAAGACTTTTTGAAAGGGGGAGGGGGGGAGTTTCTTGAGTATTTGTCAAACAGAGCCAAAGTTATAAGAAACCAAGAAATGCTTTTCATATGGAAACGTCATTCTAACAGCGTCCACTTTCTAATATACATATCTAGTAAGCATTCATATATATGTTAATGAATAAATAATAATAAATTAATGATGAGATAGATAGATAGATAGATAGATAATGTCAACATCTTGATATTTGGGTTCAGTTTCAACAAACAGCATTTGCTATCAATTCCCTCCAATCCAAAGCCCACTAAAGTGTTTTGCAGCCATATTATTTACATGTAGCAAAAAGAGAGACACAACTAATGTGGTATACTTCCTCAAACGAGCAAAGGAGTAATTGATATTAACAGTAAGCGTCCAAATTATCTATTGTTTGTTTGATGTTCAATTCTTGATCTATACACATATCTAGTAAGCATTTCTGCTTTCACAAATAATACATTTGATTTACATTTGTAAAGCGCAACAAATGCCCAAAGGCGTCTTGGTGCTGGTGTCTGCAGTACCGGAATCACAAAAAGCATAATCGAATACGAGTTTTTGAGCCAAGAAAGGCAAAAAGCCAAGCTTTTAAATGCTTTCTAAAGGTCAAAAGGTTTGATTGTAACCTTAGACGCAATGGTATACATTTCACCTGTTATTCACAAAATTCCAAAGCTAATTCTAGATATTATGTTCCAACACTTGAATAATATCCACATAGATTCTAATAAAACCACCTATAAAGACTGTCTGATCCCAGATTTTGCACAACAAACATAACACCTTTTTTTAATCTATTCATACCACACAATTCCTCGTAAGCGTGCCCCAATGCAAACAAACCATAATAGCTAAAATGAGCTTCTTTTATACTCTGTGTTAGCTTATAGCATCTGACTTCATAAGAACATCTCAAGCCTACCGTCATTCAATTGCAATGTTAATCTAAATCAAACTTATATCTTCTAGTTTATACGTAACTATAACAGAGATCCCTTATTAAAATTGGATTCATGTGTAGACCAGCAGGGTTACTGGTATTGTGGATAGTAGCAGAGCAGGACCAGTTATCCAGTCCATATTGAAGTTCTCAGTCAATATACAATGGCCGGGACACCATCTGCCACAATGGACCATCTCCAGGCACAGTCCCACAGTTGTCCTCGTCTTCTGGGCTGCTTGTCTCTCCCAGTGATTGGGTTTCTCCTCCTTGGGCAGACTGCTCCTCCAAGGCAAGTAGCTCCTTTTTTCCTTCAAAGGAGATGTAAAAGGCTCCTGCATCTCAGGTAGACCCAAAGCTCTCCAGTGTGACACACAGACATAACTTCCTTGAGACTGGCTATCAGCCCTGGATTTTATCGCAGCTTTTTGATTACTCTGCCCAGTTCAGATCCCACTTTTATACATGATTTATAGACATGGAATATGGATTGACTGTCTTCAGTCGAGGAAGCTGTTTAGGGTGGTTCCTTTTCACATTTCATATTCTGCTGGAGGCACAGACAGTCTTTGTTCCCCAGTAGGTATTGATGAGGCTTGCTCCAATTAGGTGTACTCATAACATGAGAAAAATAAGTGTGAAGCTCTCCATTAGCCTTCCTGAATGGGACACTCATGAAGGAAGACAAAAAGCCTAGGCTCTACCCAGAAACATCCCTCCCGCTAGTAACTGAATTTGCTGACTCACCTACCATCTGCCACCATCAGCTAAATGGCAGTGCTCAAGAAGGACTAATCAGCAATCCTGTGTTAAAAAAGGTTACCACAGAATGTCTTCATACCGTCACACTTCAATGTCTAGGACTATACACTCCAGCACAGGAATGCAGACAATGCAATTCTACTGTGATCCATCTTCTGCCATATCAAACCAGAGGTAATACAAATTGATCCCAGTGTCTTCAGCATTCACAAACCCGCAACAACATTGAGACCTGCTACAATTCACCATACATATAAATGTACATGACATTCACACAGGGATGCTAGCACAGGGTCTAGGCACGAAATGCAAGTGGAACTTACACAAGTAAATGTGTGGGCATTGCACTCTCACCTTTGATCAGGTAAAAATGAGATGCTGCCACCACAGGTCATAGTACATGTCCAAATAACACAGACAATAGTCTCATGTCTGCTAAAGGGTATGCTTTGGCACCCGTCCTGACCTCAGAACCAGTCCCTAGGTCCCATGGTCAATTTCAGGCCTATGCCTCATCTCACACGCAGGGCTTCATGGGTACTGGAGCCAAAAGAAAATCAGAATACCAGCTTCATGTAGAGTTGACAGGGTTACATTAATTTACCATGCAGGCAACATTCCTGTCCTAGCAGCCAGTCACCCTGCTTTTTGTGTAAAATGTGTCCAAAGTGGGATTGCACGTGGTGAGATGTTGGTGCACCCAGTATTAACTGGTGCAATCATCCCACGGTTTTGCTAGAGACAAATCCCACAGGTCCAATCTGGAGGATGATGTCTGCTGTAAAACATCTGGAATTACGTGGTGATATGCAGAAATTGAAAAGTAGGGGTATCCACAGGTCTCTATTGGCAATGTTCTTGTTGTAAGAGGATGGGCTTTTTGCAGACTCACCCAAACTTTTTGCCCCCAATGTTTGATGACTCTAGGTGCTGGTGTAATGACTGCAACTGTGGCGCTGACGTTCAGCACCCAGTGTACGTACTTTGACCCCTATCAAAGTATGCCAGTGGATACAAACTTATTAATACCAGATTGGCAAGGCTAACTTGCATGTAAGTCCCCAGTAAAAGGTATTCACAGTACCTAGAGCCTTTATGTTAAGGTACCTTTAGTGGACTGCAGCACTATTTGCGTCACCACTAAAATGTCGAGTAAAGATTTGGCGCTAGGCCTGTTCTCCAGCCTACATGGCAAGTAAAAATATATCCCAATTTGAAATCTTAATTGAAAAAATGTAATTTACCAGTAAGCCCCTAGTATATGGTACTCAGTATACCAAGGGACTGTAGGTTAAGTGTCACTAGTGGCAGCTAGTACACTTAAGTGTGCACCACTGCAGTAGAAAATTAAAACATGGCAGTTAAAGCACTGTCAAATTCGGCATGTCAAATTAACCCTTTTGACAGGCCCAAACGTCCCTATTAATTACCTATAAGTCACAGCTAAAGTAAATCCAAAGTGCCAAGAGGGTAGTGTGCATGGTCTTAAGTAGCAGGCCATGTATAAACTGTGTTTTACATACCCTGCTCCAAAGTCGATTTTCAATATTGTAAAGCTGGTAGCCTCCCTGGCTAACATTTGGTGACTTTTATAAATTCTGATAAAATGGAACTTCCCAATGGAACTAGCCAGAAGGGTGTTTCAAGGTGTCAAATTAACAGTTACTTTATATCAACTTATTTTCAAAGTCGGTTTTAACAACTATTCTAGAAAAGTAGCTTTAAAAGGTTTACTTTTCTAAGTTGCTTAAATGGCCACCAGTAGCCTTTTTTGAATGGCCCAGCAGCTTACAGCTGCCAGGCCTGCTCCATGTGTAGGTATTAGGTGTTCTGAGGAACTGAGAACAAAGCAGCTATCTGCTGGGAGAATTTTTCCTTTCCTGTAGCAGGATGGCTAGGGTGGGGGCTAGTGGGCTAATTACACTTCAAAGGCAAGTTGCCCTGCAGAAAACGATGTCACTGAGCCCATGACTGCCCCTTTTTAATTGTTGGCCAGCCAGCCTGGCAACACTTTAATTATATTAGGAGTTATCCTGAAGGAAGGAGTATAGTCCCCAAATGTCTATACCTCTGGGGTGGGCTAGGAAGCTTCACAAGGGGAAGGAGGGTCTAACCATGTTGGTAGTGGGCAGAATTGTGCATTCTGGGATAGTTAGATGCCACACTTCCTAGGAAGGTGGGTGGGATTGCTCAGGGGAGCAGTAACCCACTTGAAGAGAAAATTCCAGTTGACCAGTTGCAAGTGGTTTCGATCTGGATACTGCTGATGCATCCTGGGAGAGTGAGTACTGACAACTAAGGGGTGTTCCAGAGTTCCTGGGGCCCTTAGAAGGTAGCCAGAGTCGACTGCCACTGCCTAACCCTAAAAGTTGGGACTTAAAAGCTTTTTCAAGGATTTTTGCTGGGATAACCGAGAGAAGACTGGGACCAACCTGAAAGCCAATCTGGGAGTAATTTGAATTCCAGAAAATGTTCGAAGTCCCCACAGGGAGGAGTTCAGTTTGAGCACTGCCAAGGAGCAAGCTGCAGACAATGAGCCCTCCATCGGATCCCATAGGCCATAATCAGTCAACGAGAAAAGTCCTCCAAGAAAAAGATGAAGGACCTGATTTAGATCTTGGTGGATGGGTTACTTCGTCATAACGGTGACGGATATAATAGGATTTATATTTCGGCGGATGGAATATTTGTCACCATTGTGACAGAGTAACCCGTCCGCCAAGATCTAAATCAGGACCTAAGTCAGAATGTAATTGATTTGACCAGGACAAATCTGGTCCCTGTAGCCGACCCGCGCTCCATCGTGGTTGAAACTTAACTTTTGGCTTTGACATGGTCTAGCGTGGCTACATACCTGTTGTTGGCGTTTTGTGCTTTTTGGCGCTAGATTCAAGTTTAAAAGCTAAAGTCTACTGAAAATCATATCTCAGGTTCCCTACAATAGACTTTTGTTGTTTTAGTGTCATTTAAAAGGTTACAATCTCTACTATTTTTTTTATAAACTGGAGTGGGATTTTATTGTGTTGTGCTTCTTACTTTGTAACTGTTTTGATGTTGTTATATGCTTTACTGCTATGTTAAGCCTGACTGCTCTGTGCCAAGCTACCGATGGTTGAGCTAAGGTTTACTTTATTGACACCAAACTGGGCCTTAAAATAAACTAGTGACATTATTACTCAATGAGGTCACACAACCCCATCAACTAATAACTCAGTTAACTACACTTGTAATCACCAAGTGATGCCTGGAACCATTAGTGGTAGTATCGGGAGCAGTATTGTCACTTTGGAACACTGGTCCACTTTTAATGGGCCCATAAGTATTTTAGTGTCAATAGGGTGCAGCATCCTAAACAAATAACCTAACATAACGTAATTTAATTGACTTTTACTTGGAACAGGAGCAGTATTAACAACAAAACCCAGATATTATTCAACCAGATCAGCGACATTCCTAGTGGACACAGGCCAAGATTCTGAATACCGAGAAAGCATTTTCCTTGAACAGGTAATTTTTAGACAGAGTGGAAAATACCAAAACAAAACAGGGCTGCTCTGTATTTGTCCCTGATTACCGGATCCATGGCAGGTTTTTAGATTAGTTATTGATTATGCAAGTGATTTCCATTTAGAATTACTGCACATAAATATAGTCGAAGTGGATGAGCCATACATCTTCACTCCCTGCTCCCCAGCTCACCTGAATCACCCACAGATTAGCTCCAGCATGCTGAAACGAGGTTGTTTATTGTGGCGGGGGTTGTTGATGTGTGGCGGCAGCAGGTGAGAGGGAGATGGGAGGGCAACGAAGGGGGCTAATGGAGTGCTAAAACAGCGCATGCAGGATTTTAACAAGCCTTGCCAAAGCCAATAGGACACACCTATGCGAGATCTATTGGCTTTGTCAATGTTTTTTAGACATGTTGTACAGCAGCGCAAGCTACCGTGCAACATGGCTTGAAGTCAAGAAAAAAACCCAATATGAAGTGGCCAACATTAACCGCGTGATAGAGCTTTTTGTAAACCAAGTTGCATAGCAGTCTGTGCTGCTGTGCAATATGTTTAAAAAAAAGAGGCTGGGGGAGCAACATGAGGGAGGCACAGGGGAGGAGGGAGGAGCATCAACAAAGGGAGAAGGGAAAAGCAACACAAAGGAAGGGGTAGGGGTGGAGGGAGGCAGAATCAGATGGAGGCAGCAACACGGAGTGGGGAGGAGAAAGGAAAAATAGTACCTTAATCACAGCACGGACAAGCACTAATTAAGATGAATCAATCTGTGCTTGGGCCATGCGCCACAGAAAGGAACGGAAGTGATGCTTGGCCTGTGCCAACCAATTAGAAGGCAGCAAAGAAGAGTGACACTGAAGCCAACAAATAGCAAACAATTTATTGTAAACAATACGTCTCACAAGCGAGAGTGCATGCAGCGCATGTGTTGATGCAGGATTGACCCAAAATGCAGGTGGGAAGAGGAGAATGCAGAGAAATGGAGAGGAGAGGTCTGCAAGAGAGAGAGAGCAAAGTAGACGGCAGTAAATAGAGGATGAGGGCATCAGATTGGGGTCCAGGAGAGAGTTGGAGGGGAAGGAAGGGGGAGGATATAGAGTGGGGAGGGTTCAGGAAAGAGAGTAAAATGAAATTAAGAGAGGGAAAATAGGGCATGACAGTGAGAACAGAGTAAAAGGGAGGTAGAGTAGGGTACAGAAAGAGGAGAAGTGTAAGAAAGGGAAGGGGAGAATAGAGATGATGTGTGAGATGGCTGCATAAGAGAAAAAGAAGAGAGAAGACACGACATGGGGCGAGGGAGTGCAGTGGCGATAAGATGATGAGTGAGTGGAAAGAGGGGAGAGAAGACGAAGAAGGTGATGGGGGGATTGCGAGGGTAGGGGGTGGATACTTATCATATAAAAACATTGTGTAGAGCCCAGACAATGAGACATTGCTGATCAGTGCATGGCAGGCATTCTTCCTGCTGTTTAAGCTTTTGACCGCGGCTGCTGTTCTCCCATATTTGAATGCGCTAGAGTTCAGAGGTCACCTCCTGACGTGTTTCTTCAGAGTAAGGGATTGCCTTGGTGAGAGGGCTTAGATACAAGTGATAATAAATTAAGGCTAGGTTATTAATTAAATAAGGAACTATGGGCCTGATTTAGATCTTGGTGGGAGGGTTACTCCGTCAAAATGGTGATGGATATCCCGTCCGCCAAAATATCAATCCCATAGGAAATAATGGGATTTATATTTCGGCGGAGGCGATATCTGTCACCATTGTGACCGAGTAACCCATCCGCCAAGATCTAAATCAGGCCCTTTGTGTAGTCACAAATTGTGATCATATTGCTTGAGTGAATGATGTATTTATTGTTAATCTGTAGGTTTAAAAAGTAAGCATGAGAGTCAATGGAAAGAAGGGTTTAAGTGGCTCCGTATACCTGAAGGATTAAGCCCTCTCACCACTTCTTAGAGTGTTAAATGCTGGAGGAAAATATGTGTGGAACAAATATATTTGGAGGTCCAAATAGCAAAACACAGAAAAATATATCACAAGTCTGCGGCTCATCTCTTGCAAGTCAGAGCGGAGGGCGCTGCAATATAGTGCATGATAAATCTGTGACAGAAAACTGTGAGATGTTTCACCAACGCTAGCATTAGAATTATTTTGTGCTGCATGAAGAAGTACATACCTACATCACTTAGCATTATCCAGTGTGGGTGGGCGCCTATGTAGCCTGGCACCCCCGGGGCATTGCATGGTTTTCAGGCAATGCCAATGCTTTTCATTAACAAGAGAACAAAATAGGGAAGATGCAGTACTGAGGAAGTGCTGTGAGGTGGAGTGTTTACACAGGCCTAAAGACCCACTTCTCGGCACTGCTGACTTGAGGAGGGTGGTTGAATCTCCAACGAATCGCAACAAGAGCTCACCGTTTGAAGGCCAGTCACTCACAATGACGTGACCGTGCAATGTCCGAAATTTGTGATGACAGGCAACAGGTCTGAATAGGAAACTGAAACACTGCTTGGAAGCATATCCAGGGCCTTTCAATTCATAATACACTCATCACGAGAAGGAGTATTTTACAAACTAAGTGATGGCCATCTCCAGCATGAGGGATATGGAAATGAAATGTAAATTGAGGAAGAATGTGCGCTCACAGCAGAGAAGCGTGCCTTCTTACATATCTCCCCTGCCTTGAAAAATAAAAATGAATGAGAATTTGTGTAATGGAACTGGTGCTCATGTAAAGCGCCCCATACCTTCCGGTTGGGTCTAGTATGTGCTACTTAAAAATGCAACAAAAAAAAGTGAATAGTACCTCAATCCCAGCACGAGGGGCAGAGGGTGAATAATTAAATTAATCTGTACTTGGTCCGTGCTCCACATGAAGAAAAGGTAGTGACGGCATCTCACAGCCGGCTGGTGAATTAGAAGGCAGCAAAGAAGAGTGACAATGAGGCCAACAAATGATAAGTAATGGGCGGGCTAAAAGCCCCTTTTTAGGTCGAAGCCTACTAGACAGTGCAGCTGTCTGGTTTGCTAAAGACATCTTGGGGACATTCAGAAAGCTTCCCTGGGAAAGCATTCCCCCATTGGCTTTGTGGTTTGTAACACACATTTGCTTGCTTTCCGTTTGCTGGCTTTATTTGTTTTAGGCTGTCCAGCTTGAGTTCGTCCCTCCAGTGACTTGTACCCTATTTACAGTATCCTTCCACCAGTGTTCAGTTTCTGTAAACAGGCCTTTGAATCTTGTTCTTATCTTGTCACATTTGCTGTGCATTCAAAGACAGAGGTCAAATGTCAGGCTCTGTCTTCAGAGGGAGCTTGCTGTTTACCTTTTTTTTCAGACTTAAAAATGAGATAATATATGCGATCATGCTGGCATAGCTTTTATGCCACATTGTATTTTCACACAGAACCTGCAGTTGTTTTTTCTTTCTGTTCTTTCCTGGGATTTAGTCTGAACACTACAGACAAGGTCAAGCAACAATGTCCCTTGTTATTTTGCTCTGATCAGGCACTAGCACCTAGACACAACACAAGAATGCAGCTGTTGTTTATGAGCCCTTGTCATATAGGTACACACAGTAATGTATCATACAGAGAGAGAGATTTTCTGAGAGTTGATCGCGGCTGTATCTGAGATGTAGAACGTCCATCTGTGTATGCTAAGCTACGGGGTCTGATACTAATCCCAGAGATCTTTGCTGTATAATCATTTTGTTTCTGTAGAAAGGGAGGGGGTGTTAGGCTAATTTGTTTTATAATATGACAGGTCTTTTCATAATATACAGTTTACTGACTATGCTGATGGTGTTTTTGCTAGGCAGTTGTTTTCTGATTGTGGCACGTATGCTGCATTCTAGAGCACGATAGTTTTAATAAACATTTTAAACTTCCTTCGTGTCTCTGTTATATCTTATTGTAGACGAGTAAGAGTGTGAGAGCGAAAGGAGGTGTCTTTTTACCGCGATCCCTGAGAGGGTAGGGAGTTCTGTATTCTGGGATGTCAATTCACTTGTCTCTCTGGATATGAGTTGCAGGGCAAGTGAGACACTATAGCTAGTCGGACTCTGGCTTATGGTACTGAGGTGATTCGGTGACTCAGTGCCTATCCACTGATGTGCTATGGTCCCAAGCAAAGTTCTGTTCCTGAGCAGAATCCCTGCAACAATACCTTATTCCAATGTTATTGAACTCCCTCCCAGTTAGGATTCATAAAATCCAAAATGAAGTTAGTTTCAGGAAGCACCTGAAAGCATGGTTGTTTGCAAAATAGACTACCTTGGAAAGCCGGTCAGTCAGTTCCACAGACTAATTGCTACTATTCAGGCTATTTAGTACTGAGAAGCCCCTAGGTAGCTATGCGTTCTATTAACCATCCAGAATAGAATAGAATTATCATCTATACAAATGTAATAGTAATTTGAATTGCAGATGTGTTGTCTGTAATGGCAGTGTGCTACCTCATCTCTAAATTAGATCTATAGACTGTCATAAGTACCGGTGTTGACAATTAAGTGCTGGTGTCGAGCACCAGAAACCACAGGCTCAAATTAAGCACTGACTTTATCCTACTCCACTGTACTTTGCACCACTCTGCTGCACTTTATTCTGCGCCACTCCACTCTTTGCCACTCCACTCTACACAACAAATCTCTAAGCCACTCCTCTCAACTCTGCACCACTCTACTCTATGCCAATGCACTCTACGCCACTCTACTCTACTCTTCACCACTGCACTCTACACCACACCAGTCTATGCCACTTCACTCCACTCTACTCTTCATCATTCCACTCTATGCCACTCCACTCTAAGCCACTCCACTGTACTCTTTTGCCACTCTACCCTATGCCAATTCACTCTAGGTCACTCAGCTCTGCACCACTGTACACCACACCACTCCAGTCTAGGTCACTCCATCTGCAACACTGCACTCTATACCACTACACTCTACACCAATGCACTGTACTCTGTACCACTCCATTTTATGACAGTCCACTTTATGCCACTCTAATCTACTCTGCAGCACTGCACTCTATGCTACTCTACTCTACGCCACTGCACTCTACCCTGCACCACTCCACTCTATGCTACTTCACTCTACTCTGAAACAATCTACTCTACTCTACTGCACTCTACTCCTTGCACTCTACGCCACTCTATTCCAGGCTGCGCCACTTCACTCTAAGCCAATCTACTCTATGCCACTGCAATCTACGCTGCACCACTCCACTTTACTTTACTCTGCACCACTCTACACTACACCACTGCACTCTACGCCACTTTACTCTAACCACAGCCCTCTACACCACTGCACTCTATGCCAATACATTCAACACCGTCTTTACACAAAACCAATGCACTCTATGCCACTGCACTCTACGCCAATCTACACTGCACCATTTCACTCTACACCACTCTATACTACGCCGCACAATTGAACTCTATGCCACTGTTCTCTATGCCGCTCTACACTACACCACTGCACTCTACTATACAACACTGCACTCTGACAATCTACTCTGCAACACTGCACTCTCCGCCACTGAATTATACGCCACTCTACTCTGCACCACTGCATTCTACTCCACTGCATTCAACTTTAAACGACTGCACTCTATGCCAATGCATTCTACACCACTTTACTCAAAACCTATGCACTGTACACTACTGCACTCTACGCCACTGCACTCTGCGCCAATCTACTCTGCACCACTGTACTCTATGCCACTTCATTCTAGGCCACTCTACTCCTCTTTACGACACTTCACTCAATGACATTACACTACACAATACTCCACTCTACTCTATGCCACTCTATGCTGCTCCACTCTACTACACTACTCCACTCTATGCACTTAACTATACGACAATCTACTCTGCTGTACGGCACTCTAAGCCACTCCATGAAACTGCCTCCACTCTGTTACTTTACTCCACTCTACACCACTCTACTCTACGCCTCTCTATGCCACTCCACTGTACGACACTACTCCACTCTGCGCCCTTCCACTCTACTTCTCTTCACGACTCTCCACAACACGCAATGCCACTCCACTCTATGCCACGCTATGACACTCTACACCACCCCACGCCACTCTACACCACCCCCACGCCACTCTACACCACCCCACGCCACTCTCCTTTATGCCACTAACTTTTAGCCATGCTGAACAGCAACCACGCTGCTGTACAGCATTGCTAAAACACATTGACAAAGTGAATAGCTCTTGCATAGGCGAGACCTATTGGCTTTGCCAATGCTTGTTGGAGAGGTTTATGGCCATAGTGACAGTGCATGCGCACTGCCTGCATGCTCGACCTAAAATGATTAAAAGTACTTTACACTGAATTACTGGAGCCAGAGGGTGCTGCTGCCTGCATGACCTCAGTGCAGACGGCTCTGTGCGCCCCTCTGAAGACTGGCGCCCAGGGCGGCGGCCCTAGCTTACCCATGCCACATGTCGGCCCTGCAGGGAGGTGTGAGCTCACACTCAGAAAGCAGACCTTGGGAAACCAGCAAAAAGCCGAAATGCGACACCAAGAAAAAAGAGAAATGCTGGCAGAAACAACAAAGGACGAAAAGACCAAAACATAAGCACCAGCTCACAGTCCAGAAACAGGAAGCACGTGGCAATTACCTCCCAGAGCAGAGGGACAAAGCCGCGGGATTTAGGGCGGAAGTGGGCCTTCACAGCCGTATCTGCAGCAGGGGGATTTTAAACGGAGTTTCTTCCACGTGCACAGCGGGGTGGGTGGGCGTGCATGTCTCCAGGTGTGGGCACACCTCATGAGGTAAGGACTGGGATGAGGAAGAGGTGAGGGGGAAGATTGTCCATTGACACAGACAGGACAGCTGTGGCATTTTTACCACATAAACCTCGCATAATTGTTCTGATGAATAAATATATTTATTCCTAAAACCCACATTCACAGTTGGACTCAGTGGGGACCATATGCAGCATGGCAGCTGGATTCCTACCTCGGAACCACCCTTAAAGAGAGAACCGTGCTGACGAGGAGACGGCACCCGGGCTGTCTGCCGTATAAAATGCCAATGCTTCTCCCATTTTGTATCCCTGGTGGCGCCGGAGGAGGGGGGCCCTCATCAGATAATCCAATCTCATTCGGGAGCCCGCAGTAATGAGCTTTTTCTTGTAGAGATAAATTAAATTGCTCACCCAAAGGTGCAAACTTCATTAATTCTAGTCACCCGCCGCCCCGGCCTGCTCCTCGCCTGAAGAGTAAACAGGCCGATCGCATTGAAGTGTATTTGTGAAAGATTTTCTTTCCTCCGAACCAGTCAGCTTAATTGCTGTTGATCTAGCTTTGGCAGGAGAGTTACTTTCTTAATCTGCTGCCCTGTATCTTTCACCTCCGTGTCTTTTGATCTTCTTTGTGTGTGTGTGTGAAATTAAACAAACACTAAACTTCAGGTTTGGCAAGACAGACGTCTGTGAAAGGTAATTCTGGGACGCCACTGGGGTCTATCTTTGATACCTATAAAAAGTGGCGTGAAGCCAAATGCTGCCCCACCCCTCCACCCCCAGAATAGGATGAGGGACCCCAAGTCTCCCATATCTGACAGATAATCATTGGCGCGAGGCTGATTGGGGTCCTGAAGGGCAGAGACGTTTTAAAGCATGGGCAAAGTGGGCTCTGTTCCAGGGCCACAGCTTTTCAGGGGCCCCCCTGATA
This sequence comes from Calotriton arnoldi, assembly GCA_963921515.1. Lineage (NCBI taxonomy): Eukaryota > Metazoa > Chordata > Amphibia > Caudata > Salamandridae > Calotriton > Calotriton arnoldi. The sequence continues at coordinate 2,012,765 of CAWUFW010001659.1, forward strand.
GAGCCAGTTCTGTTCTGCAGAGAGTCTTGCCCTGATGACCTTGAATAATTCTTAAACCGATTGTTTAAACACAGTTTTTCTTTAGTTTATTTTTAATGTGGGTGATGTGTGAAAGTCTATTACGAACATTTGGCAGAGAAAGGTTTGTTTATGTGTCATGCAACATCCATAAAAAAGTTTCTTTTAGATCAAATGGGAACCTCACATATTAGAACTGGGAGGATGTAACAGAGAATATTTGCAGTAACATTAGTGAGCTGCTGCTGTGTTATAATATTGAAAACTCAAGTCACTATCCCTAAATATTAGCCTGTACCTGTGCACTGTCAGTGACCGGGCCAAAGAGGGCATGAAAGAGCTGAAATTGTATCATAAAATCAAAGCTGTTCCGAACAGGAGCCCCCAAAATACGTTTGGCCTAGGGCCCCCAAAATCCTTAAGATATCCCAGGAAGGGTTTAGGTGCTTCCAGCGCCACATGGGGGTGCAGAGGCCTCTGTCACGCCCCTGGTCGGTATTTATGTTTCACACGCAAGTTATACTATGTTATCATGCCCGGTGCTTCAGGCCCTAGCGCTTCTAATTTAAAGAGCACAGAAAGTGAAACGTTTAAGCACAGCGCACTCTCAGTGCATGGTGGCTCCTGGAGTCCACCCCTCCCCAGTGAGGGCCCCTGTGTTTCCCTCAAAGGCCATAGCCAGCAGTGAAAGAAGGCTGCTAATGACCCTGTGTCGGGCACCATGTTCATCTGCAAGGTCAGCAAAAATGAAAGACCATATGTTGCAAGTTTTTGTTCTTTTATCTTGTGGAAAGCAAAGAAACTTCAACAAGAGAATGTAGCCTTATGGCTAGAGCGGTCGACCTCGAAGCTGGGGAACCGGGTTCGAGTCTCGGCAACAACGCTCAACATCCTGTGATTCTGGGCAAATCACTTAATCTCCCCGTGCCTAACAAAAATCAGTGGGCCTCATTTATGAGGTTTTGCCGTAGGGAAGCGCAGCAGGCCTTCCTGCTGCGCTTCCCTACGGCAAAAGAAAAGAGCAGGAATGCGCCGTATCTACTAGATACGGCGCATTCCTGTCCTTTTCCCTGCGCCGGCGCACAATGGGCTGCCATGCGCCAACGCAGGCACCTTTGCACCATGGTGCAAGGGTGCTCATGCGTTGGGATGATTATTTTTGTACAGGAAGGGAAACCTTTCTGTACAAAAATAATCACAAGAGGCTTTTTCCTCTTTCTATGTGTGCTGCAGAATGCAGCACGCATAGAAAAAGGAAAAACGAGGAGAAATAAAGATATTTCTCCTCGTTGTGCCTCCCTTACGCCTCCCCTGGGGAGGCGTAAGCTTTTGGCGCTGCCTCAGATTTACGATTTCTCGTAAATCTGGGGCGGTGTCAAAAGGCCATGGATGTTGCTGGGAACTCCCCCAGCAACACCCGTTGCACGCCCCTTTAATGCAGAACACTGCGTTAAAGGGACTGATATTTATCAGGCAGCATTAAGCCAAAAAAAGAGTGCTACCTGATAAATATCACGCAGGCTTCTGCGCCACGGAACGTCAAAAAAAGTGACGCTCCGGAGGCGCAAGGAGTCTCATAAATGAGGCCCAATGTGTCCTTCTGTAACGAAACTGGTGCTCATGTAAAGCGCTCTGATACCCGATGTCTCGGGTCTAGTTTGCGCTATATAAAACTCTTTTTAAAAAAACTATTTCCTAAACCAATGCACATGCAGAGGGGACCGAGGCCCCAAGAATGACAAAGCCAGCCACCCCCTCCACCCTCTCACCGTCGTGGCTGCAGCCCTGCTAAGTGCCACGCCTCTTGTGTTAGATTGTCATGTTTTTTTACACAGAATTTGTAGAACATGCGTACACCAAAAGGTTTCTTTTGCGATAAAGTAATAAGAGGCGGCAACTGTCAAGAGAATTAGCCATACACTTGTTTAAACAGCAAGGTTTTTATGAGTTTCCTGAACATTGCATAGTTGGCTACGGATCTGATGTCAGGGGGGAGAGAGTTCCAAGTGCGTGGAGTAATCACTGAGAATCTAGCCCCACCCAGCCTCTTCCTTTTGAATCTTTAGTGCAGTTAATAGGTTCAGGTGGGCCAATCTGAGATTACGATTAGGGATGTAGCTCTGAATTCTAGAGGACATAAAGGCCGGGCTTGTGTCGTGAAGGAATTTAAAGATGATGCAGCCTGTTTTGAAGATGGTCCCCATGGCTACTGGAAGCCAATGTAGCTTTTCCATCAGTGGCTTAGTATGACAGTGTCCAGGTTGTTGGAAGACCATCCTAACTGCCTGATTTTGTGCTATTTGTAATCTGCAGTTGAGGCCCATTGGAAGTCCCAGGTAGAGGGTATTTGCATAGTCTATCCAGGACATAACTAAGGCAATGATAATTTGGATGACGGCTTCAAAAGTAAAGTATTTCCTGATTTTCCTGATTCTCTGAAGTTGGAGAAAGCATGAGGAAATCATGACTCCTATCTGTGGTTTCTTGAAGAGATCCTCGTCAACGTGGATACCAAGACTTTTTACAACTTTCTTGGGCATGGGGGGGGAATCCCATCTCGGGGACCAGAATGAGGGAGTTCATTGGTGGAGTTTCTTTTTTGTGATAACAATTTCTGTTTTATTAGAATTTAATTTGAACTGATGGCTGTTCATCCAATAATGAATATATAACATAGTGTTTTGGAAAAACTCCAAAGATTCCGAAGTGTTATCAATGTTGAAAAGCAGCTGCATAACATCAGCGCAGGTTTCACCTTCCGCTGCTGTAAGAAATGTACCAGAGGATGAATGTAAAGATTAAAAAGAAGGGGGGATAGGGAGGATCCCTGTGGTACTCCACAATTTAATTGGACCGTGGATGAACAGAAAAGGAAGAGATGGACTGATTGAAAGTGGTCTTTAAGAAAAAATGTCATCCAGTCCAGTGCAATACTCTGCAGGCCCGCAGCTTCGACACAGTCGATCAGAATAGCATGGTAAACCATGTCGTAGGCCGCTGATAAATCTAAAAGGACCAGTGTCTGAGTAATGCCTCTATCTGCTTCTTCTCTCATATCATCTACTACAGAAAGGATGAATACTTCTGTTGAGTGGGCAAGTCGAGAGCCTTCCTGATGAGGGTCGAGGAATTTAAAATCCAGTAGGAAGAAGCAGAGATGCTGAGCAACCTGGGCCTCTAGTAGCTTTGGTAGATAGAGAAGTAGAGAGTCAATTGTTTTCCAAGATTGCAGGGTCCTCTCCAGGTGTTTTTAAGAGTGGGATTACCACAGGTGCCTTAAAAGAGTGTGGGACATTGCCTTGATTTAGTGATAGGTTGAGGAGAGAAATAGCTAAGTCAGGAAGGAGTAAAAATATGATTTTGTAGGATCTGAGGGAGACAAGTGTCTTTCGGGGATCCTGATTTAACTTTGGCCATCAGAGCCATGAGACAATCCTTACTGATGACGGGAAAAGCCGAGAGTGTAATGGGATTTCTGTCTTTAGATGGGGTCACATTGGCTAATGAGCTGGGGGGAATGCTATCTTTTATCACCTTTATTTTATCAATGAAAAAGGTTAATCTGTCCGGGTTGGATAGTTCTGTAACAATTCCAAAGATAACCTTTGCTTTATTTTCAGAATTTAGATTTTTGTTAGAAAAAAAGGTCGATTTAACCTGCAAGATTAATTTTTTGTAGGTGTTTAAATGTTGGACAAAAATGTTCTTGGTTTCGGGCAGGTCTGTGCTCTGCCATTCCCGTTCTGCCTGGCAGAGTTCGTGTTTGGCTGTCTTTAGCTCTTCTGAATACCACTTAGATGCTTCATCGCATCAAATTTGTTTGGTTTTACCAAGAGGGGCATAAATGTTGCTGGCTACTGTTAGCCTGTCCGAAATTGCCTCCTCAAATCCATCCAGGCTCTCAGTAGGAGTGGTTAGGGAGAGTGCCAGTGAGTCGCAGAAAGTGTTGAGATTTGTACGATTCCAATTTCTGGCGAAAGGACTTGGACATGTGGGGGATTTCAGATGAGTCAGGTCATTTAAAATAAACTTAATTACATAGTGGTCTGACCATACACAAGGGGAGACAGTGAGATTGGATATGGTTAAATTAGTGGACCAAACTTGTTCTAATGTGTTGCCTTTGATATGTGTAGGTTCAAACACTTGTTGGTCGAAGTTAAGACTACTTTGTATGTCAGTCAGATCTGTGGAAATTTAGCCACCAGTATCCTCATTTGCCCAATAATTAAGAGCTCCAAGGAATAGGATTTTTGTGTAGTCAATGGCTAATGAGGATATAGAATCAGCTAAAAGTTGGGGGAATTGCTGCATGTGACCCGGGGGTCTATACATGAGGGAGGATACATATCAAGGGGGAGGTAGGTGAGTTTAATTTAAACAAAATATTGTCAACCATTGGGATTGATATCGAGGTGAGTTCAGTAAAAATAAGGGGCCTCATTTACAAGAAAGTGCCGCAGCGCGGCACCACAAGCCCTTTGGCTGCACCACGTTGCAGCACTTTCAAAACACAGGGATGCGACATATTTACAATAATATGTCGCATCCCTGTGCTTTCTCCTGCGCTGGTGCACAATTAGCTGCCATGCGCTGACGCAGCACGCATAGAAAGAGGAAAAAAACTAGGAGAATTTAATACATTTCTCCTCGTTGTGCCTCTCTACTCCTACTCTGGGGAGGCGTAGCATTCAGACGCATTTCCAGGTTTACGATTTCTCGTAAATCTGGAAATGTGTAAGGCTCCATGGGTGTTGTGTGGGAACACCCACAGCAACACCCATGGAACGCCCCTTTCACGCAAAGTGCAGCGTGTAAAGGGGTCGTATTTACAAGGACAGGAAAAGCCAAGCAGGGTGGCTTTTCCTGTCCTTGTAAATATGGGGCAGCAAAATGCTCCGCCGGTGCGTCACAAAAAGTGACGCACCAGCGGTGCAAGGGGCTTGTAAATAAGGCCCCAAGATGTTTTAAACAATTGCAGCAACTGCAGAAACAGCTGCAGATAAACGCTTTTTAATAATTTGTCCGCAACCCCCACAGGCTGAGGTGTGCTTGAGGATGTCAGCTAGTGATCTCTTGAGGAACTTTGTGGGTGGTAAGTGTACTTTTTTCTTTCTTTTTTTCTTGCTCTCCCCTCGCGGCTCCCTCCCTCCCCCCTCTACGTATCGGCAGCAGCCGCCACTGCAAGTACTCTTGCCACAGGGTGCAAGGGACCGAGCTTCCACCGTTGTTATGGTGCTCGCTGCATGGTTTCCCTGCGCTACATGGGCACTGAGGGCTTAGAACAATCAAAGTCCAAAGTATGTTCATCTCAAGCAAATCCCTTGAGCAGCAGCCCGGGCTGTGCATACCTTGCTCTGCTATCCTGCCCTGCACAGTTCTAGGCGCTAACACGAAGTAACAGTGATGGTTGGAGAGAACCTTCCAGTGTCACTGTGTCCTATGCACTGCTGCAGTGACTGACACAGTGGAACCTCAGGCCTGATCCGCTGTCAGTCATGGAACTTACGGTAGAGTGAAAACACACAACTGACTGCATCCATCATAGTCTGGGGTGCAACCAACACCACAGCAGCAAACAGTGTACCAAGGCAGGTACATTCCTCAATGTTCACCACTCTGCATCCCGGGAGACACTGCGCTTTAACCCAAAGCCAGCAATATAGCTCAGTGAGCTGAACGGTCGACGCTGTCACAATGCGATTTATCTCCAGTCAGGGCTTTAAGTGGGATGAAAAAACTGGGGGGTCTCTCAAAGGGGTGTGGCCAATGTAATTAGGGGCGTGGCTTAAAATACGTAAGCTAAAAATCTGTGCTTAGCATAGTGTGCCGCCCGACTAGTATTTTGCTGTTTCTGCCATTGCATCCAGATATATGATACAACAAGTAACATCACAACTACAACAAGTCAGGACTATTGGCTTTGTCGATGGTTGTTAGTTGCATAAGATAAATAAGCAGCAACTATGTCATCATATAATATTGAAAAAGCTTCCACGCAAAAGCCCTGGTGACACCAGGACAATGTTGCTGCTCCTGGGTTTCAAAAGGAGAAGGGAAACCCAGAGAGAAAATGACTCTCCTTAAGGGATTTCCTTTCCCCTACAACGCTCACCTGGCATGACGTCATGCCGTAACTTCTCCACTAGTGAGAAGTGAGCAGTGTGAGCAGCGCACATCGATGTGCCTGCTGTCACTGCAGTCTGGGAAAAAACGGACCGCCTGCGCCAGGGCACAAAACAGAGCCCGATAGAGACCCGTTTCAAGGCCCCCTTTAAAAAACTGTGGGTGCTCAGACCCGGTGAGACCCGGCCCACTTAAAGCTCTGCACATAGGGCACCAAAGTGTGCAGTATTAAAACATAGTTAGATATCCAACGATTACCTAAGCATTCATGTTCACAAAACAATTGTGTTGAGTACACCCTCACACAGCCTGTCAGGCCGTTTAACTGTAATTTTAATGGCACAGTAAGAAGTGTCCAAAACACTGTAATGCGTTCCAAATAAAAGGTAAAGAAAAATGTCGCACAGAAAACTACATGAAAGGTATCTTAAAAATCAACATCTCCTACAGTCAGGCTTCTCGCATTAGACTAGCATACACACAAACACGTTCACCCAACAACAATAACACTCCACAACATGCTGGTTGTTGCTAGACACTTCTTTGCAATATGCCATATTCACACACTATTACATATATAGCAGGAGAAAGATTAGCAGGCTGTACAGTGACAAAGGGCTAACACAGGTCCTGAGACAGAGGCAGTCCAGGATGCATAGATCCAGTATACATCTCAACATAACTTCCTTCCAAATACTCCCAATGTAGCGCCTGAACATGGCCAGGATCAAGGCCACGATGAATGTGCAGACCAATAAAGACATCCTGTTGTTACCATTTGTTGATTGTTGCCAAACAGTACTCACACTGTAGTCCGGAAAAAAACGGACCGCCTGTGCCAGGGCTCAAAACAGAGCCTGATAGAGACCCGTTTCGAGGCCCCCTTTAAAAAACTGCCGGTGCTCAGACCCGGTGAGACCCGGCCCACTTAAAGCCCTGTCTCTAGTCATGAGTTCGAACCCCGGTGATGCAGAATTAGCCTTCGAGAACGGCGGGGCCGGCATCGGCCACGCCAAAAGTATGGCGGTCGTGCTGGCCCCCTCCTTCGATCACAGAGGCAAGCCTGTCGCGCACCTTGGTGACGCGACATGCGCGCCTCACTAGTAATTGGTCCTGGGTCCTGGGCGTGCCCCGGAAGTGATTGGAATCACTTCCGGGTCACGCGATGGGATAGCGCCAGACCGGTTAGAACCGGCCTGGCATGGAAACAGTTAAAAGGCTGGGGAGTGCAGGAGTATGTCTCTTCGCTCCCCGCTCCCCAGCCTGCCACACCAGCCTCGCTAGGAGGCTGTAATTTCGATTTTCTTTTCTATTTTCAGGGTATCGAGGTAGCGGAGTAAAGTGGGGCCAGGCGTGGTTCCGGGAAGGACAGGCTTGGAGGGCCCTGAACAACCGGCTGCAATCGGCGGCAAGCGGTGGCTGCGACCGGCGCGATTGGAGTCTCGATTCTTCCGTATTCCGACGCAGGCGGCATCCCGGCAGGGCAGCAGAGGACGGCAGGTAACCGGTTGAGGTGGCGCTCGACTAGCGAAGGCGCGCACCCTTCCGGTATTCATCAGGGCACGTTAGGAATATTGTCTTTGGTCCTGCTGAACCGGTTTTAGAGCCGCGTTCGAGTCCCTCCGTGGTCAGGCTGTTTTAAAAAAAAAAAAAAGTGGGAGTGGAAAATATGGTTTAACGGATATCAGCAGCCTCGTGGGACTCTGGTGCTATTTGTTTGTCATCCTCTCGGTGGGGCAGTTGTTCTGTACCGCTGGTACCCGGTAATCGCCAATCGCTTAGGAATATTAGCTCTGTGGTGTAGTGGGGTGACAGGAATCGTGTTACTGTCTCCTTTGCGGTAAGCTACGAACCGAGCGCTGTAGAGCCCCCTAGGCGCAAGAGTTTTGATTTAGCGTCCAGGCACGATATCAGCCACTGATACATATATTTATATATCTGCGTATACAGACAAGGCTGGGAAGGCATAGAGGGGTGGCAAGCACTCTCGTATGGAGAGCTTTATGGAGGCAATGCTCAAAAAGGTTGACGAGTTGGGGCAGGGTCTCGCTGATCTCAGGGCGAGGGTAGACGCGCAAGGGGGGACGGAAGAGAGAGAAGAGAGGGCCAGGCGCAGCATGGTGCCCCCAAGGTCGGCTTTTCCTCCCCTCCCAAAAAGGGTTAGGACTAACAAGGGGGGGCGGATGGAACCAAGGTTACCATTGTCCCCGGCCCCTGTTTTGCCTCCAGAGGAGGTCCCGCCCGCAGAACATGTACCAGTTCCACCAGTTGCCCCAGTGCCAGTCCCTGCGTCTGTCCCGGTGCCAGCTCCCCAGCCCCCAATTACCCCGGTGTCAGTCCCCCAGCCCGGGGAAGGGCCCGGACCTTCAGGGGATAGCCCGCAGTTGCCGGTGCTTCCTAGTACGGGGGGGGAGGGGATTCCACAGGATGTAGTGTCCCATTTAGCAGCAATCCTTCCTTGGTTGGGGAAGGCAGGGATCCTGTCATCAACAGTGGGGGGTAAGGACGTGGGCGGTGTTCCACTCGCAGAGGCGATGCGAATAGTTGCTCAGTTTCATGGGGCACCAGTGGACAAAACGGTGGAGGGCCGGGGTACGCTGTCCCCTGTCATTTCAGCGGGGGGTGCCAAGCCACTTGAACTCAGCGGTGGAGTACCGGGGAGCAGCCTGACGAAGGAAAAACCATCAGGATCAGCCGGGTCCGCTCCAGTAGGTAAGCAGCTGACATTGCCAATGTTGAATGTGGGGGAGTCCCGCACAGAGCGGGAGAATTTGGGGAGGCATGTCACACAGGACGTAAAAGACAGGATTTGGTCGGGGGCTTACATTAATATGTTCTCTTTGCTTATTTGTGAAAAGGAGAGGGAAGATGCCAGGAAGAACAAAGACTGGATGCTCCCGAGGGAATGGGCAAACGAACTTATGAAGTACAGGGTGGAAGAAAACTTGATTAATTGGATTAGAGGTTTTTCCATTTTCATGGCAGTCATGGCTGAGCGTTTCCCCAATATACAGGCAGAGATGGCATGTTACCAAAACAGGATTGTTCTGGCGCATGATAAATACGGGGGTGAGGGATGGAAGGAATATGACAAGAGTTTCAGGAGAACTAAAGCATCTGACCCATCCCTATCGTGGGACCGCATAGACACAATTGCATGGTTAGACCAAATTGGCGGGGGAGTTCAGGAAAGGGCCAGGAACCAGTCCTTTCAGTCCTTTCAGTCCTTTCGGTCACAGCCAAACACAGGTCCCTCCGGCCATACAAACACCGGGGGAGGACGCAAAGGGACATGCTGGGATTTTAATAGACGTGCTTGCACTAGACCGCAAGGCACGTGCAGGTTTAAACATGCGTGTTCCATCTGCGCGAACCCGTCTCACCCCGAGTCCAAATGTTTTAAGAAAGCAAAGGATAAGGGAGGTAAGAAACAGGAGTGAGGTGCAGGCACATCACAAGGCACAGTCACCCATTGATGTAACGGCACTGACACCCTGGCTAAACAAATATCCTTGTCATTCCACCGCAAAAATGCTGCTAGATGGTTTCAGGTACGGTTTTAGGATACCGGCACCTGATTATGCGGGGGCATCAGAGTGCAAGAACCAACTCTCAGTGCGAGCTAAACCTAGCGTAGCAGCGATGAAAATTGATAAAGAATTGCGACTGGGCAGGGTAGCTGGCCCATATGATTCAATCCCTGTTGAGAATTTTGTCTGCTCCCCTTTGGGCGTGGTCCCCAAGAAAGAAAGTGGAGAATTCAGACTCATACATAACCTGTCAGCACCCAAGGGAAGTTCATTGAATGATGCAATTGATGATGAGTTTTGCAGTGTGAGATATGCTTCTTTTGATCAAGCGGTGGAGATGCTCAGGGGTTTAGGCCCTGGAGCCCTTTTGGCAAAATCAGACATAGAGTCTGCTTTTCGTCTGTTGCCAGTCCACCCGTCTGATTTTCATCTACTTGGCTTTCAATTTTTAGGTAAATTCTACATGGACATGTGTATGCCCATGGGCTGATCGGTTTCCTGCGCATATTTTGAGAAATTCAGTTCATTTCTGGAATGGGTTTTTAGACAGGTGACAGGGCACCAGTTTGTCATGCACTACCTGGATGATTTTCTTATCTTGGGGTCACCGGGATCCCGGGAGTGTGCGTGGGCGCTGCAGGAATTTTGCGCACTCATGCATGCTTTTGGGGTTCCCTTGGCCCAGGGAAAGATGGTGGGACCTAATACAACAATAGAGTTCCTAGGGATTGAGTTAGATTCCATACAGGGGTGTTTCAGGTTGCCCGCGGACAAGATCACCAAGTTCAGGGCAGCAGTGCTTGGTTAGGGAGAGGGTCACATTGCACCAGTTACAACAGACAGTAGGGCAGTTGAATTTTGCTCTAAGGATCATACCTATGGCAAGGCCATTTTCCCGATCCATCTCACAGGCAATGGCGGGGCTCAGGGAGAGACACCACCACACCAGGCTGTCAGCTGAGGTCAGGCAGGACATGCGGATTTGGATGGCATTCCTGCAGGACTTCAATGGCAGGGTAGTGTGGCTCGGTCCGCCCACTACTTCCGCGGAGTTAGGTTTAATGACTGACGCTGCGGGTAGTGAGGATTTGGCGCCATACTCGGTACCGAGTGGGTGGCGCAGCGGTGGCCAGCATGGTGGGTCGAGACCGGTTTGACGGGCAACATAGGTTTTCCTAGAGTTGTTCCCCATCTGGGTGGCGTTAACAGTATGGCCAGAACAACTGCGTAATCAATCAGTGGTGTTCTGGTCAGATAACATGACGGTGGTCGAATGCATCAACCAACAAGAGGCACGGTGTAGGATGATTCTCCGTCTATTGAAGGAGATTGTACTGTTATGCATGAAGCTAAATATGCAATTTAGAGCTAAACATGTGCCAGGTGTATTAAACCATGCTGCTGATGCACTTTCTCGCTTTAAGATGCAGGTTTTCAGGGCACACCTCCCGGCGGCAGCGGAGTATGCCACCCCTTTCCCAGAACTACTTTGGCAGATTGGTGCCCCCAACTACCGGACCTCGTGGCAGCTAGCCTAGCAACCAGGACCAGGAAAGCATATGAAGGGGCGTTTTGGGCATATTGTTCCTTCTTGGGAGGGGAGTGGGCTGAAAAGTGGCATGACGCGGGGGCACTCCTTCATTACCTGGGGTTTTTGAAGGGGGAAGGGCGTTCAGCGGCAGCGGCCAAACGGCATGTGGCGGCAATCTCTTTTTTTGCCCAAGCTAGAGAGAAAGGGAATCCTACCAACAGCTTTATAGTGAAGAAGGCACTGAAAGGTTGGCAGCGCCTCCAAGGGTCTACCCCAGATACGAGGCGGCCAATCGGGGTGGAGCTGCTAACATCTTTACTGAGGACCCTCCCCCTGATTTGCACCACATCAGAGGAAGTTCTGTTGTTCACCGCCGCCTTTTCATTGGCCTTTTATGGTGCTTTCAGAATTGGGTATTGGTGGCCCAAAACAAACAGGATGTGCAAGGCGGACTGCAGTTTGACCGCGTGAAGGTTCAGGGGGATGCTCTAATTATATCAATTAGGAAGTCCAAGACGGACCAAGAAGCACGAGGGGACAGGGTAGTACTGCATCGGGCGCATGGTAATCCTTGTTTCCCCCTCTCACAGGTGGAGGCTTTCCTACAATCTAGACCTGATAACAAAGGGGGGCCTCTCCTGGTTCATGCTGATGGTATTCCACTCACACGGTTTCAGTTTAAGAGGGTCCTGGACATGGCAATACAGAGGGCAGGACTAAACCCAAGTTGTTTTGGTACGCATTCTTTTAGGATAGGGGCTGCCACGGAAGCAACGGCTAGGGGTTTACCTAGCAACAACGTCCAAAGGATTGGGAGGTGGTCCTCCAATTGTTACAAGCGCTATGTGCGGCTACATATGTTGTGAGCGGGATAGTTGCCAGGTGCTGATGCGTATGTCTTTCTCTGCTTTCATTTACAGTTTCTCAAACCTGTCACGCAGGGGGGAAACTGCGAACACCGCAACAACAGCACCAGGCAACCCAAAGACCGTCATCGCCGAAGCAGAGATCACAGGTCGCATGGATCATTGGTCACTCGTATGTGAAGCGTTTGTCTAATTTTTTTCCTTACAGGGAGCTACAAGGCTAGGGCAGAGCGGGCAGGTTTTAAGGTATCATTTCATGGGAAGGGGGCCTATGCTTGAGCCAGTTTAGGGGTTTCACATTGGAGCTATTAAACAGGGGTGGTCCCTGTCCCAATATTATTATCTTGCACCTTGGGGGAATGATCTGGCAAGTCTCGGTAGAAGGGGGCTAGTGGAAGCAATAATATCAGAAGTGAGTTGGTTAGCCAAGACATGCCAGGGGTGTACCATTGTGTGGTCATAAATGATTCCAAGATCCCAATGGAGGTGGGGGGAGTCTGTAAGAGCGCTGAATCACTCAGTGAGGAGAATAAATAACAAAATAGAGAGGCTCTTCAGGGCTCCCCGTCTACAGACAATCGCCCACGGGTGTATCAGGGGTGAGTCGTGCTTCTTAAAAGACGGGGTCCATTTGTCAAGAGTAGGCAATGAAGCGTTCCTAGAAAATCTTCTAGCTTGGTTTTTTGGTCTTCAGGGGCAGGGTATGACCTCCTAGTGAGCGCAGGGGGGGGGCCAGATAGTCGGTTAACTATGCTGGCCTGTGGCGGTAAGGTCATGATTGGTGAGCAGTAAATTTAAGGTCCTTAGAGGGCGGCGCCATTCCTGAATGGGGTCGCCCAAGTGGGAGGGACAGGTGGTCTCTCCTAGAACTCCAGGGGCAGTTTACAGCCGGTTGGCTGGATGGGTGCGGGGAGGGGAGTCACGCTTTCCCTAGGCTGGTTGGCCACCCCGCACGTGCACAATGGCGCCAGTAAACGGCGCAGAACTGCAAGGGCCCTTTTATGGAGATGATATACAGAGCGTACGGGGGTAACCGGGGTGGGGAGTACCCTCACAGTAAACGGGCCCTCTGCGCATGCGCTCTCCGGCTGGAGGGCGTGGTTAAATTGATAAGGATCTGACACCAGTTAGTGACCTTGCCGTAGGCCCAAATAGGATACGCAGAAAAGTAAAATGCTGTGATGATTATTAAAGATATGTTAGATTCGGATAGGAAAACCTTTGTATTAGAGTCATGTTAAGGTTAGCCAACTGACATCTGTACTTATCAATTGTAATCAGTGTAATGCATAATTTTCTGCGTAAATTTGTAAATCTTGTATATATTAATAATGCTTATTCATTTTGTTTAATAAATACGGCCGGGGGTTTTACGACCCCCACATCCAAAACCCTTCTCATGTCATTTGATCTGGGTCCAGTTATGGGAGGAGAAGGTGTAGGTAGTACCTGGCCATAGAGAACGGCGGGGCCGGCATCGGCCACGCCAGAAGTATGGCGGTCGTGCCGGCCCCCTCCTTCGATCACAGAGGCAAGCCTGTCGCGCACCTTGGTGACGCGACAGGCGCGCCTCACTAGTAATTGGTCCCGGGTCCTGGGCGTGCCCCGGAAGTGATTGGAATCACTTCCGGGTCACGCGATGGGATAGCGCCAGACCGGTTAGAACCGGCCTGGCATGGAAACAGTTAAAAGGCTGGGGAGCGCAGGAGTATGTCTCTTCGCTCCCCGCTCCCCAGCCTGCCACACCAGCCTCGCTAGGAGGCTGTAATTTCGATTTTCCCACCCACCGTCCCCTAAAGCAAAGTATTGGGGTTTGTGATCGATGTATGATAATCAACAAGCTGGTATAGGTAATTGGTTGTAGGTTTATCAAACTTGTGTTTTTCTCCACAACCACCAGTATCCTCATTTGCCCAATAATTAAGAGCTCCAAGGAATAGGATTTTTGTGTAGTCAATGGCTAATGAGGATATAGAATCAGCTAAAAGTTGGGGGAATTGCTGCATGTGACCCGGGGGTCTATACATGAGGGAGGATACATATCAAGGGGGAGGTAGGTGAGTTTAATTTAAACAAAATATTGTCAACCATTGGGATTGATATCGAGGTGAGTTCAGTAAAAATAAGGGGCCTCATTTACAAGAAAGTGCCGCAGCGCGGCACCACAAGCCCTTTGGCTGCACCACGTTGCAGCACTTTCAAAACACAGGGATGCGACATATTTACAATAATATGTCGCATCCGTGTGCTTTACCCTGCGCTGGTGCACAATTAGCTGCCATGCGCTGACGCAGCACGCATAGAAAGAGGAAAAAAACTAGGAGAATTTAATAAATTTCTCCTCGTTGTGCCTCTCTACTCCTACTCTGGGGAGGCGTAGCATTCAGACGCATTTCCAGGTTTACGATTTCTCGTAAATCTGGAAATGTGTAAGGCTCCATGGGTGTTGTGTGGGAACACCCACAGCAACACCCATGGAACGCCCCTTTCACGCAAAGTGCAGCGTGTAAAGGGGTCGTATTTACAAGGACAGGAAAAGCCAAGCAGGGTGGCTTTTCCTGTCCTTGTAAATATGGGGCAGCAAAATGCTCCGCCGGTGCGTCACAAAAGTGACGCACCAGCGGTGCAAGGGGCTTGTAAATAAGGCCCCAAGATGTTTTAAACAATTGCAGCAACTGCAGAAACAGCTGCAGATAAACGCTTTTTAATAATTTGTCCGCAACCCCCACAGGCTGAGGTGTGCTTGAGGATGTCAGCTAGTGATCTCTTGAGGAACTTTGTGGGTGGTAAGTGTACTTTTTTCTTTCTTTTTTTTTCTTGCTCTCCCCCTCGCGGCTCCCTCCCCTCCCCCCTCTACGTATCGGCAGCAGCCGCCACTGCAAGTACTCTTGCCACAGGGTGCAAGGGACCGAGCTTCCACCGTTGTTATGGTGCTCGCTGCATGGTTTCCCTGCGCTACATGGGCACTGAGGGCTTAGAACAATCAAAGTCTAAAGTATGTTCATCTCAAGCAAATCCCTTGAGCAGCAGCCCGGGCTGTGCATACCTTGCTCTGCTATCCTGCCCTGCACAGTTCTAGGCGCTAACACGAAGTAACAGTGAAGGTTGGAGAGAACCTTCCAGTGTCACTGTGTCCTATGCACTGCTGCAGTGACTGACACAGTGGAACCTCAGGCCTGATCCGCTGTCAGTCATGGAACTTACGGTAGAGTGAAAACTCACAACTGACTGCATCCATCATAGTCTGGGGTGCAACCAACACCACAGCAGCAAACAGTGTACCAAGGCAGGTACATTCCTCAATGTTCACCACTCTGCATCCCGGGAGACACTGCGCTTTAACCCAAAGCCAGCAATATAGCTCAGTGAGCTGAACGGTCGACAGCTGTCACAATGCGATTTATCTCCAGTCAGGGCTTTAAGTGGGATGAAAAAACTGGGGGTCTCTCAAAGGGTGTGGCCAATGTAATTAGGGCGTGGCTTAAAATACGTAAGCTAAAAATCTGTGCTTAGCATAGTGTGCCGCCCGACTAGTATTTTGCTGTTTCTGCCATTGCATCCAGATATATGATACAACAAGTAACATCATACCTACAACAAGTCAGGACTATTGGCTTTGTCGATGGTTGTTAGTTGCATAAGATAAATAAGCAGCAACTATGGCTTCTATATAATATTGAAAAAGCTTCCACTTAAAGCCCTGGTGACACCAGGACAATGTTGCTGCTCCTGGGTTTCAAAAGGAGAAGAGAAATCCAGAGAGAAAATGACTCTCCTTAAGGGATTTCCTTTCCCCTACAACGCTCACCTGGCATGACGTCATGCCGTAACTTCTCCACTAGTGAGAAGTGAGCAGTGTGAGCAGCGCACATCGATGTGCCTGCTGTCACTGCAGTCCGGGAAAAAACGGACCGCCTGTGCCAGGGCACAAAACAGAGCCCGATAAAGACCCGTTTCAAGGCCCCCTTTAAAAAACTGCGGGTGCTCAGCACCGGTGAGAACCGGCCCACTTAAAGCTCTGCACATAGGGCACCAAAGTGTGCAGTATTAAAACATAGTTAGATATCCAACGATTACCTAAGCATTCATGTTCACAAAACAACTGTGTTGAATACACCCTCACACAGCCTGTCAGGCCGTTTAACTGTAATTTTAAAGGCACAGTAAGAAGTGTCCAAAACACTGTAATGCGTTCCAAATAAAAGGTAAAGAAAAATGTCGCACAGAAAACTACATGAAAAGTATCGTAAAAATCAACATCTCCTACAGTCAGGCTTCTCTCATTAGACTAGCATACACACAAACACGTTCACCCAACAACAATAACACTCCACAACATGCTGGTTGTTGCTAGACACTTCTTTGCAATATGCCATATTCACACACTATTACATATATAGCAGGAGAAAGATTAGCAGGCTGTACAGTGACAAAGGGTAACACAGGTCCTGAGACAGAGGCAGTCCAGGATGCATAGATCCAGGATACATCTCAACATAACTTCCTTCCAAATACTCCCAATGTAGCGCCTGAACATGGCCAGGATCAATGCCACGATGAATGTACAGACCAATAAAGACATCCTGTTGTTACCATTTGTTGATTGTTGCCAAACAGTACTCACACTGTAGTCCGGAAAAAAACGGACCGCCTGTGCCAGGGCACAAAACAGAGCCTGATAGAGACCCGTTTCGAGGCCCCCTTTAAAAAACTGCCGGTGCTCAGACCCGGTGAGACCCGGCCCACTTAAAGCCCTGTCTCCAGTCATGAGTTCGAACCCCGGTGATGCAGAATTAGCCTTCCATCTTTCCGTAGATCGTTACACTGAATCACCTAAATGAGGAAGCGATAACACCTGCGGGTTACAGTGCCTAGAATGGAAAGAAGTTTGGTATTCAGCACTACTTTAAAAAGAACGTGTTATTAAAATGCTTTAAGGCGCATGTTACCATCTTGCATTTTTCTCCTTGGTGTGCCATCGTTGCCAACATGTTTCGCCCAGTGGTCTTCAAAGCAGAAAGCGCCTGGTGCCAGCTCCTCGGCTGTACAGCGATGGCCACCAACTTGAATCAGTAAGTTGCTGCAGTTTAAGACGTTGCGTCCTTGTGAGCAGCCCCTTGGCGTTAATAACACCTGATTGCAGCTGGGATGCAAAGTGGACACACGCACATACATACTATTGGCATTCGTGTGAGAGAGCAGTGCGAAGATTAAAACTTACAATGACCAGAGATGACAAAGCAATGACCAGTTGTATGGGTATTAATAAATAGCAATTTGGTTTGCCTGGTATTTAATGTGTGGCTATCCCACAAAGAGGCCTGCTCATAATTATTCTACAAAGTACTATGTCCTCGGAGCCTTCTCAGCCCTGTGGCACCATTCCATTCCCTTCTCTTCTTATTTGTTTGATGTACTCAAGGCTTCACCTTGATGTCTACAAGGTAAACACAGGTGAAGTGAGTCCATGCCTGCTGCAGCGCCGGAGCGTCAATAACGACAGCACAGCCCATTCTCACTGGAGGAACCAACAGCAAATCACAGGCAGCCAGCCCAGCGCCATGAATCATATCCGAGGCGCTGTGCGCTGAGATCCCGCACTGCATCCGACTGATGTCTAGGCGCAGAGCAGAAAAGATCACAGCTATAAAAGGGAATATGTATGTGATACTTATAGCCACTTATGAACATTTAATAACACCCAGCTAATAATTATAGAGGCAAGTGTGCAGCTGAAGTTACTCTCGTGAACTCCAGATTACTTTTAATGACTCCAGCTCTCATAAAAGATCTGGCCACATTTGTAATTCTAAACCGAGCAACCTATAACATTTTATTTTCAAATAATTTTGTTCTCTGTAAGGATTTGGAATAAGAAAAGACTCAAACATTGTGTATTGATGCGCATTTAGAAACGTCAGTTTTACATAATATTTGTGTCTACATCCAACAGAGATATTGCTTGTTGTTGGGAGCCACCCATCAAAGAGTGACTGAATGACTATCAAGTGTGACTGATCAACTGTTACTCCTTAGGTGGGAGATTGACTACTTGAATTATGAGTGAGTAAATAAGAGAGTGAACTTGCAAGTTAGAATTCATTCGAGTGAATGAGTCAGTGAATGGGTGAGTATGATAGTAGGTGAGTGAGTTATCAGTGAGTGGCTAGGTAGATGAGTGGCAAGATCAATGAGTGATTGCATGAGCAGGCATAAGGATGAATGGATGGATGCCTGAGAGAGCGAATGGCTGGGACCCTTTTATGAAAAAGAGAGATAGAGAGGGTATGGGCTATCATAAATCCCTCTTTGGAGACCATACAAGCAGCTGAAGGCAATCAGTGCGGATTGCAGAAGTATTGTACTGTACTGTAACAGTTATATAGCGCTGTGTGGGGCACTGATACCGCCTAAGCTGCACTTTTGGGAGGTGGAGGTTGGTGGTCATTAGCTAAGCAGAGCTCTGAGTACTGCATATTAGCAGCAGCTGAGCAGCTCCTGCCCATCTTTTTTCATTTTTTTCATGGGAGAAGGACCCATCCTGGACCCTGCGTTTGTCCATTACGCTTGCTCACTTGGTTCGCTACATAAAAGTCATGCCCAACTTTTACACACACCATTTTCAAATGTCACCAGCCGCCACTGCAGGGACCCCTCGAATATTAATGCTCAGCCTGAATACTGCGGTGCCTCACTCTCCCTCCTGAGGGCTCCTTGTCTTTTATAAAGTGCTTTTCACTTCACCACTGTGGCAGTCTTGCAGTAAAGTCCACCACCAGGGCGCATTCGAGTAACTAAATTCAGTCAGGTTCAAAGGTGCTCTCAATTTCAGCGAATCATCGAGACCCCTATATCATTCCCTCGCATGGCTGCTCGCTTGTTTTTACTGTTGTTTCAAGCACAGTTCTTGAATGTCTGGCTGTTTCTGCACTCTAAGCATTTATCAAACGCCATCGCTCTTCTGTAAAATACACTTAGCATCAGATGTGATGACAGATCAGGCTTCATCATTCCACAAGCAGTGCATTTAAGTTGTTGACAAAATACACAAAGAAAGGAAACCAAGGGAAAAAACATCAAAGCAGGTGCTTATGAGCACAGCTGTGTGACAGCAAAATAACAGGACTCCGAGGAGTGCTGAAATGACAGGAAGTGAAGGGAAGAGGTTGGACGTGGCCCGCCATGCGGAAAAGCTTCAGAATCCAAGTCCTTCGTCTTTTGGAGCGAGTGGGCGGCTACTTCTCCTGCCACATTCAGGAGAACCATGCAGATTGGTAGGCACTCATTGTAACTCGTTTGAGGTTTGGCGTGCTGGCTGCCCAATGGCTAGGCAGGTGGGCGGGGCAGACTTTTGACAGTATCATGTAAAGGGAGCACTATAAGTGCTAATACAAGGCATGGCCACTGCAACAGTTGTGGACTGACAGGTGCCTTAAAAACAGTTGCAGAGCTGATGCAGCTGTATTTTACCGCATTAGACAGTGATAAATCAGTGGCAGCTGGCATGTCCCGAGGGTGGTAGGGCAGGTGGAACATAAAAAAAAAAAAATGACATTAAAATAACTTACCTGCGAGTGCGACGCGACGTCCTCCTTCTCCTCAATGGTCTTCTCTCCTCGAGGCAGGCAGGCATGCTCCAAACTCCTTTCACCAATACTAGTGCTGCTCTCACTAGCCTGAGAGCAGTGCTAGGATTGGTGGGAGCGGCCTCACTCGGTGCTCCACAGAGCACTGGAGGCTTTAGTTTTCTCTAACCCAGCTGTCTTAAGACAGCTGGGTTAGAGAGGTTTAAAGTACGCATGTGTGGCTGGCCGCCGCAAGACGGCCGTCCAAAAAGACATGCGCACTTTAAAGTAAAAGTGCCTTGCTCTCTCTGCTGCTGTCATTCAGCAGCAGCCCCGCCCCTGTCCTGAGGCTTCGTTCGGGATAGGATGAAGAAAAATAAAATGGTATTGAATTACCTTCATCACCATTTTATTTTTCTCTCTGAGGGCATTTCAATGGGGCAACACACCGCCGCTCAAACGGAGGAGCCGCCCCTGTGGTAAATGGTTGGCTCTCACTGGAACTTTAAGGAAAGTGCTATTTTTTGCTGAAAACATAGCAGCCTAGCAGGTATGGGGTGTTGGAGATGAAACACGATTTTGTACATCAAAAAGAAATGTACACGTTTTCAAGGAAGCCTGTTTTAGAACGCCGCTCCCAAATCCGACAGCTTACCCACTAGACCACAGTATTATGACTGGATTGAATAGATACATTTATAGAGTTTGAGTCAGTTACAGCTACAAATTACTGTAGAATTGTTTCTATCTGGCCAAGCTCTGTATTGAAACCAAGTACCCACCTGGGTCAGGGGGTAAACAGCTTCCCCTCCCAGACAATTATGTGACTGTCTGGCTCCTTGGAGAACTAGTTCATACAATCTAAACTCTAGTCTTTTCCTGGTAGATCTGACTAATGGGCCATTGTTCCCCAGTCCTCTCACTACTTTTTTTGTTTTTTTGTTTCAAGCAAGCCTGCCCGGCCTCACACAACTTCTGACCAGCCTGATTTGAAGCGAGAGGCCAAATTAAACCAGGGTCGAACCGGGACAGTAAATAGGCCTCGGCACCAAAATAAAAGTAGCCTCACATTAGAGAATTAAATAGCTAAAAAAGTGGCCCATGTTTCCAAATTGTGGCAGATTTGAACTGGAACTGCTGTATAAGTGTTTTACAAGGTATGGCAGACTGTATTGATTAGAGCTTGCTTCATGCAATGTTTGTTTTAATATCCAGGAAATCAACAGTAAAAACCAGCCAACCAAACTGTAAAACAGGCCCACAAGCAGCCAAAACACTGGCTCACACACACTGACCTCTCATACCAACCTGTCAGACACGGTCTGATTGCCCTTCTGGCCAGTCCGACCATCTTTTTGCTCACTGTGTCACGCCAGACAGGAAGCAACCTTATACAAGCAGGTTTGACCAATGAACCATTCACAGAGAGTGGTTTTGGCCCTCACTGTCACTGCCCTTATACATGTACAGGGTGTAATGTTAGGTGAAACACAAATTCAGGACACTGGGGTCAGAAATTTGAATGTTGAATTTCAGGAGAGTAACAGAAACGTAAGTCTTGTTGTCCTGCCTTGGTAATTTTTTTGCCGCAATTGAGCTAGGCAAATGTTTTAAATTTGCGTAGTACGGGGCGTGGCCAAGATGGCGGACTGAGAGGTCGCTTGTCCCGGAGGCTCCCTGCTCCCGGCCTACTCGCCCGGCTATAACCTCGCATTTGGCCCTATTGACACGCGGCCCCCAGTGAGAAAGAGCGGAGGAGTGCGGCGGCAGTCTCCGCAGAGCAACAGGAGACGATTCGAGCCTACCCGAGGGCAAAAACGACGGAGGTGAGCGGGCGGACTCGACGCGAGAAAATGGCGCCCGGACCGGAGGATCGATAGTGCGGGGACGCCGGCGTCCGCGGGAGAGACCCCGAGCAGCGGAGCCACAGAGACGACCCATCGGGACCAACAGCAAACCCTAAGTGCCCGGAGGTGCGGTGGTGCTGGGAGCGGAGCGCCGGCGGACTGAGCGCCCGACAGCGGCCCACCACGACCGCGAAAGGGATCGGATTCCCCGGGCTGAGCGGTGCCTGTCATCGGCCTGTCATCGCTGCAACAGGACGGGGAGCAGCGCCGCTTAGAGAGGGGCCCACGCTGACGAGACGACGGAAGAGGTGAGGAGTGAATGGGGTGATCCGTGCCCCGGGGCTCCAACAGGCTCGGAACATCCAAGGGGCCTGGAGTGCGTGGGAGGAGACGACTGTGAGAGCGCACGGGCCCGTCGAGCACCAGGTCGGGTGCTGTGGGCCCGAACAAGGGGACCTGCAGAGAAAGGGATCGTGACCCCCGCACCTGTTGTCGCCGGAAGGGAGCAAGTCCATAAGAGGGACATCAAAAGGACCAGGCACAGTAGGGGCCCGCACCAGTGAGCTAAGGAGAGAGAATCCAGGGACCCCCGGATGGCACACAGAGCGCCGAGGCCTGAGATCTGAGAGGCCAAGCAGCAACACACACAGGGAGCGGTGGCAGGGACAAGACAAGCCTAGAGCACCTTACCGCAGAGGGGGCCAATACACGAAGAAGGCGAGCAGTGGGAGGGGGGTGCAGAGGTCAGAAAAGAGCCCCCGGCACCGATTTAAAAGAGACGACCAATTCCTCCGTGAGCAGGCCCCACACTTACGCAGAGTGGAAGTGGGGAGGACCCCAAGGGGGAATACCGCTAACAGGTCAGGACGGTGGCCGCTGCGGCCCCCAGGGGGCACAACATAGACGGAGCGTGACAGAAGGCCTTAGAGCAGATTTGGAACGCGGTTGACTCCTGTGGGGAGAGAGGAGAGGCCTCGTGTGCACACCCATCATTATGATAGCTATGAGAGTCTGAGTCTGTGTCCGACAGGCGAGCCTATAGAGTGACGCGGGGGAAAGTGGAGAGGCGGAGAGGAGAACAGAGGAGCCAACACTCGGCTAGATCAGTCGGCTGGTGGAGAAGAGGGGACCTAACCGGCAACAGCTGCCACGAGGGCTGCGCGGGATCGAGGGGTGCCTCCTGGGGGAGGCTGCACGCCGTCGGTCGCCGTGGGGACCCCCCTGCCCGTCTCCCGTACGGGGCTCGAGTGACAGAGGCGACTTGAGCTCCCCACCTGTTGGCAGGCCCAGCAATGTCCTCGGTGAGGAAGAGAGGGGAGAGATCTCTGAAGGAAATGCTAACCAGAGGACCCCTGCCTGCGGACAAAGGTAACAGAACATCTCCTCCCCAGAAAACTCAACCAGACCCGGAAGACGGGGAGGTCCCCATCACCCGCTCCTTCTTGGAGTCGCTTTTCAACGTCCTTCGAGACGACTTCCAGACCCTTAAGAGTGAAGTGGCTGGGGAGGTCCGCGAGATTCGCCGAGATGTTGACGCAATAGGGGAAAGAGTAGCGGCAATAGAGGAAAGAGACATCACCAAAGGGGAAGAGGTCGAGCAACTCCAACAAGAGGTGATCCACCTGCGAGATCAACAGCTGGATCTCCAGGCACACGCCGAGGACCTCGAAAACCGCTCACGAAGAAACAACATCCGCGTCAGGGGAGTCCCTTTGAAAACGGAAGGATCAGATGTGAACCAGTACCTCCAGGGTTTGTTTAGAGACATACTAGGGGAGCCACAAGACTTTCCTATCCGCATAGACAGAGCACACCGAGTTGGTCTGGCGAGACGGGCCCCTGCTCCTCCGCCAGACATCCTTGCCTTCCTACCGGATTTTCCTCTCAAAGAAAGAATACTGTGGGAGGCACGGTCGAAACAACCTCTACAATATCAGGGACTTTCCATTGCCCTATACCAGGACCTCGCTGCTATTACGCTACAAAAAGGAGGGACTTTAGGGAAGTGACTACCCACCTAAGAACACAAGGAGTGGCGTACTCATGGGGACATCCTTTCCGCCTTATCTTCAAAATGAACGGCAAACTACACCAACTCCGATCCTTCCGGGAAGCATGTAAGATCCTGGGCTTGGAACAAAGAACCACGGAAGAGTCACCCAGTCGCACACAGAATCTGCCGAGGAATGAGTGGCGGACAGTGGGTGGCAAACGCTCACCCAATACAGAACTACGTCCAAGCTCAGACACAATGGCGCAAGAGAGACTGCTGGCACTAGAAACGGTACAGAAAGAAACCGCGCCGACGACCCCACCATGACTGTACCAGAGGGACCACTCAGCATTGGTATTGCAATAGCCGGGGGGGCTCGGGGCGGGGGCCCGGGACACTTGGTCCACACACTCACCCCGATTCTTTACTTACCACATGCCCAGGGGTTCGTACGAAGGGCAATGGACAATGAGGGGACTCTGGGGTTTACAAGTTGGGGTTAGGGAGGGTAGAAGAGGTCAGGGTGGGGGAGGGGGCGACAGGGTTTTTTTTCGTTACCAGGTTGGGGGGATGAGGGAGTTGGGAAAGGGGCGGGGGGGAACCGGTGTGCTGCCTACGGGGGGGATCCATATGAGACACATATCCGTCTGTGCAGGGTATCGCGAACACAGGAGGGGGCTTGGAGGACATAAGAGGTGGTCTCCACCAGTCATAGCTGTTGACCATATGACTATCCTATGTCAAGGTCCGCAATGCAGATACTAACCCTTAATGTGCGGGGACTGAACAATCCCATTAAAAGAAGAGCGGTGTTATCCTATTTAGAGAACTCGGGGGCGTCGGTGTGCCTCTTGCAGGAGACACATCTCCTCTCCAAGGATTGGCACCGCATGAAAACCCGAGCCTTTCCCCACCAATTCTACTCGTCTACTTCAGATAAGAAAGCGGGGGTGGCCATTCTGATATCTAAATCATTCCCGGGAATGATAGGGGACAAAGTGGCAGAAGTGAAAGGCCGGTTACTAGCCTACACACTCTGGGTGGGAGGTGCTCCTCTGGTGGTGGGTTCGGTCTATGCCCCGAACTCGGGACAAGAACAATTTTTGAAAATAGCACTATCCGAGGTCTTATGTTCGCAGGAACGGAAAGTGGTCATAGGAGGGGACCTGAATCTGGTCATGGACGCTGAGAAAGATAGATCGGGGCAGCGATATGGCCAAACAGGGGCAATTTCTAAGGCAGGAAGGGACTGGCTAAAGGATAGGGGTCTACTGGACTTATGGAGGGTGACTCACCCCCATCTCACACAATTTTCCTATTACTCCCATGCACACCATACATACGCTAGGCTAGACCACTTCATAGGGACCACAGAAGTACACACAATGGTGGACACAGTAAATATCACACCAGCAGCACTCTCGGACCATGACGCAGTGGTAATGATTCTCTCTATCCCCTCAGTTAAGCGACCTCCAGGGAGGTGGAGACTCCGAGAAAATTTGCTTTCCAGAGCAGGGGTGTCCCAACAACTACAACAATGCATCTCTAACTACCTCGCGATAAATGACTCCCCAGACCCGCCTCTTTCAGCACTCTGGGGGGCATTGAAGGCCGTGGTGAGAGGCGAACTAATCGCTATCTCTGCCGCCGAAGCCAAAGAACGCAAAGAAAAACGGGAACTCCTTACAGAGAAAGTGTTAGAACTGGAACGCATACACCAGCGGCTAGGCGCGCTGCGGATATGGCGTCAACTAAAAGCAGCACGAGCACAGCTAGGATCATTATACCTTGACAGCCGAATACGCGGCCCTTCGACTGAAGCACTTATACTATGTGGGGGCGACAAAACGGGACGACTCTTAGCTAGTAAGCTCAGGGCCCGAGCCCAACGGGCCAAAATACAAACGCTCCGGAATGATGATGGGGAACCGGTTGAGGGAGATGAGAAGATTGCTGCGGTCCTCCGGGACTTTTATTCCACGCTCTACGGGGAAACCTCACAGCTAGGTGGTGATGGGGCCACATACCTCCAGGGGGCAGCCACGTCGGCGCTGGACGCCGCGGGAGCTGAAGCACTAGACGCGCCCATTACGATAGAGGAAGTAATTGGAGCCATTTCCCGTCTTAAACCCTTGAAGTCACTGGGCCCTGACGGGTTCTCGGCGGGATTTTATAAGGCCCTATGCCCACTTCTAGCCCCGATTCTCACGCGGCTTTTTAATTCCTTCCAGGGACCTGGGACTATACCTAGGGACATGCTGACGGCAGACATCGTAGTCATCCCTAAACCAGGGAAAGACGCAACTCAATGTAGTTCTTACCGCCCAATTTCCCTCCTCAATCTCGATCTGAAGTTGTTCACGGGGATCCTAGCAGCTCGATTAGGCCCGCGACTGCCCGGAATCATTGAACCGGACCAGTCGGGTTTCATCTCCAATCGTCAAAGCAGTGACAACACTAAACGACTACTGCATTTGATAGATAAGGCCCATCGCACTACCATGAACGCCCTACTGCTATCGGTCGACGCAGAAAAAGCGTTCGACAGAGTCAGTTGGGACTTCCTAGATAAAACCTTAGCTCATTTCGGCGTGGGGGATCGATTCCGAACATGGGTAGCGAGTTGCTACTACAAGCCCGCGGCAGTAATTAGGGTAAATGGCGTGACCTCCCGACCCTTCGAGATACAGAGAGGTACGAGACAGGGATGCCCTCTGTCACCCCTTCTTTTCGCCCTATACGTAGAACCGCTAGCGCAACGAATTCGAGACAACCCTGATATTTTAGGTATCCCTTTCGGGGGGAACAGCATACCGTGAGCCTATATGCCGACGATATCCTGGCATCCTTGGAGTCCCCTGAACGCTCAGTCCCAGCCTTCTTGCAAGAACTGACCGCCTTCGGTCAGGTGTCCGGCTTCAAGATGAACGTACAGAAATCCATGGTTTTACATCTAGGGAGTGGGGCAGAACAGCGGGAGGAAGAGCGCCCACAATATGGTGAGTTGCAGTCTCGTGACTCAATTACTTACCTGGGGATAGAACTCGCTCCCTCTGTGGCGCGCACGGTCCCCCAGAACTATACTAAACTCCTCGCCCAAATTCAGAAAGACCTTAGACAATGGCAAAAACACTCTTTATCATTACTAATCCGCATAGCAGCTATCAAAATGAATATCTTGCCCAAAGCTCTCTACATCTTTCAGACCATACAGGCCTGGCCCCCACCGGGGACCCTACACAAACTCCAGAGCGCGGTGCAACAATTCATTTGGGCTGGGGCCCGTCCGCGCATGCGTAGGGATCTTTCACACCGACCCCCAGACGAGGGAGGATTGGGTATCCCAAATTTCTTAGAATATTTCAGAGCGGTGCAACTTCGACACTTAGTGGAGTGGAGCAGACCCGAGTCCGAAAAAAGTTGGCTGTTCCAGGACCGAGCACTGGCAAAGCTCTCCTTGTGGAAGGTGCCTTTCCTCAAACGGCCAGATAGACCACCAAATCTCAAGGGCTCCCCAGTCACCAATACGCTGCTAAGAATCTGGGACCCGGTGGCGGTCAAACGCGGATTCACATCCTTTCCCTCACCAATGACTCCCATATTCGATAACCCGGAGTTTTTACCAGGGCTTGAAGAACGAGCATTTCCGCAATGGCGAACCACGGAATGCAGATCGGCGGGACACCTCTTCGATCTGGAGGGGTTTCTGCCGCTTGCGGAATTACAACAACTCTACACAATTTCCGCCCCGCAACGCTACCAATACTTTCAAATTCGCCACTGGCTCCTCCACCCCGAGGTGAGGCCGCTAGTTCACAGGAAGCTCACCACGTATGAGAGATGGCTATTAACCAAAGATTCGGATAAAAAGATGATCTCTGACTTATATAACATGTTGCGTTCACCAGTTCCCTCCTTACCCTCTGCGGGACAGAGGCGATGGATGCGGGAACTCGGCAGGGACTTAACGGCGAAGGAGTGGCAAGCGATATATTTTCGGGCTAACCACACAGCCCGCAATACAGCTAGCAGAGAAGCGGCGGTCAAAGTGGTTACCTACTGGTACCTAACACCGGCCAGACTACATAAAGGGAACCCTGATCGAAGCCCGACTTGTTGGAGGGGCTGTGACGAAGAGGGCACACTGACGCACCTATTATGGGACTGTAAAGAAGTGACTGACTACTGGGGTGCCATCTTAGATGACATAGATAAGCAATTCGAGACTGAAATTCCCCGATTCCCCGCATACACGTTACTGGGGTTGCCCAATCCACTCACTTACCCCCTGAAGTCGATTAGGGGCAAACAGATGGGTCTGGAGATGGGGGCAGCTGTTCAACACATTCTCTCATTATGGGGGACACAGACCCGACCAACACACACAGGTTGGCTACATAAACTTTGGTACCTTATAGGTATGGAGCGGATCCAAGCCACCCTGACGAACTCTACAGATACTTTCCGCACTATCTGGCGCCCACTGCTGTCCCTGTTAGAGCTTGAAATGACTGAACTAACATGCCCTAAATACCTCCGTATCCTACGGCTCACCGAAATGGGACATACCGACGAGCCATCTTAACCTACTCACTAGTACAAGACTCCCACATCAGGTTCCTCAGAATCACTTATTCAGCACACCGGTTCGGGGAGGGGGGAAGGGGGGCTAGGGAAGGGGGAGGGAGTCAGGGAGTTTCTTTCGTTTGTTGTTGATCCACACATCAGTATCATATATTGCGGACTTCAGACACCCCAGGCAACACCCCCCATGAGTCTACCTCCACGCTTGGCCAGAACCGGCTTAAGATGATGCATTTATATGTCTA
This sequence comes from Calotriton arnoldi, assembly GCA_963921515.1. NCBI lineage: Eukaryota > Metazoa > Chordata > Amphibia > Caudata > Salamandridae > Calotriton > Calotriton arnoldi. The sequence continues at coordinate 2,041,073 of CAWUFW010001659.1, forward strand.
CGGATGTGACGAAAATGGGAGGAAGGACGATCATATGAGTATCTTATGGGTTTGTCTGTTGTAACTAAAGCTACATCATTATTTTGATATGTCTGAAAACAATAAAAAACAGAGTTAAACCATAAATTTGCGTAGTACCATTCAGACGCAAATGCACAGGCGGGTCACGGTTCTCTATACTGGGCCCGAAATTGTGGAACTCTCTGCCTATAACCCTGTGACTTGAAGTAGACTACCTGCGTTTCAGAAAATTGCTAAAGACTTGGCTTTTTACTCAAGCACACAATTAGACTGAACCTGTCTCGATCTCTCCAACTCTAATCCTAGCGCCAAGAGACCTGCTGGTGAACGTGCGCTTTAGAAATTCACAATTAACATAACATAACCATTGCCCTTGGTCAGCGGTACTGAACTTTTTGACTTCTGTAGACTTCCAATGAATCGCTATTGGAAGCTGGGGATCCTCTGCTTTAAGCAATTTATATAATTTGAACCTCAAAAAATAAACAAAAATACTGAAACAAGTATACATCAAACAAATACACAAATAATGAAAAATTATTTAATTCAGAAAAAAATACAAAAAAGTAAAACTATTTAGAGCTTTTAAGGATTTGGTTTCATCTGAAGTCAATATGATAGACAATAGCATATCAAAGGCTTTTTAGGCCTGGTGTTAGCCAAGACCTGCTGATTTTACTAAAATATGTATAATATACTTACATAAAGCTGCTTCCAGCCACCTCTCTTCATCCATTGGTCTGTTGTGTCATTCACATTTTGCTTCCACCCGCTACAGTATAAAGCATGGGGCAACAGGTCAGCCTACTTAAGCCACTGGTTAACTTCATTTTGAGTGACTGCATTTTACTCTCTCACAAGGAGCACATCCGCACACAAGCCAGTTCCCTTCAGTGCCAGTGTTTTTGTTTTTAATTCATAATTAGTTTAGTGAGCCTGGTGTGATAGCAGGATAGCAGGAAGCTTCTGATGCACATTCCATCTTTAATAGATTCAATCTCCTGCCAATGCTCTTGTAAATTCCTTTTGGAGTGTTTTGCTTTTTTGGCTGCTGCTATTTCACAGCATACCAGGCTGTGTCCATTTGAAACTGTTCAGTATTAAGTTATACTCTTTTTACATGTTTCTTTCTCTACTTTCTTTCGTTCCTTCCTTTGTTCTTTCTTTCTCTTTCCTTCTTTCTTTCTCTCTTTTCACTTTCTTTCCTTCTTTTTTCTTTCTTTTTTTTCCTTTATTCTTTCCTTTGTTCTTGCCATCTTTCTTTCTTGAATTTTGTCTTTCTTTTTTCTTTCCTTCCTTCTGCATTCTTTCTTGACTCCTTTTATTCCTTCTTTCCTTTCCTTTCTGACTTATTTTTTCCTTCTTGACTTATTTCTTTACTTCTTTCTTTCCTTCCTTTTGTCATTCTTTCTTAGAGGCAAGAGGCTTGAAGCCAAAGCCAGAATGATTGAAATTTATAGGTCTGTGTTAGCCAAGACCTTTTGCTTTTACTAAAATTATAAGCATAACATAGTTACTTATACGGGTTTCTGCCAGACTGCCTACATTAATCTGTGGTTGGTGCTATTCACAATTTTCTTCCACCCACTCCAGCATGTATCAAGCGGCAATATGTCAGTCCACTTCATCACTGGCTGATTTCACTACGAGTTACAGTATGCCGCCCTTTCACAAGGAACACATCGACACACAAAGTAGTTCCTTTCAGTGCCAGGGAGTACTATGGTATGGTATGGTAATGTGTGTGTTTTTAGAACAAAAAAACGTTTTTGTGTTGAACAAATTGTTTTCTTTTTTTTTTAGATTGACGAGGGCCCGTCATATTCCGAAACAAAGTTTTGCAAAATCCATGACAAAACAAAAAGCAGTATTGCCAGAGGCCTGGAAGCCAACGCCAGACCCATTGGCTTTGCCAATGCTTTTTTTGCTCCTAGTGCATCCTCCTCTCTTTTTGTTGGTGTATCACATACGAGTGCTTCAATTGAGGCTACCAGTCATCCATACTACTGTTTGCTGTAGTTGCGCCGCCCCCTCGAATCAAGCAGCGAAGGATGCCAACTTAAATTTTAACCTCCAATTTCACTTTTTGAGAGCATTTCAAAAATGTCAATTTTACATATACTTTATTAATCTGCTAATATTCATTAATTTTTCTAAACCCTCATGGACCCCTTGAGGAGGCCTTGCAGACCCCAGGGGTCCCTTGCTCAAAGTTTAAGAATAGCTGCCCTGGGTAAACAACGTCCACCCTCTCTTCCACAAAACTTTGAACATTAACCAAAGAAAGTTTGATAGATAGCTCCAAATATCCCTTCCCGGGAGGGGTTTCCATGAGTATGATTTATGCGATGTCAGCGTTTATGATCCGTTTCCCTTTCGTGCTAATTATGAGTGTGGCAGGAAGGAAAGCTTGGGGTGAGACAGAGAGAGAGGAGATGAGGGGTAACGTATGACAAGCATAGCTGATGCAAATGAGCAGTCGGCCTCTGTGCCTTCTGCAGCTAAGTCGAGCCATGCGACCTGATTTGAAAGGTGGAGCACTACTCACAGAATCAAAGGATTCTGAATTTTCACAATATCATCGATTTGTAGAACTAAGCTTGCATTTTCTGATCTCCAGATCTGTGCTTGCCTCAAAGCACGCCACGCCATGTTTGAACACGTTTTTTCTACATACTGGGAGTATCTGTAAAATACACGAACACCCCCAGGGGGGTTCATGAGACTGAATGTCCTTTATCTAAAACAATGATGCTTCCTTCATCAACCTCAGGAGGATGAAAAGCTGAATGGACCAACCTCGATTCGAATCTGTGGCCATGATGTCAAACACAGATTCCTGCTGTAGGTGCCCTAGTCCACTGAGCTATCAGAATGTAACCAAACTTCAGCGAAACTCAAAACTTGGACTTGGCTCTAAGCACGGAATTGGACCCTAAATGTATAGGTGTACAGCATGATTAGCATCTAAAGATGGTTAAGACTCAAATTTTCAACATTCCCTTAAGAAGTAAGCGTTGAGCTAGCATCTAAAGCCACCTCGCTTGCAGTGCACGGGCCTCTGAAGGTATAATGCTAGACCATTAATCTGAGCATATGAAAACACAGGCTGCCTCTAGGGACACCATTCATAGCGCCCCTAAGCACAGCAACCTTGGGCGAAACTCTAGGCACACAAATTTTAGCTTGAATCTAAGAGCACAAAACGCACTCTTTCTTCTAATGGGCATAAAGTGTGAGCTTGAATCTAAGGACACAAAGTTTAGTGTTTACTTAAGCACACCAGACTTACGCCTGTATCTAAGCACTGCACGGTTGAGTGTGTATCTATGCACAAGAAACCTGATTGTGACTCTATCGACACAAAAATTGAGCAGGAACCTAAGCATAGTAGGTCAGAGTGTGCCTCAAAAGACACACAAAAATGAGCTTGCCACTAAGGATATCAAATTTGATTTTGCATTTAAGGATAATAAGCCTGGGTGTTGATACAAGAAAAACACACTTGAGTGTGCATTAAAGAGTACCAAACGTGAGCTTGTCTCTAAGGACGCAGCCTTGCATGAGCTTCTTAGGGCGCCAAAGGTACGAAACTTGAGTATGCATTAGAGAACACCGAGCTTCAACATGCTTCTAAAGGCACCAAGCTTTAGTATTAGGACACACATCTTGAGCATGCTTCTGAGCACACCAAACCTGGCACGAGGCTTGGGACTGACTATATATTCGACTACAAGCTTATTCCCATCCAATGCCAAGCAGTGGCATGACGTAAAGTGATGGGGCCTCCCTGCAGAATGCAAAGAGGGGCCCTTGAGTGTCCCATATCTCACAGATAATCATTGGTCATCTTAAAAGGGCTTGGGGCCCCTATAGGGTTGGGGCTCCTCTGTGCTGCTGGGGTCTGTGTTGCGCCCAGGGTGCCAAAGATGATCTTGGGTTACAATGCCAAAGATGATCTTGGGTTACAACCAGGCAGTGAAACAGTTTTTAGTTCACTGAGCTCCTCGTGCCCCTTGGTACCCTGCCCAAGAGTATGGCTGCACTCCTTGAAGTCTGGAGTTAGAGGTCACAAGCACTTTTCAAACAGCACACACTAGAACATCTGACTTCAAACGGTTTGAATGAAACAACAAAAAGTTTTGAAATTCCTAATTAAAGGGCTTTATGTGGAAAGCAGTAGAGTTGAAAACTATAAAAGATGAAAAGTAGCTTTATCAAATGATTCAAGCTTGTAGCAATCAACATTTTCTCGCTGCTCTTACGAGTGAAGTCAATTCTATTTTGAAACCGATTTGCATGAACACTAAAATGTCAATGCTCAGCAAATTATTTGGGTATTGCTAGGTGGGCAGCCAAAATGCTGCTGGTATCTCTCACTGGTGCTGAACGGTGCACCCCATTTAGGGTTGCCCACACTAGAAGCAAAGTGTTTTTCTCCAAAGTGGCTCCTCTTGGTGTTAGAGATTTTTATACATTTGTGTTTTTTGGGTATTATTAACAAAGTGCAAAATATGGTTTTACACTTGCATACTAATACAGTACAAATGTATTTAAAATTAGTTTTCTATGACATGCAGAAATGTGTTTTCCTGACCATTGTTAAATAGGCCTGAATTAGAGCCTGTCAGCCATTTTATCCAACATGGATTCCTCTGTGTCTTCTAACTCTCTCTCCCTCCCATCTCACTCCTTGTTGCTTCTCCAGCCCAAAATTACACAGAATATTATCTGTTTATTTCCATTATCAGTGTTTATACTGATATATTCTGAGTTACATGCTGTTGATCATGTAACTAGTTTGTTCTACCATCTCCAGATGCGATTTGCATAGAATGAGCAGAATTATTATTCATGTATTGGATTAGTGCTTAGGTGCTAAGGCATTATGATGTTGCGTTAAGTTGTGCTCTGATTTGCTAAAGAAATTAATCTTTTGCTCACACCAAAGTGATTCTGCAGTTCTGTTAATTTCTTATGCGAAAATAATATATAATGATCCTCTTTTTTGGGGGTGAGCCAGAAGGCTTTCCTAATGACTTAGATGCTGCTTGGGATGCTGGCCATCAAGAATGAGGGAATATAAATGTGCACCCAAATAGGTACATTTAAAGTAGCTAAATTACAAATGCCCCTGGTGTGCTCAGACTTTTCTCCCTTCAAGTCATAGACATTTTAAGAGCTTCCTATGCAAGACCCACCTTGGTTCAAATAAGAATATTGCCCTTAAGTTGTGCGCCTAAAATGGCACCTGATTCAATGCCATATCCGGCTGTGTCACATCCGCACACTGGTGTTTTCAATGTAGAACCAACAGCGGCTCTGGCTTTGGAAAAATCACCTTTGAAGGCGGTGCGACTTCTGCCATTTTTTGGTGGTGAACGTCTCATTCCTGCCCACCTCTAACTCATGGCATTGGTGTTCAAATTCTGAGCCAATCAGACTCGGTCTGGGCGCTAGCATGGGTGCCTTCTGAGACCCTGGAATGGCTGTTGCTGTCCTGCTCTATGGATGTGGCATTTATATAGCGTGACCCAAACAAATCAAGACAGCATTCTCCATTTCAGGAAAAATGGTCTTCCTATCTGTATACAAAAGAAAATGTCAGCTTTCCATTGGGTGGACACGCGCACGCATATACACGCACGCACGCACGCACACACATTCTGAAATATAGTTGTCCTTCATTTCACACAATCTTCCGATCTTCCACCAGTTCTTTGCCAACAACAACTCCTGAAAGATTACTACAATTCAATGAGATAACAAATTGGTCTCATCTATGAGTTGATAAATGGGGCAGGAGCGTTGCCAGCACAATTTAATCCTAGCTTTTTAAGAGCCAATGTCTCTCTCTGCTCTGCTGCATTTGGAGCTTGACAGCGCGGATGTCAGTGAACAATGGATGTCGGCCATCTTGGAGAATCTCTGCAGCTCAGCCCGGCAGAGCGCGCACACATCAAAAACTGTCCAGAACTTTGCTAATGAAAATGGCCACCTGCAATTTCCAGCGGAGATCGATAAATGTCACAAGCGAACAGTGGAAAAACATTGAGGTTCGTCGCAAACGTGAAGAGAATGAAAACAGCGCCTCAGTATTTTTGTATCATTACAGATGTACTTACCATTCAAGCTGTAATATATCATATACATTGTTAGCCTGTGTCTGATCTGGGAGGAGTGAACTACAGAGGAATTAATGTGTACATTAGCATTGCTGGCTATGCTGAACTGCTGGGGACAGTGGTGAATTGGTTGTGCTGGCGATTGAAGTTCTGTATGCATCCTCAGAGTAAGCACACCACTGTTAGCAGCAATGCAGTCTACACTTCTGCCTCGTCCTTTGGTTTCAGTCCTGCACTGGGCGGTTAACGCGCAGTCAATGCTACCATGTGCTATGGTAGCCCACCACAGGTCAGCCAAAGCCACCGTGAGCTGAGCTATTACCATATTATACTATTCAGTGAAGTGATGACCCCAGGTTCCACATGCCAGTAAATGCTACTTTCTGTCTACCTGCCCAGTATATACTAGGGGTGGGCATAAATCTCATAACTCAGTATCCCGTAAACAAGCAGAATTACCTAAACATTTTGTGAGATTCTGCATGATTAAGCAAGAAGAGTAATTCTGCCTTAAGTTCTACTTCTTAGAGCAAAACTGCCCCCTCGCATCCAAAATGGGCGCAAAAATGCATTTTGTGCTAAGAAGTAGCACTAAATGCAACAGAACACGAACAGCGAATGCAAACAGCCGCTCACTCTTGCTAAATGTTCTTTTGGGATGGGATTTTCCCTCCATTCAGGTTTATTTTCTGAGTGCAAAATGCCACCTAGCGTCCAAAATGGGCATGAGAATATATTTTGCACTAAGAAATAGCGCTATTTGTGCTCTTGGGTTAGGATTTTCCCCCAATTTACTCCCAGTATGTATCACTATTTTCTTCCGAAATGGACGCGAGCATGCATTGCACTAAGAAATAACGCCAAATGCAGTAGAACATGAATAGCGACAGCGAGCAGCCACTCGCGCTCACTAAAAGTGCTCTTGTGGTAGAATCATTTCCCCCCAAATTACTCTTAATTACACTGACAGGAGTAATATTGGTAATTCTGCATCAAAGAGTAATGCAAAATTACCAAAATTACTCCAATTATTCAAGCATAATTGAAATTCTGTCCGGGCCTAGTATACACTACTCAACATCATGTGATACAGGTCTCCAATGTTTGCTAAGTCAATACCTTCATGTGCCCATATGGCAATAAATTACATAGTTTAACCTAAGTGTCTTTTGTGTGCCTGTGAGTGCCATTTTGTGTCAGGGAACCCATTTCACTCATGCCTACAACTTACGTACATGCAAGCAAATGCAGTGGCACACATCCGCCATTGCGCTCACTGTCTCATACAAACACACAAAGACATGTACACTAATGGTGTATGGGGTTGGCTCAGTACTTGGCTTATTTTTTCTCTGCGTCAGGGCTAGATATGACAAGTGCCTTTGTAATCACAATTTCTAAAAAATGAGGGTCTGATCAGTGAAGCAGGGGACTAGCGCTGCTTGGCGGCCGCTTTCTGTTTTGACTCTTCTGCCTCATGCAGAGATTTTCTAATCCAAGAAACCTACAAAAAGATGTTGAGCTGGATGTTTAAGGTTATGGAACGGCCTCTATATCGAACACCAAACAAATGGACTGTATACTACCTATTCACAATAAAGCGTTGTTGAGTTCCCCACCTAAAGATGTTTGGCGAAACCAGCCCTATAAAAATATTTTTTAATGAATGTCATCACAAAAAAATATTAATAATCTAAAATTCGTTCCATGTACAGTACACAATATAATTCTGTCTTTCACACAGACCATAACCTCATCATTCTTTCTGTCATAAAACATCATAACACTATAAAATATACCAACAGTCACTAAAACATTGTTCATGTTTGGCGGAGCTAATCCCTACAACTGGATGAGACCTTGTCCACAGTCTTCTTTCTCTTTAGGATTTGAAGAGGTTAATAGTTGAGAAAATCCACCTGCAGCCTTTCCGACAGCCCTCCAGCGTTGGCCAAGCTGCTGTCCTTGTGCCTACTGGATTTCTATGGGAAGGTGTAGCCTTTTTCATGCAGTTTCCTGCATCAGTCTGTTCCGCACGGAGATATTCTGGCCAAGAAAATGGTCTTAGAAAGTGGGGTAGGTCAAGCTGATGAAAATTTAGAAAAGTATAACTGCTGCACGTAAGACACAGTTTTCCAATTTTTGACGGCAGAGCAAGGACAGTTTTACTTTTGCACAGCCTTAGTAGGCATGCATACACAAGAATACCAGCACAAATCATCAACATGTATCCCAACATCCTTCGCTGGCTCGCTGATGGTGTCTGATCTTAACCAGGAGAGAACATGTTAACCAATTAATTCACCAGGCTATCTAGGACCATTATATCTCAAGGTAGCTCATACATTTTTAATTAGGCTAGTGATCTCATCAAATTGACTGATCCTGAGTATCATCTCACCTATTTTAATCTACTTGTGTCCCCTTTCTACACTACAGTTTTTTAGCCGACACACCCTCACTTCAATATGCGGGTAATTAAAAGATCTCCGGCTAAGAGTCCCCTTGTGGGTGCCCGTCGGACACTGAGCGCAGGTTCGACGAGGAGCTAGCCCACTGATGAAGCATGACACCCATTCGGGTGTGTTAGGGCCCGTGCCCCTATTGGAGCATATTCCTTGCCCTGGATCCATCTATCTCAGCCTTCTTTTACGAGGAACTGCACATCTCATTTATACTTTGGTGTCTGCTCTTACACAGTGCATGAGAAGAAGGTGCAACATGGCCACATAGTGCTAATGCTAGGCAGCATCATCACCATGGCCCACAGAGCACTAGATTCTGACAAGAGGGTTGTGTTTGCTCACAAACTGAAGGATATTGTTAACTCTACTCATTTAGGAAGGTATTCCATTCTGTAGCTTGGACTAGAATTGGGTGAGCTTCTCGGCTTGGAGGCAGTGCATGTCAACTGCCTTGTGTGTTTCAGATCTGGCTGTGGTCGGCTAGGTTACTTCATCACAGGTCCTCTTAGCATTGCTCCTGGTTGCTGGTTGGGGATTTCCCACGTGTAACACCAAGCCGAGTTCAAGTGGAAATTTTCTCAGTATCGGATAAACAACGCTGTAGGTTAGTTCATGCTCTGACCATTGATAATCCAGAGCCTTTTCCTTAAGTTTAATTGTGTTCCAGGCCAGATATTTTCATGGGGTTTTTGCTTACTTCATCGTCCCTTATAATGCAGACCTTTTTTTTCTGTTTCCTCTTCCAATTCAATTCTATTTCAGAGTATAAAAGGGAACTGGTCCGCATGTACGGAGCATCACAACACGCTCTTGACTTGTTGTTCACTCTAGAAGGCTTCCAGTTCTCTTCCAGCTTCTGCTACAAGGATACAAGCTGCTGCTCTTGATCTACCTCTATTCTTAGAGGTGCTTGCTAAGACTTTTTTTCTTCTAGCTGCTGAGGTTTTCTTCAGCGACCTCTGACCCTGCTCGCAGGCAGGTCACTCCCCACGCTGCTGCACGGCTCTGCCTGCATTGTTTTTGCCTAATCCTGTACTTTTCCCCTGTGCCTAACTTGCTTTCTTGCCCAGACTTGTTTTTATTCCCCTGTGCCTAACTTGCTTTCTTGCCCAGACTTGTTTTTATTCCCCTGTGCCTAACTTGCTTTCTTGCCCAGACTTGTTTTTATTCCCCTGTGCCTAACTTGCTTTCCTGCCCAGACTGGTTTTTATTTCCCTGTGCCTAACTTGCTTTCTTGCCCAGACTTGTTTTTATTCCCCTGTGCCTAACTTGCTTTCTTGCCCAGACTTGTTTTTATCCCCCTGTGCCTAACTTGCTTTCTTGCCCAGACTTGTTTTTATTCCCCTGTGCCTAACTTGCTTTCTTGCCCAGACTTGTTTTTATTCCTCTGTGCGTGTACTTGTTTTCTTGCCTAAACTTGTTTTTCCTTCCCGCGCCCAGTTCTCCCGCGGCCCCCGCCCGTTTTCCCGCCGCTGCGGCCCCGCCCCTGCAATCCCATTTGCCGCCCCGCTCCCGCCTCCCAGCTGCTCCTCCCTCCCACATCCCCTCATATGGAGGCCGCGCAGCGGCTGCGCAGCGGACGCGCCGCTGGCGTGCCGAAGGCACGCCTAAGGCAAGCCCGTCTGCGCCCATCTGCGCCTGGACCGTGCCCAGCGCCTGGACCCCGTGAACGCCACGACGCCCGACACCGCTACGATGCCAGATCCCTCCACGTACTCAACACCGGACGATCACACACCTGCTTCCTGGCCGCCCCGAAGCGCACCCACGGAGCTTTCACCTGCCGGAACTGCAGCTTCACAAGCATCTGCCCCACCATGCCGCCGACCAGGAAAGAACCCAACCACCTCAGATGCATCCTTCTCAACACCCGCTCCGCCCGCAAACACGCCGTTGAACTCTGGGACCTACTCGACTCAACCTACCCAGACGTCGCCTTCCTGACGGAGACCTGGCTGAACCCCACCTCGGTACCCGACATAGCCATAGCCGTCCCGGAAGGCTACAAGATCACCCGCAGGGACCGCACCAATGGAGCAGGAGGAGGAATCGCCATTGTCCACAGGAACACTCTCAGAGTCTCGACCAACACCGATGACACCCTCAGCACCGCCGAACACCTGCACTTCCAGATCCACACCGATCCCAACACCACCCTCAGAGGAACCCTCATCTACAGACCCCCCGGACCCTGACCACAGTTCAGCGACTCCATCGCCGACTTCGTCAGCACACACGGCCTCGCCTCCACGGACTACATCCTCCTTGGGGACCTGAACTTCCACCTCGAGAACAACAACGACACCAACTCCACCACCCTGATCGACAACCTAGCCAACCTCGGACTCAGACAACTCGTCACAACACCCACCCACTCCGCCGGTCACACGCTTGACCCCATCTTCTCCGCAAGCCCCCACGTCTCCTTCAACCACACCACCGAACTCCACTGGACCGACCATCGCTGCATCCACTTCACCTTCAAGAAACCCACCACGCACCACCGCACCCAACAGATGCCCCGCCGCTGCTGGAGCAAAGTCACCGAAGACCAGCTAACCACCACCCTCGCCCAGAGCCCACCCGCCGACCCCACCGACCCCGACACCACCGCCCGCAACCTCAGACAGTGGATCAACGACTGCGCCAACACCCTCGCCCTGATCAAGAAACCCTCCAACAGTCACACCAACAAAAAAGCCAGCTGGTTCACTGAAGACCTCCGGGCCTCCAAGCAAACCTGCCGAAAGCTGGAGAAGATCTGGCTCCGTGAACGAACACCGGACAGCCACGCAGCCCACAAGAATGCCACCCGCAGACACCATCACCTCATCAGATCCGCCAAAAGGGCCTCCTTCAAAGACCGCCTAGACAACAACGCGCACAACAGCAAAGAGCTCTTCAACATCGTGAAGGAACTCTCCAACCCCAGCTCCAACACCAACGACGCCCCACCCTCGCAAGACCTGTGCGACTCGCTGGCCACCTTCTTCCACCTCAAGATCGCAGACATCCACGACAGCTTCAACGCCATGACCGCCCCAACAACCACTGAGACCTCCGTCCCCACGACCACCATCCGCACCAACCGCCTGCTCTCCTGGACCAACATCAACGACGACGACACCATCAAGATCATGAACACCATCCACTCCGGATCTCCGTCAAACCCATGCCCACACCACATCTTCAACAAAGCCAGCACAGACATCGCACCCCATCTCCGGAAAGTCATCAACACCTCCTTCGAGACAGCAACCTTCCCGGAGAGCTGGAAGCACGCCGAGATCAACGCCTTACTCAAGAAACCCAAGGCGGACCCCAAGGACCTCAAGAACTTCCGGCCCATCTCCCTGCTCCCGTTCCCGGCAAAGGTCATCGAGAAGACCGTCAACAAACAACTGACCCGCTACCTCGAGGAGAACAACATCCTGGACCCCTCCCAGTCCGGGTTCCGCAGCAACCACAGCACCGAGACTGCCCTCATCGCCGCCACCGATGACATCAAGTCCCTGCTGGACAACGGAGAAACGGCAGCCCTCATCCTCCTGGACCTGTCAGCCGCCTTCGACACGGTCTGCCACCACACACTACGAACAAGCCTCCACAATGCCGGGATCCAAGAGAAGGCCCTGGACTGGACCACCTCCTTCCTCTCCGGCAGAACACAGAGCGTCCACCTTCCCCCCTTCCGCTCCGAAGCCACCGAGATCATCTGCGGCGTACCCCAGGGCTCTTCCCTCAGCCCAACTCTGTTTAACATCTACATGGCACCGCTCGCCCACGTCGCCCGTCGGCACGACCTCAACATCATCTCCTACGCCGATGACACCCAGCTGATCCTCTCCCTCACCAAGGACCCCCACACCGCCAAAAGCAACCTTCACGAAGGAATGAAGGCCGTCGCTGAATGGATGAGGAACAGCCGACTGAAGCTGAACTCGGACAAGACGGAGGTCCTCATCCTCGGATCCACCCCTTCGGCCTGGGACGACTCCTGGTGGCCGACCGCACTGGGAACCGCCCCAACACCCACCGACCACGCACGCAACCTAGGGGTCATCCTCGACTCCACCCTCTCCATGACTAAACAGGTCAACGCCGTCTCCTCCGCCTGCTTCAACACCCTCCGCATGCTCCGCAAGATCTACAAGTGGATCCCCACTGAAACGAGAAGAACGGTCACCCAGGCCCTCGTCAGCAGCAGGTTGGACTACGGAAACGCCCTCTATGCAGGAGCCTCGGCCAAACTCCTGAGACGGCTCCAACGCATCCAGAACGCCTCTGCACGCCTGATCCTCGACATCCCTCGCCGCAGCCACATCACACCCCACCTGAGAGACCTGCACTGGCTCCCGGTCAACAAGAGGATAACCTTCAAACTCCTCACCCACGCACACAAGGCACTCCACAACACCGGACCAAGGTACCTCAACAGACGACTCAGCTTCTACACCCCCACCCGCCAGCTCCGCTCCGCCGACCTCGCCCTCGCCACTGTCCCCCGCTTCCGAAGAGCGACCTCCGGTGGAAGATCGTTCTCCCACCTCGCCGCCAAGACCTGGAACACTCTCCCCATCCACCTACGGCAGACCCAAGACCTGCTGACCTTCAGAAAACTCCTCAAGACCTGGCTTTTCGAGCAGTAGCAGCATTCCCCACCCCAGCGCCTTGAGACCCTCACGGGTGAGTAGTGCGCTTTACAAATGATATGATTGATTGATTGATTGATTGCATAAGTTTGGTGCATGTCTGTTACACAGAGTCAGAAAAAAAGGTTTGGCACAAAATGTCCGCAGGGCAACTGCTAATTGTCCGTGGTTGTATCAATTCTGCATATTTATATTGGTTTATAGTGAGACTAGGTTTAGCAATCAGCTCTCTCAAGAGCTCAAAAAATGGAAGGAATAAAATGGGTGACAGGGCTGACCCCTCTAGCGCACAGAGGGCCCATAGAGATGGCCCAACACCAGGCCCGGGGTCCAGGAGACACCCCATCCATAGCTTGTTGGAAAAAATGGGTCATGAAAGAGCAGAGCAACTACATATTTTACATAAAAATGCCCATATGACCCTCAAGCCATCACTTAGTGCAAATACATCTGAGAGATCTAACAGGAATCACAAACACACAACCCGGCATTCAGTATATGGTGAGCCATAAAGCACCTGCAGTGTGGCAATGTCCACATTGCAGCCAGAGCAGACACTGAATTTATCAGGCTGACAGTGGTGATTCCTCTTCAGGACATAGCCCTGCCACCTGAGAGGTCCTACATAATACTGTGCGCTTCTGCCCACACTGCTCATTATTTAACTTAGCAGTGCTTATCAATACACAACTTTTGTGTTTTCATGAACACTGCCAGTGCACAGGTCAGCCCTCTTGGTCTCTGCTCTAAGCTCTGGATGACAGAAGGAGGAGGAGGAAGGGGCTGAAGGTGCTAAAAGATGATCCACCTACAGGGTGTTGTTTAAAAACACAACATTCTGTAGATGATTAAGGGATTGTGCATGTGAGGGGCGTAAATCAACTATGATCCCCTCACACAGGCACAATCTATTTTATTCAGTGGCGGCTCCTTCGCTAAGGCGGAGGAGCATCGACCCACTGCTCATAGAGCAGTGAAAAGGGAAAAAATAAAACGATAATAACAAAGTTATTATCGTTTTATTTTTGGTTGCTTCGTGGGGGTTGGGGCGGGGCGGGGCTGGGGACTCGGGGTGGGAGGAGGAGAGGACTGTGCACACTAAGTGCGCATGACTGCTTGGCCGGCCGTTTTCAGCCAACCAAGCAGTCATGCACACTTTGCATATTCCCCACCAGGCTGAATATGCACAGGCTCCCTGTCCCAATCTCTGTGCCAATCCACGGAGCTCAGACCAATCACAACGCTGCATTGCAGCGTTGTGATTGGCTCAGGGGAGCCTTTGTGCTGGGTGATTCCTACAGCTTCTTCCGGAGCAGAGTAACGGAGGAGAGATGCGGCCGTCGGAAAAGGTAAGAGTTTTTTTGTTTTTATACTCCACCCTCCAACCCCGTTCATGACCAGCTGCAACTGATTATATTTAGCAGACATACTGTGAATGCCTCAGGCAGCGCAGTATATCTTCTAAAATGGGGCTGTGGGGCGCACATCAGCACATCCCTGAGGCCAATGAGGAGCCACACAAAGTACCAGAGGCGGGATCTTCGGCACTGTCCCAGCTTCCTATAGGGCTGAGCTTCCAGTGCTATCAAGAACCTGATGGACGTCTTGCGGTAGCTCTTCCTCTTAATCCTGGCCCTGTCACTCTCTCTGTCGCCTTGTTGGTAATCATGGCTTGCTGGGTCCAATGTCCAGAGCTAGATTCCTGTTCTACTGCTGCCGTGGAGCCTTTGAGTTTCCAGCAAAGGTAGAAGAGTAAGTTGAAAAAAATACAGTGTTGTTTCTCTGTGCATATGTGAGTAAAGGTATGTTTGTAAGTGATTGAGAGAGAATGAGACTGAGTGCATGTGTTAGGTTAGTGTGTTTGAGAGCGTCAATGAGAGTGAAAGTGTATGAGAATTAATGAGTGAGTGGGAGGCTGAATATGAATAAGTAAAAGCAAGACAGTGAGTAAAGCAGTGTGAGTTAGAATGGGTGAGTGAGGGTAGATTGTGAGAGGGAGTGGGACTGAGTCAGAGATGCCGGTATTAATGGTGCAGCAGGTGCAGTTGGACTAAGGTCCAGAGGTTTGGAGAGCGCAATGAAACCTATTTATTTAATCACAGCTCCTGCACCCCAGTAGTTCAAACCAAAGCCCCTATACACCAGTAGTTGTGAGTGAGGGTCATTGATTGTGAAAAAGTGTGTGTGTGTGTGTATAAGTGCCTTTGTGAGTGTGAAAGTGAAAATAAGTGATTGTGAGTGTATGGGTACATTTGTATGTCAGTGACAGCGAGTGAGAGTGAATATGACTCAGAATGAGTAAGTTAGAGTGTGAATTAGAGTGAAAGAATGAAAGAGAATGAGTGTAAATGAGCATGTTTTATGCTGGTGAGTCGCTTCTGCCCATTGCATACTCAAGAAAATTCTTGGCTTATGGGGACAGCCAAGATAACTTACTGTTGCTGGCGTATAGAAGGTATTTTTTAGCATAAGTCAGGACACCCATTTAAAATAGTAGACCCTGACACACTGGTTGTAATTCTTGCCATACGGGCGACACCTATGGAAAAATGATGGTGCTAGAACAGTCAAGGTCATACTTGGCACGCTCAAGATGGGTTCAGGGGGGTCTGGAAGGGAAACATGGCGGCGGGCTGACGCCGGTCGCGCGAGCTCCCGGACCCGAGAGGGAAGAATGCGGTTGTATGGAAGAGAATCGCCGGCTTTCTGATAAAAATATATGTGGTTAAGTTTATGAGTCTGACGGGCTCAAAAATCTGCTAAAATCTTCACTATATAGATGTACAGACATCGATATTAAAACGGCTCACCCAAGTGGACGATCCTATGGCTCCGGATAAGTTGCAGTGGGGGGTCTGGTATCGCGCTGCACGCTTTTTTCGGAAGACGCGGGCGGCGTTAGCGGTGGCAGGCTTCTGGGTGGAGAGAGGCAGAGGAAGCACAGGGAGCGTGCCATCGGGGAAGTGCGGACTCCGGAACAGCATTGACGGCAGTGGGGAGGCTTTCCAGCGCAGATCAACTAAACCTATGCAGCGGATTTCGCAAGCGGAGGGGCAGTTGGGTGTCGTCCCTGAAGGCAGGAGGAGGAGAGAGAGAGGTGCAGCGAACTACAGACATTGTGGCAGGTACCGGGGCTCAAGCAGGGGGGGCTGAGGTCGACGGAAAAAGAGGCATCAGTGCCTCAATTATCTTATGAGGCAAGTAGTGGAGAGAGTGAAGGTGTGAGAGGAGAGGTAAATCCCCCTCAGAATTCACCCTCAATTGAACCAACTACCACAGAGGTGGGACTGGAGAGTATAACAAAGAGTCTAACTGGGAATCGAGTAAGGAGTCGATACCAGCTTAGGTCACTCCCAGAGCCTAAGAGCAAAGTAAAGGGAAGTAGAGGAGGTGGTACCAGGGAGCAGGCAGCCAAAGAGGCTATAGTGGCAACCTCCCCTATTAAGAAGCTGCCGGGAGGGAAGCCTAGACGCTGTGGCCCCAAAGGGGCACTGGTGCCTGCTAAGCCTACGCCCTCTTTAAGATCCTACTTTAAAATCATGGAGCAGGTTGAGTTTTTGCAGAAAAAGGGGGATAAGTTACAGAAACTCCCCCTTCCTCTAGAGAATCGATTTACTCCTCTCGTAGGTTTGATACAGAGTGAGGAGTTAGAAGCTGGAAACTTAAGTTTGGAGATTGCCTCTAGCCTCAGTTCTGAGTTATGTTTAAGTGCTGCACCAACTCCTAATGTTGAGCCATCACAAGGAAGCACGAACCTGGGGGAGGTGGAGAACCCGAAACAAAGCGATGACAGAGTGTCTGACAATGGAGGAGAAAACTTCATTGAAAAAATGTTCCTCAACTTGCGACAGGATATGTTTACAAAATTTGAGATTTCTGAGAAAAATCAAAAGGAGATTCGGGATAAGTGTGGGACACTCGAGGAGAAGCTAGATGATATTGCATCACGCACAGGAATTCTTGAAGAGGAGGTCAAAGCTTTGTCAGGAGTGGTGTCGGGCAACTCTAAGGATATTGAGCTTCTAAAAAAACTGAATAGGATGTTGCAAGACGATCTCGAAAGGCTGGAAACTCAATCCCGGCGCAATAATTTGAGATTCCTTAAAATTCCGGAGGGGGCTGAAAAGGGAGACGTTAAGGCCTTCATATGTGGTCTTCTGAGGGAGAATGTCTTGAAGGATAGGCCAGATATTGATTGGGAAAAGGAGATTCAGAGGGCTCATCGGGACCCCTTCAGGTTGAACCCGGATCGGAAGACCCCTAGGAAGATCCTGATAAATGTGTTGACTTTCGCTGTAAAAGAGTTAGTCTTGGAGAGGGCCTTGAAGGGGGGGTCGTTGAGTCATGAAGGGGTTCCCTATCAAATCAGGTCAGACTTGGGTAAGAGGACGGCCCAGAGGCAGTGGGAGCTGGGCACCAGAATGAGTGAGTTGAGAAGCAAAGGAGCCCAGGTGCAGCTGAAATTCCCTGCCATGTTAAAAATAATGTGGCGAAACAAAATGTATAATATAGTAATCCAGAAGAAGTGGATATCTTTCTATCGCAGATGGTATGAAAAGGAAAGAAAAGAAAATATAAGTCCACACTAAAATGGGTTGAGTTCTCAAAAGAATGTCGAGTTGAGTGAAGTTTATGGTCGAATGGTATAGATAGGCTGTTCTCTTTTCACTATTGTAGGTTTTTTTTTTTCCCTCTGGGAGGGATGCGGGAGGTCGCAAAGGGCAGAATGCATCGCCCAAGGTATGGAGTGGGGGTTTCCCGGGGGGTGTGGGGGGTTGGGGGCAGTGGGGAAAAATAAAAATAAAAATAGTCCTCATCAGTCTATTAATGGAAGGGGTGGAGATAAGATCAGAAAACGACGCATTGGGTAAATTTGGTACTGTTGACTTAGAGAATGGATACATGTAAAACTGTTAATTTTTTAACATGGAATGTTAACGGGCTGAGATCTAGGAGGAAAGTGCAGCGGGTTATGGAAGTTCTGAAGAAAGGTGCAGCTCAAATCATATTATTACAGGAGACTCATTTAGAACAAATTGAATGTAGGCAATGCTTTGATAAATGTAGATGGGTCCAAGAAGTAGTAAGCTCTGATCAGAGGGGGAGTACTAGAGGAGTCGCTATCATTATTAAGAGCAACAATGGAATTATGGTAGTTAAGTATGAAGCTGATTCCTCAGGACGATGGTTAGTTGTAACCCTTGTAATCCAAAATATGCCTCTGATTTGTGCAGTATACTATGGGCTAAATAATGACAATCCAGAGGCTCTAATTAAGTTGGAGACCTGCCTATTAGAGACAAGAGCACCCATTGTGTTGGGAGGAGATTTTAACTTAGTTATGGATAAGGCACTAGATAGGACCTCAAAAACCAATTACATCAATCCTCCGAAATCTTTTTCTAGATTGAAAAACATGATGAAGGAGTTCAATTTAATAGATATCTGGCGTATTAAGATGAGGGAGGCTCGGGAGTTTACTTTTTATAGTAAAAAAAAATGGGCATCACTCCCGTATAGATTACTTTCTACTGGATCAGGTTTTATGTGGGGATGTGAATGAGGTAGAGCATATCCCCGCAATAGTGTCAGATCATTCTGCAGTTTTTTTGGCTTTGAAGATACAGCAAAAGGGGGGCCAGAGAAGATGGACAGTAGACAGGACCATTTTTTTGGACGAGGAGGTGGCCAAAGATTTAAGAGAAAAATCTGAGATATTTTTCTGTGAAAATACCGGTTCCGCGGCAAACCAAATAGTCTGGGATGCCTACAAGGCTTACTTAAGGGGGGTTTTAAGCTCTATAATGGTGGGTAAAAGTAGGGTGGAGAAACGAGAGGATGAGTACAAAATGGAAGAGATCAAGGTAAAAGAGAGGGAACTACAGAGAGCCTCAATGGAGGGTGCAGACAATGTGCAAGCCTTAAGTAAAGAGCTAGAGGGGTTACAGGCAGCATTTCAAGGGCGGATAGATAAGAAACTATCTGACAAATGGAAAGCTAGTAAGCTCCAACATTTTGCCTATGGAGAGAAATGTAGTTCCTTGTTAGCTTGGAAGACCAAGGCGGATAGAGCCAGAAATACAATCCGTGGGCTAATTAGTAGGAGTTCAGGGGAAGGACTGCACTTAAATGCCGACATATGTCGAGAGGCATGTAGTTTTATTTGGGATCTATATAGGGAAGATATCCATCCAGACCATGCAGACATTTCCGAGTGGTTGGGCCTCACGACTCTCCCAAGGCTAACCGATGAACAACAGAAAGCTCTAAAAAGAGAGATCACTGATGGGGAGATAAGAGCCCATCAAAAAAATGGCAAAGGGAAAAGCGGCTGGGCCGGATGGTCTTCCTGTTGAGGTTTTCTTGTGTATTATTGACGTAATAATTCCAGTTTTAAAGGCCTTATTCAACGCAATATATATGAGTGGGGAAAATGCTCCTAGGTCTTGGTCAGAGGCTATAGTAACTTTGATTGTCAAACCCAATAAAGATCCACGGAGAGTCGATTCGTATAGACCGATCTCCTTATTAAACACAGATTATAAGATCTTCTCTGGTGTTTTTGCAGCCCGGGTAGCCAAGGTAATAAAACAGGTTATTCACCCGAACCAAAGAGGTTTTATACCTGGGAGACAACTCAACGAATTAACGTTTCAGTTGGTAGGGGTGATCGATATAGCTGAGGCTCGGAATGCACCACTTACTATAGTAGCTGTTGACGCGGCCAAAGCTTTTGACCAGGTGCATTGGGAATATCTGTGGGAGTCCTTACGTTGTATTGGATTCCCTCAGAACCTGGTTATGGCAGTACAAAATTTGTACCATGACGCCGAGGCTAGGGTCCTGGTTAATGGGGAGCTGTCTGATTGGTTTGATATCTTCAGGGGGACAAGGCAGGGGTGCCCACTGTCCCCACGTTTGTTCAATATATACATAGAACCATTAGCAAATTTGATAAGAACAGGCACTACTATTCTCCCCTTTAGATCGAATGGCCTTGAAGTCAAATTAGCACTATATGCAGACGACATGTTGTTATACACAAGAAACCCGCAGGAGGCAATCCCGAATTTGATGAGGAAGGCAGAACTATTTGGCCAAGTCTCTGGATATAAAGTAAATATTGATAAAACGGAAATAATGCAGTGGAATCAGGACTTCCAGTGTCATGAAGTTAAAACACAAATAAGATATTTAGGGATTTTAATCACACAGAGATTGGAGGATATTGTAAAAATCAATTGGAAGAAAACTAGTCAGGAAGTAGTAGGGCTGATGTTAAAATGGATGAACCTCCCTTTGAATATTTATGGTGGGTAAACTTAATAAAAATGATCATCCTTCCGAAAATAACTTTTCTTTTTAATTCTATCCCGTTAACATTCAAGAAAGAAGATATAACTAAATTGCAGGGGAAGATAGGGAGCTTTATTTGGGCATCAAAAGGTCCCAGGATATCCTGGAAGAAATTGAGGAGAAGACTGGAGGTGGGGGGACTGGCACTCCCAGACTTGCTGGCATACTGTTACGCCTTTCACTTTAAAAATATGCGCATGTTGGCAAATAAGATAGATAAGTCATCCATCGGTCTACTTTTTGAGGCTATGCTGGAGGATAACCCGCAAGGCCAGAGGCATTTTCTCTTCAAGTTCGGGGATCCCAGGTTTTTTAAGAAGGTCCGATTAAAGGTTTTACAGGCTGCATTGAATATGTGGATGTATGTGAGGAAAACACTGAGAGTCCCATACTTTTCATCCTATGCTCCAATTTGGGATTCCCCTGGGACCCCAGAGTGTTTGAGGGATCAGCTTAGCCAGCCCTTGAAATTAGGGGGCATTTACTACTGGGCGGATTTTAAGGAGGGCGAAAGTATGATAAATTGGGAAGTTATGAACAATCTGTCTAAGGGGCAGTTAACAAGATTTAAATACTACCAACTGAGGTCCTGGTGGGCGACCCAAGATTGGGTGGAGGTAGAGGACACTAAATTTAATCAGGTGATGAGAACTGACCAGTGGAAAAAAGAAATGTCATTCTGGTATTGGGCTTTTCTGGAAGTAGATACGAAACTCGAAACTGAAATCCAAAAACTATGGGGTCCGGCGTTTGGTGAGGATGATTTGAAGCAAATGTGGTGCGACTCCTATGATACTCTACGAACAGTAGTCAAGCCTGCTACACTTAAACGTAACCATCTATATACCACCTATAGAGCATACTGGTCACCTGCAAAGTTATCCAAGATCACCAGCAATCTATATCACTGCCCAAGACGTAGGCTGATAGCTGCAGATGATGTCCATCTATTTATGCTTTGCCCAAAATTATTATCCTATTGGAACTCAGTGTGCAATTTTATATGGGAAACAACCGGGACACGGATTTCAGTAAGTCATCGTTTAATTTTTTTCGGGCTAATTCCGGAAGAAGGGCAGATCTCAGTGAACAATGCAAAGTTCCTGTTCTATGTGGTTTTGTTGGCAAGACGGGAGATATGCAGATTATGGAAATCGGAAAGCCCACCGTGTTTCATTGAGTGTCTTAGAAACATCATATACACCAGTGAGTCAGATATGGCATGTGATCCTACAAGTAAAACAAAAATGTGGGCTTCGTTGGTAAGGTGGAGAGTAATGTAAACGAGTGTCCTATGATTATGTCCATCTTGCTGTTTGGTCAATGCCTCTCCTCCGGACGGTATCAGAGGGTTTAGGAGATGGACGTAGACATAGCAGTTAACTTGTGGGTCACTACACTGGATGCCCTATGGGCCAGAGGCCAAAGCCCCCCCGAAACAAGACCTAGAGGGATCGGAGCACACCCAAACAAGAATGTTGGCAAAATGAGGACAAAAAAAAAAAAAAAGGTAATACTTGGCACGCATGGCACATCGGTGGTGGGAGGTCTTGTTCAGGGAAGTGAGCCATGGGAAAATGCTGGCTCTGACATACTGGGGGTAATTTTGACATATGGGTCACCTATGGTATAAGAGCGGTATCAATCGCAAAATTCTGGTACTGAAATATTTTATGTAATTGTTGGCATAAGGGGGTACCCAGGACAATATCCTAGTATTGGCACATAGAGGATAATTCTTAGCACATAAGGGGCACCCGAGGCAAATTTTGAAAACAATGTGGTGAATCCCAGGCAAGTATTGCACCTCACCACTTTCAGGGATCACCGGCCGCCACTGCAGACCAAACTAGATGATCATGCATCAAGCTCGCATTTTTCAACAGATTAGACACAATCTTTTCAATAAGGGTTCTTGAAAAATCCACATTCATAATGAAATGATAATTACTGAAGCGATTCACATCTGGTGATGTATTTTTTTTTAATGGATAGGCTTGCTTTAGTTTTCAAGTGATCATAGAAAGCCAGCTGAGCCACTGAAGCATTAATTGCTCGGGTTCACGGAGCCATTAGCAGACGGCAATGAAAATTTACAAGAATAGAAAAAGCATTCTTGACCTAATTATAAGGTTTCAGAGCCAAGGATATCTGACAATTCTTCAAAAGACAGTATACAGACAGAGGTTCTGCCATGGAAAAGACAATTGTTTTTAAGCTAAATGTGTCCACAGTGATTTAGGGCTATCAATCAGTGATTCACAGAAATTAAATACTGACCACAAATGACAAAACAAAAACCACTGACACAGTTAAGTGCAAAAATGTGAACGATATATTATGAAATCATATATCGTATACGATGATACACATATCAATATTCAAAAACACAGGACTGCTTCACAACATAGAAAAATGACATTCATATATTGATTGATAGCCCTAAATCACTGTGGACAAATTTAGTTTAAAAGTAATTGTCTCTTCCATGGCAGAACCTCTGTCTGTATACTGTCATAATTCCCCAGGTTCTGCATGATACTGGGATACCCCATTGATATTAAAATTCTTCAAAAGAAGCAGGAAATGTTGGACCAAATGCTTTAGCCTAAAAGCAAAGCTGGGACTTGCTAACAGGTGTTGTTAGAACACTTGACTGAATTGTGAACATTTTTCCAGATTAATATTCGAGACTACTTGTGTCACAAATCTGTGGCAAAGGTATGCAAAATTACCTTTGCCACAGTGTAAACAACTACCCCAATGTCATCACATTTGCAAAGGTTCTTTTTAAAGAAAATATGGGAGGAATCAGGGTAAAATGGAATTTGTTATGTTATGTTATGTTACTGCAACTTATAGAGCGCTACAGCTGCCCCAGCAAAGGGGCGTCCCGGCGCTGATACCAAAAAAAGACTGACACAAGCAGATGGACCGGACAAAGACTATGATGCAGGGAAAAGATGAGTCTTGATGGCCTTCCTGAATTCTAAGTAATTACTAAGGCCACGGATATGCACAGGAAGTGCGTTCCAAAGGATGGCCGCTCTACTGCGAAAGGAGCGGCCACCAGCACGAACTCTTCATGTCCGGGGACCACCACCAGGTGCTGACCCTGTGAGCGGAGAAATCGTGAAGGGACATATGGCAAGAGGAGATTAGCCAAGATAGTGGGGGTGGTCAGTTTCAAGGCTTTGAAGGAGATACATAAGGCTTTGAATTCAATACGCCTGGCCACAGGTAACCAGTGGAGACGGCGAATGGCCTCGGACACCGGACAAGACCTGCGCAAGTCTAGAAGGGTTCTTGCTGCCGCATTCTGTGCCCTTTGTAGCCTCAGAACTTCCGCCTTATTGGACCCCAGATATAAAGAGCAGGCATAATCAAGTCTGGACAATACAGACGCCTGAATGATAACCTGACGCGTAGGTGCATCAAAGAAACCCAGCAGGGGTCTGAGCCCCCGTAAAAGTCCAAAACAGGTCCCTGCCACCTTTTTAGGTTGAACTCGAAAGTTGAGGGATGAGTCCAGCCATACCCCCAAATTTTTCACAACCTGCTTGGGGGAGGGGGCCCTGCCGAGACTAGCTGGCCACCAGAGTTCACTCCACTGACCATGGTCCTTTCCCACTAACAATACCTCCGACTTGTTAGAGTTCAGCTGGAGGCAGTTGGCGGAAAAATATCTGCAAATTGACGTGCACATTTATTTTTAGCAAAATATGTGAAACATCCTGAATTATTTTTTACATATTATTTCATTAAAGGAACCCCCAAATGTGCTGTTTTAGGGCAATCTCACCAAAGTTATAATTCGAAAAATTAATATTATTTCACCATTTATGAATTGTAAAGTCATAATTTTCTCCCCATTCTACTGTCTGAATTAAAATTTCTCATAACAACCTAGGATGGAGTTATGAACAGGCGGCTCCTCCGCTAAGGTGGAGGAGCGTCGCCCCACTGCTCTCAGAGCAGTGGAAAAAATAAAAATAAAATGATAATAACAACGTAATTATCAAATTAATTTTTCACAGTTACAGGGCTGGGTTAGGGCGGACGGGGCTGGTGGCACTGGGAGGAGGAGTGGTTTGTGCATAATAAGTGCGCATGACGGTCTTGGGCTGGCCAAACAGTCATGTGCACTTTGCATGTTCTCCACCAGGCTGTAATGCACAGCCTGGGTGGAGAACATGCACAGGCACATACTCCCCATGTGAGCGCCGAACCAGGAGCGTCATGATTGGCTTATTGGAGCCTGTGTGCTTCCTGCGTCTTCCGAACTCAGAGTCAGGCAGAGAAGCAGAGAGACGACAGAGGAGAGACAGCGGAAGAGGTAAGTGGTGTTTTTTATATTTTGTATTTTTCAACCCCCCGCCCTGCCACCCCTGTTCACTAT
Organism: Calotriton arnoldi; assembly: GCA_963921515.1. Taxonomy (NCBI): domain Eukaryota; kingdom Metazoa; phylum Chordata; class Amphibia; order Caudata; family Salamandridae; genus Calotriton; species Calotriton arnoldi. The sequence goes on from CAWUFW010001659.1 coordinate 2,066,091, forward strand.
CAGACTCCACTGAAAACATAACTACTAGTAGATTTATTGCCAAGCTAAATTTATTTGGATAAGAAGTTTTCTTTAGCTCTGCTTGTACCTTATTTATTTTACAACTGTAAAACTTTCACCAGGTTCAGGTTTTTTTATGCGATTTTCAGTCTTGCTTTCCTATATCTCCTATCAATGTATTACAATCATAAAGGTGCTGTGGGCTGCTTTTACAGCTTTAGAGTGATTAGATCTTTGCATTACACTCTATTACCAAAAGTCAACTTGTTTTAGGAGGCAGAGTAGACAATGTTCAGAAAGGATTCATTAGAATCATATTATGGGGCTTCTTGGAAGCCATATTTTTTTTTCATTTAACAGCAATCCTCCTTTTCGGCTGGCCACGAGCGGGCAAGATTACAAGAAGAACCTCGTCATCAGGATGAGCATAGCGAAGAGAACAAGAGATCTGTGCCCAGATTTGTCAATGGATTGTATTGCCTCTGCGACACGCAGGATGACGCCAGGGCAATACAACCCTTAAGTCAGAGTTACCAAGCCATGGAAGGCCTCTTTGCACGGCTTGATAAATCTAGAGTAACACAACTTGTTGCTTTGCGTTACTCTGTGCCGCAAAGGCGCTACATAGGTGGGTGTTCCCACCATCCACCCATGTATTGTGGTGCATTCCCAGATTTACCAAGACAAGTATACGGGGGAGAGGATGTAGCCTTACGGCTAGAGCGGTCGACCTCGAAGCTGGGGAACCGGGTTCGAGTCTCAGCAATGACACTCAACATCCTGTGATTCTGGGCAAATCACTTAATCTCCCCGTGCCTAACAAAAATGAATGTGTCCTTCTGTAACTAAACTGGTTCGCGCTATATTAAACTCTAAAAAAAAAAAAATGCGTCACAATTGTATGCCTTCCTGAAGAGCTTTTCCCTCTTTCGACATGTGCTGCATTCTTCAGCACAGGTAGAAAGAAGAAAAAGTCTCTAAGAATTGTTTTTGTGCAGGAAAGCATCCCTTCCTGCACAAAAACAATCCTGCCTGCAACACAGGCACCCTTGCACCATGGCTCAAAGATGCCTGGGTTGGCACTAGGCAGCACACAGTGTACCAGCACAGTGAGAAAACAGGAATGTGCCCTATGTTTGTAAATATGGCGCATTCCTGACCTCTACATTTGACGCAGTGCAGCAAGTTGTCTTGCTGCGTTGCGCCAATTTTGGTAAATATGGGCCCTGATATCTAAGGAGATAGGAGGGTGTGAACACTAGCCGAGACAAAGGGATCAAGTGGAGGCAAGGAAGACTCTTCTGGGTTTGGCTGCCTAGTGGACTAATGCATCCACTGCATCAATCTGTGTCTGACCCCCATGGTCAAGGATTGAATCTCAATAGGGCCCATGAGCCTTATATCCGTCCAAGGTCGATAAAATGAGTAACATTGGACTTGATAAAAATAAACATCCATTATCTGTCAATGGCACCAAAAGACCCTTAAGGGGTAAACATGTGTTCTCTAGATATATTATCTTACCTCATGTGCTGCATTAAACATGCAGTGAGAAGATTTTTTACACCGCAGGTCAAAACTCTGCTGGCTGGTGGAAAAGTGTGCTCCGTCATCTCCTGTGCTCTGAGGCAGCATAATTTTCCCTGTTGGTACCCCACCCTGTGTAGGCCCTGGGTGCTCAGGCTACAATGCCTCCCTTCGGCTGTCTGGGTTACTGGTGGAGCAGTCCGATATTGGGAGCAAAAACCTAGGCTCAAAATGGCGTTTCAACAAGATGGCCGCTGAATGTTGAGTTCTGTCAAGAGAAGCACTACTTTTGCTGAAAGCTGTTCAAAATGGAATTCTGTGAAGTGTTGGGGGATATTCTATGCACCTCTGTTGCATTTACCACTAGGTGGCATTTCTTTATATGCTACCTGGCTCTGCCCCCTTCCTGCCTGATTTTGCCCCCTCAGTCTTTGACTTTGGACCACATGCAGGCCATACCTTGCTCAATCTACCCTCAAAAAGGCTGTCTGGTAGTGGTTAATTTGTGAAAAAATAAGTGCCGGGGCTCTCGCCAGGACACAGCTTGCACTAGCCCAATGCTCCTATTAGCACCACCTATAACAGAAATAACTACTAACCATGAAACCCTACAAGTGGGGACAGGATGTGGCGTAATGGCCAGAGCTTCCGACTTTGGAGCTGGGGAACCAGGTTCAAGTCTCCGCGTTGGTCAACATCCTGTGATTCTGGGGAATTCACTTAATCTCCCCATGTCTACCAAAAATAAATGTGTCCTTAACTGGTGCTCATGAAACCTTTGTGTTGAGGTAGCACTATAAGTGCCGTTGTTGACGATTAAGTGCCAGTGCCGAGCACGGAAACCACTGGCTCAAATTATACACTGCTGTCTGGAGACCAGCAGAGAGACCTGGAGAGATACAAGGGGGTAATTACAGAAAGGTGGGTGTTTGTAAAAGGCTGGTGGAAGTTCTGGGACAAGTCACGTTTGGTGCACCTTGTAGCTCATAGCAAAGTCTGTGTTACATCAATGAATGCAAAAAGATTACAAATCAGGGTTCCCTACAGTATTCCATGTAGGCTGTTGTACCTTTAACTGCATATATCCCCTACAACCGAGATGAAGACATTACATCAGATGCTGTTTCAACCAGGCGCGCAACGCCCATAGGGATAAAAGAGCTTCAGGCCTTCCCCCGCCCCATCGTGTGTCTCAGCCCAGGCTGCGGCAGCTCGAGCTGCTGTGGGCTCGGCTGGGCAGTGTCTGGAGTCTTATCGCCGGCACGCCCGAGTTGTTCACAGGTCTTTAAAGACAATTTGCATATTTCCATACCTTTGTAAACTGGTTACGGAGGCTTAGTTTTTTTTTCTGGTTCCAGTACACCCTGGGCCCCCACTCTGCCTTACATCTGTATTTTACATTTACTTCTGTAGTGTGAGAATGCATTTCATGGAAAGGAATATAAAGTAGGGTTGCCAAAAGAAAAATGCCAGCCATGTGTTTAAAGAGTCTGCAAAGACCTCGTCTTGACACTAAGGGCCTGATTCCGATGCGGTTAGAAAGGCCTCCTAACGGCATTTGCTCCGTCCGAATCGGATCGGGAACGTGTCCTTCCGACCGAATCGGAAAGGTTTCCGGTTGACCGAGTACGATGCAAGTTAGGCATTAGGAATATTCCAATCCGAACCCGACGGCATTTTGGAATGACCGAGCCGTACTGAGCAGACTCATGCTGGCCTACTCGAATCTGCAGTCGGAATCAGACTTTGGGGGCCCGTAGCGGGCCCCCCTGCACCCGGAGCCTTCCCAATCGGGCCCGTGAAGGTACCAATGGGTCCCCCCTTACCAGCCATGCACAGTGTGGCAGGCACCAGGGGGTGCCCGATTTTCCCCAGCCACTCCTTTCTTCAATGGGAGCCTATGCATTCGGTCGGAACATTGGCTCCCATTGAAGTCAATGGGAGTCCGACCGAATCGTATCTGGAAGCATCCAGATGCATCGTACTCGGTCGGTCGGACTCTCCCGATCCGAGTCAGTCTGAAACCATTCCCAAACCGATTTGGTCAGGAAGATTTCCAAACCGCATCGGAATCAGGCCCCAAATATGGTTATACATAAAAAAGTATGTATTCATTTGTAATGTGACTTTTCTGACTTTGTTCCCTTTAATTATCAGTCATGGATCATTCAGGCAGCCCTAGAACACAATTAAAAGTGCTTTCTATTTATATTTGCTGTTCGAAGTATGCACAGATAAGTGCTGAAAATACTGCTTTAGTTGACAGCTTATTTTTGTACCGTCTGTGACATCAAAATAATGAGCTGGCAACCCTAAGCCTAAGACTGGACGTTCGTTGCAGGATCCGCACATTATTTATTTCCTCCACCCTCGATCCCTGATTAATGCCATAATAGCAATAGTATAGCCTTATAGCCCGCTGTAGCGGGCTATACAGGCTATTAAAGGCCCGGTCCAGCGTTAAAGGCCCGAGCCGTAAGCGAGGGCCTTTAACAAGGGAGCGGGACTTTAATAGCCGGTATAACCCAGCCACGAAGGGCTATAAGGCTATTAGAACATTCTGCCACTAGAGGGCAGAATGTTCTAACAAATAAAACAAAGGCTGCAGGATCCTGAGGGGATTGAAATCCCCTCAGTCTACGAGAGGCCTTTGTTCAAACAACATTGGAATGTTGCTCTGCGGGCCTTTACCGGCCCGTAGAAGCCCGGAGCACTCTATTTTATTCAATCGAGTGCTCCACATTCCAATTTTCTAATTTAACTTATATCTGCAACCCTACGCCGCCGTCAATAACTTGACTTCAAGTGTCTGGGAATGCACCATGCATTCAGAAAACTCACTCCTCATTCACGCCCTTCACTTTAACACTCACCCTGCACTCACAGCGATCACAATGCACTCACACTGATCACCATGCACTCACACCATTCACCCGCTCACCCTGCACTCACAGTGATCACTCTGCACTCACAATGCACTTGCGCTGTTCACCCTGTACCTCACCCTGCAGTCACACGAGCACGCTACTCACCCTGCACTCATGTGACACTTCACTCACCTGCCCCCTCACTGCTCAATCTGCAATGTCACTCAAACAAGCCCATCACTAACCATGCATTAATTCGTCTGACTCTACACTTAAATTAATATGGTCACCTCACTCACCCTGCAGTCACTCCTTTTACCCTACTCTCACACTGTTGCATCACTCACCATGCACTCACATGGGCATTCCTGCCACCCACACAGTGCAGAGGGTTAATGTGCCTGCTACGAAGAACGTGTACCATGCAAATCACAGAACTGAGGGTGAGGAAACTATGAGTAGCACTATAAAAAAAATTAAATGTTTGTCAGAAAGGTGCTATAGAGAGATGAGGTGCATTGTTGGTGAGTGGTAGTGAGGGAATTCATGGAGAAGGAGGAAATGGGGGAGGCAGGCATCAAAAAAGACTATTGCACGGTGTGCGACCAGTGCTAGGGCCAGCGCTGGCTGGGAGTGTTAGCCCCCTCCACCCCCCGAAGTTCGGGTCTGGTTGCGCCCCTAGTCTCAACTGTAACATACACCAGGTTCAACGCATTCCTGTTTCCCTGCTTAGAGTATCTTTCCCTGAGATGTTACTGTTCTTCTGGTTTTCCCATCTGCTTTGTTGATTAGCTTATGGCACCCAGGGCCAGATTAGGAAATAAAATCAGAGCTGGCAAAAATGTTCAACCCAGACCCACATTGCATAGGGCTGTGTGTAGGGGGTGTTCTCCCACAAAATGGTTTTGAAGCAACTGATTCCAAATGGTGGACATTGAGCCATAGTTTTCCAATGGTATTAGCTGTTACTTTCAGTAATCGCTGCTGTACCTTCAGCACTGAAAGCAACAACCAAAAAAAGATCAGATCGCCCGATGGCTCCCTTCCGAACAACATCCATATGGCTTATTTGCATGTTGCTTACCTACTAGCAGACGTGGGCTCAAATCATGGCTTCCCCACTTTAGAAAAATGAGTGACACTGGTCAAATCATTTTATATCTCTATGCCTCGGTCCGATTGTTTGTTAAAAATTCGGAGGGTCTGGGGCAGTGCTTAATTTGAGCCTGTGGTTTCCGGTGGTCTGCACCGGCACTTAATTGTCAACACTAGCACTTGTCACAGCTGCCACATGGTGGCGCTTTTTGTGTGATTTAGAGATAAGTGCAACAACCAAAGCATGCACCTATCTTTCTTTCTTCCCTACTTTCTCTCTCTCTCTCCACATCTCACTCATGGAAGAGCATCCATCACATTGCTGTGTGAGGGTCGGAATTCTTGCACAGTCCCTGCCTATGCTCAGGGCACGAGTCGGGAGTACACGCGGGTGGACGGTGTCCACCGACTATTTTCACAGGGTGAACACTGTCCACCCTGCCAAGAATTTGGGCCCCACTGAATAATGTGCTGAACTTGTCCCGGTGTAATTTCCAAACACTGGGACACTTTCAGCAGCGTCTGCACATTGTCTGCATTCCATCTGCAACAAGCAACAACGTGCAGGCGGGACCGGGCTTTCTTATTTAAGACTCCTGCTGGGCCCATAACAAAGGCCGAATTTGAGGGGTCATCAGGCCTCCTTTTGTTCGAGTCTCTTGGCTGGGAGCAGTCAGTAGCCTTACACCTGATGCAAATGAAGCTGAGGGGAAACAAAGGCTCACACCTTGGTAGCACTTCACACATACTTAAGAGAGGCAGCTTTTCACTTTGTTCAGTCCCTCTTTAGGAGATATGCATGCACTGTAAGAATGTCAGATGTGTTGGTCTTTCCCAGAATTTACACAAAGCAAATTGCATTTATATAGAGCTTACTACACCTGAGGCGGTGTTGAAATAATTTAAGTACCACTATTTTTTCTTGTATAGCCTTACTAATCCCAATGCAGGGTGTCAGAGCGCTTAACATCAACACGTGCATATTACATGTACAATAAATTATATAACTTTGTAAATGAATGTACAGGATGTGTTACATAAAACTGGGGGATTGCAAGGTGTAGAAGTCACATATCATCTTCCATAGCTCACTGTGCTATTATCCTCACAATGTGCTCAAACGTACACATGATAGACCTGCTAAACATATATGTGAGGGCTTTAGATCTGATGTCACTTCTTGTGATGCCACTTCCTGTAAAGTTGTGGCTTGCGATGCCACTTTCTATGATGTCAATTCTTGTGATGGCATGTGTGATGTCATCAGGGCACGAGTCGGGGGTACACGCAGGTGGACCGCGTCCACCCACTATTTTCACAGGGTAAACGCCGTCCACCCTCCCAAGAATTTGGGCCCCACTGAATAATGTGCTGAACTCATCCCGGTGTAATTTCCAAACACCGGGACACTTTCAGCAGCGCCTGCATGTTGTCTGCTTTCCATCTGCAACAAGCAACAACATGCAGGCGGGGACGGGGCTTTCTTATTTAGGACTCCTGCTGGGCGAATAACAAAGGCCGAATTTGAGGGGCCATCAGGCCTCCTTTTGTTCAAGTCCATTGGCTGGGAGCAGTCAGGAGCCTCACACCTAGATGCAAATGAAACAGAGGGGAAACAAAGGCTCACACCTTGTTAGCACTTCCCCGCAGCTTTTCACTTTGTTCCTGTTTAGGAGATATGCATGCACTGTTAGAATGTCAGATGTGTTGATCGTTCCCAGTATTTACACAAAGCAAATTGCATTTATATAGCGCTTACTTCCCCTGAGGAGGCGTTGAAATAATGTAAGTACCACTATTTTTTCTTGTATAGCCCTACTCATCCCAATGCAGGGTGTCAGAGCGCTTTACATCAACACGTGCATATTATATGTACAATAAATTATATAAGTTTGTAAATTAATGTACAGGATGTGTTACATAAAACTGAGGGATTGCAGGTGTAGAAGTCACATATCATCTTCCATAGCTCACTGTGCTATTATCCTCGCAATGTGCTCAAACGTACACATGATAGACCTGCTAAACATATATGTGAGGGCTTTAGATCTGATGTCACTTCTTGTGATGCCACTTCCTGTAAAGTCGTGGCTTGTGATGCCACTTTCTATAATGTCAATTCCTGTGATGCCATGTGTGATGTTGCGCGCCGTAATGCCACGTGCCATGATGTCACATGCATACTGCCTAACTAGGTTAGTCCCCCCACTTCTTTTTTTAGAACTTGTGCCCTGGCAACAACATTTGTTTTATTAATTCAATATACATTAAAAACTACTAATACTTGCTGCCCAAGCCATTCTTAAAGCTTTGGGGGCCTTGAACAGTCTGAATTGTCACACTTGTAGCAATGTGATGGTTAGGAGTTGTGTAGATACTGTCATAGCAGCGCTGACAGGGGCAATGGGTGGTGCAAGCTGTGGTGGCCTACCGACGAGGGCCCTGGCACTTATTTTTGTACAGGTGTAAATTACTAATTTAACAAAGAAAGACAGACATTTTCGATAAACGACGTGGACTTGTACTTCTAACTCCAGCCAGTAGATGGCAGGACGAGCGCGTAGATGAAGGCGCACGCGTCCCTGGCTCTATGCTATCGCACATCCCGTTCTGAAAGGCAGACCTCGATTGTATTTATTTTGCCGTCAGTCACAAGCGGGCTTCATTCAGAGCTTAACAGAGCCGCCTATAATTGAAGCCTGCAGTGCAAATAGAACGCAGTAGCGACGCTGGCTGCTACCGACGCTGTAACTGGCCAGCCAATGCCAGTCTGCGTAATGACAGCCCGCGCGCACCGAAAGGCGCTTTAGATACCGTCAGACCCCACAAGCGGCAGGTGTTGCCAGGTTCTTTATTCTGCCGGTAAACTCGGGCCTATCGACGGACTGGTTAAGTCAGACACCTCAGCGTGCAGGCACTGCCAAGCTCCGAAGGGGAAGCCTTGTCAAGCGTTGCTATGAGCAGGCACTGCCAATCTCTTCCGTAGACAGGCACTTTTAGGCTCATGAGGCTGCAGGCAGTCTCTGCCTCCTCCACAGGCAGGACGTTTCATGCTCCTCCCTGGGCAGGCACTGCTAAGGCCGGTCCTCCTCATATGGGTAGACCAGGCCAAACTCCAAATATCTCCATAAGTGTCAGGACTGTCCGTCGGCAGGAACTGTCAGACTCCCGGACTGACAGGCACTGCTGCCTAATCAGGTGTATGGGGCTTCACAGACAAGTACTGCCAGAGAACACGTGTTTGGGTTCCTCTATGTGACAGCTCGGCCAGCCTCCTCCATGTGACAGCACACTTTCATCCTTCTCCTTGTGACAGCGCTCTGAGACTCGTCCATGTGACAGCTCGACCAGGCTCTTCCATATGTCAGCACTTTGGCCGAGCTGTCTCACACAAGAGCCTCAGAGTGCTGTCATATGCAGGGCACTGGCCGAGCTGTCACGCGCAGGAGCCCCAGAGCGCTGTCACATGCAGGAGACTGGCCGAGCTGTCACGCGCAGGAGCCCCAGAGTCCTGTCACATAGAGGAGACTGGCTGAGCTGTCACGCGCAGGAGCCCCAGAGCGCTGTCACATGGAGGAGACTGGCCGAGCTGTCACACGCAGGAGCCCCAGAGCGCTGTCACATAGAGGAGACTGGCCGAGCTGTCACACGCAGGAGCCCCAGAGTGTGTCACGTAGAGGAGACTGGCCGAGCTGTCACACGCAGGAGCCCCAGAGTGTGTCACGTAGAAGAGACTGGCCGAGCTGTCACACGCAGGTGACCCAGAGTGTGTCACGTAGAGGAGACTGGCCGAGCTGTCACACGCAGGACCCTCAGAGCGCTGTCACATGGAGGAGACTGGCCGAGCTGTCACACGCAGGAGCCCCAGAGCGCTGTCACATAGAGGAGACTGGCCGAGCTGTCACACGCAGGAGCCCCAGAGTGTGTCACGTAGAGGAGACTGGCCGAGCTGTCACACGCAGGAGCCCCAGAGTGTGTCACGTAGAGGAGACTGGCCGAGCTGTCACACGCAGGAGCCCCAGAGTGTGTCACGTAGAGGAGACTGGCCGAGCTGTCACACGCAGGTGACCCAGAGTGTGTCACGTAGAAGAGACTGGCCGAGCTGTCATACGCTCAACAACCTTGGGAGGCATTTGGTTGTAAGAGACCGCCTTACAACAGAACAGGCCCTTTCTGCGATACAACCATGGCATCCTCTCAGCCCGTGTGAGCTGTACATTGGGGAGAGATTGCTTGCATTACAAGTTTATAGGGCCTTCATCAGCACCCTCAGGAAAGTGGCTCAAGGAGCAGACCCTTTCCACTTTATGTACGGGAACCAAATAGGTCAACTTATCCATTAGTGTGCTGGTCACACTGGCAGTGTGTCACCAGCTTGGAGACTGGCTCCATGCCGCTTGGCCTCCTTCTTGACCTTCGATCGCTCTTAAAATGTACGTATGGAAAAATGAGGGATTAATAAATCTAAAGCTCAGTTCTGGGGAATGATGAGGGAAAGAGTGAGAGATGAAATGGTGCTTCAATGAGATGCGAATCTGCAGGCGAAGTGGAGGGTGGTTGATGTTGGAAAGAAGGGAGGATTGGAAGAAACTTCGGGGGGACAGATGTTATGGAGCCTTCTCCCTCAGGTCCATACCTGTGAGGTTACCTCATGACCAGATGTGTGAAGAGCAAGGTCTTGAGTTACTTTCTGAAATCTAGGAGAGCAGTTGCTTGACCGACCTCGATTATAGTGATGTTCCAAATCCTTGCATGGATGTCATTTGGAGTTAGTCAGGGGTCGCAGCCGTGACCTCAAGCTTGCTCCCTACTACTCCTGGCACTTCCTTTACGAACCCTGGCCTCATTGGGTGAAAAAGCAGATAACAGAAGGCTTCGCACCTGGGCTCTTATTTGAGTTAGGTTCTGGATCCTATCTCTTGTGTCGTCTTCTTGCTCTTCCAAGCTCCTTCCATCCCTCGCCTGGTTGAAGCGTCCTCCCTTCTGCAATACAGGGTTCTGTCCTTCAACCCACAACCCAAGAGCAGTGCCTCGCAACCAGGTGAGTGGCTCACTCAGGCATGAATGAGATCAGAATCAAGGTGAATGAGAATGATGTGGTAAAGACAGGGGTGAATGAAAATGTGTCCGGGTATGTGGGAATATTTCGCAAGGTGTTATTTGGTAGTGCCTGTGAAACCAATAGCTTTTTAGGTAAATGTCTATGTGAAATTTTGCTGTACATGCTTCATTGCATCCCATTTAAAATAACACCTAGGTGAGATCTAATTCCCAAGCCAATCGGGAGAGGACCAGTTGTACATCACAGTACCGAGGTACAAAATATTGACCTGCAAAAATACCAACTCCAGAATGTTGCTTACCACTCTATCATCAAGGAGAGTGTATAAATAGGCAAGTAGAGCATTGCTATTCTTAAATCCGCATCTATATACCTTGAAGATATATATGTCTAGATCAACGTACCTTGATGATTGATATATATATCATGGAAGCATACAGATGTATGGGTAAGAATAGTAACTCTGTATTTACCTATATATAAATACTACATATACTTACGTTGATGAAGCCGCAGTAGTTGATATTCTAGGGTCAATATCTTTATGGCCGTTATTTAAAAAATTGATATTGCGATAATCTGACTTTCACTGAAACTGCTAGTTCCATTCAAAATGGGTTGAATACTTGCATCCTAATTATTTTAAGTTCAGGAGCCTCCATTTTTTGGGAGGAGCCATGAAAGAAATTGGGCAATCCTTTCGGAAAAGATGGAGAAGCACAACATTAGAGAACATATCCTGAAAGATAGGAAGGTGCTTACTAAGGATCAACTCGAAGCTGAACGACCTGCCGCTACACAGAAGAGCCTCCTCCTTACTTCTTGAATTGTACAAGAATCTAAAGACCTAAGTTTGAAGTTGTCCCACTAGGCCCTATGTTTGCCTAGACTCGCACCTGCTTAGCGTTAGGATACCCTCTCGGTGGGGTGATAGTGTGCTCTACAGTTATGCTTAACATAACCATCATCAGACCTTTGGGGCCAAGCGGTGATGTACATTTGGTGGTGAAGAGTGCTTTATAGCCAGACCTACCTGTCTGTGGGGCTACAGGCCTATAAAAGCAGGAATTGGTCCTTCAAACCAGTTACAAATATTAGAAGCTAGTCCCAATGTAAGAGTTCAGGTGAGCAGAAAGAATGACCATCCTAGAAGAGTTGGGGAATTTGCTTTCCATCAACTCTTATAACACTTGTTTTGTCCAATTTCTTGTGTGGTTCCAAGAGGTAGCCACTGCAAGGTGGATGCAGTAACATATGTAGAAGGAATATGTGAAATTGGGCAAAGTTCATATATGTACACTTAATTCAAAATTAATATTTTTGCACCATTACACCTCTTTGGAAAATTACATTATGGCAGTTATTTTTCTTCAACATAAATGTCAATATGTATGGGGTTTTTTGGAAAATAAATGAAAATTATCTCTGAATTCCTTTTATATAATTATGTTTAATTCTAAAAATTAATCGCAAAAAGTCAAATTGCTACTTTTTCACTCTCACAAATGTATTTCTGTAGATTTTTATTCCAGAGTTTAAACATCTTAGTAATTTTTCAGAAATGTTGCTAACAAATTCTTGAAGGGTCTTACCATTTCAAACACCATTAGTTCAAACATCTGTAATATAACAAACAATCCGTTGCTGAAACTAGCAGGAGATGAGGAATGGGGTCTGCAGGATGGTGGATCCAGATTTCAAAAGTAAGCAGAGTGAGCTGTTCGAAAAGTAGAAAGAGAGCAAAGTAGAAAGAGAGCAAATGGTATTAGGGTCATGAGCCTCAAGGCCAGGGCAAGCATCTTGACTCTTGGTACTACCCTCAACACACTGTTTTGAAGATCTACCCATCCCCCATATTATTGTATTGCATGTGATTTCATAGAAAAACGATTTCATGGAAAGCCATGTCACCTAAACTGTTTAATGGTAAATTTGCAGGATGAATAGCATTTACCAGTTCATAGAAACCAATTGTTAGAATGTCTTTTTTTCTGAAATTGGCTTTTGCATAATTTTTTTCTTTAGGTGTAAATGCAATGTTTGCAGGTCTTACTTTGAGAAACATTTTTGTTGAAGGTATTCATTTCAGTGCTTTATTTCACGGGCATTATTTAGGATTCATATAATGATATTGTCAAACAATTACTTTGGATGGTTTTAATTTGCTGACCCGTCACCACCACTAAACTTCATCCATCCCTGACCTCCTCACAACCCGTAAACACCATCCATCCCCGCCCCTTAAAACCACGACTACACCTAAACTACATCCACGTCTGACCCCTAAACTCATCCCTATCCAAACCTTAAAAGCTTTTTCTACAACTAAACTCCACGCATCCCTGAACCATAAACCCCCCCTCACCATGTCTAAACTCTGCTCATCCCTGACCCATAAACTCCACCCATCCCTGGACCTTATTTATTTAATTTATTTATTTATTTAAAGGTTTTATATAGCGCTGGCTGGACCCAAGAGTATCAGAGCACTTTACAAGGTTTGGTAATGCAGAATTACAATATAACTTTGTACATAGAGGTAATAAACAAGGCAATTTGAAAATTTGCAACAGTATTCATTTTAAATGAGGTAATTAGCTAGGGGAGCATAAGTCAAACAACTGGTCGAAGATAGAAGGACTGATAGAAAGCAAAGTTAGTTAGTGAAAAGAAGAGGGGGGGCGTGAAAGTGAATGGCGACTGTGGAGGGCGAGGGGTAAGGGGGAAAGCAGGTGTAAGTAGGTGGGTACTATCCAAAAAGTAAAAAAAAAGGGGGGGGGGGAGGTGGCCGTAAATGAAAGAATTGAAGGGAGGGAGGGGGGAGGGGAGGGGGGGTGATACAATAAGTAGTGGGGACCTATAAAGTCGGGTCAGGGGTAGGAATTAGTGTCCGGGGACAAGGTATTAAGGACCCCAGTATTTGTTGAGAAGGTGCAGCTTGAGGTCTTTTTTGAAGCTGAGGTAGGAGGGGTTGCAACGTAGATCTTTAGGGAGGGCATTCCAGACAGAGGGCGCATTTCCAGAGAAAGAGCGTGACTGTGTTGATTTCTTTTTTAATAAGGGAGGGACTAGGACGAGAGCGTTAGTGCTCCTCAATGTTCTAGTACAGCCTGCTTTGTGGAGTTTATCAGAGAGGTAAGATGGGGTGCTTTGATGGAGGGCTTTGTGCGTGATGCAAGCAATCTTGTAAGTGGATCTGCCTTCAATAGGAAGCCATTTGAGGTCTTTGAGGACAGGGGAGATGTGATCAAACCGTTTACAGTCAGTAATAAGTCTGGCCGCAAGGTTAAGTACGGATTTAATAGGGGCTAGGTGGATTTTAGGGGTTCCCGAGAGAATGGCAATTACCATAGTCGAGTCTCGACAGGACCAATGATTGCACCACTGTTTTAAAGTCGTCAGCAGGAATAAAGGGTTTTATTTTCTTGAGATGGTGGAGTGTGAAGAGAGCACCTTTGTCCGAGTTTTTTATGTGGGGAGTAAGACTGAGGCTCTGATCAACGCTGATGCCGAGGGATTTGATTGTGTTAGAGATGGAAAGAGTGCAGTTGAGAGCTTTGATGTCAGAGATCCAGTGTTGAATAGGGAGCGAGTTGTTTTTAGGGGAGAATAGAATGATTTCCGTTTTTTAGGGTTGAGTTTGAGGTGGTTGTGATGGAACCAGAATTGAATTTTAGTCAAGGCCTCGTTGAGGTGTAAGACGTCTGCATGGGATTTGATCTTACAGTAAAGTTGGGTGTCATCAGCATAGAGGTGGTAATTGATTTTTGCTTGCTTAAGAATGAGGGTGAGGGGTTCCATGAAGAGGTTGAATAGAGTGGGAGAGAGAATAGAGCCCAGGGGGACGCCCGAGGAGACCGGCAAAGGTTTAGAGAGGCAATCGCTGACTTTAATTTGTTGGGTTCTGTTTTGGAAAAAGGAGGTGAACCATTTGAGAACAGTACCATTTAAGCCAAAACGGTCTTTGAGAATATTGAGTAAGGCAGCGTGGTTAACAGTATCAAAAGCAGCAGAGAGGTCAAGGAGAATGAGAAGGGAGGATTCGCCCTTGTCTAGGGAGTGGTGGATGTCATCAATAATGTTGAGTATGGCAGTTTCGGTGCTGCAGCCCTTTCGAAAGCCTGATTGTAATGTGTCCAAGATGTTGAATGAGTCGATGTGTTTGTCCAACTGGAGCAGGGCGCATTTTTCCAGGGCCTTAGATAGGAACGGAAGGTTAGAAATAGGGCGCAGGTTATTTAAGTCATTGGGGTCAACTGTAGCGTTTTTGATGGTGGGGGTAACTTGTCCTAGTTGGAGGGAAGCAGGGACACTACCGGTGGTTAGGGAGGAGTTGATGATAGTGGTCCAATATGGGGCGATGATGTGTTTTAGGTCTTGGACAAGATAGGCAGGGAGGGGATCTTTGGTGTGCGAGGATGGTTTAAGCTTGGTGATGATGTTGAGGACTTCCCGTTCTGAAACTGGACAGAAGTTATTCCAGGATGCATTGTTTTTTAGCTGGGGGATGGTGTAATAGGGTTCAGAAGGGGTGACAACGGGGGGGGGTTGGGAAGGGTCCGTGTGAAGGTTGGCTGTGGATGGAGATTTAGAGGGGATGTTAAGGAGGGATGGTAGGCTATACGGGATGGGAGTTAAGACGAAGGATTGATCAATCTTAGTGATTTTATCCGAGAAGAAGTTGGCAATTTCTTCCCATCTTTTGACTGTAGCCATTAGTTTGGGGGGAGCTGAAGCAGTTTGGTTTTTGACAATGCTAAATAATTCCCTAGGTCGGTTTCTTGCACGGTCAAGTTGTGAGCGGAAGAAGGAGGCCTTTTCGTTGAAGATGTGTTTTTTGTAGCTGGCCCTTGCGGTTCTGAGGACAAGATTTGAGGGGGAAGGGTGTTGCCTCCATGTGCGTTCGGTCTGCCTAAGAGCGCGTCTCTCAATGTTGAGGTCAGTGTTGAACCAGGATTTGGAGGGGTTACGTTTTTGTAGTTTTAATTTGGCTGGTGCGATTTGGTCAAGGACTTCAACGATGGATTTGTTGTAGTGTTCCGTAAGGTCGTTAGCACTTTGGGAGAGAGGAGTGAGCTGTAGTTGTGCTTTAATCTTAGTCTCCAGTTCGCCCGGAGGAATAAGGTGAAGATTTCTAGTCAATTTCTTTTGTTTGATGGTATTTGTGGCTGGGGGGGTACAAAGCTGTTGATCGTGAAGAGGATGAGGTGGTGGTCGGACCAGTCAATGGGGATGATGTGTGAAAGAGAAGCCAGTTCCTTGCTAGTGATGATAGCGTCAAGAGTGGCACCTTTGGAGTGAGTTGGAGAATGGCAGAGTTGTTTCAATTCACTGATATCAAGTAAGTCATTGATGAGACTAACCGAGGGATCATCATTTTTGTTCCAGTGGAGGTTAAAGTCTCCGAGGAAGAGGTTTCTGGAATTGGAAATCGATGAATGGGTAAGGAGATCAGACAGTTCTTCCACAAAGGAAAGAGTGTCACCAGGGGGATGATAGATGTTATGTAGACGAATAGGGGGGGAACCCTGAACTGTAAGATCAGCACCAAGGTATTCAAAAGTAGTATGGTCAGAGTGCAGGACAGGTGAGAGTTGAAGTTCTTCTTTATAGATTATGGCGAGGCCCCCTCCAATTTTATCAATTCTGTCTTTTCTGAGGATGGAGTAACCTGGGGGAGAGAGCAGGTCAAGGATAGATGACGAGTGGGCATTAAGCCAGGTTTCCGTGAGAAAGGCGACGTCAATGGCATCACTAAGGATAGTTTCCGCGATTTCTGTTGCATGACAGGCTGCTGATCGGCAGTTAACCAGCATGCAGTTGAGGGGTTTAGGGTCGTTTTTTGTGGGGGAACAGGAATGGATAGTGGTGAGTTGTTGTGGGGGTCTAGGCGAGACTGGGGAGGAAGGGATCCTACTTGTCCCCAGGATCACAGGGATAGATGAATGAGGTGAAAGGGTGTTCATAGTCAAGGTGATGGGGGAGTGGGATTTATTGAGGTCAAGGAGGTCGGGGGAGGGAAGATGGCTCAGGGAGGAGGGTGGGCTGAGTAAATAATTACTGCAAGGCGATCTAGGTGGAGAATTGCCGTGAGGGGAATTATTCCCTTGGTGATGGGGTGCGGTGTTAGTTTGTACGGAATCAAAGGGATAGGTATGATTGGAGGGGTTCCTCGAGGAGAGGGAGTTGACATCATTTCTGAGAGAAGAGAGTTCTAACACGAGGGTTGCGAGGTGGAGTTCAATATTGAGGAGTGACTGGGTAAGAAGTGAGATAGTGAAGGGGGCTAGGAGGTCGGGGGGGAGAGGGGTATGTTCCATGCTGGTCGGGATGGGGGTCTAGGGAGTGGACAGGGTGGGAAGCCAGGTGGGGGGATGTGAGGGGTGTTAAGGTTGCAGGATTGTAGTGGAATTAAAGGGTGCAGGAGGGCATTCCCAGAGGTCAATTGGGTGTCATGAGAAGAAAAGGGGGCATGGGGGGGTGATGAGGGCTGTTAATTAGATAATGGGGGAAGGTTACTGGGAGAGAGGGAGTTTGGAGTTATTAGTGGAGCCATCGGGGGAGGGGGTACATGAGGATGAGGAGGGGTTTGGGTGATTGAGGGAGTTGTAGGAGGGTTACTAGGAGGGAAGGAGATTGGAGTTATTGGTGAAGTCGTCGGGGGGTCAGCGGGAAGGGGTACATGCGGAGGAAGGGGGGTTTGGTTTGCTAAGGGAGTAGTAGGAAAGTCAGGAGGAGGGGGAGATGCTAATGAGGTAGGGGGAAAATACATCAGGGGATCAGGGATTTCATTGATGATTAATGAGTCAGGGAAAGGATGGGTTGGGGAAGAGGTGGGGGGAGAAAAGGCATCCTGTGATTGGGAGGCTGAGAGGTTAGAGGTAAGTGTAGGTAGTAGGTAATGGGATAGGGAACTGAAGTGGTGTTCAAAAATAGTGAGGTGGTTTTCAGAGGCTTGTATAAGGATATTTCCTGATTTGAAAATAGAGATGTCGATTTCGCCAGGAAAAGTAGGTGAAGGAGTAGTGGATAGTTTCAAACCATAGGGGATTTTGCAGGAATTCGAGATAGAAAGGTGGTGGAGAAAGATACTTTTCCATTTAGAGGGGCGCTTAGTGTAGAAGATGTAGTTAGTTTTTATGATGGAGGTTAGGCTAAGGTAGTTGTCAACGAATAAGGTTTCTTGGTGGCATATTAGAAGTTTGTGTTTAAAGTTTTTCTTGCCACTTTTGGAGAGGTTTGGGGGTAAAGGATGGACCAAGAGTTAGGGCCATGCCTAGTGATGGGTGAGTCAAGTGTTGTGAGAGTATGGTTGAGGGGAGGCATGATGGTTCAATGGGTGTGGTCAGGGGGCGAGGGGAAGGTGTGCGGGAGTGAGAATGGGGTGGGGCACAGAGGGGATGGGGAATAAAAGAGAGGGGGGGCGGGGGGGAGTCAGTGAGAGGTAATATCCCAGATATGAGTGGGGGTCGTGCGATGAGGTGGCTCAAGAGGGAGGCATTAGGGGGGAAGGAGGATGGGAGAAGGGGGAGCGTCCAGGAGTAGAGACAATAGATAGGGTCAGTATCTTGAGAAAGGAGAGTATGTAAAGGTAGAACCAGTTTGGGAAAAAATAATAAAGTGAAAATAGGGAAGAGGAAGGGGGAGGATGTAACAGAGGGGAAGAGTAATAATATACAGATCCGTTAGACAATAATAATAATAATAAATAAATCAGTGAGGTACAAAGAGACAAAGGTACTAAGTGCAGCTGTACGTCTTCTTCAATGGTAGTCTATATAACATTTAGAAAAATTAAAAATTAAAACCACAAAAGATAAAATGAGGTAGATCACTTATGAGTGTACATAAAGCAAAGGTAAGTAATAACTATCAATTATTCAGAAAAAGTTACGAACAACGAACATTCAAGAATAAAAATAATAAAATGAGGTAAATCAGAAAGATGGGAGAAGGGGGAGAGCTAGGGAGAGCAGAAGATGGGAGAGGGGGAGAGTCCGGGAGTAGCGACCATAGGTGGGGTCAATATCTTGAGAAAGGGGAGTATGGAAAGGTAGAACCAGTTGGGGGAAATATAATAAAGTGAAAATAGGGAAGAGGAAGGGGGAAGAATGTAACATAGGGGAGCAATAATAGTATACAGATCCGTGAGACAATAATAATAAACAAATCAGTGTAGTACAAAGAGACAAAAGTACTAAGTGTAGCTGTATGTCTTCTTCAATGGTAGGTTATATAACATTCAGAAAGATTAAACATTAAAACCAGAAAAGATTGAATGAGTTAGACCAATTATGAGTGTATATAGAGCAAAGGTTAATAATAACTAGCAACTATTCAGAAAGAGTTATGAACTACAAACAGTCCCAGAATAAAAATTGCAAAATGAGGTAAATTAGTGAGGGTGGGCATGATGTTATAAATAGTTGTAGGAATGTTTGTGTGTAACTAGCGTAATAGATAAGTAGTATCCGACAGTTTAACAGGTTATACGATTATAGTGTGGTCATTCAGTCAAAGAGAAGGACTCTTTTTAGAATAAGGAGGGTACTAACTTATTCAGTAAGGTGGTGAATGAATACCATGGGAGTCAAAATATTATGCAACCTAGGGGAAGTGGGCTGGTTATGGCAGATCTCCTAAGTAAGGTTTGGAATTTAATTTAAACAATACTATACAGACTCATAAAGGGGGGACTGGTAATTAGTATGGAGGAGTGCGGGGTAAGTGGCTAATGAAGATCAAGGACAAAAAGACTTAGACTAAAGTAACTAACTTATTCAGTAAGGTGGTGAATGAATACCATGGGAGTCAAAATATTATGCAATCTAGAGGAAGTGGGCTGGTTATGGTAGATCTCCTAAGTAAGGTTTGGAATTTAATTTAAACAATACAGACTCATAAAAGGGGGACTGGTAATTAGTATGGAGGAGTGCGGGGTAAGTGGCTAATGAAGAACAAGGACAAAAAGACTTAGACTATAGTAACCGTAATGAGGAGCATGTTAGAATAGATAAACCTCATGACAGACTCCCTTTCAAGATGGCTACCGTGGGAGCGGGGAGAAGATAGTCTATGAAACCTAAAAAATCCTCAACACCCCTAAACACCACTCATCCCTGACCCCTAAAACCCCCTTACCACATCTTAACTCCACCCATACTTGAACCCTAAAATCCCCTTTCTACAACTAAAATGTATCCGTCCCAGAATCCTTAAAACCCTCACTACCTTAAACTCCATCCTTTTCTGAGCTCTAAAACTCTTTCTGCCCAAGACTCCACCCATCACTGACCCTTAACCTTTAAAGCCCCTTTCTACATCTACACTCCGCCATCTCTAAACTCTTGAAACCCCTCACCACCCCTAAGCTCCACCCATTCCTGAACCATAAAATAATTCATTACCCATATAACCCACCCATCCCTTTACCCTAAAAAACCCTTACAACCCCTAACCTCAACTCATCTGTGAACCCTCAAAACCCTTCACCAACCCTAACCTCCACCCATTGCTGATCCCAAAAAACCCACAGCCCTTAAAGACTACCCGTCCCTGAACTCTAAAAAACCCTTTCAAACCTTATTTCCACCCATCCCGGACCCCCTAGAAACTTCTCCGCACCCCAAGACATCACCCATCCCTGAACCCAAAAAACCCTCACTACCCCTAAACTCCACCCATGTTTAGTGTAATTTGGATTTTCTCCTTAAAATTATCTTTCCTTTAAAATGTTTCCTTTAATTTTCAGTTTATTTATATATCCTTAAAATTGTCTTTCCTTAAAATTGGTTTTCCATAATTTGGTTTCCTCCAATGTGGTGTCTCTGTTTTCGTTTTTCTGTCAATCCACATACATCTTTTTTATTTATTTATTTGAGTTTTATTTAGCGCTGGCTAGACCCGGAGGTATTAGAGCGCTTTACATAGGGTTCCACAAAGTTACAAAATTACATCAGTTACTAGAAAAACATTTCAAGAGCGTAAAGACGAGATAAATGGAGCTTAGAAGGGAGACGGGGTAGGGTAAAGGGGTAGGAGGGAAATAGGGTGGAGAGACGAGGGAGAGTCTGTCCAAAGTCCGGCTGGGTAGGTGACGGCCGAGGGGGAAGTCCACAGCCCATCTCCTCTATAGCTATCAGGTAGCTCCACCGGGCATCGGCCAAATATCTAGGTCTCAACGGAAAAACATTTAAAAAGCATAGGGGACGAAAAAATGGAGCACAGAGGGGGAAAGGGGGTAGGGTAAAGGGGTGGGAGGGAGAATGCGAAGGCGAGACGTAGGAAGGTCTGCCCAAAGTCCGGCTGGGTAGGTGACGGCCAAGGGGGCCATCTCCTCTATAGCTATCAGGTAGCTCCACCAGGCATCGGCCAAAAAACTAGGTCTAGCGCTTAACATAAGGAAACATTGTGTTACAAATTACAAAAATGATCACATTAATTACAGAGAGGTTACAAATTCAATACAGGAGTTATTAGCGACCATGAAAAACAAGATCCACAGAAAAGAGAGGGGAAAAAAGAAAAAGGCCAGGGAGAGCAGGGAGTCCACGGGAGGGAGTCAGCAGCGGAGAAAGATATGAGACATAAGTCAGAGGTCCGGCTGGGTAGGTGACGGCCATAGCGGTGTGCCAGATCCTGTCTCCCCTATAGCTGTCGGGGCAGCTCCACCGGGAATCGGTCATACATTTCGTACTCCGCTGGATAAAAATGAGAATCAGGAAGGGACCAAGAGTCAGCAGCGGAGAAAGAGACGAGACATAAGTCCGAGGTCCGGCTGGGTAGGTGACGGTCATAGCGGTGTGCCAGAGCCTGTCTCCCCTATAGCTGTCGGGCAGCTCCACCGGGAATCGGTCATACATTTCGGACTCCGCCGGCTAAAGATGAGAATCAGGAAGGGACCAAAAGTCTAGAGTCCAGAGACGGGCTGGTGGAGCTGGCGAGGGTGGTAGGATAGGAAGGGGAGTGTAGCTTGGCAACCATCATCATCATATCATAAGATATGCTAATTCTATTTGGCATGCGAATTTCAGAAGTAGGAAAGTGTAGATGTTGTTTTTCACAGGTAAAATCTGTATAACTGAAAAGTTTCCATATTCATAAAAGTACACAAAAGTGAACTTCAACTGAAGCAAAATGTTTAAATTTGAATTAAAGTTTTAAGGAAAAGCATGGGAATTCTTTTTTCAAATTACCTTTTTTTTAAGCAAACAAGTATATAGCAAACAATTATATATAGCCAGGTTACAAAAGTGGTCATATATATTAATGTAAAAAGTTGTAAAACATATTAAGGTGTTTTAGAAATCGTAATTAAAGTGGTGTACAAGGAATATACAGCTCTTATTTTAAACAAAAAACAAAAGCCTAGACGTTTCTTCACTAAACAATCCACAAGGAGCATTGGCAACTTTTGCTTATATTTCCAGAAGATAGAGGCGAAGTTTAATCATTTTGTAAATTCTTTTTTACCAGACATGCGTATGTCTGGATTTGGAAGGTTTCATAAGGTTAATGGTCCTAAAAGGTGAGGCCCTTCTCTAAACCAACTTGGCCTGCATGAGTAAGGTGGAAAGGAATGCACCTTACATTCAAAATCATAAATTTGTAATTGTGAATAAGTACTTCTGGGCAGATTCTTCAAGTGAAAAGTTCCCAGTAGTAAGGGCAAGGTTTAGAGAACGGAAGCAACCCATACATGAGGGTTAGGGGTGGTCTGGGTAATTTGGAGATTGAGAAGAATCTTTGTTGGCTTTGGATACAAAAAATTTGGAGCTTGAGGAGAATCTATGTTGGCCGAAGATCCCAATAATTTGGAGATTGAGAAGAATCTATGTTGGCTGTAGATCACAATAATTTGGAGATTGAGATGAATCTATGTTGGCTGTGGATCCCAATAATTTGGAGATTGAGGAGAATCTATGTTGGCTGTGGATCCCAATAATTTGGAGATTGAGGAGAATCTATGTTGGCTGTGGATCCCAGTGATTTGGAGATTGAGGAGAATCTATGTTGGCTGTAGATCCCAATAATTTGGAGATTGAGAAGAATCTATGTTGGCTGTGGATCCCAATAATTTGGAGATTGAGGAGAATCTATGTTGGCTGTGGATCCCAGTGATTTGAAGATTGAGGAGAATCTATGTTGGCTGTAGATCCCAATAATTTGGAGATTGTGGAGAATCTATGTTGGCTGTAGATCCCAATAATTTGGAGATTGTGGAGAATCTATGTTGGCTGTGGATCCCAAGCAAACATTGCACATAGAGGGGAAATCTTTACCTGCCTCCTGAAGAAGGCGGTGTAGCTGCGAAACTTTGGCTCGAAGTCTAAGGGTCTCAGCAAACACCTTTTTTGTAATTAAATCTATCAAGGTGTGACAAAATATGTTATCTCCCTCATGAGCGTAGAACTCTTATACAGCCGCAAGGGTGGTAAGATTTATTTTCTCTGCTGATTCTGGTTTGCATGATTCCAAAAAATGACATTCAGGTATATAATGTTAGGACTGATGCTTTATTAGTTCAAACCATAAACTTGATTATTTCTTGGTACTTATGTATCAAGCGCTATGAGCCTTGTTCCCAGATATGCCTGAAAGTGAAGACAGATAAAACAAAATGTACTGTGACTCAAATAACATAGCTAATAACAAAACAATAGGCCAAGCTCTATCTTAATCATAGATCTTGGAAGGATGAAAGACTGAGTCAGCACTAAAGGCGATAGGACCCTGACCTGGAGGCTTCAGACAGCTCTCTGCAACAGGCACTATAATTATGAGCTATCTAAGTTTATTAGAGCAGCCCTGCCAGTTGTGGTTCATTACTTCATTTGACAGGATGCTACATTGCTTTCTCTTTTTAGGAACATGCCTTCCATAGCTAATATGGTGGATTGTTGAAACAATGGTTGACACAAGACTGTGCACTCTGTCTCAAAGTACATGACCCCTTGTCTGTAAGTGAATTTTATTACATGCTCCCATCAGGGGCGTAGCTTGGCCCGTAAGATTGGGGGTGCGGGGGATGAGCTTCATATTTTCTGACAATCAGGCTGGCATATAATGTTTAAATATTATACGACAAGCAGGGTGCATGAGAGGGTCCTAAGGGTCAGTGGAAAGGGAGAGGAATGCAGATTTGTAGGAGTACTAAGAGAGAAAACACACTATTTTGTAAAATAACCAATATTTTTGAGGACTTTCAAAACAGAGTGAGAGATTGTGTGTGCATTTTTGTCTGTGTGCATGTAAAAATTCCTGCTGAAATCCGACTGACATCTCACAATACCCAACTGATAGCACCTACACCCAACTATTTATCAGAAAATGCATTTATTAGGGTGGCGTAACAACCCAAACACCCGCCCCCCACCCGGAAGCTATGCCCCTGGCAGCCATTGTTCAATAACCGACAAGAAATAAGTGAGGTGATCAAAGGCTCCTGCAGAAGATCCATATAATCATTTTGGTCTTTGGTGGAAACGTCAATGAAACCCCAATGAGTTGGAGAAATCTTAAGAATATTTGCTGGATCCAAATCGCCAGTGAATGCCAGCCTTGTTGAGTTGATTGATTGTGTAGCTTTTCTCTGAAGTGTCGGACGTTGGAAAAGGAACTGGCTGGCACCCATTCAATAGGTGACAAAAGCTGTTGTGTTTGCAGATCACAAAATCCACACTGGGCAATGGGCTCTAAAACTTAAGAGCTTCTTCCTGCAATAGGTACAATGAGACAGCACAAATGAGCTGCTTGCACAGGCTGTCCTGGGCACAGCTCAAACATCTGCAAACAAAAGGTGTGAGTCACACCTTACAGGGCAGGATCAAGAAGGCTGCAGACTCTGTGTACTTGGAAGAGAAGATGGCTGATGACATTAGGGTTGACTGTCACCAGGTAGGACGTTGGCTTCCTTAGCAACTGAGAAACCTTAGGTAATGGAATCAGGGCAACCTCAAGTACAGGGAGTTAGCCAACGAATCTCGGCATCCTAAATTACTGTGAAACCTTATCTAATGGCCAGAGCAGTCTAAAGTATAGGGAGACATTTAATAGACTTGGGGGCATATTAGCAAGAACGGCGTTAAAATTATCGCCGCTTTAGCGGCAGGAAACTGCCGCTAAAGCGGCGATAATGGGCTTGATAATATGCCCTTGAGAATTCCAATAGAAGCCCAGCCCAGGATCACAGCAGAACATGGGCTTCTATTGGTATTCTCAAGGGCATATTATCATGCCCATTATTGCCGCTTTAGCGGCAGTTTCCTGCCGCTAAAGCGGCGATAATTTTAACGCTGTTCTTGCTAATATGCCCCTTGGTGTTTCCTCAACATCTTATAAATCCAAAACATGGATGTAAAACGCACCCCAGGTTCAGGAAATTGTCCAATAAACTTACAGCTCTAAGGACTTCCAAGAATGCGTATGTTATAGTAGTCAGACCAACCTCAAGCTTCAGGAGTCATCTTAAAGTCTTGACACTTCCTCAACGCCAGAGAAGCCTACCATAATGGAGGCAGGACAGATCTCAAGAACCTCAAGGTCATAGAGTCACTCACTCTAGAGTCCAAACTACTGAGGAAGCATATGTAATGAATGCAGGACTGACATCGGGTTCGGGGAATCACCCAACTGGCGCAATGCTTCTTGAGCTGCTAAGAAACCTTACACCATGGATGAACTGCAGACCACAGCTTTAACAAGTTGTCCAATGAACGTGCAGCCCCCAGAAGCCTTAATTAACACAAGTAGTTCAAGACCAATAGCTCATGAAACAACTAAGCAGGAATTTACCTAATAAATGCAGAGTCAGTAGGAGTCATCCAACAGGTAATGGGCTTACTAAATGACACAGAATCAGAAAGTTGGACAGACTTCAAGTTTAAGGACTGGTATAATCCCTTCACGGCTTCATAGCAACTGAGCACATTACATCATAGATGTTGGTCTGATCTCAATTTCAAAAAGTTATCCATAGCAATCTATGCTTTTAAAACAAAAGAGAATGCTTAAGTGAAGAATATAGGACTCATACTTCATAACTGCATAGAAACCTTACTTAAGTAAGGTTTGATGGATTTCAAGTTCATAAAACCATCCAAAGTAATTGATGGTTTCAAAACTACAGAAACATTGTAAGTGATCAATGTAGGACTGACCTTAAGAACAAGGAATCATCCAGTGCAATCACAGGTCACCTGCTGAGTGGAAGCATTAACAGGATGCCATCCACTAACGGTGAGGTTTCCTAAACTACAAAAATAGTTTCAGTGCCAGTACACTTTTGCATCAGCATTTCCCTATTACATTGGCAATGGTCCCTGCATAATTTTGCACAGACATTTGCATGCTTGTCAATCGGAAAACTGTATTTGCTGTGGCATAGTAGTACAGAATATGGTGTCCTCTGACATACTAGTGCACAATATGGTGTCCTGTGACATACTGGTGCAGAATAGGGTGTCCGGTGACATACTAGTGCAGAATAGGGTGTCCTGTGACATACTAGTGCAGAACAGAGTGTCCTGTGACACGCTAGTGCAGAATATGGCATCCTGTGACATACTAGTGCATAATGGGGTGTCCTGCGACATACTAGTGCAGAGTAGGGTCTCCTGTGACATACTAGTGGAGAATATGGTGTCCTGTGACACACTAGTGGAGAATATGGTGTCCTGTGGCATACTAGTGCAGATTAGTGTGTCCTGTGACATACTAGTGCAGAATAGGGTATCTTGTGACAAACTAGTGCAGAATAGCATGTCCTGTGACATACTAGTGCAGAATAAGGTGTCCTGTGACACACAAGTGCAGAAGATGGTGTCCTGTGACATACTAGTGCACAAGAGGGTGTCCTGTGACATACTTGTGCAAACTAGGCTGTCCTGTGACAGACTAGTGGAGAATATGGTGTCCTGTGACACACTAGTGGAGAATAGGTTGTCCAGTGACACACTAGTGCAGAATATGGTGTCCTGTGGCATACTAGTGCAGATTAGGATGTCCTGTGACATACTAGTGCAGAATAGTGTATCCTGTGACATACTAGTGCAGAATAGGGTGTTCTGTGACATACTAGTGCAGAAGTAGGTGTCCGATGACACACTAGTGCAGAAGATGGTGTCCTGTGACATACTTATGCACAAGAGGGTGTCCTGTGACATACTAGTGCAAACTAGGTTGTCCCATGACAGACTAGTGGAGAATATGGTGTCCTGTGACACCCTAGTGTAGAATCGGGTGTCATGTGACACACTAGTGCCAAATAGGGTGTCTGTGACATACTAGTGCAGAATAGGGTGTCCTGTGACACACTAGTGCAGAATAGGGGAGCCTGTAACATACTGGTGCAGAATAGTGTGTGCTGTGACACACTAGCGCAGAATATGGCGTCTTGTGAAATACTAGTGCACAATGGTGTGTCCTGTGACATACTAGTGCAGAGTAGGGTGTCCGGTGACATACTAGTGGAGAATATGGTGTCCTGTGACACACAAGTGGAGAATAGGGGGTCATGTGACACACTAGTGCAGAATATGGTGTCCTGTGACATACTAGTGCAGAATAGGGTGTCCTGTGAAATTCTAGTGCAGAATAGGGTGTCCTGTGACACACTAGTGCAGAATAGGGTGTCCTGTGGCACACCAGTGCAGAAGATGGTGTCCTTTGACAATAGGGTGTCCTGTGACATACTAGTGCAAACTAGGGTGTCCTGTAACAGACTAGTGGAGAATAGTGTGTCCTGTGACATACTAGTGGAGAATAGGGTGACCCATGACACACTATTGCAGAATATGGTGTCCTGTGACATACTAGTGCACAATATGGTGTCCTGTGACACACTAGTGCAGAATAGGGTGTCCTGTGACATACTAGTGCACAATAGGGTGTCCTGTGACACACTAGTTCAGAATAAAGTGTCCTGTAACACACTAGTGCAGAATAGGGTGTCCTGTGACCTACTACTGCAGAATATGGAGACCTGTGACATACTAGTGCAGAGTAGCGTCTCCTGAGACATACTAGTGCAGAATAGTGCATCTTGAGGCATACTAGTGCAGAATAGAGTGTCCTGTGACGTACTAGTGCAGTATAGAGTAGCCACTTCGCTCTAGTTCATCATGGACAATGTCTCCAGTCCTGAATTTTTCACCTACAGTTCATCGATTTCAGGTGTGTTAACCTAATTATTTAAAAGGAAGAAAAACAAGACCTCATTCCCAGAAATCGTTAGACCCTCCGACAGAAGCCCAGGCCTGGAAAGAGTGTCCAGAATAACCTGGAGGGAGAAGGAGAGGGAGGTGGTCACTCTAGAGGAGAACAGCATTTTTCACTGGTGCAAACATCACTGCAAAATTGCATCTGCACCAGTGAGATCGTTGCAATTGGGCCATGATAATCATCACATAATGGATAAAATACTTTTCAAATTTAAGTTGATTCGTCCAATGCACATACGTACGCCTCCTTAAACTACTGAGAATCCTTATTCAAAGGTCGTGTAGCAAGCCTGAGGGCCAAGTGCCTGGAGATGCTGCTGCAGTAGACGTGTGCTGTACAAATGTGCTTAAACACATGGGGGCATATTAGCAAGGGCACTATCGCCGCTTTAGCGGCACTTTTTGCCGCTAAAGCGGCGATATTTATATCGCCCTATCAGCAAACTGTCTCTAACAGCAGTTAGCGACAGTGTGCGGGCATTAGCGCCCGCTTTTATCGCTTTGCATGTCAGCGATATTTATCGCTAATGACATGCAAAGTGGGCGTTCCCGACGAACAAACCTGGGAAACACTCGCTAACAGGCCTATCGCCTATTAGCAAGGTGGCCATGGCCCCAGTTAGCGACTTGAAAAGTCGCGCTAACCGGGGTCATCGCTATTTATTTAACACCTGCAATTAGCAGGTGTTAGCCATACCTAACATGGGGGTGGATTATGCTGATACGACCACAGGGTCGTATCAGCAAGGTGTTCTCCCTTCTCCATGCAACATCGCTGGTTTTTCAGCGATGTTGGCCCATTTCCCCAGCTATCGCTGGAATATTCATCGCCATAGCGCAAATTGTTGCTAATACAGCGTTAGCGTGGAGATATATTCCAGCGATAGCCGGCGATAAAACAAATCACGCTAAGCAGGGTTAGCGATGATTATCGCCTCTTCTTGCTAATATGCCCCTCGTTTAATGTTAATCTTGATCTTTAAGCATGAACTAGAGAGTGACCTTGAATGTGACCTTCAATCAAAGGTAAGGTAGGTTCTGTCGGGAGTTAGATGATTACTTTAACAGCATTTATAAATAAAAAGAAAAAAGGTAAACACACCTAGATTGATGTAATCAATATCAATTGTATTCGTAAATTAATTCATTTTTCTGGTATACAATTAGGGTTATATCTTAGTCAGGCTGCCACAAAAAACAATGTTGTTTTTAAAAGGGCGGCGCAAACAATAAACTAATCAGTGATAAGGTGATCTAGAAGTGACATGTGACCTTGACCTAGATCTTCTTGATGCAAATTTGAATACAACATTTCCTAAATTAACAACTATTCTTATGCAATGGACGTAGTACTAACCTTAAGATCAGGAAGCCCGTCAACACCTCGACCCTGATTACAAGTTGAGCTGCGTTAAATACCTCAACCTTCGTTAAATTTTGGCAGGTCAAACCTGCCGAAATTTAACAGGGGAAAACCATACAGTAATTAACATATCATGCGGTTTTCGGTGCGTTAAACAATAAAATCTGCATGTTATTCCCCAGCAACTTATACTAGGTGCTATTTATCACCCCCAATAAGTAACGCTTCCCGTGGTATCGTTATTTACAGGTGCGATAAATAGCACCTATACTTGTAATCAGGCCCCTTGGATTTGCAGAGGTGCAAAGACTGTCACTGCAGTTTTGCAGAATTGGAATTATGC
The DNA here is from genome assembly GCA_963921515.1 of Calotriton arnoldi. Classification (NCBI taxonomy): domain Eukaryota; kingdom Metazoa; phylum Chordata; class Amphibia; order Caudata; family Salamandridae; genus Calotriton; species Calotriton arnoldi. Next base: position 2,095,567 of record CAWUFW010001659.1, read on the forward strand.
AGGGACTGCATCCAGAATGGCATTTGCTTGTCACCACTTTGTACAGGTGGGCAGTGCACACTCTTGGATTCCAAATAGTTTATAGTTAGTCAAACTGCATGCATTAAATGATGTACCCGAGCCAACCTGGCCACAGAACTTGTACATTACTGCAAAAGGCAATTGCTTCACAGGATCAAGCAAGTTGGTTGACGAATGTGAAAAACAATAACCACCTCTCCTTTTGTTTCACAGTATTGAGCCAATGAAACGCCAATTACTTGGGCTTATTTTCAAGTCTAGTGGAGCGGTATCCCCACGTAAGTTAGTTTGTAGATTTATATAGCATGGCTTATCGCACGTGAAGGTATCCAGGCGCTGTTCATGGGCACGGGGAGATTAAGTGAATTGCCCAGAGTCACAGGATGTTGTGCCATCGCCGAGACTGGAACATGGATCCCTGCTCACTAGTTGGCAGCTCTGCCCCCTGCGCCACATCCTCTCCCATGTGGGATTCTGCTCTGCCTCAGCTGTGCTTAACTGTCCCGGTGATCCCACTCCAGGAATTGCCAAGTGTGTAAACGCAGCAGGTAAAATCATATACAGGTCCAGGCTTGGGGTGCCAGCAGACACAGCCGACCCCTAACCAACCTCCTTCAGCAATACAAGGGGAGCATGCAATGCGCCCCACACTCAGGCTAACGCCTAGCCAGGCGCAAGATTCCCTCCTGGCCCACTGCCCAGGGCCCGGACCAGCTCCCCCGCTCTCAGTCACCACCTGCTTGCTGCAGGTAGTAAATGGGAGCAGAATTTCCTTCAAATGAGGACAAGTTATTCAGAAAAGGACCCTTTAATTCCAGGTCTACCTGGTTATTCCCCATTCCACGGGAAGAAATTCGTAGTTGAATGGTGCAGGGGTTAGATCACTGGATGGATGCAGCGATTTTGGACCTGGTAGTTCTGGGGCCCTTAAACCGTGCAAATCTCTCACAAAGTTTGCGTTGACGACGAGGAGCAGATGAAGTCCAGTTAAATCACTCCTTCATTCTGATCCACTCCTGTTACCACAGACCTGTTAAAAAACCACACAACCGTTGCTCTGCTAAGAGAAATGTTGCTCTTACAACGTATCACTATCAAGCAACAGAATGCCATATTAAACAGACTTATAGATGTGGACTTTGAAACAAAAGGCATGGTTGGATGAAACGTCACACATATCTGACGTGTACTATAGTTATTTTTTTTATTTTTTTTAAAACACCAAATTTGTAGAATTTCTGACAGTAGTAATCTCGGTGTATCTGTCAAGAACTTGGTGGTGAGCACTCGGGCTATCCGGGCATTTCTCAGTGTGCAGCCTGATTGGGGGCTGGTTTTGTGGCTGAACAGTGTGTCATCATCAGTATTATAAACTTTTCACTGTAAAATGCGCTATTTGGACCCATTTTTCCAAGAGTTTCTTTGATGAGGGAACTAACCTCCTCACCAGCTCTCTGGAGATGGCCAGGCTCCCTCACTGTGAGCACTGGCATGGTACAGGCACTATGAGGCTGGTTTCAACATCTTGCCCCTGCTGGTTTCAATCCCTCCTCTGTCCCTGAATGCCCTCACTGCAGCTGTGGGGATTCCTAATCACTCTGCTCATGTGTGTCCTCGTCTTTCAGCTTATACTCACACATGTCTCTGCCTTGCTGTTTTTATTTAGGTGTTTAAGTGAAACAGAACAACATGTGCATAAGAATTCAAAGTGAACAGGCTCATAAAAGTGAACCAGCTGTATGAGGCACGTGCCTTGCACCGATTGCGACAAGTCTTGCGTCCACACATCCGGCGAGGGCCATTTCAGATGCGATACATGTGCCAGCTCTCTGATAATAGGAGCTCTTCAGTGTTGTTCAAACACTAAGGTTGTGTCTGCTTCTCTTTATGCCATATAATCTCCCAGGTCTCTTGGGCTATAATTTGCTACTCCTGTAATAGAAGCAGTGGCGTCACTAGGGGGGTGCGGGGGGTGCGGACCGCACCGGGTGACACCATCACATGGGGGGACACCTTTCCCAAATGAGACTATTTACTAAATAGTCTCATTTGGGAAAGGTGTCACCCCATGTGATGGTGTCATGGGGTAAGTCGTGAGGGGGTGACACCATGAGTTACCGAGTTACCGCACTGGGTGACACCAACCCTAGTGACGCCGCTGAATAGAAGTCCTTCTTGAAGGCATCTCAGCTGAGTTTGGATGACCTGTGTTCTTTCCAGGGTACAGAATAAAAAATACCTTGTGTTTCATCCTGCTCTTTAAGGAAGACTGGGCATGACTTGTAGCTCTAGCTGCAGGTCATGGAGATATGGCAATCACCTACAGATATTAAGATGTGGGGAAAAGATGGAGAAAAGAGAAGAGTCAACCTCAGAGATTTGTAATAAAAGGGCAATTATGTGGTATACTTTCAGAAGTGACACTGAAAAGAGAAATCTTGGATCTCGGACCAGACAGAACAAATGTATTGTCCAGCGAGCATCATCTTGGAATCCACAGTCTCCTCAATCACACTAGACAGGTGGGAACACCTATGAAATAACATTGACGATACTATTCCTGGGATGCTGGATATTTTGATGGCTAACGAGAAGCAATGGTGAGAAAAACAGAGGAGACAGAGGGATTGTTCTCATCTCCCAAAGCGTAAAGCCTGGGAGGGATTAAGGTAAGGTTGCCAGATGACTCCGTAGAATTTGTATGCTTAGTTCACCACTTCAACCAAGCCAGTGGGACCAACACACCAGAAAACATGAGTATGAAAAAGGAAAGCCAAGAACTGGAACATTGTGTCCCTGATGACTTCTAGTCATCCGGTAACATTCCTTTCACAGTCTCTTTCAATCCGTTCCCGAACCGAATGTCAGGTTCATATATTTATCTCATCAAGCTAGAACAATAGGCAGCAGAACAGTAATTTGCTAGGCCATTCAATTCATGGATGCTGGGCTGAGCACAAGGCTTGTCTTCAGAAGAGTGGAAGGAGCATTGGTACTTGAAATACAATTTGTTGAAATGACAAGTAAAATAATACAGAAATAAGAATCTCATTAGCAAAATGTTCCAATGAAAGAGCTGATGAATACCTGGCTCAGTGACACGAGGAAGGGATAAAAGAAAGAGGGAGGCAATGCAGGATGTAAGCATGTGTAAATGGTTGCAAAATCGCTGTAAGTGTTTCAGGGCCCATGATATCCCTAAAAGCAAGCACACTGCCAATTTTAGTTTGGTTTCACACTGCTCCAAGAACCTCTGTTACTTCTTCTTTGGTGTAAATGCCTGAAGGATGCTCACAAATAGTAAATTTCCCATTGTTGAAATCTTCAGGATCAGTTTGTGCAACAAGGTGGAGGACCATTGCTCTGATGCCAACAAAAGAGCCTCAACCATGGTGTCTCTTTATGCAACAATGACAAAGAAACACTGCAAGATGGCGTCGTGGCAGCACTTCGGATGGATGTTCATTATTGGGGGGCCCTGACTTGCCAGTGTAATGGGGCAGTGAATATAATATTTAGGGAGATTTAGTCATTTAGAATTGCCGCTCATTGGTTTCAGAGGAGGATAATTGGCATAAGTTCCAAGCTGCGGAATCATTTGCTGATTGATGAAAGGCCTGATTTAGGAATGGGTGATAAGCGAAAATCATCTATTTTTCAGAGCACTGATGGCATTTGCTCCACCATAATACCCTTATTGTGGAGAAAATTCACCTAACTCTGTTTTTCAGATAAAATATAATAAATATTGCATATCAATGTTTCTTTACATACCCACTGAATCAGATATTTTATGGGGTTTTTCTGTAGCTCTAACAAGCTTCGGTCAAATTCTGACTACAGGAAACAACTGAATCATAAATCAGTGACACAATAAGGAACAAGGAAGCTGAAAATAATCTCATAAATGTAGAAGTCATTCGGAACCTGTCAGTATTTAAAACAAATGGGAGGATCCGAATTTGCCACTCCTTCAGCTATGCCTACAATGGCCACGACTTCTAGGCTTGGGCACTCGAGGGCAGGACATAGCCGGGTCTTATCATGCCAGCGCTCAGGACCTTTGCAGCAGTACTTGAAGAGCACAAGATTTGGTATGCAACTGTATAGGTCCTGAAGGAATGCCACTTGATCAACCCATGACATATTGAGGCATGAAACATGTTAGCCGATAACTAAGATCAGTGTGAATTCACTTGATTTTGTAACATTTAATATACCTCTGTATCTGTTCTTTCCTTGAGATACTTGGATCATTGTGTCCACAAGTCACTCACACTGATTTTAATTCGGCGTATGCCTGGATTTATATTAAAGGGATAGCTTCACCAGGTCTATAGTTGATTTTAACTCATTTTCTTCCATCTTCTCACACGCCGACTGGAACTCACTCACTTTCCAGTCCCTCTTTGGCGATTAAAAGATCTCCATTAAAGTGTCCTCTAGCGGGGCCTATTGGGCATTGCAGCACCAACCCAACAGGGAACAAGCCCAATGATGAAGCATGCCACCTTTGGGTGGATGAGGGCACTTGCTCCTACGCGCAAATGCTCCCAGTGACTACCACCAGACCCCATTCGAGAGTCTGAGTAGTCCGTGCCGAACAGTATACCCTTATTTACTCTATACATGTCCTATGGCCATGCCCTACAGATACTGAGTGTGCAGGTCATGTCCAAAAACCTTGCTATGTCTAATATGCATGCTCACAGTACTCATGGGACAGGGCTTGATGACACCAGGTTGCAGAGTTTTACTATTAGCGATACTTTATGCCTATTTCAAATACCTACTGAACTGTGTGCAGGTCATGGCCAATGGCTTGCTCCCGATACCCATATCCATGCTACTCACCTGTATTGTGTTTGGATCAGCGAACAATGCAAATATTTTTTTAAATGTACACATAATACATAAGGCTTGCTTACTAGCAACAAAGCCTAAAACAAAAATTCACAGTACTGCGATGTGAACCTCCAGGAGCGAGGGTGTGTCAGAGTGCGGTGCAGAGGTATGCAATGACACATACACCATAATCGTTCATTTCTGCACTTAGCCCCGCAGCCTACAAGTGCCCTGGAGCAGGTCGACTCAGCATCAGGCCAAGCTACTACTAATCTCCAAGGTAAATGCTAGGGGAAAAAAGACATACAAGTTAGGAGTGCTGTGCGAGAATTGTCAACGGCAATGGAGCTGAAGGGAAACCCACAGGATAAGCTTGATGAATGACCTTACTTGAGGAAGGGACAAGCGTGTTGTGGAAGTAGTGTTTCACCCAATGAACGGCTTACTGGGGGACAGTATAGACTTGAAGATCATCTTTAGACCAGGGCCAAACTTGTAGACTTTCTCTTGTGGAAATTGCATGAAATACCCCAAAAAAAGACACAAAATTACAGGTTATTGTGTGAAATGCTGGCTTCTGTACTTTGGACTATCTTTTAGCGTGAAATGCATCTTTGTGTCCATTTTTGGCCCCCAGCTTAAAAAAAAGTGCAGATTGCATGGAAGGCGAACAACTGCTGCTCACGTTCGATATGTTTGCATTGCTCATGTGATAGGACTTTTACCCTACAAAGTTTCAACTGCATAAAGTGCGGCAAGGGTGTAATCGAAGGCATTTCCTGTAACAGTCGTAAAGCTGGACAATAGGTGAGATCGCGTCATTGTAATTGAAATTTTGCCCCAGCCTATTTATCTTCCTGTACTGATGACACTCATTTTCATCCACTAAAAACAGGCCTTCATCATCCAATTCATCACCAAAGTCTGCACAATCTGGTCTAAAAACACCCATCCACACATTAATACACTGTCTCCAACGCCTTACAGTCTAGGCACAAAATCTAGACACCGTAGCTCAATGAAGATTGGAGAAATGTTAGATTCTCATAGTAACAACTGACTACATATATGTGTTCCATGTATATCATTGTATGTAAATTTATGTTGTGGATATGGCATGTTGGCTGGACTCCACAGCAGGAAGATGTTTCACAGGCCAACTTGTGGACCAAGGAAAGATGTGGACTATTGCCCTTCTTTGACCTCTGCATGACATTGACCACCCTGGAGCAGCAGGTTCTTCTTCTGAAACTCAAACACATTGTTGGACTTAAAGGTGCTCATCTTGCAATAACTGGATCGTCTGTCAAGGACTGTTGATCAGTATGAAGCCCCAAAAGGACATTCTTCATTATTTGAGATCCAGGTTCCATCTGGAAGGTGACAGCCGATTCCTCCTGCCACCCTTTAGTAACCTGACGCTGTAATCCAGTATTTCTCGCGAGCAGACAACTCGGTGCTGACGTGCAGCCCTAAATAGAGCTTGCTAGAAAGATTTCATCAACCTTGACCATCGAGGAGAAATTCATGACTATATTTTCATGTACATTTCCGCTACTTTTGTATGTACTCCAAAGTTACCACAAACACCTTCATGTAGGTAGGACAGTGTGATGGTCTACTGCTCGCGTGGCAAGAATCTGTTTGTTATCTGTAGCATGATCCAGGAAAGTCCCCTGCTCTACAGCTTCAACTGACAAAACAGGAGCTATTTTGTAAATATCTGAGAGATGGAAACCTACTCTACAGCAGCTGTGGAAAAATAGAACTTTTTTGCAGAAATCTGTTTCTTATCTGTAGCATGGTCCAGGACAGGACCTTGTTGTAGAGTTTACATTGGCAAAATAGTAACTATGATTTTAAACACTGAAAAGATTTAACTCCAAAAACATGATGCATGGGCGCATGTGATTTACAAACACAATAGGTCGACTTCACAAGTGATACCTGTGGAAGATTTAAAGTTCCTCCTAAAAGCAGGAGTCCATGATTTCTTCATGATAAGGTGCTGGGAGACACTCTTCTCATTCATACGCCCCCCAGCGGCGGCTGCTTCACTTGGGCAGGGCAGCGTCGCCCTCCCATCCCCCCCTCCCCCGCTGCAAGCCTCGCAGGAAAAATAAAATGGCAATGACAAGATTTAATTGCCATTTTATTTTTTTGACGTGCGCACTCACCGCACTGCAGCAGCCCGAACCCAGAGACATGTGGGGCGGCAGCAGAGGACAGGAGCAGTGGCTGGCTGGATGCTCCAAAGTGCTCATGTCACTTTGGCCATCTGTCTTGCGCCGGCCAAAATGACATGCGCACTTTGAAGCGCTCCACCTAGCTGCCTTAGGCAGCTAGGTGGAGACCAAGCACAGGCCTACAGGGCCTGAAGGAGCGTCCAGCCAGCCTGCTCCATCCAATCCTGGTGCTGCTCTCACACCATGACAGTAGCGCCAGGATTGGTTAAGGGAGTTGCCTGGGCCCATGCTGGAGTGGAGAAGATCGGGAGGAGCGATGACGTGCGAGCCAGGTAAGTGATATATAGTTTGTTTGCACATAGCTCATGTGTTTCTGAGTGTGTATATCTGTGTGTTCCTGTAGCTGTGTGTTTATCTTTTTGTGTGCCCTTGCGTCTATATATTTATTAGTGCATGTGTGTTTCTCTGTACCTGTATATTCCTGCGTGTGCCCGAGAATGCTCGCGTGTGCATGCAGATCCATGTTTGTGTCAGTGGATTAATCTTTGTTCTTACCCCTCTCTGTGCGTTTGACGGCATACATGCGCGCCTGCACGTGTGTGTGTCTGTGTGCACGCAACCTTCTTCACTATAGTGTTTGTGTGCGCCAGTGTATGTGTGCATGTCCATTGGCGTGTGTGTGCATGTCCATTTGTGTGTGTGTGTTTGTGTCTTAGTGTCTGTATATGTGCACTAGTTTGTTATTGTGTGTGTATGTCCAGCGGCAATTTTCCCGCCTCACCAGTCCCCATAGCTGGCAGCCGCCACTGCCCCAGACAGGTTGCTGGCTTGATTTTAGCTTTTGCTCTGAGCTTCGGTGAGTACCTGCGCTGTAATGAGAACTTGTCAGCCTGGCTGCGAGGTTTTGTCACTTTTCTTGAACGCGATTTCCTCATTGCGGAGGAGTTAAGAGACGCTGTCAGCGCACCAGCAGCAGATTCCATTCTTGCCGACTTCAGATCCAGACGTACAGTGCTCAAGTGTTCACTTTAACCTGGAGTCAGGTTCCATGTGTTTAGGTCACACCTGCATGAGACCATCTGTTCCAAGTAGACTAATCAGTTGTAACTTCCATTTCCTTGTTTTTCATCTCAGGGTAATTCAAACCAACAGGAGCGAGGGTGTGACTGAGCGCGGTACAAAGGTATACAATTACACATGAAAGAGACAAGCAGCAAAATGGCCGAATTCCAACTCACAGCCGAGCCCTGTGCCAAACTCTAGAGCGCACTGAGCACCTGCGACTGCTGCAGCATCGTACATGAATTCCACGCACTGGTCGCGAAGGGACATGGGTGATGTTAGACCTGGCATCCTTGGTGTGGTTCCCCCTAATTTGTTTGCCTATAAACCGCCTGTTTTTACTGACTTCATTTTTGCTGGCCTTAGGGCTCGGCACACTTTATTTACCACTGCTAACCAGTGCTTAAATGCTCATGCTCTCTGCTTAAAACATGGTAACATTGGCTTATCCTCAGTTGCCATATTTAACCTGCTTATAAGTCCCTAGTAAAGTGGTACTATTTGTGCTCAGGGCCTGTGAATTAAATGCTACTAGTGGGTCTGCAGTACTGATTGCGCCACCCACTGAAGTAGCCCTTTAAACATGTCTCATGCCTTCCATTGCAGAGCCTGTGTGTGCAGTTTAAACTGCAATTTCGGCCTGGCAAAGTAAACCTTTTGCCAGACCCAAACCTTCCTTTTTAATACATATAAGTAGCACCTAAGGTAGGCCCCGGACAGTCCAGAGGGCAGGGTGCAATATATTTTAAAAGTTGTACATGTCCTGGTAGTGAAAAACTCTTAAATGTGTTTTTCACTACTGCAAGGCCTATTTCTCCCAAACAATAGCATTGGAGTTCACTTATTACATTTCATAAGTTTCATTTCTTAATGCGGAGATATAACCAGTTCATATTTGGTGTCTCTGGAATCCTTATTTAAAATCCTACCTTATGGTGAAGTCAGATTTTTTATTACAAGACCTTGAAAATGCCACTTTTAGAAAATTAGCATTTTCCTGCCCTAGCCATTTGGTGCTCACAGCCTGTCTCTGGTCACATGACTGGGTGTAGCTGACAGCTGGGCTTTGTGTATTCCTTCTAGACAGCCACACACAATGGTAGCTTAGGTGTGACTAGATGGTCCATCACTGGCAGGATATGAGGGAAGAGCTTAGCACAGCCCTATTTACACTTGAATAGGCTGTGTCCTTTCTCCACACAAAGGGCTGCATACCCCCTGTAGTTAATCTAGAGCCAGGACAGGGAAGGCAGAGCATCTGTGCACTTCAAAGGCGGCATGCCTCTAGAAGTTTCTCCCAACTTCAAAGGCACAAGTGTGTATAAAAGAAGTACCTCAGACACCAACTCTTTAGTACACTTCTTGATCTGTGGATACTCTGCTAGGAAGAAGGACTGTTGTGCTGCTGCAAGGACTGTCACTCTGCTGGATTGTTGTTCTAAAGGAACTGCTGCCCTGCTGTGCTGAGCTGCTGCCCTCTTGCCTGGGGAAGAAGAACTGGACCTGCAACTTCATCTTGAACCCATGACCCAAGAGGGACTCAAAGGGCTAGCCAGCTAGCCTCCTGATCTGAGTCTCAGGGACATAAAAGGTTCCCCAACCATCTCCTGGACCCAGCTGCCACAAGTTCCTAACCCCCAAGTGGTGCTTCTCAGGTCCTGGAACCTTGGTGTGGCTCACAAGCTCTTGAAATCAAGTTTTGGGCTCTCCGTGACCTCAAACCGGCCCATTCGCAACAGAAACACGCCCCTAGCACCGAAATCCAGCTCAAGCCACCGCCAGCCCGTCTCTTCGCACAGCAGCATCGACAGCCCACGGGGACTGCCAACCCAAAGCTCCAGCCTGCCGTCCATGACACCCGGCCTGCTCTTCGCACCATGCTAACGCCCGCGACGCTCTCCTTGCGACCCTCTCCAACACAAACGGGACTCTTTGCACAAAACTTGAGAAGGTAAAACATTAGCAGGACTAATCTGGGACTGCACCCGACCCGTGCTCCATCATGGTTGGTCTGAACTTTTTACTTTAACCCGCTCCATCGCAACCAGATAGCCTCAGTTGGCGCTTTATGCTTTTAGGTGCTCTTTTGCAGTTTCTTCTTTGAAAATTCATAACTCCGGTTCTACTTATTGGATTCTCTGTTGTTTTGGTCTTGTTTTACTTATTAAATTAATCCTCTATTTTTCTAACCTGGTGTGGGATTTTTTTGTGTGGTGTTTTCACTGTTTACTTTTGGAAGTGTTCCACAAATATTTTACACGTTGCCTCTAAGGTAAGCCGTAAGCCTGACTGCTCTGTTATAAACCCCCACGTGGTTGAGCACAGGGTTTGCTTGTGCCTTACCCTGATTAGGATTGTGGTTGTTGCTTGACCAGGGCTCACACCCCAGTCAACGTGTAACCCAATTTCTAACAGGTGACGTGGTTGTTGAGCGGCTGTAGAAGGGAAAGGGTTAAGCAAGAAGTTCTGATAGACTGCTGTCTTTAGAAGTAGGAGAGGTAGCTACTATGTTTTACTGACATGCCATTTTTATTTATTTATTGAGTTTTGTATAGCGCGAACTTGACCCGAGGGTATCAGAGCGCTTTCCAGAGAAATCACAGCAGCAATTACATGAGATGCATGAGAAGTAAATACAAATACATAGTGACAGTATATAAAAGTAGAATACAACATATGATAGGATATGTGAATGAAATCGTATGGAGTTAGTTAAGGTAGGGTGTTACATGGTTGGAGAGAATAGGCACACAGAGTTAGCACAGCAGCAATTACATGAGTTACATATGGAGTAAATAAAAATACATATCAATAATATAAAAAAAGAAGAATACAATATACAGTAGGATATGTGGACGAAATATTTCTGAGGTAGTTAAAGTAGGGTGCTACTGAGTTGGGGAGAGTAGACGCACAGTTTTTTCCCCGAGGTAGTGATGCTCAAATTTATTTGGGGGGTGTGAGGTTGGAGCATCAGGGCAGATGGATGATTTGGGGGAAGGGCATAGGTATTTATTGAGAAGAAGTTTAAGTTTTTTTCCTGAAGTGAGGGAAGGATTGATTGTCATGCAAATCTTGTGGCAGAGAGTTCCAGATTCTAGGTGCGTTCCCAGAGAAAGAGCGGGTGCGAGATCTTTCTTTCTTGAATTAAGGCGGAATCAGGAGTAGAGTTTTAGAGCTTCTGCGAGGTCTCTTTTGGCCGGCATTTGACAGTTTGTTTGCAAGGTAGATTGTTTTTTTCAGCATAGAGAGCTTTGTGGGTTATGCAGCCAGTTTTGTGTAGACATCTTGCCTCGATTGGTAGCCAGTTGAGTTTCTTGAGAGTGGGAGTGATGTGGTCAGAGCGACTCTACCCCGACAGTAGTCTGGCTGCTATGTGGAGGTTAGCTTTCAAAGGTATGAGGTGTGTTTTGGGGGGCACCCGTGATTGTAGTGTTGCCGTAGTCCAACTTGGAGAGGACTAGAGATTGCATCACAGTCTTTAGGTCTTCGAGGGGGATGAAGGGTTTGACTTTTTTAAGGTGCTTCAACATGTAGAAGGTACTTTTAGCTGAGGCACTGATATGCTCTTTCCTGTTCAGGTTTCTGTAAAGTGTAATCCCTAGAGATTTGACAGGGTTGGAGAAGGATAATTTGCAGTTTAATGCAGGGAGGTTGTCGAGCCAGATGTCTGCAGGAAAGGACTTTTCCTTCGGTTGGATGAAGAGGAGTTCAGTTTTGTTGGGGTTGAGCTTAAGGTGGTTGTTGGTCAGCCAGGAGTGTACTGTGGAGAGAGAAGTGTTTGATATCTTTGGCTGACGAAATTTTTATGAAGAGTTGGGTGTCATCTACAATATAGGTGGTAGGCAATCTTGGCTTCTTTTAGAACTAATGCAAGGGGTTCCATATAGAGGTTGAATAGGGCAGGAGGCATGATTGACCCTTGAGGAACTCCTTGTGAGACTTGCGTTTCTTTTGAGGTGGACTTGTTTATTCTGATAACCTGTGACCGTTGGTTCAGGAAAGAAGCAAACCACTGTAGGACAGTGCCATTGATGTCTGCACACTGTCAATCAATCAATCAGGGAATTGTAAGCGCGCTACTCACCCGTGAGGGTCTTAAGGCGCTGAGGGAGGGGGGTCCGCAGATCTGTTTAGCCGAAGAGCCAGGTCTTGAGGGTCTTCCTGAAGGTGTTCAGGGAGGGGGCGCGTCAGATGTCTGCGGGTAGCTCGTTCCAGGTCTTGGCTGCAATGTGAGAGAAGGATCTTCCGCCTGCTCTGGCTCTGTGGCTGCGCGGGGTTTCGGCCAGTGCGAGGTTGGAAGATCGGAGATTTCTTTTGGGTACGTGGAAGTTGATTCTGTCATTGAGGTATTTGGGTCCGTTGTTGTGTAGGCATTTGTAGGCGTGAGTGAGGATTTTGAAAGTGACTCTTTTCTCCACGGGGAGCCAGTGGAGACTTCGTAGGTGTTGGCTGATGTGTTTGTGTCGGGGGATGCCGAGGAAGAGTCTGGCGGCGGTGTTCTGTATTGTCTGGAGTTTGCGGAGTAGGGACTTGTTGATGCCGGCGTAGAGTGCATTTCCATAGTCCAGTCTGCTGGTGATGAGTGCGTGGGTGACTGTCTTCCTTGACTCAGGGGGGATCCACTTGAAGGTCTTGCGGAGGATGCGGAGGGTGTTGAAGCAGCTGGAGGTGACGGCGTTGACCTGTCGGTTCATGGTGAGTGATGAGTCGAGTACGATGCCGAGGTTCTTGGCGTGGTCTGAGGGGGTAGGTGGGCTTCCGAAGTCAGGCGGCCACCAGGTGCTGTCCCATGGAGAAGGGGTGGTACCGAGGACGAGGACTTCTGTCTTCTCGGCGTTGAGCTTCAGGCAGCTGTTGGTCATCCAGACTGAGACGTCTTGCATTCCTTTCTGTGAGAGGGTGTTTAGGAGGATGTTATGGTTGACAGTATCAAAGGCAGCCAAGAGATCCAGGAGGACTAGGAGGCATTCCCGGCCATCATCCAGAGATCTGTGTAGGTCGTCTGTGATGTTCGGTATTGCGGTCTCTGTACTGCAGCCTTTCCTGAACCCAGATTGGAAAGTGTTATGCAGGTTGTATTTTTCAATGTGGTTGTTGAGTTGTGCAAGGACACATTTTCTGATTGTTTTGGCAAGAAGAGGGAGGTTAGTTATAGGTCTGTAACTGTCAAGGTTGTTCTGGTCGGCATTCAACTTTTTGAGGAGAGGAGTGACTTGGCCTAGTTTGAGGGAGGCCAGCATGGAAACGCTCGATAAGGAGGAGTTAATGATTTTGGTCCATGTAGGAGCGATGATGAGACTAACATTTTTGATCAGCACAGCAGGAAGGGGGTCGGAGAGGTGGGATGTCGGCTTCATGCAGGCAAGTAATTTGAGGATTTCTTCTTCCAGGATATAGTCAAATTCAGTCCGAGCTACATCATTTTTCAGTTGCAAGGTGTTGAGGTTGGTGTTCTGCATTGCTGAGGGGGATAGTTTGGGAGACAACCATTAGCTGGAGGTGGGGGCCTATTGACCTTTCTAAGGCAACTGCCAGTCAGGTACACTCTTGACCCTATTGTCAACTCACTGGATGAACAACCTACATAGTCTGCCAATAATTTAAAAAACACTGGGTAGGAGTGCCTAATGCAATTGAGGGTAATAGGGAGACATAAGATGGTGGTGTTGCTGTAGGTGTGAGGGTAGGTTTTACTCACCTTCCTGCTAATGGGTTTTCAGTGCTTCATCGAATTCCTATGTCAGTGCCATCTCGAATATGGAACCGCAATGTCTGTACTGGTATGGCTGATATTTTCTCAGTGGGACTTGATTTTCTGATTGGTCACCTACCTGTTGTCTTGCTCTATCCCCACAGCATGTTGACAACCTGAGCCCTATCACCCAGCAACCTGTGGTTAGCATCCTCACTTTTCCTAATGTTAGACTTGGCCCTTTTTGCAGGTTTGTCCCCAAACTTTTTGCCTTTTGCCTACTATTTTTCTGACCCTGTTTTTGTTGGCTGTAGGATTCTGGGCACTTTACCACTGCTGATCAGTGCTAAAGTGCATATGCTCTCTGTGTAAATTGTGAGTACGATTGGCTATCCCTGATTGGCATATTTGGTTTACTGGTAAGTCCCTAATAAAGTTCACTGAGTGTGCCAGGGCCTGTAAATGAAATGCTACTAGTGTGCTGCTAGTGGGCTTGCAGCACTGGTTGTGCCACCCACATGAGTAGCCCTTTAAATGTAACTCAGGCCTGCAGTGTCTGCGCGCGCAGTTTCAATTGCCATATCGACCTGGCAAGTGCACCCACTTGCCAGGCTCAAAACCTCTCTTTTCTTACATGTAAGGAACCCCCAGGTAGGCCCAAGGTACCCCGATGGGCAGGGTGCAGTGTATGTGAAAGGTACATGTGCTGGTGTGTTTTACATGTCCTGATAGTGAAATACTATGTATTTCTTTTTTCGCTGTTGCAAGGATGTCTGTCTCATAGGCTACCATTGGAGCTGCACTGTAACATTTTACTTTTTTTAATTTTTTTTAATAAATATTTTTCCGATATAATATTACAAATACATAATAGCGACATGTGAATCCATAACGTAAGCCATGATAAATAATATTCAATAAATAAACAAAGTGGCAGCGCTAAATCAGCATACACTCAAAATTGTCACCAGGCACTGGGGATAAAAAATAATTCATACAATGATATTTAATTAAACATGTCCAGCCCTGTCGTTAAGGCTCCCCAAATCTTCCTCCCCTTCTTTTGAGCCCGCATGCCCTTGCGTGCATACGCCATTTCAAATTGATATGCATGTAGAAAACGCCCCTTCCATTGCTGGAAGGTCGGGGGTAAAGGATCTAGCCATGATGATGAAATGCACAACCTGAAAACTGTCATAGCAATAAAAAATCATTTCCACCCCAGGACCCGGCGATTTCTTGTCCAACCTTAATAACATAAGTTGTGGTGATGGAATGATTTTGCATTTCAAAACTTCCCCCAGAAAGCCTACGATTTCTAATTTTACCAGATTTAAACTAGGGCAAGAGTAAAACATATGAGCCAGATACGCCTCCGACTCCTGGCATCTGGGGCACCTAGTCCCTGCCACGCCACCCCATTTCGCAATCTTTGAAGGGGATATATAAAGATCATACAGCGTCTTATAGTGTTGTGACTGCAAGTTTGAGGCAAACAAACTGCCCCTCCCATCGCCAGTGATTCTGAAAAGCCAGAGTCGACCACATCAAGTCTGTCCTGCCAATTCCCATTCTGTTTCTCCAAATCATCGGGAACCAGTTCCATCAGACCACCATATAACTGTGAAATGGAAGGGGCAATGTTCCTTCCAACCTTAAATCTTCTACAAACCACATCAAAGGGTGCAAACAGATTCCCCGCAAGGAGATCTCCAATCCTGCCCAGTCCACCGTTTCCCCACCTCGCAAAACAGCTATCATGAAATATGCTGGGCAGTTGTTCATTCCAAATCAAGGGACTATATCTGCTATACCTACCTACCCCAAGTTTGCACTGTAACATTTTACATGTGTAACTTTCAACTGGGGCAAGATAGAGAATGGAGTTTAGGCTCTCTGAACTCAGAATTTAATAACACACCTTTTAGTGAAGGTGTTTTTTAAATTGTGCGTTTGAAAATGCCACTTTTAGGAAGTGGGCATTTTTTTTGCTTTACCATTCTGTGTGCCTCTGCCTGTTTTTGTGTTAACCGTCTGGTTTTAGTAGTGACAGGGGCTGGGAATGTGCATTCACTCTAGACAGTCACAAAGGGGGTTGAGGTGTGTCCTGCCTTGCCTGGGTGACTCATCGCTATGGTGAATAGACCTGGTCTGCATTTAGAGTGGTGGGAGGAGTTTCACTAGCACCTGAATAGGCTGTGTCTCCTTTGCACAATGCTGTCTCCACCCCCTGTGGTCAAACTGGACCAGGGAGGACAGAACTGGTTTGGACTGAGTTTAGAGACTCTGAAGCAAAGAGAACAATGAGAAAATGGGGTAAAAGTATGAGACCTTGAACCCCAGGACTTTAGATTACTTCTGGAAACAAGAGGACCCTGCCAAGAAGAAGAGCGGGAGAGCTGTGTGAGGAGCGCTACCTTTTCTGCGTGAGGGGTTGGCCTGCAGTTTCTGTTTCTGTCTGTGGCAGAGAAAAAGGACTGACTCTTGTTGCCCTGCTGTTCTATCCTGCTTGTGAAGAATCTCCAAGGGCTTATGTGTGCTTGCCTCCTGTTTTGGAAGACTCAGGATAGTCTTTACTTATTTGGTACTTCCTAGCGCTCTACTATTTGGAACTTCCTGGTGCTTTACGTATTGGAAGTTTCCCTGGGTTTAGTTGCTAAAAACCACCTTCTTGCCAACTTGCTAGACCGACTCTCCCCCACCAACCGCTGCATGCTAAACCCAGGGCACCGCTACTCCGTGCCTTGTTGTGAGGCCCCCGGGTTGGGATAGAGTTTGGAAACAAAGGTGCGGCCTCTCGTCAGTGGAGCCAGCACGAAGGAGTCTTCAACGTTGCTCATTAATATCACTGGGGAGGACATTTGGTTATTCTTCCCGCAATTAGCCGAGCGGGCAGGAATCCTCAACTGAGGTCCTGCTCGGCCCCTTTTTCCTCACCTCTACATTGCTCACTGCCACAAGCGGGCAAGTGGCCCAACAGCCTACATCTCGGGACAGTGAGTACCTGTTACCCCTTACCACATAATAGGAGCGCGGGAACACTGTGCCCTAGGATTTCATTGAGGGGGGTTATGGGCATGTGAATATGGCGATGCTTGCATTTTCCCCACTGCATTAGAAGTCCTAATGTTGGGATAAATGTTTGTTTACTCCTGTTGAAAACAGGATAGCAAGTATCATTTTTAGGATCTGCCTATTTTGTACAGTGGGGCTGGTTATGACATATGCAAGCCAAAAGTATTTACTCCAATGCTCTAACTGTTATGATTATGACAATTGCCTAGTTGGCAAACTGATTGTGATTTATGTGATTGTGGTCTAATGTGTTTACAGACAATATAAATGAGATTTTTATATAACCTGGTGTGGAGTCTCTTTTGTGGTGTGTGTAGTGTGGCACTGGTGTGTGTGTTACGCATACGCTTTACACATTGCCTCTGGGATAAGCCTGACTGCTCTGCAAAGCTACCAAGGGTATGAGCAGGGGTTATCTTGGGTGTGTAACTCCCTTACCCTGACTAGAGTGGTGAGTTTTGCCTGGCTTAGGTGCAGACCCTAGCCAACCAGAACACCCATTTCTAACTCCTAACCTTTGCCAACATGCGCCACACAAATAGCACCCATTTTCTTGACTTCTGGGTTAAATTCACCACAGGAAAACCCGTACAATGCAATGAAAAAGCCCTGAACCACACCACCTTAATGGACAGCATGCGTCTGATGGTCCACCTCAACAGCACAAAGTGTCCATTCACCCCAAGCCGACAGCATAAGTGGAAAACCTCAGACTTGATTGAATGAAGTGACTGCTCTTTGAACATCTGTTCCTTCTATCCCTAGGTGAACTCATGTGGATTAGAAGCCCAGAAAACTGAATTTTAATGCCAAACCTGTAGAAACGAGCTGGTACCAAGATTCATTACCAGCTCCCCTCCTGAGCCTCTCTTGCCTTGCATGTAGCAAGCTTATGCTGGTAAATTGAGCAACCATCAACTCCCTTCGTTTCTCCCACCTCATAGCGGTGGTGGATTTCAATTCCTGGCCCGACATTTTAGGTGCAACTTGAACTGCGTGAGCCATCAGCGAAATTCTGCTAGGCATTCCGACCAGCATTGCCCTCAACTGTGACCCCTTCAACTGTATACTGAAACCCAAATCCATAAACCATCTTACCTGTGTAAGCCTAGACCTATACTAGCGTCCATTTTTATCCATACATGCTACTTTCAGACAGGCCACCCTAGAAGAGACAATTGCTACCTTGACAACAACAGTGTCTTGGCCTGTGACCTAGGACCATAGCCCACCTGACCCTTGAATGAATGTTACCTGAGCCCAGGCCCCTGCACTAATTATTCTAAACAATGGATTGAAAACTGTGCGCTGCAAGCCACATCCACATTAGCAAGCCATTCTCACAATCTCTTACAGACCACAAAAACCAGCACAGTCATTAAACACCTGGTAATCCATTTTTCAAAAAACACCTTCAACATATTGTGTTCCTGCGACCTTAGACTGCCCACGGAATCTCTGACCGGTGCCATGTCGGAGAGCCCACTATTGTTTCGGATGCTGTTAACATTTTCATTGTCACTATTGGGGTTTGCTTGGGTTACTGAATGACGATTCCGATTCATCGGTATGAAAATCGACATTACAAGCACCATTCAGCGTATGAAAGACCTAGTGAATATCTTCATGACACATCATGACTGCGCCCTTTCACTACCCAACATGTCATCTGGTCCAGGAGGGCTTGCTTCCCAAGATAAAAGCACTAAGATAAAGTCGCAGCTTGCTATTATCATCAGACTCCAAACAGAGGGCCAAGCTTCCATCTCTGTGACAACACAACATGCCTGGGCCACCAATGGGTTATCCAAATAGTTGCAAGCAATCACAAACAATACAATCTGGGTGATGACATGGGCCACGCCCACCCAGCATGGTCGTCAAATAAAGATGGAAGATTCACTTTAGGCTTCTCAGTGGATCCAGTCTTTCTTCTGCTCTTGCTTTTGAACTTGTGAACTGGCGATATCTCCAGCGGCGTGCACAGCTCCGAGCTGGCCGGGCCTGACTTCCGGCGCGCCATGGATGCAAGTCAAAGGCTTCAGTCTTTATTGCACAAAGGACAGTTTTGTAAGCGAACAACAGCCGTGCATGGCTCTTGGCCCATGATTGAAAAATATGTCAATATTTGCTTTATCGCATCCTCCCTCTCCGGAAGTGGAGGCGGGACGGACATTTTATGAGGCTGGGGTTCATTTTGCTCTTGTTTCTCTGTTGCAAAATAAACAGAATTTGAAGGTTTGCTTTAATGCCTTGCCAGCACTTGCAACTAGGTACCAAGGGTCAAAGAACTTTTTGTCATTTTTCGGAAATTATTCAACATTTTCTTTTTTAAATCTTTAATGTATTTTATACCTTGCTGCTCCATCCATTAATCATCGTTGTAGCATAAATAAACAATTTTAATCTGCTGAGTCCGGAATATATCGTTTTTGGATGAAACCGTGCAAACGGTATTTTCAGAAGTAACTGCAGAGCTCAGCATATTGGCAAAGAGTTACACAGCCTTTCACCTCCCCCTTTCTGCTTGAATACACACAATGTTTTTGCTCAATTTTTGCCTGATATGGAATCAGGCTCAGAGGAAACAATGTTTGCCTTGATCTGAGCCCAATCTTTCACATCTAAAAAGTGGGAGGATTTAATTTGTGGCTTTTTCGGGCCCAGTGAAAAGCATGGCGTATTATGGGGGGATTTCTAGCGTGTGACTTGCTTTTTTGTACGACAACGTGATAAGAAGATGAGCCTTATGCCTTCTTCACCTTCGTAAAATGTAACAATGTTTTTTCTCCATGAAACTGTTGGAGGATCTAAGTCCCCTATCCTGGTGTTGACTCAGTTGGCCATACCATCCCTCCAACTCAGTTTCCACTAAGCTGAACATCACATTTTAACTTGGCACAGTACTGGGAGGAGCTCCAGTCATGCCTTCCCTTTAGGATTGCCATGTTTGTATAATTTCTGGTCTGTGGGATGACTCTTGTGTTGCTTCACAAGTCTAGGTACGGTCGAAATCCTAGATACTGCCAATCACCTCCAGATCGATTCCGACACCATTCCCCCTCCAGGGCTGGAAACTTAGCCTTACAGTATCTCTTGGCCCAAACTCCCATCCCACCTTTCACAAAACGTTGTAGAAGATCATTGACGCTTGCCCTTAAGCGTCAATAATCCTTTACAGCTGTGGCCGAAGATCACACACCAAGAGTGCGCATGTTTGCAGAGCACCTCCACTCTTCATTCAGCACATCCGGGTAGAGATAAGCTACCCTGCTCCTACGAACAGCACGCTATGTAATCTGGTGAACGCTCATCCAAAAGCAAAATGCATCTAGCATTAGAAGACCTCAAACAGGTTACAGTTTTATATCTGTAGGATAACCTATCAGAAGTATGGATCTTCCCTGCTCAGCCTCAGCTCCCAGCTGGTGTCTGCCAGACCGACACTGCACTTGACACATCATCATTGTGTACACTATCACATTCATGGTAGGTAGAGGACACAAAAAACACAGTGGAAGCAAGATGCAACACATCTTTCTAATTTAGAAGCAAGAAATGATAAGCCCCTGGACTAGGTAAGAGTGCACAAAAGAGTGGACAATGCTCTGGAACCAATGTGGAACACCCAGAGAAGACTACAAACTCAAGAACTAACTGGAAGACAGAATTGTATCAACATGACATGGTGTGTATCAAGAAAACGCTAACTAAGATCTTAACACACCACCAAACAATTGCCCAACTGGGCACAAAGCTAACTGAAACACAGAAGCAAGCATTGTTCAAACTTCACTCATCCCCAGCAGGCACATCATGAATCCACACCGGTATCTTACAACTTTCACTGAGCATCTTGTGAATATCACAATGGTGATTTTCAGACTCACTTTCCACATCCTCATCTCCTGTGTAGCGAAGTTCCTTGTACAAAGTAAGCAGTCTGGACTCTGCTCTACAAAGAGGGAGGTTCTTTATTTGAACTTTAGAATAGTTTCAGAAATTTCAAGTTGAGTTAGAGGTTAGTACTATGTATCTACTGGTTACTACACCAGGACCGTGGCACGTCCCTGCTCAGTCTAAGCTACCAACTGGTGTCTCCAAGGAACAGAGAGATATTTAATGGAGCATTATACTCATGGGGTAGTAAGACACATAGAATACAGGTGAAGCAATGTACTACACTGACCTCTCTGGAGCAACCCAGAAACTCTGTAACTCCTTGATACTATCCCGGTGCTTAATTTGTGATAAAATAAAGAATAAGCGCCAGGGCTCTCGTCAGGAGACCACTGCAGCTTGCACCACACATTTTCCCTGCCACACCGCCAAGGATAGTAACAACACAACTACTAACCATCACACTCCTACAATTTACTATTTCAGGCCCCCAAACCTATAAGAATGGCTTAGGCGGAAGGTAATAGTAATTTTTAGTGTATATTGAATGAATAAATTGCCTGTTGTTGTAGCATCTCCATATTAGCCAGACAGCACCACCTTCTGGCAGCTGGCACAAGCGCCAGTGTTGAGAATTAAGTGCCGGTGCCGAGCACTGGAAACTACTGGCTCAAATTAAGCACTGTACTATCCTGTTCTCAGTTCAAGCGTAAGCTCAAGAGCGGCTCCCAGGAGTACTGAAATAAGTAACCATTCACTGTTGTTGTATCTAGCACTAGTAGCAAGCACAGTGTACCAGTAGTATGATAACGTTTTTATACATCACCTTAGAATAGGGCACTTTAAGAGCGAAGTTTGAACATACACCCGACACAGTACGATGCAATTAACTGTCTGTTGATGCATGCAACAGCACTTGTCACTGTCAGCTATTTGGCACACATATATGTTTACCTGGCAATAGGCACCCGTATCAGACTCCATACACAATTGAACCTGTGGAAATTTGCACATGAAAAAATGTTATATTAAGGGCCATTTGAACCAATTTTTAAAAAGCCTGTGAAGAAATCTTCTCTACTGCAACACCATACATTTTAGGATGCTTTGTTATACAGTGCTATCCTAAAAAACAGAGTTTCTCTTTCCCTTGCCAGGAGTAAATCTCCGAAGATATTTCAGCATGTGAAGCTGCTTACAGAAAGGTTATAATATCCAGAAACATGCACGTGTTTTTTGTTGTTTGCCAACTTTTGCCGGCGAACCCACCCAGGAATGCCCACAAACCTGTCCTATTAGTAGGTTTACTCACAGGGGAAATTTTATTATACTGATAAAAATTCTGTGTTATGAAACTTCATTGTCAAAGTCAAAATTCAAGCATTCCATAATCTGTGATGCTGGATGGGATTGTTCCCATAAATAATGGGAATGTTTGCACAACATGGTTTCATATAAGTGAGCAAATAGTTTTGTGAATCCGGCTCCAGAGTCATTATATTTAACACGGTCTTCCCTTCAGTGCTACTTCTGGGACGCAAAAGCCCAGGCGCAGCCGAGCTATCCAGAAACTGTAATATGTTTTATATATATATTATGTATATATATGTAATAGTGATGTTATTGTTTCAAAGTCAAAGAGGAAGAGGAGGTGATGTCACACTTACTGGCTATGCTATGAGAGGAAGTAGCCTCACAAAATCTTTTGCGCTATTCAACGGTCTTCTGAACTTTTAAAGAAAAACAATCTTTATTTTAAACCCTTGGCTGCTGCATTATTTATTATCTATGCTTGAGAAAAAGTGCCAACGTCCTGATTCTAAATTCAGGGGTCTTTTCATCAGTTGCCAGATTGGTGAAGACACAATGACACAGGCTGCAGATAAGCAGCCCTCTAGAATGGGAAGAGCTGGCACCTGGGCACATCTGTATTGGGTTCTAGCAGTCAATGATTTCAGAGCCAGCAGTCAGAGAAAGGACAAAGCCACTGATAATGGGATACCGTGTCTGGTCAGGATGGCACGGAAGCGTCGATAGGCTCAGATCTGCACTTTGTCTACACTTGCCATGTTTGTCATCAAAGACCCAGTGGATCCTGGTTTGGCAGCGCTGTCTCTCATTTCGCAAATTTCTTGGCAAAAAGAGATATATTTTCTTCTGAAACTCTCAAAACAAACAGTTCACGTGCTTTGGAGAAGATAAGTTCATATTTGTCCACTGTGGATGACGGCCTTAGTGGAACTTGTAAAACTTTGTGTGCCAAATGTAAATTGATTTTAAGATTTGCCATTCTACGTCTTTCATCATGGGCCCCATAAGACTTTCATCAAATCGTGTTTGGGCCTTTTTTGGAAGCGTTCTTGATTGCAGTATTTAAAAACCTAAAAATGCTTTTTTTGATCCACCCTCGTGTCCATCATTAGGCACTAGACATACATAACACAAATTCCTCCTTCCACTGCTGCTGTCAGGTGGATGCAGGGGAGTGTTGGGGCGGTGGCCTAAGAAGAGCAGAATGCAGTCAGTCCAGTGTTGGTTGACCTTTAAGAGTTGGAGGACCAGAGAGCAGAGACCAAAGCTGAGCGCTTCAGAACAGGAACCACCGGTTTAAAGGTCTCTGGGGCATTTTTTAAATACACTTCCTATTACCAGCCTGGCCAGGTGGTACTTTAAAATTAGTTTCAGTTCCTTTCCAGTTCAAAATATGTCTGAGGCTGGGCTGGTTACAAGTCAGCTCTTGATTTATTGCCATCTCACCGAGAATGAGACATGCCTTGGATCCAAGGGCCGACCTTTTCAGAATGTGAGGTTTTTGGAGCAAGTGAATACATTTTAAAATTGGCGAGTCACAAAATAAAACTCAGATCTTCTTGGAGCTGTCTTGAGGGTCCATTCCTTCCCAACATGATTCCGTAGCAGTGTCCACCTCTCCAGAATACCCCGTGGCCTCATTCCCCCGCAATCTTATAGGTACCAGAAGTGACATCATATCCCCCTTGACCTCACGCTGGCATCACAGGAAGTGACACTGCATAAACTTTAAAGCAACCTTTATTGAAATGGTGAGGATAAAGAATCAGTAGACATGGGGCTTAGTGTGATGTTTGGGAAAAGAAGAGGTGGGGGGCGAAAAAGCAGAACATTGCGAGGACGAAATGTACACACTGAATGATGAAGCTAGAAAGGATCGAGAGACAGAACAGGGGAACCCTACTCACTAAGGAACCAGGGTAAGTATTAGATTCAAAAGGACAGTGGTTCCTGTGGAATAATACTGTTAATATTGATAATGGGATGCGCAATCGCAATGGAGGGCTCAAGTGACATCAGAGGGGGAAGAAACCACATACACCAATGGTTCACTATAGCATGGTAGTATTTATATATTTCAAAAGGGATATGTACAATGAAAGAAGAAATGAAAAACATTTGTGCGTGGTGTCCCAAGTGAAACAAGCATTTGCAATGCAACAGGTCTCGCATTACTGAAAGTTTGAGCTATTGGCGTTGCTAATATTAATGCAACGTCAATAGCTCAAACTTTTAGTAATGCGAGAACTTTCGCACTGGAATTAAATCACGGCACTCGCGATTTAGCTATAAATATCTTAACCTAAAGCGCGGGTGCACGTGATTGCTTCAAAAGTAAAGAAATAGAAACAAACATTTTTTTCTATTTCTTTACTTTTGAAGCAATCACGGCACCCGCGCTTAGCTCAAGATGTTTACAGCGAAAGCGCGGGTGCTGCCATTATAAAAAAATAAAAGATATTGTCATTTACAATGGCAATAGCTTAAACTCGCATAAATGCGAGACCTATTGCATTGCAAATGCTTGTTTTTTTAATGTTGTGAATATCTCACGTGCTGGAAGTCCAGAAGTTCAAATAAGTAAACAAATAAATGGATTTAAGTTTGGCTTTCAGCATGCACAGTGTTACGTGTATACTGCGTGTGAGTTATTCGGTGTTTCACACCAAAAGTACTGCCCGCTTACCAAGTCCCACACTTTGTGCCCTGTCTGCTTGTATCTCACCCTCCCATTTCCAGGTCCCCCTGGCTGTCGGCTGCTCGTCCCAATGCGAACCCGTAACATAAAGTTGTAAGGAATGTTCGAATTAATTCTTGTGGTGGAATGACAACATTTGATGTTTAGAGTGTCACAGCATCTGGTACCCCGTTGTAGACGCTCAGTCTGATGACTATCATTTTAAGAGAACTTTCTATTCGTGACCGATGACGGCAAAGGCTATATAAACAATGCAAACAATATACTTGGAATTCTATACACTTTTGTAAATATATATATATATATATATATATATATATATAAAAAACAATGTGCTCAGAAGCATCGAGTGAGCACTCCATGGCGCCTTCACCATCCAGTTGTAAAGCCTCGCTGCAGCTCCCTTTGCATATTCCCAAAATTCAAATCTGCCTCTGCCGACGCGTTTCGAGGCCAATACGCCTCTTCATCACAGGCTGGCAAACAACCACTGATCAGCCACCTCCATCTTAGCCAACCTTTATTTAATATACATCCCTCAGTGGGCGTGGCCAAATTCGTCAGCACAACAGTGTGCTGGGAGATGTAGTACATATGGAGGTGTCCAAATTAATATCCTATCGTAGGTTCAGTGCAATGTTGCCAGTTTTCACAGTCATTGAAATACCTTTGGTAGGAAGGGGAATTGTGAAAGGGAGCTCTGTAGCAGTAAGGCGCCATGCTGCACGGGTGCGGAGTAATTCCATCCCACAGCCTCCCATGTTTGCGAGTGGTGCTCTTCTCCACGGCATGAGCGGCCGTGATTCCATGAAAAACAATGTGCTCAGAAGCATCGAGTGAGCACTCCATTTCACAAGTTTCCCCACGCACCACCTGCCCAGGGATGATGGATTCTGGGAGCTGTAGGACTTGCCGACCTACAGCAGGTGAGCGATTACATGACAGGGGAGGTGTGTTCTTTCAATTTCAGGAGGACTGCAGAACTATTTAAAGCTGAGGCGTGTTGCTGTTTTCAGAGTAGCAGCGGCATCTGAGGAAGGCAATTGTGCCGAAATATATTATGCCTATACTGCTGTCCAATTAAAGACTGGTTCCTGTTTTCCCTGTATGGCCCCTTCCTTCTGTTCGCTGGAGGTGTTTTGGATAGATATATATATATATATATATATATACTAAAGAAAGAAAGTTTTCAAGTAGGAGCACTTTGGCAAATGTGGAGAATTTAGGTGTGCTTTTGTCTCAGTGAAAAAAGAGATTTTACTGTTTACTGGTAATGATGTAGCGCTTCCTTACCTCTTAAGAGGCTCAAAGCGCTTAACATCGTGTCGCCAATCGCGGACTATGTGTACTTAACAGCTTCTCACAAGCCGGGCAATGCTAAAGAACGAATGTGTACATGTTTGAGGCGCGCGCCGCGCATTACAAACTCGTGATTATTTGCTAAATGAATGCACCTTAAATGCAGTCCGATGTTTACATGAGTAAGGAGGTCTTCACGGGGCTTTAGCACAAACGTTCTTATAACAAGCATGTAAAAACGGTCTTTGAGTTTATAAGCACGTTTCAAACCAAAAAGAAAATCATATCTCAGAACTTCTCCAGGCTTATAGACTCATCCAATTCCAATCCCGCTGTAGTCCGATGGATACTCCAATATCTCGATAGGGGCTCGGTCTTTATTTCTCTCTTAAGCGTGAGCTGCCTGGAAAAAAGGCGTCACCACCCGCCAGTGATGAAGATTGTCTCTGATACTCATATGCGTTCTAGATAAAAAATAAAATAAAAAAAAACTATACCCAGAGAGTAGCGCCTCCGCCCCCATCAGACCTTCCAACTTTATGTCGCTCTACTGCAAAAGACCGCCAAGGTGCCAGAACGTGACAGGTAGCGCTGCATAAAACACCTAAATAAAAATATATGAATATAAACGTACACCTTGTGGTTTGGATAAGAACGTATAGGAGCGTGTTTCTGTAGAACGCAGTTGAAGTTCTCGCTCACCAGGTCCACTTTGTCGTGATGCGCATGCTTAGTCCGGGGCGAATGTGGTGGCCCCACTAGGGATGGAGCTCGAGCCGCTGCGCGTGACACACCACGGCCATCTTGCTCACCTATGGCCCAAGCATGATGTTCACGGGTAAGTAGCGTCTACTAGTTATGTTTTAACTAGTCACAGCCATGGCACAGTATTTTGTGTGCATGGCCACTTATTGTGTACTCATTAAAATCAAGAATAACATATAATCCTGCGATATCAAGACCTAGAATTGGAAATGAATTTACGAGCCCAAATCCAAAACACACACTCCTAGTGTGAAATATAAACTAGTTATACATTCAGGTGGCAATGGCTAGATGATAGATGTTGGCCTGGGTGGCGAATCGTGCATTATGTGAAATAAAACACCCCCAAGCCTACACACGGTCAGGACAGGGACGGTAACTCAGAAATTTGTGTGCTTTTACACAAGCAGAGAAAGGGGTATGGCACCGCGTCAGAGAGACCCTTCGTCACTTGCAATATCCAGAAGAATGATAAAAGCAACACAAATTAGACGAGTTAGTAATAGTATTATTAATATTATTAGAAGTAGTATTATCATTGTTAATAATAATATTGCTGTTGTAATTATTCTGGTTGTTATTATTATATCGTTAATGGTACAGATACAACTTTCATAATCATTATAGTCAAATGAATAAAACAGTGAGAATAATAATAGCCATAATAATGCTCATAATAAATACAACAATAACCCTACATATAGTACTCACCACACATTAATGTTTCTCTTGTTGCTTACTCGACGGCGTTTCCTGAGATCAAAATAGCCCAAGCCTGCCTCTGTTTAAAAGTGTGACTAAACATAGTTGGTTCGTTACTTCTATGGTAAATGTATTTTCTTAAATTATTAAATCATTTAAAAACAAGTATTTTGTGGGGTTTTTTGTGTTGATTTAAATTATTCCAAACTGATTTAAATTTTACTTTTGATTGGGCTCGTGTATTGTTTCTTTTCCTAGCCATAGGGCTTATAAAATGATTTAAAAAATGATTTGAAACAAGAGTAACATGAATGAACACCCGTGAATCGCAGTTTGCGCGTTCCGAAGTCACAAAGCGCGTTAAACTCAATGAAAGTGATACCTAGAACTTAGTCGTTGATTTGCCGGGGGCCGTAAAGCGTATACCAAATACTTCTTTTCTTACAACATGTATAAAAATAACGATAATTCATAAAGACTTAATCCAAAGTGTCGTATGCTGGTTTTAGACTACCTTTTCGCAGATACGCCTGGGGCCGTAATAGCTACTAGACTTTTGCACGGGCGCAGGCGTAGCGCAACTTGTGGCAAATGTGACAGTGATTTAGGATAACTTATTTAAGCCTGTGAGAGCACAGCACCAGTGTGCAGACCCTGCGTGGATACGCCACATGTTATACAGTGTGGATATGCTGTGCACTGGGGTGTCTGAACTTCTCATCTGCAGTGGGGCACCGTGTGAAACATAAGGACTACACAGGCATGGGTCGTGCCCCCTGGACTGGGGTCTGGTGCACGCGAGACCCCGCGTCCTGTTCAGTTCCCCGAATAACTTCCTCGTGAACTTATGTCGCGTTGTTTACAATTGAAGACCACGCGCCTTAATGCGGTTGGCCCAGATGTGACTGTACAATAAAAGGAGGCGCACTTTAAACGTACTGTGCGCTGCGCCGAGGAGAGGGCTTTAAGTGGGAGCTGCGCTGTTAAAACTGCAGCTGTAAATCTCGGCGCCACTGCACCTTCCTCTGTGATCTGCTTTCCACAGGCTAAAATTCGGGGTTTGTGAGTTTTAAAAAGAAGGATGAAACGGACGGAAGCAGGGTCCTCCAGAGACCCTGCCTGAGGGTTAATATGCTCCGAGCAGACTCTGGGTGGGGGCCCCACAGCTGACCCTGGTGTGGGGCCCCAGCCACCGAGGACATCGAGCCCTTCTGGAAAAAGCCTGTCACACTCTGCGGGCACCTCGGGGAGAGAGACGTGTGGCTGTGCCTTTGTAAAGGAGCGGGCAGGTGGGCCCTGCGGGTATCAGGGCGCACTCTGCCAGGTGGATACAGGCAAATGTACTGTGCAAGCCCTTGCCCGTACCCGACAGAGCGCCCTTCCTTTGAAGAGTCTGTAGTCTTGAATTCATTTTTAGGGTAGTTTAAACTACATAAGAATCCCCAGGCACACACTGATAAAACTCTCTCCGGGCCGCTTCCTAGGTAGGGCCTCTCATTGTGGCGACAAGAACTAGCGCTAGGAGATGACCTCGGAGCGCTCCAAAATTTCGGAAACATTCTTTTTCAATGTTCACCGTTACTTCAAAATAAACAAGCGGCAGTGAAAGCGATCGCGAAACTGAAAGCGATCGCTATTAAAAAACAAACTAGGCGCGAGACCTAAAAACATGAAACTAAACAGTGGTGCGCGCGCACCACAGAGGAGCGGGGGAGGGAGCGTGGCAGCGAGGCGAACGCGCGCTGCTGCGCGTGCTGGCCACCGTCGGGAATGGGTGCGGCAAAGGCGGGACATGCGCCCGCCTTTGCCCAATCGCGGGCCGTTTTCCGAAAAAAACACGCTACAGCCAATGTGGGCTTCGGAAAGCAAAACCACACGCACGAGCGTGTGGGTAGCTTCAGAAGCCCTTTCTAGAGGTCTCGCGCTGCGCGA
The DNA here is from genome assembly GCA_963921515.1 of Calotriton arnoldi. Classification (NCBI taxonomy): domain Eukaryota; kingdom Metazoa; phylum Chordata; class Amphibia; order Caudata; family Salamandridae; genus Calotriton; species Calotriton arnoldi. Next base: position 2,125,058 of record CAWUFW010001659.1, read on the forward strand.
GCAGTGCTACGCACTGCAACGCTAGGCGCGAGACCTAAAAAGGAGCCTAAAAACGTAGTGGAAGTTGTGACATTTTTACGAGGTTTCCATAGTTGCAAACAAGTCGACCATTAACAAATAAATACAAAATATACAACAGCTATATAAAATAATATGTGCTGAGTAATGGTTCGCTTTTTCTTTGTGTCGACGACGTTTCGACCCGCTCAGGGATGTGGGGTCTCATCAGGACCTAGGAATGTAGGGACATCTGATGGAAGGGATGCGCAGCCGTGTCAAGGGTGTGTGTCACAAGTGAGTGAAAGGAAAAGGAAAGAATACTCACAATGGGACCCAGCCGGGTACCCAGGTGTGAGTAGGGGAAGGGGCTGGCAGTATTGGGTATTGCAGATATAAGATTAGGAGGATGGAACACTACAGCATTAGTTGGCCAATAGTGTTGCAGGGAACTCTTCTTCACGAGGTGGTTAGAGCGAATGTGTCGCTTCAGTACACTTTGTATGAGAGGATGCATCAGGCCATGACCCAATGGTTACGGACCGCTCAGTAAATACTGGGAAGAATTAAAAGCAGCCGTCAATCCGGGATGAAGAAGAGTCCCAACCCACGATTGAGTAAACAACGTGGGACACAGTAGCGTGAGTCTGCTGTGCTGGTGCAATGACATCACAGGAAGTGACACTGCATAAACTTTAAAGCAACCTTTATTGAAATGGTGACGATAAAGAATCAGTGGACATGGGGCTTAGTGTGATGTTTGGGAAAAGAAGAGATGGGGGCGAAAAAGCAGAACATTGCGAGGACGAAATGTACACACTGAATGATGAAGCTAGAAAGGAGGAACAGTAGTTCAGACGTAAGATCCTCAGATCCCGCCTCCATGTGTGCATAATCCATCACAGCCCTCCCCTTCCCCCACATCTGCTCTAGGCTAGTGTCTGGCTACCACATGCCACATTCCCAGCAGTGATGTAGCAAGGGCTCCTAGGCAGGTCTTAGTTTGTAAAAGAATAAGTACTGGGTCCCGAAGTTTTTCTCAGAAGCTTTTCGCCTCATGCCTCTTTCTTCCACTACCATACTCCCCCGGCCCCTTATCTCAGTCTTGCAGGTACTTTTTAATCTCTCCTCCCTCCCTTCCTCACTGTTTTTCCATCTATTTCTTCTTCCTCTTCCACCCTTTTTTGCCTTTCCCACTTGTTCTGGGTCAAAGGCTGTTGATGAAAAATAATTGATGGACCCGAAAAAGAGTGCCAGTGGGCCAGCGGCGGCTCCTCCGCTAAGGCGGAGGAGCGTCGCCCCACTGCTCGCCAATCAGTTCAAAAGGAAAAGTAAAATGATAATAACGCAATGTTATTATAATTTTATTTTTCCTACTGCAGTGGCTCAGTTTTATGCGGGCGGGGCTGGCCAGAGCAGGAGGAGGAGTGGTGGCACTCTCCAAGTGCGCATGACAGTTTCTCCACCAGCTGTATTGTACATCCTGGGTGGAGAACATGCACAGGCTCCCAGTCCCCGTCTTAGCGACAAACCATGACGCTCAGACCAATCACGACGCTGCTGTCATGGTGACAGCAGTGTCATGATTGGCTTAGGGAAGTCTGGGAGCCCCGGTGATTCCTGCTGCCGGGACTCAAGACAGGAAGAAGATGAAGGTGACGGAGGAGAGGCGGCGGCCGGCCGTACCCAAGTAAGTGCTTTTCTTTTTTTCCCCATTTCCCCCCCTCTCCCCTACCCACCCTGCCCCACCACCCCCATCCAGTAGCAGCCACTACTGCGGTGGGCTCCACCTCAAATGAAGCCTTAATGTAAAACAAAGAAAATGGACTCCATGCACCTGGTTGATTTATAGAAGACCGTTATAATTGGTGCCACTGCTCCTGATGCACCAACGCTAGCCTCACCCCGGTTGCCAGAAGGCTTTCAGGCCAGCATTACAGAGTTACTTGAATGAATATTCCTTCCCTTCCCCTGAGGTGTTTGTCGAAAATGAGGTAGTGTAATTAAATGTCTTTCCTGCCGCCAATGCTCTTTTATCTGCATCCTGAAGAGGTTTCTGGGTGAGTTCAAAATCCACTTCGATTGTGGATGTGCCAGTGCTGTTTTCCTCCCATTTGATGTTTTTGTGCTGACAAAAAGGCGAGGGAAGTGTGAGCTGCAAAGGGAAGCTCTTTTACAGCCACACTGCAGGAGCAAAGAATCGTAAAGCGCGAGGACATCCAGATGTCACCCCAATATGATGCAATGATTAACAAACCACGCAGTGCTTCCGGGTAGCCAGGGCGCCACGACTTTATTTATTCACTGCCTAATCTGTAAAATAAATAAATTAGTGCAGGGGGCCAAAGTTTTCCCTAATAGCCCGTCCACGGGCTTCTGAATTCCAGGGTTTCTGAATAGCAACCCTAGAATCCGCCTGCTCCGTCGACCACCGCACGCGCCATGTCTCTTTATCTCGCGGTTCGTCACCCCTGCTCTCTCGTCCTTTGTCACTGTTGACATCTGTAAAATCGTGGGCTCTAGGCCCACATACTTAGTAATAACGGGGGGTGCAGGGCAGGCGGGCAACTAGAGCCAAATTTCGGGGGGGGCTGAAAAAGATTTCGGGGGGGGGGCTAATTCTTCCAACCATAGGCAGAGGGGCTCTAAGAAGGGGTGAAAACACCACAGAAGCCTCATTAACAAGTAAATGGTCTTTAAAGACCTGTGAAGTACTCGGGTGCGGCTGCAATTAGACGGTCGCCAGCCCCTGAAGCTGTCTCAGCCAGGGCTGACATACACGACGGGGGAGGGGGAGGGGCTGAAACCCGGTGAGCCCAATGGGTGTTGCGCGCCTGGTGCAGGGGCATGCCTTGTAGGTAGCAGGTGCGGGGAGGTGCTGGAGGGTCTCGGTTTCCTCGCGCTCATGCGGGGACAGGGTCTCCCTCTTCCAGGGGCGACATGCCCACTTCCCCGGGCGGGCGTCAGTTCGCAGTGCCTATGGAAATGTCCCCTCCTCCTTCACAGCAGTTGAGGCATGAAGTGGGGTCACACCCCTCATCGCCTTTGGAAAATTGTGAGTTCTAGGCCCACATACTTAGTTACAACTGATGCAGACACAGTGGTGATGCTTAGTTAACTGGCCACGTGCACTCTTGCTCTTTTATTAACAGGCCCACGTCACTCCTGACGCCTGTGGTGGATGGGTGTGGCCAGCCCTCCAAGGAGTGGCTGATAAAACTAGCACTTATACCTACTGAGACACTAGTACATGTCCAGCAAGACACTACAACATCCTGGTAACAAAATATACCTCACAGCCCCAAAACACGAGTTGTCAGTGCCCACAGCTGTAGCCTCTGGGACCGTTTAAGCAGTGTATATATATATATATATATATATATATATATATATATATATATATATCTTTATTTTTTCCCTTCATCGTGGCCCCATTTCCGACACTTACGAGCGCTCTCGGCTGTGCGATTTTGGTACGGCAGAGCCACGCCGTTTTAAATAGCAGCAGCGTTTCCCCTCAGGAATTCCACTCGCACTCACGGATCATTCAATAGTCCAATCGGTTATTGGTTCATTAGCAGTTTATTGTAGCATGCCAGTAATACCCAACGCGTTTCTCCAGAGACCTTGTTCACAGGGAAAGAAAACGTGAACAAGGTCTCTGGAGAGACTGAAACGCGTTGGGTATTACTGACATGCTACAATAAACTGCTAATGAACCAATAACCGATTGGACTATTGAATGATCTGTGAGTGCGAGTGGAATTCCTGAGGGGAAACGCTGCTGCTCTATATATATATATATTAATTCATATTCCAGCAAACACGAATCACTGAAACCCAAGCCTCTTTTTCCGGCTAGCTGCGCGGCGGGGTAGCGAACCCCTAACAATCCAATCAATCCTGTTACCAAGGCAGAAGCGTAATACACTCCTGCTTAGTAAATCAGTACCGCAGCTCAAATGTGTTAAAGCGTGCTTTATTCCATTTTTTTACAGCAACGAGAACCCAACGCGTTTCGTAGCCATTTGCTCCTTGGTCAAGGGTATATATATATATATATTTTCCAGCTCCGGTCACCTTTTTCGGTGCACTCTTGGACAGATGCTTTGGTCGTGGGGGTGTACCCACGAAATTAATGAACGCTCCTTTTTCTTCCTCTATACTCCAGAAAAGAGCACTCACGGGGATAGTTGCAATCAGTTTATTTTAGCAACGCAACAAACATGTTGCTTGCTAAAATAAACTGATTGAAACCATCCCTGTGAGTGCTCTTTCTGGAGTATAGAGGAAGAAAAGGAGCGTATATATATATATATATACACACTTGGTCAATATAAGGGGACAGAAATGTTGAAAATGTCTCTCAACTGCGGTAATTACACAGTCTACATGCTTTTAATTATTTTAGTTTGAACGAGGACCCAACACGTTTCGTAGCCATTTGCTCCTTGGTCACGGGTATATATATATATATATACACACTTGGTCAATATAAGGGGACAGAAATGTTGAAAATGTCTCTCGACTGCGGTAATTACACAGTCTACATGCTTTTAATTATTTTAGTTTCAACGAGAACCCAACGCGTTTCGTAGCCATTTGCTCCTTGGTCACGGGTATATATATATATATATATATATATATATATATATACACACTTGGTCAATATAAGGGGACAGAAATGTTGAAAATGTCTCTCGACTGCGTTTCGTAGCCATTTGCTCCGTGGTCACGGGTATATATATATATATATATATATATATATATATATATATATATATATATTTTCCAGCTCCGGTCACCTTTTTCGAAGCACTCTTGGACGGATGCTTTGGTCGTGGGGGTGTACCCACAAAATTAATGAACGCTCCTTTTTCTTCCTCTATACTCCAGAAAAGAGCACTCACGGGGACAGTTGCAATCAGTTTATTTTAGCAACGCAACAAACATGTTGCTTGCTAAAATAAACTGATTGAAACCATCCCCGTGAGTGCTCTTTTCTGGAATATAGAGGAAGAAAAAGGAGCGTATATATATATATATATATATATATACACACTTGGTCAATATAAGGGGACAGAAATGTTGAAATTGTCTCTCAACTGCGGTAATTACACAGTCTACATGCTTTTAATTATTTTAGTTTCAACGAGGACCCAATACGTTTCGTAGCCATTTGCTCTTTGGTCACGGGTGTATATATATATATATATATATATATATATATATATATATATATATATATATATATATACTTGGTCAATATAAGGGGACAGAAATGTTGAAAATGTCTCTCGACTGCGGTAATTACACAGTCTACATGCTTTTAATTATTTTAGTTTCAACGAGAACCCCAACGCGTTTCGTAACCATTTGCTCCTTGGTCACGGGTATATATATATATATATATATATATATATATATATATATATATATATACACACACATATATATATATATATATATATCACTTTTCCTCGTGATGCATCCTGCTGCCAGCGGAACAAAGACGAGTGCAGACCTCCAATGGTGCAAATATTTTATTATCAGTCTTCTGCCATAACGCGTTTCGGCCGTACAAGCGGCCTTGATCACATGACGGCGCCCAGAAAGACAACCCGCAATTTAAAGTGCCAGTGCTTAATTAATTCATGGAAATAGACAAGATACTCGGATCGCTCCACAAGTACCCGCTTAAATGCTTTCAGTTCATATTAAATGATGTTTATAATATCTGTTACACTTTTAACATATGATATGTTCATGGATTTAAAAATATAAATATTATTTTTTTTAAAACATATAATCCAATGCTGTCAAACATCAAGATAACGGCTTAAATGCATATTGACCCGTATTGTAATTTTCATGAATTAGTATACTACGTGAAAAATACACAAACTTAAAGTGCCCCCTTAACGTGGAAATGAACATATAACAATAAATTATCTCGACAAAAATAAAGAAAAAAATGGATAATATATCTATATGTAACAAATCTCAAATACATCTGCTCAATATGCCACATAGTATTCATATATTAATATTGGGGATAAGGCTCTCATTAGGCCTTTACTAAATAAGATCGATCCACTGCTGTGCCTCATTCTTTCATAGCCTAAATGCCTTTGGTACACTTCAGTAGATCATTCAAGATCTATATCAATTTGTTTTAATGAATAAATAAAGTGACATTGTGCAACAGTACTTCGGAATAAAGTGACTTGTGCCATTAAAGTGCACTTGGTCAATAGAAGGGGACAGAAATGTTGAAAATGTCTCTCGACTGCGTTTCGTAGCCATTTGCTCCGTGGTCACGGGTATATATATATATATATATATATATATATATATATATATATATATATATATATATATATATATATATATATATATATCATCAGAACCGGTGGGTGGAGCTCAGCAACTTCATGAGAATCAAACAATGTCTAAGAGAAAGTATACATCAGTATTTATGTTACAGATGATATGTTATCAAGAAGTGTGTGGGCATTTTTTTTGTTGGCAGTTTTTTAAGAAGCTCACGATTTCAAAGTTTGCCATGTTTCTGCTTAACGTCTCCTTTTTGGCCAGGGGCCATGAACATTTTTTTCCAGATAGCGATTTTCACAATGCAGCAAGTACATTTTCAAGCTACTGTAACCCAGCCAAGTTGGAAAATCTGTGTAATATTTTTCTTACCAAGTTTACTTTTTACAGAGCATTTCTATGCACTATAGCGGACACATGTAGAGTTGTTCTCGGTTTGCTTATCTTTTGCAGAGGTTTGCTATGAACAATGTCATTTCAACAGATGTTTTATGCTGAACAATTTTGTAAGCAGCAAAGAAGAATATATGTGACATAAATTGTGATAAAAGAGAATATTTAGACATGGATTTGAGAAAAGCAAAAGTGTGCAAAGTTGTAAAGTTTTCCATAGATCTTCGTGAAAGTTGCAAAATAAATACATAAATAAACCTTTGCAATATTCACACCCTTACTAATAACACGTGTTATTTTACTTTATGTTACTCTGTTTTACGTCAAATTCACACTTCGCCATCCCATAGGCTAGTTCAGAATGTGTAGTCCTTTTGACGTTGGTAACGAATATTAAGATGTCTATAGAATTTTCTATACCTCTTGCTTTCTAAAAATATAGTCGTCGTCCTCGATACCCGCTTTTCCAAGTTTGTTATAGGGGCTGATGGAAATTCAGGCAAGTGCCTACCGATGTAGCGTTTTTTAAATCAATGTGTGGCCGATCTAAAGGGGCGGATGGATCCGAAGCAGGTTTGGTTTCATTGTTAACCAAATGACTAACATTATTTTTGTATATTTATGAGAAAATGTACATAAATGTTACTGTTACCACCGAGCTACCAGGCTATATCTCATCATCTTTTACTGTTCTGGAAGTCAACTGAAGGCATCATAAATGTCTACCGAAAGGATAACATATCCATTACTTCATCAGCTTACATTGAAGTGGTGACCACTCTGGAGCATGATAAATCACTGATGTTATAGAAGCAAATACTGATGTTATTAACTTTCTACTGAGACATCACCATAGCCAGGTATCAGCAAATCTCTGACCCAGTGGCAGTAAACCCTGGTCTTGCTGGAATTCAGACAAGATAGATGTTATTCCACTGACGAAAGAGCTTCTGATGGGCTATCAGTGAATGGAGTTCCAAATAAATGTTTGATTGGATAATGCGGATTTAGTTTTGGATAAACTGCGCATGGAAGAATGGCTTATCTAGTTTTTGATAAATTTTTGATGAGATGACAGCATATTCAGGGGCATATATTTACAGGCCCCTCGCGTCACCGGAGCCTCACTTTTTTTTTACGCTCCAGTGGTGCAGTATGCTGGCACATATTTACAAGGCCATGCAAAGCCAGCCTGCGTGGCTTTCCATAGCCTTGTAAATATGGGCCCCTTTCACGCATTACTCTGCGTGAAAGGGGCATTCCATGGGTGTTGCTGTGAGGGTTTCCACGGAACACCCACGGATTCTGATGCATTCCCAGGTTTACAAGGTTTCGTAAACCAGGAAATGGGTCAGATTCCAACGCCTCTCCAGGAGAGGCGTAAAAGTGGAGCAACAATAAGAAATACCTTTATTTTTCCTCGTTTTTTCATAGAAGGAGGAAAACACCATCAATGATTGCTTTTGTGCAGAAAGTTGTCCCTTCCTGCACAAAAACAATAATCCCTGCAACGCAGGCACCCTTGCGCCATAATGCAAGGGTGCCTGCGTTAGCGCCAGGCAGCTTATTGTGCGCCAGTGCAGAGGACAGCACAGGGATGCGTCATATTGTTGTAAATATGATGCATCCCTGCACTTTCCCAATGATGCAGCTTTGTGCAGCAAGATGGCTTGCAGCACCACGCTGCGTCATTATCTAGTAAATACGCCCCCTAGTTCCAGATATACTTCTGATGGGATGATAGTTTATCTAATTTTTCATAAACTTCTGATGAGATGACAGCATACCCAAGTTCTGATAAACCTCTAACTGTATGGGGACCAATGAGACCAAGATGGGGTAAGCGTATCTCTAACACTCTGGGACTCCTCTTTCATCCGTAACTATCCAGGGGGCATGGAGGGCTGATTTCCACCGTCATCTGTGGCATGCTGTTGAAGGGCCTTAACTGTTACCCTACCTAGTACCGAGATCGCGGCTGAGAGGCTGCATGACCAAAAGTCCCTGCCAATCCTAACATGGCAGCCCATCCAGATCTGACCCGCTGAGGCCAGCGAGTTTACAGCAGCAATGACGACCAGCAAGGCGCTGGTCGCGAGGCACTCGGGCCGATGAGATGCTGCGGCGATGAGATGCTGTGGCTGGGCATGCAGCCAGATGGCAGTGCCGACGCTCCGCTGCCCGACCAGGTGGTGGTGGAGGGTTTTGCTGGGAGTGGCCTCCCAGGCACATTGATGCTCCTGAGTGACGTCCTGCCACGGTCCAGTTGGATGCTCCTGATGGCATTGCGGCGGTGATTTTGACAAGTGTGTCGCTGTCTATGCGGCCTTCCAGCCAAAGACACGGCAGCCCAGATTAACACGATCTGATCTGACCAAGTGCTTGGCTCGATGACAGCTGCCATGAGGAGATCACCCCATTTGTGGTAAGACACAACCACAACTCCCAGATGCCTGTTCCACCGCTGCGCCAGGGCGCTGGAGCGGCCACCGACCCCGCTGGATATTGGTTGGGGCTGTTTCATGGGCCCAAGAATGCTTTGCAGCCTGGTGCACTGTGGGGCTGAGTGGCCTGGCTCTTGCCTGGAGACATATGGATGGACTAATTTCCTCTCTTGAGCCTGGTGGCGGGGGGTTAGGGCGCCCGGATGGTCCAGCTGTTTGTGCTGTCTCTTCTTCTCCCCTCTGCAATACCTATATGGTATCAGTGAGGCAAGTGGGCTGAGACCCTCCTTTTCCATCCCACAGACTGTGTCTGTTGACTGCGGCCCCAAAATAAATGGATACGTTTACCCCCTCCCTTTCTTTGACAACACGCGCATTTTGTCCTTTGGCCTACCATGGGGAAAGATGAAGGAGCAAGTGCACACGCCCAGGTTAAAATGGATAGATACACAGTGCAGACCTCCACTGGGGGTGGTGTGCCAACGGAAGGACCGCAATTACAACAGCAGCTTCCAGCTGGCAACTTGGGGACCATTTTGCAGACAACCTAATCCTCGAATGAGGCAGTCGAGGCTACAATAGGAGAAGTGTGGATTAACATGTTGCTTATCCACCAAGACTTGTGTAATGTGGTCTATAGAGTATCGGAGGCAGAAGGCCAGTTCTCTGCCCTGGAAGATGAGGTCACTACTCTAAAGTGAAGTTTCTAAACTTCTCTTCGCTAACACTACCCTTGAGAACCGCCCAGAAGACGCAAAAATTAGATCCAGGTGGAATAACCTGTGCCTCCACGGTGTTCCCAAGAACACTGAAACCTCTCACCTGGAGTGTTTCCTGGAGACCTGGCTGGAATCTTCAGTACACAGGGGACAGTTATCACCAGGGTTTACTATTGAAAGGGCGAACCACTCGCTGGCTCAGTGTCCCCCTCCGAGAGTCCCTCCCCACCCTCCGATAGCTCGTGTTTTGAACTATAAAGATGGAGACACAATTCTACAAGCAGTCCGCCAAGCTTGTACCCTGACTTTTGAATCCGACCGCATCATGGTCTTTCCTGGCTTCACCATGGCGGTTCAGCTGCGGCGGAAGTCTTTTGAGGAGGTCAAGCAGAAACTTTGGGCCCTGAATATACAATACATGCTCATAGTTGCTGCCAAGCTCAAGCTGATCCATGACTCTGACACTCTTTTCTTTGAGACTCTCAAAGCAGCCTGGGACTGGGCCACCACAGAGTTAAACCTCTGGCACCAGATTCTAGTGAAGGGCCTTGCACCAGCCTGTCTCCACCGGCCCCCTCGCACCAGGTCGCGATGGAGGACGTGGCCGCGAAGGGACAGGACACGTGCCTTGAGTTAATCAACTTCCTCAGATCCAGATGGAGCACAACCCCGCAGCAACAAATGTTCCCCTGGACCCCAAGCGGCATGCGGTCTGGGTCTCGACCAGCAACAAAGGACTGACTATTTATCCGCACACCCGCCTTGAAGCCTCGAAATGGAGTACAGGCCATGCCCGTGCTATGTACCAGTATTGTGCTAGCCTGGACCACCTCAAAACTGAACTTACATACGTGCCCCACAAAACCCTGCACCAGAGGAGTACCCACGCTGAGACTTTGCCTGTTTGGTTTTGATGGTTTATGTTTTTGGAGGTTGCGGGGCGACAGATGCTTCATTGGGGAAGTGTGGGGTGGGGTCGTTGGGAGGGAGGGTAGTTTTGTATGGTTTCATTTTTAGTTGTGTTTTCATTTACGTTCGTCCTTTATTACCGTGCATAGTGACACACACTTGAATCCTCCTTGCTACTGAATGTGACACACTTCCATGAATTGGGTCCTCCTCACATTTTCCAATCTCAAATTGCCATTTGTCGTTGATCTGCAGCATGATCACCGACCCCCCCGATGGTGCATTTTTTTAGATTATGTTGTGGAATGTCAACGGCCTTTTAGGCTGCATTAAGTGGTCTGCTGGCTTGCGCCATGCCAAATACGTATGCCTGCTGTGTTGGTGTTGCAAGAGACCCACCTGCTAGGTACACACTGTGCTCTTTTGCAGCACTGTGGGTATGACTGCGTATACCACTCTAGGTTGGCGCTGGGGTCCGGGGCATGGCGCTTCTTTTCAATAAATCACTGCTGTTGGTGGTGACCTTTACTCTTGGAGATGCACAGGGCCGATTTGTGGGCATAGAGGCCCTCCTTGAGGGATAACGCTACAAATTCTTGAGTGCATGTATACCACCCGAGTCCTCCTCCCCGGCATTGACGGCAATAAAGAACGCGGTACTCCCCGGAATTACAATAATTGGGGGGGGACTTTAATGTCTCCCCCAACCCTGACCTTGACTTCTCAGGCTGCCTCACGGTAGGCCCACTGTCCCGGGCCAAAGAGCTCCAGACTTGGATGGAATCCCTGGAGCTATGCGATGCCTGGAGAACCTGACACCCCAGAAACTGGGAATATACCTACACCTCAGTCTCATATGGGAGCCATTCCCTTATAGATTTGCTCCTACTCCCCGCCACGGATTTCCTCCAGATGACCGGAGTCACAATCCACCTGCGAGGCATTTCTGATCACTCGCCCATCATAAGCCACTTTGAACTGATAGATGTGACCGAACGCCCTCTTTGGCGTCTCAATACCTGGCACCTTGTCAACCCCGCTTGTACCAACCATCTAGCTAACGAACTTCGTGCTTATTTTGATCTTAACAGCAGAACAGTCTCCTCCCCCTGAACCTTATGGGCGGCAGGAAAGGCCACTCTCAGTGGGGTGGCACAGAGATATTTCTAGAAGGCGGGAGTAAATCGTCCTTAGCCTGGCAGAGTGATGTAGGTGGGTAGTCTGGTGTGCCAAGATGGAACAACCAACATATCAGGCTAGGGGGTGCCCACAGGAACATGCCAAGATTTAGGGCAGGTGGTGGTCACATTGTGGTGTGGAGAATGTGGGGTGATGGAGTTATGGCACAGTTAGAACTGCCCCAATATGGCAGTGATGATGTTGGTGCAGATGTGGCATGCTGCCGGGTCAAGGGCCCTGCCCTGCATTTGGATGGTCACATGTAGAGTTCAGAGCTGAATCTCAGGCCCTAGCTTCATCTGGGTGGTTTTGTCACTCCAGGTGAATGTGAGAGTTCCAGTCAGAGTTAGCGGTGTGCCACTAATTGGGTAACTCCTGGCAATGTCTCTGTGCACTGAGCATCCGTATCCAGAGATCATGCCAAAGTAAAGCAAGAGATGCTGTGGTCACCTGTATCATTTACTAGCGGAACAGTTAGGAAGTGTTATTTCTACCAAGTGATGGCAAATGTATGAATACTTACGGTCTGGATCAGAAGGTGAGGAATCCTGGAATCTTCCTAAATTAGAAAGACTTATTCAGGGCCTTGAAACATTTTAGGTCACTGAATGGATTCGCGACTGCTGAAGTTTATCTGGTTCCAAAAAGGAAGTTGTCCACTTTTACATCATTAATCCGCTTCTCTTTCATTGAAGATAACATTTTCCAGCAGTGCTAGAATTTTCGGATTATCCCTCGTTTTTCAGAGTGACCAATAACTCAAAAGATCTCGAAAAAAAAGAACAATTCGAACAAAGCTTCGATGTTGTCATCTGACCTTTGCACTCAAAACTTTATTTTTAACTGAGTTAGAGCGGGATGATGGTGGTCACTTTCTGGCAACACTGGCATATTTGTGTTCCGGCAACACAATAGAACAGCAGTAAAAAGAAATGACTACTTATTTAAAGGTCAGCTCCATGAAGAAGATGCTCAACTCAGCACTAAAATCTCCCATGCATGAAAGTATTAAACAGAAGTACAAAAATGGTACCACAAAGAATGTATGATAAGAGAAACTGAGAAGTCATGATCTCTCGTACAACAAAGGTGAGGGGGGTCCTTTGTGGAAGTTAGCCGCAGAAGGGACTGACGTTGATGGATGATAGTTTGATGGGGTCGCTCGAATGTAAAATGGTTGGTAAGGTAACTGAGGCGGATATTCTTTTGAGGTGATCTCTGTGTGGAGTTCAGTTCAGGTAGGGTGACAAGATTTTTAAAACCTAAAACTTGGACATTTAGCAAAAATAGAGGAAGGACTACCATTTTACTTTCACCGAGCACACAGAAAGAAAATTAATAAAATAAAAATGTTAAAGCCAGTTTCATGCCTGTTAATTAAATTGCTTTCTTATAACAGCTGCTGACTAACCCTGCTTTAGAAAACAGAAAAACGCACTTCCCACTCTTTTCACTCGACCCTCTCTAAAAATCAAGACATGAGCTAAATTTCTCGAACTCTGCAAAGGCAGCTCATGAAAACTGGGACTGTCCCGGCAAATCCGGGACGCCTTGTCACCCTACGTTCAGGTGAAGGCAAGTCTAGACAGTGAAGGGCATTTCAGCATCTCAGTCCTTGAAGCCCTGGTCATCTGCCTCCATGCTTCATGCTCTGAAAGATCATTGCTTGATCAGGTGGGTAGACAAAGAGAAGAGTTCTCTGGGTGTGCATGGAGATTTGTTATGTATGACACTGAAAATATTTTCTGATTTGAAGACAAACAACTAGCTACCAGGATCATAAACCAATATGTGCTACATATAACCATAAAAATACCATCGTCCGTCTGAAAGGAAAAAAAAAAAATTGTTGCAGTTCTCGATAAACTATTGGAGTGATTTTTATTATAAGGGGCCATTGAAGGAATTCTATGTGAATGTTTGCGTTAACTTCTAAATTAACTATTGCTGGGATTCATTTAGAGCCGAAGGATTTTCTGCTCGAATGGCATTGAATCTGGTCCTGGATGCTGTGGAATTTCTTGTAGAATTTATAAACTTCCTGAGACATTAATGAAGTCCCTTCTTGATTGGTTTCTGCTGGACTGGCACTGATGTAGCTCTATATGAACTTCTGATGGGATAGCATTGGACCTAGTTCTAGACGAACTTCTTCTTAGCTGACCCTGAATCTATTTTTAGTTCAGCTTGTGATTGAGTACCGGTGGATCAATGTCTAGATTAGATTAACTTCTTCTATGAGGGCCCAGAACCTGATTCTAGATGAAATTCTGATTGGATGGCATTAAATCTAGTTCTAGATGGACTTCTGGTGGGATGGCATTGAATCCAATTCTAGGAAATTTTGATTTACAATGGAATAGTTCTGGATGCTCTGCTGATGAGACGGCAATGAATGGAGTTTTACATGAACATCTTCTGGGATTACCTTGAATCTGTTTCTAAATCAACTTCTGAAGGGGTGACAGTAGATCTACCTCTAAATGAGCGTCTTCTGGGATAACTTTAAATCTAATTTAAATTAACTTCTGAAGGGATGGGTGTGGATCTATTTGTAGAGGAACGTCTGAGATGACATTGAATCTAGTTCTAGATGTACTTCAGGTAGGAGACCATTGAATTTGGATCTTGATGAACTCCAATGGAATGCTTCTAAAACCATTGAATCTTGCTGTACATGTAATCCTGATTGGCTCGTAATGGATCTGCTTCTAGATGGCATCTGCTTGGATGCCGTTGAGCCGAGGATTTGCTGAAGATCCAACTACTTCTAATCCAGCAGCACAAACTCTCCAACCCCTGACCCCTAAAACTGACTAGCTATAAGTGCAGAGGACCTTCTTTAAGAGCTGAATAGGGCCCTATCAGATAATAACTTGTTTTTTATTACATAGCGCTGAATACTAATGTTTGACACTTCCAAGCACACATTATGAGTGGCCCGGGTGGGGTTACTTTATTTATCTACACTGTCTACTTTTTGCGGTGGATGAATATTTTTTATCACCAGTTTCCCCCATTCAAATGGGGAATAATGTGCAGATTTCAGTGCAGTAGCACCACAATTCACATGTCCCAGAGTTTACTGAGCATTTCCTACACGTTAAATTACTGCAGAAATTGAACTGTGGGAGTTGGAAACTGCAACAGGTTCTTGTGCAGAAGCAGCAATTTACCAGGCCACTCGTAGAGAGGCCTTGGTTAAATAATAGGCGTTCTATTTATCCATTTCACTGGTACTTAGGATTCTAACATTGTAAGGATGAAAAGCGACATTGGCCTCACAGAGATTCAAAAATCATATATTGACCCATAGATCACACCAGACCACAACCAGAAGTGCTTAACTCACGAAGGGCCTGATTACGAGTTTGGCTGTCCATAGGACCGCCGAACCCGTGGTGGTCTGACTGCGGTGGTCTGCATTATAGGCTCTTCTATGAGCCTTGCAGACCGCTGCAGTCAGACCGCCGCAACACCACCCGCCAGACCAGGATTTAACTCCTAATCTGGCAGGCAGTCGCACCACGGGTTTGGCGGTCCTACAGCAGACGGTGGAGGACCGCTGCTGCAGTAGGAACTCCGAACTTGTAATCAGGCCCTAAGCCATTTTGCCATCAATTTAGCCATGTTCGCCCTGTGAAGAGCAGAGCCATTCTTATGCTGAGTGCAAAGTACAGAAGGGTGCGGGAACCCGCATGAGAAGCAGTAATCGGCGACACTACAGAATCCGGGACACTTAAAATCACATTTCAATACAAAGGAATATGGCCAGGTATTGCCGAGTCCCCTTCCATTAGGTTAACCCTCAACTTCCCATCTATAGACCACCGGGTATTTATCATCTCCCACTTCCCCCAAGGCATAGCTAATAAATCAACATCCACACAGGTCTTGGAATAGGGGTCGGATAACCCCGGACGTATTTTATTAAAATTAAAAATTCATATTTAAAATTCAAATATTTGTAATACGCAGAAAACCCAAACATATTCATAACTTTTACATTTTCATTAAAACAACATATTTACACTTCTTTATGGCGAACCTTAACACGTATCTAATACATAGCCATACCTAAACTGAAATATGTACAATTTTTGTTTTCTGCGTATCCCGGGTGAGCCTACGTGCAAGGTCATTACTGGTCCCAACTACTTGCTAGGTCCCCCTTCTTACCGGAGTGACCTTGCGCAGGAGGCCCGGTTGCCCATCAGGTTCCTTCCCTCGGGCACCCCCTACGCCCTCCAATACTACTTCCAAGGGACTGACTGTTATGCCAACTTGGCGCCCGTGTGCCTGTGTGGGGATTGGCCCAAAAGGCCTGCCGGAAGCGGAACTCCCCACCCCCGCACCCTTCAGCCTACCGGCCGTAAACGCCCCCTGGAGTGTGATGAGAGACCACTGTCCCCCCTCAGGCTCCCCCATTAATAATGGGATGCCTACTAAAAGATGGTAAATTTGACCGACCAATCATGACCTTACCTCAGACCAAGGATACTTAAACATAAAATACGACAAAGCAAAATGACGTCGCCCTGTAATACAAAACATTATTTATACCATTATGACCTATTTGGCAAAACATCGCAATACCTGAAAGGGAAAACCAGTAACATTCAATCTGAAACAAAAACCATTAAACCAAGCCTACACCTGAACATTCACTGAATCTTCTGCCTCAGGGGATGGTGGGTGGGGAAAAAGAAAAGAGAGCGGGTTAAAGAAAACACCTCCGTCGCGTGGACGGAGGCATGTGTAGGCCTCAGCGGAGCGGCGAGGAAGAGACCGTGCCGCCACTCCGCGCCCCTTTTAAAGGGGAGGTAGAACCAGGAACCAGTTCTAGCAGGTCCTGGCAGGAGCCGGGACCCGCTTTGCTGTTACTGCCCCGGAAGCACTTGAAAAGCTTCCGGGGTATCAGCACAAATATCCAATCACCACCCGGGGGAGGGGGAGAGGAGGCAGGCACCGGCCTCAGCCAGCACTAACTCTGCCCCCCTCCTCCCCCACGAGAAGCGTCCCGGGGACCGGCACAGACCGCCATATTTGCGGCATGCTCGAGTTCCCGGTTGGCGCCTAGTGACTCACTTCGCTTGTGAAATGTGAAGTATAGGCTAGAATTAATCGAAGCGGGGTGTCCTCACAGCACCCAGGCACGTGACCGCACAATTCACTGAAGTGCTCGAAGCGCAGAACACAATAGAAATGATGAAAAGGGCATGAATATAGATTGGAGGCCGGAATAAATGAGATTGTTTAAGTATGCCTTTGTAAAGCCCTCGTTGCCGTTTCATTCTAATAACCGAAAGAGATAATGGCATTTGGGAACATTGGAGAGTTTCTTCGGGGTCTGCAGTGAGGAATAATTCCAGGCTTCAGCGCTCACAAACCCCAGTAAGTGCAGGGTAAGCAATTTAATAGAGGATGGAACAGATGCAGCATATGTGAACAAAACACAATACACAATGGCGCGCGCCTGTGCTGCCTGCTGGTGACGGGGCGCAAGAGGGCTCAAAAATAGCCCTGGCAAATTTTGTCAGACCAGTCCCCATACTGCAGTAGTGAGCAAGCCTGATCTCTGCAAATGCATTTGAAGGGTGGGTTCTACCTCCTAAGACATGGGTACTCACAAACTTTCTCTCGGGGGCCAAATTTACAGTGTGGTTTGTGGCCGAGGGCCGCACCGGTGGGGGCGGGGTCAGTGGGGGAAAGGGCGGGGCTAGAGCAAAAAAAAATAACTATGACCATGAGGTTGAACACAGGCCCCTGCAGCGGACGCCTTCGTCCACTGAGCCACCAGACCCGGCATACACACATCTCTCTCTCTCTATCTATCTATCTCTCTCTCGCTCGCTCTGTCTCCTTCCCTCTCTCTATCTCTCCCTCCCTCTCTCTCTCTCCGTCTCCCTCCCTCTCTCTCTCTCTCCCTCCCTCTCTCTATCTCTCTCTCTCTCTCTCTCCCTCCCTCTCTCTCCCTCCCTCTCTCTGTCTCCCTCCCTCTCTCTGTCTCCCTCCCTCTCTCTGTCTCGCTCCCTCTCTCTCTCTCTCCCTCCCTCTGTATCCCTCCCTCTGTCTCCCTCTGTCTCCCTCCCTCTGTCTGTCGCCCTCCTCCCTGTCTGTCTCCCTGTGTCTGTCGCCCTCTCTCTGTCTCCTCTCTCTGTCTCCCTCCCTCTGTCTCCCTCTCTGTCTCCCTCTCTCTCTCTCTCCCTCCCTCTCTCTATCTCTCTCTCTCCCTCTCTCTCTCTCCCTCTCTCTCTCTCCCTCCCTCTCTCTCCCTCCCTCTCTCTGTCTCCCTCCCTCTCTCTGTCTCCCTCCCTCTCACTCTCTCCCTCCCTCCCTCTGTATCCCTCCCTCTGTCTCCCTCCCTCTGTCTCCCTCCCTCTGTCTCCCTCCCTCTAGCTCTGTCTCCCTCCCTCTCTCTCTGTCTGTCTCCCTCCCTCCCTCTCTCTGTTTCCCTCCCTCTCTCTCTCTCTGTCTGTCTCCCTCCCTCTATCTCCCTCTGTCTATCTCCCTCTGTCTGTCTCCCTCTGTCTCCCTCCCTCTATCTCCCTCCGTCTGTCTCCCTCTGTCTGTCTCCCTCCCCCTCCTCCTGACTCCGTCCCTCTGTCTCCCTCTGTCTCCCTCTGTCTCCCCTCTCTCTGTCTCCCTCTGTCTGCCTCCCTCTGTCTGTCTCCCTCCCTCTGTCTGTCTGACTCTGTCTCCCTCTGTTTCCCTCTCTGTCTCCCTCCCTCTGTCTCCATCTCTCTCTCTCTCTCTCCCTGTCTCCCTCCCTCTGTCTCTCTCCCTCTGTCTCCCTCCCTCTGTCTCCCTCCCTCTGTCTCCCCCTCTCTGTCTCCCCCTCTCTGTCTCCCTCCCTCTCTCTGTCTCCCTCTCTGTCTCCCTCTCTCTGTCTCCTTCCCTCTGTCTCCCTCTGTCTGTCTCCCTGTCTGTCTCCCTCTCCCTCTCCCTGACTCCCTCCCTCTGTCTCCCTCTGCTTCCCTCTGTCTCCCTCTCTCTCTGTCTCCCTCTGTCTCCCTCTCTCTGTCTCCCTCCCTCTGTCTGTCTCCCTCTCTCTGTCTCCCTTCCTCTGTCTGTCTGTCTCCCTCGCTCTGTCACGTCACCCCGCGTGTGTGTCAGCCCGGGCTGAGACAGCTTCCCGGGCGCACACACAGCCGCACCCGAGTACTTCACAGCCTCAGGTCTTTAAAAGACCATTCACTTGTTAATGAGGCTTTGTTGTATTTCACCTCTTCTTAGCGCCCCTGCATGGAGATGCAGGGGCGCTAAAAAGAGGTGAAATACAACAAAGCCTCATTAACAAGTGAATGGTTTTATAAAGAATCGCCCGGCCCCCATAGAGCGCTGCTGCAACCGGCGGTGTTTGCTGGCACTTTAAAAAAAAAAAGAAGAAAAACACAGGTAGGTATCTGCAAGGTCCGCGGGCCGCCAAGGAAGGCTTGCCGGGCCGCCGGCGGCCCGCGGGCCGTACTATAAGTACCCGTGTCCTAAGACATGCTTGAAAAAAATTGCAAATATGGTGGACTTTACAACACATTTTTTAATATAGAGCCATGTCCAATCATTGACTGGATGTATGGAGATTGGAGATATGGCTACAAGGATGAATGAATGAATAGTTGGATGAGTGAGGAGCGGGTGGATGAATAAATTCAAGAATACATGACAATAATGACTTTGATGTGGAACATAAGGTCTCCAATGGTTAATTTGTAAAAGAAAATAAGTGGTTATCGTCAGGAGGCAGCTTGCACCAGCCCATTTCTCCTATTAGCGCTGCCTATAAAAGAACTAACTACTGACCATGAATGGGGAGAGGATTTGGTATAATGGTCAGAGCTGCCAACTTCGGAGCTGGAGAACCAGGTTCGAGTCTCAGCGTCGGCTCAACATTCCGGGCAAATCACTTAATCTCCCATGCCTACAGTAAATGAGTGTGTCCTTAACTGGTACTCATAAAAAGCACTCCAATTGGATCGAGTTTGTGCAATTAGCGCCAGTGTTGATGATTAAGTGCTGGTGATGAGCACTGGAAACCACTGGCTCAAATTAAACACTGGTCTCACTGCACTGAGCAAATATGGGAGCTCTACTTTTCATTTTAGCTTCTGCATTAAAACATCATCTTCCCCAAACACCCCCCCCCTCCACCGATCATTATGAAACAAGCATAGTCCGGATATATTTAGCACAGTGCACTGATCTAGCGCCTCAAGGATCATTAAGCTTTAATCTAGAGATAGGAAGAGATAACCAGGTAGTGGCTAAACTGCACAGTGTGAAACCAGGAAACCTTGCATCTGTCCCGGCTTCCACTTGACCACATCGTGTGGTCCTAGGCACTTACTTTTTTCACAGTGGCTCTTATTCCGTCATCATCACATGAGATGTCATGTTACTCCATCTAGAGTAACGCCCTATGCCACATATGGGGGCAGAAGACAACCGACTGCCCTCTTGGTTCACTAATAGCATTGTCATCAGGGCTGTGGCGGATGGGCTGCAATATTTCTAAGTGCATGACTAGAATCACTTTTAACAATTGTCACTCAATGGAATGGTATAATTTAATATATTTAAACTGAAATCAGTTGTGATGCCACGTTATAAAGAAGTACACTGCTTTGAATTTTTAAGTCTCTCAATCAGATATGCACTGAACTCTGAGCCAAGCAGCAGCAAACCCCTCACATGCCTACCTTTTCCCCTGAATGTCAGCGCTTCTCCTGGTGACTCTGCAGAAAACTGGAGCCAACCAAAGGTAAAAACAAATGGTTCTGAAGTGAGCACGGTCTGCCCAGCATGCTTTAAATCAATTTATTTGGCATTGCTAGTTTTGTAGAGCGCTGAGGCGCTGCAGACATGAAATGTGGTCGGCCTGGCCCCCAGCAACAAAACTACCAAGGCGCCACCGGGACCTCGGTCACGCCGCCAATATGGCGGTTGTGCCGGTCCCCGGGATGCTTCTCCTGCGGGGGGCGGGGCCAGCGCCGCGATGATGCAGCCGGCGCCCGCCCCCCGCGGGCAGTGATTGGACACCCAGGCATGCCCCGGAAGTGGAACAAGCACTTCCGGGGCAACGAACACGAGACGGGTCCCGGATCTTGCCGGGACCTGTTCAATCTTGTTTTGGGGGCCAAGGCTCCTATAAAAGGAGCGCGGAGCGGTCTTTTCCTCGCCGCTCCGCTTTGTGAACCAGCTTTTCGCCCCCCCCCCCCCCACCCCCCTACGCACCGAAGGCTGTGGGAAGCTGGAGGTAAGGGTTTGGGCATTGTCCCAGACCAGACCAAAGTAGTTTGGACCCCAAAGGTTTGGCCTGTAAGGCGTAGGATTTGTTTAGGGCCACACTGAAGTGGGGTGCAGTGAGGTTGTGGCGCAGGAGCCATTTTGTTAGCTAGGGCAGGCGGGGTTATTGAGGTTTGCCCACGTTACCCTGATTATAGTGCAGTCGCTGTTGGGGTTTGACCAGTGCAATAGGCCATAGGCATAAGCTGGGTTGCCATTCTCTTTGTTGGGCATTTATTGCGCAGTACATATTCTAGCTATGGCACCCAAGGCTAAGAGGGGGCAGGTACCAACCCAAATGGAGGAGTGGATGGCTAAAATGATGCGCACAATGAACGATTTGGGTCAGACCGTGGCAGAGCTACGCAGGAAAGTGGATGGGCAGGAAGAAAGTGAGGACAGGCCCAGGCGTTCCGGGGGTGGCACCCAGGGCGACTTTCCCTCCGGTACCCTGGAGATCTAAGCCTAAACGTGGGAGCGGGGGTGCTGTTCCAGTAGATTTGCCAAGCCCAGCAATCCCAGGACCTGTAGTCCCAGCTGGGGGGGCGCAGCCAGAGGAGGGGAATGGAGCAGTGCCAGTGGGAGTAACGCCACCTGGGGACACAGGTGGCCCAAGTCAGCCTAGCGCACCTGGGGGTACTGGTGGCCCAAGTCAGCCTAGCGCACCTGGGGGTCCTGATTCAGAGGGGGCTCCGTCCCAGCCAGTGGTATCCCCCTGTGGTACCCCTAGTTTGGTTCCATGTCAACCTGATTTAGGAGCAAATCTAGCGGCAGTGCTCCCATGGCTAGCCAAGGCAGGGACTGTAATTCCTTCTGCGGGCAGTGGGGCCCTGTTAGCTGAAGGGGACCCAGTGGAGAGGGCCAAGAGTTTGGTAGCGCAGGTAGAAAGGGCGAAGCAGGTGGTGCCACAGACGGTTGAGACGGGCACACCAGCAGTGGTAGTGCCGGCCAGTGGGGCAGGACAAAAAAGTGCAGGGAGCGACAAGAGTGGCCCAGAGCTCCCCAATCCCATCACGGCTGCAGGAACTGAGCACGCAAAGACGCAAGCAGGCACGTCTGCAGGTACGGACAATGTGTTACCAAGTTTAGGTTTGCGGGAGATGCGCACACCCAGAGAGCGTCTGGAGAGGCACATCGCACAGGATGTGAAAGAGCAAATCTGGAAAGGGGAATATGTGAACATGTTTTCTTTGTTAGTGGACAAGGATGAGAGGGAGGAGGCTAAAAAGTTGAAGGAATTGGCTCACCCAAGGGATTGGGGCAATTGGCCCAATAGGAAAAAGATTGATGAAACCTTAATTAACTGGATAAAGGCATTTTCAAACTTCCATGCGATAATGGTGGAGAAATTCCCTGGGCTGGGGGTCTGAATTGGTGTGCTATCAAAATAGGATCACATGTGCACATGATGAGTACGGGGGAATGTGTTGGAAGGAATATGACAAGGCATTTAGGAGGGCGAAGGCCTCTGACCCGGCTCTAGCATGGGATCAAATGGATATAATTCTGTGGTTGAGGCACATGAAAAGCACGAGCCAGGACGCACCAAGAGGGCAGTCCTTTCGGTCAAGTACACCCCATAGTGGGGGAGGGAGTAGCAAGAAGGGAGCGTGTTGGGATTTCAACAAACGGACATGCACAAGGCCCAATGGTTCATGTAAATTCAGACATGCCTGCTCTTTCTGTGGTTTATCCTCCCACCCAGAATCCAAGTGTTTCAAGAAATCAAAGGACAAGGGAGGTAAAAAACAGGAATGAGGATTTATCACTTACTAAGGCACACTCACCCATAAACACAATGGCTTTGATTCCCTGGCTAAATAAATACTGCTGCCCAAACACAGCCCAGTTGTTGTTGGAGGGAGTCAGGGATGGTTTCAGGATCCCTGGCTATTCTGGGGTTCCTTACTGCCGCAATCAGCAGTCAGTGAGGGAGAACATGCCCATGGCAATAGATAAAGTGTTGAAGGAACTGCGTTTGGGGAGGCTGGCGGGTCCTTTTGACTCCGTCCCTGTTGATGATTTTGTCTGCTCACCTCTGGGTGTAGTACCCAAAAAGGACCCGGGGGAGTTCCGATTGATCCATAATTTATCTGCTCCCAGGGATCAGTCACTGAATGATGCTATTGATGGGGCTTTGTGCACCGTGAGATACGCATCATTGGATCAGGCGATTGCAATGCTGCAATCGCTTGGCCCAGGCACTTTGCTAGCAAAATCTGACATAGAATCTGCCTTCCGTTTACTACCAGTCCATCCACCGGATTTCCATCTTTTGGGGTTCCAACTAGAAGGGAAGTTCTACATGGACAAGTGCATGCCAAAGGGGTACTCGGTCTCTTGCTCTCATTTTGAGAAATTCAGCTCTTTTCTGGAGTGGGTTTTCAGGAAGGTGACCGGGCACCACTGGGTATTGCACTACTTAGATGATTTCTTGTTGTTGGGGGCGCCACAGTCACAGGAGTGTGGCAGGGCTTTAGAAGCATTCTGCGCACTCATGAGGGATTTTGGGGTCCCCCTGGCACAAGGAAAGACAGTTGGGCCGGCCACACAAATTGAGTTCCTGGGCATAGAGTTGGATTCTATTGAGGGTGTGTCACGCTTGCCATTGAGTAAGGTAGAAGGTTTCACGCTAGCATTAGCAGACTGTTTGCGGAAAAAAAAAGGTCACTTTGCATCAACGACAGAAGGCAGTGGGTATGCTGAACTTTGCATTAAGAATCATCCCTATGGCCCGCCCTTTTTCACGTTCCATCGCACAGGCAATGTCAGGGCTGAAAGAAAAACATCACCACACAGGGCTGTCCAGCGAGGTTAAACAGGATATGCGGATTTGGATGGCATTCCTGCGTGATTACAATGGCTCAGTAGTATGGCCCAGCCTGGCCAGGTCCAGTCCAGAACTTTGCCTCATGACGGACGCGGCAGGGAGTGAGGGTTTTGGAGCCATTCTGGGTTCTCAATGGGCGGCGCAACATTGGCCCGCATGGTGGGTTGACAGCGGTGTAACAAATAACATTTCATTTCTGGAACTCTTCCCCATTTTGGTGGCCTTGACCATTTGGCCACACCAGTTTCGCAATCAGTCTGTGGTTTTCTGGTCAGACAATATGGCGGTGGTGGAATGCATCAATCAGCAGTCTGCCAAGTGTAAGATGATGCTTTGCTTGCTTAAAGAAATTGTGCTGCAATGTATGAGATTAAATGTGATGTTTAGGGCTAGGCATGTCCCGGGAATACTCAACCACGCGGCTGATGCATTGTCTCGTTTCAAGATGCAGGTTTTCAGGTCCTACCATCCAGAAGCGGCGGACCGTCCCACCCCTTTTCCAGAGCATCTGTGGCAGCTTGGTGCCCCAACCTACCAGACCTCGTGGCAGCTAGCCTAGCACCCAGGACAAGGCGGGCCTGTGAGGGGGCCGTTACCGCATACTGCGCATTTCTGGGGGAGGGCTGGGAAGGGGCATGGCACAAGCCAGTGTCCGTCATATCATTCTTAAGGGAATTGAGGGACAGGGGGCATACTGTGGCATGCGCAAAGCACCACATGACAGCAATAGCCTTTTTCGCAAAGATGCTGGGGCATAGGGATTCCACGGCCTCATTCTTGGTTCAAAGGGCTCTGAAGGGGTGGCAACGCATGCAAGGTGCCCAGCCGGACATTAGACATCCGATTAGCATTGAAGTGCTCTCAGCCCTCATGGGGGCATTGGGGAAAGTATGTAGATCCACCAGTGAGGTCCAACTGTTCAGGTCTGCCTTTTCCCTCACCTTTTATGGCGCTTTCAGAGTTGGGGAATTGGTGGCACGTAATAAACACGATTGGCAGGGTGGGATGCAATTTGCCCATGTCCACCTACAGGCAGGGTCAGTATCCCTATCAATCCCCAGATCAAAAATGGATCAGAACGGGAGAGGGGATCAGTTTATCTTGCACAAAGCTCTGGGGAGCTCATGCTGTCCGGTGGGCAACTTGGAGGCGTACATGGCCTGCAGGCCACGGGGTGCAGGGGGGCCATTGTTGATCCACCAGGATGGGACTCCCCTCACGAGGTTTCAGTTTGGGAGGATCTTGACATTGGCACTGGGGGAGGCAGGCCTGGCTGCATCTAAATTTGGTACCCATTCTTTAAAGGATTGGGGCAGCTACTGAAGTTACGGCTCGGGGACTGATGGGACAGGATGTTCAAAGAATGAGGCGGTGGTCTTCGGACTGCTATAAGCGATATGTGCGGCTACATTTACTCTAAGTGTCATTGCTAATGTTTGGTCTTGTTTCAATTCTCTGCAGTTTCCCGGTCCTGTTCCGCAGGAGGGGAGCTAGCCGTCGTCCGCCGGTCAACTGAGCCTCGCCCACCGCCAGGTCACAGGGAAGTCTGGATCATAGGCCATTCATATGGGAGCAGGTTGAAACAGCATTTTCTCACAGGAAATTTCACGGACAGGGCCCGCCAGGCGGGTTTTAATGTGTCATTACACGGTCAAGGGGGATTGCGATTGAGTCAGTTCCGTAATGTGATGGGTGCTTTGTTCCTTAGATCCCCAGCGACACCCGCTGTGGTAATAATACATCTGGGAGGTAATGACCTGGTACACATGGGTAGGAAAGGAGTGGTGGAGGCAATAATCACAGAAATAGGATGGTTGGCCAAGCAGTGCCCACAGGCAGTACTGGTATGGTCTCACATGATCCCGAGGTTCCAATGGCTGGGGGGGGGTGAGTCTGTCTGGGCTTTGAATCACTCCGTAAAGAGGATTAATAACAGGATAGATAAGCTTTTCCGGTCTCCTAAACTGCAGACGATTGCGCATGGTTGCATCTGGGGGGAGCGGTTTTTTCTGCAGGACGGGGTCCACCTTTCCAAACTGGGCAATGATTTTTTTATGGAGAATGTGCTAGCCTGGATGTTAGGGGTAACAAACGGGGCATGACCTTTGGGTCAGCAGCGGATGGGGGGGCCAGATAGTCGGTCAACTATACTGGCCTGTGGCGGTAAGGTCATGATTGCTAGGTCAATTTTTACATCTCTTAGTAGGCATCCCATTGTTTAATGGGGACGCCTGGGGGGGGGGGGAAACAGTGGTCCCTCATCCCACTCCAGGGGGTGTTTACGGCCGGTAGGCTGAAGGGTGCGGGGGTAGGAAGTGCCGCTTCCGGCAGGCCCCTTGGGCCAACCCCCACGCAGGCGCATGGGCGCCAACGTGGCATAACATCAGTCCCTGGGAGGTAGTATTGGAGGGTGTAGGGGGTGCCCGCGGAAAGGAATCTGATGGTCAAACGGGCCTCCTGCGCAAGGTCACTCCGTTAATGGGGGACCTGGCAAGTAGTTGGGAACAGTCATGACCTTGCACGGAGGCTCATCCAGGATACGCAGAAAACAAAGTGTACATATTCCAGTTTTAGGTTAGGTATGGCTATGTATTAGACTCATGTTAAGGTTAGCCATCAAAGATGTGTAAATAAGTGTATTTGAAATGTTATTGAATATGTTTGGGTTTTCTGCGTACTAAAATTGTGTTAAGAATTGTTTATTATGATTTATTAATTTTAATAAAATACGGCTGGGGTTATCCGACCCCTAATCCAAGTTCTGTGTATGGATGATTTTATTATTGATGCCTCAGGGGAAAGAGGGGTTTGGAAGCAACCATACCGGGATCCCTGTCTGGAGGGGAGTTTTGGGGGTCAACAAATCCACCAATGGGAGGGGACTCGGCAATACCTGGCCATATTGCCACTACTAGCAGCAAAAAAAAAAAAGGATCCCACCCTTCCAGCCCTTCGGGTAAACGCCTGGTGCCGAGGAGGGCCTATTCGGGCCTGGCGTCAGGGCAAAGGTTTCTGAAGGCTGTGATGGTCGTGCTTGCTTCTGGGAGGTGTTGTTCTGTATTGTGGGCGCATAGCCCCAACAGGCCAGGCACTACATTAGGGTGATACTAGGCACTGGCATTCGGGGGACACTGTAATGGGGCTTCAGATGAATTTAAGGCTTCAAATGTGGTTCTTTTGTGTAAAGTTCTGGGGGGAGTGACCAAACGGAAAAAATATATTTTAGCTGGCACTTCAAAAATCCTTGAACCGGAGCTGCTTCCGAAAGAATCGCCAGAAAAATTACAAAAGTCATCAGCTGCCCCTTCTTGGATTACAGGTTGAAAAGAACAGTAACGCTGGGCTGGTTCCACTCTGCTGATCACAAGTTCCCCAGTGTTTCCACACCCGTGGGTATCCGATGCAGAATCACCAGGATGAACCTTACCCAGAAACAAATGTCAGCGGGTGAAATAAAGTGGGAGGGGTCATGTGGGCAGGGGTTGTGGGCACAGATGCAGCCTGGCCGGACCCTCTCCTGTGGCACGGTGGGGGGGGGGCTACTGAAGGCTCCCGCCTTTATGTCACCAGCATCCCTGTCCAGGATGCCCTCTTTGGGCCCCCAAATCCACAGACATCCCTCCACTCCCATTTACCACCTGCTCAGGAAGAGGAAAAGGGTAGTTTGGCCCGGAATGGGCCCGGAATGGGAATCTGCGTGCGTTTTTGGCCTGGTAAAACCGGGGCATGTTATTTCACATTCTAGGTTGAAAAGCTCATAGGGGCACGGACCAGGAATAATTCAAGTTCTGGTAATGTCAGGAACCCGGACCCTAAGTGCAGGCGTAGCATGTGTGGTCAAGTGAGCAATGCCTAAATACTAACAATAAAAAAGATAAACAAAAAACATTGGTGCAGTTGTAGGTAACGTGTGTGTATATTCACATGGACCTATGAGGCTAACATTTAAAAAATATTTCTAAAATATTCAAGGACAGGTTTCCAATCACTTGGAGCAAAGCTTAGGAGAGTCACGTGGCCAAGGGAGTGTTCCAAAATATGTAACCTACGCCCCATGCTTCTTTACCTGGTCTTGCTTCTCGCCCCCTTCCTGACGTCATCATTCTGTCTCCTAATCGACACTGTAAGGTAAGTATCCCACCCTCTCACCTGCGCCTCTCTACTATTTCAAATTCAGTAAACCTGCCCTTTTTTCACCTCTCTCCCCCTCTCCCAGCCTCATCATTAACTTACATCTCTATCGAGTGCCAGCTCTTGCCCATCACTTAAATCTTCCCCCGTCCATCTGACACTCTGATTAACTTACCTGACAAACAACCAGTCCTTCCCCTCTTCTACACCATTCCTGGCCCCTCCAGGGTGACCACTTCCCTCCAGGTCATTATGACACTGTTTCCAGTCCTGCACTTTTGTGTGATAGCCTGGTGCATTCTGGGTGTTGCTGTCTTGTTTTGCTTCCATTAAACTAATTAGATTAACTCACCTGAAATCAATGATTTCTAAGTGAAATGTTCAAGACTGGAGAGAGTGTCCCTAATGTCCTGGAGTGAGGTGGTCTCCCTAGGCCTCTCTTAATCCAGATAAATCCCTCCTGCCAATCCTAAAACTTGTTTCCTCTAGACTCTGTTTAGAGTTTAGACAAAATATCATGTGGACAAGAATATTGTGAAGGTAAGTTTCTATAGGTAAGCAAAGTTTTACTATATATAACTCCACATATATGTACCTTGACACTACTATATATACATATATATATATATATATATATATATATATATATATATATATATATCTTCAAGGTACGTAGATGTGGAGTTACGAATATTCAATCTATACTTACCTATTTGCACTTACCTTCTCAATATTTTGGTTCTCAATGTTTTTGACACAATTTTCTGTTCACACAATATTTTTGTTTCCGATATTCTGTTATTGATCCCTCCATTTAGCACCTTAACACCCAGCCCTCCACCTCTGACTCTTTTCTAATCATCTCAATCGTATCCTCATCAATTCCAGATCTACCTCCAAGACCAGTTTGGGTCCAACTCTCTGATCAGAGATTGGACTGGTGATTCATTTCTGAGAGCTGGATAGCTGACAACGTCACCTCTATCCTCTCTGAAATAGCTCTCCCAGGGTGTAAAAACAGTCTTAAGACCACCAAAATAAGCCACTTGGTGATCATTATGAGCTGATCGGTAACTGACGGGAGAGACACCTGCCCAGAGACACTGTTTCAGGCTGGTGTCTCTACCCCAGTCATAGCCATCTTGAGTTTCTATGTCTGTGATGGGGAATAACATGCAGGAACTGGAATTAATGTGTCCATTAACACTTGTGTATGCTACCAGTGACTGCTGTGGGTGCCTTGGTCCCATAAGTACCCCAACCAAGTAACATCTCAACCACAGTTTGTAGGAACTGAGACAAATGTCCCTCACCTGTCATGGCACTTAAGGGAGATTAGTGGATAACTGTACCTAACAAAGAGTCCAGTTGTGTCCTTCACTGAATATGGACTCCAGCCACTGATTAGTGCACCCTAACTGGACCCAAGCGACTGGTTGCTATGCCACCCAGGGACACCCATGAGTTATCTTGTAAGTTGGTACCTTGTTGATTAGGTGGTGGATTTTTGTCCTAAGGCATGTCTTGGTACCTCCCTCCCCAATTAAATCTAGGGACTCTGGACTATCTTAAGGGGTGATGTCTTTTTATTTTATTCTTCGGTACCACAGTGAGTAGGATCAAACTAGATGCTGGGTGTCTGTATCCCAACCAATATCCAGTCAAATACCCCCATATTTTTACAAGGAACACAAATGGTTCCAAAAAGACCCAAGATTAAAAACATTGGCCTTAGGGCTCAGTGTTAAACTAAATTCTAGTGCCTAATGCAAGGCCGCTACAAAAACATTCAAAGCCAGATCTCTGCCCAGAAGCTGCTAGGAGTTTTTGTTTTTTAGTGCGTATCCTATTTTGAAGGGTACTGTAAGAAATTGGATTATTATTTTGGGGTGGGTGACAACCCACCTTAAGGAATATTCACAGCTATTGACATGGTGAACCCTCAAAGTCACTAAATGAACCTATGCTCAACCCCCAGGTAGCTATGGCACAGACCAGTCAGGCTTAATTTAGAGGCAAGGTCTAAAGAATTTATGCAGTACTAAAACAGTAATAAAGTAGAAATGCAAAACAATAAAAATCCCAAAACGAATTAGAAAAATGAAGTCCAATATTTACTAAACAAAATGACACCAAAATGACAAAAATCCAGTAAGGGGACTCAGAGATGTGAATTTTTAAAGTTTTAAGTAGGAATAGCGCCAATAAGTATAAACTGCCAATGATAGTCAATGGTTGCAGTAGTCCTGGATCTAGGCGTGATTTGACGCTGATCGTGATGCAGCATGGGTCAGATACACCAACCAGGTTCGTCCATGTCAAAAATGTTACCTTGTGCCTTTAGTCCTTTGGGTCCCAATTCACCACAGGAGTACACTTCCAAAGCCCCCAGGACCTCAGGGGAGACATTTAGAGACTCACAGGGTGTTAGTCAGAAGCCAAACAGTAGGGTACTGTTCAGGTTAAGTTGCCGCCGGTCAGCTGGTCTGTTGCAGGAAAAGGCTTCTTGTAGCTTGTTGTGTCTCTGTAGCTTTACCAGGACGTCAGCCTTAATACCATTAAGATCAGTTCTCAGTCCTGGGTACACAAGAGAGCAGATCCAGTCCCTCTTGGCAGATCTAGGAGTGTTTTAAAATGGGTGCATGGAAATGCTGCATTGACGACTGGCACAAGGTAGTGGGTGGAAATGACTCCTGGGCACAACCTAACCAATGGGGTAAATGTTCCCAGGGCCAACCCTACCCACTTTGTGCATTTTCAAGCTGGCAGAAGTCTGCGATCACCCTAAACCTGTGTGTGGGGGGGGGTGGGGGGGTGTGTGTCACTGCACACAAATTAAAATGCAGAGATAGAAGTCTGCCCCAAGTGTTATATGCAAAACCTCAGCAGAACTGCCATGAAGGATTTAACAGTCAAGAGGGATTTAATACTGTAATATCAAAACTATACTCACAGTACCACCCTGCATAGTCTGTCAGGTTCTAAGTGGTGATGTCTGCCCTTTCAGGTCAGCATATTGTTTGCTTCTGGGGGCATTTCACACCCATTCACAACTATTCAAATGCTAATTACTGGCTGGTAGAAGAGGGACAGCAAATGAAAAGGTGCCCCCAGCGGCTTTAGGCAGAGAAAAGGTAACATTTCAAATGTACCTTTTCCTTAATATTTATCACATATTCGACTTCATCATGGTATTGGATTGTTTAGTAACTGTTACAAATTATTATTTAAGTATTTTCTAACTGATTCCTATCCAAAATGGCATTATTAAATGTAATAATGTAACCCAGCGTTTTTCTATGGAACAGCCATGTTTGCTAAAGTTAAAATAGATTTTGGGGATTGTTCACTGTAAGGACATGTTTAACATTACATTCCTACATATAGTACTTTTAAATATCATGCCATCTGCCTTATCGGTAATAGGGCCTTCATCGGGGTGACTTCTAAATATTTAAAAGGAAGGTTTTGACTTGGCAATAGGGGTTATTTTGACAGGTCGAATTTGCAGTTTGGAACTGCATCAGCCAGGCTGCAAATGGTAGACCTGGGGTCATGTTTGCACTGTCACTGTAGTGGATGACAGAATGGGTGCTGCAGTCAACTAGTGGCATTTAACTTACAGGCCTGGGAAACCCTTTGTACTATAGAATAGGGACTTACAGGTAAGTTAAATATGCCCATGTAATTATGTTCAAAGGGGAGCGAGCACAGGCACTTTATCACTGGTTAGCAGGCAGAGCTAAAGTGCACAGAATTCTCCAGCCAGCAAAAACATATGGTCCAGTAAAGGTGAAAAATCTGGGGTGCCCCTGCAGAAAGGGCAAATTTCCTACAGGAACTATTTTACTGAGCTGTTATTAAAGTTCTTTTTAATCAATGAAAGCACTTGCTGCACATTCAAGTAATTAAGTGTTATCTATTATGTTATGTTGTGTTTTGAGTCTCTAAAATCATCCACCTTCTTTAGTGAGTCAATAGGATTTCAATAGCATTGTCGCCCTGGTTCACAGTGGTATATGACATTACCCCTGACCCTCATTACAAGTTATGGGGTGAATTCCAATCCTTGATCAAACAAGAGTTTGCACTGGGTTGGAATTACAAATTGGTGACAATTATCACACCCTAACAGTTTTTATCTGATAGATTTTCTCAGGACAAACCTGCCAATTTTTATCAGGGGGAAAATGCTTGGGGAAAAAAGGCAAAAGGTGTATAATGCGATGTGTTAAAAACTATTCTCTGTGTTATACCTCAACTCGGAATATGAGGTATTTACCACACGTGGTAAATACCCCACCCCAGGATATTGATCCTTACCAGGTGGGGAAACCAGCTCAATCTATTCAGCATAACTTGTAATGAATGGCCTAGAAGGTAAGGAAATCATTGAAACGGAAGGCCTCACAGTAGATTTTTGTAAATGAGGTCCCAAACTCCTCACATAAATCTGTCTTCAGACCCACACTCTATAATGTGGAGGGGGTCCAGCATACCTCAAACAAATCTGTCTTCAAGCCCAAAAACAACATAACTTTTTATGTTGTGGGTTCCAAGCTCACTTGTACAGAGCTACCTTCAGGCTTAAATATTCAGATTTCCAGATTCCCTCAAGCAGAACCTTTTTCTGTGTGCATGCAGCCATATGGAGACGATATTCTATACCCCAAACAAAGCTGCTCCAGGAGCATGAAGCCATATGGAGCATAGATTATAATCTACCCAAACAAAGGTGGTGCTGGGTGTATGCAGCCATAAGGAGTAAAGATTCTAGACCACAAATAAAGCTATCTCCATGAGTTTCAAGCTGTATGGAGCGCAGATTCCATACACCAAATTAAGCTATCTACAAATGTATGATAGACAGTATAGACTCTATAACACCAACAAGGTTATCTACTGGCACCATAAGCCATATGCAGCACAGGTTCTAGTCTACCCTAAACAAGGCTGTCTCCAAATGCCAGCAGCCACCTGGAGAACAGATTCTAGACCACCTCAGACAAAGCCAGACATATGGAGCACAGATAGACGCTACCCTTACAAAGCTTTCTCATGCCGGCAGGCATATGGAGTCTAGGTTCTCTAGACTTTCCCTAACAAAGCTAAGCTATCTCTAGCCCTATACTAGTCTCCGGTCTGGTCTAGTGCACTTCCTAAGCAGTTCTTGGTGAAACAAAACTTGTGTTCCTCTATATCCGCTGACCCCTGTCCCCTAGGGACAAGTTTCTTCCAGAAGACAATAATAATGCAGAAGCTTTGCTCTTGGTACACCTCACAGACACCGTTCCAGCTCCCTCTGAAAGAAACAACGCCGAGAAGAGAGAAGGTACCTGCAGAAAGCTTCAAATATTGGTAGAACTCACAAATATGGATTTAATACAGGTCTCTTCTAGGGGATATGCTGCTGGTTATTAAACCCCAGAGTTATAGCCACAGGTAGAGCATATAACAAAGGAGCAGGCCTTTAATGACCAGTATAACGAGAGGCAGAACAGCTACAAAGCTGTCGGATCATTCTTACCATGGAGTGAGGAATGTTCTAAATGAAAGAGAGAGAAACAGACAGACCAGCTTTGGAATGTTGGCTTATAGGAGGTTCATCCCAACCATTCCTGGCCCTCCCCCACCTCACCGTCCTTAGTGAAGCTCCCGGCATTCAAATATTCTGTAATGTGTTCCTTCCACTTGTGAAACATTGCACTAAATATCCGTGATTGTATGTAGTGGGAGAGGGCACTCCCTGATGGACACCAGTGAGTGAGTATGCATGTGGGCATAAATGAGTGACTGAGTGTGTGACAGTGAGCGAGTGGCTGAGAATGTGAATGAATGAGTGAGCGTCAGAGAGAATGTGGGAATGAGTAGGTAGGAACGACTGAGCATCTGTGTGAGTGAATCAGTATGTGAGTAAGTGACTAAGAATAAGGCTGACTGAATGAGCATGAGTGTGCATGTGAGTGAGTAAGCAACCAAGGAAGAGAGGAAGCCTGTGAGTGAGTGAATGGCATGAAAGTGTGTGTGAGGGTGACTAGATAGGAATGGCTAGGATTGTGAGTGAAAATGACCGAGTATGTGAATAGTGTAGGTATGTGAGCGTACTTGAATGGCACAACACACCACACAAAATCACCTCGAAACACTAAAATTACGATATCAACCAAGCAATAATGGAACGAATTCCAATCACCAAAGGATGGTGCCCTGCTGTCTGCATGGTGGAGATAGCCGCTGCCTGTTAATTATACTCCTGAAAAAACACGCTCACTCTTCATTTTTCTACCGCGAGAGAATAGGTTATTTATGTAGCGCCACGTCATTCATTCTGTTACGGCAGGTAACGTTAGTAATATAGCGCGCCTGCCACCTGAACTGCCTCGTGGCGCTTTGGAAGTCTGGACAATGGAACGTTCCAAGCGGGGAGAAGTGAAGTGCGCGCGTTCGCGCTCCGGAAGCACCCGAATGCTCTAGAGCCCTCTGAGAAGTGCCGCGGCTTTCCTAGTTATAATGCATCGGAGCTGGGACTGCAATATTCATTCATGACATCAGTGCCGAGATGCGTCAGTACTGCCTTGCGGGGTGGGTGCGGACTCGCCCATAGGTCAATCAGGAAGCGCCCGATAGGCAGGTCAGTGTGTGGGCCGTTTTTGAGTAGTTTATGGGCCCGTTTTATGGCCTGATGGGCCGGTTTTTACGGTTATTACCACAAGTATTGCCTGCAGCAAACTAAAATGCATGCAGTCTTCCACACCCTAAAAACCACCTTTTGAGCGTGTCTTTACAAGCTCAAAACTGGCTTGATTTGCAAATGTGGCCCCTGTTTTTAAGCTGTCCGGTTCGATAAAGGGGGTCACTTTTATTTTGCTGGCTTGGCCTGTTTTCTGTCACAGTCCGATCCTAGGTGTCAGCTCTGCTGAGCGTCTAGGCTCACCTTAGAACATACAAGTGCATGTCCCTAGCAGCTGCGCCCTTAGCAACAGCACCACTAGCAGCAACAGCACCACTAGCAACAGCAGCAAAACCACCGGCATCTCGAGTATTGGTAGCACCAGCAGCACTACTGACATCAGCAGCAACGCCAATAGAAGCAGCATCATTAGTAACAGCAGCTGTGTCATCCGCAACAATACTACTAGCAACAGCACCACCACCAGCAGCAACAGTAATACTAGCAACAGC
Source organism: Calotriton arnoldi (assembly GCA_963921515.1). Lineage (NCBI taxonomy): Eukaryota > Metazoa > Chordata > Amphibia > Caudata > Salamandridae > Calotriton > Calotriton arnoldi. Next base: position 2,160,457 of record CAWUFW010001659.1, read on the forward strand.
AGCAAGACCACCAGTTGCAGAATCACGAGTATTGTTAGCACCAGCAGCTAAACTGCCATCAGCAGCAACGGCAATAGAAGCAGCATCATTAGTAACTGTCGTGTCCTTCCTCAGCACACCAACACGCAGGACACAGGTAGGGATTCTCACTTCTCTGCAGTTCGTCTCCACCCCCTTGACCGGATGTGGTGTCCGGTTCCCTCTTGGTGTTCAGGGTCCATTGTCCACTGCAGGGTCCTAGTGCCCCGCCCTAGGTCACTACAGTAACAGCAGCAGTGCCGTCAGCAACAGCACCACCAGCAGCAACAGTACTACTAGCAACAGCAGCAAGACCAATAGTTGCAGCATCAAGAGTATTGTTAACACCAGCAGCTAAACTGCCATCAGCAGCAACGCCAATAGAAGCAGCATCATTAGTAACAGCAACAGTGCCGTCCGCAACAGTACTACTAGCAACAGCAGCAAAACCATCAGCAGCAACAGTAAGACTAGCAACAGCAGCAAGAGCACCAGTTGCAGCATCACGAGTATTGGTAGCACCAGCAACTAAATTGCCATCAGCAGCAACACCAATAGAAGCAGCATCATTAGTAACAGCAGCAGTGCCGTCAGCAACAGTACTACTAGCAATAGCAGTGAAGGCATCAGCGTCACAAGTATTAGTAGCACCACTGCTATCAGCAGCAACGCCAGTAGAAGTAGCATCATTAGTAACAGCAGCACAGCAACAGTACTATTAGCAACAGCGCCAAAACCACCGGCAGCAACAGTAGTACTAGCAACAGCAGCAAGACCACCAGTTGCAGCATCACGTGTATTAGTAGCACCAGCAGCTACACTGCCATCATCAGCAACACCAATAGAAGCAGCATCATTAGTAGCAGCAGCATTGCCGTCCGCAACAGTACTACTAGCAACAGCAGCAAAACCATTGGCTTCAGCGTCAAGAGTATTAGTAGCAACAGCAACACCACTGCCATCAGCAGCAATGCCAGTAGAAGCAGCCTCACTAGCAACAACTGCAGTGTCATCAGCAACAGCTTCAACATCACAAGCAATAGTAGCACCAACAGCACCATTGCCATCAGCAGCAATGCCAGTAGAAGCAGAATCATTAGTAACAGTACAGTGCCATCAGCAACAGTACTACTAGCAACAGCATCAACACCACCGGCAGCAACAATACTATTAGCAACAGGAGCAAGACTACCACTTACAGCATCACGAGTATTAGTAGCCCCAGCAGCTACACTGCCATCAGCATCAACGCCAATAGAAGTAGCGTAATTAGTATTGTATTGTATTGTAATTGCATTTATATAGCGCTAACTACCCCTGACGAGGCGTCAAAGCGCTTTCTCGGCGAGTAGCACACTACTCCGGGACCGATAGAGGATTAGTGTTGAATTAGTATAGTGAAACATGCAAGTAAATTTTAAGTGGTGGATAGGTTAGTCAGTTATTTGGATTTGGAAGGATAGCAGAAGGATAGAAGAGGGGAAAAAAAGCTTTGTATTTATATAGCGCTTGTTACCCCTGATGGGGTGATGAAGCACGCTACTCCGGAAACCCATATAGGATTAGTGCTGAATTAGTATGGTGAAATATGAAAGTAATTTGAGTGGTGGGTATTAGTCAGTTATTTGGAGTGAGAAGGGTAGCGGAGGGATAAAAGGGAAGAAAGATTTGCATTCATGTAGCACCTGTTACCCCTGATGGGTGTTGAAGTGCTTTTCTGGCGAGTAGGACGCTACTCGGAACCCATAAAGGATTAGTGTTGAAAATTAGTATAGTGAAGTATGAAGTAATTTGAGTGGTGGATATGTTATTCAGTTATTTGGATAGAGAAGGGTAGGTTTCGGGATAGAAGAGGGAAAAAGGTTGTATTCATATAGCGCTTGCTACCCCTTGATGGGGTTTTGAAGCGCTTTATTGGCGAGTAGCACGCTACTCTGGAACCCATAAGGATTACTGTTGAATTAGTATGGGAACAAATTTAAGGGTAAATCCCTAGGCAGTCAAGTGGTCACAACAACATTTAGAGACTCATAATGAACCAGAACATCATATGAAAAAACTCAGTGTAAGAGCAAAAGTTCGCTAAAACATCATTGATTTTATTCTCATTTTTTTAAAAAACATATCTCTTTTGTCAAAAGTGAAAACAATGAACAATAAACATCAACCATCCTAATGATGGTAAAATATAAATGACAAAACATATGAAACATGACCATCAATCAGATTAGTGGCCTATGATTCAATTATCTAGACATGATACTATAATCTTAATTATGAAAGGATGGCATTATTGTGGCTATGTGATGGAATATGGAAATTGAGAAGTGAACGTGTTAGTCTGTTATTTTGATTGAAAAGGATAGTGGAGGGACAGAAGAGTGAGATTTTTTTTTTTTTGAGGTCATAGCAGTAGGAGGAGGCTTTTGGATGAGTAAAAGGGGTTTTTGAGGGGACGAGTCAGAGGGGAGAGTTTATAACGGTTTGTTTTGGGGGATCAGTATAGTAAAAAGAGGTGTCAGATGATGCAAGGAGGGTAGAGTAGGAGAGAGTCTAGAAAGGGTTATTTTGGGATCATAGTAGTGGTATGGGATAAATGAGAGTGGATGTAGAGGATATATTGATAGATTTATAGGGTGAGAGATAGGGTAGTGCATTGGAAAGAGTAGTAGAAAGAAGTTTGAGATGAGTCAGAAAGTTGGGCCAGAGGATATATTGAGAGAAGTATAGGCTTAGAAATAGGGTAGTGCATTTGAAATGCTAAATTAGAAGAAAGTGATAAATATATAGATCCATAAGTACATTGAAAGTATATAGATGCATAAAGGAGGTAAGTATATGCAGATTAAAGGTATTGATAGAGGTACAGGATGAGAAATAGGGTAGTGCATTGGATATGCTTTTTCAGGAGAAAGGTAACAGACACACAGATCCAAGTACATGGAAGGTACATAGATGCACAATGGAAGTAAGTACATGTAGACCAAAGATGATTTTTATTTATTTACAACAACATAATTATTCTACATGTTTATACAAAGCAATACACAAAGATAGGTACATATCTATAGTGAAAATAAATGCTTATATACAGAGGAATATGCTGTAAATTTCTGTTTGTGTATGGTGCTTATGTAGGCAAGAGCCAATTCTTGAGTAGTTTTCTGAAGATAAGGTGGTTGTCGGTGGATCTTATGTTGGGGGGTAATGAGTTCCATCGTTTGGCTGCTTGAACAGAGAAGGATGTGCCACTCATGGTTTTTTTCTTGTATCTTGGGATTTTGAGGCGAGATGCCCCTTTAGAGCGTAGGTTCCTTTGTTGAATGTGTTTGGTGATTTTATTCCTGATGAAGAGCGGTCCCATCCCATGTATTGCTTTGTGGGTGATACAAAGTAGCTTGAACGTGGATCTTCTAGCAACCGGTAACCAATGCAGGGCTTTCAAGGCAGGTGAGATGTGGTCTCGCGGTTTGATATGCAAGAGTAGTCTGTCAGCCGAGTTCTGAATCCGTTGTAGTCTTTTCATGGTCGTTAAAGGTGATCCGTGGTAGAGGCTATTGGCGTAATCAAGTTTGGACAGAACAAGGGAGATGGTAGCTTGGACCTTGTGTGGAAATCCCAAATGAGGGAAAATTCGTCGCAGCGTTTTTATAGTGACAAAGCTTGATTTTGCTAGTTTGTCCACTTGGGCATTCATCGACAGTTTGGAGTCCATGGTTATTCCGAGGTTTCTTACTTCCTTCGATAATTTAGGTGGTGATCCCAGTTCATCAGGCCAGGCGGCAAGCGGGTCGTAATGTTTCCAATCGCCACACGTGAGTATTTCCATTTTTGAAGCATTCAATTTGAGATGGCTCCAAGTCATCCACTGATCCACGGCTCTGAGACAACTGAAAATTGGGCATTTTTCAATGTCTTTGGGGCATTCCAGTTGAAGGAGTATTTGCGTGTCATCTGCATAGTTATAGCAAGTGAGCTGAAATTGATTGATCAGTACCGGTAATGACTTCATGTAGATGTTGAAAAGCATGGGCGAGATGATAGAACCTTGAGGGACCCCTGCTTTTGTGAGTACAGTTTGGACGAGAAAGGTGGGGTATGGATGACATTAGTTCTGTTTCGAAGGTAGGACGCGATCCAGTCTAGAGGAGTTCCCTCTATGCCGGCTTCATAGAGTCTTTGTTTCAGAGTGTCATGGTCAACCATGTCAAAGGCAGCCGAGCGGTCCAAGAGGAGTAGCGCAGCAACCCCGCTGCGGTCAACTGTATTCTTCAGGTCATCCCAGATGGCAAGAAGGGCAGATTCAGTGCCTCTTCCCGGACGGAATCCTGTTTGGAACTCTGAAAGTATGTCATTCTCCTCAATGAATTGTGACATCTGGGCGAACGCTGCTCTTTCTATCAGTTTGCCCAGGAAAGGTACATTTCTAATGGGTCTGTAGTTGTCAGGGTTCAGCGGGTCCAAGTTTGTTTTCTTCAGTAAAGGGGGTATGTGTGATTTTTTTAGTTCTTCTGGAAATATTCTGCTAGTTAAGGAATCGTTGATGATTCTTCTTACTGGGGTGGCAGCAGAGGTTGTTAAAAGAATTGTCTTGAAAGTTTGTTGTGGACAGGGGTCAAAAGGGCTGCCGGTAGGCCTGCTTGCTTTGACCAGGTCCATAAATTCATCGTGTGAGATGTGTTGGAAGGAACGGAGAGGCTGGGTTAGAGTATTCTTGGATTGTTGTTTTGTACAAGGGTTAGTGCTGGTGCTTTGTTTCTGTTTTAAGTATGAGTCCAACATGTCTGCTTTGTCCGTGTAATGATTTGCCAGTTTGTCTGTGAAATCTTGAGTAACAGGATGAGTTCCTTCTAGGCAATTTGGTTTGCGAAATTCATTGAGTATTTTATAGAATTCTTTATTTGCACATTTAGCATTTTGAATTCTGTCTGAATAGTACTTTTTCTTGGCTTTTTTGATAGTAGCAGCAGCAGAGCCATCAGCAACAGTACTACTAGCAGCAGCATGGTAGGTATTACCAGGAATACCACTGCCATCAGCAGCAATGCCATTAGAAGCAGCATCACTAGCAACAACAGCAGTGCCATCAACAACAGCATCAACACCAACAGCTGCAACATCACAAGTAATAGTAGCACCAGCAGCATCGCTGCCATCACCAGGAATGCCAGTAGAAGCAGCATCATTACTAGCAGCAGCATTGCCATCCGGAACAGTACTACTAGCAACAGCAGCAAAACCATTGGCTTCAGCGTCAAGAGTATTGGTAGCAACAACAACACCACTGCCATCAGCAGCAATGCCAGTAGAAGCAGCCTCACTAGCAACAACAGCAGTGTCATCAGCAACAGCATCAATAGCAACAACTGCAACATCACAAATAATAACAACACTTCCATCAGCAGCAATGCCAGTAGAAGCAGAATCATTAGTAACAGTGCAGTGCCGACAGCAACAGTACTACTAGCAACAGCCTCAACACCACCAGCAGCAACAGTACTACTAGCAACAGGAGCAAGACTACCAGTTCCAGCATCACGAGAATTAGTAGCACCAGCAGCTTCACTGCCATCAGCAGCATCGCCAATAGAAGCAGCATCATTAGTAGCAGCAGCAGTGCCATCAGCAACAGTACTACTAGCAACAGCAGCAACTCCATTAGCAGCAGCATCACGAAAATTACCAGCACCAGAAACACCACTGACTGCCATCAGCAGCAATGCCAGTAGAAGCAGCATCACTAGCAACAATAGCAGTGTCATCAGCAACAGCATCAATATCAACAGCCGCAACATCACAAGTAATAGCAGCACCAGCAGCACCACTGCCATCAGCAGTAATGCCAGTAGAATCAGCAACATTAGTAACAGCCGGGAACACTTTCAGCAGCAGTACCAGCAGCAGCATCATGAATACCAAAAGCATCACAACTGCAGCAGTGCAACTATCAGTAGCAGAACATTAGCAGCAGCATCACTGGCAACCGTGGTAATGCGATAGGCAGCAGAATCAGTGCTTAATTTGAGCCGGTGGTTTCTCGTGCTCTGCACCGGCACTTAATTGTCAACACCGGCCTGTGTGACAGTGTGCCACAAAGGATGCTGTCTGACTAATTTAGGGATGACCACAACAAAAGTTAATTATTAATTCAATACCCATTAAAAATGACTTTTACCTGCTGCCCAAGCAATTTGTATAGCTTTGGGGGCCTGAGATAGTCTGAATTGTCACACTTGTAGGAGTGTGATCATTAGTAGTTGTGGTGTTACTATCACTGGCAGTGTAGCAGAGGCAATGTGTGGTGTAAACTGCAGTGGCCTCCTGGCGAGAGCACTGGCACCTATTTTTTTTTACAAATTAAGCACTGAGCAGTACCAATAGCAATAGAACCACTTGCAGCAGCAGCAACACTGCCAGCCGCAGCAACATAACAAGTATTAGTGCCCCCAGCATCACCAGTCAAAGCTGCATCACTAGCCACAGCAACAGTACCGTCAGAAACAGTACCACAGCAGCAACACCACCTCACGAGTACCATCAACATCACAAATGCAGCAGAACCACTACCATCAGTAGCAACAGCACCCTTAGCATCCGCAACAGCATCTGCCACAAGCAGCACCACCAATGGCAGTCTCACCAGTATTATCTTCACCAGTAGCACCAAAAGCACTGACATTATCAGTTATAGCGTCAGAGGAGCCACAATCATCGACAAGCAGCAGCAGCACCAGAACTACAGTCAGAAATTATATTACCAGTACTACCATCAAAAGTAGCAGCTTCGCACCTCTTCTGTCAGCATTAATAACAGCACCACTACCACAACCAGCAAGAGTAGCACCTCTGCAAGCAGGAGAACAAGGAACACCACCACCATTAAAAGCAGCAGCACCACTGCACCAATAAGCAAGAGAATGTGCCATTCTACCACTAGCAGCACAACGCTATGAGAACCTGCAGGGGCACCAGCAGTATGACTATTTGACCTGACAGCCTTAGGGTGGTCTTCCCCCAATTTTGTGCCTACCTCCCTCCATTTTGCTGTACTCGTATTTGCTGGCTTTAGAACTCTGCGCACTTTGCCACTGCTAATCAGTGGTAAAATACTTCTGCTCTCTGCCCTAAACATTGTAACGTTGGCTCATACCCAATCGGCATATTTAATTTGTTTATAAGTCCCTAGTAAAGTGCACTTCATGTGCCCAGGGCCTGTAAATGAAATGCTACTAGTGGTCCTGCAGCACGGATTGTGCCACCCACATATGTAGCCCCTTAACCGTGTCTCAGCCCTGCCATTGCAGTGTCTGTGTGTGTGCAGGTTACTGTCACTTCGACTTGGCATTTAAAACTATTTGCCAAGCCTTATACTCCCCTTTTATTACATATGTCACCCCTAGGGTAGGCCCTTGGTAATCCAAAGAGCAGGGTGCTATGTAAGTAAAAGGCAGGACATGTACTTGGGTGTTTTACATGCCCTGGAAGGGACAAACAGCTACATTTGTTTTTCTCTGCTGTGAGGCCTACTCCTCTCAAAAGCTAGAATTGAGAATTCCTTCAAATACCTTTAAGCTGTAATTCCTCAGAAAGGAGTAGCTTTTTCATGTTTCCTATCTTTGGAATGGCAATGATAAATCCTCTTTACTGGTAAGGTTGGATTTAACATTACTATTTTAGAAATGCCACTTTTATAAAGTGGACATTGGTCTACTCATACTGCTCTGTGAGCCTTACAGCCTGTCTCCAATACACGTCTGGGCTAGGTGATAGATCCCTTTGTGCATTCCTTCTAGACAGCCACAGACACAGGAAAGGACTGGGTGGGATTTAGCACCCATCTCCATTCTGATGGGTCTTCCTGGCAGATGGGAGGAAGGGGCTCACCCTTATCCTTCAAACAGTAGTGGCCTGACCCCATACAAAAGGACTGATAACCCCCCACTGGTAGTCTGGAGTGAGGTCTGTGATTGAAAGGGATACTTGTGCACTTCAAAACCACTTTTTTCCCTCACATCAAAGACCCCTTTGAGTATAAGTATTGGGTCTCTGGCCCCATCAAATCAGACACTTCTGGACTTACACCGAATCTCTGTCAGAAGAACTGCGGTGCTGAGCAAAGGTCTCAACTTGACTGTTTTTCTGGAAGGACTGCTTTCTGCTTGTTGCCCTGCGGCCTGCTGCTCTCTGACTCTGCTGGAAGGAGAGCTGGGCTCTGCCTTCCCTTCAAGTGATCTCCAAGGGTTGTTAGCTTGCCTCCTGTTTCTGAAGTCCCAGGGACACAAACATCTTCCTACAGTTCTGATGGTGCTGCCGGACTCTGCCTCCTGTGAGTCCTACCCTTGCCTGAGGTGCCTATTCCAAGTTCTGGACCTCAGAGGTGGGTTCTGCAGCTGTGTTTCTGCCAAATCAGATGTCAAGCAGCGCGAAGCCCCACAAGGCCTCGCCACACAGCTGACAGCTCTCAGAACGGACACCAGACGACGAGAAGCCTCGCACCACAGCGTCTCGGAACTGGTGTCAGACGACGCAAAGCCTCGCTAACAACGACCATCAACAAAAGCATACCATTTGCAGCACCTGTGACAGCACTACCAGCACCAGCAGGCCGCTGCCAAAAACAGCAACAGCAGATCTGCCACCACAAGCAGAACAAGGCACAGCATCGCTAACAGCAAAACCACCCACACCAGAACCCACAGCACCACCGTGAGTATTCGAAGCAGGACAATTGTAAGCAAAAGAACAACGAACAAAGCCTCCAAGTAGGCGCATTGCCTCCTAACACAGCAACACCAGCCCAAGCAGTGCCTAGGATCAGTGCATGCACTTTCAACACTTCAGACAAAATAGCACTGGAAACAGGCAATTTGGGGGGATTTTTTGTAGTAATTTGGCATCACTGTCAGGTAGCGCTCTTGGGGTTTTCTTTGTTGCAGTGCCTGCTCTAGCAGTACCAGCATCATCTCTGCACCACCCACAGCAGCAGCGCTGCATCTACCAGCAGCGGCAACAGCAGTGCTGTGAGTACAACAAACACTGCAATTAGCAGCACCAACACCAGCAAAAGGAGCCACGTCCCCAACACCTTTAGAACGCCCCACCATAAGATGCACAGCCACTTTCGAAGCATCTCCTACAAACCAAGCTCGAAAACAGCAGCATCACTACCAGCAGCAGCTCGACTGGCAGTAGCAAGAGTATGTCATCACCAGAAGCAGCGGCAACTCATTACCAGAGGCAGCACCTGACCTTGCACTGGCAGCAGCATTGCAAACAGCAGCACAACCAGTGCTAGCAGCAGCGCTACTGCTGTGAGCAGCAAATCCATCAATCAGCACAAGCTCCAGCCACCCAAGCAGAAGCAGCGGCACCCAGACACCAGAAACAACACTCCCAGCAGCACCAACACCAGGCCCCTACCTGTACCACCATCAACGGCAGTGGCGCCAGCAGCAGAACTGCCAGAGGCAAGAGAAGCGCCTCTTAACCCTCAACAGGTGCAGCATCAGCAGCACCGCTAGCAGCAGCGCCAAATCTAGCACTAGCAGCAACAACAACGTATGTACAGCGTTAGTAGGAGCGACTGCAGCAGCACCTGCAACACTAGCAGCAGAAGTATACCAGCAGCACGCAAGAACGCCAAGAGCACAATCAAACTGCCCCAAAAAAATAACCTAAGCAGCAACGCCACGCCACCGAGAGCAGCACACACTGCCAGGAACAACTGCTTCCCACACAGGCACTCGGCTCTCTGAGCTTGCCCGTCGAGATCCCGGCTCCTAGCCCTCGCCCCGCCCTTTATGCAAATACACCTCCCATCCTTAGTGCCCGTTGGCGTGAGGGACTTGTGGGCGGGGCTACCTGATTGTCTGGTTTGATCAAAAGTGGCTGGCACTGGAAGCAGCACAATGCTGGAGAGCTGAGGCCGGCGGGCAGGACCAGTGTGGGCAGGCAGGGCGGTGTGTGGACTGGTGGCGTGCTGCACCAGCGGACTCACGGGGCACCATCTTCAGCGAACCCAGGGGCTGCCAATGAAGGCAGGGCACCGCAAGCAGCCGCCCGGGAAGACCATGGAGAACCAGATAGCCCGCTGCAAGATCGTGGTGGTGGGAGACACCCAGTGCGGGAAAACAGCCCTGCTGCACGTCTTCGCCAAGGACTGCTACCCTGAGGTCAGTACCAGGATGGTTGGGGCCAGCCTATGTCTTGTTGTGGGAGTTTATACAGCGCACGTTGCGAACGGAGTCACTTCTAGGCACTGTCTGCTACCGGGGCACTAGAGTGTTGAAACTCGCCGGGCTGCAAAATGTGGGAGCGCAGGGACCACCCCACCCGTCCGAACACGCGCACAGGTGTCACTCGATGTGATGTAGTGCCTAACTACCCCACCGTGGAACCACGAGGCGTTCACCACATTCCCGGCTCACCCACTTATTTAAAAGTATATGTTATTGGGCAGTTCGTTTTTAGTACAAGACAATAAATGCGGCCGCTAGGAACAGGCTGTCCTAGAGCTGAATGTTATAAACAAGGGGGCTTTGCATGGCTTCCAGATGTCTTTCTTTGACATATTGTTACATGCAGCTAGCAGCTGTTTCGGAGCCCTCTGTGGGCGAAGCAGTACGTACATAGATACTGTATAGTCTGCACTGAGTGTCTGTATTCACTCAAATATAAATGCTTACATTAGTGACTTGCTACCGTAAAAAGTTACACGACTTTTTTCAGCATGGGTGAACACCAGCGGACAAGTCAAACAGTCCTCCTTGTCACACCACAGATGCATAGGGGAGTGACGTTTGGTGTTCTTCCGCAGCTCGAGTACAAGAGCGTTTATTGTGCATACTATAGCGCACACTTTGCGAACTGAAACGCCTTTAGGCGCCGAGCACGTTCAGAAGCTGAGAGGGAGAGTTGGGTTTTCTGTGAAATGAGAGGGTGTGGGCCACCTTAAGATGGAGAAAGCGTTTATTGGGCCCACGCAGATGGTACAGCGTCGTAACTTCCCTTTCAGGCGGTAATGTGCCGGAGACAGCCCTGTCTCTCTCTTTGTGTGGTCTGTTGACGCCGAGGGTTATATCCGTACATTGCATAACAATACGAGCAGCGCATCAAAGCATCGCTTCAACATTGGTCTGGTGCGCTACGTTAGTGGGTAAATTAACGTGCTGGAGACTGTATGCAACATGCAGTTCTCACAGTTTCCAATCCACCTTGGTGTCTCTATTGCGCTTCATCCTTCCGAGGTCGATAAACGGGAGTGCCGCTAAAGTGGGATTATAGTGGCACTTGCATAAACGGAGTGTCGGTAAAGTGGAATTACATTGGCATTTATTAGTTTCAGCGCTTCAAAACTGCACCCTTCCACAGTAAGCGCTACTATTGGAAAGCGCGTACTATAAGGAAGCGCGCCATTAGGACGCGGGGTCCCGGGATCCCGGCCACGCCCTCGTGGTTCCTTGCCGAGGGATTGGTCAACGCGGCCAGGATCAACTACTTCCGGGGCAAGAAGGACGTCACTTCCTGCCGGGGCCGGTAATGGGGGGGAGGAGAGGATGGGGGCCTATTTAGGGCACGTTGCCCAGGCCCACGTCCTCTCTTCCTTACAGCGCCGGCCCCGTGTGCAGGGGACTTCAAGAAACTTCTCAATGCCGGCGCGGAGCGGAGGAGGCGAGAGACCAGAATCAGAAGGGAGAGGACGGCAGGGAATCCGGAGCTGTGTTGGAGTTTTTCTTTCTCCTTCCTTCCTCGTAGGGCGTTAAGCACCGTGGCGGCGTTGTGCGGGGGCAGGTTGGCCCGGTTTTGGTCGTCGTGCGGGATCTGGTGAAGATAAGCAAGGTATTGGTGATTTGGAATTGGTTGCCGGAACGGGAGGAGTGCGACGGTTCTGCCCTCCCCGTGTTTAACTGCATAGTCCGCAGGATGTAGGCAGGGTGTTCCTGGTGGCGGACTTTTCCTTTTATGTAATTTCTTGCCTGTAGGACAGTGTAAGAACTCTGCTTAATCCAGGTTCTTTCTATGAATGATGGAAAGGGGGATAAGGTACTTCGTACTATGTAATGTGGTGTGGACATTTGTTCTTGTTAACATTGACCGCTTGGGGAATATCATCTGGCAGTTGTGAAATGTGTCGGGGGTTTCAGAACGGGCAGAGGGAATTCTGGCGTAGTGCGCCGTGCCGAATGTAGGCATTTGACCTGGGGCCCATTTCAGGGAGACTGTTGGTGTCTTGCGTGGACTAGTGCATCGGGATAGAAGGGCCATAACCACGGGTGGTTGCTGTAGTATCAGCGCGTGGGCGGGGACCTCTCTGCAGTCGCTATTCACGGGACGGCTATTCTTGAGTTGTAGGAATCAGGCCATAGGATTCGGAGATCGAGGTAATAGCTCGGTAATGGGCACGAGTCTTGGGGGACGAATGGAGGGCATGCGATCTGACATTAGGGGGCTCAGGGGTCGGCGCGCTATGCCTAAAGGGCCGGTGTGCTTGAATCGGTCACCCTACGTACTCGGAGCAGGCGATCTCACGGTGAACCAGCAGTGAACCAACAACGGTAGTCAATTAAGTTGGATAGGGGGCGGTGTGTAGAGGAAACACCCCTTTGGTTCCCATAACTTCGGTTTCCCTCGGGTCTAGGTAGGGCCCGGGTGGCTGGGTACTTCGCCCCCCCTCTCATACCTGGCACTGGCGTCGTGGCAATGTGCGCGGAGGGACAAGCCTTTAAGAGGCGTGGAGTGTGTAGGGAGGGGGCAGTTGGCCCACGTGGAAAGTGCCATACAATGGTAGTCGGCGTTACCTTATGCCCGTGGGCAGGAATGCAGATTGTGGTGGGGGTCGAGGGGTGCTTATAGTGGATCACATGTGCAACCTTACCTCTGAGTAGAGGCCCTGCCTTGACCCAGGATGGGCATGCTATCCGGGCAGGAGCTATTGGCAGAGTATTGGCAGCTTGGGGCTGCGAGTAACAGCAGGAGGTACTGCTCCGGGCGAACATTATGAGCAGTGTGTGTAGAACGGAGTAATATTGGCGGTGGGTTGAGTGCTCAACGCGGTATCGGCAGTGTTACTGCCCAATGGTGGCGGTATTAATAGGGTGTTACGGCTCAATGGTAGCGGTATTAGCGGGGTGTTAAGGTTCAAGGGTGGCAGTATCGGCAGGGTGTTTTCCAGCTCAGAGGAGGTGGTATTAGCAGGGCATTTGTTGCTCGATGCAGGCCAGTTAAGCAGTGTGCTACGTGGTTCTTGCAGTAGGGCTAGCGGTGGTTTCCCTGCATAGCGCAGGCGGCAATAGGAGCGGGTTGGTGGATACTGTCAGTATCAGCGGGATGTTTACTGCTCAGTGTGGACAGTATGAGCAAGGTGTGTTTGCCACTTGTGGGGCGACAGTAGCATCAGCACGTCTTCTGCTCAGTCCCATCGAAATTCATATTATGTTTGCTCAGGGCGGACTGTATTGGCGGCGGGTTTACTGCAGTACGGCAGTGCGCTTACTGATAGAGGCATGCCTGACTAGCAGGGTGGTTACTGCGGAGTGCTTCAGCAGCGATACGTGTTCTGCTTGGTGCTGGCAGTTTATCACGGTCGGTGTGCCGCTCGGTGAGAGTTTACTGAACGGATCTAGCAGTAAAAGAGTTATGCTTGCAGGCTGGCGCAGACAGGGTTAGGAGTCATTGGTCTCCCAGTATCCAGTAATACATATACTGCTTAGAGCGGGTAGTATCGGCAGGGTCATTTTACTCAGCGCGGTCTTCGGCACTTGGCCCACAGTGTGAACAGTGTATTTACTGCTCAGGGCTAGAAGTATTAGCATGGTGGTACTCCGTAGGACAGGCTGTAAGAGCAGCAGGTTTGCTGATCAGAGCTTGCAGTAGTACCAGGAACCGCATTAACATGGGTTTATTGCAGGGTACTAGCGGTATTCCACTGTAGTTTGGGTGCATTGGGGGCCATGTTCCATGCTGTTCATTTCCGGTGGTATTGGCAGTGGTACAGTAGGTATGTACTGCTCCGGGCCACCAGATTATCAGCGATTACTACTGACGGCGAAATTAGTATTAGCAGTGGGTTATTGCTAGGGGCGGGCCGAATTTTAGTGGCTTAGCAATAGTTAGTGGCTCCTCAGTACAGGCGAGGGTGACGGGGTTTACTACTCAAGGTAGCCTCGGCATTAGCAGGGCCGACTGGAGTCAGGGCTAGCAGCCGGCACAGTGCTCCGGCCTGTGTTAGCACCATCCGCTGCATTACTCCCTCTAGGGTGGGGGCGTTCTCGTGCTGGGGGCGCGATGGGGACCTAAAAGCAGGGATACATGCTAGCAGGGAACATGCTGAGGGTCCCATTCTCATCTGCCGCATTACCCCTTCCGTGTAGAGCGTTCATGTGGTAGGGGTGCAATGGGGAGCTTACGCAGGCATGAAGGCTGGCATGGAACATGATCAGTACCTTTCTTTCATTGGTTCCAGGGGAGCCCTTGTCACGGGGGCCGCCATGCGTGACAGCGTTTGCTCATCTAAACAGCATTTAATTCTGTTCATTTAGCCCTATCTCTTCTGTTTCTTGTAATTGCCGGGCCCACACAGCGTACGCAGGAGGGGACCGTGCATGGGTCCATTGCTCGAGTTAATTCACATGGCCAGGCTAGAAATTCTCTCTTTAGGGTAACAGTGCACGGAATACACTTTGGTGGACCCCGCCCATCATATTGTTTGAGTCCCTTGTCAGCCAATGATTAGGATTTGACAGCTGCTGCCAGTTGCAGGGACAAGTGGTTGTGGGCACGCTGGTACACGACACCGATCCATTATTTTGGGAGGGAGACTCGGTTCACCCGTCCAAGAGGTGGGGTTCCGCGGGTATATGCAGAACCTTCTGGGCTAGGGGTAAGTTGCGAACACTTGAACAGTTTCAGCTGCATCGGCAAATTTTCTGTGCTTGTTCTGAGGGGCAATACCAGCCAGAGACGAGGCTTAGCTGGTTCCAGCTTTGCCCATAACATTGGCGGAAATCGAGGGGCCATCTGGACTCCTGTCAGGCAAAAGCTCAGATGGCTGGGTCCTCGGATGGGATGCCGGCCCTACCTTAGTTGGTAGGGGCCTCGCTACGAGCGCACCCCGTGGCCAAGCAAAAAGTGCAGGGGGCATACAGGCAGGCCCACGTAGGGGGATGGCATCTAGCGGGATCGCAAAGCAAGCTTGTGTCTTGCGCGATAGCCCTAGGGGCGGTGATGGGTCTTTGCCAAGTTTGGGTCATGATAAATGAGGGCAATCCTTCCGTGGGGAGTACAAACTTAGCAGGATACATATGGGCTAACCTCCCCTTAGGGAGCGGTGCGCTAACGAGCGTACCTTAATTTCCGCAGCATTTGCGGTGGCATTGTAGGAGGCTTGCCATTAGGACAAGGATCTGCAGTTCTGGGACTCCGGGGATGGTCAGTCAGGCTCACTACTAGGGAGAGGTGCGAACATGACCCCACCGATAGGGGAGCGCGAGTCAACATAAAGGGGTAGAAGGGAGCCTGTAGATGATCTTGGGGAGCACATGTGAATCTGTCTTCAGGTGGAAGGATTTTGCATAGTGGTGCGTAGCATAGTTGGACTACCTATGGCAGTGGAGGATGGATCTAGTCGTTTACTCAAACAGAAGGGGGTGCGACAGGTGCAGCAGACCTGACATCTACTGGACGAGATTAGGGTAATATGTCATCCAGAGGTGTGTGGGTTACTTGCCCGTACATTGGGCCACTTATGGTTGGCAGCAGTGTTGAGGGTTAAAACTTGGGGGCGCAGAGAGTGTCTCCCTTTCATTGTATGGAAGCGACAGGCTTCCAGATCGCACTATATTCGCCAGCTGGTGGAAGACTCGGTGAGCCATTGGGGACTGCAGTTCCCAGACTTGGTATCCTACGGTTAGGAGGTAAAGATATGTTGGGGCTGGGACACAGAGCTGCGAGGGAGGCTCTGTCAGGTTACTCACAATTGGGATAGGACGGTCCCATGATAGCGTGGTCTCATGGTGAGACTGGGAGTCCAGACTACGGTCAAATGCCTGGTAAGGTTTCGGCCAAGTGCCTAGAAGGCCGGAATGGCCTAGCAGTGGCTGGGGCTGGCTTGGTAAAACACCCACAAAGTGGGTATGTGGATGGCAGGGTTCACTCCATTGGTGGGCACACGTCTACCTGTGACCCAGATTGGTGGAGCCGGGCGTGGAATTGGACATTCCTGAGCCTGGAGACCGAAGGAACTTGGTGGTTTCAGAGGTAGGCTGGTGGTGGGGAGGGCGAAGGGCGGTTGGCCCTGGTCGCCCTTGTGGCGGTAAGGAGGCCACATAAATTGCCTTACATGGTTAAGGGGAGTCCTCCTGCATACTCCCTAGGCCAGCACTGAGGGGAGGTACGGTAAGCTCACCCCAGAGAATGGAGACACCGGCTGGGGGCAAGGGCACCAGTTTACAAAATAGGGCAGGGGGCATCCGCTCCTGGTTATACCCTACGAGCCCCGATGGGCAGCCTGGTGGTTGGAGGGGTGGGCCCCTCGGGTCGCGGACAAGGACCAGATGGCAGGGGCTCACCTTCTCAAGGACGCAGGTGGGTTGCGCCTCGCGTGGTTCTCAGGTTGGGGTGGCGCAAGCCAGAAAGCCCCTTAGTGCTGGAGCGCTAGAGAACAGTCTTTGTCGATGAATTAAGTCCTGTCATTTCTGCTGAGGGATGATGAAGTTATGTGTAGCAGGGAAAAATATCGTGCAGTTATTGAAGTTAAGTTGATAACTATATGTCGTCTGAGATTTGAATTGGATTGATGATATTTTGTCATGTTTATATGTGATGGTTTCTAATAAACATGGCCTATTTTACCCACAGCTCTGGTCGTCAAGTCTTGATTTGTGGGTTCTGATGGGGCGGGGCCGGGGGACAACTGGGGGCTCCGGGTCCTATAAAATCTATTAAAAACGTCTCTAATTCAGCCTGCTTTGATAGTGTTTAACAAAACTGTAGCGAATAATTGTCGGCCCTCTCGGCTTGGTGGTACTAACTCGCAGCTGCTGTCACATCTGTCTTTCAGAACTACGTGCCCACAGTCTTTGAGAACTACACAGCGAGCTTTGAGATCGAGAAGCAGCGGATAGAGCTGAACATGTGGGACACGTCAGGTAAGAGAGCGTCGGCCTCCTGCCATGGCGCAGCCCAGTGTGTCATGGCTGCCGCTGCTTCAGCCAAGGCGCCAGTAACTTCCGGTGTCTGCGTGACCACAGACTGACACTGACTGAAACAGGGATGCCTCCCCGAACCAATACTCCGTTTATTATTGTACCATGACAGCATGGGAGACACCCTTTTATTGTTTTGTTCCCTTCTACACCTCTCCAACAGTACACCACCCGAAAAGAAGAGGGTTAAAAACAGAGCCT
Source organism: Calotriton arnoldi (assembly GCA_963921515.1). Lineage (NCBI taxonomy): Eukaryota > Metazoa > Chordata > Amphibia > Caudata > Salamandridae > Calotriton > Calotriton arnoldi. The sequence goes on from CAWUFW010001659.1 coordinate 2,177,877, forward strand.
CTGATGTCAGCATATCAATGCACTGAATTTAATAGGAGGCTGCTAGACTAGAAAGAAGCTTTCTGCCCGCCTGTGTGCACATGCATGATGTGACGTGGGACCCCGGAGGATAAACACAGCCATTGGAATGTAGAAAGGCAGCTGCCGCCAGCCCTTGTGTGCACAGGTTCATCTGTGGCCCTGGGAGTTGTACCCAAAAACACTGGAATGCAGAAGACGTGTGTACACTCGCACGCGGGGCTCTGAGAGTTGTGCACACAGAACTGTCGAATGGGCACATTCACCCCAAGAGTACACATGCAGGTGTTAGCCTGGGTGTTTAACACAAAGCCGGGAGGGAGAAAGGGCACTTATCCCTCGCTTGTACACATGCTTGTGGATATATACATATATCAGAGGAAAGGGGACATTTGGGTTCTGCTCTATCCCAACTTTCTCTCCACTGCACGCCTCACAATTACCTGCTTCATTAACAGGACATGTCTTTATAGTTGGACTCATGGCTGTTGTATCTCCCCCCCCCCTGTCCCCTGCAGGGACCATAGAAAGTTATGCTCTTGGCAGCTATAAAGTGCCCCATTACAAGTGACTCATACAGCCAGACATTGCTTTTCGCCAACATCACTTTGGGTGTTGGGACCTTAGGTCTGCACTCAGCTGAAAGCCCAACCTGTCGGCCTGAGTCACGCTTTACAGCATCTCCACTGACGCCTCTTTGCACCGGCATCCCCAGTGTGCTCTGAGGGGCAGAAGTCGTACCCTCTGACCCCCTCCTCCCCAGGGCCGCTCTCCCAGATGCTCAGCTGTCATCATGTCACTGACTTTCAGCCTGTCCTGGTTTATTTTTTTTCAATCGTGCATGCAGGGGGTTTGTAGGTGTGCGTTACGTCAGTCATGTTAGGGGAACCAGTCACGTTATGGCGTACAGAGGCGCCCGCGGGTCCAATACCCGGCTGCCCAGGGAAGAGGGGGCAATGCTTCCTGTGTGCTGAAGATGTTTCTTGTCGAACTTTAACTGATTAATTACACGGTTCTTGTGTTATTGGGGCAGCGACGTGTCTGATGACGTGTGTGAGAAAAGGGAGCGGGGACATGGAATTATTGTCAGGTGTCAGCAGCCGGAGAGTCGTCGAAGAAAGCCATGTGTTTCTCAGGTTGTATTTTGTGGGTGACACTGGATTGTGTGTGTGTTCTGATAACGAGGCGCTGTGTAGTGGTCCTATGCGCCAGTAGGAGAGCTCTCAACTTCCCGGTCCCAGCGTCAGTGCTCAGCCAGTCCGTGTTTCGTCTTTGCAGCCGGGCGGTTGTGGCACATTTGAATACAGATCCATCCAAGGGTGGGAAAAAACGGTCGGGATGAGCACTCACGCGCGACCCTGTTAAACTCGAGAGCTCCGAGGAATGGAAGGACAGAGTTCTGTCCTAAGCTACCCCTTCCCTATGCCTCCCGCCCCTAAACCCAGAGTCCAAAACTCCTCCCCATTTCGCTCTGCTTTTTAAAAATGTATTATTATTTAACCATTCCTTGCCTACAAACGACCCAACCGTTGGAACAAGTGCAGACTGACACATGCCTCCTGCCACATAAAGCTGTCTGGTTGTAGTCATAGCAGTCATACTTTGACCTGACTTGAGCAGGGACTGTTTCTCCAGGCACATACAGCACTGATGGGTTCCAAGGAGGACAGCAATGACGGACAAGGATCAAAAATGCTACTGTGGTGGAGGCCTGCACATGGAGGCCTGGGAAGCGGGCACTGCTGCTCCGGTTGCCTGGGCGCCTGAGAGAGGACCGGTGCCTGTATCTGCAAGCTATGCTCTGGATGGTGACTGTGGATCAGCAGGCATAACTTCTGCTATGGACTATGCAAGGCAGCCTGCTCGCCCCCTCTCCCCCCCCATGCTTGCACCGTGAGTGAAGCTCGGACTTAAAAGAAGGAAGACGTTAGGCCATAAGTGATGGATGGTTCACGGCTTCTGGAAGCGCGCGCCTACAACAGGAAGTAGAGTCTAGGGTTGGGATCCTTTGAAGAGGGCAGCCGCTGGCTGGCTCGGACACTGCAGCACTTCATTTTTAGAGAAGAGTGCCGACACTTGTTAATGCGTTGGCACAGGAGGCGCTTCTCTGCGATGACGAAGTATTTTAATTTGGACAGTACTGGCATTTCTCATCCGGGATATCACACCCATCAGTCGGACAGGATCTAGATTTTCTCAGCAGGGCTGCTTGCTTTTAATGGGACAGTGATGCCTTCTCTCGATATAATACAAGCACTTCACCAAGGCTGCTCTATTTCTGACGGGGCAGTAACGGAACTGCTCTGAAAGTCTTGTTCTTATAAAGGCACAGTACCACTACTTCTCATCAGGGGTACTACACTTTAAGTGAGGCATTACATGTACTTCTTAGGGCTGGCATACTGAAGCTTTGGGTCTGTAATGGCAGTACGTAGCAGCGCTCAGACACTTTTTACGTGAAAATGATGGCGCTTTTCATGACTGATTATCTTATGTTTTGGTACTGGCACTTCTCGGTGGGGTTTTTGTACCTTTAAATGGGCAATACCATTGTGTCACTGCAGGGCTGCTGTGCATTAAACTAGAAAGTAGCGGCTCTTCTCAGGACTGTTTCATCTTATCTGGTACTGATACTTCTCAGCAGGGCTACTGCGCTTTTACAAGGGTAGTAACGGCACTTCTCATCAGGACATATGTAGCAATTGTCTTATTAACTAGCTTTTCTCAGCAGGGCTCATATGTACTCTGTCGAACCGTACTGGTGCTTCCCAGCAGGGTTCATGCATACTCAGTCGAACCGCACTGACGCTGCTCAGCTGGGTTCATGCATACTCAGTCGAACCGCACTGAAGCTTCTCAGCAGGGTTCATGCATACTAAGTCACACCATACGGCATACTCGCGCTTCTCAGCAGGGTTCATGCATACTCAGTCGAACCCTACTGGTGCTTCTCAGTAGGGTTCATGCATACTCAGTCGATCCGTACTGGCGCTTCTCAGGTGGGTTCATGCATACTCAGTCGAACCGCACTGACGCTTCTCAGCAGGGTTCATGCATACTCAGTCGAACTGTACTGGCGCTTCTCAGCTGGGTTCATACATACTCGGTCGCACCATACTCGCGCTTCTCAGCAGGGTTCATGCATACTCGGTCGCACCATACTCGCGCTTCTCAGCAGGGTTCATGCATACTCAGTCGCACCATACTCGCGCTTCTCAGCAGGGTTCATGCATACTCAGTCGCACCATACTCGCGCTTCTCAGCAGGGTTCATGCATACTCAGTCGAACTGTACTGGCGCTTCTCAGCAGGGTTCATGCATACTCAGTCGACCCGTACTGGCGCTTCTCAGCAGGACTGCTAGGAGACCTGGTGCACGCATTTTTCTGTTCCGGTTTGGTAAAATAGCTGAGTGGGTTTTGCACCTGCTGGGTGTAATCTACAAACAGCGCATGTGAGGAAGAGAGACGAAGTCGCTCTTCTGTTTATACTTCCAGGGTCGTTAAAATAAGTAGCGCTGTGTGAGGTAACCGTGCCACCTGATATTCTCGCTGTGAGACCGAATGACAATATCAAACCCCACATTATGTACAATAACGTCTAAACCACTAGCAAAGATGCGCGTGCTTAAAACCGGGTCCGGCTCAGGGTGGGGGAGGGAGGTTTCCGACGCCGTTTATTCCCCAAACCGAAGGGATATTCATTGCTGCATTTTAGTGCTGCAAACGTGCCGGGCGCTTACAGGCTTATGCATTATGTATGGAGGGCTGCGAGCTGTGCCTGGCTCTGGACGCAGCTCTGGTGTTGAGAGCATAGACGCGGCCTAAGGTGCCGGCTCTGGAAGAAACCTGCGCACACTACTTACATGAACACTCCGGGTCCTATGGATTAGTCGACGGATACAGCATAGGCAGGGACTATGCAAGAATTCCGACCCTCACACAGCAATGTGACGGATGATCCTCCATGAGTGAGATGTGGAGAGAGAGAGAAAGTAGGGAAGAAAGAAATAGTTGCATGCTTTGTGCTCTTGCTAAATAAATAAAAAGCGCTTATGGAGTAGCTGGGCATGGAGAATTGCTTGAAACGGAGGTTCACTGTGAGCACACGGCATTAGGATAGCTCAGTGGGCTGCGCACATGCTGCAGAAACCTGCGTTTCTAACACAATGGTCACACACTCGAATCCCAGCAGGCCTGGCTGAGGCGTTCATTCTTTCTAGGTCTGTCGCTGTGAAGTTAGAACACTTGTTATTCAGAGCGCCAAGAGGCCGTTCACTTTACTGCTGTGTGCCGTTGGAAAGGCCAGAACGGCACCTTCTCTAATGCTGGGTTAGGGTCTGAACGATTGATTCCGCTGAGGATAAGTTGTAGTTCTGAACGTCCATCGACCCAGCTATTGCATTCTGGGAGTTGTAGTTACAGTGCTTCGCAAATGAACGACCTGCATTGCAAGTGTGGGGGTGATAGAAATGCAGATCTGGGCCTAGGCCGCGTACGCGGTGACGCAGTCGCCCGGTAACCCTATCCCTGGTTCACACGAGCAGCGCCCTCAGACATGTTCTCCGAGAGGATGAGCAAACTTGTTTTCTATCATTCCTGCCTGAGCCCAGGGTAGGACCTCTCCTCTGAGAGGAATGTGCCACACAAAGCGACGGCTCAGAACAAAGGCGGCCCTCCGCGCGCAGGCAGTGGTTATTTTTAATTATAATCCTCGAACCGGGCAGGCAGATATTTTAACCGAGCAGTCGGTGCTGCCGCAGCTTCCTGCGAAGCTCTGGGCTCGGATTGTGGCGGGAGAGCTGGCGGCGGAGACACCAGGCCGGGGCGGTGGGGGGGGGGGGGGGGCACACGACGCGACAGGGGAGGGCTAGAGGGACACGGGGGCATTCTCAGACCAGGCATGGGTGGTATTGTGGTAATGAAAGACCCTCTAATGTCTAGAGGAGAAAATACTAATTATGAAGTTGAGTCTCAAGCGGTGATTCCTCCACCATCACCATGCAACTCTAAAACCGGCCCAGCGTGGGAAAGGGCCAGACAGAGCCTGATATGAGATTGAATATGCGCCAATCTCCCTCTCGCCCTCACCCCCCCCACACCTCCGCCCCAGAGTCTTTTAGAGAGACCTGTCTGCCTGAACAGGCTGTTTGCATGTAGCCGCCCCAGCCCAACCAGTCTTCCAGATGCAGTGGCGCAGCACAACATTATGCCACCCTCCGCGCAGGATCTGATTAGGGGCCCCTGCGTCCCCCGTATCTTGGATACAGGGGCCCCTGAGTCCCCTGTATTCCTTGGCCTTTGGCTGAATAGTGGCCCCCCTGGAGGGTCGGGCCCCTCGGTGCTGCAGGGGCCTGCGTTACCCCTCTGTTCAGATGTAGTTCTCTGACGTGTGCCGGTCTGCCCCAGCTCTACTGCTTACTGCTGTTCAGAGGGACTGACTAGCATGCGACTCACTCTACCTCAGCCCCTCTCATCTTTAAGTGGGTCTGGCCCATGGATGGCCATGGGTAGCACCTGAATAAATGAATCAAGGTTTTTGTTTTGCGCTTGATCATCACTTCCTCTGATGCCTCTTGTCTCCGGGGTCATGAAAGCAGCAGCAGTGACCCCAGCTAGCACCTTACCCTGCTCCTTGCACGTCTTCCAACTTTTCCGCAGCCAATTGAAGTCTTTTATGGGCTACGGATGGGGCAAGGGGTCAATTCTATGGCGTCATGTGGGACCGGGTGCCTGCTGGCATTTGGTGACTCGACGCCCATCCACTGCCCTGACATGCCTAACTGCTCTCAGAGGCACCTTGGCCTGACTCTCTGGCCTAGCCCTGCCGACCTCTCTCTAATCCATCTCGTTTCCTTATAGACCAGTGTAGCAAATGCTTGACTGCATTCCTATGCCGAAGCTGATGCCATGAGGCAGGCATATGGTTTCAGGCCTATCGAGTGTCTGTTCAAAGCAACACTGTTCAATATTGTATCATGTGAGTTTCCACCCAGCCAGTCCTACCAGGAGCAGGAAGGCGTGTGAAACCCCTGTGAGAATGAGGGTGTTGGGAAGCAGGGTCTCGAGCTATCCCTCACCGAGTCCTGGGTTTCGCTTTGCATTCTGGTATATGCCTTCCCAGGTTTATAAAAGAGGAAGCAAACTGCAAACCCAAAGTTTGACTGTCAGTTTACTGAATGATAACATGTAGTACATTGCGCACAGCACCAACGAATATTTACTCTTGGCGCTTGGCTGATTGGAGTTAATATATTTCCAGGCAGTTCTTAGTGTGCTCTGTTGGCTAAAAGTGACTGTGAGTTCAGCAGACTTTGGGTCTAATGATGGCAGCTCGCCCACTTGACTGCCATGTGCGGCTTTGGGAACACTTTCTTTTTTTAACTCTGTCTATAGCTACCAAAACTATCTATGGTTAGAAACAGGCTGAGTGCTGCGGTGAAGGGATGCATAAACAACTAGGGTCGGCGAAACTCGCGGAGTTGCATAAAAACGTTGAGATTCCGCAGAGTTCAGCGAGCGGGTAGAATTTGGCCCGTCACTGATTTTTAGCGCCAGGAGCTAGTTCCGAGATTGTGAAAATCAGCACGAATGGCACCAGGTGACCTGCCAGAAGGTGCTGCTTCTTTCTGCCACTTGAGTAGATTTTCTACTCGGACGCAGTAGCTTTCTCAACGCGAGCGGTTGGGACCTGCCGCAAATGCCCATGTTGAGAAACATCACCGGCAGCATTCTAGCACTCGAAAATTGTGCTAGTGGACGCAAATTCTCTTAAGGATTGGGAGCTGCGCCTGATAGAGAAACTCAGCCAGTCTGCAGTTGGCGGAGTTTTTCTGGAACTCGTGGGCAAAACTCGGAGAACACCGCCAGAGGAGCAGAATTTTCACCCACCCCTATGAATAACTTAGTTTTAATTTAAGTTTTATTGTACAGGCTAAGTTCTCCCTGCTGAGTGTCATTCCACAGACAATGTCATACATAGATCTCTACAGCCTGCGCTTAACCCTCTAAGCTGCTTCACAAACCAGGACACAGTCTGTCAAAACAGTAGTGTTGGGGATTACAGCTAACCTTATATGTGCAGGCCTACATCATCTCAATTTTGCTCAAAAAGCATGGGTTATACTGCAAACTACATTATGTCAGGGGCATCAAGAACAAGCATTGGCATAGCCAATAGGTCTCGCTTTTGGGACCTTATAAGTGTTTAGCCATGCAACACTTGATGTTGTTGCACCAAGGATATTGTGCTGGATAAATAAACACTTATAAAGGTCCCAAAGGCGAGACCTATTGGCTATGCCAATGCTTGTTTTTCTTTTGCAAGGAACCCCCCCTCCAGCCCCCCCGAGCCCCGGTGATTTGCTTGTCCGACTCCTTCGTTGTAACGCGGGGGTCCGCCTTCGCTTGTCTCTGTTTCAAAAACTAAAACTAGCAGAGACCACTAAGAAGAACATGTGCTTACTAATACAGAGTTCATTGTACACTAGCATTCAGTCATTAATTATTAATTCTTTAGTCGTTCGTATTTGGTACCCCGAACAGGGCCAGGCATTTTTCACTAAAGCGCAATTTGTGAATATTATGATAATGCAGTTCAGCTTTTGCACATCATTCCCATTTTACCTGTAGTTTTTTCAAATCTGCGTACCCGTCGGACAAAAAAACAAAAAAATTACCCTCAGCTAAAAAGTCATCCCGCACTGCACTTCAAAGCGCTACGTTCACTCCAGCCTCACGGATGTTGGTTGCTTCACCGGTGGCACTTTCTGTCGCCCGGGCATCTACGCCGGCTTAATTCTGTGTAGAAGTGCGCACAGAGGCGTTGCGTGGCGGCGGCAGGGGAACTATGACATGCAGGATGCTACAAAAAAATACCCCAGTAACTTTCAGTTCCTCTGGGCTCCAGAGCTGTGCGGCTGTTGTAAGGCAGTCTCAGCCTCCCATCCGAGAGGTGAGTGACGAGGATAATGATTCCAGGGACTTGATGGCTGGGGAGGGGAGTGCAGGAGAGGGGGGGATGGAGGGGAAAGGGCGAGGCAGGGGGATGGACCAGAGAGAGCGACGAGGTGGGATGGGTGAGCGCACTGAAGCGGCACTGTCCGTGCCATCAGATGCACACTGTCCATCCCCCCACAGGGCGCTCTATAGAGTCATTGACGCGGCCGCGGCACTGCGCGGACGCGTCCCACGGAGTCCACTTCAGGAACAAAGCCGCGCCCCCTTTGTAAAGCCGCAATTAAAACCTGCAGGGACATTTCAATTGCAGAGGGAGGCTGACGCACTCAAATGTTCTGGACAGTGGCGTAAAGATAGTCCACGCAGCCCCTGTGGTGCGGGGATGGGGCGAGCTCCAGGGGGAAGCTGGGCGTCTCAGAACCCATGCAACCCAGAGAGAGGGGCGCAGGGCCGCCAGCAGGGACGCACCCGTGAGAAGAACCCCTGTGCTTGGAGCACTGAGACCCCCCAAGAAGTGCAGCAACACAACTTTCCAAAGCACCGGAAGCGGAGGGCTGTGTACAAACGAGGAGAGAAAGGGGAGGGTGGGTGGGAAGGAGGTGTTGTGTAACAATATGTTGAGAAGGGAGAGGAATGGAGCGTTGGGGTTCACGAGAAAAGTGGAGCGGGAAATAAATAAAAGTGAGCACGGTGCCTAAAGCGGGCGCCGCGCTTATTAAAGTAAAGTAAACAAGAGAGGAGCGGGGGCGAGCGAGCGCGGCAGCCTGCTCAGCTGACCAGACGCTCGTGCGTCATGGCCTTTTCCCGGCATGTGTTTCCAATTATCGCGCCCGCGTCTGGGCACGATAATGGGAAACACATGTCTGCGGCGCGCGTAACCGCCCGAAAAAGGCCACGACGCACGAGCGTCTGGTCAGCTTTTCAAACCCCCTTACATAAAGTCTTCGCCTTGCAGCGCTTGCGCGCTACTCGAGGCTCGACCTAAAAAGCAGGAAAATAGTCATAGCTGCTAAGCTGCTAAATTAACATATGACATGTGTTTTAGCCAAAAACACTCTGCATGCAGTGATTTGTAGTTTAAAACGGGTTTAAAAATATTCCTAGTATGCAAAGCGCTGTTGGCTAAAAACCCAGGATTAGCCCAGTTTGAGGCTTCCGGCGGTTGTGAATTGGCAAGCCGGATGAGACTGGGCCTGGCCGTGATCAGTTTTCAAGTGACAGTCATGTTTGTCATGTTCGTCCAAAACTAGACAGACAAATGGCGGAAGCCTCCCATGTGTGTCACCTTTAGCCAGTCCCAGCTTTTAGGCCTAGCGCTTTGAATTCTGTGACTTGTAGTTTCGAATTTGCTAGCATAGGCATGGCCCCCTAGTTCCCACCACCTCACGTGCTGTTAGCTACAGTGGAAACTCTGTCAGTGCTGGCAGTAGAAACACAAGTTCGTGGTGTGAACTCACTTGTTTAATGGAGTGAGTATGCAGGAACTCCTGCATTTCTGGACTGTGCTCATTTTAACTCGCTATTGTGAATATATTTGCTGCAGCCAACGGGTGACCTTATTCACTAGAAACCAGACTGCACACTTTGCCCGTGGGGCTCATCAAAGTGTCTTTTGGTACTTTCTTTAGCAATCTAGATTACGTTTATAGTGCTTCCTGCTGCCCCCAGCAGCTTCATAGCGCTATAAATGATAAATATTACTATTAGCCAAGGCAGTGAACCTGCCAAGGTTTAACCCTGGAATCTGCTGAATACAGAGGGATATCACCAGCAGTTCCTTGACCCACTGAGATACTTTGCCACCTTTGTGAGACATAGGATTTTGTGGTAGGTGAAGGCGTGAAAGCGCCTTAATGTTAGCAGATTATGGCTGACTATGTGGATGGAAGTTGCTGCTAGAAACAGCGCACAAGAGAAAATGGATCAGAAGCGACCCCAGGTGACAGCCTCCTGCTTATGCGTGGCTAGAAGGATTCAAAGACTCCTCCATGCACCCTTGGATAAGTTCGAAAAAGCCTCTCACAAGATGGCCCTAAATATTCATGTGTGGTACTCTGTGTGTCTCTGGGCCACCAGGAAAAACTCTAAACCAAGTGGTAGAAACTGAGATATCTCTTGGTTTTGTTGTCTGGGGCTCATACCTTTGACTGGGAGGTACCAGAGTTCCTAGAACTTTGAATCCCCATTTACTGCTTCTTTCAAGAACACTTTTGAAACTAGGGCTACATTTATGATACTTTATCTGTCTCTACACTGAAATGTTACATCATTGCATTGCAAATGTAACAAGTTTTTTTCTAAATGAATTACTTTCAGATTCTGTCCGTGGCTTGCCCCCTTTCACTTCATTTCATATTTCACTATACTAATTCACCACTAATCCTTTATGGGTTCCGGAGTAGCGTGCTACTCGCCGAAAAAGCGCTTCGACGCCTCGTCACGGGTAGTAAGCGCTATATAAATGCAATTACAATACAGTACAATGTGTACTAGTGATACCATTTGAAGCTTCTCACCCAGGGATTACTTAAGAGTTCAGCGAGCTCCTGCATTTATTCATTTATGTTTTTATTTATTTGACTGAATCCCATGAATTCATCTTGGAAAATTATAAGGAAATTATTTTCATTAGTAGGAGGGCAACAATGTATCCTTGTTCTCATTGAACATTTCAGATTCAAATTTTGCTTGTAGCTGTAATCACTCTTTAGATTCCAATCGATTTGAGGTGCTACCGAATACGCGCCGAGTGGCTTTTTTTTAAAAAAGTGAGAACAGTTCAAAAACAACCAAGATTAATAGACGGAGAAAACGGAAATTTTGTGAAGGAAGATTAATGAAATTGCCCTGATGAAGTCCCTATAAGGGTTGGAACGCGTTGGCTGGGTCTGTTACAGTGATGTTGAAAAATTGGATGTTTAATAAAAAGAACTTTATATTAAAAGATATCAAGTTTAGATGATTGATTGAGACTAAGAAATGAAAGGACTTTGCACCTTATAAATTAGAACCAAAAGAGTGATTACAGCTACAAGCAAAACTTGAATCTGAAATGTTCAATGGGAACAAGGATACATTGTTGTCCTCCTACTAATGAAAATAATTTGCCATAGATTGAGTTTAGTGAGCAGTCAGAACTCTAGGCGTGGGAACATGTGGACTAATTGACAGGGATTTCTGACCAGTGCCGTCCAACGAACACTACTGCTATCCCTTTGGACGTTGAAAATTATAAGGACCTTAAGTCAAGAAAACGCAACGGCTGGCTTAAAAAATCACTGCAGAAACGGGACAGGCAAGGTCTTTAGACATAATGAAGACAGTTTAAGTAACATTGCTAAAAAATTCAAAATCCCTACACTGCCACTCGGATAAGAACTCTTACAACAAAAGCAGTCCAGGATAACAGCGAATCATCCTCAAACAACTCATGGGAACTCCTCTTGGAGGATACAAGGGATAGATTAACAACACTGCCACAACTAAGGTCCACCAAGCTCTCGCTAACAAACAATTGTCTTGCGAAACAAAAACTGCTAATACAATCGATAAAACGTAAATTAAATAATCTTGTGCGCAAAACCACAAAGGGTGCGTTGGGATATAAATCCCTTAAGGCCAAGTGTAATGATATCCGCCGTGAATATAGAAAAGCGAGATTTTCTTCCACAAGAATGATGGAAGAAAACCATTGGAGTAAAGCTCATGAGATCATAAAATCACGAGACCAGAGGCGTTTCTGGAACTGGATGAATAAGTGCTGCAGGTCCACTTATTGCTCTACAACCACAAATATTTCCCCTACAACCTGGGAAAACTATATTGAAGCACTTTATGTGGAGACACCCAGTTATAATGGTAGAACTCCCCTCATGAGGAGCATTAGCAATGAGCATTGGAGTTCGGAGTCGCCGGCTAATCATGCTGGCCAAAAAGATTTCATCAGGTGAAGTTTTACATCTCATAAAAAAAATGCGCTCTGGAGGGGCACCAGGTCCCAATGGAATCCCTCCCACGGTCTTCAAGGGGATGGCAGATAAGTGGGCAAAAATAATGGCGCCCCTTTTCCATGAGTTTAGGGGGGGGAAGAAGTATCCCGGAGTCGTGGAGGGGATCTCTTCTTGTACCGATACATAAAAAAGGCTCAAGATCCAGCCCCGAAAATTTTAGAATGATTGTGCTTCTTGATGTGGATGGGAAATGCTATGCTAGCATTCTGCTGCAAAAACTGACGGCTTGGGTTGAAAAGAATAAATTGATCCCCTATACACAGACTGGTTTCCAAAAGGGGCACATATTGAAGACAATCTGATTTGCATTTCCAACCTGATCGAAACAACACTGGCAAGAAAAGGCAGGGCTTTGTACCTTGCATTTATTGACTTTCAAACTGCCTTTGACAGTGTTTCCCGTCAGCGGTAATGGACAAAATTAAAAAATTGGGGCATTGACAACACGCTCTTAACATCACTGATTGCCTTATATTCGAACACTTGGGTTAAGATCAGAGTTACAACTGCTTGTTCCACCACCCAAAAAATTCTCACTAATAAGGGCCTAAAGCAAGGCTGTCTACTGGCTGTCTTCTGGCTGCTTTTTAATCTATACCTGGCGGATCTGCCCGAAAGATTGGCTGCAGCACGAGCATTTCCCCCTAAATTGGCCGAAATCAAAATTCAATCACTCCAATATGCGGACGACACAATACTGCTCGACCAAACCCAGATCGGTCTACAGCGGCTGCTAACAGTATTATCTCTATATTGTAGGGAGAACAATTTAAAATTGAACACCGCAAAAACTAAGGCAATGATAATATTGTGACAATTAAAAAGGAAGGGCGCATGGAACATCGAAGGAAAACCCATTCAGATTGTGACCACCTATAAGTTCTTAGGAGTCTGGATCGACCATAAAGGCCGGCCTTCTGCCCATATTACTGCAATGCAAGGCACTGCTCACTCTTTGGAAGGCATTTTTTGCAGAGCAAGGAAAGCCATGAGCTCCCCTGATCTTACTCCCCTAATTCGATTAATAGGGGCAAAATTCCTACCGCCTGTAGCCCATGGTGCATTAGCCTTCAAAGATAAGTTGATAACATGGCTGGATAGAGCACAGTCAGCCTGCTTTCGTAAAGTGTTTTTCTTGCCGACTGCCACCGCTCATGCGCAGATTCGGAGAGAATTCAATCTTCCCAAAAATGGATACTGAAGGCGAGATTTATTGCATACTGTTTACAGGCTAAGCAAGCTCGGGAAAACACCTTGAAACAATAAATTTGGACAATGATAAATACCCAAGGGTCCACATGGTGTGATTATCTAGCCCACTGCGTGGAGGCATTGGAAGCAAAGGAAATCTGGTCAGCCTCTTTACCTACATCATCAGCCTCAAGACTCTTAACAAAACAGGCGAAGCTACTCTCTGCTGAAAGTGATATCCAAACGTTAAAAAATTTAAGTCATGGAAGTTGGGCCTCGACCCTCTACACTAGTGCGACCTTGCCATATTATCTGTCCTCCCCTCTAAAACCAGTAATGAAGCGACAACTTATGAGGTTGCGGTTTGGACTGATTCCATTGTTGGCATACAAATATGGGCAAGGGTACAAAGAGGCGGTAGCTACCAAGTGCCGAGCCTGCGGTGCAGCAGAGGAGTCATTAATTCACATACGGTGAATGTGTATGAAACTGCGTCCACTGAGAATATACTGGCTCCGTCCAATTTGGCGCATTTTAAACATACGAACGTGTCAAGCCGCCTTAGTTGAATGCTTGAAAGGTGAAACAGCGCAGCTGGCGGCCCGGTTTTTGAAATATTTGATGGCAATAAGGGCCTCTCTGGATTCCCCAAATGCGTAGAACATTAACTCGTAAAGTTGGGGCATGCTATGTATTTTTTTAAGGTTTAAGCTTATGGCAACCAATACGGTGTTTCCATTTTCTAAAACTTTTGCATAATTGTATGAAATAATCTCTTTTTATCTTGTATAGTAAGGGAACAAAATTTTATATTGTATATTTTTATGTGATCTCATTGCTAAGATTTTAATTAATTGTGCAATAAAAAAAAAACTATCTATCTATCTTACAACAAAATATTACTGCCAAGATCTAACCAAGTAGCAGGATTTGGTGATCCTAAGCTTTCTTGGCAACCAGTTGGATCTATTGTCATCAGCTAGGTGGTTGTGGGTGAGGTCAGGTAGGAGAGTGGCTGTTCCAATCGATGCTTTTCCAACCCATGTACCAGTTTTGTGTGTGGCCACCCATGAGTTGTTCATGGTTGATGGGGAGGGACAAGAACACAAGAGTCGCTGGCGGTCTGATAAACTCGCAGTCTGCGTGAGTAACTCAAATTCCCATTAAAAGAACCAGCCCTGCATTTTATATTAAAGAGAGTTATGTTAGGGTGTAATAAGCAGAAACAAAAGAATCTGGTGCAGCCAGACTGCAAGCTGTAACCATTAGATGCTGGAGGATTAGGGGTCAAAGGGCTGTCTAAAGACTTTGTAAAATTATGTAAATGATTCTACAAGACCTCCAACAGACCCCCGCTCCCCACCCCCCAAAACTGCGGAATCCTTTTGGCGCCTGTCACCCTCAAGGATTGAAACTCACTAATTAGCTGGGTATATTTGCATTTTCAGGTTTGTTATCCAAATTAGCTACTTCCAACTCGCTTTGGGGATTACTATTAAGTGGTCCCAGGGCTATCAGCCCTTGCTTTTTGAAGACATTTCTTCCCTTATGTGCTTTCTCTCTGTGGTGATCGCAAGTTCATCCTCTGGCTGTCATATCGTTCATGTCAGGTTGGCATGATAAATGTCTCTGCGATCACAAAGAAGTAAGAGATGTTGTCAATTAATGTGCATTTTTAACCAAAATGTTGATATATGAAGTTGAGCGAAGAATTGCAGACTAATGTATATCTTGTTATAATGATTTACATCGTGATGCAAGAAAATTTGTCACATTGCATGTGTTTTGGTGGATTTATTCATAAACAAAAGGGTGCTAGGAATGTCATCAATGAACGTGTACCCTGAAAGAAATGAGGTTGAAAAGATATGCCATCAATGAATGTGTACCCTGAAAGAAACAAGGTTACAAAGATAGGTCGTCAATGAATGTGTACCCTGAAAGAAATGAGGTTGAAAAGATATGCCATCAATGAATGTGTACCCTGAAAGAAACAAGGTTACAAAGATAGGTCGTCAATGAACGTGTACCCTGAAAGAAACAAGGTTACAAAGATAGGTCGTCAATGAATGTGTACCCTTAATGAAACAAGATTGCAAAGATAGGTTGTTAATGAATGTGTACCCTGAAAGAAATGAGGTTGCAAAGATATGTTGTCAATGAATGTGCACCCTGAAAGAAATGAGGTTTCAAAGATATGCCATCAATGATAGTGTACCCCGAAAGAAACAAGGTTGCAAAGATACGTAGTCAATGAATGTGTACCCTGAAAGAAACAAGGTTACAAAGATAGGTCGTCAATGAATGTGTACCCTTAAAGAAACGAGGTTGCAAAGATAGGTCGTCAATAAATGTGTACCCTGAAAGAAACGAGGTTGCAAAGATAGGTCGTCAATGAACGTGTACCCTTAAAGAAACGAGGTTACAAAGATAGGTCGTCAATGAATGTGTACCCTTAAAGAAAGGAGGTTGCAAAGATAGGTCGTCAATGAACGTGTGCCCTTAAAGAAACGAGGTTGCAAAGCTAGGTCGTCAAGGAACGTGTACCCTTTAAAAAAGGAGGTGGCAAAGATAGGTCATCAATGAACGTGTACCCTGAAAGAAACGAGGTTGCAAAGATAGATCGTCAATGAACGTGTACCCTGAAAGAAACGAGGTTGCAAAGATAGGTCGTCAATTAACGTGTACCCTGAAAGAAACGAGGTTGCAAAGATGGGTCGTTAATGAACGTGTACCCTGAAAGAAACGAGATTGCAAAGATAGGTTGTCAATGAACGTGTACCCTGAAAGAAATGAGGTTGAAAAGATAGGTCGTCAATGAATGTGTACCCTTAAAGAAACGAGATTGCAAAGATAGGTTGTCAATGAACGTGTACCCTTAAAGAAACGAGATTGCAAAGATATGTCGTCAATGAATGTGTACCCTTAAAGAAACGAGATTGCAAAGATACGTCGTCAATGAATGTGTACCCTGAAAGAAGCGAGATTGCAAAGATACGTCGTCAATGAACGTGTACCCTGAAAGAAACGAGGTTAAAAAGATATGTCGTCAATGAATGTGTACCCTTAAAGAAACGAGATTGCAAAGATACGTCGTCAATGAATGTGTACCCTGAAAGAAAAGAGATTGCAAAGATAGGTCGTCAATGAACGTGTACCCTGAAAGAAACGAAGTTGCAAAGATAGGTTGTCAATGAACGTGTACCCTGAAAGAAACGAGGTTGAAAAGATAGGTTGTCAATGAACGTGTACCCTGAAAGAAACGAGGTTGCAAAGATTGGTGCTGGGTGATTGCCAGAGAACATTAATTATCTGAATTGTACTGGTGCAGAAGGTGAAAGCTTTTTTTGCTCTGATGAATGTTAAAACAGTGGCAAAAGATGCAACGAATTCTCAGAAGTGAGTGCTTTAGCATATTCAAGAACAAGGTCCTGTTTTATCACATGCCTCTTTCCTCTGGGGAGAAAATGCAATTGAAGTATGCCTCTGTTTTGTCTGCCAGATTCATACATTGGGCTTTCCATTCATTCCCTTTAACTCCAGCTCTCAGTCAGAAAAAACACATTTCCTGGTTCTGCTTTTTGTTGTACAGGTAGAGGTCACCAGTAAGCTTCACAAACCTCCTTCTGCTGCACTGTGCCTTCTCGGTGAAATACTGCTGTGCAAGGCATTGCTTGAAGCTGCAGGCGTTTGGGGATGCATTTTGTTTTTTATGTGCTCACCGAGCTTTCAAAAAAGCAATATTAAAGTAAGAAATCAAACCTTTAAAACATGCCTCCCAACGGCCCCTCTTTACTGAGGTCAGATCTCAGGCTTGACACCTTGGGGTGTTTATATTTTTGTGCATATTTTTTCTTTCTTCTGTTTATAAAAACCCCATTCTTCTCAATGCATTTCAAGTGGCACTTGGATTTTGTTCTTGATGCAGACTCAAAAGGACCCTCTTTTCATCCTGCCCTGATGGGAGGTAGGACTGCGGGTTCCGGGCCAGCTAATTGCTCCAGCTGAGCAGGATGAGAGCCATTGGTGCATTGTGGCATTCATCCCTCTGCATCTTCTGCTGCCTGCTGCCCTCTTAGAAAGGGGACTTCTAAAGGGAAGGTTGTTCTTTGTTGCCACAAAGAGGAAGGTGCAGAATTCCAGTCTTTGTCCAGAGAAAGGGAGCAGCATAGAAGGAGCTGGCTAGAGCTGGACTACCTTTTCCCTGTATAAAGGTACGTTTACAACTGAATGTACCTTTCTACGCATGCCATAAATTTATAAAGGGATTCTTGCCAGGCGTAAGCCCATTTACAGATGCTGTAATCTCTGCTAAAAGTGCAGAGTCCTGAATCACCCTCCAGAGGTGGGGAAGTGGCCATTCCGGTTAGTGGTCTCCTTTGGAAGTCTGGGAACACCCTCAAACGTGTACATTTGTTGGCATTTCCAAGCTCCGATTCATCCCCTTTCCACCATTGGAAGGGTTAGCAATCTGCCCCAGTGTGGGATGGGTAGTATATCACCCCCAGATTTGATGGGGTGTATATTTTCCCGTATAGAATAGAGATGCTTTTGTAGAGAGCATCCTATGCCCCTTGTGTGAAGTTCTGCGCTGTGGAAATCTCTGCATAGGTCTATTGGATCCGGCTGGGAATATCGTGCAAACCTCTGGGAAGTATGCCGGAAAACGTATGTCTGGTGCATCTTCCAGGCATTTTCCTGGGAACTTTTGCGAATTTCAGAAAGTCAGAAAATTACTTCAGGTTGGAGATCTCCACTCCTAATTTTCCAACTTTCTTTTTGAAGTTATCCTCCCCAAGTTATTCTGATCTTCAAAGGCCCTCCTAGCAGTTGAGCAGACCGAAATGAAACTCTGAGCCACAGAGTTCACCCTCAACTTGCAGAAATACCAATCCGATGTAAAGCTAGGGGATTTAGTTCACGGGTGTCCGAGGTCCAGCAGGGCATGATCCAAATGAGTAATCAGGATGAATTTGCAAAGAGTGAATCAAAATGGAGCTAATTTACACAGTTAGTGATTATCTTGAAAATTTGGCATGGATGTGGCCCTTCCGGATCCACCTAGACACCCTTAAATGAGTAAGTAGAACAATGGAGAGTGATAAAGCAAGACAAGCCAAGCCACTATAATTGTTGCTCCATGCTCAGTTGAACCGGAAGACCCGAACACAGTTACTTTCTTGCCCTCCAGAGATTTGTAAAGCTACTTAAGCACAGAAGACTCCCTATTGATTTTTCCTGGCAATTAGATGGTTGCCGAAGCTGTTAGAGGCTCTGAAAGGATATGCAAGCTGACCCAAGCGACGCCGTTATAATGTGTGTCGTTACTGGCGCGATCCATTTGGGATAATGCTCTGGACTGGACGTGAATGTAATTGCCGCCTGGAGCTGATGCGTGGTGTCAGTTGATAATTATATTACGCGCAAGTTGGTGTCCACAGGTCTTGAGACATTTGCTGCGGTCTTGGACTCGCTGCTCTCGTCCAGCCGGCTTTGCTGCTGCGCTTATGAAATGGAATGCAAGTGATGCTGTGTAGAATTGGTACTTGGGTTTACATCCTCCCGTAGAAGGCATATTAATAGTTAGACAAGTAGACGAATTCTCTGAATTATGACCTACTGTGAGGTTCACAACCGATAGATCTTTACAAGCCGTGGTACCAGAAATCCCAAAACTTTGTAGCCAGCAGAAAAACCAGGGGTACCAATTGAACACATCGCTTTGAAAAAGAATGCAGCCTGAAAAGAGGAGGCGTGGAGGAGGACAAGAGGGCTACAGCTAATCAATGAGTAAAGAGAACCCTTTCAAACCAGATATCTGATGACACAGTGTTGACAAATACAATAGCCATGCTTGTCAATTTCAACTGACTTGTCTCGCCATTTTGTCTCCCCATTTGAGAGTCTAATCCTTACAGAGAGATCTCCTGAACTCCTGTTACCTATGGTTCGTCTGTCCTGCTAGGTACCATAGGCATCGAAGTGAATCGCTAAGGCAGTACTCGGCGGCGTAAGCCATCTGCACAATAGCACAATATCTTCACGATCTAAGTTTATTTCACAGAGCTCTTTACACCGTTTGTCTTGGCATGGCCGGACCGGGAACCAAATCAGTCCTGGCAAAAGTATTCAAACCGGCCCCTTCTAAATGGTTCAAACCAGCCCCACCCACTCCCCTTTTGTCTTTTCTTTATCTTTCTTTCCTATATTTCCTTCCTATCTTTCTTTCCATTCCCTCTCCCCGCTGTGCCTTCTGCCATAAACCCCAGGGACGTGGAAGGAGAGGCAACGACCTTCAAAAACAGTCCTCCAATAGCTGCAGCCCTCCAGGGAAATGACTGATGGAATAAGTGGCCAATCCGGCCGTGCTGCTCCTCGGGTCATATGTCCTGATTGTCTCATGTTCTGTCCTAAGAGCATGCTCTGTTGATGTCCTGTCGTCTCGTGTCCATGTCCTACCCTGAAAGCACTACGCATTAACAATCCTGTCTATTACTGGAAGATGGTCTGATTTCCAATAGCCCACTCTGACTGGCCAGTAGGTTTGCCAGATGACTTGGTGTTGGCAAGACATCTTTCTGGGTCTTTTTTTTGTTTTTTTTAATACAAATCCTTGTTATTGGGTGTGTTATCCACCTGGCTCAATTGAAATGAACCAAGAGAAGCGCTCCCGGAGAACATCAGATTGTCTTATGACTGACCACGACTAGAAAACTAATATCCGGCTGACATGGAGCAAGGAGAGGACCCTCCTACTAGGGTGGAATAAGTCCAGTGCCAGCCTGAAGGGTCGGGGTAGCCTAGTGGCAGCCTGATGGCAAGGTCACAGTGTCACCCATGTCATGCGTGGCCCAGTCCTACACTCCACGTCCATCAAAATGTCATGAAAAGTTTAATTTTTGTTACTTTTTCCCCCAAAATAAATTCTACGTTGGAAATGTCTCGTTTTAACTTTGTCTTGTTTGAGGGGGAAAATCTCATGTTCTGTTTTCGTGAACATCCGCAGGGAGGTAGATAACCTGGATTTTCACGTGTATCTCTTAGGTGCAGACTTTCTTCTGGGCTGTGTAGGACCTGTCTAAAAATGTAACATTCCTTCCATATACATCTTGAAAAAAGCATTGTGAGGCCTCTGGAAAAAAAAGAGTCATCGAGACATTGCTACAAAGTATTTCACTGGTGTTTGTTTAAAAGGGCTCATAGTGTTTCAAAAGCAGTGAAACATTAACTGGCCTTTGGCAGTTTTTTGCAAACAGGCTTTGATGGTAGAGGAGATAGGGAAATGTCCAAGGTTAGGAAAAACAAATGTGCATCACATGCCGCAAAGCTTCGCCCACAAGCGTAGCTGGGCAGTCGGATGTAACAGTGCAGCCGGGCACACTTTAGGGAGTCCCCCTCGTAGCTTGTCACTCTAGTCTTGTAGGCCTTAATTGCATTTTGGTCCTGGTTAGCACCAGTAGTCTCATGACCAATAAATGTATCTCATTGGTGGCTTAAAGGCCCCATAGAACTTTGCAAAATGTTTTTATTGATTGGTCTCAGAATTCCGAATTCCCATAAACACTCATTACTAGCATCAATGCTCCTATAGACTTTACTTGAGTCTCCCCACTTGGAAGGAATCTCACTCGTGGCTCGTACCACTGGGACTGATGTATACATTGATTCTCACTCCTGGCTAGCATCAATGGGCCTGATGTATTGAGTCTCACACCGGGCTAGCATCAATGGCCCTGATGTATCGAGTCTCACACCGGACTAGCATCAGTGGGCCCTGATGTATCCAGTCTCACACCGGGCTAGCATCAGCAGGCCCTGATGTATCGAGTCTCACACCGGGCTAGCATCAATGGGCCCTGATTTATCCAGTCTCACACCAGGCTAGCATCAGTGGGCCCTGATTTATCCAGTCTCACACCTGGCTACAATCTATTGGCCCTTTACATATCATTTGAATCGCACTGCTGGCTGACTTCAGTAGATCCTTAAGTATAAATTCAGTCTAGCACCTGACTTGCATCAACTGAATAATTTAGTTGGATACTCAGATAATCTAATATGGGCCCATTGATTCACTGCCGGCTGACACCAGTGGATCTTTACATAGAATTACATATTCCTTTTCGCAAGGCCTTGAAAACCTGGCTTTTCGCCTTGAAAATTTGATCTTTCAAGCTCTGCTCCTACCAGTTAGCTGTAACCGCTTGTAGCGCCTTGACGCCTTAGGGTATATGCGCGCGCTATATAAATTATTCATTCATCTTTAAGTATGCATTGAGTCTCGCATGCGTCTAGCATCAGTTGCGTCTTGTTCCTGGCTAGCATCAGAGAGTCAATGTCAGTGGCTTGGCAAAGGTTCACGGGCCCTGTTGCAAGCAAGGAAGGGGTTCCCACCTGTGCTCTGGGTGGGTAGCAAAAGAAAACCACAATCTGTGTGCAGTGGGCCCCTCGCATCCCATGACCTCGGTGCCACTGTACCTGTTGTAGTAATGCTAGTTATGTCTCTGGTCCAATTGTATTAATTGAGGGCCTATTCAGAAACTGCACTTTGCTGTACATTTACTACAATTTGCTACAATCGTACTACTAACGTACTACAAAATGCTGTTCACAAGCCTCTGCCTCAGTCACTCTTTTCTACCCGGTAGTAAATGTGGGTGGAACGTGAGATAGTGATTGGAAAATATGCAATACTTACTACTACTAAGTTAGGGAGAAGTCATGCTAATACAGACTCGCACCCATGAAAGTTTAAGCACATTGCTATTCACAAACTGCACTTCTAAAGTTACTACAGGCCAAAAGGACCCAAAACAGTGTAAATATACACCAGCTAAGCCTCTGAGTAAGTCCAGCACCATGCATGGCTAATTTGTATAAGAAAAGTGAAGGACTGGAAAATGTAACCCAAGAGCTACACCAAGCCTGATGGACCAAGATGGCCGCTGTGGAGTTGTGACTGAGTGCCCAGGACTAAATTAAAAAGTGGGCAGTGCCACACAGAAGCAGTCCTGTAAATTACTTTGTGACATTCTATCCTTCGCCGCTCCCTTTTACAGTCCCTTTTTAATTCTAGAAACCATTGTTATAGAACGTTAGTTCAAATTGTTCCATTGATTTGAACTAGGACTACATTTCCCAGAAATCCCTGGGTTGTTTATCAAATTTCGCAGATTAACATTTGGAATGCACGGGCACTTCACTCTTCTGTTTTATGTCCTGGTTTACCACATTGAGCCTGTGCCCAACCTTTGTGTCAGGCTTGTTTACAGATTTAGGCTTTTATTGTTAGGCTAATATAATCAAATGAGCCGGAATTCTTAATAAGACGCTGCAGTAGCCAGAATTGATGGTACCTTGTCATGCCCTGTGCTCATTTCGTAAACTCGAGTTTATGGATTCAAAGAGTGCTTTGACTAAGGTTACTTCTATCGCTTAGTGTTGGGTTTTCAATTTCTAACCTAATGTATTTTGGGAGATGTAGTTCTGGTTTACTTCTTTTTAATTATCAAACTTGAAAACAATGGTTTAAAAGCCCAATGCTGTAGTATTTCATCCTTGGTGACGTGGTGTCATCTGGAAAATGTATCTTGAATTCCAGTCGCGTGCTCGAATCGTGTGCTCTTGGCTCCAGACACCAGGTTCTAATCCCATCATACTAAACTGTGCGGTCCTAGGCAAATGATTTGCCCACGGCAACGCCACATTGTTTGCAGCGTCTCGAGCCCTGGCGTTGATCTGATCACTCTCTGGAGTACTCACTACAGGCCCCCACTTGTACAGGCTCCTTAAGTTGCCTGAAGTACAGAGCCATTACGCTTACACTGAAGCAAAGAGCCTACCGAATATCCTGCATCTCTGCATCAGTACCTCACCGAACCGGCGGCTTCAACCGTTGTCATGGTTACCTGCATCACACTTTGCTTACGAGTTTAAAATATGCCAGAAATAAACCCTCTGTTTTCTCGGCACCTATGCTGAAAAAACGCACAGGTCGGCTCTGGGGGTTTGGGAGCGGTAGCACTTTATAAAACTCCTTCGGGCGGCATTTGTGAGCTGTTGAAATGTCTAATTGGAGACCTGTTTTGTAACTTAGGGTGTTTTTACAAGGCAGGGGAAATAATGAATTTACGAAAAAAAGGCACATCTAGACTTTGAAGCTCGGAAGTAGCCTTTGGGTTCAGGGTTGTGAACATCGGCGCTGCCTGGTTAGCCTTTGTTACCGCCAGGGCATGGTGGGTGTGAGGTAGCTCAGTGAGCTGACCCCCACCTGCAGGTGAAGGGCTGAAAGGAAGCTTAGCAAAGGCAGGCTATCATTCTTTTAATGCTTGGATGTTGAAAATGGGATACAATTGAGCTGAATTCCCTCAACAGTACATTATAAAATATACATGTCACATAAGAACTTTGCGCCATACAAAGTACGAAGTGGCCTGACGAGTGCTTTTCGTAAGGGTCGAAGTGAATGGGAACTAATAAGAACTGAATAATCAGCTGTTACCCTTTTTAAGCTAGTATGTGTCTTGATCTCCAAAAATGTATACGCACGTTCAGAGGAGGAGGAGGAGGAGGAGGAGGAGGTGGAGGTGGAGGTGGTGGTGGTGGTGGTGGTGGTGGGTGTGTGTGTATATATATATATAGTGCAGCTGTCTTTCAATGGCGTAACGCAAAATGATGGGCTCCCTGCAGAATGTGATGAGGGGCCCCTGAATTTCGCGTATATCACACATATTCATTGACCTTCGACAAAATGGGGCCCTCTTCAAGGGATGGGGTCCCCATGCAGGGTTGTGGGCTGCCCCGCGGGGTTGCAGGGGCCTGCGTTACGCCCCTGCCGTCTTTGAGTCCGTGCACCTGCTTCGCTTTTCCTCTGTGAGGACAGAGAAAGATGGCCCTCCGAGATTTACGGCTTCTCTCGCGAGATCCGTTCTTCCCAGGAAATGTTCTCTGACGTCATTATTTACAGATTATGCCATATTCTCAGAGTCGTTAGTTAGGTCACAGGTACGGATTTATAAATGGATTAACTTTAATTAATTATAATGGTAATTTGGGTTTGTGCCAAGCGATATTAAACACCTGTAACTTTAGAGCCACGTACCACTTCAACTTTATGTAATGCGCTATAAAAATGTTTAATACTACACTATATGTTGCCGGAAGCATGGGTGATGCGGAGTGGAGGAACAGTGTATTCTACGGATGTGATTTACAGCCTATTGCATTCTGGAACTTGCAGTCTCGGTTCATCTAAATTGCGTCAGGCAGCAATGGCCTCGAGAAGGAATCCGGGGAATGGAGTGGAGCTGCTCCTAGTGACTAAATAGATGGTGTCTGGTCTCTAAAAGGAAGTCTAAAAATTTCGAGACAAGCCAGTACCTCTAAAAAGCCAGTAGGGACGGGCCAGGGTCGGTCACTTGTCTGGCTCCGGCACGACATTAACAGCTATTCGCAACCACTGACCTGTTGCAGAATTCCCCTCTTTGTGTTTACCGAGCAACAACAATAATTTGATGGAATTTTACCCCCTCCTCCACAAAGCGTGTTCCTCTTCGGTGGGCACTCCAGGCTGTGCACGTCCCAGCCCCACAGCTCTGACAAGCCACCCCTCTGTCTCGGTGCGGCCGCTCGTGTTGACAGTGACACTGTGGGAACCGAGGGGCTGTGATTGCCCCCTCCCTACCACCCTCTTCGGGGCTCTACCGAGGAATGTTGATGAGATTAAGGGGCTGAATGGGGCCGGGCTGAGCTCTGACCCCTCTGTCGAGTTCTCAGAGCCCCGGCTCCATTGACAATCTGCCTTAAGAAAACACTTGGCTATTTATAGCTGGTGGACTGGGGGAGCCTCGCACTGCTGACACGAGGGTGAAATCCGAGCCTTCTGGCCGCCCTGTCCAGGAATGATCCAGGCGTCACCAGGCGGCCTGTGGGCCCTGGGAGCTGGGATACCGCGCACACTATCTGAGGGGCGCTCCGCACACATAATCTCACTGTTATCCTTAAAGGAGCGTCCATTGTCCCTGCCAGCTCTCCACTGTGCTGCAAGAATCGGTTCTACCCGTCAATCGCTGATAAAGTACGTTTTCTTAGGTAGCTCACAATACAAATGGTGTCTCTTCTTGGCGCTCGCAAACTTTGCAAAGTATACGAGGCACAGGAGGAAAGATGTTTTGTCCAGAATCATAGCGTTTGGGTAAAGGGAAGCCAGGATTCAACTCACGATCATCTTAACTTCAAAGACTGGAACTGACTGAAGGCCACATCTGCTCAACGCTGAGAAACTGATTATCACGAAATAGTGGGAAATACCATCTGTGATGAGCATAGGGTGGAGTAGGAGACATCAATGAGGAATGTTTTTTATATATAGTGTTTAAGAGCTCAGTTTTATTGTAAATGTTGTAGAAAAAAGAGCTACAGTTGCCCAGTAAAGTACTGAATTTCTAAAACACTGGGAGGATGAAATGCCGAGTTGGCCATGCTGTGATTTGAACTTGTCACCTAACAGTAAACTTTAAATGTATCACACTCGCATAATGAGCGAAAATACCTCGAAATATGAAGTGGAACGAAACACATGGCAGTGTGCCTAGACACGCACATCAGTGCATACAAACGCTATGCGCTACACAGATCCATATAGTAGGGTCCAGTCGGCCACTGCCCCGGTACAAACCATCAATAAATAATAAAGTGCTTTATACTCTATAAACTGGGGCAGTGGCTCAGTGGACTAAAGCATCCACTCCAGGAATCTATGCTTGACATGACGGTCCCTTAAATTCTTATCCTCGCAGGTCCACTCAGCCTTTCATCCTTTCGAGGTCGATAGAACGAGAACTATTGAGTTGGGTAACAATAAAACATCTGTTATTTCAGCGCCAACAACCTATAACATACCCAGGGGTGTATGTTACAAATCCACGTTACGTTCTTCTCACCCTACTGGCCCCGATCAATATGACTCTCCAGTAAACAGTACGAAACAGAACCAAATACAAGAACAACATGCCACTTTGACTCTGGCCAACTAGTACCCCATCACCATAGAGGGCCCTTAGATTTTGATAGTGTGAAAGTGCTATGAGACCATACACATTTTATTAAAGCACTATACATACCACGAGCAGTTGTCATCATTGTATGCTTAAGTCGCTGAGCCATCTTGTCACCAGTGCATGCCCACAAGATGGTGTGACAGAAGGACGGGGTCCATTCTTTGGTTCGTAGTATGAATGGATAACGTGGGGGCACGGACTTGCAGTGTCCCACTCTAGACCGGGTTCTATGTGTGCCCCATGCCCTCCACCTCACGCCCCCCACCCCCAACATACCCTTCCCTCTAAAAACAGAGGTGTTGTGCTTGCTTGGTTTACCCCATCACTGAAGAGTGCGCAGTGTCCACCCTGCCCATTTCCCAGTCGGACCCTCGTGGGACAAAGGCAGCCTTTAGTCACAAGTCAGTGAGGTCAACTGTGCGGCCCTCCTGCACTCTCAGTTGGTAATGGCGCCTCGAGCAGTAAGTCTATAGCGCCTGTCAGCGGCGCTATAGGCAGCACCTGCGCGTCGAAGGTGAAATCCGTGCCCTGTGAGGTACTGGGCCCTTGGCACTGCGCTGAGAGAGGCGAATCCTTCAGACGCCGTTCCGAAGCTGCACGTCCCCGGTCTTCGTGCTTTCGGCATATTTACAAACTCCAGCCTTGATGGAGGAATTCCTCTCACGCCCTCCCACCAGCGCGTGTAATCCCACGCACTTCAGCACGCCGGCGGAGGCCCTAGTCACAATGCTTCAGGTAATCCCTCCAGATGCACTGCGCAGTCGAGTGTGACCAGGAATTGCACGCTCGATGAGTGACAAAGGTGCCCACGCGTTCCCTTCTTTGTTTACTACAAGTGTCACGTGGCTGCCGGCGGATGCTGGCATAGTTAGACCTGGGAGGATGCCTGCTACAGGATTTGGCCTCATACCACGAGCATGTTCTCAGATTATGATTTTTATAGGGTCTGCATATGATGTGACGAAGCTTCTTCAGGGCACCTTATTTAAAATGACCAGATTTCGAAAACCAAAAATCAGGACAGTCCACCAACATAGAAGTAGGACTACTGATGCGCATCGGTCGATGGGGCCTAGATAATTTACTTGATCGCGCTCACCACTCTAGACAACACAGACAATGAGGCGGTAAATGGAATTAAATGCAACATTTGCAACAGTATCATCTATGTTCACTAGATTGCTTCCTGCTCTGGGCTGATAACTAATTCTGCACTTCAAAATTTGAAAATGTGCCTCCCTGTGTGCTCAGTAAATCCTCTCCGAAAACTGGGATGTGTTCTAAATTTACTGAAATTTGCTAGGACAGATGTGGGAAACCCGGGACTGTCCCAGAATATCCGGGAGGCCTTGTCAACCTAGCATTATTGTAGAACAGAGTTGTCAAATGTAGCTTCATATCCATGCCATATTTTCAAGATGGCCACAGAAGATACATTCTCAACTAATATACAAAGCCAGTGGCCTGGCATGGACCCGACCATCCTAGACGCATGATGGATACTATTGCTCTAGAAGATTAAAGAACAGCAAAGTCACAGATTAAAAAAAAGAATTAAAAAAAATAGAAGAGCTTAAAAATAGTACTTGAAACACAATACTTTGCGATTAAGATTTCCCCAAATCACTGGGCTTTATTTTCAAAGCAAGAAGGGGGCTTCTGCTTGCCATTCCTTATATTGGGCACAGCTATAAAGCGGTCAGAGGGACAATTATAGCCCAGCTCCAGCGTTAAAGGGCCAAGCCGAAGTTGAGGGCCTTTAACATGGGAGCAGGATTTTAATGCCCGCATAGCCCAGCTATGGCGGGCTATAAGGCTGTTAGAACATTCCACCACTAGAGGACCGACTGTTCTAACAACTAAAACAAAGGCCTCATGGATCCCGAGGGGATTGAAATCCCCTCTGGCTCCTGAGGCCTTTGTTCACAGCAACAGCTGTGAACAACGACATTTGAAAGTTGAAGCTCCGGGCTCCTAGCAGCCATTAGAATCCCTGAACACTCCATTATTTTCAACGGAGCTTCCAACATTCCAATGTTCGAAGACGGAGTAAACAAGATCACAAGTTCCAGAATAAAAAACAAAAATCATGGAATGGAGCAGCACATCACACCACACATGGACCCGCATACCGTGAACATATTCGCATATTTGAGGGGAGGTAAGTGTCTATCGAGTATGATGGGGGGGTGCAGGGATTTCTGAAGAGATATCTTGACATCTAGCAACGTCATGCCTTAAATGAGGGTGTCTGTTTGAAACCATTCTCCCTGGAATGGAAGTAAGTGGTCATTTTGGCTAATGCAAAAATGGAGATGTACAGGGTATGACTGAGCTTTCCAGCATAAATCTTGTGGTAATATCTCTTGTTCTTTAATTCCCTATTTCCTCCTTGATGGGGTGCTTCGTTTTCACAAATTCATGCCTGAGCAGACAATCTTAAAACTTAGCCCACCTGATTAATTCCTAATATAAATATTCACTCTAACTAGAAAGTAAACCCGCCCCCTCCAGAATGAGAAGATGGGCCCATGAGTCTCCCAAATCTCACAGTATTCATTGGCCTTGGGCAGAGTGGGGTCCTCCTGAAGGCCCCCTTGCACCGCAGGGGCTGCAGGGGCCTGCATCACGCCCCTACTCATAACCAGAAAGCAACATCTTCCTCATGGGTGCAGCCATCTTTTTTCTAGCAGTAAGCAACCCATACGTCTCCTCTCCTTCCTACAATGCAGCAGCCATGCCACACTCACTGACAGCTCCCCCTGTAGCACCCACCTGCTCCTCTCTCCCGGCACCCCCCTCCCCAGCAAATAATTTCTTAACAGCTCAGGCCTTTCTAATTGAAATGTCACACCACGAAACCAATCTCGGTTTGTTCCACGACCTAATTACTACAGAGAGGGGGGAATGCATCTGTTAATTCCAGGATTCAAGATTGAGATAAAAGTGATTGCAATTCATGTCTTTCCTCTTAATTAAATGTCGTTGCACACCTGCCTTTTGAGAATAAATATATTTTGAACGTAGATTGAAAAAACTACTGATGCCTGACTGAAATTTAAACGTTCTCCTAGCAAGAGGGTCTTCAGCGTAAGGGAGTTACTACAAGATAGCTCCCATTTCTTAAGCGCATGGGCTTCTTTGAATTCTGGTACTTGTAGTTCTCAATTTAAAATGAAATAAACAGAACTACATGTACCAGAATGCAAAGATAAATCCTGGCCTGGATGAGCCACTCATGCATAGAACTGGAAACAATGGAGCTCTCACATTGGTAATAAAGCAAGATATTGTAGTTTGATGCACTGCCTGTACCAATTCATATATATTAAAGGGTCATGCAATCATAATCGCCTATATGATTACCAGATGTCTCACGCCTCTGTCCTGCCAAGTTTCCCCAGTCCATTTGTGACTCACTGCTCCAGCCCAACTTTTTTGTTTGCGTTCTGGGAGGTGTAATCTTCTTTAGTCCATTATACCTGTAGGACTACAAGTACCAGAATGCACAGAAAAAAACTTTGACTGGAGCAGCTAGCCATGCATAGACCTGCCATGGACATGCAAAACTTAACAGCTAAGATGTCCAGCCCTGTACTTTCCTGTTACAAGACATTGTTTTCAGGTGTCGGTTCAATTGTTCAAAAACATTATAACTAAGGCTCCCTGTTTTCTGTTTTTACTGATTTCCACAGATATATACAGACAGAAAACCATTTATTTTCCTGTCCGTATTTATTTTTTAATATTAATAAAAACGGAAATGGGGTTGTTTTTGAGTGACTCTAAATGCTGTCAATCATGACTGCCAGGCCAATAGCTGTGCAGATTGATAGGCAAGAGGATTGAAAAAATATAGTGATTTTAGTAAAGAGCCTTAAACAGCAGTAGATTTGCATAACCTTGATACTAAAATTTACATATTTTCTTACAAGTGCATATTTTACCATCTGAGAGTGTATATATCATTGAAACCTTTCAGGCATTCAGGCACGAGTGCACATTAACTGGTTAAATAAATGCAGAAATATACACATTTCAGCTTCATTTTTTCACAAAATCTAAAATAGATATGGATAAATACAGGTAAAATTAGCAAAAAATAAATATAGACCGAAATGACAAATATAAATACCATAAAACCGGGAGCCCTAATTAGACCGAAACTTCTCAGAATGCATTAGGTTGTTACAGGACCAGGGCGGGAACATGGTTTCCCTGGATACCGGGAGTTATCTGCTAGTTCTGGTTTTTAGTTAATTTATTATGCTAGGAGTTTTGAGCTCATGTCTCTACACGGAGGCATCAACTCTTCAGGGCCCACCATCGTTCTAGGGGCTCCCATTCAGCCCAAGGGCAGTGGATAGCTGCGAGATCAGGGCGACTCAGGGGCCGGGGGTCATTTTTAGGTCTCGCCTGGCGTTGCAGCGCGCATGCGCTGCTCGCTCTGCGAGGGCTTCTTGGATTCGATACAGATTCAGAAGGGACTTGAAGCCCCGCCCCTCTTTCCCATTGGCTTGCGTCATCGTTTATGGTAAACAGTGGCGCGTGATTGGAAATCGGGGTTCTTGGTTACCGCCTTGTCCAATTTGAGGACGGCCCATCTGGACAGGCCGACGCCATCTTTGTTTTGCGTGACGTGGGAGGGTTCGGTTTATGGCAAACACTGGCTCGTGATTGGAAATCGCTTCCATTGGGTGCGCATGCCCACATTCACTTTTAAAGCGCAGCCGGGCAATGCGGCTGTTTGTATATGTCTCGCATTTAAATGCGAGACATATAACATTGCAGATATTGGCTATGCCAATGCTTTTTATTCCAAGACACAGAAGTAGGTGACACTGCGTGTGATATCGAAAAGTGCAGCGCAGCCGGGCAATGCGGCCGTTTGTATATGTCTCGCATTTAAATGCGAGACATATAACATTGCAAATATTGGCTATGCCAATGCTTTTTATTCCAAGGCACAGAAGTAGGTGATACTGCGTGTGATATCGCAAAGTGCTTCACTTGGGAGTATAATTGTAGCTGAGTGCAATCTGGGTTAAAAGCCGGCAGAGCGGCGGGTAATTAGAGCTCACTCGCTGCTGCAGGACAATTTGGTCGACTGTAGCTCACCGGAGCACGGTGGAGCCGGCACTGTTCTTCGGAGCAGCCCCCACCTCACCCCCACCTGGAGTGGAGCGCCTGTTGGGGACCAAACATCGCATGCCCCCGAGGATGATGGTGCTGGACAAGGAAGACGGTAGGTGTGCCGAGGCTGCCCGGCGCGTCCCAGCCGCCGGGCGTACATGTGTGACCTGAGTGGCTCGTGCCCGGTCCTCCACCCGCTCCCTGTTTGTGTCTGCTGGCAGGCAATTTTAACTCGCCATGTACTAGCGCAAAGGGTTAATATCCTACTGTAAAGAACACATACCATGTGAGGATCAGCAGTGAGTTACTGCTTTTGTCACAGAGATTCTTTTGGTACTTTGGGGGTCGAAGGTACGGCGCTGTGTATTTAGAATTAGCATGGGTTTAAAACCTCCTGCTGCCGAATTACTCGTGTGTCCAGGAGTTTTCAGGCAACAATAAAAATGTCAAGTAACTGGTGAATAATGTTCCTGCTGGAGTGTGCTGCATGGCTAAACACTTACAATGTCCCAAAGGCGAGACCTATTGGCTATGCCAATGCTTGTTGCATTATGCCACTACTCAGATCGCGTAGCTTATTTGGATAGTATTTTGAAGTGATGACTGTAATTATGCTCGTCGTAAAGTATGACAATCAAGCACCCCTGCGGATATCGACAGTTAGTTGTTATCTTAATTCTGCGCTTTAAATTCCAGATTGACGGCGTTCTCAGGGGCGTAACTTCGAGGCGGCGTGGGGGGGGCACACCCCCCCTAGCAACTGTATTTTGTGGTAAATAGTTTGTTCCAGGTGCTTTCAGTGGGGGATGGTGAGGGGTCTGTCGGATTTCACCAGGAATCGTTCCATACACCTAGATAAAAATGTACACACACTCTCCCTCTCTGTTCTAAAAGTCTTCAATAATGTTGGTTATTTTTCAAAATATTGTGTTTTCTTTCACTTCCGTACCAATCCTCATTCGTCTCCCTTTCCACTGCCCCTTTAGCCCCTCCCATGCACCCTGCTTGTCGTATTATGTATTTTAATATTATATACCAGTGTGAGTGTTGGAAAATCCGAATCTCTCGCCCCCAACCTTACTGACCAAGTTACCCCCCCTGGTCGTTCTGTGACTGACTTGCATTGAGTACATACTTTTATGACAGCTGCGTGGCTGTGCGTACTTCAGAGCGTGCAGTGACCTCCAGGGGCGTTTCTTCAGCACGTTCAGCATCTCAGAATGTGTGAGAAGGCATAAGGCACTGCGCTCCTTCCACAGTACCCCCCTCCGCCGTCGGCACTGTGGACTGCTCCCAGACCCCTCCGGAGCTTCCCACTGACTGGGAAACGATCACCCCGCATGACCTTTAATGAGACTCAGGGCCCGGCCCGCCCTTTTTTAGTGACCTTTCTGTGTGACCTTGTGCAGGTCGGGTCAGGAGGGCGCGGAACAATCTGCCAACTGAATTATTAAAGCGACTTTATCGATTATGTGACACAAATGCTCTTTGAGGCATGCATGAGAACGGAGCTCGGGTTTCATGGACAAAAAACATTGTTTTTCAGACCTCCTTCCTGCACTACCAATGGATGTAGAGGTTGATTGGGATGTGTATTAATAATGAGGGCAATTAAAGGCCCGGGACCTTTGAGGAAGGTGTGTGGCCGAGGCAGCGTCCACTACATGTGGGACTAGGCCTTCTACAAGCCTGCCAAGCCTGTCTCTGAAAGGCCCGTAGTGATGGGGTGTGCTGCATGACGCGTTTGCACTGGCCGACTCAAATTTCTTCGGTTATCATACATACTAACAGAGTTTCCAATTGGCCACATGCTTTCACCTTCTTTACAGGGTGTGCCCTTTATCCAACAGCAATCGGCATGCTGGACCATGTAGTTCCATCCTTTTTCATTGTAAGTAGATGTTATTAACCCCAGCAAACAAAGTACTTTCCACTAAGATTCCAGGACCGGATGATTAGGGAGGAGCAAATGTGTTATTATGCGAGGGAAATCCCAGCCATTGGCCTACTCGTAGCTTGTGGAATGTTGTGCTTTTCCTACATCTACACCGTGGCATAGATTTTAAAACGCATGGTAATGTTTTATCGGGAGTGGTAGTTGGCACTGAGAATGGAAGTGCTGTTGCTCTCGAGTTAAATTTAAAACTTTTTTTTCTTGCATCTTTGGATCTGGATGGATGTTGATAATATTTTTTTCCTGCAACAACTTAACATTGGTGGCAATGTTCAGATTTTCTGCTGAAAACCCCCATGTGGACAACTTTGTGCTGTGCGGTACTAAGCGTGGTATGTGTGATAATTGTGGGGATTTCACAAGGGAAAAAATTAGCACACCCCTGCTAATAACATTGGCCCAAATTATTTTTTTTTATATAGCGCAAACTAGACCAGAAGGTATCAGAGCGCTTTACACGAGCACCAGTTTGCGTTACAGACGGACACATTCATTTTTGTTAGGCACAGGGAGATTAAGTGAATTGCCCAGAATCACAGGATGTTGAGCATCCCTGCTGAGACTCGAACCCGGTTCCCCAGCTTTGATGTCGACCGCCCTAGCTGTTAGGTCACATCCTAACCACATAATTGACAAATTATCCCAATCTGTCTCCGAATGAAAACTGAGATCTCAACCAGTGATGTCCAGCATGGGGCCTGCAGCTTACGCTTTCGCATCTACACCATGCGTATACTCTATTTCACCCTATATGTGTTTGCGCCCCTAAGCACACAACCGCTTTATACATTGTCATAGATTGGGTTGTGTAAATTTTTTGCCAACAAAGCTTTGCAAAGCTCATGATTTCTGCTTTGCACAGGTTGCTGGTTTATTCATGCCTGCATGCAACTTTCCACTTCACGAGATAATTTAGCTGAAATGTTAGAATTTTCCATCTGAAAAAGGCAAAATGAAAAGCATCGACGTTGTAAAGTGTTCCTTAGATCTTCATGAAGGTTTTACAAAAATTGTACACCCCTATCCAAAGGGGATAGGCAAGAGTATCTGTTGGGTGTCTGTATAACTAGGAGTGGGTAGCTTTCTGCTTTACAAGTGTCCACTACTTCACCTGTGAATCAGCTGATCCTTCATTCTATGCATTACAACTTGCCTCAATACCCATCCCACTGCAGGCCCTAATCTGTTGCCCATCTTCACCCCATCCTCTCAGATGCTTTTACGTGCTTTCTCGCTGTTAAGAACCTCAAAAAAAGATCATAGTTGTGCAGGAAATTCCTAAAATCTGCCAAACATCTCCTGAATTTGCAGGGAGTGAAGGAATTCATGTTTTCCCAGCAAGCCATTGGGCCAAGGTCAGGTGTAAACCATCCCTTTTTAGTGCCCCATTATTGTTGGTGGTAAAAGTCCACCCGGTAAATACTGATGATTAGTGAAGGTCGCACCCACCCCTTCTGAGTTCTGTGGATCATCAATCATGAGGTATAAGACGCGATATTGTCGTTTATGCTCCCAGTTACATATATTTGCCTCATTCTCCTTTTTTACCTTAAAAAAATTCCGGTAGATTTTTCCTGGTGAAATGTGCCCGTGGACACTTAAAGGTCTGCGGCCATTACTACAAAACCTGGAATCCCAGTTCAGAAACATACTGGAATACGGGCCAAATTTGTATGCGCGAAGATACAAGTCATGGGGTTGTTAGCTGTATAAATGATCAATATTATAACTGACCTGGCTGTATAAGCTAGTTTGCGTATAAAATTGTGGTAAGAGCTAGTGGAAGTAGTCCTTTACTGTTCAGCCTCCACCACTCTCTCATCCAGTGCCTGTGTAAATTAAATGTCATCCGAGCCTTATTTAAGGTCAGTCAGTGTTTAGATAGAGATGGGAGTAAAGATTGGTTTATTAAAAGGAATAACCTTTACTGGTGTGTCTGTCGAGGGTTTACCATACGGCTGAGTTGTACAAAGGGCAGGAGGCCATTTTCTTTGATGCAGACTCACATCCCTGGGCTTCTTTGGAGCAACTAGCGCCCCAAAAGCATCCCTGTGAATTAAAACGACGAGACTCCCCAGAGAATGCACTAAACTGGGGAAATCGGATCGGAGTAGGATTTTATTTTTTTCAATTTATTTTCTAGTTTGTCTCTTTACCTTCTATTTCACCAAAGTAATAGCATGCAGGAGTCAGGGGATGCCCCTTGTGCTCTGGTGCAAGACAATAGGCCCTGCTTCCTCCTACATGCCCCATTCTCCCAGTGGAATGTACTATGAACAGCTGGCTGGACACTTAGGAACCTGAAATTGGAAGAAAAGAAGCATTTCTTTAGTCTAGTTGTTGTTAACGTGCACGGTCATCAATGGATTTGTCCAACCGGAAAGTTGGTTCGGATCAAACAAAATGCTGGCATCACAAGAATTTTCTTAAGAGAGCACAAAACTGATGGATGGAAACACTTGAATCAATTGGAAGCGGTCTGAACTATACGAGATGCATTCCATTCCATTGTTTTAAAATTTTGTGGCATTAGAGACCCAGTTAACAGGCTCAGCAATCTTGGCTCTTCCTTAAAAGGACATTACTACCTAAACTAGTACTCGGCATCCCTTCTGGAGAGGAACACAAGTGACCCCCAAAAGCATTGCAGCCCTGATGGGTCTAGGGGTGTATGAAGTTGCAATACTCGTACTTTGCTGAGTTTTTTGCACGTGGGTTTTTGTGTAATGATCAGGACTTCGCTGTGCCCTTTTGTGATTTTTTTTTTTTACTTCAAAACAGTTCAAACGCTATCAAGTTCCAAAGCTACAATGAAAATTGGCTCAAAGTTAACTTGCGAGAAGATGTCCTACACCTTTTTGCACTAACCAGTGCTTGTGAGGAAATATTGTCAGTTTAGCAATAAAGCAAAAAAAAAAACTACACCAGGTTGTACTATAAACGTATGAAAACCAGATCAGTCCCCCAAACTTGGACAAAAATCTGGATTTATGCAAGACTTCACCGATGCGATACAAAATTTCCACAAGCCCTTGTTAGGCCTCATCAGTGAGGTCTAACATGGTCCCTTTGAAAGGACAAACTCGGGACTGATACCGAGGCACACCTGAGCCACTCAGGGTAACTCACTTGCACACCACAGAAGTGATGGATGTAAATGCTTGAATCCGTTCCACCTACTCTTACTCGCTCTGGGCACATTCTACTCCATTCATTTCTATTTTATAACTGATCTGTCAATATTGTCTGGGTCCACCCACAACATAGGCCTTGGCCCTGCCCCAAAAACGTTACGGCAGTGTAAACTGCAAGGCCATTCTAGTTCCTCCAGTAGGTGTTCTTAGTTAGGGAGGGCTGGTTAGTGTAATTCTGTGTATGTATGAGTGTTACACAGACTGTTCTATGTCGTGCCACACTACCGGTGATGCTGCACTGTTTGAAGCTAATATGTCAGAAGGATACTAGGTAATACACAAGGATAACTCTTTTGAAGTGCACTCTGGGAAATTCACTTCCCCTTTATTTTTTTTTAAAGGTTCAAGTAAACATTGGAAACACAAATAGTCTTCAGATCCACACCACCTCTCCACATGTGAGTGGGCACTCATGCTCAGCAGGAAAGGTGGAACCATTACACCACAAACCGCAGGTTCCAGGCAGGACGGTGCCTCGCGAGCACTATGTTTGTAGTTCCCAGGATGAAAATTTCATGAGAAAATAAACTGAATAATTATATTTTGCATATTAGCCAGTAGCACTCTGTGCTTTGCAAAAGGCGGAGTATTTGTTTGAAATAATCCTCGCTGCCTCTGAAAGGTGTTTTTAGAGGCAAGGAATGCAAACCATTCTACTCGGCCCAAACCCTGCATGCAACACCTCACAAGTTATGTAGCTTCTAAGTGGACAATCTTCAGTTATCTTAAGGACCCTGCATTGTGAATAAAGCTACACACCGACGCTTTCTAAAATGCAGATTGACATCAGGCACCAGGCTGGATCATAAACTATTCATCCGGGCAGTGGCTATAGAGCAGACTCCTGCCCACTAATGGACAAATGGGTTACCTTAAATGGAAGGGTGAGTAGGTTAATTAACTTAACTTGGCTGTAAATCGTCATGAAGGAAGCTGTACATAGTTTACACGTTTTCGCCTGTAAAACACATAAAATTCATTCGTTTGACAAGTACCGTGGTGACAGCACAGCTCTGGGGCCAGATTCATGGCAGATTCCCACTTAAGCACTGCTGTGTAAGATAATATAAATTAAATTCATTGTATGTAAATTTATCTCAGGCGGTTATCCTGAAAATCATGAATCCGGCCCTCCATTTTGAAAACAGCATCTGTAATGTGTACAATGCTATAGCCTTGTGTGTTTAGTTCCTACTGAGTTGTTGAAATAACCAATGTGCCGATTGCAGAGATCTGTACATAAGCAGGTGTTAATTACAGTGGGTTGCAAATGCATAAGTGGGGACCCCCTCTGGATTAAATTGAAGGTCAGGGAGAAGAGGGGAAAAGAAACAAACATATGATCACAAAGCCTCCCTCATGACCTATATTTCTTTGCTATCAAGACAAATCTAAATATGATAGGGCTTGAACACATGTGTACAAAAACTTTACAAAATGAATTTTATTCAAAATGCTTGATTTATTTTTTATACATAAATAATTTCAATCATGATTTATTCCTTCTTTTGTTACATTTTCTTATCTTATCAGGTTAAAAACTTTTTAGTTGAGACATGTAGAAAGATTATTACCACAAAATACAATAAGACAAATGTCTCCCCCAAAGAATACAAGGAATTCAATCTAACTCAGTATAAAGAACCACACATAACACACATCATACACACTCACACAAAATCATGCACCAATCACAAAAAAACACATCTGAAAAAGAAGGAGGTAATAGATGATAACATCTCCATGACCAAGTGTGTTATATATGTTCACAAGGATCCGAACATAGGATCGACGCGCGTTTCGGTGGCATAAGAGGAATGGACCGGCCACCTTCTTCAGGACCTTTTCAGATACCCATAAAAATTCACAAAACCAGGGGGAAACAAATAGTGCAAAGTAGCTAATAAATTACTAATGGTATATGTTGATATGTCTGATGCTGGTTATCCATCGATCTAGAACACTATGATGTAGTGTCCAATTGGAAAGGACACCGTATTGTAGATGGAGCACACTGCCAAACAAAGGCTCAAGTTCCTAACTCATAGCTGGGCACTTAAGACATCATACTCTTATTTTGAAGTGCAGGTAAATCATCACTCGGATGATTTACCGGCGTCGTAATTACTGACAGATATCAGATCTTGAAGGATTGAACCCAGCATTGCAATGATAGAAGTGAAAGTGCGGTATTCCTCCTGACTACTCATTGTCTGAATCCGGTATTATCGTCAACTACCTGCACTTCAAAATAAGAGTATGATGTCTTAAGTGACGTCTCCCATCTCTACTTGTTTCCTACCACGCGGCTTTACTCTAGGATTCAATCAGCCCGTTGAGAAATCAACTGAGACCGTCAACACAATTCAGATACACACCAAGAAACATGCGGTCAAACGAAAATGAACTGTGACCACTGCTGCCCGTGGTCAGAGGTGAGCCTGTGACCTGGAAGCCAAAATCTCTTATCTCTGTGTCAAACTGTTAAGTCGTCGTGCCTTACACAGAGAGCCACGTGCTCAGCTGCAAGGCCTCTCTTGTTTGAGATTCTGTTTTACTTCGAAAGTCGAAGCAGGTGAACACTAAACTGCAAGGCACAGGCGCGCCCAGAAGCCCAGCAGGTTTTTGTCAGGTGCTATCCATGCTGTAGTGGTTAGCGCTCCAGTGCCTAGAGCACTGGGGCGGATGTTCACACCACATCCGCCGGCCAGGCGTGGCCGGCGGGGATCCAATAAAGGGAAGGCGCTCGCTCGGGGGCGGCACTTCCGATAATACGACTCCGAGAGTGTGCATGTGTCTTGACTCCGCGCAACAAAGCGCACAGCGAGTGACCCCCCCTACAGGTCACAACACTGGCGACGAGGAGGGCCGAGACCCTTGTGTTTTCCATTGCCCTTGGGGACCGTCGCGGATGCTCGCACCGACGGCCTCCGCAACCCGCGCAGCCCCAGTCAGCCGGCCGCCAGACACGCGCGGGAGGGTGAGTCAGCCCCGCACTACGGAGTCAGCCGGCCACGCGACGCTGCTGTGCGCTACACTGCACTCCTGCTGCCGGTTCCTGCCCCTGCTCTCCTGGCCACGCCCCCTGAATGCTACAGCGCCGGAGCGCGCTGCCACGTGGTCTAGTGAGGCCTGACTGCTCCTGCCATCAGTGAGGCTCGGCGCTGTCACATGCTGCCCCGTGCCAAGGGGAGGAGTGAGCCCACCACAGCCAGTCACACACTCCTAGTCTGCCGACCAGCCTACCATTCACCTTCTCACCAGGCGCTACGAATAGGTGCCAGAAGGGGGGGCCTACCACGCATTGAAGGGTGCCCTACGGCGACGTGAGGTCTCCAGTGTTCCCAACCCCTACAGCTCCGGCTACTGCGAGGAACCAATCATGGGTGACGAAGACCGCGTCCCTGCCCCTATCCAGATACCGTTTCAGCACGCGGCCTCAGGCGTACTGCCACCATTCAGCGAATTGGAAGACCCTGCGACAGCATCCCCCCGTTGGAGGGTGTGGATTGAGCGCCTCAATAACTACTTTATTGCGACCCGAGAGGCGAATGGCACCATTAAACGCTCCCTCCTCCTCCACTATGCCGGGGACGAGATCTTCAAGCTTTTCAAGCCTCTGCCGAACACGGGAGCCGCGACGGACTACGAGGCGGCAGTGGCCGCGCTGGACGCCCATTTCGATCCGCAACTCAACCCGGATTTCGAGCGATTCAAGTTGCGCCAAGCGCGCCAAAGGGAAGGAGAGTCCATAGACGCATTCTACGCCCGCCTACGTGAGCTTGCCAGCACCTGCACCGAGGATGACCAGCCCAAAGAGATCAGGGCCCAACTCATCCAAGGATGCAGAGACAAAGCAC
Source organism: Calotriton arnoldi (assembly GCA_963921515.1). NCBI lineage: Eukaryota > Metazoa > Chordata > Amphibia > Caudata > Salamandridae > Calotriton > Calotriton arnoldi. The sequence goes on from CAWUFW010001659.1 coordinate 2,218,252, forward strand.
TGAGGAGCCTCATTCTACGCCAACCAAGGATAGCGCTGGAGGACATCCTCATCCTGGCACGGTCCCATGACCTGTCAGCGGCCAGGGCGAACGAGATGGACCAGGCCCTCACCAAACCGATGGGGTGCTCCGAGATCAAGGTCGAGAGGGCAGACGCCATCAAGACAAAGGCCAGGACGGAGTTCCCCCGGAAGCCGAAACCAGACGCGCCCAGGTCACGGTGTGGCTACTGTGGCCACGAGCCACACGCAGAAAAGGACTGCCCGGCACAGGGGAAAACATGCACAAACTGCGGAATCCCAAACTATTTTGCCGCTGTATGCCGAGGGAGACGCCGAGGTCGTGACGCCAGAGGCCCGAAACCGCCATCTCGAACACTCCGGCACCTGTCCGTAATGGAGCCATCCACACCGGAAGAGGCGCAGAGACCAGGTCGCCGGTACCAGAGACCAGCGGAATCCTCATCAGAAGACGAAGACGACGAAACATACCTCACATCATTCGCACAGGAACTCAAGCGACGCCGCCGGCCTCAGCCAACCTGTGTAGTCCGGATCGCTGGCTCCGAGGTAAAAGCAATAATCGACACGGGGGCGTCGGTGAACGTGATGGGCCTCCAGCAGTATCGACGATTACGTCCGTGCCCTCCGGTCACCCCCTCAAAGACTCGGATATATGCATATGGAGCGCCAGACGCCGCGCCACGCCGCGAATCCTGCGGCCAGGAGCGACCGTTATCCTCAGAGATCGACGGCCCGGAGGGAAATTCAAGACTCACTATGAACCAGGCACCTGGACAGTGATAGCCAACCATGGGACCATGGTAACGGCAAGCAGGGGAGGAGAGAATGTATCGAGGAACATTTCATGGTTCAAGGAGGTCCCCGCCAGGCCGGCGCGGGAAGAGGAGACCAGACCCTCGACGACCCGGCTCATCGAGCAACCAGAGACGCCAGGAAGCGAGCCAAGGCATAGTCCGGGTGCAGAGGGGACCAGCGATAACTCCACGCCAGGTTGCCACACACGCAGTGCTGAAGACGACAGTCCGGAAACAGAGCGTGGAAGGCACCGAGATCACAGGTATGAACTGCGCCCTAATCCTCGCCCCAGCCAACGCTTGCGGGACTACGCATGCTGAGAACTGTCCCCTGAGGTGGTAAATAAAGTATCCGGAGCAGAGCCGGCCACCGGCGAATGACTGTGTGAACTCTCACGTATTTTGCAAAGTTGTGTGTTTTCAAAAACCGAGTTGGAAAGGGATGTAGTGGTTAGCGCTCCAGTGCCTAGAGCGCTGGGGCGGATGTTCACACCACATCCGCCGGCCAGGCGTGGCCGGCGGGGATCCAATAAAGGGAAGGCGCTCGCTCGGGGGCGGCACTTCCGATAATACGACTCCGAGAGTGTGCATGTGTCTTGACTCCGCGCAACAAAGCGCACAGCGAGTGACCCCCCCTACAGGTCACAACACATGCCTGAAAATCATTTACCGTACAGATGCCTCCATTTGTCACCAGCCTTTTTTGCGTCTTTGTTGTAAGGGCCTGTTGCTCACAGAAGTCGTGACAACAACCCTCGTAACTCTTGCCACCTGTGGCTTATCCGCTGTTCCCTACACCGGGCTTGGTTTTGCAATAACCACGAGACAGCTTTGCCTCGACTCGACCCGCGGCATGACGTAACCGGGAGCCAATCGGGTTTCACAGTCTTAAAACCAATCAGGACTAGTATTTCCAGTTTCCTGGCTAAGCCTTCATATGGGTGTAGTAATCGTGAGTTTTGTGACTCACCATTGTCAAACAGCGTTACAGAACCAGGCATGTGTTGAATCGGAAGCCCCCAGTGACCGCATACAGTTAAATGCTGCCGAGTGACTCCATGTCAGTAAGGGTTCCAGCCATGTTTGTTCTATAGTTAATACATTCTGAAAGCAGTAGTCCTAGGTCAGTTATTTTTATCCTTTAAACAATGATTTGTAAAAGATAATTATTGCATCCTTCTAAATGGATGATCTCGTTAATAAAATAGCTGCACGTGCGATTTTGTCACTACAATGGTAGCGCTGCAGTTTCTTAGGGGCATATTTACAAGGGCTTTATCTCCGCTTTTTTGGCTTAAAAAGCCAAAAAAGCGGAGATAAAACTATCGCCCTATTTACAAGAGGGTGCTAACATGCATAATCGCATGTTAGCACCCTTTTCTAACGCCTCCTTTGCATCTCTAATGAGATGCAAAGTGGCGTACTCCGGATGGACTACCTTGCAAATATCGCTGATGTTCACATCGCGATATTTACAAGGCTGCCCCAGCATTTTAGCACACGTTAGTTTTTGGAGAACACCGATGTTTTCTCCAAAAACTAACGTCTGCTAAAATGCAGACTTACCTATCCCTAACATTGGGGTGGATTGCAGGGAACATCGCTGGAAAACCAGCAATGTTCCCTGCAAAACGGCGATGACCTCGCTATCTCTGGAATTTTTATCGCCCTGGAGAAACGCGTTGTTAATAACGCGCTACCAGGGCGATAAATTCCAGAGATAGCCTGCGATAACAAAATTATCGCTAAGCACGGCCAGCGATAATTATCGCTGATAATATGCCCCTTAGTGTTTTCAGTGAAATGGCCAGGCAGGTAGAACATGGTAGGGCAAATTCCTCTGCATTACTGTGCAACCCTCCCTCCCCACCACCTGGATTGGAGCTATTGAACAAGGGATTCATTCATAAGGTCACTGCAGAAGCTGCCTCCTTTTGAGCAGTTTGGAATTCTGGAAAAAGAACTGCAGGGCAGCCATCTTGACACTTATCACATGGACAGGTGCAACTGCTGCGTCAGCCATCTTAGATTATTTTACTTATTGCCTTAGGGTGAAAACATCTGCCAGGTGTTCCTTGTAGTGGGTTTACCCTTGGTGAAAAGATCCTACTGAAATAGTCAGACTACTGACCGGGCACGTTTGAATGTCAGCCCCACTCGGCTGCCGCTTTAACAACAAGAGGCCCTCTCTTTCATCAGCACTGCGCATGGCCCTACAACCACAGTGGGGCCTTTCCTGGGATACAACTGTGGATCATTCTCACTACCATGTGGCTTCTGGGTGCAGAAATCCTGAGAAACAAATTATGGTCTGCCCTGGTGTCAAATGTTTCTGAAAACTGGTAAAGTAGAACTTCCTTCATTGGCAAGACAGAGAAGAGCCCTTGCGTGTCAAGCATAGCATAGTCATTCAGCATCCGCTATAGAGAACATCATAGCTTGGTTCAAATTCTCTGACTGTCTGTACTGGATCCTGCCGAGGTCACCAAAAAGGGTACTGCTGACTTGTCATAATGAAACCTGGTATTTAAATTCCATTAAGACCATTTTGTTTTTAGAGTGTACTAGATAAACGGTTCCTCTTGTTATCCGGCGCGGCCGGTACAGGTACGAACGGAGGGACGGGGGGGAAGTTGACATACGACAGGATAGGGAAAATAAAATAAATAAATAAAACCACTTACCTTGCGCTCGCCACATCGCTGAGTCGGCGATGCGGCGAGCGCAAGGTAAGTGGCATTATTTATTTTATCTTCCCTTTCCCGTCGTCTGTCGACGCCCTGCTCCCGCCACTCTTACCTGTACCGGCTGTGCCTGCTTTTTTATCACATTTATCAATACGCATCAGGCTCGCTGTGGAACAGTTCACCTGCGGCAATAACTGAAGGTGGACTATCTTTGTTTAACGACTGAAGTGGGACCACCAACGCATATGCAGAGTATGACCACAATAGGCATTTCTTGCACATCTCTCACTGCATGATGGATGTGACCCTCAATGATTTCAACAAAAGTCTTAACCTGTTCACAGGAGTCGTGGCTGCAGTTTCTACCATTCCCTGAATGGCCACGTTAGAGAAGGAGAGGGCTCAATCATCTGTGCCTGTGAATCTTGTGCTCCCACCAAACACCACATTTGTTGCAGAAACAAAATGTTTCTCTCCACTATTCATGTGAGATATTTAATCGGCGGGTTAATCCCACTTAATTCTTCATAAACATAAAGGAAAGGTGACCAGACCAAGAGAAATGTGTACATCCACGAGGACAAAGCTTATGACGACACTATGGCAGACAAAAATAAAATCCATATCTTTAGAAAGTTCTTCCCTCCATAAAAGTAAAAACTGTTGTTGAAAATACCAGATAGACCCTAATGTACTCCATTTGTGCTGTGAGCTGTTTAAGCAAAGCTTTTAGTTTGAATAGCCATACATTTATTTCCAATTTTAAAGCAAAATAGGCCTTGCACACTGTGCCACCACACCCTCACCCACCACAGTAGAGTTGGGCGAGCCACTGAAAGCTCAAGCCAGGCTCGACCCTGAAGCCTGGCTCTGGCTCAGCTCAAGGTCCTATTGGGACCTCGAGCCCCTAAAGAGCCAAGCTTTCAAGTGGCTTCTGCCTGCCACCCTACCTCTACCCAGAATGTGGCATTACGGAGCTGCTGACTTTGGAACTATGGAACTAAGTTTGAGTTTCAGCATTGGCTCAGCATACTGTGATTCTGGGAAATCACTGAATAACCCAATTCCTTTAAAAAACATGAATGTGACCTGGTTCAATGTAACCGGTGCCCACATAAGGCACTCCAATACCTTCGGATCGAGTGTGTGCTATATAAAAGCTGCAGAAAATTCACAAAGTGATGAAAAAGAAGCATTTACATAAAAAAATACAAATCGATTCCCATTTAGAGGCTGATTTGTACAAAAGAAAACCTGGATAAATTGCCGCTCACCGCTTAAATTGTGTGATTTTGCGCAAATATTACATTTCACCTAAACTCCTTTTTCTTCATTATCGCTTAATAAAGCACTTTCAATTATGTATGTTCTGAATACCAGTTGTACAAAATGTATTGTGTTTGATTTAGTAGATTATAATTTTGCTCTATAATAATCTGGGCCCTGTACAGGGTTTACATGGCAACTGTCTTGCCTCTTAGTTCATCGGGTCTGGTGGCTCGGTGGACTAATGCATCCACTCAGTGGCGTAGCAAGATCAGGTGGTACCCGGTGCGGTTCTTGTCACCCCTCCCCCCCAACCCCCCACATTGAAATGTCACCCCCCCCCACATTGAAATTATTAAAAGAAGGAAAAATAAAATAAAAGAAGGATTTTTTAAAAAAATGTGTCACCCCCCTCAGTGATGACACCCGGGGCGGCCCGCACCCACCGCACCCCCCTTCCTACGCCACTGCATCCACTGATGGGGCCTGGCAGGTCCACTCAGCCTTTCATTCATCTGAGGTTGATAAAATGAGTACCATTGAGTTGGGAAGCAATAAACATCTGTTATTCAGCGCCAAGATACCGATGGGTGAACGTTCCCTCAACAAATACACTTATGTTATTAATGGTTCATATTTAAAGGCATTGTCATATTTTACATGATGTCTATTATATGGTTTACATAGCAAACATTTTCAGGGCCCAGCTTGGGAACGGGCTCTAGGATCCAAGCCACACCTTTTGGCTTGCTCTGGCTGGGGTCTACCTGTTCATTTGTAAGCTCGCCCACCTCTACACCACAGCCTCATTAGCTCCTATGCACCCTGTTTAATTCTGGGGTGAGATAGCTCAAATGCAGCCTTCATAAAATACCATTCAATAATTGTAATTATATAGTACTTACTACCCCTGAAGAGATGTCGAAGTGCTTCTCGGCGAGTAGCATGCTCCTCCGGATTAGTGGTGGATTAGTATAGTGAAATTTGAGCGGAGGGCATTTGAGTTTGTTAGTTGGATTGAAAATGATAATGGGGGGGGTATAGAAGAGGAAAGAGTCTGCATTCTGGTTGCACTTTACCAGTTGCTAATGGTTTCTACTGTATCCAATTGCAGCATACAGATTTGTGGATGCTGAACTGTGTCCAGCAGGAGGAACATGAGTAAATTCTATTGGTTAAATAGAATTCCATCTGAAACCAATATACACCATTAGCCACCAATCACTAGTTTCAAGATGCCGCTGGAATCCACTGCCATTTTCTCCAAAGGAGTGTATTATTTACCCCAAAAATATACTGTCAGATTAATCTAGCAGATACAATGTATAACTGGCGTCTGGATTTTCCACCACCATTGACACCAATCCTTCCCCCTCCACGGTACATATCTACACTTCCACCCATCGCCACTTTCTGTGTTTCAAAGCGCCCTGAAGTGGTTGAAAGGCACCTTGTCTATGTTACACAAAACGCTAAAAAGAATTCGCAAACGAAATTCAAATAGGGAGAATATTTATTTTTGATGCACTGTCTCTCTGCACAGTGACTGCCCCTAAGTAATTGTGCTGGACAAAAACACTGAAATTCAGAGCCTAAAAACGTAGCATGCTGAAAAACTGACGTGTCGCCTTTGAGAAACGTTAGATGTTCCCATGGCTCTCCATGGGAACAGGGGCAGCAGCGTTTGTTTACCAAAAGTCTTTGACGCGGTTTTCAGTCCAGCTTTTTTCCTTCACCTCTTCACCGTTCCTTCCACGGGCCACGGCTGGGGACAAAAGCGGAGCTGTTATATAACAATCTGCTCCGTTCTCATGCAAATACCGTGGGCGCGCGCTGCAGCCCCAACCGCCAGTCTTTGTGACCGAGAAAGCGAAGAAAGAGGACTGTCTGACCGCTCAGAGCGGTTGTCACGAGGACTCGGAAAAACAAGATGGAAGGAGTTCAGAAGAAAACCATGTGCAACCTGAATATAGACGTTTGTAAACAACGTGAAGTAGGCTTTTTGAGTTAGTCTGCAAGGACATTTTAGATTCTTAACATTAGATGCGTACTTTGTGATCCATTGACCCAAATTTATTTAATTGAACTTAATTTTTTTTGTTAAACGGAACGTTTGTTATAGCTGGCCACATTCAGGCAATTCTGACTTTAGTCAACAGCACTAGCATGGTGGGGCTTTTAGTTCTCCAGAAAGCGAAGTGCTACTGGTCAGAAAGCCATGACTGGCCTTGACCTGGTACCAAATGACCACTGTAAGTTTAATGTGCTAGACACATTTTAAGACTCACTCATGTCATCTGCATTCTCACAAAAATGTAGCCAATGCCATTTTGAAAGCATGAATTGACGCTGTTGTTGCAGGTCAATGCACAAGTTTGTTCTTTATCAAGTGGGCATGCCAAACATAAACGGGCAAAGACTTTTATAATGTTTCATTTAAACTTGTTATATAAAAGCGCAGATTTGCGCTGTACAGCGTTAGCAATGCTAATCAAGGCAGCCGTGTTAGGCACTCATCCAGAAGGTTTTTGAGCCTCTCTGATAAATTGAGTCCATGCAACTTTAATCTCATTGTACAGAAGGCTGTACTCTCATGCTATCGTGCACTCTGGATATTATGATTACGCATATTGTAGAGTTCTCTGAAGCCCACTTGTGCTGAATGCATGCTTAACAAAACCAGTGTAAATAAAAATATATATTTCGCTGCTGCCTGAGACACAACCTTGTGTAGCAGGTAAACTAAGCAAATTGAACCAGGTGGTGATAGTTTGAATATCTATGACAGAAAAGCAGGAACTGAGAGCATTTGTGGGTCTCTGAAAGAAGATGGATCCCAAAACAGGCCTACTTAACAGAATGTGTTGTGGTGAATTCATGAGCACTGCCAACAATAGCTGAACTTTTTGCCCATTACCCGGAAATCAAGACGACACTATCGCCCGACTAAACAGGGAACTGAGGTCTCCCTACCTTACGGACGTACTCGTCCGCTTGTTTGGTGTTTTCTGATCTCTAGAAACACTGGGGAAGGGCAACATTTTGCCTTCCCCTTCTATCCCTTCTTTTGAAGAACCCGGGTCTCTCGTCCGACAGACCAGGGATCTGAGATCTCCCTTTCTTTTGATGAACCCGTGCTATTACCGGGTTGGAAGTATCACCGGTACTGCGACTCACGCATTACAGATTGTTTTTTTCCAACAGCCCTGAAGAGTCACGAGTTAAGTTCTTTGTGACGAAACACGTGTCGTCTGGTTTTCTTTCTGTATTGACCTATGAAACTTGATTTATAAAATCTTCATTAAGATAATCCTGATGTCGACCTTCATAATTTCTGGACAGAATGTACTTTGAAAAGTGGTTTTTACACTAAAACCAATACCTAAAACGTGTGCACAGGACTTGTTTCTAATTTACAGTGTGGATCCTGGCCTACACACTCGCAGGGGTTGTTTTTGCTTGGGTTTGTTGCCCCTGACCTTGTGGCACCGTATTTATTCATCACAACTTTAACCCCTTTGCGTAGTTGCTTGAGCGCCACTTCTTCCTGCCCTAATTCTAAACCCTCCACCGAACCAGTAAACAATAGCTGAACTGCCAAATGCATGTCAAAGAGTAAAGGTAAAGGAGCTTAGGGTGGTTTAATGGTAGAAGGGAATTGATTCATATTCCCTATTGAGAAAATGGGTAGAACTTGTAGGGAAGGTTTAATATGTTTTTGAGCAAATATTCGCACAACCCATCAAAAGTCAGGTCTTCAACTCTATGGAAATTCAGGGCCCAAATCGATCCATTATAGCGGAAGCTGGTTCCAGAGGCGTGGACCTTGAATTGATTGGCCATACCTCCCAGGAAGTAGTATAATCTCTTCACAGAAAGGTCTGCAATTCTTGTAATGCAAAGACAGAAAGAGGGCACAGTTGGAAAAAAATCTTTGGTTGCGAGGAGCAAATGCTTCTGTGAGATCAGATATATGTCTTCAAAGATCACGATTCCTCACTGAAGATCTCAGAGCTAAATGTGTTTCTATTCCAACTCCGTGAGATGCTTTGATTCTAAAACAGCTATCCTTCGATCTCTTTTCTGTTTCTGAGAAGCGGGAGATCATGTGATTGAATACCTCATTATCAACACCTCTACCAAGGAATTCCATCCGAAAGAACTGGAAAAGGTGAATAGGAGATGAATGCTAGTTACTGCAACACATGTAATGATCTCAGAAAGCTCTTCTACTAAACCACCCTGTCAAGCAACCCATGGTCCAGGCTTTAAATCCAGACGCCAAGGCCATTCTACATGTACATGTGATTGGGCGTATTAATTTGTCCCACCTTCTTAAGTGAAACAACCTTTGCACAGTTTATGTTTCAGGGCTTGTACAGGGCCAGCCCAGATAGTTCAACATCTGTATCATCCAGTACAAACTCCCACCCTCTTGTGTTTTTCTTATTAAGCAATTATGGTGTATTTGTTTCATACATAACTGGGAGCAGTTTCGACAACTCTGACAAAACACAGCATCATTTTGTACAGGATTTCGAAAATTGCTAGTTTTTCCCCCCAATATATTGGCAATGCTATTAAGAGCACATCCCTATAGATGTGGGGCATGGATGCCTGTGCAGGCTGCCTGGTGCAGAATTCGACTTGCAGTCTTGGGAAAGAATAAATATTTGTTTCTGTCCAGATTAATAGCATTTTCCGTTTATTAGCTTCTGTCCAGATTAATAGCATTTTTAATTTATTAGGACAGCACAAGTGCTGTACAATGCCATAACGTTTCTGAGCAAGAATTGAACCACAGTCTGTTAAAACAATTCAAATGCCCCACTTTTGCTCTAGATTCCCTACCCAAGAAGAAATAATGTTGAGGCATGTTCCCACTCTACGTTTCGCGCCTCGTACTTATTTTTCGACTTTCCCAGCCTCGGAGCGATTGTGCAACCAAGCTTACCTATGACCTCAGTGCGCCTGCAGTGCATCAGTTTACGTGAAGAGGAAGGGTGTGGCACCACTCACGTGGCCTTTGACCTCTGCTTCTACAGGTATGAATTAGAATGGACTTTTGAAGTCAAACTGGGTTGGAAGAACTTGACGGTTGCTGCTAGTAACCTCCCATCCTGACAGGCAAACGGCAAAAGCAAGGGTTTGCAATTGCCTCAAGGCGAACAGACCACACCTGCCAGTCAGGGTCCTTATCCAGACATGTAGTGACAGGAGCATCGTTTGCCTAGCAAATGACTCACCCCTTTCTCAGACAGGTGGAGGGCCCAGGATATGCAACCCTGGGAACCGGCAGGTGATTTCGTTATCTCTTTATTTATTTTTTACATAACACTCCCCCTTCATTTTAAGTTGGTTGCAGCACAGCTGCCCACAAAAATGTTTTTCCAAAACGTGGGCCACAGTTTGACTGAATGAAAAAGCAGAACTATATATATATATATATTTTTTTTTAACCGTTTTGAAAGTTCCATTCCATCTCCTGATTTTGTGTTGTTTGCATAAATAGTACAAAAAGTAACTTTCGCTTAACACTCACTTCTGGAGCACATTGCAAGAGACTTCCAGTTTTTAACCAGAAATATTCTGTACTTTAAATATTGCAGACCACATCCATGGGGAAAAAAAACTTCGAGAAGACAGCAGATGGAACACATAACTGTTTAAAACATTTCAAAGATTTAAAAAAGGACTCTCGCCTTGTGTGTGACAATGTTACATCTTTGGTATAGGTATTGGCCACAGTGCTCACTCAGTTTACTCAAAGGAGAAAAGGAGTATTTCATGGAAAGTAGATTAGTTTTAACAGGATTGAACAAGGGAAACCAGTGAAGGTCCAGATCTGTGCAAGGCCTTTTCAACTAAGATGTATTTGCATGCAAATAATCTATATAGAAATCTTTTACATACTGGTTATCATGATAATCTATCATGGATCCAGCCTCCTGGACCTACACTGCACACAACTGACATGGGGCATGAAGTGCTGTGTGTAGGTCAGTATTGTGTGTGTGGGATGCAGTTGAAAGCATATTATAAAATGCAGGATGTAAACAAGGGGCAGGTGGGCCATGTGGATTGAAACATATTTTAGGGACAATCGTCGCGTAGTTGTTTTTTTTAATACATAATTTACAGTTCCCAGGAAGATAAAGTGATTGGTCCAAAGTCACAATATTTTGGTTAAGTGTCAAAGCTGGGATTAGAACCCAGGTCCTCAAACTTCAAGGTCTGTCACTTTGTCACAAAACAACATTTCTGAGAGTAGGGATCAATCTGTGAGCAGAGAAATTATATTCTTGGACTGGACTTGAAGGGAAACTCCAGCAATGAATGGCTCTACTAAGAATTAGCCTGACGTTGGTGCATATGAAGTTGGAAGATTTTTTTTTCTCACAAACTTCGTAGATTTCTGTGAAAATCTTTGTAACTTCATGAAGTTGTAACGTTTTACGTTTTCCTGACAATTAAGTGAATACTGAGTGCCTAATTATGAGTTTGGCGGTCCAAAGGACCACCAAACCCACAGTGGCTTGGAGGCTACCAGCGGTCCGATTGCCGTATTACAACTTCGGCGATGGACTGCCATGGGACCTCTGCAACCACATAGGGATCCGCGATCCTTGGCATTGGTGCAGCAGTCTGGGGCAGCAATATGCTGGCGATGCCGCAGTGGCAATGCCAAGCATATTAGGACTTTTCTGACCGCCACACTTTTCATGGCGGTAATCCCGCCCTGAAAAGTGTGGCTTGAGGAAAGTAAGGTGGCCCTACAGGGCCCTCTGGTGCCCCTATGCTTGGCGGTGCATGCAGGGGGGCACATGGTGTGCCACCCTGTGTGCATGCACCCGGGTTCCTGCACAGCATGGAATGGAAAGTCCATGCCATGCAGAAACTTGCTTTGGCGCTCCCTCGGCGCTGCAGTTCAGAGGCTCACATGTGAGCCTCTGAACTGCACTGCCGCAGGACTGCCTTGTAGACTGCCCACCATAACACGAAATGACTCGTAATCGGGCAGGCAGCGGTCGACTTTAGCTGTGTGGGAGCGGGGTGCTGGCGTTGCGGCCCACTCCCAGACGGCCAAAGTCATAATCAGGCCTGAGTCTTTTCCAGTGATTTATGCTGCAAAAGGTAAATGGTGAGAACAAAATGTATAATCGTTTGCCATGGTGTATATAAAAACTCTGAAAAAGGTAATTTTGCAGAGGAAAGTGAATACATTTTCCAACGTGGCCAAGTTTGATGAGAGTGAAATTTATCTCTCAATGTAGTCAAAATCCACTTACTATACTCAGAAAAACTTTGCAAGGGGAACATTAACATTGCAAAACTTTGCTGACATAAAAAATTATGTCTACCCCTAATCTTTAATATAGTGCACATATATGTGGCAGTTCCTCTTGAAAGCAAATTTGCTCACTAAATGATAAGATCTAGCACACCAGGTGGTGAGACTTTCAGTCACATGCTGGCCCACAGTAATCCACGAGCAAAGGCCATGTCTCTTCTGATAACATGGCAGCTCTACATTAGTCTTGTTATGTTAGCTAAGGGTTAAGATTGTTCCTTATTTCGCAGATTAGATCCTTATGAGAAGTGACATTTTCATTGGTCTATCGAGAGCTTTCTGTCATTGCAAAATGTCCTGCTCCGCATTTGAAAGGCAACTTACGTCTATCCCTCACCCGACATCAGCATCATAGTAGGGGTAAGAAAAGACGACAGCGATCCGCTGTGGGACCTGCTGGTGGCTCAGGCTTGGCTGGTATTAACTGAGGAGAGAAGAAAAGACATAAATATTAAAGAACATGCTTCCTCTCTCATTGTATGTATAAGCTTGGAATTATGATCACCCCCTTCAAATGATTATTATTTATAGCATCATATAGCCCTCACGCCACGAGCCTCTCACAATGGAGCTTTCTACCAACCCCTCAGTTTATTATTTGAGTATCTGCCAATCTGCCTAAAACTCAGAAGTGTCTTGAGGTATCTTCTTCCCATCAACATTCTCTCACTTAGAGCTCTCTCGTCATCTAACAGGGGCTATAACAGATAGTGGCATGGGGGAGTAAAAATGGAGCTGGAGACGAAATAGAATCCGTTGTCTTCCAGATGGCATGGCAAAGTTGGACCATCTGCTCTCAATATGTGTGTATCCTGCTTTTACTCGTACCATATCTTTGAGGATGTTTAACTTCATGCATCTCTTGCTACTTCCTCTTCTCTTCAAGGGAAGCTCTCTCCATATCCCTACAGCTCTTTATTGTTTTAAGGTTAGGCATTGTTTAATATTGAGTCTACTCAAGACCAGGATTCTTGATTTTTCCACTTCTTCTTCTAGGCTTTATCCTCTCCGTAGCCCTTTACTTATTTCTCTTTGAGCTTATCAGTGTTCCTGTCCAGATGTAAATGGTTGGAGAAGTCCCTGTTAGTGACTTTCAGAGTTGCCTTTATTTACAACACTACTAACAAGTATTTTCACCTTTTTAATATTCATAAAATCCGTACTTTATATTATTGATGAGCTCACTGCAGTTCTTTTTAACTAAAGTTCCATGAATTGATCCACTCTGGTGCTCTTTATGCCTTCTTGTCCTCGCCATGGTTTTCAACAAACAGGATCCGGTCCTTATTCTACAATGAATCCTGCTAAATTTACTGCAACTTTTCTACAAATCCTTCCACTGCTTTTTCTCCCAGCCATGTCTTTCAAGTTGCACTTTCGCCATTTTCTTTTTATGTTTGCTGGGTTATCCACCTTTTCAGTCTGTTCACTAATCGTCCTGCTCATTTTCCTCCGTGCTCTCACTGGAACTCCTCCACCTCCCACACACCATCATTCTTTTTCTTGACATGATCATATATACCACACTGAACATCCTAAGGAGTTCTATCTTGTTGGAAAGACATCTCTTTAGGAAATGGGATATTATTACATTTTTTGATGCCTAACATTCACACCAATGAAGTTTTTCTTATTTAATTTCATCAATTTTATTTTGTCAGGTTGAGCTTCCAGTGTCTTGCTTTCCTTTAAGTAGAGTTTCCCGCCCTTACTTTTTAAATGTGGTTGCTGCTTCTGAACTGGTGCAGATAGGGAGATGTTTGCTGCTACAAGCTCCTTCTGGCTTTGGCCCTGTCTCCCAGAACTCATCACACCAGCAAACTTGGAGTTGCAACAGGGGCTGGTATCACCAATTACAGATGCTTGGACACGCATCCAAAAAGGGATTGGCAAGTGAAAATGCAAAGGATTTTGAAGTTTTTGAAAAGGTTGTTATTGTGGATTAGAAAATAGTCCGCAGTGAAAGGTTTCAGGGACATTGTGCAATTTAGTGATCATGAGAAATGTAGAGGCCATCCATATTGCCGCACTATGCACATCTGAGGGGTTTCACCATCATTAAACAACTGAAATACCAAGGACCTTTCTGACATTTTTAGAGGTATATATTTATTGTTTCATATAGTGAGGAAATAGCCAACAGGACACTTTAAAGCACTTTGTGAAAGAGTGAAATATGGGATTTTGCAGCGGGAGCAGCATAACTCCTAGCTTTTCTACCATAAGATCACTGTTTAGGAATGTCAAGTGCGTGTCATCCAAGGCTTCTGTCAATAGATGTGCCTCAGTGGCTTTCCTGGATTTCAAGAGGTCTGTTTCAACATGAGAGGATAAAGGAAGCCAGTTCCCAAGGAGGGAGCTTTCTTCACCTAGCATCCTGCTCTTCCACTCCCAGACTGTATAGCACGGTAGGTGGACTTGAAGTCAATTTGGTTGGTTGGCTTTAAATGTTCAAAATATGTTATCTGTGCCTACTAATGAGAGATCCCAATTTACAGCACCAGGATCTGTGGATAGTTAAGGCTTTAAAAATCATTTACGGCTGCAAATAATCTGCAGAGAGGGTGGGTTGCAGACTGGGAAATGAGTGCCCATTGCAAATGTGGTGAACATCCACAGTCACAAGTTTGTGGGTATTCACTTATGTTTGAAATGCATTCCCCACCCTAACATAAAATGTGTAAGCTTACACCTCTGAAATGCAAGTGTAAGGGGTCCAATTATGGGGTGTTGAGAGGGCCATGGAACATCCTTACTGTGAGTCACACCTGCAGGGCTGCCAACCAGGTAGGTGAACTTGGGGCACCTGATGGGATCCTGTTTCAGTACTAAAGGGATGGGACCTGCTCACAGACCGAAGCCTACAGACTTTGGTGCATGTCTAATGCTTTCTAGTCAGGAGTTCAAGCTGTAACTCCTGTATTCAGTAGCTATGAAGTGCATTAGTAGGATTAACCTCTCGCCTAAATAAATGAATGGCATCCAGTTCATGGAGCACACGCAAGACATTCCTTTATTCAGTTTTGTTTTCAGATTTGCAAACCCTGTGCCTGATTTGTGAATCCTGAGACTCCAAGAAGGGTTTCTTTGTACTTTTCATTAAAAAAATGTTGTGCAAGTTATTCCTAACCATAACTACACAGGTGCTAACCACTACTTGTAATTGAGAAATATATATATATTGGACGGCTGGTCTATTTTCATTCTCCCACATGAACCTGTTTTCTATTGGGTTGGACTTGGTCTGTATAAGAGGCATGGATACAGGGTGAGTGGTGGAGAAAGCTGACCACTGCTGGAGACCTTACAGTATCGGGGGTCCTGGTATATTATAGGATGCCAATGTCCACCTGCGCACGTATTTGAGATGTAGCGTCACACTAGGCACACCACAGGTTGCTCTTTATGTTGAATTTATTCTTAATTGAGGATGAGGATATTTCATGTGGGGACTGTTGAAGGCTTGAGACAAGTTTGGTAAAAATTGGATTATTTTGTGATTTTACAATCTCTGTTGAATGGTACTGCTAATTGTACCGATACATCTTTATTCATTCCACGACAGCGCCCTGTTTTGAACTATGGGTCCTTTTTTATGTTTCACATTTGCACTTTATAAGGGATATGACGAAATGCTAGGGCATTTGAGCAGGGCCACTGGCTGGCCAAAACGCATTGTACACTGCACTATTGAATAGGTGAATTTGGATCTGCCCCGAGTGAGTACCATGATTTTGTATGTTTGGTACACTGTGACTTCTCATGGCAAGCACCTCCCGCCTAGGGCAACACCACTGCCAGGGTCCTGACATAACGGGAGCATGAGGTGAATCGATGTATAATATTCCATAAATGAGAGGCCCATGCAGATGTGACTAGGGGTATCTGAAATTCACTTAACTTGCTCCTGCGTAATTATATAGAATTTTGAAAAAAATGACATAAAATGACATATAATTATAAGCCAGCATTAGGCATGAGAATGCATTTCACTCTAAACAATAGTGCAAAAAACGCAAACAGCGGCCGCTTGTTTTCTGGTCATTTGCATTTTTTCTGTGCACTCATGTTATATTTTTGCTGCAAAACGGATGCAATTACACGACATGGCATAATAGCATAATTTCAGGAGTTTCACTTAACAAGTGTAACATGAAATGACTGATATTATGATAGATTACAGCAGCATAATGAAAATTTCACCTGGGCTTAGATGTGACGCACTGTCCAGTCCGGAGGAAGTATGAATACTGGTATTTGATCATATTTTATGGAGTTATGGTATGGAATTATGCAGCTGTGGAGGTACAAGTTAGGTGGAAGGTGGCCAAATTATGGTGCAAGAATAGATACGTTATGCTCCATTATACAACACCTCTGGTGGTAGAATAATCTTGCTATTTTGACATTTTAACAAATGTTCACACAAAAGGACTCCACCACTATGAAAAAAATACAACATTTATTTAAAAACAGATACACATTTTACCTGATCCTTTTGAAAATGTTTTTGGCCTACAGATAATGATTATCTCTTGCAGTAGCGGCCCGTGGTGGGAGTGCTGCCGGGCGGTGACGCGGGGGAGGGGCTGGGTGGGGGGTAGTAAACTACGGAATACGGCCGAATAGAGGTAAGTAAACATATAAATAAATAAAGCGAATTCCGTTGCGCGCGCTGCATCGTATTTGGCGGGCCGCTACTGGTTTTGGATTAATACCGGAATAAAGCAATGGACAACTCAAAGGTGACCATTGAACCATTAGAGTCTACCACTGCTGCACACATTGAGTGGCACACCTTTGCATAGTAACTTTTGATCTGTTTGAGCTAAAACACATTTTTGTTGAACTCTTCAAATTGTGCAACAGAGGGTGGTGCATGTGGTAAATACACAACTCCAAAGTATAAAGCTGAGGCTACACAATTGCATTTTTCCAGTGGCCCTTCGTACAGCAAATATGTGTGCACTGGACCAGGATGTCAGCCTGCTCCTAGATGGGTGAGCAGCACACCAAGACCCAGACCATCATAAACCACACATGGGGGAGGGTGGGGTTCTGGCTAGTGCATATGGGCAAACTGTTGGTACCATTGTTTAAGACCAGGCAAATTACTTTCTCACAAGGTGCTCATTGGGTGAAATCCTGTGAAACTGACCTTTGCATAGGAAATAAAAGGGTCTTTAATGTACTTGCTTCTAAAACTGTATTCATACATCGTGGTACAAGTGGACCATTCGCTTTCCATTGTTACAAAGTTTGGTTTTGGTAGGCATGAGTTCTATGGGAGTAAAGTTTGCATGTTCCCATGCATCTGTAATTTGCCTGTAGCCTACCTCCAGGAAAGGCCCTACCGTTAAGCCAATCAGAGCAGGGTAGCCAAGCAATTAAAAAATGTTTTTTTTAACTTATGGTATATTATATTAGATTGATTTATTTAGCAGGAATTCAGCCATTAGTATGGTCTTGCAGCTCATAAAGGTCTGGTACCTTTTGGCCCTGATTTCGAGAATTGATTACACAATAGACCAGCATCTGGTTGGATTTATTAGCTGTAATGTCAGTGGTGTTTTTTTGCTGTTTACAACAGATGTGTTTTAATCATTGAAATAAATTGATGGATTATAGAATTTAACGGGTGTGTGGCTGAAGGACCCCCCAAAAATGCTTAGCTGCTGTCTGGCATGTTATGTGGATGAACATGTCTTACATGATTGCTTACATGGGTGCACCCATGCCCACGGTCACAGTGTGGGGAAGGTTATGACTGGCCAAGTGGTGGACAAATGCTGATCTCATGGGGGCCCTTCCTAAAATGTTAGTTTACTGAATTTAACTGGCATCTGGCCAAGAAAATCTACCATTTTGTAATGCTGTATCACAAAAAACATATGGAGCCGCACCTGTCTTTGTACCCAGCCCATTCCACCAAAGGATGCCTGTAAACCACCCACATCGAATGTTTTACTAAGAAGCGTGGCGCTAAAATAGCGTGAAATTGCTTTTTTTTGGGTAATGATCTGCCAGTGGCATCAACCCAAGTTCTTCCCTTACCCTCCCAAAAGCTGTTTCAATCGCCCAAGCGAGTGATGCCGCTCCGTGACGTGACTGAGCGGATTAAGGATGCTGCCGCGGAAGGCCAAGCAGGCAGCATCAGGAGCTACATGGCACCCTTATCTGTGCGGAAATAATCCCCACGCTTCTCTTCACCTTGTAACATCACAGTGCCTGGGCATTATTGTGCAGGGGTGGGCAAATGTGGAAAAAGTCATCCGTTCACCATGATTCTGCCTAATGCTCTATAGAATCCCATAGAAGACATGTTTTCCTGCCTAAAACCTATGGTGTTATTAAAATATTATCTTCCATTGACTTTCATCGAACATTCTTTCGGATGCAACTTTTGATTAAAGCAAAATGTGTATTCTAAGCCGTGCTCACATGAATGTGAACGGTCCTTTTGCAGAAATCTACTTTTAGGTTTTGGCTACGGACAGATTTATGTCTGTTGGCAAGATCTACTGTTTTCAATATGTGTCCAGGGGCGTAACAAAGGTCCCTGCAGCCCCTGCGGTGCGGGGGGCCCCCAGGCTTACCCATACTGGAGAAGGCCCCCTCAGTCCCTACTGATGTGAGTGTGAGGGGCCCCTTCAGCATATCTTGCAGGGGGGCCCACTCCTGTTTTGTTACGCCACTGTATATGTCATATTATTAGAGAGGGCTTTGGGTCAGCCACTTTTCGTGATTGGATAGCTTTGTTGTCTAGCTCACTTGCCTGTCCTTGATTAAATGGCTTTTTCCTTTATTCTTGTGTGCATGCCACCCAGGAGCATTTCAGTCTCACAGTATTTTGAATGGATAATGCATCCTTCCACTTATATTAGACCTAGCTTGTTTTCAGTCCACGGGAGGGACACATTCCTCTTCAAGTTCTCCCACACTGCCCATGTTTCCACTCCTTTCTCATCCACATTTCTGCTACCCGGTCCGCTGGTTTATTTTTTACATTTATTTTGCTTTTTAGCATTTGCTAGGCTTTCAGCTGGCGGCCATCTTAAAATGGGTATGTGACCATTCCTAGCCGGCTGCCCATACATGCATTTCAGTGCCCATCTGTGAATAGTTTTTGTTTTATTTAACAAATCTTATTAAAAGGTGATTGCCATGCATTTGTGCGCATTCACAGAAGCCGTCTTTGTACAGAATTTGTCAAATAAAACAAAATGCATTCAAAGACTGTCACAGTAGATGCATTTGCAGCAACCATGACCATCTTTTAATGTATTTTGTTTGGCTTTACACACGCTTTCTAAGATGGCAGCCATAGATGTGTGCCCATCGACGCTGCTGTCTTTGGCAAGAAAAAGCATTGGCAAAGCGAACAGGTTTCACAGTAGAGATCTATTGCCCTCATCTTGCTGTGTAGTAGCAATGACAATACTTAATATTACGGATTCACAGCCATGGGATTGCTGGGTCTACGCAGCGCATGTCGGGCTGGCCGTAGCAAGCCAGCCGGTCAACCCGACATACGCACTGCAGGGGCAGCCCCGTCCCCTCCCCTCACTCGTGCTGGCGCAAAATAAAATGGCATGGCAATAAAATGGCATTGCCATGCCATTTTATTTATTTGTGTGTGCCTGCTGCCCCCGCAGCCGGTGGGGTGCCGCTCTTGAGGAAGAGCCGCCTGCGTACACACTCCGTTCCCTGATACTGTTCTTTAAAGACTATAGCACAAACATAGATGTAGGGCAAGGAAGAACTGTACATTAAAGAGTGTTACTGGGAGATGTGCGTGCATTATTTATGAAATAATACAATTGACCTGAAGAGTGCCATTCTATTTTGCATATTAACCATTGCTTTTTACACATGGTCACAATTTTATTTGCATGAATATTAAGTTACTGGCCCAGATTCACTCTATTTAAATCCCCCATCCAGTGCCAGTATTTGGACCAAGGCACCCATGATCCAAAGTCAAACGTTGAGCTGCTGAATCACATCTCCTTTATGATACAAACAGCCTGAACACACATTTTTATTGACTTTTATTGGAATCTGTTTCATTTCCGTGTCTAAACTCCACAGCCAAAGTGTACATTCTGTTCTTATTGCCTTGAAGTCCATTCATTTCTTCTGACATAATTGGGTCTGGCGTTACCAAGACCTTTTGCTTTTATTTAGATTCCATATATAATATACTTACTAGGAGGGGCTTTCCGCCATC
This sequence comes from Calotriton arnoldi, assembly GCA_963921515.1. Lineage (NCBI taxonomy): Eukaryota > Metazoa > Chordata > Amphibia > Caudata > Salamandridae > Calotriton > Calotriton arnoldi. The sequence goes on from CAWUFW010001659.1 coordinate 2,238,603, forward strand.
TCTCTTCATCCATTGGTCTGTTATTACGTCATTCACATTTTTCTTTACCAGCCACCACATTTTGCTTGGGGCAATGGGTCAGCCCCGTCAGCCATTGGACAACATGGATAACTTCACTGTGAGTGACTGGTTTCTGCTCCTTCACAAAGAGCGCATTTCCACGCAAAGTTGTTCCCTTCGGTGACAGAGATTGTGGCAATGAGGGCTTTTTGAGACCAAAAAATATTTTTGCTTTCAACCTATTTTTTTGTATGTTGATGAGGGCCTGGCAGCTCTCTCAGTATTAATGTTTTACAAAAACCATGTCAAAACAAGCATTAACAAAGTCAAAAGGCTGGCAGCCAACGCCAGATCAATTGTCTTTCAATCCTTGTTTTTTAGCTTTACATCAGACTGCCTCTGTTCTATCCCCAGAGGCAGCAGCTTGTTGGAAACGCTCCTATTTCTCTGTTCACAAGTTGGCTACAGGCCCTAGTGAAGGTTGCATTGTTGTGTAGGCATTGGTGATGAGTACTTCCTTTACACAGTGTTGGGAAAGATTCATTGCACTAGCAGGGCAGTGACTAATGCACACAGTTCCAAAGACTGCATCATCTGTGGCTGGCTTGATTGAGTCCAGCTCAGGTGAGTTGTGGTGGATACCCATTGCAATATGGCGCCTCTTCTTTTGACTTTTTGAAGTCAATTAGAGGGTTCCAGTCCAAGAGATGAAATCAAGCGCATACTGGAGGCAGGCCGAGAGATGGAAACGGAGGTCAGTCTTTAAGAAATGATGGCAGAATGGAAGGACCAGGCTATATATGCATCTTTGACCGAAGTCTCCATGATACAACTATTGAATCAAAATGTGCTGTTATGTATAGAGCAACTATCTGTGATCCGCCAGTTCATTCCCATTGTTGGGTGATAGAAGTTATTTCCTTACATTTACCAATTAACTTCACAGAGGGGTAAATAAACTCTTTTGCCTAGTAACTCACAGTTTGGTCAATCAAGGAAGTCTGGATTAAGAACATAGGTGTCCTGGATCTCTTGACAGCACTTGTTATGGTTACCATATTGAAATGTGGCCCTTTAAATCCTATCTCATATCTTGTAATCCAAGAATGAGATTGACAGCTTCTCTGAAAATGTATAGTGTGAGGGTGTCGAACATTGGTCCTAGAGGGCCAGAGTTTGCCGATAACATTAACTATGTAAATGATTCCGTTCATGATCCACTGTATGTAAATTTATCCCATGGGGACATCTTGGTAATGACACGGATGGACTAGCGATGGACATACCCATCTTGGATGGGTAGGTCCACCGGCGAGGAACAAAACTAAACCAAACAATGGAGAAATGACTGATGGTGGGGAGCACTCCAGACCTCTCCCTTGTTCCATGGAATTGACCCGTCGCCCCTGTGACTGCTGAATGCCATGATGCTATTCATGAGCGCTTGCGCCCACAAAGGGCAGTTTGACACATTACATTGCGAGCGTTGCTATGATACCAGCGGCTGCAGAAATGTTCTGCACTCAATAGGACCGATCATCCTACAAAGGAGAGGGCTCGCGGAGCTGGATTAGCGGTATGCGAGGCGCGCGCTCCAAACTTCGGGGTGTTAACTAGCCTGATCTTTTTATAATGGAGCTGGAGGCAGGCTAGGCCGCATATATAGGCATGTTAAACTTTGTATGTCTGCACACGTGGCCCTCCGTGGGGAAGACCTCTATGCATAACTGGATTTGGGGGATGAGGCCTAATCACGAAGACTGACAACCAACTGGCCGCGAGTGATCTTGGTGACAACGTCTTTTTAATTCTTAGTGGCGGACAAGGTAAATATTTACTTGCGGATAGGCGCAGGCGCGATGCCATCTTGTGTCATACCAGCCCCGTAGTGTGGTTCTAGACAGTGGCTTTCCAACACCCTGGATGAATGTCGAAGTTGATTGGCTTTCACTGACCCCCAAGTATGCCATTCGTGACCTCTGTTTGCACCTGCTGTCTGCCGGTTCTTTCCATCCCCCAACCCTGTTGTGTACTGGATTCCTTCCGGGCCTGCTGCTGCGCTTCTTCTCTACTGGTTCCGTTGCCGTCATTTGCACCCGTCCTGTTCTGGTTTCCTTCATGCCATGCACTTTATCTGTATTGTTTCAGTCTGCCCTGCACCTGTCCTAGGTTCCGTACTGCACGCCACCTGCCCCGGCTTCCGTACTGCACCTGTCCCGGCTTCCGTACCTGCTCCTGTCCAGTGCTGGTTTCTTCCCCTCTTTTGCACATGTTCCATAGGTTTGCTTTTATAGCCGTGCCTGTTCCCTGCTGGTTTCCTAATATATTCTGCTCTTGTCCAGTACGGGTTTCTGTCCCTTGTTTGCTCATCTACTGCAGCTGTTTCTTTCTACATCCTCACGTGTTCTGTTCTGGTTTCTTCTATCCCTTCACCTTTACTTTACTGGTTTCCTCACATCTTCAGCTCCCGCGCTCTGTTTGTTTTTTTTCTATCCCCACACCAGGTCGGCTCCGTTTCTTCGTAACCCTGACAGGCTCTTAAATAAATAAATAACAGAGCCGCAGCTCCACGTGTAGGCTTGGACTGCAGCTGCAGAGCTCTCCGTGTGTCCCAGGCACAGCCAGGGCCCAATCGCCATCCTGCGGTGCTACATTCCCTCCCCTTTTCATCCAGTGCTGTTGCTCAGTGGGTTGAGCACCTACTGCAGAGACAGACGAGCCACTGCCTTGAATTCAGCTGGCGATGTTCTCCCTTGAATCAACCATGGAAGCTGCAGACAACCTCTACTCCAGCCCTGTCGGCCTTTAAATGTACCTGTGCTGTCTGACAAATCCGAATTCCCAGTAGGCTGATACTCTTCAAAGACCAGCAGACGTGGGGCACGGAGCCAGTCGCGTATAGGGTCGTAGCTGATAAGAGACTGATGTTGCCCCAGCTCGGCCCTGTATGACAGGTGACTGACTTTCCCCAACACTAGCGACTTTCCTGTCGGGAGATCTCGACATTCCTCTGATGGTCAATCAGCGTCCTAAACCGAGCAGGTCCATATGTCGTGTCCACTGATTGCCACTGGAGACCCCTCTGTGAGCAGCGCCAGTGTTTGATCATGAGAGCACGACGACCCTTCCCTTTTCAGTCAGTGACTGAAGTCTTCGAGTGATCTGGGAACAGCCAGAAGTCTCTGCGGCAGGGGGCCCCGCTGCTACCACCTGCCCGGCCCACCACCTGCCTCCCTGGAACAACCGGGGCTCTTTGTGTCGCCCGAATTGTTTCGTCTCGCCTTTTTTCAAAATAAATAGTTATTTTTGTTGACGTTCCTGCCATCCGTTTATGAAAAGGGGGTTCTTTCTTGTGGACAGGCACAACAAAGCCGACAAGTGGACAATTGTCCTGCAGCTGCAGCTCGACTGAAGCGAGGGTCTGTGTGTCCGTTGTGGGCAAACACAACAATAACAGCCTTTGGCACACTCGGAAGTAACTAATGCAAAACAAAACCCCCTTGAAACCAGGCCCCGTTCCATCTCCCCCAGTAACTGTGGGGCGCAGCAGAGGGAGTCCATTTTAGAAAGAGTTGTGGCTTTACTTCAAATTGAAATAAGCAATTCCCCACTAGAGCTGCACGCGTAGTTTACACAGTCGAGACAGAGCTGTTCCTGATCTCATTGGTAGGACAGACATGCATTCAGCCAATCAGAATGCTGGCACTAACTACTGTTATTTGCCTGCATTCTAAGCTCAGTGTATGCAGCAGACCGGAGCAATTGGTCTATTTGGTCGTGTTGGGTGAAATTCGGAGGATGGGTGCTAGTAGCTGTTGATTCATGCCTACATGATATCAATGTTAACAGCTGTTATTTGCCCTTTAACTCTTTATGCATCATTGCTTCTTCCCCGGGCCTCTGATTGCAAGGCAGGAAAGTATCGCAGTTAATACCCTCTGCAGAAATTGTTAACTGGTGTTAACTCTCTGAACGTTAGGGGAAATTAGCAAGGAAAGCCAAACATTTCTGAGACAAGACTCTTGTATCCAACCAAACCCTGCCCTCGATCTTAGTCGAAATAAATTTATGGGATCGCAGCATCCTAGACCATGGTTCAAAAACACAAGTTGTGAGAAGCCTGGGGCAATTTTAACTAGGAACTGAATTCCGCTTGTCCAATGGGGGTGGCATAAAAGTCCAGTGCAAGCAATAGAGGTTGAATTACAGTGCTGCGGAGAGGTGACCAGCATTAATCATGGCTTAATGCTGACTGCGGGGGAGGGGTGGGCCATACAGAGGTCTGCTTTCAGTTCAGAAAACTTGCCTGACGAAATATGGTGGCAACAGTCTCCATGATCACAGATATTTTATCTGACCACAGCAGCGTTGGGGAAAGGGACAACTACAGCCCCAAAACCAAATAATTTGAGTGCAGGTTATCTTGCCGACACCTACCTTCTCTTTTTATGGCAGAGACTTTTTCTTTCTCCTGCAGGTCACGGATCCATACCTCAGTCTACCCAGGCCGTTATCCTGTAGAGGTTAATATCATGAGTGTCACACAGTTGCTATAATTTTACCAACTATTTTTAGGTGCAAAGAGGCCAGCCATTTTATTTGTTTTTTAAAGATACAGAAATAGCCACTCATTACCTCTGTAGTCACACGTTGCCATGCGCTCATCTTTCTCTTTCTCTGATAAAACTCTAAAGCCACGTCCAATATACATGAGCCCTGCATGTGTTCGAGTCTGGTGGTTTAGTGGACTAATGCATCCACTGCATGGGCCTGTGTTCGACCTCCTGGTCACAGGTTCACATCCCGGTGGGTTCACTCAGCCTTTCATCCTTCTGAGGTCGATAAAATGAGTACCATTGAGTTGGGTAACAATAAACAATAAACATCTGTTATTCAGCACCAAGATATCCTTCTGGGTGACCATTTGCTTTACAAATACACATGTTATGTTCACCATCTGTCAATAGGAAGATGATCGTTAATTATTCACTTTCATAGAGTTAATCCTGATGAATGTATCTCACATCCAGCAGATATTAAAAAGAGCAGTGATGATTAGCTACTGGGTCCTAACGCACATTTAAGGATTTAATTACTCCTTTGGTGATATTCTATGAATAGAGTAGATTTTGTCGTATATGCTTAATATTGTGGACTGTTCCAAAATATAATTGTCTGATTACGTTCAATCATCTGATTATAATCACAGTGCTGCAAAACCTATGAAGACATTCATTCATTACGGAAGGTTCCCCCTTGATGGTTCTTTTAAGAGCTACCAAATTACAGAAAAGAGCTGCAAATGCTTAATATGTCATAAAAATCCTAAAACGAGTTAGCATCGATTTCACATGAAAAGGATGATTGTGGCTGACGAAGCTGAGAGAGCGGGTGCCCTGGAAACTCTGGCTGTTGGAGTCATCTGCCCCAAAGGCAATTAGCGAAATGGAGAGGATGATCACAGGGAGGGGAAGGGGGTCTTGTCTTGGAGGACTGAATTGTCAAGATCCTTTGACCTCAGAGAGGGGTCACTGAAGTGAAGAGTATCGTTTCTGGCAGGAAGCTTGTCCCAGTAGAAGGCCTGTGTCTTGGAATCACTAATAACTGGTAGCCATTTTCTTTGGGTCAGAGGTTCCCAATAGCCAATGCTAGCATGTCAGCAGGCAGAGGTAAAGGCCAATCCTGGCCTCAAAAGAGATACAGCATGCACCACTGACGTGTATTTGAAGGACAGGGTCTTCTACTGCGCTGCTCAGGGAAGTGGGGATTGGGATGAGTGAGAATAGGATGGCTTCCGATGTTCATGGGCAGTGGAGATAAGAATGGGTGAGAGAGTAAGATGGCTTCCACTGCTCTGTACTAGAAAGTCGAGGCAGGGACGGGTGAAAGTAGGGTGGCTTCTACTGTGCTGTCCTGGGCGGTAGAAAGTAAAGCTAGTAAGGATAAGATGGCTTCCTTTGTGCTCTCCTGGTAGGGTGTGGTTGGATCGGCGAGAGGTGGATGCCGTCCACTGCGCTGCCATGGGAACGGGAGAGGACGTTGTCTTTCAGCAGGCTGTCCTAGGCAGGGGATGGTGAGTGGAGTACGACGCAAAGAGTATGGTGGCTTCCACTCTACGTCCCTGTGCTGGGCAGAGTAATATGGGTGAGGGCTGGATGGAAGGGGCCAGGATTTATTTATTTATGCGTTTTTATATAGCGCGGACTTTACCCGAGGGTGTCAGAGCGCTTCACAACAGGAACAGCAACATTACATAAGGAGGAGGATACAAATGAGCATAATACAAAGGCAAGCGTTACATTGCATGAGGAAAAGTGACAATTGTGCAAAAAACAAACAAACCAAATACAAAAAGAGGAATAAGTTCCAAGAGGACAAAGTGACAGGTGTGCATGAAACATGGGGTACAAAATACAAATAGAGGTATAATACTGCAATAAGTGGCAGTCACTCATGAACACACTGGGAAGGCACTTCTATAGGCTTGGAGTACAGAATTTCCTATAGTGGAAGAACTTCCTTGAGGTAGTAGAGAGGGCGTGCATACAGCAGGGGGTACATGGGGTGCAAAATATATGATACATGGGGTACAAAATACAACTAAAGGCATAATACTGTAATAAGTGGCAGTAACTCAAAACACACTGGGAAGGCACTTCTATAGGCTTGGAATACAGAATTTCCTATAGTGGAAAAGCTTCCTTGAGGTAGTAGAGAGGGCGTGACTTCACAGGGGACTTGTAATGAGGGGAACACGCACATAAAAAACCAACACAACACACAAAATAAGGAATGAACAGACAAAAGTACAATTTTACACTGACGAGCGAACTTCCTAGAGGGTCTGAGAACGAAAGTATTAGTTCTGGAAGTGTCTTTGGAAGAGAAGAGACTTGAGGTCAGCTTTGAAGATCCGGGTAGAAGAGGTGGCATGGAGCAGTGGGGGAAGCGAGTTCCAGACTCTCACTGCATTGCCCGAGAAGGATTGAGCCATCGATCTTTCCCTTTTGAAGACGGGGGCTCAAGCAGAAGCTTTTCCGCATTGCGAGAAGGGCGAGAGCCACCGGACAATTTCAATTTATTCGCCAGGTAACGAGGGGAGGACGTGTGTAAGGCTTTGTGTGTGATGCAGGCAGTTTTATAAATAGATCTTGCCTCGATCGGAAGCCATCGAAGAGAGGACAGGATAGGAGTGATGTGGTCGCTTCGTTTAGACCCTGAAATGAAGCGAGCTGCTGAATGGAGGATGGATTTGAGAGGGGAGAGGTGGGATTTGGGTAGGCCAGTCAGAAGAGAATTGCAATAATCAAGTCTTGAGAGAACCAGAGATTGTACCAAGGTTTTTAAGTCATTCTCCGGGAAGAACCGACGGATCCCCCACAGAAGGCGCAGCTGGTACCGTGCGTTCTTAGCAATAGAGTTGATGTGGGAGATTAGGTTGAGTCTTTTGTCAAGAATGACACCTAGGGATTTAGCGCTGTCGACAATGATGGGTTTGTTGTTGAATAGGTTCAGCTGATCCATCCAAGATTGAACAGGAGGAGGTGAGAGAGAGGTAGAGAGGAGGAGGAATTCAGTTTTGGCGGGATTCAGAATGAGTTGGTGGGCTGACATCCAGTTGTGAATAGAGTTGAGGGTAGAATTGAGTAGGGAGAGATCGTGTGCGGAGGACACCTTAAGGTAGATTTGCGTGTCGTCCGCATACAGATGGTAAAGGATCCCAGATTTGCTTAGGAGGTTCCCTAAAGGTTCCAGGTAGAGATTAAACAAGGTGGGTGCCAGGATAGAACCTTGAGGGACGCCTTGACCTACGGCCACAGGAGATGAAAGACTGTTCCCTATCTTGATCCTTTGGGATCTGTCTGAGAGGAAAGAGGCAAACCATTTGAGCACTGTGCCATCCAGTCCCATTCTCTGTTGAAGAGTGTTGAGGAGGGTGCTATGATTAACCGTGTCAAAGGCTGCAGAGAGGTCTAGAAGAATCAGAAGACATGATTCCCCAGAGTCGAGAATATGCAGCGCATCGTCAATCACTTGCAGCAGGGCTGTTTCAGTGCTGCAATTTTGGATGAAGCCCGACTGGAAGACGTCGAGGAGGTTATTGTCCAAAATATGTGAGGAAAGTTGTTTCGCAACACATTTTTCGGTGATTTTCGAAAGAAAAGGGAGGTTGGTGATAGGGCGGAAGTTGTTGAGGTCGTTCGCGTCGGCGGCGGGTTTTTAGAAGAGGGGTGACTTGACCTGATTTGAGGGCAACCGGGAGGGAGCCTTGACTGAGGAAGAGATTGACTAGCTTGGTCCAGTAAGAGAGAGTATAGGTGTAGAAATCGATGGAGATGTCGCTAGGGATGGGGTCGGAGGAATGGTTGGAGGGTTTAGTTTCGCGGATGCATTTGAGGAGGTCATCTTCCGAGATGATGTCAAAGTTCTGCCAGGTGACTAAGGATTTCCGCTCCTCCATGGGGGGGTGGGCGACCTGATCCACCAGTGCTTTGACCTTTTCATCGAAGAATATAGCGAAATCTGCTGCTTTCTTTGAGGAATCCTCAGGCTTAATGGTTGGGGGAGAACAGGTTGGGTTTTTGAAGAGGTCAAAAAGCTTTTTGGGTCTGTTTTTGGCTGAGTCAAGGAGGGATCTGAAATGTGATGCTTTTTCAAGGAAGATGTGGTTGTGATATTTGGATCTTGCTGAGCGTAAAAGAGAGAGATTGGAGGTGGAAGGAGATTTTCTCCAATGCTTCTCCAGGAATCTAAGGTTTTTCCTTTCATCGTAGAGCGCTTTATTGAACCAAGGTGCTGAGGGGGTGGGTCTTTTCCTTTTGCTTTGGAGAGGAGCAACAATGTCGATTTCGACTGCTAGTCCTGAGAGGCACTGAGAGGTGAGAACGTTGACATTCACGCTAGGGTCTAGTCTAGGAAGTGCCCGCATAGCGGAATCACAAAAAGTGTCAAGATCAATGTTCTTAGCGTTACGGAACCAGGTAGTAGCTCTTTTAGGTTGGCCGAGAGTTATAACGTGCGATAGGTGAAGACGGAAAGGAATGAGGAGGTGGTCAGACCAGTCTACATGGATCGGGGGAGCAGTGGTCAGCAGGTCTGCTTTGGATATGATAAGGTCCAGAATAGAGCCCTTAGAATGTGTGGTTTCCGAGCAATGTTGGAGGAGATCATTGGCTGAGAGAAAGGAGGCAAGCTTGTTGGCAGCCGAGTCTTCCAAGGAGCCCCAGTGGAGATTAAAGTCACCCAGGAAGATCTGTCTGTCACTTTGAGAGAATTGGTCACTGATGAAGTCAGTCAGTTCCTCCACAAAGGAAGAGCAGTAACCAGGCGGGTGGTAGATGGCATGGAATCTAAAGGGTGAGCCGTGATGTATTTGAAGTTCTAGGGAAAGGCATTCGGATGTACGGAAGAGGGTGGTTGGAACCGCTTTAATTGGAAGGGAGTTTCTGAAGATGATAGCGACACCTCCTCCAATTTTGTGTGCCCTGTCATTTCTGAGGATAGAATAGTCAGTGGGTACCAACAGATCAAACAGAGTATGAGAGGCGTCATTAAACCAGGTCTCAGTGAGGAAGAACATGTCAAGATTTTGGTGTGTGATAGTGTCAGAGATTTCCACTTTGTGTTTGATTGCAGATCTGCAGTTGTGGAGCAAGCAGTGCTTCTCTGACGCAGATGTTTTGGTGATGGGGGTGTTAGGGTTGTTCAGGGAGATAGGGATAAGATTCTTGAATGAGGGAGCCCGGCAAGAGGGAGGTTGGTGAGGTCTGACAGAGGAGATGATCTGAATAGGAAACTGCGTAAAATTCTTAGGAGAGGAAGGCGGAGGGGGAGTGACGTTGGTGGTCTTGAGACTGGCCCGTAAATTGGTGATGTCTGCAGAGGGCAGACTGTGGTTGGTTTTATTGGGGCGCAGGAGCAAGGAACTCCTCGGGAGGGTGTTAGGGACAGGGGACAACTTGGCGCTTAAACGTGAGATGGATGCTACAAGCTGGGAGATGGAATAGATGAGAGAATCAAGTTTATTTTCCAGGGAGAGGAGAGCTGAGCACGGAGTGATTGGTGGCTCGATGGATAAAGGAGGGAGTGCAGAGGGTGAGGGAGGACAGGGAGGGGTGGGGGAACGAGTTGACGGCGCTGGTGCAGAAGGTAAGGGAGGACAAGGCGGGCTGGAGGAGCAGGATATGAGAGGGAGTGCAGAGGGTGAGGGAGGACGGGGCGGGGTGGTGGAATGGGATAAGGGAGGGAGTGCAGGGAGGGAGGGGAGGGGTGGGGGAATGGGTGGGGAGTTGGGGAGCAAGGGAAGGAGGTGAGGGACGATGGTGGACTGAGGGAGTGGATGGTGAAACAGTGGTGGGAAGAGAAATATTTTTACTGGAGTTGAACAGAGGGGAAGAGAAGAGGGCATACGTCAGAGGAGGAAGTTGAGGGGTAGGGAGGGGGACAAAAGAAGGCCGGAGGAAAGGGGAGACGAGGGGAGACGAGACTGACCCGGGCGGGGTGGGCGGGGGGACAGATGAGGTCCGAATGTGCGTGGAGGATGGCTTTCACCGCATTGTCGTGTGGAGGGGAGAGCAAGATGAGAGGTGATAAGATGGCGACTGCTAGCCTCTCCTGTTTGAGGGAACCCAGGGCAGTTCCCGTTGTTTCTTCTGCATGGGGGAGAGCAGGATGGGGAAGACAGGATGACTACTGCTGCTCTCCCTGATGGGAGCGAGTAAAGCGGCTTCCACCGCCTCCTTTGTTGGTCGGAGGGGGAGGGTGGCCATTGCTGCTGTCTTCTGAGCTGGGCAAAGAGCACGAGAACCTTCACTCCTCTGCCCCGAAGAATGAGGAGGTTTCTGCGGGGTTGGGAGGATGACTGCAGAATATTTATTGAGTTGATAGGGGTAATATGGACCTGTAAATGCCATCAAAAGATTCTGTTGACATAACTTCTTATTTTATATACATATATATATATATATATATATATATATATATACACACTTGTTACTGCACATCTGACTTTTCTAAGAGCTGTAAAATCAGGTTTTGCTGTCACTGACTTTAAGAGTATTTGATTGTGTACTACAATGGCATAGTTTTAATGACTTGTATCACCAGTATCCCTAAACCGCATGGAAGGAACACAACATTTACTGTGTAAGATTTCCATAGACTGAAAACCTGTCATTCATGATAAAGGCGCACCATCCACCAATTGCAGGTTTTAAAACCCTTTTGTTAGTGTTGTAACAATAGCTGAACTTGGAATCTATGCTTCCTATGAATTCTCTTTCCCAGATAGTTTCCCCTTCCCACTGCTAAGATTGCACGTGGCATCCGACAAGGATGACGGGACTGAAAGGCTAACGTGGATGTTTAACTAAAGGTTCCGTTTTCATTAGGGTGGCGCAAAGTTGCTAAGCTATTTCCATGTAACCCTTTCATGTATATATTTCGCCACTATTATGACCGTTTTGCGAAGGTCGTGAAGGTGTACGTAATATGGCGTCCACGTGAAAACTGGGACTTTCAGGAAGCTTTTAGTATGGCATACTCCGAATTTTACTATTTCGTACTTCGGTGTAATTTGGTGTAAATTCCACTGGGCGATGTGAAGTCACCCTGGTTGCAAACCTGCGCATGGAAGGCCATCGTGTACAAAACGCTGACCTTCACGCTCCCGCGTACGAATGTTGCGATATGTAATAAGGAAGAATTAAATAAAACATTATTTTATCATTTGCCGCGTTTGAATGCATCGGGAACTGTGCTTTGATGTAGAAGGAGGAACTTTTCTTAACTACGTGAACACCAACATGTGGGAGCTACAAAAGCCCAAACTTTGCTCGCTGAATACAATCTTCGCGTGAATCACCCCTGGTTGCACAACCGTGTGCCGGTGACGCAGTGGCTTGGCTTGGTGCTTGACAGTGCCGCAGAGTGGTTTGCTGGCTCGCCGCACTGGTAGGATTTGTGGTTTGCATATTAGCGGGTGGAGCCTCGCCCGTGCCGGTAGCGGTGTGTGCAGCCAGCCCCGAGAAGTGGCACGCAGGTCGTAGGCAGGCTGAACGCCGTGGCCCCGTCTCCCTCCAGAGTATCTGTCACCCCGGCGTCCATGAAGGAGGTCGTGCTGAAAGAGATCGTTAAGTGCTAATAGCACAAATTGTAGACGTGTGAGCCACAAAGCTTTGAAAAAGTTTTTACTTGTTTTCCTTATACAAAAAAAGAAACCCAAAGCGAACAACACAAAACAGGTGGTGAAACGTGAGACAAAAGAAAGTTCCAAACCAAACTTGCACTGTGTATAGAAGGCTGTAGGCTTCCAAGGGAAGGTGGTGGGGGTGGAGGTGGGGTTCACGAACTTTTACAATGCTTGTTATTCGCTCTGGAACCAGTGCTTTGATTGGATAGGGTCTCTCAGGTACTGAGCACATGCACTTTCATTTGAAAGAGAGAGTACCTGCACTTCTCAGCACGGATGCAGTACTTTTAATGGGAGAGTACTAGCTGTTCTCAGCACAGATGCAGAACCTTTAAAGGGAGAGTACTGGCACTTCTCAGCACGGATGCAGTACTTTTAATGGGAGAGTACTTGCACTTCTCAGCACGGATCTAGTACTTTTAATGGGAGAGTACCTGCCCTTCTCAGCAGGGATGCAGTACTTTTAATGGGAGAGTACCGGCACTTCTCAGTAGTAAATGCGCCCTTTAAGATAGTCAGTACCTGCACTTTTATAGTTTTATTTCAAGCACTGCCTAGCAGGAACCCCTCAGTCGCCTCACTTTCTGAGGTACGTCACTGAACCTGGCCAATTTAATCTCGGTATAACGGGCCATTACAGTGGGAGATGTTGTTGGACCATTACATATAACATCGGTGATAAACATATTAAGTGCTTGATTGAGTCCAGCAGGAATACCAGTTTTCGGTGGTCCCAAGGTAGCAAACTCACAGCATCTGGCGCCATCTACTGGTATTAGCCGTTATAAATTCTGTGTCATTGATAAACGGAGCAGACTTGCTTTAAAATCTATAAATAATTGTTGCAGCGCGAGTGAGGGGCCCTGATAAAACCCGGGGCCAGGGGACTACTGACCACTCCCCACTTGAAAGCTCTGTCCTGTGTGACTGTTAACAAAGTATTCAGTTGATCAGTGGCAGTGATCATTTTGCTTACTTAACTTCTCACTGCGCAGAATGCGCTATGAAGGTGCCTCGCATCCCGCTACAACCGCTCTCATTGTGATTCATGAGCGGGCATTGGACCATCACCACCATGGTTCATCCTTGAACAGAAACACGCTGCTGGAGCAGTAAGAAGTCCTTTCAAGTCAAACGCATCCCTCACAGAGGACTCTGGCCCAGTGCTTAATTTGAGCCGATGGCAGTGCTTAATTTGTGAAAAAATAAGTGCCGTGGCCCTTGTCAGGTGGCCACTGCAGCTTGCACCACCCATTGCCCCCACCAGCTCTGCCGATGACAGTACCAACACAACTACTAACTATTACACTCCCACAAGTGTGACAATTCAGACTCTTCCAGCCCCCCAAAGTTATAAGAATGGCTTGGGGGCTGGTAGTTGTCATTTTTAAGGTATATTGAATTGACAAACACTGTGTGGCAGATCATCATAAGCGCGGGTGTTGACGATTAAGTGCTGTTGCCAAGCACCGGAAACCATCGGCTCAAATTAAGCACTGACCAGTGGTTACCAGTGGCGCCCACCAGCACCTGTATTTTTCAGCATTAGACATTTCCCAAGAACAAGAGTGGGAACAACGCACACGATGGGAAGATGGAGGAAGAGAAATCGGAAAAAAACATGACAAAAGGAGAAAGCAGGAATCTGCACGAGTGAGCTAAAGGTGCAGGGAATGTCTGGTAGTGGATTAAAGAGGCATGAGGTGGACTTAAGACTACATAGCCTTGGTATTCACTGCGCTAACATTAATAGCTCCAGCCCAGGTCTTCTGGTCAGTGATTTGGACACCAGCACTCACTGTTTTACAAATTAAGCACTACGCACATAACGTGCATTTGTAAAGCAAAGCACAAGTTCTCCCCGAGGAGTTTCTTGGCGCTATAAATCATGTTTGTCTCCTACCACAGTAGTCATTTTGTTGATTTCAGGAGAATCTGAGGTTGAAAGGACCAGCCAGAGTCTGTGAACCTGGGGTCAATTACTGCTACCTGCAGCGGGTGTATGAGCCCACTGTGCCATAAGACTCTGGTTCATGCTTGCCCGTAAGGAAGACGCGAGTGATTTACCCGGAATAATCACAGGGCTTTCTGCCACGAACAGGATAAGAAACCTGGTCCCCGAGTAGGCAGCCCAGCACTAGACCTTATCTCGATTGCAAGCGAGTACAAGCCATGAATCTTTTGTGCCCCGGTGCTCCGTGCAGGTTTGCTCATTACCCATGCAGTCAGGAGCTGGAGACAGAAGGGAGGTTTCACCGGCAGCAGCTGCAGCAGAGATAATTAGGCTAATGTCTTCTTTGTAAGGGGCACGGCGGGCGCGCATGGGATGAAGCGCCCCGGCTCCTCTGGCGCGGTGACTAGCCCCCGCCAGGAGGCGGCGCTAATGAATTCATCAAGCTGCGTACGTGCCGATGCCGACGAGCTGCAGTCTAGTCTGCGGCGTGAGCGGTGGCCGGGTCGCCATAATCATAGCATGTTCTTTGTCCGCCCAAAGGGCTACTGGGGAACAGAGGCCTCACGAGCGTGTGCCCGGGTGCAGGGAAATCTGCCACAACCAGAAATTCACATGTTGGCATCTATCCTTCCTCTCTTCCCCGCCTCCACGTGGGCATCCTTTATTACTTACCGTGCCAATTCTTTGTGCCCCTCGCAGCTCAAGGCGCCAGGCAGGTGCCTCTGAATGGCTTGCAAGCTGTGACGGTCGAACATCTCTGAAAGACCACGGCGTAGTTTGGCAAAAGTCATTCAAAGACCACACGCCCATCTGTAAAGTATCTAGTTGTGCGGCAGTCCGTGTCAGGTTTATATCTGAAAAGCTGCAAGTGCTGGGGCAGAAACATAAACACGAGGGTCACTTCTGAAAGGGTGCTAACGCCTGGCACAACCCCTTACATCTGCATGGCCCCTAGGACCTGGGTGGAATCACTCTCATGCCATACTCACCTCTGTATCGAAGCTAGCGCCCAGAGTGGAGTCGGTAACATGCTAGGCTCACCTCTGAGTTGTCTCTGGTATTCCGGACATGTCAGTTTCATGTCCGGCTCACCTCTGAAAGGCTGCTAGTAAATGGGACAAACCATTATCCTGTATGGTCCAGGTTCTAAAAGAGAATGGAGAAATCCAGTGACAAGTCAGGCTGAAAGGCCTCTAGTACTTGAGGTGAAAGGTCACTAGTGCTTGAGACACGTCCGTTTCAAGTCGGGCTCACCACTGAAAGGTCACTAGTGCTTGAGACACGTCCGTTTCAAGTCGGGCTCACCACTGAAAGGACACTAGTGCTTGAGACACGTCCGTTTCAAGTCGGGCTCACCACTGAAAGGACACTAGTGCTTGAGACACGTCCGTTTCAAGTCGGGCTCACCACTGAGAGGTCACTAGTGCTTGAGACACGTCCGTTTCAAGTCGGGCTCACCACTGAAAGGTCACTAGTGCTTGAGACACGTCCGTTTCAAGTCGGGCTCACCACTGAAAGGTCACTAGTGCTTGAGACACGTCCGTTTCAAGTCGGCCTCACCACTGAAAGGACACTAGTGCTTGAGACACGTCCGTTTCAAGTCGGGCTCACCACTGAAAGGTCACTAGTGCTTGAGACACGTCCGTTTCAAGTCGGCCTCACCACTGAAAGGACACTAGTGCTTGAGACACGTCCGTTTCAAGTCGGCCTCACCACTGAAAGGACACTAGTGCTTGAGACACGTCCGTTTCAAGTCGGGCTCACCACTGAAAGGTAACTAGTGCTTGAGACACGTCCGTTTCAAGTCGGGATCACCACTGAAAGGTCACTAGTGCTTGAGACACGTCCGTTTCAAGTCGGGCTCACCACTGAAAGGACACTAGTGCTTGAGACACGTCCGTTTCAAGTCGGGCTCACCACTGAAAGGACACTAGTGCTTGAGACACGTCCGTTTCAAGTCGGGCTCACCACTGAGAGGTCACTAGTGCTTGAGACACGTCCGTTTCAAGTCGGGCTCACCACTGAAAGGTCACTAGTGCTTGAGACACGTCCGTTTCAAGTCGGCCTCACCACTGAAAGGACACTAGTGCTTGAGACACGTCCGTTTCAAGTCGGGCTCACCACTGAAAGGACACTAGTGCTTGAGACACGTCCGTTTCAAGTCGGGCTCGCCTCTGAGAGGTCACTAGTGATTGAGAAAAGTCACTTATAAGTCAAGCTCACCTCTGAAAGACTAGTGCTAAGTAGAGTCCGTATCATGGCAGGACTGCGTCTCATAGGTTATAATAACCCATACCAGGTTTGTTTATTGCCCCCTGAGATCCATGGGACTTGCATAAAATTAGCAGTTTTGTTTTCACCGGTTCTAATTTACCTCGGCTCTACCTAGTGGAATATGTGGAATGGCATACACTGCCATGGAGAAGCAAGCGCCCACTGGGACATTTTATACCCTTTAAATATTTTCTGGTTTTGACTTTTGGAAGTACCCATTTCTTTCTCTCTGGCTTCTGCAGCCTCAGTATCAATAGTCACACATTTCCCTTTGTCATTTGACACATGCTGGAGATGAACCGAGGAACTTGGGGAGCAGGGGAAGGCACCCTCCGTCCATGAGGCATTTGTCTGTTCTCCCTCTGGCGAGTTAAAATGATATTTAAATTTATATTTCGTTTTTACAGTCGTTTAAAGTGTAGCAGCGGCCCGATTCCTCAAATACAGCCTACTGAGGCATTGCGAAAATGAAGCAGCCAGGCACACTTTAAGTTAAAACATTGCATTGGACCAGTGCTTAATTTGTAATAAAAAAATAAAATAAAAAAAAGGAACTGCCCAGGCCCTTGTCAGGAGGCTACTGCAGCTTGCCTCACCCATTGTACCCACTAGCGCTGCCAATGACAGTACTATCACTACTACCCTTCACACTCACACAAGTTTGACAATTCAGACTTTAAATATACAATAAAGTTACTAATGCATGCTACCCAACCTATTCTTATTGCTTTGGGTGGCAGGTATTAGTGGTTTTAATGTATAGTTAAATATTAAACAACAGCTGTGGGCTCCTCAAAAAATAAGACAAACAGCGTCAACGTGTGGCAGGCTGTCATGAGTGCTTGTGTTGACATAAAGTGCCGGTGCCGAGATCCGGAAGCCACCTGCTCAAATTAAGCACTGCATTGACAGACTGCCCACTATGGTATTCAGTACAAGAATGTATGCAAAAATCTGGTCCACTTTCATCCGCATGACTCATGCGGAATTAGCTGGTCTCCTTGTTTTTCTTTTAGGTCTATCATTATTCAAGACCTTTTTGATTTTACTAAAATTACACATATAATATAGGAATTTCAGCCCGCATGGGGCAAGAGGTCAGCCCACTTCAGCCATTGGCTACCGTCACTGTGAGTGACAGCATTCTTTCCTTTCACAAGGAGCACATCCACACACAAAGTAGTTGCCTTCAGCGCCAGGAACTACAATGACAAAGTGGTTGTGGTTTGCTGCAACTGAAGTAATTAGAAAACACACCTGATAGCAATGATTTGTAGGCTGAAAGCCTAGGACTTTAAAAGTGTCTTTGATGCCATGGAGTGAGATGGCCACCATAGCAGCGGCGGCTCCTCCGTATGGCGGAGTAGCGTAGCCCCGCCTCGAGCCAGTTCAGCAGGCACACACATTCATAAAATGGCAATAAATATCATTTTATTATGTGTGGCAAGCTCGCGCTACAGCGCGAGGGCAGGGGCGGGGCTGATTAGTGCAATTGCACTATTACTTCAGCCCCCTGTCAGTGTGCATATCAGATTGGCCAGCTGGTTACAGCTGGCCAATCTGATGTGCACACTTCAGAGCCTGCAATCCCAGGGTCGAGAAACAGCCGAGGGATTGCAGCTGCCGGCCCCCAGCCTCAAAATGAGTGCAGGGTTAGCCTGCTCCAACCAATCCTGGAGCTGATTGGATGGATTTGCGTGGCACAAGGGAGGAAGTCCCTCTCTTTCTGCACCTAGACGCCGAGAAGAGCGCCAGAAGAGAGAGACGGCGACCAGACCCTGTGGCCGGCAAACGCAACATATTTATGGTGAATTTTTTGGGGCATTGCACCCCACCATATTTTAATGTTGCCAGCCGCTGCTATACCATAGGTATAGGTTGGGGTACTAGACAGTGCAACCTTCAGTGACCTTTTTGTCTTTGTGAGAACCAATTCAGTTTGAAGAGGCACCCAGACTTCATCGCCAATGCACCTTTCTTTCCTTCTAGCTGGGATTGATATGCAAGGAGTAAATTGTCAATTGGGGTTTTAGGTGACGTGAACACCTGACACCTCGTTTTTAGTGCCTCGTCTACTCGCCCTCATAACCCACCCTTTCCCCCTCAACCAGGTGCTGTGGGGTCATCAATACACAGTACAAAGATGGAACATAAGCTAAAGCACAGTGATGCCTTTTACTAGCAACTGGAGACGATCGAGTAGATAGACCTCTGGTTATGTGCAATTAGGCAGGAAAGGTGGAATCCACTAAGGAACAGTATCACTACTCCTGGCACAGCTTCAACAGACCCTGGTCTCCCATGCCAAAGACGAGTAAGCATGGCGCGTTACCCAGACAGACCAGTTGCCCATGTATAAAGCTTCATGAAAGCCATTCCTTGGACATGTCAGCAAGATTCCAGTTCCACGACAGGCCCCTACAACAGGTCTCCGGCTGGACGGAGCAGATAGTCTCTAAGCACATTGAAGGGGACGGTTGGTTAGTGGAAGCCGACAGCCGAGGAGATGGGGGTAGTTTGTTGGCTTGTTAAGGAAGTGTTTTGTGAAGATGTTTCAGAACTATGCCTTCCTGAAACAAGGTGAGGGTGAAGGCCTCTGAACCAGAGGCTCACACCACACCTGGAAATTAAGGGTACGTGAGTCCCAGTCAACGGCTGGCCAGTCACTTCCGTCAACAACATCCTCAAAGATGAGCCGCATGATGACCAACTCTAAGGATCCCATAAGGCAGACCTTCTCCGATGTCATCCCATAGCTCCTTCTATTCATCCTCTGACGTCTCAGCTCTGCCTGTCGATGCTTTGGTCCAAGTCAATGGCGTCCACATTTCACATCCCTATTGGTTTTAACCCCCTTCAATTTAGGGTGTGACGGGCCCCCTGTGAATTGTGGCCTCGAAAACTATTAAAAATGGGGGAAATGGCGCTCAAATGATGTGTTTTATGGTCTGTTACTGTCTAAGGCTGTTCTTTTATGTACAAATCGCGCCACCTCTGGACCCTTAAATATCGATCCCCCTTCGATATAACTACAGGACCATATTGCCTCTTTACACATTCCATATGGAGGCCATATTGTGACTTTCTTGCGAAGGCTATACGGCAAATTCTATTTAGGACGTTTGCTTACAAGGCATTTACATGATATATGTATATTACACACACACATACACGGTTTGCACAGGAGAACACGGTGCGCTGTTGTCTGCAGTACGGTGTAAGGTGCAAAAAATATATTGTTTTCTCGGTACACAATTTCTATTTAAAACTATATGTGCATAGTAGCTGGGAGGATGCTCATTGCAGGAGCACGCGGGAGGTTGGGAGTATTGCGGGGGGAGGGATGCGTTTTGAATATACCACGGTAAAAGAGGACCCCTGGGATAAGGCCCCCGAGTGGAAAGCCGGAAGCGCGCTGTAATCCAAGCAGGGGGGCAGTAATTAGGCGCCTAGACAGATGGGCCTGGCTGCAGCGATCTGCTTTTCATTTCTATTGTACTCGCTGCTAATTATGGCTAATTGTCAGTATGTCGTTATTGACAATTAACACTGGAATGTTTCTAACTCCGCGGCTCTCGCTGCACAGACAACGCCTTCGCCGCACAAAGTCCTCCTACAACTAGGCGTCATGTCTCCTGTCGTGCAGGCACGTGTTTGTGAAGGAGAGCCACCCTAGTGCTGCCAGTTAGATGTACGCTTTTACTGGACGTCTCACTGGATTCTGGGAAATGCAGTATTTATGCGCATCGACTGAACTTTATATATGTGTAGGTGTTTACATAGCGCAAACCTAGCTAGGAAGGGGCCCCTGTGCTGCAATGCATGATCATTTACAATAAAGCAGTCTGGTCCTGGATGCAGGGATCTAATATTTGTGGGTGTGATGCTCTCTGAAGGTATCTTTTGATGCTCTTTGCACACACGATCCTTTCAAGCAGCGGACCCCTGTAAAACCCCTGATCCCACCCTGCACATCTGATGGTGGTCCCACGGTCTATTAATGCCGTGCCTGGACGGTTCTAACTGCAAAGATCTGACAGCCTCCGGAGCTTAGAGCCATTTCCATTCTGCTTATTTTTTGTAAATATTTGAAAATGTGTCTTTGTGGTTTCCCAGTCACCACCTGGGTGCCCTGTGGGCAGCTTTCACGATATATAAATATGGAAATCACTCTTTACTGAGCTGCACCAGGGTGTGGCAGCTCTGATGCTGGTGGGATGCTGTGCCAGGCCCTGGCAGAGAGGGTGGCGCAGGCGTGTCTTGTGTTATCGCCCTCTTTGTGCAGTTTCCTTCTGAATCTGGCGGTGTCTCGGCTTCTTGTCTCACGCAGTAGGTGCTTGGTCAGGTATGCATGCTGCATGGAGGGACTAACACACCTGAAAACTATCACTTGTAAAAGGAAAGGCGTGATTTGGAAACTTGAATTTGTTTCTTTGCTCTTTGATAGTGCCATTTGAATAATTCCTGCTAAATGGAAGCTGGCCTAGCAGACCACAGGTACTCCCAGTGCTGGGTAGTCGTAAAGAAGGCCACAGTAGGTAGAGGATATGAGGAAATTTGTGAAAGCTCACACTGTGCTGAAAACCATTTGCAAGCGACCACAGTGGAAGGCCCTCACAAAGGTTGACTGGTCGCCTGTTTGTTGGTTAATGCTGTATTTGGGTGACAGGTTAGTACTGAGAGGAAACCTTTGCCTCGATAGTGGAAACATTTCAAAATAATGAGGTAATTCTATCTCAAAATGTGCCACATTTTGCTGCATAATTTGCCTTTATGCCGGATAGTTTAGTAAACCCTGCCACATAATTTGGTCCTCCCCTGTTGCATAATTCCAGTGACCCTGGCATTAGTGGGTTTATGTGCGATGGGGTGAAAGGTCTCTTTAAAATGTTTCAGATAAGATCACCCCCTTGTGGCAGTTTCTGGAAGTTCATCTTGCGACTGTGAGCTGATCTCATGCAGGCTAACTTTACCCGGCCCTCTGGAATGCATATTCATGAGGGTAATTTGCATACAATTCCGTTGACGAAGAGTTCTAATTTTGAAAGCGGCCCTGAAAAGGCTGATCACCTGCGGCCCTGAAGGACGTGAGCTGAATAGAAAGCCAGGAGGACGAAGAGAAACGAGGTACCGCTCGCAGGGTGGCGGTGCGCCCGGGCTTGACTCCGCTGCACTCCCTTAGTTCCAACATCCTTCATTACAAACAAGTTGTGACAGCCACTGACAACCCGATGGAACAGACCAGAGTGAAGAGGTGTGTGACATACTCAACATGGCTGTAAAGAAATGAAGGCTTTTTAATTAATTTACGCAATCAATCAACGTCTTTGCCAGCATGAGCGCAGGTAATGATGCTGCGCGAGCCACTCGGCGATTGGAACTAGCGCCAGACAACCGCACCCCGAGGGGCCATAGGGGCCAGGCAATCACACCCCGAGGGGGCAGGCAATCACACCCCGAGGGGCCAGGCAATCACACCCGAGGGGTCCAGGCAATCGCATCCGAGGGGTCCAGGCAATCGCACCCCAGGCAATCGCACCCCGAGGGAGCCAGGCAATCGCACCCCGAGGGAGCCAGGCAATCACACCCCGAGGGGCCAGACAATCACACCCGAGGGGCCAGACAATCACACCCCGACGGGCCAGACAATAACACCCGACGGGCCATAGGGTCCAGGCAATGGCTCCCCTAGGGGGCCAGGCAATGGCACCCCGAGGGGGCCAGGCAATGGCACCCCGAGGGAGCCAGGCAATCGCACCCCGAGGGAGCCAGGCAATCGCACCCCGAGGGAGCCAGGCAATCGCACCCCGAGGGGCCAGACAATCACACCCCGACGGGCCAGACAATCACACCCCGACGGCCCATAGGGGCCAGGCAATGGCACACCGAGGGGGCCAGGCAATCGCACCCCGTGGGGCCAGGCAATCGCACCCCGTGAGGCCAGACTATCAGGTCGGATTACCATAGGCCAGCAAACTGTGTGGCCTCCTGGGCGCAATTCGCACACCTGGCAAATATCAGTTGTCCACGATACAGCATCCAGGCAACCTTTTCGAAATGTCCGAATTTCCTGTAATGTACCAAATTAAAAAAAAATGCACATTCCACGATTTCGCAAAACTTTATTTACACCTCAAATAAGGAAATTGCGCAAGATACTAGCCGGAGATTGGTTCACACGACTGGTCTCCCCCGGTATCTCGCGAGACTGTTTTAATGCGAGGTGTGCACCCGCGTGAAGGGACTTGAGATACTAGCAAACCGCACGCATTTGGCTACAAAAGTACAGCCTAGTTTTACAACATTTTCATGACATTTAGCAAGGACAAATTACTGTAGTTTGCACATCTCTGTAACCTCTCAGCTTAAACCCAATTCCTCTTTAAGCACTTACAAATTAAATGAGGGCGAACAAGCTAGCAGTACATGTTCTCTTCCATTCAGAGTCCTGCAAACAGTGCCCATCTGCTACTTGTTTGACCATACGAACATCTGTTGGGTAGAAACTCTCTGGCATGTGCAATTTGTGGCAGTGTAGCAATACCAAGTCGAGCATAAACAAGCCGTGGTGCCTAACTCAACATTTGCTCTGGAGTCCGGATTAGGGTCCTAGTCACACAGTGTGTTGATGGAGATACCATCATAGTTAGGGTTTAGAGAAGGGAGCCCAATGTTGGTATACGAGAGCCAAATCCATGCCCGATTTTCAATATAACCAGGGCCACTGGAATTATGCGACAGGGGAGCACCAAACTATGCGGCAGGTTTGACTTTGGTATGTATCAAGAAAAGGCAAATTCTGGGGCATAATGTGGCACTGGTTTTTATAGTATTACTTCATTATTTTGTTATTTATACACGTGCTAATACTGTCTGGGTAGAGATCTCACCTCATTAGTACCAGTTTAACAAATGAAGGGCCTTCCACTGCGCACAAACATGTGTCGCCTCATTTTTGATCCTTTTGAGCTAGGAACAAACATTTTTGTTAAAATCTGCAGATTATGCAGCAGATGATGGATCGTGTGGCAAATGTGGCAAAAAGCCACGGCCGCAGAATCACATAATTCCAGTGGCCCTGAATATAACCCCTGACTTTGCAAATGATTCCCATTTAGATTCATTTTAATTGAACATATCTCCTGAAGATATCCTGAAGGCCAGCCATGGATCAACCCCTCAGTGGCTAATGTTGGACAGTCCTGGCTTACTGAGGGCGGGTGCAGAGAGCTTTCACTTGCTCCAAGTGAGGAAGTAAGAAAGTGGCATCTAATACTCATACAGCATGCCTTATAACAAGCTGTGATTGATCGGTGAGTTTGCCTGGTACAATTTGAGTGCATCACATTTGAGCCACCAAAGGGACCTGGAACCACAGCTGATATTCCCTTAGAAGTTGCCCCCTACACCAGTTGACCATTCCCATGGCAACAACTTTGGATACAACTCGGGTGTTTTGGTCATTTCAAATATGAAGAAAACAGACTCCCTTCCACAAAGAGATGGGCGGTCATGCATATCTGCCCTTTTAGAAGAACTGCATGGGCGGAAACTTGGGTGAAACATCTAAAAAGATCCCCCATCAAACCACAAACCAGCTGGTTTTCCATGTGTCGGCCTACCGGATAGGCAATCAAATTTACCAGTCCGATAGGCACCTGTCAAGAAGAATGCATTTGTTTACAAAGATGGCACAAAAAAGTCATGGGTCAGATTCTTGACTTAACCTCAGCCACGGGTAATTGCTCTAGGCCACATTCCAGTTCATTCTTTTTTTCTTGTCTGCACCATTACAAACGTGGACCTACAAGTGCTTAATTTGTAATAAAATAAATGGCAGGGCTCTCCACAGGAGGCCACTGCAGATTGAACCACACATTCCCCGTGCCATGCTGCCAATGATAGTAACAACACAACTAATAACCATCACGCTCCTACAAATGTGACCATTCGGACTATTCAAGCCTCCAAAGCTACAAGAATGGCTTGGGTGGCAGGTAATAGTCATTTTTAATGTATATTGAATTAATAATTACCTGTTGTGGTTAGCCAGACAGCGCCACCTTGTTGCAGACTGTAACAAGCGCTGGTGTTGACAATTGGGTGCTGGGGAGGAGCATCGAAAACCACCAGCTCAAATTAAGCACTGGGACCTACCATGCTCAAATCAGTCCTCTCCTACCTGCCCCCAAAATGGACATCCTAGCCCAAAAATGCGAGGCCATGTCCCACCTGAAGGAGAACACAGTAACGGGCACCAGTTTCAGGTTTGTTGGGCCTCATCACTGAGGTGCATCTTGAATCCTCTGGTAGAGTGCGCTAGGAAACCACCCACCCATTTTCGTTCTGTCTCTGCCAGCGCTAGGCACCTTTGCTATGCCACTGGCAGACTGAAAGAGGTAGCTGAAGCCTGCCACTTGCCAAACCCTTATTTTCCCCACATTTTATGGATTTACAGCATGTGCCACATAATCCAACAGTTACTGCATAATTTGCAGATTAAAACATTTTTTCTAGCTCAGACTTATCAAAAGTTATGGAAAAAGTGCCATACTTGGTGCCACACGGTTTCAAGCCCTTTGCAAATGTTAATTGGCATATTTTAGTTGCTGACTACTGCATGCTTGTGTTGAGCTGGCACTCTTGCCTTTGAGAGGCTCTTAATGTTCCTTACATGCAAAACACAGGGGGGAGAGAGGTACCACCCTTCCTTTCGTCCTCCCTACTCTAACACTTAATCACACACAGGAAAGGAAGGGGATTTCAAACCGGTCTATTATCTCCATGGGAGCTGCTCAATTTTCTACACTGGAAAATCCTTTCGTGTTTTAATACTGCCCTCACACACTATATAGTGTTGCGCTTC
The DNA here is from genome assembly GCA_963921515.1 of Calotriton arnoldi. Taxonomy (NCBI): domain Eukaryota; kingdom Metazoa; phylum Chordata; class Amphibia; order Caudata; family Salamandridae; genus Calotriton; species Calotriton arnoldi. The sequence continues at coordinate 2,263,887 of CAWUFW010001659.1, forward strand.
ATCATAGGGCGCGCATCGACATTCTGAAACAGACCAACGTACAGAATGGAGTGAAATGTTTTTGTTTGTTTTTGTCAGGTGTTGGTGGACTCAAGGAAATTCCTCTGTCCCATCTGAATCAAGGATACTTTCAACACACAAAAATATTGCTAAAACTACCTAGGGGATGGTCCACTACATTTTATTTTAGACTTCTCGTGTCAGGATTAAAATTGTCTGGGCGGGGTATTCCTGGATCATTAGTATCCGTGCCGCCTAATATTTGTGTTAATTGTATTTACATGTTTTGGCCTTCCGCATGCCCCGTGGGGTCAACAGGCCTTCCTCAGGATTTTGGATTCCACTTAAATGGGCCTACTCTGTGCCCCCCAACATTGAAAACCTTGTATCCTCAGGTATGTATGGGGATTTCTAATCAGACCTTCACCTTACTTATTCGTAATGCGAGACTCCTCAGGAATATCCTGCAAGGAAACAAACTCTCATGAACATGCTTACCTTCCAGGGATGCAACTCCCTCATTCAAAATTCTTCTTGTGGTCTCCATCCCACATCTCATCATCTTTCTTACTCTCATTCCACTCTACACCCAAAACGGAGTGACCACCTCCGTGTGCATGCACACACTTCTTTGTGCATTTCATGCATTCAATTCTTATGTCTCCTCTGGTTCCTCTTACCAGAGTATCAACTGGTTTTCTCCGAAACCGGCGTAGTGGTGGGAACATCTAGCTCTAGTCACACTCTGTATTGAACACAATCCAACATGTAAAAGAATAAAACATTCTGTAGTGTCTGTATCATTTCACCACTCTAGGTTTGTGCACCCTTTTCTGGATAAACGGTCAAGGGTACATTTTTCTATTCCAATCTCTTATTCTTGTCATTCTCTCTCACATTCATGGTTCATATCCAAAAGCGGAGTAGTAGTTATGCATCCCATCTAGGGTATCGTAGCCTAATCTGCCCGTGTCAGATGCTGAGGGGATAGCATCAATCAATCAGGGAATTGTGAAGCGCGCTACTCACCCGTGAGGGTCTCAAGGCGCTGGGGGTGGGGGAGGTGCAGCTCAGAGTCAGCCAAAGAGCCAGGTCTTGAGGCTCTTCCTGAAGGTGTGCAGAGTGGGGGAGCGTCTTATGTCGATCGGGAGCTCGTTCCAGGTCTTTGCCGCGATGTAGGAGAAGGCATAAATAGGCGGGTGGTATATGGGCAGACTCGGTCCTTCCAGGCTTGAGAGCCCTATCAGGTTCAGTTACGCACTCATGGTGACGATAAAACAGTCCCCTCCATCAAGTAAACTAACATTCTAAGTGCCATTTTTTGAAAAATCTATAGAGCGGTATTTCGTATGCAATTGCATCTGTGTCCCCAATTATTCGCAACGGGCTGAATGGTTCTAACTCTTTTCTCACAACCGCCTTTTGCGCCCTACAGCATAAGCTCCCTCCTTTCGTCATGTTCAGACCGTTGCGGATCAGTTCCGCTCACGGCCTGACTCACGTAACCTCTGGGTCTCTCACCCCCATCAAGTCACCCATGACTTACTTCTTCCAGGGACTGCCGTTGGCCTCTTGCCATCCACTACCCTCCGTTGTTCGTCTGCTACTCCTCCGGGCGCCATCTTATCTGTCCTGCTTGCACTTCGACGTGTTTGTCTCTGTTTGCCCCGCCTCCTCTAATGCTAGAGTGCTGTTCGTTGCCGAGCTTGGCGGATCCTAGCTGCCATCATGAAATTCTCGGGTTATTCTGCCCATATTCTCAGGAAAAGGGATACACATCAGTCCTATTCACTGCCAGGGCCGGACTGGGAACTAAAACCGGCCCTGGCAAAGTGCTCGGCTGGCCCCCCGGGGGTTGGGGGTGCGGCCGAGCAGTTTGCCACGTCCGGTTTGGGCCGATTTCGTTACAGCGGCCGATATTGCAGTTATGCTGCAAAAACGGCCCTGTAACAAAATCAGCCCCTAGGGGCCCAAAACCGGCCTCCAACCCTGGCGGCCCACCGGGGAAATGCCCGGTGCCCGCTATGGCCAGTCTGGCCCTGTTCACTGCCTCTCCACCCTTATCCTGGGATCTGCATCACTTAGATATATATATGTGTGTGTATATATAGATATATATATACATACATGTCTCACTGGACGTAGTTTGAAGAAAAACGGGGACGGGAGGCAAATAGGGGGTTAATTTTTTAATTTCCCAGGTTTTTATGGGACCTGGTGTAAAAATGTGCATTTCTTAATTTCTTAAGTCTTTTTAGACGACCTGGTAAAAGGACATGCTTTTTTTTAGTTTTCTAAGCTTTTAAGGGACCTTGTAAAATACATGCATTTAGTACCCATATTGAGCCACTTCCCACGGCATGCACATCCCAACCATCCATGCGTTTTATATCGAATGCCGGGGTTGTTCCAAGTTCTTCTACTAAGTGCTACTTAGTTGGTGCAGGGTATGTCATCGTTAAGCCCTCCACAGTTACTATTGGTTCTATAAACCCATCTCTGCTCTCGCTTTAGGAGTTCGATTTTTACCTCTGTGCCCACCCGTGTCAAGTTGGCTTTGTCTATAACCACCCACCTCAAGTCTTCCACGTTGTGCTGCTGTTCTAAAGAGTGTGTAGTGAGTTTAGTCATTGATTTTTTACATCTGATGTTGCTCATATGCTCCATGATTCTGACTTTAACTTTTCTTGTGTCATTCCTATATATAGTAGGTTGCATTGAAGTCACCAATAGTGAAGTAATACTGCCACAGAATATCCTGCGTAACTCCACCTAATTAGCCTTTACTTGCCGCATAGTTTAATCAGCACTGCTGCATAGCATAATTTGGTTGTCTACTGCCGCATAATTCCATAGGCCACATATATAATATCTGACATGGATTGACCGCGATCTCATTCAGTTCCTTCCTGTACTAATACTCAAAGGTGGAGATCTGTCTTAAATATCTAAAGGACCGGTCATTAAGTGACTAGATCTTTTTAAAACCAAATTTCGCCTCTATGAACCGAAATGGGAGAGGTTGTCTGTGAGGCTTCTTACTGCATTTCAAAAACTGTGCTTCACTTCTACGGATCTGTTTCAGAAATATGGCAATTATTAGCAGAGCAGGAGAAGGTTAGACTAAGGCCAGCGAAAAAAAAAACGGAATGTAGAATTCAAAGAAAGAAAACTCACTTCCAAATTTTTCTCTATAGGTAGAAAGCTAGCATCAGCAGTATTTTTTTTCTTCTGAAAAGACTTGTTTAATCCAATTCCTGTGCATTCAGAGGCCTTGCAAGTCTTGGCAAAGGCTGCGAGGAGACAGCAGGTGCAATTTATCATAAACATAACGTTTCTACACGTCTTCTGTATGTCTGAAAAAACCCCACAAACCTCATTTGTATGCTTGTGGATATAATTGAGAACTAGGAAAGGCCCGATGAGTTGAGCTGTTCTCAGCATTTCCAGGTGAAACCCCAAAAATCAGCTGCCGCTAATTATTTCAGTGCCAAAAGTGGCAGGAAGTTCACGCCGGGTTGCAAACAGTCTAAGAAAACTGGCAGCTGGGCCTCTCAGCGCCTCCCAGGCCAGGCTGTCTGATTCGACCTCAAATAAACCACAATTTAAATCTCTTCTTTAAATTTGCATTTGAAACCGTGCCAGAACAGGGAATAGCAGGGTGCGCCTGCATAAAAAAACACACTCAATAAGTTATCTCGGTAGGAAGGAAATTAAACCAAGCCTTTGAAATTCAGTAACACCTTTCAAGGACTGCAAAAACAAGGGCTTTGTATGAATGAAATTACCAAGCTGGTAGTTTGTCTCATGCCAAAATTACGCATCATCAAGTCTTGGAGTTGGCTTGTCTTTGTTGGTGTGTTGTACTGCATGTAGCCTTTGTGTGACACTTTTCGGACCCTAACGAGGTTTCAAGGCGCTTTCTAAGTGGATGCGAAAACATCTACTCCTTTTTTTGTGCAAGGGTGGTGGAGTGCGTGTTTTCTAGTGTGGGCTATGTGGGAATTGTTTTGGTCTTTTGCGTGAACTTTAGAAGTTGCAGCAAAGTTGCAGCAGCCGAAACATGCCACGAAGCAGAACAATGGGGGAGTAATAGTCGTATGTACATTTACTTACCAGGCATTACCAGCCCGCTTCAGTGTTATAACAAGTAGTCCCTGTGTTTTGGCTTTTCTGGAGTTATTCCACCGTGATTTTTGGTAGATGTCTAATCTGGTCTGGAGTTTATGATGGACTACACCATAATTTTCTTGAGATCAATATGGGTGCGGAGAAGTTAGACTGGTACGATTTTGTTTTCATATTCATGGAAATTTTGTGTTATGCAAATTTTGTCCTCATATTTCGTTTTCTTGATGGATAAAGGCCAGTGAATGTTTCCACTTTGTTTTAATTTTAGCTACATATTGTAAAAAAGGTCCACCTTTCGCACTTCTAAGTGAAGGCTGTTTGTCATGTGGTACATCTCAAAGATGCTTTCCACAGTGGCTTTGGAAACATGTCATGGCGCTGGTCGTAATGAACATCCTTGGGGTGCAGTCTGCGTGTGTATTAAAAAAGAAGCAATTGGAATAACAAAATCTTGGGAGATTTTGCATTTCACTGTGGGAAGAACTGCTCCCAAAATATCTACCAAATATATTTTCCGACAAAAATTCTGGCATGCATCTAAACCCACTATCAAGCACTTTGCCTCTAATCTAATGTCTACTAGAACTGGAAATTGAACAGCAGGCTCTCTTTGGTATGTAAATTGGCTTTATTCCACTTTTAGCAACATACCAGGACATTCTGTTCATCCTCACACCCTAAGTTTGTGATTCCAAAATGGCTCATGGAGAGTGAAGGGGGAAAATGACTCCGTGTGGCTAGCGCACAGCTATGGAATACACTCCATTTTGATTTACCACATCTAATATATTTTCAGACTTCAAAGTTAATCCGGAAAGTATCTTTTGCACTCACCTGTTGTTCCATATTGTAGTCTTTGATTGTTAGTACTTTGCACTGTATTTAACTTTATATGATGTTGTTTTTCAAGTTATTTAATGTATCTCACAATTTAGTAATTGTTGTTTGTAATCTGGCACCTCGAAGCTGGATATTTTCTGACATTGTCTGCATGGTAACTAATTAATAATTACAAATATGATAACCCAGCCCTAAGTGGTTGAAAAGTGAGTGGGCAGAGATATAGTTCAACATTTTTGTTGAGAAATATTTAGACAGGAGATGTATTTATTTCTGGCCCATGGAGATCACTGCCGGAGACCACGGATTCTCTTCTGATATATAGAGGTCATCTCAATGGCGGTCATTGTTGGCCTGTTGGTCTATAGAGATCCTACCACAGACCAGGGATTCACTTTATAATGAGATCACCAGAATGGAGGTCATTTTCAGTCTGTTGGACCATGGAGATCCCCAGCGTGGACCACTTTATCACTTGTTGTGTATGGAGATCGTTTCAGAGGCGGCCATTGGAGACGTGAGGGAGTTTATTGCTGCTGTTCTGGACTATAGAGATGCTGGCACTTTGCAGCCCTAGGGCAATCCCTGCCTGAGAACACTGATCCACTTCTGATGTATGTAGATTGTCTCAATGGAGGTCTTTGGTGCTCTGCTGGGCTAAGGAGATCCCGACCAGAAACCATTGCTTCTCTTCTGCGATACGGAGATCATTTTAATGAAAGCCATTGGTGCTTGGCTGAACTTGGGAAATCCCTACCGGAGACCACTGATTCACTTATTATATAAGGAGATCTACTGAATGGAGGTCCCTTTCACTCTGTTAGACTATGGAGAGCCCTAACGAAGGCCACTGAATCACTTCTTATGCAAGGAGGTCATTTCAGTGAAAGCCTTTGGAGATGTAGTGGAGTTCATTGTTGCTATTCTGGACTATGGAGATCCTGACACTTTGCTGCACTATGGTGATACCTGCCAGAGACCACTGATCCACTTCTGCTATTTGGGGATCAGATCAATTGAGGTCATTGCTGCTATTCTGGATTCTAGAGATCCCTACCGCAGACCATTGATTCACTTCTTGTCGATAGAGATCACCTCTGCACACCATGGTTTCTACTGGAATAAGGGGTCTCATAATGGGGAGTACCGGCTCTAGCTCTCTGCTGGTCTATACCAGCCATGGGTCCATGGGAGACCATGGGTTTGACTGCTGAATACAGAAATTGCCTAAGAGACCATTGGATCACTTCTGAAATGTAGAGATCATTTCTGCACACAAGATATGTGGGATCTCTTTGCAGAATACCAGCTCTTTGTTGGCTTATGCATTCACACTGGGAATAATTGGGTCTGTGCTGGACTACTGCGATCTGTACACAAGAAAATTCATACAAAGATTTCCACATCCTCACGAGGTAGCAGGGTTCTTCTGCTGGACTACCAGCTTTCTGCTGGTATAAGCATCCTAAAAGGAGACATTCTGTGCAGGCCTGTGGAGGATCTTGGTGCAGTCTGAGGAGCCATCTGTGTGGCAAGATCACCACTCGAAAGAAAGGCACTTCGACTGGATCACAAGACTATCTTCTGGGGTGCACACTGCTATGGGGGGGTGGGTCACACAATCCTCCTATTTAGGCTTTGTTCTGGTTGGAAGTGGAACGTGGGAACTGAATCTTTCGCTTGCTCCTGGCTGACACCATCGGATAAGAAAAGCAGCAGCTCTTCCCAGAGCACACCGCGGTGCTACCGCACAGGAGGGGGCTTGGCACTAGCAGATGTAGCCGTCAGTATCACCTCATTTTTCACCTCTTTTTTTAAATCTCCGATGCTCGTGCCACATTTGCGCTTGCACATGAGCCAGCAAGAGGCTATCAGAAGTGACTGATGTTAGACTAAGTGTGAAGTGACTGCTTAGCATTTTTAATCTATCACTATGTGACCAGCCACCCAGTGCTACACTGTGAACCAAAGGCAGTTTGTTTGTAATACAATTTTCAATGAATAATAGTGTGTGCAGTAGTACTCTAAATGGTTTGATTAAGGAGTAAATTGGGGACAAACTCCGCATGTGCATTTCAGGGTCTACGACAGTAAGCCAGTGCATTATTCCTTTGCAGGAGTAAATTAGGCCCTTATTATAGCAGTCCATCTGGAAAACCCCAGACATTTTTGTGCCGAGATGTGACCTAGTGGGCACCTTCACCGTAGTAGACCACAACCTGGCTGATACTACATAATGGCTGACAGCAGGCACCTTACCACGCCATTACAAATGACCACGAAAGAGAGACAGTGACAACAGAACAGTTGCAACAAATGCCCTTAAATAATTAGTATTAATGTTAGAGAAGAGAGGGTGCCCAAATAGCAAAAGAACAATTTCCCTGCAGCTCCAAAAATCCTAGCGCAGAAGCTAATAGTATGTGACTTCCCTCTGAATGCCGGCTTTCCTCCTGCTTTATATTTTTAATCAAATAGACTGAAGGTCAACGACTCTCTAAAAAATTGTGTTTGACTCCCAGGAGTATCTTGAACTTATTATAGACCTGTATCTTCATAATAATGTGTAGCAGTTTGATGGTCTGTGCCTAGAGGCAGTTCATCTGCTCAAGTGTCCCGTGTCTGTGCATTAATTGGTTCTGTGCATCGGAAGAAAATGCATGTGCTCCACGTGAGCGTTTGAATGTCATTATTACTGTTCGCTCTTAAACACCAGGGCCGTGAAATTAATGCACTTTAAAGACCAGAGTGTGTCTGCAAGCAGTATATATTAAATAACTTCCGGTATTTCGGATTCACTTTTGTGACCATGGTATGAACTACCCTAAATTGCTACATACATGTATTAATTTGTTACATGCTACACGGAGTTCTTCAGAGAGGTTGGGGACGCAATACAGCCTATTTAATTGTACAAGGTCAAAGGTCAGCAATGTGGCTGTTTACCATTGTGAGGTTCCGAGTGACATCATAGATAAAGAGAGTGAAGATGGAGTGTCACTGGGGACTCTGAGGTGGAAACAACCCATCGATAAACGACCTGGCAAGCCCTAGTTTAATTAAGCTCTAAAAATGAGCCGCTCTCCACACATTGTATTCAGTGCAGATGGCATAAATCCTATTAGGAGAAGGCCACTCAGCCCGACAAGAAACAGTTGGAGGCCTACAAAAGAGCTGTTTTGTAAGGCCCTCATATTTTTCACACAACGGTCCTGTTGTAATAATACAATTTCCTCTTTTCAAGAGTTTTGTGAGGACTACCACCCGTTTTTCATTTTATAAAATTGAGAACATCTGTAAAAAACTTGCAACCTGCTCCTCACCTTGTTACTACTAGCTGGACATCTCACTCTCCCCACAACTCCTGAGTGGGTAACCGTTTCGACTCCTCTCAGTAACTACTGGCACATTACAAGCCGTATGGAAATCTGGAGTAACTACTCTTTTATTCGAAAAAGCTCCTAGCCCGTAGGGAGTTATCGGTCTATCATTCTTATGAATGTCTAGTGAAATACTGGATACAATTTTTCCTAAACTATACATTTACCTTGAAGACTCCAACACCTTAGACCCTTGGCAGCTGGGCTTTCACTCTGGAAGAAACACTGGATAAACTAAAGAGCATCGTTGACGAGGGTAAGACCTATCCACCACATTGGATGTAATAAACTGTTCCATCCTCAAATACTAGCTCGAGGAGATAAGAAACTCTGGCATGTTTGCTAAGCTGGTCTCGTTATCGGCAGATCGTACTCGGGTCCCATTTCCTTCAATGGTTAAGGTCACAGAGCTGTAAGGTGCATTGTGGAGTCCCTCAGGGCTCATCTGTCTCACTCTTGCTCTTTAACATTTATGTCCGACTGTTAATCTGTTCGGTTTTGACCTATGCTGAGGACACCCAGTTATTGTTTGTTTGGAAGAAGGCACCACAGGATCTCTGAACGATCTTTGGGTGTGCAGACTCTGTATTCAAGAATGTATGAGCAAGAACTTCCTTCAGATTAATGGCAGCACAAAAAGAATTGTTACTGATGAGTAAGAACAAAAGGTGTTGGCTGATGCGCTTGGGTCTTCTCACTTTTGGCCACCAACTCTACCGATTTAATAAGGTCAGGTTTTTGAGTATGTTTGACAAGAATCTACTAGTCTTAAATCATCGGTTTCATCAGCCTGTTTTCATACATTGCACTTAGTTGCAAATACTCTTCCTTTTTTGCCAAAAAAGCTTCATCCACAGTTTTTCCGCTTGTATGCTATCATGCATAGCCTATTTTCCAAACTTTAGCGAATTGAAAACGACTTCAGGAAAGTATTAATTACCGAAGAGGTTTATCCATGTCCCTAAGGCTTGGAGATAGCTGCCTTAGTGCCCTTCTAGGTCTTGCTCCAACATCAAGTGAAAAATACATAGGATGCACTACGGGCTCCAACAGTCTAGAAGTAAGGACAGATTCTACAGACACCTTATGGCTAGAACGCTTTGTTCCAACTCCAGTTTTCTCAGACGCTAGAACCTGTTAGACCCACATAGCTGGCTGTTGCCTCAGAGGATTGGGCCAACTATCTGGATTGAGCCCCAAATACACATTTGTTGCATATAGAATCCTCTCTCTTTCTGGTAGACCTTAGAATACAGCTGTTGTGTTGATCTTAGTTGGACCACGTTGTCATTTTGTTTTGGTTTCTCTCTTGCCTTGTCAGTGGTTCTCAGCATCAATATGCTCTTTAAAGACCACACGTATTTTCTAAAATAAAATTAAATCACCCATGTACTATTTTAATGTTGCGTTAGCCCCCCTCATGCCACTTTAGTTACTACGCTGCACTAACCTCATCCTAAAAAATATAAGTAAAATACTGCTTCCAATCTTGCTTATAAGGAGTGGTCTGAAAAGGACCTGGTTGCACTAAAAAGCTGAAATGCACCCATGAGATCCTAAACCATACCTGAAAGATGTTGGCGGTCAACATGACCTTCTATAGGTGCATTTTTGTTGCAACCCTGAAGGAAGCCATTTTGATCATGACCAAGACCAGAATTCAATTAGAACAGTGTGACTGACATTGCTGGTACAGCATATAACATTATATTGTACCAGACATCATGTGGTTGGTCCAGGAAATAACATTGTTGCTGTGAGATAGACGCTGCCTTGCTGGTCCAAAAGCCTGCAAATGGCCTCATTTGATTGACATCTCTTTCTTCAGACATCTGATTTGCCCATGCCCAATTTGATTGGTCTTGCAGTCTTCCACCTAACTTTTATCAGCTGCTGTTGACCCCTTTCATGTTCGCTTCTGACTGACCTCTTTCAGCCGTAAGACAGGGTGTATTCCTCTAATGGCTGTACGTGTCTTGTCTACTGGTGTTCAGAATTCCTTATGCTTCATTGGTAATGATTTCCTTTAATTTGAGATCCTGACCAGCCTGGTATTACTCGACTGTGGGCGTGCCAGGGTCGGGGGGGACTCCTATCAGTAACTAGGGTAAATAAACAGTGCTTAATTTGTGCCAGTTGTTGCAGGTGGTGGGCACCGGGATTTAATTTTGAGGGCGAGGACGTAATTTACGTAACCAGACTTTGATATAGAGCACGAAACAGAAAATGAGAAGAAATAAAGAGAAAGATAGGACCACAATGACAAAGGGAGAAGGCAAGGATGAAAAACAACTGCAAGAGATAAAGACACTGTAAATGTAGGGTGGTGAAAGAAAGAGTAATGAGGTGGAATAAGGGCCAGGCAGCCTTGATATTCGGCCACTCTGGAATTCAGCAGCACTAGTGGTCGGGTCCTAAGTAAACTATGGGCACTTATTTAAAAAACATTTTTTAATTTATTTTACAGAATAAGCATCGCTAATAACTCAACCAAGACTTTTAGCTTAATGATGAGAGTCTTAAAAGGAGCAGTTACATATTTTAGAGAAAAGTAAATGCATCTGGCAAGTGACAGGCCTATCTTTACTTATCTAGAAATGTGTCTGTGGACTTTTCACAGTGGTGAGACAGTGAATCAGTGGCGGCTACTCCCGTGAATCTGTAGTGGGGTGGGGAGGAGGGTGTAAAAAAAAATAAGATCACTTACCTGCTGGCCGGCTGGCTGGCCTGCCGCCTCTTTCCTCTCCGTCCCCTTTTCCTGGCTTCTCTGCTAACAGTAAGCAGGAAGCACATCCAGGGTCCCCTAAACCAATCACAACACTGCAATGCAGCGTTGTGATTGGTCTGAGCGTGTGGCTCAGCGCTCAGACAGGGAATGGGAGCCTGGGCATGTTCTCCACCCAGGCTGTAATGCAGCCTGGGTGGAGAACATGAAAAGTGCACATGAATGTTTGGCCGGCCATAGACGACCGGCCAAACATTCATGCGCACTTACAAAGTGTGCTCACCACTCCCCCTGCTGCTATCATCAGAGCAGCCCCGCCTCAGCACGGAAAAATAAAATGATAATAACCTTGCGTTATTATCATTTTATTTTCCCTTTTTATCAGTGCTGAAAGGCAGTGGGGCGACGTTCCTCCGCCTTAGCAGAGGAGCCGCCCCTGCAGTGACTTTAATCCGGGTTTTCATTAGCTGCCTCATCTATGCCCCCTACCACAATGCCAGGAACCGGCAAATGACATGAGACTGTGTAGTAGCTTCTGATTAATCCTGACCAAGCCTATGCAAAGTTTTTTGCTACCTTAGGCAAAGTGCCATCTTGTTCCCTGCGGTACAGGAATAACTTCTTATGCTTGTAGAGGGAATCCAAAATTTCCTGATGGGGGTGGTGGGGTTCGGTGCAGCAGCAGGTAATTGTCTAATCTTGCTTTGCCCTTGAACCACTCCTGGGCATGGGAGACCTGCATTGGGATTTGCTTGGAAAGAGATGTTGAGTACAGGTGAGGTTAAAAGAAGATGAACTAGGAATACTTCGTTCTAATCCTGGCTTCTTCGCTTGAGCAAATTCTGTGATCTTGGCAGATGACACTACTCCCAATGCCTAAGTTCCATTAGCTGCAAACATTGGAAACACTCAAACACAGGCCATCTGCCAGTATGAAAGGCTGTGTGCAAAAACCGTTTAGAACATGTTCAGCTTTTCTGTCTGGCCTTGTGTACACCAGAATTGTAAAAAAAACATTGCTAATGGGTGGCTTTTCTCCTTGCTCTCAAGAGCTGCTGCCAGATAACATCAGCGGAAAAACATATTGCTGGCTCTTGTCTAGTGGATCATTTGTTGATGTCACTGGAAGTTGGCAGCGCCCATTCTTGCGGCATCAGTGGGGAGCTTGGTTATCTGAGCTGGAAATATCCGAGTGCAGCCAATCCAAAGGGCGGATCTGGTGAAGGGGTAAATGCGCGGTATTCCGTGGCTCACGTGGTTTAAGGTGTAGCAGACAATATATCCACATGAAACCTGCTACATTCATCGATGAATTTATAACATAAACCAATAGGAAAAAGTCCCATAAGAATAATTTTATATCCACCATTCAGAAATAGTTTAATTGGTGGGTCAATGGCTGCACAGAGCTCAAATATCCACGGCGAGAAAGGTATTGAACATCAATGAATCTATCTATCTATCTATCTATCTATCTATCTATCTATCTATCTATCTATCTATCACAGGACAAAATATCGTTACCACAATACTGAGGGACAAACAATCAAAAGGTAAGTTTCTATACATTTTTATACCTAACTCCACATATAAATACTTTGGTGATTGATTGATATATATATATATATTATCTACTGGCGGTCGCCAGTAGATAGTTATAATTAGGACCTATTTTCCATAGGAAATTCACAACATTCTATTTCCAATACCTTTGGCGCCGGTTGACGAATCTTCGCGAAATTCTCAAAACTTATGGCCTGCTCCGGTCCGCTCCTATCCTGAAAATTTCGGGGTGATTCGGCAAGCGGGGGCCGAGAAAAAAGGGGGGTCCCAAAACGTGTTTTCCCCATGCAATTTTCCATAGGAATCTTTAGACACGGCTACAGCCCGAACTGCTGAACGGAATTACACCAAATTTGGCAAAGAGGTAGTTCTTGGTTCAGAAAGAACCCTTTTTGTTAAATGGTGTAAATCCGTTCAGTAGTTGCTGAGAAAATCAAAAGTAAAAACACATATATATCTATGGCCGCGGAGGGTCCGCGCACCCTGAGCGCACCCTCCCGATCACGAGCTGTATGCTAATTGGCTGTCAACACTCCAAACCAGGAAGTGTTGGCAGCAATCTTGTTCCTCGGTAGAACCGAGGCACAGAAACAAGTGCGCAAAACACAAAAAGGGGGCAGGGTAGAAACACCCTGAACCCCTAGGCCTGCTTAGGGGGTCCCACAAGGACCCCCAGGGCCAAAAAAAGCATATATATATTTTTTTTTAAATCGGCGGGATGCGCTTAGGATGCGCGGATCCCGCAGAGAAAAAAAAAACGAACCGAGGCACAGAAACAAGGGCGCAAAACGCAAAGGGGGCAGGGTAGAAACACCCTGAACCCCTAGGCCTGCTTAGGGGTCCCACAAGGACCCCCAGGGCCAAAAAGCATTTAAAAAAAAAAAATCGGCGGGATGCGCTTAGGATGCGCGGATCCCGCCCGATTAAAAAAAAAAAACGAAGCGCGGGCTCCCGCGCTTCGTTGATATTTGGCCCCCGGGTGGGCCAAGCCCGGAGGCATGCGGGAGTTTATAAAAAATGTGTTTGGGGGGCCTCTAAAGCCCCCCAAGCCCCGGGGACCGCCACCCCTCCCCCCCCGGGCTTCTTTTTAAAAAAAATTAAATTACCTGTGTGGGGGGCTCGAGCCCCCACACGCCCGAGACCGCCACCTCCCCGGGGCACTAAGAATTTCAATGTGGGGGTCCGTTTTGGACCCCGAAGCCCAGGGACCACCACTTCCCGGGGCTTTGCACATGTTGGGAGGGGGCCGCGCGGCCCCCTCCTGGAGCCTGTGATGGCCCTGGGGACCACCAGCCCCCAGGGCCGGCTCCTGCAGTGTCCCGGGCTGCCCACCCCGGGACACTGCTGTTTGCTATGACAGGGGCGGGAGCCTCGCGGCTCCCGTCCTGTCATAGCAAACTGCTTTGAATTTTGGAAGAGAGGCAGGAAACCTGCTCTCTCTTCCAAAATTCAAAGCAAGTGCTTTCCACATGGGGAGCTGCAGCTAAGCAGCTCCCCATGTGGAAAAGCAATGCCGGCTTCCGAGGGACGCGGGGAGCCGGCGGGACCGTGGGGGGATTGGGGACCCCCCCACGGTCCCCAACGGAGAGGGCCAGCCCCGGGGGATGGGGTCCACGGGGCTAAAAGTGGCCCGGGAGGGGGCCCACGCAGCCCCCTTCCCCAAATTTTAAGAAAAAAAGAAAAAATAGAAATACAAAGGCCGGCCCCGGGGCCATAAGTGGCCTGAGGAGGGGGGCAACGCAGCCCCCCTCCAAAACATTTAAAAGGCCATGCCCCGGGGGATGGGGTCCCTGGGGCCGATTAAGGCCTCGGGAGAGAGGCCACGCGGCCCCCTTCCAAATTTTTTTTTTTAAATATTAGAGGGCAGGCCCTGGGGGATGGGGTCCCCAGGGCCCAAAAGTTAGAAAAGAAGGAGGCCACACAGCCCCCCTTCTTAAAACGAAATAAAATAAAAGACCGGCATCGCGCCGGAGAATACGCCCCTCCTTGCAGCACTCTGCAAGCGCGCCCCCTGGCGCGTTTGCAGATGAAGACAATTCCCCTTGAATACTGGGGGTCCCTGGGGGCCAACTAGCCCACCAGGAACCTCCAGTATGCGCCAGGGGGCTGGGTTGCAGAGAGGTGTTCTGAGGCCACGCCCCTTTTTACACCTCTCTGCAACGCAGCTCTGTGGCACTTAATGGAGGGAGCTGGTGGGCTAGTTGCACCCCAGGGACCCTCAGGATTGAAGGGGAGTTAATCCCCCAACTTAAAACGCGCCACGGGCACGTTTGCACAGTGGTGAAGGGAGGGGGCGGGGCCTGAGGTGACATGTGTGCAAACATGCCCTGTGGCGTGTTTTAAGTTGGGGGATTAAGTCCCCTTGAATCCTGAGGGTCCCTGGGGTCCAACTAGCCCACCAGGTACCTCCAGTAAGCGCCACAGAGCTGCGTTGCAGAGAGGTGTAAAAAGGGGCGTGGCCTCTGACCACCTCTCTGCAACGCAGGCCTGTGGCGCTTACTGGAAGTACCTGGTGGGCTAGTTGGCCCCAGGGACCCTCAGGATTCAAGGTGACCTAATACCCCAACTTGACATCATCCATGTGATAATTTCATGCATCTTCTCACACCCTAATATAACTTTTGATACACCCACTCTAAATTACAGACTGCCATTCTCAAAACCATACACACTCCAATACCAATAACTACATACCCACTCACTGATTCTTAGGTCTACACACACACATCTACTCACTCACCCGTACAGTCACTCATACTTACAGTCACTCAGTACAGGACTATCATATGCACTCATACACCTATATAAACACTCACACACCGCCACTCATCCATAGAGGTACTCACACACCTAGTCAGTCATGCAAAAAATTAATCACACACCCATTTACTCACCTATACAGTTATACACACACCAGCTCACTTACTCATACAAATACTAGCACATTCTTACGCTCTTATACAATAACTGATACAAGCACACACGCATCCATACAGCCACTCTCACAATCACACACTCACTTATAGCCTTTTAAATACTCTAACACACATATATACTGCCTTTTACATATGTAGTTACTCGCACATGTACCACTGAGATATACATTCACTCACTAACACACCCATACACACACTCACCCACCCTAGCAGTCCATCACAGATGCACTCTTCAAATCATGCACCCAGTGAATCACCCACTCACACATCTATGTACAGAGTCACACACACCCCACCCACACAAACACTCAGGCACCCATACAGATACTCAGAGAACCAATCAATAACCCATATAGATACTCATGTAGCTATTCGCAAATCCATGCATCCACTTACACACCAACAGACAGACGGATACAGACATTCACACAGTTTAGTCACTAACCCATGCATTCAGTAAGATACGTTTAATCACTCACTTGTAGAGTCAGTCACGCACCTACTCAATCATCCATTCAGACACTTATATACCCACTCATTCTTCAATACGCTTTTGCCTATATATATATTAAACATATTTAAACTTTACAGAAACACAAAGTCACTGGATGATGTCATCAGTGATGTCATTTGAGATGTCATCAGTGATGTCATCAGTGATGTCACTGACCATGTCATGAGTGATGTAATATGTGACGTCATCAGCAGTGCATTGCGGGGGCGCGAGTTATAGTTAGCTGAACTAACTATAACGGGGGAATTTCTATGGTTTTGTACGAGTGAAATGTCCAACTAACTATAACTGTCCCTAAAACCTATGGTTTTTTCAGTGAATTTCAAAGGTTTTTTAAATGCTAATTTCTAACTATAACGTGTCTGAAACCTATGGTTTTTTCAGTGAATATATATATATATCAATCTATCAATATTCCAATACTCCCATTCTCCAATAAGAGTCGCATAAAAGAAGAGACGGGCCCCAGCTCAATTCCTTCCAGCGTGTTTGTTTTATTCAAGCAGCAAAAACGTGCGAGGCGTTTCAGAGCTCATAGCTCCTTGGTCACGGGTCAGTTACGTTTGCACATTCCATACGTAAATACTTGTGACGTCCATCATTAACATAAAAGTAGGACTACATGGCATTTTACATCTGGCGGCCATCTTAAAACATTGTCATTCATGTTTTAGTCTGATACCAAGTTATTACATATATTTAGTAACACTCCTTAACCATTATCGTCAAAATCAATTCATGGCCGTGGCCCATCTCTTCTTTATGCGAATCTCATATTAGAGGATGGGAGTATTGGAGTAGTTTGGGGGTTCGCTACCCCACCACGGGCTCGCCGTTGTGAGTGGCGGGGGAATCAAGATCTTTGGTGTCTGAGATATATATATATGTATATATATATATCTCTTGAAAGTACATAGATGTGGAGTAAGGAATAGTAAATCCTTACCTCCCTCTGTGCACTTAAACTTTGTGGCCCAATAACATTATTACTACAGTCAAATTTGACGTTATTACCACAGTACAGCACAGTTGACATGAGAAACACTTTTTTCTGCCTATTTTACTGTAAATTATACAGCAATATTGACTCAAGCTCAAATTTGACCTTTCTATTGTAGTAATAAATGTGTGAACGTACGTTTATTAGTAAAGTTAGTGTACACAATATGGTACTTGGTCACATTTATTTTCCCTGCCATGGTATAAACACATATACACAGATTTTTAATTAGAAACCGCATACATTTAAAATTAAATAATATATATTAAAGAACCACGGATGCTAAATTCATCTTTCTTAGACATTTTCAGCCCTTTCCTGTAGGATAACAACTATTGATTAACTACAATATTGTGACAGGAAATACAGGGAGATGAAGTGATTTGCCAAGGGTCACACAATTTCATCAGGAGTAGTAAAGTAGTGGATAAGCCAGGAAATTCATATGGAGAGATGAGCCAGAGCTGAACCAGGGGTCTGGTTTGGCACCAAAGCATAATCTGGGTCATCAAAAGATTCAGCATATAAGCATAATATAAGCATAATGTAGAAATATGATATAGACTCTCGGCATAAGTGTTATATCACCACATCTACATCTGTTAAATGTATTTTTTAATTTACTTTTCCCCACGTCCCACAGTGCCCTGAACCACGGCCATGAGAGCACAAAGATATATCAGTTTGTCATGTTCACTTTATATAAGGCCAATATTGTTTCTGTATGTGGAGCCGCATTATTGTCTATTAAACCGTACTGGAGTGAGGTTTAATACAGCACACATCCTAAACTGAATTTCCTTAAGGTAGTTTCAGATGTGATGCTGAATTAAAAACAGGCACAGTGAAGTAAAGTGACTTGCATAGGATCAAACACTTTGGTGAATGGAGGAAGCCGGAAACTGAAACTAGGTTTCCTCTTTACACATTGTACATTTCAGCCACTACATGAAATTCTCCTTGACTCTTCCTTTTACCACCAAAGAACAATGGTTTGTGTGCAATTATTTCTTGACTTCAATTAGTACTCTGTGTTCAGTAAATACAATTTTCAACTGTTAATTCATTGTGACATTAATATGTATAAAACGTCATAATATCTTACTTTACAAACAGGACAAAGTTAATTGTAAGGGATGGCAGAGACTATTTTTATGTTCATATGACTGCCTTTCCCAGACTTAACAGTAGAGACGGAGAAAGAAGGGTCCACACCTCAAAGGTAGCAAAGACATTGAAAAGCAAAACAGAGGACTCTGACTTCCCACAGAAAAAGGTAGTGGCTAGGATGCTTTGCTTGACTTGCCAGTCCACATGTGGACAAGGGCTAAGCCAGAGCCATAGCCAGACATTCAGCCCAAGCCGGGGTCGAGCCTTGCTTAGCTTGTCAAGCTAGTGGAGCACCGCTGGCGGGAAAGCTAGTTTCAAATTCAGTTCTTTTGCTTTTATGGTCAGCAATATAGTCACTAGACGGTCCATCTGTTCTTACCAAAGTACTGCACAGTGCTTTGCGGCTCTCTCCCACACTCCTACAATAGGAATCCCTCCCACGGAAAGTGGTTGCATACATTTCTGGATCCATTGTGTCCGAAAGAGCCTTGACCTTTGCTGAATGATCCATAATATGGCCACCTCTTGGACGCTTTTCATCCCCCCCCGCCACCCCACACACATTTGTTGGACAAAATCTGGTGTAAAATGGGTGAACAGTGTAGAGGCTATGAACATTTGGAGACATGCTGCAGACATGGGGGAGGGGGGTGTTCAAAGAAAGAGTTGGAAACTAGGGAAATCTATAATGTTGTCACACAGAGATCATCCTTCTCTGCCTTCAATGTACATCTATCTAGGAAGGGAATGCTGTGCAGAAGTGGTGGATGTATGCAAAGTTGAAAACTCTGGGAAGTGATGATAGCAGTGCAAGCAATTGTCCGACCAAACGCCTGTGTAAGTATGGCAAAATCTGTCATTCTGAACATTAGTGAAATGAAAAAATAGGTCTTAATCTTCAGAATTATGGATATGAAACTGATACCCATTAACCAGTAGTTGAGAACGGGCTTACTGCATGGCTCCTCAATTCAACACTTAAGCTATTTTATGTGGATCTGATGGTAAGAAATTCAGAATAAGTTCTTTGAATGCATGACTAAAGATTTAAAATTATTTGAATGTATTCAGAAGAAACTATAATAACGTATTTCCCATGCAACAAGATGCCTACGGATTTTACACTTATCACCTATCTATGGCATGACTTCTGTATTAAAGGGGCAGAAAAACAATGTATAGTGCTCTAGGTTAAACATCATTTTGCTCCATAAGCGAAACTCACTCACTAATAAAGAAAGGACAGTTTTTTGCCCCTTTTCTTGCCTTACTCACCATATGGAAGTGCCAGTCCTGAATGAATGCACCTTCAGAGAAACAGACATACTGGCGTTTCTGCACAACAATACATTGTTAGGTGTGGGTGCTCTGAGGGGCGTAGGGAACCTAAGCCCACCCAATCCACCCCATGAACAAGTCAGCCTGAAAACGTATGTTGGTTTTGAGAGTAACTTCTCAGGCCATATTTATTACAAAAAGAACAAGAAATATTCAATCAGTGACATCAACACAAATGTTTATATACTTATTTACAAAAAGTATTGCGTGGATCTAGACATGTGACCACCTAAACCACATACTCCAAGAGTCGCAAGTTGACCACATAACTGCCCATTCCAATACCAGCAATTTCTCCCTGAAGTTACCATTGTGACCCCAAGTAGACCTTCCCACAAGGCGAACTCTCTAGCTCCCTTAGTACGGAGGGAGCCTCAGGCTCACTTATAAGTTGAGCCCCGTAGATTAGCGCCACGCCAGAGGCAACCCTATTGAAGGGATCTCTCCCCAAGCACAATTTGGGAGTTGGGCTTAGGCAATTGGGACATACCTTGGCGCCCTAGTGCAAGCTTCATCCTCCCACTTCCCCAGGGCAGTGCCATGATGTACCTATCAGGGATAGAAACTGTCGCTGAGCGCCCAACCCGACCCTCCAATCACAGCAGTACCACAGCTCCTACTTCGGATAAACATACAACCGAATCCAGAGTTCGCCTGGATTTTGAGTAAGTGAGGCTAAGGTGTCTACCAATCTTTGAGGCCATCCCGAGCCTATCCGCCACAGGCCTGGATGGTTGACCGCCCGACCATAAAATCCCCACTCACCCCCCACGTCCCCCAATCATGAGGTCAATGCAAAGGCCAGCAATGTATGCATGCACAAATAGCTCATTACCCGGAGGTGACAAATGCACACACCATCACTATGAAAGTATAGGTCCCCACCCAAACAGCCATGAAGTACAGTGCTTAATATGTCCTGAGTGAGGACGTATTAAGCAACCACTTCAAATGGCTATTGAGGTGCCTAGTCAATTTTATTCTGTCCTCTGGATGATGACCCCGTCTTCAAAATTCTCTGGGTATTACATGTGACCATACAATAACAGCCACTGGATGTTTTCAATGCAGGGATTGCATTCTAATGCACTAAACTCAAACGCTTCTGCATGTTGAATGAAAATGTGTAGATATATATATATATATATATATAGATAGATAATTTAATTTGAGGAGTATTGCAGAACAAATATTTTGTAGCTTTAGACCCAAGCCACACCCTTGCCTTTGCTATCACTAGGCTAATTCGCCGGCTCAACCACCAACTATAAATATTGTATTTTCACTTTTTGTGACCTTTTTTAAAAGGCCACCTACCAAATAGACTCATTCTATGTATGCGCATTTGTGCGCTATAGGCCACTTGATAAAAATGTTAAAAGAACCGACCCTGCAGTAAAGGCCGCAATGTCCTTTTCTGCAGATGAGTATTTTGACATCCTCACTTCATACTCGGGCTTCCCGACCAACGTATGAAACCATTTCATCGAACTCTGCCACCAAGTCTGACATTCACCCTTCATTAAACAGCTGCTATCTGTTTGAGTCAACAAGGTTTGTCTTCCTGACCTAACAGCTTCCAAATGTGATCCATGAATAATTGACGACCCAGACATCATTTCCCTCTGATATGAAGCAATCAATAAATTTGCAGTGTGGCGGGAAACAGCTGTTACCACCAGTCCATTAACGAGTCTTTCTCCCCTTCCTGTTCGATTGCAGGCTCTGCGTACTACGACAACGTGCGCCCGCTGGCCTATCCCGACTCCGATGCCGTGCTCATCTGCTTTGACGTCAGCCGTCCGGAGACCCTCGACAGCGTGCTTAAAAAGGTAAGAGCTGGGTTAGTGTTCACTGAGTCTCGTGAGGTGGGTGGTCACCAGTGCAGAGACAAGCATTCTTAGAAGTGTTTTTTCAGTGCTTAATTTGTAAGAGAATGAGTGCTGGTGCCCAGAGCTCTGAGCGGTGCAATGCAATTAAATCTCAGCGTGCAGAATACCAATACCGCGTAGTCTTGAATCCACCACAAGCCTCTTTAATCCACTGCCAGACACTCCCTGCCCCTCTCTCCCACTCTTTCAAGTTCCTAATTTCTACTTTAGTGACGTTTTTGCAGTCTTTCGCTACCTCCGTTTTTCCACTTTGTGTGTATTTTTTTTATTCCTGCTCACAGTAAAGGTTCGATGAGGTAAAATAAGCAGAGAAAACAATATTTTGTGAAATATTCATTATTCTGAGGACTTTCAAAACAGAGGAAATCCGACTGACATTTCAAAATACCTGAGTGAAAGCACCTGTACCCAACTATTCATCAGAAAAAACATTTATTGGGGGGGGAGGGCGGCTAACACCCCAAACACCCCCCTGAAGCTACCCCTCTGAAAATAAGTGCTGATCCCCAAAAATGAGTACCAGTGAGTCCCACCAGAAACCACCAGCTGAAATTAAGCGCTGTGTATACAAAGACAGCCTTGAGGCAATGGCATTAATCTAGTCAAGTTATATAGCGACTGCAATGAGGTGCACTGATATGGCCAGCGAATCCTGTATAAATATCATAAGGGCCACATACATATTTTTATTTAATAAGCAAGAATTAAGCATTTTGTGAAAAAAAAGCTCTTTAGCCACAGAACAATGGTATTCTAATTGCACTTATATTGTACTTACTACCCCTGAAGAGACATTGAAGCGCTTCACTTCGAGTAGCATTCGGTCTGCTATCCAGAACCAAAGGCTAGTGGTTATTCCAGTGGTTATTTGGCTATTGGTATTAGTCCTTTGTTCTCAAGGAAACCTTTCCATGCATTTGCTCCCCTTTCCTTGCAGTAGATTAAATTAGGAGTTAGATGTGATCATTAGTCGAGGGTATTTAGTACAAAAGGCCATATACTCAGTGCTTAATTTATAAAAAATATAAATGCCAGGGCCCTCTCCAAGAGGCCACTTCCGCTTGCTCCGCCCGTTGCCCTTGCCTGTGCTGCCAGCTGCAGTAACAACCCAACTACTAACCAACACACTCCTACAACTGTGACATTTGCGACTATACCAGGCCTCCACAGCTAGAAGAATGGCTTTGGTGGCAGGTATTAGTAATTTTTAATTTATACTGAATTAATAAACAACTGCTGTTATGCTCGTCTCTAAATGAGACAAACACTCCCGCCATGTGGCAGACTGTCATAAGTTGACAATTAAGTGCCGGTGCCGAGCACCGTAAACCACTGGCTCAAATTCAGCACTGCTTATACTGTAAATGTTATAACAGATTGATTTTTATTCGTAAAATGCATAGTATGTGTTGATTGCCTTGCTTGCCTTTTGTCCATCAATCAACTCACAATTGACGGCCTACACACCTTAATATACATACATCTCTAGGTATTTGCGTTGGGGGAATGAGATGGCATAGGAGTCAAGAACTAATTGGTAAAAATTAGTTGTGCCCCCTTTTAAGGATACGTAGGTGAGTCTTAAAGGCACTGCACTTGTGAAAGTACGAAGAGAGCGTATGAACTGGGAGTCGATTTCAAAGGTATGGTCAGAGTGGCTGGAATGTATGGAATCACAAATCGACACCGGTGTTTCGGAAGGATGAAACGATTTAAAATAGTTGAGCAAAGGATGCAAGAAGCAATATATCCTGTTAGCATTCAAGATAGGTAGCTAGTTTTAAAGGTATAAATGATCTATGTTGACCTGTATTGTTTTCTTTAGGAGATAGCCAGCCTATTTGGAGAATACATTAGGATATAGGAGCCTGCTTATAAAGGTTAAAAAGAGTTCTTGCAAGACAGTTTAGTACTTTGTGCAATGGAAGAAATAAGTATTGAGGAAGACCATTTAGTTGCCCATTGCAGAAATCTACCTTGCTCAGAACAAATGCGCAGACTAGTGTCTTGACTGTATCAAAGAGGATGTGGATTATAGATAAGCTACAATACTCATCAAGATTTCTGACAGAAGATATAGGGAAGTATATAACTTCTGTCTTATAGGCGTTCAGAATACGGAATGGATAGCAATCCAGTGATGATTGGCTATAAGGCAGTGGCAGACGTTGCATTGGAGCTCAGGGGTGAATGATGGGACGGAGAAAACAATGTGTCATTGGCATGCAGATGAGAAGATAAGCTTGGTGATGAGATGGTCTCTACTTTGAGTGTAGTGTAAAAGGGGAAAAGCAAAGGGCCCAGAACTGAGCCTTGAGAAACACCCATTGGCAGAGGAGTGGGCAGTATTTAATTTGAACTGGTGATTGCCGGTGGTGGCCACCCAAACTCATTTTTGGGGGACTGGCACTTATCAAACATTTAGCAGGATCGGACTGGGACAAAAAATAGGCCCGGGTGCTGAAATAAAAGTATCCCCCATTAGAGTAGCAGATAGCTAGAAAAGTGGTAATTTCAAAGAAATCAACAGTAAAAACAAGCCCACCTGGCCATAAAACTGGCTCACAATTGCTATAAAAATAGCCCACACACTGATCTGTCAGACCAGCCCATTGGGCACTGCCTGATTGCCCGATAGGCCAGTCCGACCATGACAGAGAGCAAAAGGAAAAAAACACAAAGCGGACAGACGAAGGACGAGAAAGACAGGAAAAGAATCAGAAAGGGAGAAAGTAGGAACCTTCCAGAGTTAGTGAAAGGGGCAGGGAGGCTCTGGTAGTGAATTGAAGAGGCATGAGGTACATTTAGGACTACACAGCTTTGGTATTTGGTGCGCTGACATTTAATAGTTCCAAGGATCCTTGGCGCTTTGGTCGTGGGCCAGGAGTACATCATCATTCGTGTTCTGGGTACAGGCAACTACTTGCATGTGCAGAGGGGTGGGCGCATCGTGTATTATCAGTGTGAGGTCTGTCTCTCTGTTTTTAGGGAGGTAGGCCGAAGGGGACCTTTTCTAGGGGGGTTGTTGCTGTAGCTTTCAAGATTTTGTGTTCACTGATCGTAGGTGCACTGTGAAGTAGAGGTGCCTCACTTGAGGCTATTATTGCAGAAACTGGTGTGCATTTGGTGTTAATATCTCTGCGAGGGCCAGATTAGATGTTGTCGGAGCATTGTTTAAAGATGGTTGCCTGCTTGTGACAGATTGAAACTCATTAGGGGGAAAGATATTACTGGATAATGCAGTATTTTTGGACTTTTTGACAAATATTGGAAAGGACTTCATTTCCTTAGGGGAGTCCCGGCTGGCAAGGGATGCTGATTGTGTTGCGTCTTTGTCTAACACCATTGTCTGTATTACGGATTGATTTGTACTTGTGAAGGGTAGGATTGATGGACTGTTTTTTATTTTGTTTCTGGCCTTAGGTTGCTTTTTCCTCTTGTTTGTTATTATGTTCTCCGGCGGAATTTGGGCAGCCAATTGATATGTCTCATTGTAGACTGTAGAATTTGAACTATTTACAGGGTGTACTGGTGCAACGTTTAAATTCTGTATCTCAGAAGGGTCTGTTGACCTGAATACAGGCTGTCAGTGTGGGGATTCCCTCCTTGGGCTGTTACTGTTTTTATTGGACCCGCAAGACTCCTTCTTTAATACCGTAGAACAATTTTCATTTTCTCCTACTGCCCTTGTATTAGCATTGCAAATATCATGGTGCCGGCTAAGTTGCTCAAGGGGCATTGTGCTCCTTTTAGAGCATGAGGTGGCTAGATTAAACACGAATGTAAAGTACTTGAGCGAATGTGGCGCCGCAACGCCTTTTGTCCAGCAGCTAAGCTGCAACTTGGGCATAAACAAAAAACCTATTATGAGGCCATAATCCAGGCCAAAAGGTGCTTCTACTCAGCACGTATTGACTCTGCTAAAAATAATGCCAAGGAAATCTTCGCAATTGTCCAGAGCTTTACGTCGCCGACTGCCCAATCAAATACGTCTCCATCGACGGACTCCTGGTGCGACAATCTTTCCTGTTTCTTCAGAGATAAGATCTGTACCATTACAGGCGTCTTTTGCCTCCTGTGATAGTGCCTTAGGGGTCTTGTCGGCGACATCATCGGCTCACCCTACTCACTCCCTCCAGGCCTTCAGTCCCGTGGACCTGTCGGAATCTCTTAAAATCTTAAAGGGCCTGAAATCAGGCTCTCCCGCGGACTCTTGCTCAGCCAGACTGTTGGCAGCGGCTGCTGAGACTATCAATGCCGAAGTGAACGGGATCATTAATCTGTCACTGCAGAAAGCTTGTGTTCCGGTGGTCTGGAAGCAGGCCAAGATTCTTCCCCTCTTAAAAAAGCCTTTTTTAGATCCCCTTAGCCCAGGGAATTACCGCCCCATCTCCCTTCTGCCCAGTTTAGCGAAGGTTTGTGAGAAGGTGGTGACTAAACAACTCACTGAGTTTGTTGAAAGCGGAGGCCTCCTGCACCCGGCTCAGTCAGGGTTTAGGGCCTCCCACAGTACCGAATCAGCCTTGGTAGAGGTCTCGGAAGCCATCAGGGAGTGTTTGGACGTCGGCGGCAGGGCGGCATTGATTTTGCTTGACCTGTCGGCGGCGTTTGACACGGTCCCGCACTCACAGCTTCTCATGCGCCTTACCGAGATAGGGGTCTCTGGCACAGCCTGGGGCTGGATCAGGTCCTTCCTGGATGGACGGGTCCAGCAGGTTTGGCTTCCGCCGTCCTCTTCTGCTCCCCAGACAGTGACCACAGGGGTCCCCCAGGGGTCTTCTCTTAGCCCCCTCCTTTTTAACATTTACGGTACACCTTTGGTTTACTTGGCAGAAGAACCGGGGGCGAAGATTATCGCCTACGCTGACGACACCCAGCTTCTCTTTACATGGGAGAAAAATACGGACTCAGTTTCTTCAGCGAAGCACTGCTTGTCCTCCGTTTTTAAATGGCTTGCTTCGCGCAGCTTAAATGCAACGAAGAGAAGTCCGAGATTCTCCTCTTCGGGAAATTTCCACCTAAGTTTAGGGACACTCTCTGGCCACCAGAGTCCCCCCTGCCTACCTCTATTGGGAAGCCCGTTAAGAATCTGGGGGTGTGGTACGAGGAGAACCTTTCCTTTTACACTCGGGTCAAGAAGCTTGCCGGCACTTGCTTCGGCCTGTTTAAAACCCTAAGGAAGTTTCTCCCCCTTCTGCCTAGGGCTGCGAAGGAGACGGTCATCCGTGCCCTTATTCTATCTCGTCTGGACTACGCCAATGCTATTTATTTTGGCGTTCCTGGCTACCTGCTGAAAAAGCTTCAGGTGGTCCAGAATGCGGCAGCCAGGCTTCTTCTTGTCTTGCCCTCCAGAAGTTGTATGAGCCACCATCTGCGCTCATTGCACTGGCTGCCCGTGGCTGTAAGGGTTAAGTTTAAATCATTAGTCATTGCCCATCGTGCTCTCTACGGCCAAGGCCCTACTTACCTGCAGAAACGCTTCTCTTTCTATGCCCCTCTGAGACAATTGCGCTCCTCGTCTCAACTTCCGGCTCTGGCTCCCCGCTTTAAATGCCAGAGGTTAGGTGGCAGCTCTCTCACCCGGAAAGCTGCTGTGGCTTGGAACGCCCTTCCCTTTGCTCTTCGGAACATCAAGGATCTACTGGCTTTTAGAAAGCTCCTGAAAACACATCTCTTTGCTTAAGTTTCACTCTCCACCCCTCGTAATGGCTCCGCGCCGGGACACTCCTGAGTATCTGTGCGTGTTATAAAATAAAATAACATAACATTATCTTTTAAATTTTTGATTTAACTGCACAGGATGACTCGGGTTGTGCCAAGTTTGTCGATCACTGGGGCACAAGAGCATTCTGTGTATGTTGCCACTGCATAATGTTGGGTCTGAGTTATTAGCTTATTTAAATCCATCAGCTTATGATCAAAGCCAGAGATAAATACTGCCAGGGCGTTTTAACAAGTCAACTTGCACGTCCATTTTGTTTGACTGATAAGACAAAGCGTCTAATGTTAGCTGTGAAGTTCTAAAAAGCAGGTCCCATCCATCCCCTGACCCGGTTGGTGCATTGAACCCCCTGTGTTGGGAAGTCTTGCACTTGTTCATTAGAGGTATCTCATTCTATGTAGTTGACCCTGTTTGTGTCCCGGTTTCTGCTAAGCTCAAGATGGGAGCTGGTGTTCCATTTGGGCTGTTGGGAGAGTTCAGTTTGTTCCAGGGGCGATTTCCCCCCGACCACTAGTGGGTGCTCAGCACTTGTTTGAGTTCTTCCACAGACACTGGCCATATTATCAGGCCACTGCTCTCCCCTTAATATTGTTGGGTGGGCGACTGTGACTCCCCCATGGTTTGTTCATGTTGTTTTTTATCCAAGTCTGGGTTTTGGTCAGGTTGAGGGGAGCCCAGTATGGAGCTTAGGCTTGAAGGTTGTACTTCCAGTGACCCATCAGCTTCTTGCTGTGATGCATCTTGAACATCAAGTCCTGGTTGACTTTCTGAGCTGTTCAAGCCTGTTACCACTAGGGTCCTAACCTCAATTGGTAATGGAGATCCGTTTGTTAGTAATAGTCTGGTAGGGGTGTGCGGGGTGATCATGATCTGAAGGAGAGCAACTCCATGTCGATTACCGGGCCCCAGGCCGTTTCTTTATTGTCGTCATTCTTTAGTAAGGCTTCAGCACCGTTACCCACCTCGTGAGCCCACATATCCTGGGTTGCCTCGTGGGACAGACTGTTAAGACTTATAGTCGGGGAAATTGGTGTTGAAAGGCCTTCTATATTGACTGTTGCGGAGAGAATTGCCCCGACGGAATCTTCTAAAAAGTCACATTTTGATGGCTTTTTTAATGGATTTTTCAAACATGCGAGCCACTGGAGTGATTAGCCCCTGGCACTCCCGAGCAGCATTAAACTTGGTGCTTATTACGCTAGGTAGAACTTGCAACTTCTTCTTTTCCTGTACCAGAGGTTGCTGAGCCCTGACCCGCCCAGACCACATGTTGCCCCTTTGGTGGCTCTTTCGGCCTTTTACAGGCTGTGTGGGCTTTTTATGGGCTTTTGCAGAAGGTCTGTATAATATCCCTGGTGACTTCGTTGAGACTGCAGGTCAGGAAGTATGCTTAGAGTGATTATAGTGGGAAGCGGAAATGCCCAATCCCTAATCTGGTGCCCTGAAGACCCTCTAAGTGCTGGTGGGGTGCCTTGTTTATGATCCTGAGATTTGATCCTGGTTTTTACCGGCATACTGCCTTCATTGATGACCTTATTGACAGAAAAACTGCGTCCGCCGGGGCACAAGCCGCACCGACCTAACGCCGGACGCCTCCGTGCACCACAGGGATCTGCAGGTGCCTATTGCACTATGGAGGGCTTTTGCCTGGGACCTTTGCAGGGCTGCTTTGCCTCTTTTTCCTCTTTTGCTGCCTCGTAGGAGGAGTATGAGGGGCTTGGAGAGACACCTGAACTCTAGGCGGACCCACTCCCCTCTCGGTTCTCAGTTGCCCCTGCCTCCTACCGCCATACACCTGCAGCCCCCCGCTGGGGCGGCTGTGGAGCAGAAAGCCAAAAAGTCAGGGTGTCCGGCATTGGTAAGAGATGGGATGAAGCCCATGTGAGTTGTTTGTCACTTACGCCTCGAGTGGTGATCCCTGAAAGGAGAGCAGCATGGTTTACAGCATCGAATGTGGGTGAAAGCAAAAGTATAAATGAATGGTATTTCTTTATTGTGTAGATATGAAGAAGTTTGACACGCGATGAAGTGCAGTTTTGGTGGAGCATAGCGTTCTAAAGAAAGATTGGAAGGTGTTGATTGGGATGTGGGAAGTGTACATCATTTGTACCGCTTCAGGCGCCAGCATGATTTTCCTGGAAAGCCAAACCTCCAAAGATCATTAAAAAAAGAATAATTTTGTGATTAGCAGCCCCGCCTGATTCCATTTACACTGTACACTTAGACTACCCAATATACAGCTGGGAGGGAGCTCAGGAAGCCTCTCGCTGCTCCTTCTCAGGTCTTTAAGCTACAGCAGGTCCTCAGGCACCACATGGAATAACATAGTATCTCTTCTCTTTATGGAAAAGCGTGATTAGCAGCAGGTGCAGGCTTCCGTTCTGTGATGGGAAGTATTACACCTCTGCTGTGTACACACCCTGTGTAAACATAGTGCTTAATTAGAAGCTAGTGCTCAGGAAGGGCTGCAAATCAGCACACAATTTCTTGGCACACACTCCCAGCAAATACAGTGGCTGCGTGGAGTTACCTGCACCCTTTGGTTCTGTAAGACATCTTACACTTGATACACGTCTGTGTGCAGAGCAGTTGGGGCTTAGCGGCTCAGCCAGGTGGGTCTCCATTAAGCGGCACATAGGGGTCGATTCTCCTGCATTCATAGCTCCTTCTGCTCGACGGCAGTAGGAAGGTGGTAGGGCACAGATCTACTCCACATTGTAGCTGCTACATGCCACCCTTGAGTTACTGAAACACATGCCCTGGTATATGCCGATGCTGGTTAACCAGACCATATCATAACACATGTATAGTTTCACAAATAGAGGTTAGTGGGTTAACCTACTTACCCCCTTATTTTGACTGACCAGATAATTCCCATGCGCCCAGTGACTAGAGCTACGTCCATCGGCCTTATGGCTTCAGCAGGAACACTACATCTTAGTGTTACTCCACTCGGGATTTCACCTGCTGAAAATGGCGGAGGCTCGGCTGGAATGCTGGGCGAAACAGGCAGAGATTGGCAGAGTAAATCCAATTCCCATAGCTCTTAAACCCTGCTATACCAGAACTCTTAAACGCTGCTGTTTCTGCCCTCCAAAATTCCTGGGACTTCTGGTATTCCAGTAAATCCGTCTGGCTGGATGTAAGTGGGATTTCTACGGCCCAATCACGAGGGCCGAAAAGAGCTCTATAGACGAAATCAGTTTCCGCAATCGGTGTGATTTTGTCATAGATATTAGATGTCCAAAGATGCTGATATTATTGCTGTTGGTATTTATATAGTTCACATCAAGGTACGGAGAAATGGAGGCCTGACATAATATCAGGGAGCCGGGAGGATGGTGAAAGGGAAGGGTGAGGAGCACTTTTTGTATATCCGGTGATTACTTTAGATAATGATGGCGATCTCTTATCCACAGAACAGTGACTGCTCCAGGGCATTCTTCCTCTATGACGACCTGATTCTGCATAACAGACTATCATGGCTCTTTTTGTTAAATTTACGGACACCTCATGGAGTAGTGGTAATAAAAGCCTTTGATGTATAGATGCAAATATCTCAAGACCCCCTCTTGCTAGTGGCAACTATCCCTCCAGTGATGCATTGCTTGTCCAATTTAGACGGCATCACCTAATTTTGTTTCTCTTTGATTTTGTTTTTGGGAAGTCCCACAGATATAATGTACTGGTTGATAAGCACAAGTGCTCATGAATTTATGACCTAGCTCCAGGGTATTGTTATGAGTCTGGTCTAGTAGAATATCGGAAGTGACATGGAACAGCACATTGACGAGATGGTGCGTGGCATGAAACATCACATTGGCGAGTCATTGTGATAAGCAGATTTGTGCTTGAAGTACAGTCTGCAGGATCCTTCTAGCCAATTTGGGACCACCACCCACGTCTCTAGCAGAGCCAAGCAGGAAGATGAATATTATAGATGGCTTGGGTCTGACAACCATGGAGTCCTCACTGTGGAACTCACTTCCAAGAATTACCAAGGAACCATTTCAGCCTCTGTGTAAAAATTACAAAGTCAACTTTACTATATATGAGTAAATTGAATGCAACCTTGAGTTACTCATCTTTGTGTGAATGGTGTGCTAGGGTTGAACTTTGCATTGATGCTGACAGTGAGCAGACTAAGAGCAAGTTCAAACTCGAATTCTTAAATGTATCTCTAGAAGTGGTAGCCTTCGCAGGCTAGGGCGGCAGAAGACACTTTGTCTGCCGTAATTCACTGATGACCTCAGGTGCATTATGAAGAGACTGGGAGGTGAAATTGCAGTAGCAACCATCAGAGAGCTACTGAGGTGAAGTGGTAAAGATGACAAATATACAAATAGAAGACCTGAGCGTCAACCCTGGTATCCTCATTTAAACAAATTATCTGATCCTTGAAAAATCTAAATTTGTAGACTACAGAGCTCTTATCTGCTATCACTAGGACTGCTCTCAAACTAATGTTTCGACTGTATTTTGTCAAATGGACAACACTGCCAGCGTTTGGTAACCAGTCATTTGGGGAAAAGATCAAGGGGAAAGGTCTACGACTGCCTGCTAACCCACAAACCTTACACATTGTTCCAAACTTGTTGTTGTTTAGAGGCATATCTTACATGAGCTACAGCGCTCGCACTGCCCACAAAGGTGGCACACAATTATAATACCATGCAAAATGTTGCCTTGGTAACTGAACTTTCCCAACCTTACCATGTACATTAATTTAACACATTTGTACACAAGAGAGGCTAAAGGTGGTGTTTAAAAAAAAAATCTGTGCTCATGCACAACTTTTGTATGACTTTTGCTTTAAAACCTGGCTTTTCGCTATACCCCGCTAAACTGGATCTTAACTTCTCTCGGTTGCCAGTAACGGAGTGCAAGGACACTTTATAGCCATTTGTGCTCTCTGTCAAATCCTCATAAGATTGATGAATACACTACCCAGTGCAGACCAACTTTCACATCTTCACAATAGCGGAATCGCATCTACACGACAAACTATGCAGGACATTTCAACTAGGTTTTCAAAGGTCCATACTACACAAAGCAGCCGGTGTCTTAGAATGGGGAAACTAACTCACTGATTTGAAATTATGAACCTATGAACAGAATTTTTAAAGAAGGACACATTGCTTCCACTTGAGGTGCGCACAACTACACCTTGATGACATTTATGAGCCACGAGCTACCCTTAACGGGAAAGGTGAAAATGTCGGAATAATGCCATTGGATTGTAAAGAAGGAGCTGTACTGTCACTAGGGAGCGCAGGCTTTGACAGGATTGAAAACCCATTTCTGAAGTTTGCAGGTTTCAATTTCGCTAAAGGCAGGGGTTCGCGACAGCTTGAGCCTGAAATCAGTAGAAGGAGCCACAAAACCTTCCTGAAATGATAGCACCCCATGAATTATGAGGCCTAGCTTTAATTACTCCTTTGGAATAAAAGTCCTTTCTCGCTGGGCTGCTACAGAAGCGAGCCAGGTATTTATATTACCCAATAAGTAAGGCTGATTGGCTGTCAGGATTGAGGTATCTTCATGGGCTCCAATCACAAAGGCGAGCCTCTCTCCTTAACCTTCACGGCACATTACATGTAGGCTGGATTCTTTAGTCTCCAAATTTTTATGGCAGAGGTAGAACATTATTTAGCTAAGATCGCTCCTCAACATTCAATTCCACTTTGGACTAATTCCCGTCCTCCGTTGAGGGTGGATGGCGGCTGGCGCTTGTCGTGTCCTTTGCTGCGAATGTCTACACTTCGTTCGTGACCTGCCTGTGTGATCTCCAAGTCCTCTGAAGACAGGGGTCCTGTTCATTATTGTATATTTTTAATTGAGCTGGGAAATAGGTCTTAGGGCACATTTGTATTAGTCAGACTGTGACTCAGTTCTGCTCTGCACTCCACTAATCATGTATTTTTCTTCAGGGTTTATTGTAATAATTGTCTCTCTTTGAGATGGAATTGCATTTCCTTCAAATGACTGTAGTTGTGGACAGGGCACAGTTCCTGTATTCCTTAAATCTTGTGACCGAGGCACTTTTCCCTAGTGACCTGTAGTTTTTTTCTTCCTCTTTGAAAACATTTTTTTAAAATAATTTTAAGCCTGTGATTCCAATTTACTTTTAGCTTCCACTGAAACAGTTTTGCGAGAAAGTAATGTGCACCAAACAAAGAATAACTGTAGGGGTAATCGCTGCACTCTTCCACCCACCCATTCCCCGTTCCTCTTCCAGGTCATTTCCAGGTCAAGGCATAACCTTACTGTTAGACCTGTCAGCCCTAGGGTGGTCTTGCCCTGTTTTTCCCTTTTTGCGCCTCATTTTTGCCACCATATTTTTACTGGACCTAGGTCTCCGGGCGCCTTACCACTGCTGGTCAGTGCTGAGGTGCAGGTGCTCTCTCACTAAAGATGGCTGCCACAGGCCCCTGCTACTGCAGAGGGCCTTCCACACATACACGCTAGTCGCCAGAGTCAGGCTGGGACATAGGGATACAGTATCCATCCCGTCCCCGCCTCTGGGCCCCATAGCTAGGTAGGTGGAAGGTTCCAGAACCTTCCGGGCTGTGGGAGGAGTTACGTTTTGCCGCCTTTAGGAGGGTCACCTGACCTAGGGGTATAAGAGGTTTGGAGGGAAAACCTTTTAGTTAGTTAGGTTGAGGCACCGCTGAACCTGGGAGAACCTGCGCTGGAGTACAGACTTTAGGGCCTAGGGGGAGACCTACACTACTGCCGCTGACAGGGTCAAGGCCCTGCTGCCGTAAGATAGATGAGGAACGCCCACCACCCACTGATCTTGCCCAGTGTGAGGGGACCCAGGGAACCATCTCCAGCGTGCCAGGAGGAACATCAAACACTCCAAGAACCTCCAACTCACAAACCCCCCTGTTCATCAAAAGACTTTGCTGAATCCAAAAGTAACAGGACCTCGAGTGAAACCGTCGAGAAGGGATCACGAGGCGAAGCGCTGTGTCCGAAGCGCTAGACCTTCACCCCCCTATCTATCTATACAGACAGCTGGACTGTCCCCCAAGAACCCTTCCCACACAGCCCTGTGCATAAGGCTGTCAGCGCGCCTGCGCTGCAACTCCAAGTGAGGAGAGAACTTGACCTCCCTCCTCAGTCACTGACCTGGTGACCGGATCGCCGCCGCGGCCGCCACCGCGTGAAGAGGGAGCTGAGGCAGGAAGACCTCTCCCCCGTGCATAACTGTGGTGAGGGGCGCCGTCCGCGCCCTCACCGAAACCCCAGAAGTCACCTCCGGGCCCGAGACCCCTGCCGCTGCAAGCGCGGCCAAGAATAACACCGCCGCAGCCCCGAGGGCCGCGTGAAGTGAGCTGAGGCCTACTGCGGCCTCCAGGCCCGTAGACGCTGTTGCCGAGGGGCCGGGGACGCTGACCGCGTCACAGGTCGCGCCCCCGAAAAGGCCGCGACGGGATTGGCCCG
Organism: Calotriton arnoldi; assembly: GCA_963921515.1. Taxonomy (NCBI): domain Eukaryota; kingdom Metazoa; phylum Chordata; class Amphibia; order Caudata; family Salamandridae; genus Calotriton; species Calotriton arnoldi. Next base: position 2,298,487 of record CAWUFW010001659.1, read on the forward strand.
CCGGAGCCAATCGCCGGAGAAGAAGGAGAGGGGAGGCGTCGCCTGGCAACCGACGAAGGCCGCGACGCGATTGGCCCAGCCGGAGCCAAGCGAGACGACGTCAGAGGGGCTCCACTGCCAACGGGAGCCCCGGAAGAGGAGAAGGCCGCGACGCGATTGGCCCAGCCGGAGCCAATCGAGAGGACGTCCATGGGGCTCCACTGCCAACGGGAGCCCCAAGAAGAATCGCCGCCGCGCCAGGATTGGGCGCCGTCAAGAGCCCGCCTCCGCCCAGCACGTCCGGAGGTAAGGACGAACCTCCTGTGTCCTCGCGGGAAGCCGGAGCCGTCTGCGAGGACTGCCGGCTCCCGCTCAGAGTCCCCACTCTCTCCCTGACTCCACGGGGGCCGGAGGAGTGGCATACCGGCCCCCAACGAAGCAGCAACACCGCGAGAGGCTCCATAGCCTCGTGAAACAGCCACAGCGCCGGCCGGAGGGCCGTGAGACTCGCGCCGGGCCCCGCCCCACACAACAGAGGGCTGGCCCGGAGAAGAGTCCGCCGTGAGGCCCCGCAGCCAGCCACAACACCGCAGGTGAGCCCAGGAGGCCCCTAGGGCTCTAGGTTAAGCCCCTGGGGGCCGGGGGCCACGCTTCAAGAGGGAGTAAGGAGGGAGGGGGCCTTTGATGACATTTGATAACAGGCCAGGCACCTGGGGTAACCCTAGCCTAACGTAACCCTCACCTCCCCTGGGAGATAAAGGAGTCCCCCCTTATAGGAAGCCCCCCAGCTGCTGGACATGTTGAGGGGTTCCCTCTAGGATTCCCTCCCCGCCTAGTGTACCATAGGCTGTACAGAGTACCTAGGCTTGATGTATGTGCCCCGTGGCAAAAGAGGTTAACGCCTAAAAAGTGTTGTGCATGTTCTAGGCCCCCCTTTGTTAGAGCACCCGAATTATTATTGGTGCTGTGATTTTAAAGCGGCCTTTTAGTGGCCAGAATTGTTAAGGGTCTTTTTAAATGAATGCGCACCAGTTAAAAGAATGTATAATCTGCATACTTGAATGCCATCTTGATTGAGATAAAGAAACCTGATTTTACTTATACAAGCCTGGTGTGGTGTCCGGTTATTGCTCCGCATATCTGAGTCAAAGTAAGAGTGTGCTGCACAACTGCCTTACACATTGCCTTCGCGTGCCTTTCCCCGCTTTGCGCCATGCTACCGTAACGGACTCGGTAACTCCCGTTTCCAACATTGGTGTTCAGCGGTGGGATAAGGACTGGTATTTGTGCAGCACCCTACAGTGACTCAGTGTGCGCCGCAATTAGACACCTAGGGAAATGTAAGAAGGAATTCTATTGTGATTGCCGATTGTTTTAGCCTTACGTTAGACCTGCTACTTACCCGTTAGGACCCCTTCCTTAAATTGTCTGGGACCCCACCTAGGAGGATGGAGTTTGAGTTAGCCGACCTAGAGAGGTACACGGTGACCCAACTCAAGGAGTTCTGCCTAGAGAGGGGGTGGCCGTCAAGCGAGGTGCCAAGAAGGAGGTACTTCAGAAGGCTTTGAGGGCATGGGTCATGGCCCACCCGGAGGGAAGAGGGGAGGAGGAGCAGAGGGAGACAGACGACCCAGGAGAACTGAGCCTACTGAACATTGACGTCAGCGAGAATGTGTTGCCAGGAAGACGTTCCAGGGCAGGCAGTAGTGCGTCAGGGGGAGTGTGTCAGCAGAGGAATTCGAGGACAGAAGGCAGCAAAGGCAATTGACATTAGAGTTGGCTAGGATGGAAAGGGAAGGAGAACAGGCAAGGCTAGCCATGGAGGAAAGAAGGCTTGTACATGAGCTTAGCCTGAAAGAACTGGAGCTCCGAGCCTTGCAAATGGAAATGGAAGGCAAAGGAAATGGTGGCAGCGTACCTGCTGGGGTTCCACAGGAGCCCAAATGCTATCTACCCAGGGAAGTGATGGCTAGCTTTAGTGTGGGGGATGACATCGACAAGTGGTTGACGGCGTACGAGGTAGCTTTGGTGGCCCATAGAGTTCCTGAGAGCTACTGGGGAGGAGGACTTTATAGGTACATACCTCCACTAGTCAGGGACACACTTTTAACCTTAGAGAAAGGGGATCGAACCAACTACCCTATCATGAGGGAGGCCCTGCTCAGGAAGTTTGGCCTCACCCCAGAGAAGTACCGCCAAAAGTTTCGCAACAGCCACAAGCTCACCACACAAAACTGGGTAGATTTTTATGATTATGCCCGGAAGGCATTGGAGGGTTGGGTGCGTGGCAGCGAGGTAGAGGATTACAAAGGGCTGTACGACCTGTTTTTGAGAGAGCACCTCCTCGAGAAATGTTTTCCGGAGCTGCGCCAGTACTTGGTGGACCGCAAGCTGACCAACCCAAGGGAGCTTGCAGAGGAGGCAGACACGTGGGTCAGCACTCGGGTGTCCCACAAGGGAGCCGGGGCGGATCCCCGAAAGGTGGACAGGTGTTCCCCCAGAAGAAAGAGGGGGAGATAAAAAGAGGGAGTTCTTTAAAGGTCCCCAAAATAGACCGCCTGGGAGAGGGGTAGGTTTCCCATCCCAATCTGGATACCAGAAACCCACTTACCCTGACAGGAGTCAGCAGCCCAGAACTGTCCGGTGCTACGAGTGCGGGGAGGTTGGACACTACAAGGGGGATGCCCAGTGTCGCAAGAGAACCCCAGCCCCCACAGGAGGTAAGACCCCGGGGTGGCCAGTGTAGCGCTTGGGGAAGAGTTGTCCCTAGGTAGGGGAGGTGAGTGGACAGGCTTGACCTTAGTTTCCCTGGGGGATAGGGAGATCATCCCAAGGGTGCAGGTACCCGAAAACACTGCCAAGTATCGGCAGAGGGTCCTGGTGAACGGGGAGGAGGTGGAGGCTCTGAGGGACACAGGTGCCAGTATGACAATGGTGAAACGTCAGCTGGTGTCCCCAGAGCAGGTGATTCCTGAGGAGTTCCACCCGGTTGTGATGGCTGATAATAGCCTGGGTCATTACCCCGTGGCCCAAGTTCCCTTTGAGTGGGGAGGAGTGTCAGGTCTGATGAAGGTTGCGGTGAGCCCTGCCATGCCAGTGGACTGTCTGCTGGGCAACGATTTAGAACATACTGCCTGGAGAGAGGTAGAGTTCAATGCCCATGCTGAGATGTTGGGGTTACCAGGGTGGACTTGCGTTATCACGCGGTCCATGGCTGCCCGACAAGGAACTCAGCCCGGGGTGGAGCCTGAAAGAAGGGCCCAGCCCACTGCTGGACGAGGAGATGTCCGAGAGGAGACACCCGGTGAGATGGATGGGGAGCCCGCGGAGGTGACCCCGGAGTCCGCTGAGGTGGTTGGTTTTCCCGTGGGGGACCTGCCGACCCCTGCAGAGTGGCAGGTGGAAGGAGGGCCTACCCGGGAAGAATTTTGCCGGGCACAGAGGGAGTGCCCTACGCTTGATGGCATACGGCAACAGGCCGACGCCCAAGCAGCTGGAACAGAGACTGGTAATTACCATGTCTACTGGGAGGATGGTCTCCTCTACAGTGAGCCTAAGGCTCCGGTGCATGGGTCCTCAAGGGCCGTGGTGGTCCCCCAATGCCACCGAGCCTTTCTGCTAGAGTTGGCGCATGAGATACCACTAGCAGGACACCTGGGCCAGGACAAGACGTTTGCGCGCTTGGTCCCACATTTTTACTGGCCCAGGATGCGCGTCACTTCTGACACTTATTGCAAGACCTGCACCACTTGCCAAGCAAGCGGCAAGACAGGGACTAAGGTGAAGGTCCCTCTAGAACCTCTCCCAGTGGTCGATACCCCTTTTGAGCGAGTGGGGATTGACATTGTCGGGCCGTTGGATCCGCCGACTTCAGCTGGGCATAGGTTAATTTTGGTGCTAGTAGACCACGCCACCCGGTACCCAGAGGCAATCCCTCTGAGGACCATCACAGCGCCGGTGGTGGCGCGGGCCCTCATGGGGATTTTTACCCGAGTGGGATTCCCCAAGGTCGTGGTGTCAGATAGGGGCACGAATTTCATGTCGGCCTACATGCAGGCCATGTGGAAGGAGTGTGGGGTGACCTACCGGTTCTCCACTCCTTACCACCCCCAGACGAACGGGCTCGTGGAGCGCTTCAACAAAACCTTGAAGGGGATGATCAGGAGCCTACCCGAGGACTTGAGAAGAAAGTGGGACGTCCTCTTGCCCTGTCTGCTCTTCTCCTACCGAGAGGTGCCGCAGAAGGGGGTCGGTTTCAGCCCCTTTGAGCTGCTCTATGGCCACCCCGTTCGGGGGCCCCTGGGTCTTGTCAAAGAGGGGTGGGAGAAGTCTTCCTCGAAGCTTCCCCGTGATGTGGTCAGCTATATGCTGGCGTTCCGCAGCCAAGTGGCCAAGCTGTGGAAGGAGGCCTCGGACAACTTAGAGGCAAGTCAGGCCGTCATGAAGCAATGGTATGACCGGAACGCGCGGACGGTAGAGTTAGACGCTGGACAGAAGGTGTGGGTCATGGAGCCAGGAGAGCTTAGCGCCCTCCAGGACCGGTGGACTGGGCCGTTTGAGATCTTAGAAAGGAAAGGCCAGACCACGTATGTCGTCGACATGAAGACCCCCGTCAACCCCACAGGGTGCTCCACGTCAACCGCCTGAAGCCACACCAGGAGCGTTCCGAGCTCACTCTCTTGATGATAACGGATGGAAGTGAGGAGGAGGAGAGTGAGCCTCTGCCAGACCTTCTGGCGGTCCACGAGAAGGATGGTTCGGTAGAGGGAGTAGTCCTCGCCCCATCCTTGACCCCAGAGCAACAGAGGGACTGCCGCCAGGTCTTGGGGCAGTACGCCTCGTTGTTTTCCCTCACGCCTGGAATCACGCACCTGTGTACCCATGATGTGGACACAGGGGACAGTCCGCCAGTGAAGAACAAGTCTTACCGGCTGTCCGATAAGGTCAAGGCTAGTATCCAGGGTGAGGTTGTCAAGATGCTAGAACTGGGGGTGATTGAGCCTTCCAGTAGCCCTTGGGCTAGTCCGGTAGTGTTGGTGCCGAAAGCGGCCCCCGGGCACCACACCAGAACTTCGGTTCTGTGTGGATTATCGTGGACTCAACTCGGTCACCAAGACCGACGCTCACCCGATCCCTCGGGCGGATGAGCTCATAGACCGGCTGGGAGCAGCCCGGTATCTGAGTACCATTGATTTAACATCAGGCTATTGGCAGATCGCCATGGCGGAAGGAGCAAAGGAGAAGACTGCGTTCTCCACCCCCGAGGGCCACTTTCAATTCCAGGTGATGCCCTTCGGGTTGAAAAATGCTCCAGCCACTTTCCAGCGGTTGGTGAACCAGGTGCTGTCTGGCCTAGAGGCCTTCTCTGCTGCCTATCTGGATGACATAGCTGTCTTCAGTAGCAGCTGGGAGGACCATCTGCAGCATCTCCAGGAGGTGCTACAGGCTTTGCAACGGGCTGGTCTAACCATCAAGGCCAGCAAGTGCCAGATTGGACAGGGATCTGTCGTGTACCTGGGGCACCTGGTGGGCGGAGGTAAGGTGCAACCCCTCCAAGCCAAGATTGAGACCATCATGGCCTGGGAGCCCCCAAGACCCAAACAGAGGTCCGAGCTTTTCTCGGCCTCACGGGATACTACCGCCGGTTCGTCAAGGGATATGGAACCATCGTGGGCCCATTGACGGAATTGACTTCCAAGAAGCAGCCACGCAGAGTAATCTGGACGGCTGCCTGTCAGGATGCCTTTGAGACTCTAAAACGTGCCATGTGCACCGCCCCGGTGCTCAGGACTCCAGACTTCGGACGGGAATTTATCGTGCAGACAGACGCTTCTGAGCATGGCATAGGAGCTGTGCTCTCGCAGCTGAATGACGATGGCCAAGACCAGCCAGTGGCCTTTATCTCCCGAAGACTACTCCCCGGGAACAGCGGTGGAGTACCATCGAGCGGGAAGCCTTTGCTGTGGTTTGGGCTGTGAAGAAGTTGAGGCCATACCTTTTTGGTTGTCACTTCTTGATCCAGACCGACCACAGACCCCTTCGCTGGCTCATGCAGATGAGAGGCGAATATCCCAAATTGTTGAGATGGTCCATTTCCCTCCAGGGGATGGACTTTCGGGTGGAACATCGACCCGGTGTAGACCACGCCAACGCTGACGGTCTCTCCCGGTTTTTCCGCCTTAGTGAAGAGAACTCCCTAGAGGTTGGGAAGCTCTCCCTCTTTCGGCTGGGGGGACGCGTGTTAGACCTGTCAGCCCTAGGGTGGTCTTGCCCTGTTTTTCCCTTTTTGCGCCTCATTTTTGCCACCATATTTTTACTGGACCTAGGTCTCCGGGCGCCTTACCACTGCTGGTCAGTGCTGAGGTGCAGGTGCTCTCTCACTAAAGATGGCTGCCACAGGCCCCTGCTACTGCAGAGGGCCTTCCACACATACACGCTAGTCGCCAGAATCAGGCTGGGACATAGGGATACAGTATCCATCCCGTCCCCGCCTCTGGGCCCCATAGCTAGGTAGGTGGAAGGTTCCAGAACCTTCCGGGCTGTGGGAGGAGTTACGTTTTGCCGCCTTTAGGAGGGTCACCTGACCTAGGGGTATAAGAGGTTTGGAGGGAAAACCTTTTAGTTAGTTAGGTTGAGGCACCGCTGAACCTGGGAGAACCTGCGCTGGAGTACAGACTTTAGGGCCTAGGGGGAGACCTACACTACTGCCGCTGACAGGGTCAAGGCCCTGCTGCCGTAAGATAGATGAGGAACGCCCACCACCCACTGATCTTGCCCAGTGTGAGGGGACCCAGGGAACCATCTCCAGCGTGCCAGGAGGAACATCAAACACTCCAAGAACCTCCAACTCACAAACCCCCCCCTGTTCATCAAAAGACTTTGCTGAATCCAAAAGTAACAGGACCTCGAGTGAAACCGTCGAGAAGGGATCACGAGGCGAAGCGCTGTGTCCGAAGCGCTAGACCTTCACCCCCTATCTATCTATACAGACAGCTGGACTGTCCCCCAAGAACCCTTCCCACACAGCCCTGTGCATAAGGCTGTCAGCGCGCCTGCGCTGCAACTCCAAGTGAGGAGAGAACTTGACCTCCCCCTCAGTCACTGACCTGGTGACCGGATCGCCGCCGCGGCCGCCGCCGCGTGAAGAGGGAGCTGAGGCAGGAAGACCTCTCCCCGTGCATAACTGTGGTGAGGGGCGCCGTCCGCGCCCTCACCGAAACCCCAGAAGTCACCGCCGGGCCCGAGACCCCTGCCGCTGCAAGCGCGGCCAAGAATAACACCGCCGCAGCCCCGAGGGCCGCGTGAAGTGAGCTGAGGCCTACTGCGGCCTCCAGGCCCGTAGACGCTGTTGCCGAGGGGCCGGGGACGCTGACCGCGTCACAGGTCGCGCCCCGAAAAGGCCGCGACGGGATTGGCCCGCCGGAGCCAATCGCCGGAGAAGAAGGAGAGGGGAGGCGTCGCCTGGCAACCGACGAAGGCCGCGACGCGAGTGGCCCAGCCGGAGCCAAGCGAGACGACGTCAGAGGGGCTCCACTGCCAACGGGAGCCCCCGGAAGAGGAGAAGGCCGCGACGCGATTGGCCCAGCCGGAGCCAATCGAGAGGACGTCCACGGGGCTCCACTGCCAACGGGAGCCCCAAGAAGAATCGCCGCCGCGCCAGGATTGGGCGCCGTCAAGAGCCCGCCTCCGCCCAGCACGTCCGGAGGTAAGGACGAACCTCCTGTGTCCTCGCGGGAAGCCGGAGCCGTCTGCGAGGACTGCCGGCTCCCGCTCAGAGTCCCCACTCTCTCCCCTGACTCCACGGGGGCCGGAGGAGTGGCATACCGGCCCCCAACGAAGCAGCAACACCGCGAGAGGCTCCATAGCCTCGTGAAACAGCCACAGCGCCGGCCGGAGGGCCGTGAGACTCGCGCCGGGCCCCGCCCCACACAACAGAGGGCTGGCCCGGAGAAGAGTCCGCCGTGAGGCCCCGCAGCCAGCCACAACACCGCAGGTGAGCCCAGGAGGCCCCTAGGGCTCTAGGTTAAGCCCCTGGGGGCCGGGGGCCACGCTTCAAGAGGGAGTAAGGAGGGAGGGGGCCTTTGATGACATTTGATAACAGGCCAGGCACCTGGGGTAACCCTAGCCTAACGTAACCCTCACCTCCCCTGGGAGATAAAGGAGTCCCCCCTTATAGGAAGCCCCCAGCTGCTGGACATGTTGAGGGGTTCCCTCTAGGATTCCCTCCCGCCTAGTGTACCATAGGCTGTACAGAGTACCTAGGCTTGATGTATGTGCCCCGTGGCAAAAGAGGTTAACGCCTAAAAAGTGTTGTGCATGTTCTAGGCCCCCCTTTGTTAGAGCACCCGAATTATTATTGGTGCTGTGATTTTAAAGCGGCCTTTTAGTGGCCAGAATTGTTAAGGGTCTTTTTAAATGAATGCGCACCAGTTAAAAGAATGTATAATCTGCATACTTGAATGCCATCTTGATTGAGATAAAGAAACCTGATTTTACTTATACAAGCCTGGTGTGGTGTCCGGTTATTGCTCCGCATATCTGAGTCAAAGTAAGAGTGTGCTGCACAACTGCCTTACACATTGCCTTCGCGTGCCTTTCCCCGCTTTGCGCCATGCTACCGTAACGGACTCGGTAACTCCCGTTTCCAACACTTACATTCTACAGATGGATAATATGACATATTTGCCTATGGGCAATGGAGTAGGAATTACATTATCCCTGTCCCATTAATCTACAATGGTCACATACACAGCACGAAGTTGGCAGGAAAGGGGAAACATATGTGTGGCTTAGCTAGGGTGACCAGCTGGCATGGGTGCAAATTCAGGATGGTGAGTGTAAAAATTCAGGACAAAGGGTCAAAATTCAAGACAAAACCTTGGGACAAAAGGTAAGTTTTACAGACACATCAGAGGAGGTCGCGCAATAGTATATAATTAAGCCCATCCATATTCAAACATATTCAACCACTTGCAAACCTATCCATCATGTATCCTTCCATCCATCATTTCACTCATCCATCCCTCCATCCACCCTTTCACTCATCCATCCATTATCCATCCATCCACCCTTTCACCCTATCCATCGGTACACTCATCCATCCTCTCTTCCACCCATCCATCCATTCACTCATCCATCCAGCCTTTTAGCCTTTCACCCATCCTTTCACTTACTCATCCATCCACCCAGTCACTCATCCTTCCACCCATTCACCCTTTCAGTCATCCATCCTCCCTTTCTCTCTCCATCGACCCTTTCACTTAGCCATCCTTCCTTCCACCCATCCATCTACTCATCCACTCATGAAGCCATCCATTGACCCTATCACTCATCCATCCTTTCTCTCATCCATCCTTTCACTCCTTCACTCATCTATACATCCTTTTGTCTATCCACCCTCTCTTTCACTCACTCATCCATCCTTACATCCACCCTTTCACTCATCCGTCCATCCATTCACCCTTTCACTTATCAGTTCAGCAATCCATCCATCATTTCACTCATCCATCCACCCATTCACTCGCCCATCATTCACCCTTTCACTCATCCATCCATCCTTTCACTCATCCATCCACCTTTTTACCCATCCATCTACCCTTCCACCCATACATCCATCTTTTTACCTTTTCTCTCATCCATCCTTCCACTCACTCATCCAGCCATCCTTTCTCTCATTATCCATCCATTCACCCTTTCATTCATCCATTCACCCTTTCACTAATCTATCCAGTCATCCACCCATCCCTTCACTTACTCACTCGCCCACCTTTTCATATTAATTATGAGCTGAGCCTTTGTCTGCAGAGTGGCAGACAGAAGAGACCCATCAAGAATTTCACTCTTGCTGTAGTTCCTAAAGCAAGGGTGGGGGTAGGGTTCACTATGCCCTTGCACATAGGCAATCTGAAAAAGTGGAAGTCATGAGTCATGCATGATGCACAGTGCCAGGCCATGAGGGGACTGTGACATGGTGTTGTTTCCAGGGCTTTAAGTGGGATGAAAAAACTGGGGGTGTCTCCAAAGGGGGTGTTCGATGTAATTAAGGGCGTGGCTTAAAACACCTAAGCTAAAAATCTGTGCTTAGTATAGTGTACCGCCCAACTGGTATTTTGCCTCTTCTGTCATTGTATCCAGATATATAACACAACAAGTAACATTACACCTGCAACAAGCCAGAACTATTGGCTTTGTCAATGGTTGTTAGTTGCATAAAATAAAAAAGCAGCAATCATGGCTTCCTTGAATATAATATTGAAAATGCATCAGTTCTAAAATGACGAGACTGTGAAAGAACTCTAGCCCCTTCTTTTTAACTTCTTTCACCAGCTTCTTTTCTTGAACTGGATTCTCATGTAGCAGCATTGACCTTTTTGCACATTTCTTCTGTCTCGACAGAATGTTCTGCCCTAGAGAAGAGGCTGGGGGAGGCCCATCGCATGCTTTGCAGCCCAGACTGGCCCATTGTTATTCTGTATGTGGCAATCAGCCCCATGCAGAATGACAATGGGCAGGGTGGGGCTGCTCTTGTGCTCCGAGGAGGAGTGCAAGGCGGCTCCATCAGGGAGTTGAGGCTTCATGCAGGGAACAGTGCTGTTCCCCTGCAGTGCCCAAAATTACGGACAAAAGGCGTCCGTAAAAGGGATCCTCACGGACAACGGACGTGAGGTCCAAATTACGGACAGTCCGTGAAATTTACAGACGGTTGGTCACCCTAGGCTTAGCATGAGATCTTCATGTGGCTAATGCTCAGCTCTTACATTATTCGCAAACTAACCAGCGTACCTCCTCCTGCAGCAGAAGTTGTCTTGCTCAGTACTATTCTGATGTCCGTTTGCAGATGGGCTGATAGTGAAGATTCTGTAGAGTGACATGAAAGTGCTTGGAGAGGATGTTATCATAATGGTTTTTCGAACAGTTTGTTGTTAGGGTAGACTATTGGAATATAATAAGAAGTATGTCCCTCTCTGACCACTTTCACAGCACTCCACAGGGTCTTTACTGTAAGCCCATCTGAACTTCTTCCCCAAAGGGGGCAATGAAAAGAGCAGAAAGCCCATGTGAAAGTGTCTCTGCAGCTGAGCTCTCCAATTCCGTTGTGTGGATGTGAGTACCTGTAACTCGGTGTACTATCCTCTCTTTGTTTTGGTAAAGCATGCAATTGGTGCAGAAGGTGCAAACCGACATTGAGCCTTTTCTGAAATCTCCTCAAATCTGTCACTTAGTTAAGTTGGGAAGTTGGTTATAGCTTTAAAGTAGAACACCCTGTCTTCCCTTAAGTTGAATATGTAATTCTTTCTAGAAAGACGTATTGTGTCAAACTGATTTAAAATGTAACGTTTGTGTTTGATTACCATAATCTACTGATGCAGCTCCTCCAAAAAATTAACAAAAAGTAGTAACCTTTCTTGTAAAACTTTAGAGAGAAGCGTTGTTCATATATCGGCTAAAGGGCGTAACATAAAAACTAGGATCAATGTCGGCTTCCTCGCTTGGTCAAATTGTGCGAACCTAGGCAATTACCTTTTCTCCTGTATATCCTTGGCCTTCATAATCCCATTTGAGAGCACCTCAAAATACACTGGTTCAGGATGCGAGCTCTACAAAAACTTTTGTTGTACATGGTTTCATAGGCTGTGATTTTACTCCATCTATAAAAGCAACCTAGGCCACATATATGGGACTCATGGCAACATAATTGCCTCTTAGGTCTCTCAAGGCATAGTTGAAAGGGTTGTGTGTGGAGAGGGGGGTATGAATGTTTGTAAATTCATATTTAGAAACTTTAACTTTGTATTACATTCAGGTAGTGCAGTTATATTATCTAATCTACTGAAGGGAAAAGCTTCTGCAATAAATACATTTTTATGATTTCAAAAGAGTCTATATCATTTTTTTACATGATGTATAATGACCAATTTACTCACCAAATATGTTGATGGCTCGACTGGTGTTATGGCTCTTATAACAAAGCCAGATCCTTGACTCAACCGTGGCTTACTACTAGTGCCCGTAATGGCGGCTGACGTATGGCAGTAACGGAGCACCTCCAATTCTGTTTGTCTTGGTCAAGTTTCTGTACGGTGCCCCAGCTGTGGTTTAGGGCCTTCATTTCTGTTTCCACAGTTCATTTCCAGGTGTTCATTGGCCTGCCTCTCTTCCGTTTGCCTTCTGGACTCCAGTGGAGAGCTGTTTTTGTGATGGAGTCTTGTTCTTTTCCAATGGTGTGTGATAGCCATCCGCACGTTCTTTTCATAATGATGGTGTCCATGCTCTCTTGCTTGCATCTTGTGAGCAGTTCCTGCTTGGCTCTCCCTGTTAATCTGCTGGCATGCCCGTCTCTTGTCTGCACTCAATGTCCTGGTTATATCATCTTTGCTCTCTAGGCCTCAGCTGTCCCTCGAAGACCAGAGAGCTGTGCTGAGGTGGCATTTGTTCCCTCTATCTTGAACTATTGCATTGTACTGTAGCATTTTGATAGCTGTTACTAACTTTATGTGGGATGTAGAACTGCTTATCCAGATGGATATCACGCTACATTGTATGGGCTGTGTGGTTAGAAGTATGTTGTATTTGAACCAATTAGGAAAGGTTTCCATGTCATGTGAGATGACCACTGAGGTGCAGTTATCATGTTGTGGGAAGCAGGGCTTGGAGGTGGGAATACCTGGCTGGTATCGAGGTGAGGGAGCATGTTGATGGGCTTACTGGGCTGCTGCAAGCAGGGCAAGGAATGAAAGTGCTCCATTACCTTATCCACCAATAGCAGCAGCTCCCCGTTATGCAAGGGACTGTTTGGGCCCTCACTAGGCTAGTCCAGTTAGGGTTACATATGTACATCATAGATTTGTGTGCAATAACATTAAAAGTTGATTCAGGTTATCTGCAGTGTTACCCAGTGTCAAAAATGAACCTACTACACGCGTGCTGCAATAGTCCTTCCTTTAGCTGCAGGCAGGGCACGTTGCAGTCTGCAGAACTATGTACACTTTCTTTAAAAGTTATGTAGGGAGAAAAACAGTGTGAAGCAGCCACAGCAGCACACCAGTGTCCTGAGCAAAAATCACAACTGCAGTTCCAGCTGCCTTTTTGACCTGAATCACTTTGCCAACTGCTGCGCTGCAGTCAGAGCTCCCTTGTTCTGTGCCTTGGTCGCCAACGACAAGCCTGAAACTTGGGCCCAGATTGCAGTGTCCTGGCTGAGTGGACAAAGGACCCTTTGACCACCCAGTCAATGGTGCAGTGTTGGGCTGGACAAAGTAGGCCCTATAAAGCATGGCAGGCCGGATAGAAGGGTGTCCGACTACTGTACGTGCTGCGCGCAAGGATTTACTGCCACGCCATCCTTTTGTAAAGCCAACGAATGAATCATACGTCGCGTTGGGCAACAATTCCACCACAAGCAGCTGAAAACCACAGATATGTTCTTTTCCTGCAGAGTCACGTGCTTCAGCCAAAGTGTTCCTCTCCGGAGATCTCTCTGGGAGTGCCCATGGTCCCTGTTTTAAACAATGTCTTCAATAGAGCGGGGCTGTGAAAGAGCTGTCCCATAATTCTTCTGGGTTTTATCCCAAAGACAGTTGCGGTTGTACACAGTATCCGCTTAAACCTTTTAATTTTTTATTGGTCGTCTGAGCTCTGTCAGTTGTATAGATATCCAAGTCACGCCGGGTTCACTGGGGGGTCAATATTCGATTCAGACTTAATTCCTATTGCAATCTTGTGGTTTCCCAGCAGCCCTTTGGCTTTGAAATGCTGGTAGGGCGCACTGAAAGTCACTCTTATGACTAGCTTGGTTGGGCCGCCGCACCTCCAGGACTTATGCAGGCTAGGATCTGTCTGTAAATGGGTGAAGAGTGCTTGTTTTTTTTCTCTTTTCCATCAGCTGGGTCATTTACCCTGGTGACCCTTCAAACATGGTACTTCAACTTTTTTCTGCTTCATACCCAGGTACCTTATCTGAGTACCATTGGGCTTCGATAGTGTAGTGCATTTTGTAATCCACATCGAGGGCGTGTTCACCCATGAGACTCTTTCCCAGACTTATTCCCGCTCTACAACTCTACAATTACAGGGCATAGATGCTAGAACCAGTTGCCTTAGGCCAGCATGTCTCCCATCCTTGAAGATGCATAAGCAATTCTTGATAGCCCTTCGCTCGTTGATGTACATACCTGTTCAAACGGCTACTGGCAGAAGCGCTGAATGGCCATTCCAAAGGCAGAGTGCACAACACAAATGCCAATAACACAACAAGTAACGGGATCAACACATCAGGCGCAGTGGTGGTAAGCAGTTTATTCAGAGGCAATCTGCGATTGTGGAATGTGACCACTTAGGCGAGAAACCGGCATAAATGCATAATGCGACCATCTGTGCTTTTATGGGCGCGAAATGGTAGGTTATTGCTTCGGATCAGGGACGCGGAGAATGATTCATGGTAAATAACTGAATCTAAATGTGTTCGTCTGTCAGTCTCTGGAATGGCTGCTTTGGAAAATGAAAGCCAGCAGACCATGAGATTGACACTAGCACGTAAGGGAGGGGCTAGATATGTGAGGATTTGAATGTTTTTAATTTGCCCTTCTTGTAACAGGTATGTAGACGTCATGTCATCATATTCGAGGTCTGCAAGTTCTGTATTTTTGTGACCTTCTTGAAACTCCTTGATTTTTCTCCTCTGAAGAAATAGATACTTTTTTGTTAATAATCCTGCAGACCCATTCCGCGCGTGGCCACTTTGGACAGTCATTTTGTTAGGGCTCTCTAGAGCGGCACGGCAGAAGACCGATTGGCCACACTGCTCTTCCACGTTATAGCCAGAAGACACACCTTAAAAATATGGTGGTGCCCAATTGAGGTGGGCAAGTCACCAAAGTCACGGAGAGAGCCAGGCCAGAGCTGAGCAAGAAGTTTGACTTTTTTTAAAACAGTAAATTATTTGGCGCTTATGCTCCAGTTTAGTACATTGCTTTGTTAAAGCATATACATAAACTGCTCTTGTTGTGCTCCCTATTTTGCAGCTCAGCAAAATGTGGAGCAGTGATGTAATTTTGTTTGCCTGTGATCACATATTTTGGCCGACTGCTGAAGCTGGGAGTCAGCCCAGGTTTTGTAGTTCGAGTCTAAAATTCAGCCAAAGGAGAGATGCCCTTGTGTCTAGTTTTCAGAGCTGTGAGTGCAGCTATCTTTTGAAACTTAAATCAGTACACCACGGCCAGTCGATAAGGGCGGAGGGGCCCCACTCCTCCACCTTTTTTCGAGGCAGTAAAAGTGTCTGCCAGGCTGAGCAAAGATCAGTCCGACAGACATTCTTCATGTTTGGATCAGGTAGCCAGGCCCTGTATATGTGCTAAATGTTCAGGCACCTGACTGCCTGAGCCTAAATTTGCCAGGCTTAATAAGATTTCACATCCCGGTAGGCGTGACCTCCTCAGCCAGGCACAGTCTACTGTGAGCCTCCCCCTCATGACCAGGGGGGAGTGTCACAGATAGACTCAGCCCTAGGTACTTCAGTTTTAAGCCCTGGAGTGCCCATGGCTGAGTGTCTGTCAGAGTGGAGTGGGGTCAGCAACTCTCACTGATCCCATCCCACTCTATGACGAGGTAAGGAAGGTCCTCCTCTCATTGGCGAGAGGAGGCAGCGGGATTTCCCTTCCATCCCTTCCTTACCCAAAGCCTCCAGGAAACAATAGACGCTTCCCTCCTGCCACCCAAGGTCACCGCTGCAGCCTGGTACATTTTTTTTATTTTTTATGTTGGGTGCATACATGCATGTGTGTATGTCTGAATATTTGTGTGTGCACGCATGCTGTGAATGGGTGGGTGTCTGGGTGTGTATGTGGTAGGTGTGAGTAAGTGTGTGAAAGAGTGTGCGTGCGTTTGTGCCCAACCCACCCCTGCTGCAAATTATTGGCTGCCACTGGTACACTGTGTTCAGAGTAAGTTCCATTTCATTGATAATAAAGTATACAAATCACATACTATCTCTATCAGACACTCCACAGTACATCTTTGCAGGAAAAGATTGGGTGAACCCAGTGTGGTTCAGTTAGGAAAGAAACTCTTAAGAATTGGTGAGAAGCACTCCAGTGAAGTACAGAGCCTAACCTGCATCTGTTGCTCTCCATAGCACAAACTTAAAGGAAAAAAAAGGAAAGTTCTCCACATATAAGTTAAAATGATTGGTCTTATCTAACTATTTCGGAAGAACCCCTAAATTCCAATAAAGACCATACAATAGATTATCAAAACATTACAAGGTGTAGGGAGGTAGCATGGCTAGTGCTCTAAGATTACAGCCTTCGCAATGGGAAGCTCCATTGACTGCAGCCTGCGCGAAATATTTTTCACTTTCTTGTTGTATTGATGTAGTACATTTTATTAAACTGCTTCAGTATAAGCCTGTTAGTTTCTGCAGGTATCTTTTTGTGCCAATCAAGTGATGAGCATCACATATCACTGCAAGTTGGTAAGGCCTTTGCCCGTGGAGGGGGGCTCGTTTCTTTATGTGATTCCTTAGGACAGATGCACTTCAAACACAATTTAAAGTTATAAAAATACAATATTTTCCTGTTTTTTAATAAAAAATAAAATGAAGGGGGCAATTTTGTGAACCCGCTTTGTGCATTGAATTCCTCAATTTCGGTTCAAACCTTGAGGCATGAATTTGGGTTTGCGAGTGCCTTCGTTATAGGCATTCTCTAATAGGAGTGAGAACTGGGGCGCGGGTTGGATTCATTTATAGTGAACATAATTGTTCTTTGTTTTAATGGAATCCTGGATGTTAATCATTTTATTTTTGTACGTCTGCATAAAGATCACAACACAGACAGTTTTTACGTCCCACAGATTGAGAATGTAAATTTTAACATTTTTGCGCTTTTTAAAAAGTTTTGTGGCTTTTTATTACGTTTTTCATAATTTTAATATGGATTTTCTGATATGGTTTGTTGATTTCTGCCATTGTCTGAAACATTATAATACAATATAATACATTTTAGTAGGCATGCAAAGTCAGTGATGGATAAAAATGCCCTTTTCGGATTTCATTCGCAGTTTTACTGTTAGAGCAGTGAATTTTGCATTATGGTGATTCTTTTTTTTATTTTTATTTTCCGAAACTTCATAAGGATGGGGGAAGAGCGGGGAGACAGCTCTTTCTTCAGTTGGACACCAAGCTGTGCTTGAGCCTGCCCTGGCTCGCCCAACTGTACGTTCAGCGGGGAAGATGAACACATTTTACAAAATGTGAGAAACTCTTCGCGGAGGAGGGGTAATTTTTTACTCAAAAAAGGATCTATGGAGATTTAGCAAAAAGAAAAAACGACAGTAGAAATGTTTCTAAAACTAAGCCTCTCTGTGTGAACCAAACACATGGGGAAGATTTACAAAAGCATTGGAGTACCGGAAGTAGTACTGCAGGAGTACTGTTACATACCTTTGTAAATCAGCCCCGAAACTTCAACTTCTATTAGTAAAAGTGCATTTTGTAAATATTTTGTGCTAACTATATGAATATTCCCATTTGACTCCCATTTTGGGTGTTTGGGGGGCAATTCACAAGGCTGTGGACCAGTGGCTTAACGTAAAATGATGCCCCCCACCCCTGCAGAATGTGAATGGGGGCCCCCTTGTATCAAATATCTCACAAATATGAATTGGCCTTGGGTAGAATTGGGCCCCTGTGAGTGGTTTAGGGGCCCCTCAAGGGCTCCCCCCATGCACCGCAGGGGGGCCTGCATTACGCCCCTGCCAGGGATGCCTATATCAAATAGTGCTCTTTTACAAAGTCCAAAGGCTGCTTTTTGACTAGGCCCCTCTAATTTAAACTCTGTCTTTGGAACACGATGCTACAAGTCCTGGTCGACGAATGACCCACACATTCGCTCATCTCAAGCAGCGTTAATCTGCCCTTTCTGCCTGGCCGTGCCTGCGAAAGCATCCACCCAATGTCCCCTTTTGAAGGGATAAACAATCCATCACGAACCGCTGCGGCGAGCGATGAATCACCATCTTTATATATAAAAAAAACGTTTCTCCATCACTTCTCGGGCCTTGTGAGTCCGTGCAGCCGTCGTGACCTCCGCCATTGCAACAGGATGCTGCAGCTTGTTATCTGGGGCGAAAATAGTTCTCGTTCCAGCTAATATTTTATCGGTCCTCCTGATGGAGAGCTACCAGTCAGCAGATGGCTATTTAATAGCCCGAAATATTTTACCATCGGTTCCCGGGAAATTGCTTGTCCTGTGGAAAAGCACAGAAGGGCGAGGGGACAATGGGCTGCTACTGAGCCTCCAGGTTAGGCCCAGCTGCGCCCCCTGCGCCTGCGCTGTGGGCCGCGCTGAGTTTAATCGCACTGTCTAGTTTTAGGTAAATGTACAATCTACCAAAAAAAAATCGAAAAGAGGAGGCTCTTCAATCCACCGAGAACGAGCCCCAGGGCACTGGGCTAGCAGTCTGCAAGCGCCGATTCTGTACACAGTACAAAAGGGCTAGACGGGGCTATGGAGGGTTTTATTGACAGGTGGGGGTGGGGCAAGGCTTTGTGCAATATTCATTGGAGCAGTTCAACAGATGGCTTTAAAGACCAGTGTTAGTTATTTGGGTAGGGCCATGTACTTGGCTGACGGCCAGTACTCCTGGTGTTTTTACTAGACATGTTCGAAATTTTTGTTTGGCCGCCAAAAGCCTGTGAAATGTACATATTTTTCACTATGAAAATTTCAAGGGATTTTGCAGATTGAAATTGTGTATAATCATCACCCATGGGGTATTTTCTACTGAAACCTGTGCTCCAGTGGCGCAGTTCCCTCCCATTGGCCATTTCTCCTTGAACCAGTCTCCCTCTGGTATCTTGCGTGACTTGAGTCAATCTTAACTCAAGATACCTTTTGCACCATTTTCATGACATTTCACAACTTTGCCTTCCCTTAGTATGGGAATAGTTCACGTACAACTTATGAATTTGTTTATAACATATCATGTGTGTTTGTAAAGCGCACGTTCGCTAATTTTATCGACCTCAGATAGATGAAAGGCTGAACGGACCCTCCGGGATTTGAACCTGTGACCATGAGGTCGAACACAGGCCCCTGAAGTGGACGCATTAGCCCACTGAGCCACCACACCCGGCTGGAAGGAACAAGTACTGGGTTCACTAATTAGGAGGCAGTTATGTTGTACTTAAATTTATCTAGTGCCTCATCTTAATAAGGCACTGAAGCACATTGGCAGACAGATAACACACTATACCGTAATTTGTGCTTGGTCAGAAGGCTCTGGGTTTATAGTGTGGTGTACGCTGGAAGTGTTTTGGTGTTGATCGGCATAAACAAAGTGGTGCTGTTTTCTGGTAACATGTTGCTGCCCTTTAGCAATGTAGTGGAGCAAAGAGAAGTGTAAGATGGAGTACTCATTCTTTGTATTATTGTAGTGCCTGGTTCAAAAGGAATGGACTGAGGATGTGGCCTGTGTATGAAGTGTTTTGTTGTTGCTACAATTGTGGAAATTCTCCTGTGCATGGAGCATAATCAAACAGAATGAGACACAGTTGTGCTTATGAATGTGTTTCTCATCCTTGCCGGGGAGATCTGGGGGCATATTTACCAAAAAATGTCAGAGCGCAACGCCAAATTTGACAATACTGTGCTCTGACATTTTTTGCACGGATGCGCCGTATTCACAAGAATACGGCGCACCCCTGTGTTCCCCCCCTAGCTCTGGTGCAAAAAACTGCCTAGCGCCAGCGCAGGCACCCTCCCTCCTTGTTAAAAAGTGACTCCCTGGTGTTATTACTTGTACATCGTTGCTCTTACCTGTCTTGTTTGTTACAATCTTCGATCTTGCTCATGACTGCGATGCTGATTTAGGGCTCGGCTCTATGGTATGTTGACATTGTACAGATCTAGCTCCATGGAACAGTGGAGCACTTAAGAATGCATAGCTTTGCTGTCCCATGAGTAGCTCAGATGTGATGCGCTGTACATAGAATACAGTGGTAGACATAATATAGTGGGTGGAATAGGACTGAGAAAATATTACAGAAACAAGGATGTGATTTGATGAGTGGAGGAATAGACCTGTAATGGAACAGTACTAGACATCCCACCATATCTATTTTTTTCACCATTATTACACCATATGTATATGCAATTTGAGGGAGATAGAATGAGCTGCCAATAATCACACAACGTCTTTGATCAAATGCCGAAGATGAGATTAGAACTAAGGTCTCCCAGTTCCACGGTCAACAATTTGGCCACTAGACCGACTACATGTCGTCTCCAGCGACCATAATTGTTTGAAGATGGGGAAACAGTACAAGGAGCTATAGTGACGGTCCCTACATCAAACAGTTTGATCAAGTGAAGCTGCTGATATTAGAGCCCACGGTTTCATCCATTCGCAGTTCAGCCTTAGCTGCCCAGGTCTCCCATTACTGTATGTATCGCTAAACAACAATTATTAAGCTTTTCACCATTCAACATGTGTGGGAGCAGTCAGTCAGTGGCGTAGCTGCAACAGGGGAAGTGTTACTGAAGCCAGGGATTTGAGGCGCCCTCTGTACCCTACTTTTGAGTGTTGTTTACTCTCCAACAGGGAACTACCAATTTTCCTTGCTTGCATAGGGACCCATGGCACCCTGACTACCCAATGGAACCAGTTTGAGGGTTCATGGAATGGTGACATTCACAGATTCTTACGCCTTCTGCTTTGTTAAATATAATGATTTTCTGAATTAGCAGAATTTCAACATTCTGTTGATTCCTGTGACATATTTTGATCTAATTTTACACAGTTTCTTATAGCCCTATCCACGAAGACTTCCCACAGTTGACTCCATGCCCGAAAGGTGAACAAGTGTCCCCTCCCTACAAGGCTAGAGCGCAGCCCCTGGTGCACGTGCAGCAATCCATAAGTTATAACAAAACACAGGCAGCAGGAAAGATTAATGTAATCTGGAAAACTTCCTTTTGGCGTTTGAAGTGGTGTTTTGTTATCAGAGCATCTATGATGAAGCAGCCGTGGGGAGCAGAACAGCTCTCATCCACATTTGCTAAGTGCAGTCGGTAATGAAGTACACAGCTTCATTAATTTTATAAAAATCAGATTAACGCAGAACCTCCTCCCCTCTCCCTGGGTAGTATATATCCGCGGATAATCAATCCTGCCAGCAGCTGGTCTAATGGAAGGGACCACTTCCCTCCATCAGCTGTGCTGCCTCCTGCTGGAAGGACAACAGGGTGTCCTTGAGGTCCCAACAGGCAATTAGGCCTGGCCTAGCGCTAGCTGTTTGCCAGCCTCATGTTTTCAAAAAATGCTTTATAAAACTACATTCATATACACCTACAGAGAGGGGCTTTGGATCAGCCCATGTTCATTTATTGGTCTATTCAAGTGTCATTCACATTTTGCTTTAACCTATTACAGCAAAGAGCAGTGGGTCAGCCCACGTCATCCACTGGTTATCTTACACTGTGAGTGATTACATTTTTCCTGATGTATGCACAGCCTCCTGAAAAGGAAAGCACGTTTGATTTTTATTGCATTCACTTGTTAAAAAAATCAAAAAAAACATGCCACACTTCCCAAGGCCAGACCGATTGAATTGTTTTATTTTGAGATGGTAGGCCTCATACTTCCTTTTGCAAGGACATCTACCATAGTCTGATGGAAAAAGAAAAACTAACAATGAAAGTCAATAGGTTTGACCTTTAGATACTGATATAGATCGCACGTAAATGCATATATGATGAGTAGGCCGGGTCAAATTTCTATTACGTTGGTGTAAATTTGGTTATTTTTCGTTACGTAAATTCTGCAAATTATGCTATTATGCCATATCACTTAATTACGTACTATTTGCGGCACAAATTTAGCGTATGCACACAGGAACACCACTAATGACCAGAAATCAATCTGCTGCTCTATTTTTTTTTTTGTAAAATACATCCTCATGTGCAAAATGGACACATTTCATGCTAAAATAAGACGCCACATGCCAGGTTAGATTTTTGCATAATTTCATGTAATATTTCATACATTTCAGGTAATTCTGCAAAAGCAAATGATTCCCATTTTGCACACCCCTATTAATGACAGAGCAATAGACAAACAGCTATCCGTGCCCACCCACAATAATATACTTGAAGAGACCTGTATACACAGGCCACCAGAAAGACAGGTACTAGGCACCGAGACCTACAGCCCCACTGAATACAGAACACCATCCATTGCATTCACAACTGCACACATAGAGTGCTCAAAAGCTCACTTGTGTGCACACACATCTCACAGGCACACATACACACATACAATCAAACACAACACATGCATGATCCAGGTCTAATGGCTCACTGGACTAAGCACTCCACTACAGGGATCTGTCTCTGACCCCAGGGTCAGAGGTCTGAATATGTGCGAGTCTACACTTCAACACCTTATCAGGCATATCAAGTTCTATATAAATGCAAACCCTTCACTCGTCTATCCTTCCACTGTCCTTTTAAATCCAAATAACAGACTGACACGTCCACCACTCAAATTAATTCTAATATTTCCCTATACTTTGTCACCACTAATCCTTTTTGGGTTCTGGAGCAGTGTGCTATTCGCCAAAAAAGCGCTTTGACACCTAATCAGTGGTAGTAAGTGCTATATAAATGCAATTACAATAACTCAGCGGTCCTTAAACTGAGAACATTGAGTTGGGTAACAATAAAAAACTGTTCTTCAGTGGCATCCGATCCAAGGGCAAACATGCATTTTACTTCTAAACATTATGTTTATGCTTGTTCCATACATATGTACCATTTATATACACAAACCTAGCTAGAAAAACAGTTGAGCATGGGACAGGGCTAAAGGCAAGCATAACGTAAATGAGTAATAGGAGATGTGGCTGGTTAGTGGATTTTTACTGCAGTGTGGTGCAGTGTTCCTGTTAGACTTGGCCCTTTTTGCAGGGTCATTCCAGAATTTTTTGCCTTCCTCCGGTATTTTTTCGGACCTGCTGTTGGTGGTTTTAGGACTCTGGGCACTTTATCACTTCTGTTCAGTGCTAAAGTGCATGTGCTCTCTATGGTAAACTTGGTAAGATTGGTCTACACCTGTTTGGCATATTTAATTTACCTATCAGTCCCTTGTACAGTGGTATCTCATATACCCAGGGCCAGTAAATTAAATGCTACTGGTGGGCTTGCAGCGCTGCTTGCGCCACCCTCCAAAGTAGCCTTTCAACCCTATATCAGGACTATGCCACTGCAGGGCCTGCGCGCGCAGTTTACTGCCGCTGTGACGTGGCACAGAAAGTGGTTGCCACGTCTGTGACTCCCCTTCTACTACATATCAGTCACCCCTAAGGTAGATCCTACTTGGAACTTGTGGCCGGGAGGCTGGTGGACTGCCAGGAGGAACCGTCTAGGGACTGGATTACTCTGGGGAGGTGGGGGCTGAGGGAAGGACTCCCCCCTCCCCCCCCCCATGTTTCTGAGCCCCCTTTGTGCTGGCCTGCCTGGCTGCACCCTGCTGGCGTGTCCCCAGCACAGAGCGCTTTTATTTCTACTAGGTTCTTGACCCTGGAACTGGGTTGGGAGCGCATTGGAGTTACTGGCCTGAGCCCCCGGTGTGGGCTCACCCTGCAGTCAAGCGTGTGGAGCGCTTCCGCTACACTGTGCCCTTCCACGCTGTGTCTGCCCACCAGGAGGGTGTGTGGGTACCTTTTGATTGGAATGACCAGAGCCTGAGAAGTGGGATCCTACTTTAAACACGGCGGAGCAGTCGCGACGCAAACCGGAAATCAGGCGGAGGACGCCTGACCGTGGGCGGGGCTCCCATGAGGAAGTGGAGAGCCCCGCAGGTTTCACCCGCCTGGTTGTCGCTGACGTCCTTTGGGGCAGGGCCTCCTGCTAAAGGAAGGCTGCCGGAAGTTAGGCAAGGTCTACGCCTGGTTGTGGGCGGGGTGAAGCAGGACCGCGCTCTAGACCGCAAGACGGAGGAAAGGAGGACAGAGACGGCGGCCCGTGTACACCCGGTCCCAAAGGGCCGGACCAGAGGACCGCCATTTGCCGCCTCCCCCAAGGAGTACAGGAGCTCTAGTCATCGGTTGCAGCAGACGGCTGCAACTTAACTCGCTCAGTCCCTCAAGGAATGGTGAGTGGGGCTGAGCTCTCTTGTAGTAAGCTCCGGTCGCTGTGAGGCGGGGGGGCATTGCACATTTTGAGTCAGGGCAGAGGAGGGGGAGCAAGGTGTCGGCTTCCCTCCCCAATCGACGCCCGAGACCGGGGTAGGTCTTCCGTGAGGGGGAGGCCGCTTGGGCCACCGTTGGTCCCTGCCATCATTGGCCTACCGCATTGATCATCGGCAGCCACACCGCATGCTTGCGGGGCTGCCGGTGGCCACTTTTAGGTGGAGGGGAATGGAGTCAGGTCTCTCCACCTTAGCATTTGGGGGCACTGTGTTTTTGGTCAGCTCGGGGGGAAAAACCTCGACGGAGGCCCCCACTCCTCATTGAGAAAGAGGATTAGAATTGGAGGGGATAGGATCCTCCCGCATTACTGCATTGTGCCTGGAGTAGGCGGGCATGTAGTCCAGGAGCCTACGAGGGGGAGACCTGGTTACGGGCTTAGTGCGTTTTCCATGTGCCTGCGAATACTGGCAATTGCCTAAGGTGCATATGTTGTGCCCTGATGTAAGGGTACGTTGCCAGTGAGGACCTCATGTAATTTGTATCACGTGGTCTGGGCTGCACCCTAAGTACCGTAATAGTGACCTGCAGATGCCTAAGGTGGGAATAAGGTGTTTATGATGTGTGACCTGCTGCAAATGTTTACTATGGTGCACTGCTAATTGTGTTTTGCACAGTGTGTTGTGCTAAGTGCACTCTTACCAGTAGCTACTGGTCGCCCTTACTGTGATGCTGTCATGACAGTGGCCCGATTGGCCTAACGATTTATGCAAATACCTGTAAATTCATGACAAGGGCTTGGTGACACAGTGTATATATGTGATATGTTCTAATGTGTTTTTCTGCATAATACAAAGGCTATTTTTATATAACCTTGTGTGGAGGTTCTTTTGTGGTGTGCCTAGTGTGTCACTGCTGTGTGAGTATGTTGCGCAAACGCTTTACACATTGCCTATGGAATAGGCCTGACTGCTCTGCCAAGCTACCAAAGGGGTGAGCAGGGGTTATCTTTAGTGTATAACTCCCTTGCCCTGACTAGAGTGGTGGTTTCTGCCTGGCTTAGGCGCATGCCCTAGCCAACCAGAAATCCCATTTGTAACAGTTCCTTAAAGGGGTGTGTCTTAAACTCTTCTAAATTTGAGAAGCTTTAGGATGATCCTTGTTGATACAGGGATGGTGTTAAGGTGCAGCGATGGAAAAGGCCTGCTATCTTGTTTTTTCTTTTTACACTTCTTAGTCTGCAGTTTGATGGTGTCCTGGCTGGGGGTGTACCAAAAGCCACGAGAGAAGGTGAGCTTGATTGCAAGATCAGCAATTGCACCAGCCGAGGCTGCTGCAGATAAGAGCGGTGGGGCGGTGGGGCCGGCTAGGGGGGATTTCTAGAGACGACCACGAGGGAAAATTAATTATTTATTTAATTTTCCCTTGTGGTTGTCTCTCGAAATGCCCCACCGCCCACGGCTGCTACCTGCAGCGGCCGCGGCTGAATTGCACTGGTTGTGATAGTTGTGTTATGCAGCCAGACTGCACACACTAAAAAGGCAGATGAACGTACGGATAGATGATAGTTGTTTCTGCTAAATCTAATTTTTAGGAGATATAAGTCAGGGTAAAGATGAAAATGAACTGTCAATACCCATTGAAACTTTGGCTGTTCTTGGTTGTTACAATATTTCCGTGACCATAACCATGAGGGGGTTGAAGTGTGAAAAAGAAAAATATAAGTAGTGGCACTGAGAGCAAAGAAAAGTCATAGAGGATGTGGTAAGAGCCAGGGCTACTTCAGAGTTATTGTCTGTCGTCTGCCCATACGTACTCAATTCTCCCTTAAAACCCTTATAAACCGTGAGGTTTACTAGGTAGTCTCACCTCTTAACCTAAAATTGAGGTTTCCTAATGGGGAAACATTTCCACTTAGTGCCTTTATAACGCAGTCTGAACAGCGACTGCGTCATTACCACTCGTTTCGTTAGCACGCAAGTCGCTACAACGACTTGCTTTAGGGAACGCAGTGTTGGACTGGTGTTGGATTTTAAGCCCAACCCCTTCCCTACTGACACACAGACTGGAGTTGGAATAGCAAATTATACGAATCCAAAGTCCAACGCTTTCTAGAGGCAAGTCGTTGTACCTGGTTGCGTGCTGAAGGAGCGTGTGATAATGGCACAGTCGATGTTTAGACTGCTTTGTTTAGGCATGTGTGGGTTAGGTATGCGTGGTTCTTTCATACAACCTTCCTAATGATATCTTTCTTGCCCTAAATTTTAAATCATTGACTCTCTTTGTTGCCTGCCTTAACTTCCATTTTTAACTAATAATAACTTGATTTTTTAAAAGCTTTTCATAACACAATTCTTCAGTTTCTAAGTCCTTTAAATAACAAGTGTTACTATCACCCAATTTAATCATACTCAATACACCTATGTCTGAAGGATGTAGGACTGACTCAAGTTAGTGAGCGTTTAACTCTCTTGAGTCATTTTGATGGTGATTAACTCTTTCGTTTCCTCAAGTAAAGTTCTATAGGGCTTTAAAACTGCCTTAGTCACTCCATTAAAAAAAAAACCAACCTACCCTTGAGTCTTTTGTTCTAATGTCTGCATAATAACTTTCCTCCCTATAGCCTCTAGGGCCCTATTGGCTTCTCTCTCTTCACAATGTTCAGAGTTCTTGGAGTCTCACACCCTTCTGAATGTGCATTAGGACCATCCGTGGCACCTAGTCATTAGCGGTGCAGCCATAAGCATTCTGAGAAAGATGGCTGGTACAGGCGGTGTCCACATGCTGAGTTTATTAGACTTTTTTGCTTGTGGCGCGTGTGCTCACAGATTTCTTGATGTCACTTACACTTGTCTTTTGTTGTTAAGCACGTATTTTCTTCTTGACCTCAGAGCAAGTGATCCACTCAAGGTTAAGGTCAATTAAACTTATTCAATTCACTTCAAATACTCCGTATCGAACAAGCAGATAGATGTTTTTTAGATATTTGAGAACATTAAATTGCTCACCCTCTGATCCAACTGCTGCTTCTACAACTTTTACATTTATGCCTAATGTCATATTTGTCTTTGCCTGATGGTGTTCTCCGGGATCACTTACAGTTTAGTACCCAGCACGGTTTAGCCATCGATAGTGTGACCAGCAACTTGCAGACTTCCTGTCGTGTGACACAGTGCTCGCCCTGTGACTCCCCTTGGTCTGAATGAACTTCACACTTGGAATGAGTCTAAAGCTCACTCAACATATGAAAACCAAGATATTGAATGTTCCAGCATTAGGAGCATTTGAGTAAGCACATCTTACCATTTCAACGCGCATAACGTCATTGGCACCGACAATGAAGAGTCACGGGGGTTCCAGATCCTAACCCTCTATGGTCCCCCAGGCACTCACGAGTAGTCTGAGGATTTTCAATGCACCAGGCAAAATATCACCTCTGAAACGCTCCACAGGAGGTCATATTTAGGGTCTTGTCACCTGTCATTTGGCATCACTACTAGGCGGTGCTGTAACTTGTTTTTATTAAAGTGCCTACTTTCTGCAGTTACTACCTTTCACCCTCCCTCTCTTTATAGCAAATCAGAGCTTCTTGAGGGGCTGTGGGTGAAACTAGGGGAATAACCTGTGACATCACCAGGGGGTCAGAGTTTGTGTGATCTCACTTTCACTCTCTCTGGCATTGTCTATTCATAACACTAGTTCTTTTTAGGTTGAGCCTAGGCAGCGCATGTGCTGCTGCGAGGCATGCTGTATTGAGGTATGGCATATAAGCTCCGCCCATTTCCCCGCTCATCTTTATATTTGGCTCCTGTTACTGTCCTTCCTAAATCGTCGCTTTTCATTTGTGAATAGGCTTGTTAGTCCCTCCTTGGTACCGCCTTGTCTGCCTTTATAACCTCCCATAACCACTGTACCTTTTACTTGTCGTGTTACACGGTCTGCTTTTTAAGTCGGTGAGCACTGTTTTGTTTGATGAATAATGGGGCAATAGTGGCTGCTTCTTGTATTTGCAGCGTGCCCACACAGCACTCGCGGGACAATGGCAGTCGCTACTTGTATGGAACGCTATGCGCGCTTTCACTTTAAAAGTGGCTGCCCCTACACAGCACTCGCGGGACAATGACGGCCGCTTATTGTGTTTAAAACTTTTAAGCTGAGCGCGGCGCCCGCTAAAGGGACACCGCGCTTTCTTTCAGCTTTTCTTTTTCTAAACTTTAAAGCTGAGCGCGGCACCCACTTCAGGGACACCGTGCTCTGTTTTTTTGGGTTTTTTTTTTTTTTTACTTTAATGCGGAGCGCAGCGCCCACTTCAGGGACACCGCGCTCTGTTTCTGCTTTTTTTTTAAAAACTGTAATGCTAAGCGCGGCATTAAAGTTTATAATAAAAAAATAAATAAAAAAAAAGCTTAAATAGAGCGCAGTGTTCCTTAAGTGGGACACCGCGCTCTCTGTAATGCAATAGGTCTGCATTTTACAAACTTTGACCTATTGGTATTGTAAATGACAATGCCTTTTATTATTCCAGGTTTTTTAAACCCATAGATAAAAGGTATTGTCATTTACAATGCCAGTAGATCAAAATCTCGCAATTGCGAGACCTATTGCATTGCATATGCTTGTTAGACATGATTTTCCTGTTGGATGTATCAGTGGACTTGGCCTTCCAATCTCTTCTGGATACCCCAGGGTTTAGGTACTATAAAAAAAATTCACAAACCCATATTCTGTTACACTGCTAATGATGAAATCTGTCAGCTACACCCACAGCTGTTTCCTAACATACCTTGTTTGTTGGTACTGAAGAGAAAATCAAAGAATGTTTTGACACAGAAGGTTCATCCACTCTTCCTCCCCTACTGCACCACCCACTGCCTTCACTCCTGGCAGCAGAACAACCCGCTTACTCAGCCCTCTCAGTGGAACCACAAATGTTATTAAGATGCAAATGGAAAGTGTACAATACACCTGATCAAGCTGGTGCTTGCCTGCTTCAGAATCAATGTGGCAATGTTGGATTTTCCAATTTATTTTAGGGATTTTTCTATAGGTTAGAAAACGATTCTTAATGTGTGGTCTGGGGACCCATGAGGGGTCTGCGATGCCTACCCAGGGGGTCCATGACTGCTTAGAAAATGAAATAATATTAACAGAATAATTAAGTGTATATAAATAAGGAAGTAAAATGTAAAACTGAAAATGTAAAGGAATTTAAATTTGGAAGCTAAAAACTAAGTTGGTATCCTCAGATTGATTTATGGCAACAGTCCAAGTGCAATAAACAGACTACAATATGGAGGATGGCTGGCAAGAAATGAATTTAGAAAATCTCCAACCTTCCTATTAAAATTATATATTTTTTTATTTTTGTTTGATAATTAAATGAAATAATTCAACTGTGTTTTTGATGAATGCTTAAGTCTGTATTTTTGTGTATAGGCTTGTGGTTCAAATCATCTAAATTACTTAGTCCTTGGGTTCCAATAATGACTCAGTGGGGGGTCCCCGGATTCCAGGAATGATTAAGGGAGGGCCCACAGAAGTCAAAAGGTAAAGAACCCCTGCCCAGCTGTAGGTTATATCAGCTGTCTATAATCGGTGCAGATACTTGCACGTTGCCAGCAGTGATGCTATACTTGTGTTTCCTAGATTACTAGCATTTCACAGGTTATTTATCAGAAACATGATGGCTGGGAGTGATTTCCCCAACTGTGTTACTTATGAAGTCTTTGTAATTGGTTCAGCTCTAAGACTATTGGGAATTTCTGTATTGTGAGCTCATTGCAGCTGGTAAGATGGCGTGCTGTAGACCTAATATAATGGAGTGTTCCTAAGGTCCATATTGCAAATGAGGTGATTGTTTTATCTCCTCGGTGGAATTAGGAGACTGGTACTGCTATGGGATTATGGAGGCAGGCAAACTGGTTGTCCATTAATGGACACAGGCCAGCGCTGATGCTCCTAAGTTATAACGCTAGGCTCCAGCTTTCACAGTGGTGGCCACAGTCACTAGGGTCACTTCCACACCCCACTGAGACTGTTCGGAATGTTTATTAGGAACTTGGTGTTTGAAAACCAAGTCAATGCTGTTGTTAAGGTAGCTCATTACTATCTTTATGCCTTTTCCATCCTATATGCATCCTGGAAAACCAAAAGCATTTGACCCAGGCCGTGGGTTTTTCAAAACTCAATATTTATGTAAATAGTGTCTACTTTCAGGTATCCAAAATGTCTCAAAGCTACAAGGAGGCCAAAATCAGCCTATTCGAATTCTTTTTGGCTGGTGCAAGTTTCAGCGCATACGGCACATACAGGAGCCTTCAGCCACGCAACTGGATAACCACGGAATTAAAAGTTAAAGTGAGAGTTCTTGATTGGATAAAGTAGTTCACAGTTATTCTTCTAGTTACTTACTAGATACACCAAAATGTATTCAGCCTAAGTTATAGGCATGTGAAGCTAAATCCTCAGCTTGCGAAGGTGGGAAAAGATTCTAGACTTGACCTAACTTCGCTCCAGGTGTAGATTAGCTTGTCCATGTCGCTGCAAATGAGGATTTCCTGCCCAGTGGTGTCCTGACAGAAAATATAGTGGAATATCTCACAGCATGAAATCAACACAGGTTATTAATGAGGGAACCTGCCGCAATGTTTAATTTGTAACAGAATAAGTGCCAGGGCCGAGGTTTTTGTCAGAAGCCTGACACTGGTGCTGCCAAATGTCTAAAATATACCAAGGCTGTCTAGTCTTGATTCCACCTCATGGCTCTTTCATTCTCTGCCAAACACTCCCTGCCCCTTTATCTCACTCTTGCACATTGTTTTTCATTCCTATTTTCTCTCTGTTACTGTTTTTCTATCTTTCTACTCCCCTTCCTTTCACCCTTTTCTGAGCTTCTTTCTCTTGTTCTGGGCCAAAATCTGATGATGAAAAATAACTCCCTGTCCCTAAGTGCCGGTGGGGCCCACCTTCAACCACTGGCTCAAATTAAGCACTGGCTCAGCCTGGTGAGCGGAGGCTTTTAGCGCGGGCTAAATTCTATTCCCCCACTACAGCTCAGAGCGTTCTTTGCCCAGAGTTGCAGAGCAGGCCGGCTTTAGGGTGGTGCGACAGGTGCACCCGCACCTGGTGCTGACTTTGGTGGGGGGGCTGTGTTTAAAAAGCACACAAACTTCCTTGTGCCTCCAGAAGTTTTGAGGCAACAATTAAAATGTCAGGATAACTCTGGTGATAAATGTTTCTACTGGTCATAGATCATATTTTGTTTAGTGGCAGTTTTGATTCATCATAAAGAGGCACGGATGGTTAATGTGCCTGCTGCAAAGAACATGCACCATGCAGATCACCGAACTGAGTGTGAGTGAACTATGAGCCAGGGCTTTAAATGCGCCGGGTCCTGCAGGTGCTCAGCTAAATGTTGGTGCTGAGACCGGTCCCTATCGGGCTCTCCATTTTTGCCCTCACCCTCAGGGTGAAAAAAATACATTTGAACTCTGCAGCAGTACCACCCTTCACTGCCTTTGATGTAGCTTCAAAGAGACTCGTTATAGTTCTTTCACAGTCTCATCACTTCAGAACTGAAGAATTTTCAATATTATATACAAGGAAGCCATAGTTGTTACTTATCTTATGCAACTAACCACTGCCATTGACAAAGCCATTAGTCCTGGCTTCTTGTAGGTGTAATGTTACTCGTTGTATTATATATCTGGATGCAGTGACAGAAGCAGCAAAATACCAGTCGGACTGCACACTATGCTATGCACAGATTTTCAGCTTATGTGTTTTAAGCCATAATTACACCAGCCATGCCCCTTTGAGAGATGCCCCCACCCCAGTTTTTATATCCCACTTAAAGCCCTGAGTAGGGCTATAAAAAATGAAATGCATGTCAGAGAGAGGCTATGGAGAGATGGAGGGCACCTTTAGAGAGTGGTAGGGAGGGAACATGTGGAGGGGGTCGTAGGGTGCCAACAGCCGCGGCAGGTGCAGGTAAGAGCAGTGGGGCTGGGTGAGGGGGGGGATTTCGACAGACGACGACGAGGGAAAATTAATTATTTATTTAATTTTCACTCGTGGTAGTCTGTCGAATCCACCCCTCCCCCCCAACCGGGCCTACCGCTCTTACCTGTACGGCCGCGGCTGGGTGCCAAAAAAGACTGTCACACCAGGCGCCACCAGTGCTAAAGCCATCCCTGTTGCAGAGGGTAAGCAGACTCCTCACAGTAAGCGTGTTCTACAACCACCCCCATCGCCCAAAGCCCCACCATGAATAGTAAGTAAGTAAAAAATAGTAAGTCCGTTTTTATATAGCGCAGCTACTCACCCTACGGGTCTCAAGGCGCTGGGGGCCGTAGTGGAAATTAAGTGAGCTATTGCCCAGAGTCACATGGTCCTGAGCTGAGCTGCCGCCGGAGCCGGGGATCGAACCGTGAACCCTGTGCTCCGAAGTCAGCTGCCCTGGCCGCTGCACCACACCTCTGATCTCGGCAACGGAAGCCCACGTGATGCTGCTGGCGGCCCTGAGGAGCAGTGTGAACAGTTTCCCGTTGCCACGAAGGGCCGCTAAAGCAGCTCTTCCTATCAAACAACCGCTGGAGGCTTTGCACTTCATGAAGCTTGTGAATTAAAAAAAAATGATGTGAAATTGCAATTCTGCAGACTTCACAACCTCACACACCCCTTGGTGTCAGGTTGTTATACTCGTCTGTCTGCACTAAATTGCTGATCTCAAGGTGATCATTAAAAGTGGTACGGGCACAGCTGTGAAATTCTCTACCTAAATTCAGACGATATAACATTTTGTTGACATTTAACAAAAGACATCTGAAGCTCATACCTCGAGACATGACAAGGACTGATATTACTACATTAGCGATCGTATAATTATACAGACACATCATGTTCATGAAACAGAAAATTCCAAGAAAAGATGAACATTTGCACATGAGAGCATGTTGCCAATCTCACTGCGATACGAAAGTCTAACCATGCACCCCAGTTCTCGTGACGTGTACGCAGGCATCCCCTGGAAAGATCTACCTGTCTGTTCTCTATCTATGTCTATCATCTGTCTATCTATTTATCTATTAGTCATCTGTCGGTCTGTCATCTGTCTATCTATCTGTTATCTATCTGTCTGTTATCTAGCGGTCTGTTATCTGTCTATCTATCTGTCTATCTATTAGTCATCTGTCTGTCTTCTATCTATTTATTTATCTATCTGTCTGTTATCTATCCGCCTGTCTTCTATCTATCCGTCTGTCTGTCTGTACATATATTGCTGCAACAAGGGATACTTGTGCAGAACTAGAAGCAAAGATTGACACTAGTGCTTGATGTAGGGTTCACTTGGAGCGGATCAGGGAAAATTGGCAAGTTTAGAATTAGATGCTGAAACACAACTGGCAATGATGAAACCTTACTTTTGAGCCCTGAGAAAGCACTTTGAGAAAAAAATCCAATTTCTTTAAATACTGGGCCAAAGATGCAGAAAGAAGACCTATGAGGGGCAACAACCAGATTGTGGGCCTCCCTGAATGGGCAGGGCACCCAAGCACTGAGCTGTTTTTTTTGTAAGAGTAGCATAGTAACCAATGTCCTACCAAGTTCTCAGTTGAACGGACACATAGATCCTGGTATAACCATTGCCACCCGAAGCACCAATCACACCTATAATTGCTAAACTGCTAAACTACGGCACAAGAAACGTCATCCTTCGAAAATGTGTGAGGCATCCACGCCTAGGCCTTACAACCAACACCCAAGGATCTCCCACCTCACTACCAGCCAGCACCAGTAGGGAGTGATAGTGAGGCCATGACAGGTCCCATGAATCTCCACAGCAGAGCAGCGCCAAAGAGGAGAACAGCTCTCATCTGCGCCCCATCCTCCCGACTCCCTCCCTGCCTTTTAGTGTTGCTATCAGCTTTGTTTATAACGGAGGTACACAATTTTGACTTATGGATTGTTTCGTTTAAGCACACTAGATTACTTCACTGCACTGAGTGGCCTTCATTGGATTTGATAGTCAACAACTCCCCTTCTAAAGTGATGATTTTATTAATTACTCAAGAGCAAAGTCAGCTGTCTTGGGCCCTCTGTATAAACCTTTACTGTTATAGATTGAACAAAATGATTGTCTACCAAGCAATATACAATTGGAATATTTGTACAGTGTGCATCCTGAACTGATTTATTTCAAGGTTCTCTCAAATGGTATGCTTATGAAAAAAGAGTCCCAGAGAAGAAAATGAATTGCCTAGGGTCACATGAGTTGGTCAAGCTGCGAAGCTGGGATTGAAACCGTTTTTTCGTCATTGCACATTGCGTAATTATGACTCTGCATGGCTATCACATTTGGAAGTTAACAATTACTCTCTTAATCACACCTCCAGTATCCCGCACAATAGGACATCTCACTTCTTCACTGATGCATCAGTAGAGTGAGTGGACATTGGCTGAAGCACTGACAAACTGTGGAAGACCTATGACTAGTCCCATTACAGGCCTAGATTGTGATCGCAATGAAGGAGAAAACCGCGGTTACTTGGCAGACCATCCTCTACTCTGCACAAGCTGAGAGGGTTGCTGCGGCAGTGGTCGAACTGCATGAATCCTTGAGCTTGACTGGCACCAGTGATTCAGGAGACTGCTCATCGGCAATTGGTAACACAGACATGCCGGGAAACTTCTAGTGGGTGTAGCGGAGTACGTCTGCCGAACAATATCAGACCATTGCCTGCTCCTCGTTACTCCAGCTGTGGTATGTTGCCCATGAGCATTCCCACATGAAAACTGAAGGTGGCAGAGCTGCACAATGCAGCTTTTCGGGGGACTGTGAGCCAAAGTGGACTACTATACAGAAAAGTAAGAGAAATCAGGACGGGTGCTGACAGACTAGGAAGTGTTAAGTGTTATCATTTGTCACCATTTGCTGCTGAAACTAGAATTCGAACCAGAAATAGCACATTATACTAGCTAAACCTGTTTAAAATGTAGTAAAATACAACATTTCCCATTTATTCTGCCAAAATTCTTTGGATGACAGGCATAATCTTCCAGTAAAATTTGTTCGAGGCCCAGTGTGCTTTAAAATGCACTATCTGCCATGTATTGGCCACAAAATTACCCCTATGGACATTAGTACAATAACTATAACAAGGAGAGGATGTGGCTTTAAGGCCAGAGCTGCCAGCTTAGGAAATAAGGAACCAGGTTTGAGTTTCAGCATCAGCATCAGCTCAACATCCTGTGATTCTGGGCAAATCATTTAGGCCCATATTTATCATGTGTTTGTGTCACCCTTGTGCCATGCAAGGGTGTGCAAGGGCAATGCAAAACCTTGAATAATATTTACCAACCCACGTAAGGCCACCTTGCATGGCCCTGTGGGGCTCGGTAAATATGGAGTAATGCAAGGCCTTGCAAATCGCTATGTTGCGTTACTTTGCCCAGGGCGGCAATACATGGGTGGAAAGTGGGTGTTCCCACGTATCCACCCATGTATTTTGATTAAGGCTCCCTGTTTACTGATTTTTTACAGATAAATACAGACAGAAAACCATTTATTTTCTTGTCTGTATTTATTTTTAAATATGGATAAAAACGGAAATTGGGTGCTTTTTGAGTGATTCTAACTACACTTTGCCATGACTGCCAGGCCAATAACTGTGTGGATTGATAGGTAAAGGGGTTAAAAAAGAAAGGAATTTTGGTAAAGAGGATTAAACAGCAGTAGATATGCACAAAGCTGATACTGAAATGCGCATATTCTCATATAAGTGCATTGATTTACCTTCTGCAGGTGTTCATATCACTGAAACCTGGCAGACATTCAAGCATGACTGCATATTTATTGGTTGAATAAATATGGAAATATACCAGTTTCAGCTTTATTTTTCTCACAAAACCCATAATAAATATGGATAAATACAGATAAAGTTGATAAAAAATAGATATGGATAAATACAGACGGAAATGTCAAAGAAATAAATACCATAAAACCGGGAGCCCTAATTTTGATGCATTCCTAGATTTACCTTTGGTGGTAGACCTGGGAATGAGTCAAAATCCTGACGAGGAGATATATGTTGATATCTCCTTGTTTTTTCCTCTTTATACGCGTGCTGCATCCTGCAGCACACAGAGCAAAATGCCTCTAAGGATTGTTTTTGTGCAGGAAAAACAATTCTGCCTACAACGCAGACACCCTTGCAACATGGTGCAAGGGTGCCTGCATTGTTTCTAGCCAGCCAAGAGTGCGCCAGCGCTAGCAAAGGACAGGAATGCGCTGTACAATGTTAAATACTGCACATTCCTATTCCTGCTCTCCTTTTCACGCAGCGCAGCAAGGTGGCTTGATGCATTGCGTTGCATGAATTTATGGTAAATGTGGGCCTTAATCTCACCATGCCTGAAAAAAAAAAATGAATGGGAGCTTGTGTAATGTAACTGGTGATCATGTAAAGCACTGCAATATCTTCAGGACGAGTTTGCGCTATATAAAACTGCAAAATAAATGAAGGGATCACCCACAGACTATTTTAAGCCTGAGACTGAATTTGGATTCGCCTCCAGAGTTTGAAGTGTCAGCCCCCCTCCGAAATTTGGGTCTAGTTGCGCCCCTGGCTATGTACATCTCTTTGCTTCCTCCAATAGCATCTGTTTACTTCCCAGACCATGTCAGGGTTGATTAAGGGGGTTGCTGTATTTTAGTTGGTGTTTATTTGTACTGTAAAGTATTTTGTCCCAGTTATTTTGTTGTTGCGTGGTGTTATCGGCTTACTTCATAGAAGCATATGGTGTATGGCAGCGGCTCTTAGCCATTTGACTTCTGTGGACCCCCACTTAATCACTTCAGGCCTAAGCAATTTCTATGATTCGAATTTCATATCATAAACAAAAATAAAGAAGCAAGCACACAGCAAACAAATATAATTTTTTTTGAAGTATTTTATTTAGTTGATAAACATAATATTAAAGAAATCAAAAAGTTAATTTTAATGCTGATTTTTATGAGGTCGCATCTTTTCAAGATTTGCCTTTATTTGAGAAAGATTAAGCAATATTCTACAACCTAAGGTGTTGCATTGCCTGTTTTTTGCTCCGAGTACATGCGTTCTGTTTTTTCAACGCTCACCAGTGCTTCAATTGAGACCACCATACTAGATTTTGTTTGCTGTCCTTCTGTTGCTGCCACGAACCAAGCTAAGGATACCGACTTATATTTAACTTCCAATTTCAAATTTTTCCACGTTTGCAGAGCATTTTAAATGTTTTAGTTTTCTAATTTGCTTTTCAGTGTATTTACAATTTATTAATCGGCTGATATTCTATAAACAGTTGCAGACTTCCCTGAATAAGCCTCACTGACCCAGAGGGTTCTGCAGACCACTGGTTGAGACCCACTGGTGTATGACACTGCTGCATGCAATTAACAAAAGGAAATGTAGACAGTACAGACTCTGTGCCCTGGTACTGTGCTTTTCCGCTTGTTGGTCATGTTGACTGATTGGCTTTGGCGCAGTGTTGATATTGACACATCATTGCTGAAGAGCTTCAACCCATGCAGTGGTGTCATCGATCTTGAAGGAACTCCAAGTGCTGCGTCAGCCTGACCACATCCGCTACCTATGAACCCGCTCATCTTGATTCAGGTTAGGCCTCTTTGATCTTCACTGTCTATTTGCTCTATTGGCTTTCCTTGTAAAATCTTGGTATTCTCACTGCTGCTCTTTGGATTGGAAGATGGTCTTTTTACCACTTGAGGCCCTTGCACTTCTCGGGATTGACTGGTTCCCATAGCCCGTTGAGCTCAATTCTTGCTTTGTTTTTGCCGCAAGGTGTCCAGCACTCAGCAACATGTTTAAGGCCCAATGTGCTCTTCTGAAATGGCCCTGTGACTGTGTTTCACTTAAAAACCTATTTCAAAACACCAGTAGAAGCTGGGGTTGGAGGTATTCACAAACCTGAAATGCTGCATTCTTCCCAAGACTCATAAAGCATTCTGGGGAGATTAGATCTGTTTCAGCTTTGTCACTATATTGGCAAAGGTTTTAAGAAATGTGCTTGAGGGGAGGGTGGTTGGTATGGAGATGAAGACAGCTGTTAACTGAGGAACATGAGCTTGATTTCTGTCATTTTTTTGTTTCTTTCCACTTGTTTCTGGCTTTTTGGCTAGTTTGCTTTGAAATACATGAGTTGATATTTATTTAGCGCCTATTACAACTAATGTTGTCTCCAGTGCTAGACTGGCTAGCTGACCCATGGACCTGAGGATAAATTAAATTAGAAAGGCCTTAAAGTTTCATTTAAAATGACCAAAGCTGGTCATGTTTGATAGCTCTAGAGACATATCATTTCCCCTGGGTTATGGTGTCAGAATATCGTGAACAAAATGCTGCCTGGCAGAAATATTGTGTCCCAAAATATGGTTTAGAATATTATCATCACACCATTGTAGTTAATAATAGAAAATCTACACCCAATGAGATATTTTTGTAAATGCTAATTAGGACATGATGTTTATGTCAGACAATATGTTTGTCAATGATATTCTGACATGTCCAAGCACACCCACAGGATGTCTCCTGCCCCCATAGAACAAGGACTAAATGGTAGATAAGTGTCCAGGTTCGGATCTCGAGGTCTGACAGTTCTCCAAAATTACTAAGAAGTGTCTCCTCAAGATATGCTACATAAGCAACTCTGAAACCATCCGACATTTGTGCTGGTGTTTGTCGTCTTATGCATGCCCGCTACATCGTTTATGATGAAGAAACCACAGGGAACAGTAAAGATGGGACGGAAAGGATCTCATGCTTGGAGGGCTGGGTGGATGAGCAATGCGACCATTAAACAGGAGCGGGGTCTTTTGGCTAAGCTATACACTAGCAGAAAATTTCACAACAGTCTGAGTTGTGCAGTACAGAGACACGAGGGAATGAAGGGACACCAGTGGACAAGTTTAATCTGGGGAGAAACATAAGGAGTCACCACAGGTATAAAATAGGGGAGATACCACCCAGGAGAGAGCTATACCAAGATGTTCCATGGCAAGCATCAACAGTCTTAAGAGACAGAACGGCATATGTTTGGCTAGTGTAGAAGAGTCACGAAAAATGGACAGGATGGATGCATGGCGCTCTTGGGGTGGAAAATGGGATTTGATTTGTCTGGGAACTTGATGGTGCAGTTCCAGATGAGTTCCATGGCCAGCATCCACAATCTTAAGAGACAGAAGGACATATTCTTGGCTAGTGTCAGAGAGTCATGATAGAGGGACGGCAAAATGGATGCATGCGTATCTTGAGGATGGAAAATGGGATTTGATTTGTCTTGGAACTTCATGGTACAACTCCGGAAGAATCAAATGGAATTATTCACAAAGATGGTTAACCATGCACTTCCTACCAGCATGCATGATGGGGCAAAATCTACAGCAGAAATGAACAAGCATTAACAAAGCCTGTAGGCCTGGGTTTAATGTGGTAATGCATGCAGCAGTGGCATATTAGACCGAGACACCTAGGAGAGGTCCAGCAGGAGCAGACAGAGACGGCAATAGTTGTACAATCATTACTCATGCGATACAGTTCAAACAAATGAGGGGAGGCAAAAGGATACATGCAAACAGCCAACAGTATTAGGTGAGTGATGAATACTCCACCAGTTTGAAGAAAACCAGTGGTTGAATAGCGAGGATCTAAAGCCCACTGTATGTTGTTTGTTAGCAATAAGTCTTTTTGTAGGACTGGGATTTGACAGCAAATCTGTCAAAGGCGTGGGACAGAAGAGAATAATCGAAGAGTGTCCGCAAAGACTGACCTGGAGACTGGGCAGGGTTTGCTGTGCTATAGAAGGTTGTATGTGGAGGTAGATTGAATTGGTCTCCCTTAGGCATCAATAATCAGACATGGTTCCAAATTCAAGATGGTTTTAAGCCAATGTCGCAAGCTGCGCATAATGTTCGACAGCAGTGGTGATGGGGTAGAGACTTCCCATCGAAGCAGACAAATAATCAGCAATAAATATGCTGTCACCTGTGAGTAGGGGCTGACTACTAATTACACAGATAATGAATGTGTGCTGATCCACTTTGTCGGTTCCCACCTTTAGCTCCGAGCGGTAGGAAACAGCATAGATGCGCCCTCAATCTGCTTCCTTGCAGGTCTCCTTTGATTAGTCTGGGGCACACGATAATAGCTGCAGACCCCCAGGCTGCTTCCAATTTCAAATCCATTGAATAATGCAAAAAACAGCCGGCACGCATCACTACTCAACTGCGTCGTCAATGTGCGTGCCTCGTCAGCGAACGAGCGGTGTAAGGTGCATCTCGTTCTGAAAGGCATTAGCGGACGCTGCAGCGGAAACAGCTTCACTGGCTGACGTACAAATTATCAAAGTCCTTATACGCTTGGAAAGATTTTGAATTCCGCTTGTGTAGGAAGCAGCTGGCACCTGTCACTCAAAACTGCCTCTGCGTGTAATTCTACTTCTTATTCTAGTAGGGCTATAATAATAGTTTTACTGGCTGGTTGGTTTGTTAACTGCTGTGTTTGAGCAAGCAATGGCTCTTGGGCCACCATCTTGAAAACAGTTGTCCTGACCTCTGAACCCTGGTCACCTCTGAAGGCCTCAGATTTCATTGAACAGTGTGTGTTCCTTTATTAAAGGTGAGCACGGAGGGCTTGTGGGAATGGTTGTGGAGACATACCAGGACAGCAGTAAGCAGAGGGACACCAGTCTCTGGGACGCAGAGATCATCCTTGTCAGGCAGGTTCTATGAAGTTGCTCCACAAAGAGCATGAGGTACATATATAGTTTAAATCAATAATGTACCATTAACTTATTTAAAGAGCATTCAAATATATCCTCAAAATTCAAAGAAGGCACACACTATTGCTTTTTTGGTGACTCGTATTTTATTCGGTCACTTTTCATAACATATTATCATATTCAATGTTCAAGATAAAGGGGTGGTTGCTCCAAGGAAAAATGTGAAGAAAGAAAGTGCTCGTGAAGTAAGATAGAATAAACAAGAGGGGGATCCAATCAAGCAAAACAATGATTCATCATTATTTACATTACAATCTCATAAGCAAAACTGGTCGTGATTCATGATTGCACCAGTTCTACATTAGGGCCTGTCCAATGGTTAATTCATAGTTATTCTTAATGTTCTTTCTCAAAAGTTAGCAAACAACGTTCGTCTGTAAGCAAGTAGGGCTGGGATAGTATACAGTACAGGCCCCGAACAGGGAGAGTGTCGACGTTTCGACCCTAGTGCAATGAGGGCAGTTTGTATCCTCTGCGAACGGGTCTTCCTCAAGACAGAAAGGAGGGATGGGGGGAGCAACTGATCATGGGTGATGCACAGTAAAAGTGCCGCCCCTAGTTATGGATTTAAAGGTCTGTTCGCAGAGGATACAAACTGCCCTCATTGCACTAGGGTCGAAACGTCGACACTCTCCCCTGTTCGGGGCCTGTACTGTATACTATCCCAGCCCTACTTGCTTACAGACGAACGTTGTTTGCTAACTTTTGAGAAAGAACATAAAGAATAACTATGAATTAACCATTGGACAGGCTCCTAATGTAGAACTGGTGCAATCATGAATCACGACCAGTTTTGCTTATGAGATTGTAATGTAAATAATGATGAATCATTGTTTTGCTTGATTGGATCCCCTCTTGTTTATTCTATCTTACTTCATGAGCACTTTCTTTCTTCACATTTTTCCTTGGAGCAACCACCCCTTTATCTTGAACATTGAATATGATAATATGTTATGAAAAGTGACCGAATAAAATACGAGTCACCAAAAAGCAATAGTGTGTGCCTTCTTTGAATTTTGAGGATATATTTGAATGCTCTTTAAATAAGTTAATGGTACATTATTGATTTAAACTATATATGTACCTCATGCTGTTTATGATTGTTTCAGACAACTAAAATTTAACATAAGTCTAGGACCATTGTTTTTCTATACCAATTATTACCCAGGTCCATTGACTTCTATGGGTTACCCCATTATATCTTAATGGCTCCACAAAGAGCAGCCCCTCCTTTGAACAGCCATGAATCTCTCCTGGACAATGCATCAAATGCCTGCTTTTTTTGTATTCTTTGCACTTTTGAGG
Source organism: Calotriton arnoldi (assembly GCA_963921515.1). Lineage (NCBI taxonomy): Eukaryota > Metazoa > Chordata > Amphibia > Caudata > Salamandridae > Calotriton > Calotriton arnoldi. Next base: position 2,340,791 of record CAWUFW010001659.1, read on the forward strand.
GCTCTGGCGGTGGGCAGCCTCTGCTGACCGGTCTAATTTGGAGTTATTGCATTTTGCAACCACTACACCAACACAGCAAAGTAGGATTCTGCCCATCTCAGTTGAACGTTGTAAGAATCCCTTCAGCACCTGCTGAAAATTTTAGTTCTGCAACATGCTGTTCCTTCTGGGACAGGGCAAGTCCGAATCCTCATTAGGTTGTTGGGTGCCGGCTCTGCACTTCCTGCAACACCTTCTCTCCCATTTCACCCTTTACCCATAATTGTTCTTATATAGTTGAAGCTGTGGAGAGAAGAGTACGTTAGAAACTCACTCATGAGACATGGAACTACCATGTTGTAAGGCACGACTGCCAAGTTGTAGGGTGCGACTGCCATGTTGTAGGGTGCGACTGCAATGTTGTAAGGCACGACTGCTAAATTGTAGGGTGCGACTGCCATGTTGTAGGGTTCAACTGCCATGTTGTAAGGCACGACTGCCAAGTTGTAGGGTGCGACTGCCATGTTGTAGGGTGCGACTGCCATGTTGTAGGGTGCGACTGCCATGTTGTAAGGCACGACTGCCATGTTGTAAGGCACAACTGCCATGTTGTAAGGCGCGACTGCCATGTTGTAGGGTGCGACTGCCATGTTGTAAGCACGACTGCCATGTTGTAAGGCACGACTGCCATGTTGTAAGGTGCGACTGGCATGTTGTAGGGTGCGACTGCCTTGTTGTAGGGTGCGACTGCCTTGTTGTAGGGTGCGACTGCCATGTTGTAGGGTGCGACTGCCATGTTGTAAGCACGACTGCCATGTTGTAAGGCACGACTGCCATGTTGTAAGGTGCAACTGGCATGTTGTAATGTAGACCATCCTGTCTGACATGATTTACATAGGTGGACTGAAACTCTGACGCAAATTACGTATCCTTTTTATTGCAAGATTGCTTATTTTTTGGGTGAGCAGGGTTGAAAGATACTCATTGCTTGAACGATTCCATTTGTTAGGTGAGCAGGGTTCAAAGATGCGCATTGAAATTGGAATGCAACATTCCCTTAATTGGGCGAGCAGAGATGAAAGATATTTTCGTCCTGAAAATTCACCATTTGAGGGCTGGCTGGACTGAAGGTCGCTTGGACGTGATGAGATCTCTTGTTACCTTGATGTTTAAATGACTATGTGCAGGGACACTAGCATTATACAACACGGAGAGCTAAAATATGTAGAAGGGTTCACTAAATTCTGCAGGAAGCAAAGTCATTTTATCAGAATAATGGGGCACATTCTATTGCAGCATTATTTCACTAGTCCATCGTTTTAGCCTGTGTCGGACTGGCCTATAGTGCAGTCAGGCAGTGCCTGATGGGCTTGTCTTCCAGGTCAGTGTGTGGGCCTGTTTAATGGTATGGTGGGCTGTTTTCTTTTTGCTACTATTGATTTCCCAGCTATTGCCACACACACTCCCTACAGCAATCACAAATGCATCCAATCACTGTTGTTTTGCGAAACACCTAAAGAGCGTGTCTTTACAAGTACAAAACTGGCCCTATTTGCAAATATGGACCACATTTTTAGTTATTTGATTCACTAGTGGGGGGCACTTTCATTTTGTTGCCTGGGCCTATTTTCTAGCCCAGTATGAACCTGGTATTTTAACTTGTGTTAATACTGTCAGGGCACAGGTTTCACCGCATTAGTATCCGTTTCACACCTCAATACAGCAAACTGCAACTAAAAGTTGACCAGTTCCTTTTGAAAAGGGTCTACGGCTGCATGTGCGGTGCTTTTATTAAGTACACTCTGATCTGATTGAGCTTGAAATCTGCAAATGATGAAGGTGATGATGGATTATGTGGCAAATGCGGCAAATCCATAATTATGGGGAAAACACTGAGGGGCCGATTCGATTCAGGCCGGAAATCTCCCCGACCGAGCCGGACCCGGAGAGATTTCCGACCGAATCGGACCCTAGCAGCCCGACCGAACGAGTACGATGCGCACGTATGCCATCGGACTCGATTCGGTCGGACTCCCATTGAAGGCAATGGGAGCCAGTCGTACGACGCGTACACGGGCTCCCATTGACTCAATAGGCACGACGCGAACAAGGGCGCCCCCTACAGCGTGTTCGCGTCGATGCGGGTCACGCCGTACATGCACGGGTAGGGGGGACCCATGGGTTTCCCCTGTGTGCGACTCGCGCGCCTACGCTTCCAGGGGGGTCCGACACGGACCCCCAAAGTGCGGCTCCGAGAGCTCCTTGGAGCCGGACTGCGCGAGTCGGTCGGAGCGGTCGAGGTGCGCATCGTACTTACCCGGCCGGGGAACGTCTCCATTGCGCGGTGCGAGTCGTCCCCGTGCGAGTCGGTCGGAGCGGTCGGGTCCTGCGAACGCGTCGGTCGGAGATTTCGCAAGCGCACGCATCGTACTCGCTCGCCCAGACGCACGTACGATTCGGTCGGGAAATAGGGCTCCGAATCGGATCCGGTAAAGCCGAATCCGATTCGGAGCCCTACCGGCCGAGATCGGAATCGGCCCCCGAGCCTGTAGAATTACTAATTCTAATTACCCTGCCTATGTGCCCAGCTCTGTGAATACCTGATTTGAACTTTGTTAATGGTGCTGTATCCTGATTGGAAAGTAACTTCCGATTGAAGAGTTCTAATGATGTGAGTTTATTGTGTTGCGTTTGATTGTCCTTGTGTTAATGCGTAGTTTGGTACCTTTGTTTCATACAGTACCCTCTGGTACGCAAGGTGTTTGTTCATGACTCTTGTTTCGTATTCTTTGTGGTTCTAAAACAGGAAGAAATGTTGGTTTTATTTTGCTATGGAGTCCATGTCTCCCCTGCTCAGCAGGTGTAACCAGGGCCGGACTGGGAACCAAAACCGGCCCTGACAAAGTGCTCGGCCGGCCCCCAGGGGTGTTGGGGGTATGGCCGAGCTGTTTGCCAGGGACGGTTTCAGCCGATTTTTGTTACAGAGGCCGATATTGCAGCTATGCTGCAAAAGCGGCCCTATAACAAAAACACCCCCCCCCCCCCCAGGGGCCCAAAACCGGCCCCCGCCTTGGCGGCCCACCTGGGAAATGCCCGGTGCCCGCTACGGCCAGTCCAGCCCTGGGTGTAACAATGGTTTGTTGATTATTGTCAGGGCCACTGGAATTATGCGGCAGAAGAAAGACAAATTATGCAACAGGCTTGAGTAAATTATGCAGCAAGAAAAGGCAAATTATGCGGCATAATGTGGCACATTTTGTAATAGTTTTGCTTAATAATTTTACATTTTTATACTTGGTAACACACTCTGGGCATTGGTTGCACCTCATTAGTACCAGTTTAGCACCCAAATATATTCATAATAAGCAACATAAGGGTGACCATTCCAGCTTTGGAAAGGGCCTTACACTGGGCGGCAACATGTGTTGTCACATTTTTAGTAACTTTTGAACTGTTTGAGCTAGAAACAAACATTTTTGGGGTTAAAATCTGCAGATTATGCGGCAGATGATGGATTATGTGGTAAAAATCGCCGCACAATCGCATAATTCCAGTGGCCCTGGTTATTGGCCATGTCACAAGGGAGATGCAATCAGATGCAGCGGTGAAGCCAGGGTCCCCGATGCAAGCATGGCAAATGGTTCCCTCGACCCCCTCACAGCCCCTGCCCCGGTGACACTGCGCCAGCTGCACCATTGGTAGCTATGCCCCGGTCAGGTGGTCAGAGGACAGAGTGATGCTGAGGCCAGTGGATGCTGTTCCTGAAAGGTCATTCGAGACTTAAGCCTATGGTATTCCATTATACACCTGGCCATATAGCTGCATGTACTTACAGCTGGGCCTACACCTGAATGCTCTTAAATCTGCAGATATACCTGCTTGTACTTTCATCTGCACCTATAATTATGTTCTGACATCTGCGCATAATCCTGCATTTACTTACAACTACACCTGCTTATTTTTGTAGATGCACCTATATTTCCATGTACTTATATGTGCACCTACACCTGCCTGTACTTATAGCTTCACTTAAACTCTCTGTACGCACATCTGCATTTTTACCTGCATGTGTTTCCTAAAATTCACAAGAGGCCTGGAAATGTCATCTCTTCTGCTCGGCTTATGGCCTAAATTGGTCAGACTCGCGCCCCACTTCCAAATACATTTTACGCATCTCTGCTGGTGAAGCTACAAATAATGGTGTCCTGTACTTCAACTGTAAATGCTTTTCTATCACTATAGAGCTATTTATAAAATGCTCATTTTCTCACGACCTTACAGTTTGGGGAAGAAAATTATTTTATATATTAGAGTTTTTAGACCACTGCAAGTCTTTTTTAGGTTAGTTCAGGGTGCAAAATTCTTAAAGAGAAAAATTAGATTCGGACATTTGTAAGAGTCTGATTGGTGAAGTAGAACCTGCACTGATGTCCCCTTAACTCTGTAAAAACCATGGGCACGTCTGACATTCAAATTGTAAACATAATGTAGTTTGATTCCATCACCTAGGGACCAGAGCACCCAGGGATCCACCTCTGGGCTTCAACCGCTTGATGGCGAGGTGTGCTGTCGCGGAACAGGCGTAGTCCTGGTTTCCTCTTATGTTCCCTCGCACAAGTGCCCTGAGATGAGAACCTCTGCTTTGTAGCACTTCATAAAAACTCCACATAAATAAGTTAATAAGAACCTTTCCTCTAGCACCAGAAGATTCCTACCTTGTTCTAGCGGACTTTCTATTGTACCTGCACTGATCTCTTACCAAACCATCCCACCCATTTCCCATTGTATGCTCTGGAAATCGAGATTTGGTTTTCCAAACTAGGTATTAATTCTGTGAAAAGGTAATTGACTAGTAAAAGGCGAGGACGCGTTATGTAAACAATTGTGACTAAATGACATTCGCTGTGGGACTACAGCATTCGCCATCAGTCGTGCAGGCTTAATTTTCAGCGAAGCTAGATCCCCTGAAATGTGAGCACAGAGCGTAGAAAGGATTCACTGGGCCCTGGTGCAAGCAAGGAAAATTACTCCTTTGGCTGCTGTTTGGGTAGTGAAATAGAGCAAATATCAGAGTATAATGGGCCCCGGTGCCACTGCACCTGCTACACCAATGGCACCGACGCCCCTGAGCATGAGGGTTTCGTGTTCTCATTTTTTCATCTCCACCTGAGGCAGCTGTGCTCCTGTACGCACACACGACTTTTCAAATTCCAATGGCAAACTACAAGTTGGCTCTGGATTCACGCCCACTGCGTGCTTGTCTTGAGATTCGTCGGTGGAATGTACAGAAGATTTGCCTGGGAGCTGCACAATCGAGAGATGTCAAGGGCAGCTGGCTATGCAGAGCAAAGTGTAGAAAAACATCCTGGGTTTAACTTCCAGCTGAGTTGCATTGCTGCAACCCTCTTCCCACCACCCATTCTGCAATATGTCCGGATGTAATGCAGTGGCAGTTGGTGACCCACAAAAAAGGTGGGACGACATAAATAGAATTCACAAATAGAATTCAAAAACATACAAAACATTTAAATATGAAAAAAAAGAAGTTTCAGTTACCTTAGCCTGCAGCACGTCCTCCGTGTTCTCAAGTCCCCTGCTCTAGACTCCTCCGCGTGCAAGGTCCCACAGCTCCCTATTCAATCCACACACTGCTCTCATGCTGTATGAGAGAAGTGTCTGGATTGGTTGGAGCAGGCTGCCTCAGCGCTCCGAAGTGCACTGAAGGGCTGTGCCTGCAGGTTGAATTGCGCATGTGGGTTTGGCCATAGCAAGGTATACGGCCAAACCGGCATGCGCAATTCATACGGAAGGGGCCACTCGACATTGCTGCCAATCAGCAGCAATGACACACTGACCCAGTCCTTCCCTCTCCATTCAGCACGAAGCTGGAAAAATGAAATGGTCATAAAATTGTTTTATTACCATTTTATTTTTCCAGCTCTCTGTGCAGCAGTGTGGGGGCGGGGTAGGCGGTGTTCCTTTGCTCCCATGGAGGATCCGCCGCTGACTTAATGTGAGAAGTGGCCTCCAGGGTATAGCAGTAAAAAGGATGTAACCTGGTGTAATCTGGAAATGTGTCTATTTTAATTGCACAGTTGTCAGTTTATATTACAGATACTGTTGTTCCGCTCATCGCTAAATTACTCAAACAGCACCACCATGTGGCAGTCTGTCATAAGTGCTGGTGTTAACAATTAAGTGCCAGTGCCGAGCCCCGGAAACCACCGTCACAAATTAGGCACTGCTCTTTTTCATCCCTATTTTCTCCAGTTGTCACTGCTTTCCTTTCTCCTTTTCCTTCTCTTTTCCCTTTCCTTTTTGCTTTCTCTTTCTCTTTCTAGTTCCCTTCCTCTTTTTTTTCTGCCTTTTCTTTCTTGCTCTGGCTCAAAGATTGATGAAAAAGAAGTCCTCATCCCTGAAAATGCCTGTTGGTGATGACCAACGGCACAGATTAAGCACAGAACTTACCTTACTTATGAAAAACGTTTTCACCTCCAATAACACCAGTGGGACCCCACACACTTAAAAACTTGATTTCACCCTTCCAAAAGTGCATGGGTCATTTTTTTTGTGCTCTGCTTCTTGCTGGTCAACCTTCTGGAGCCAGCTACAGCAAGCTGTACGCAGTTCCGGCCGGTAACACCGTGCATCTGGAGGCAGTTAATTTCACATTGTGCAGCATAAATTTCTACTATACTTGTTATCTGTGTTGTGAACATTTACTGTTGTAAAGCGCTCTGACTCAGATGCTCTGTCTACACTTGTTATCTTTGATGTGAACATTTACTGTTGTAGAGGGCTCTAATACCTTCAGGTCTAGCTAGCGAAAGAGTGTCATTCGGTTGAGAAGCATGGAGTCCAATCAGATGGTTGCACCCTTCATGCATTGGGGAATTTAGCCCAGTGTAAGCACTGCTCAATTCAAACCAGCAACGGGCAACATCGTTGGTGGCTGCTGTTGGCCAACAGTTTTGGGAAATGCTTGATGTAGATTGCACACTTCAGTTTGAAGCCACTGAGGTCTTTAAGAAGGGCCTTTGGGATTTGCAGAGTTGGGAGAGGCTTTTACATCTGCCAGGAAGGATGGGCCTGGAGAAGGGTTGCCAGCATTTTCCAGAGAAGCAGTTTCTTTCGACAGTTGTGGGAATTCCTTTCATTTTGTTACTCTGCATAAAAAGACTTGTTAGTAACGCTGAAAGTATCCATGGGCATCGTAGTTCTAACAGTGCTTCAAATAGTTGGACTAAGTGCGTAAATGAGGTTTAAAAAAATTCTCAAACGCTCCAATTTTTACAGATGATATTTGGTTAAGACCGAAAAGGTTGTTAATTATTTATTTTTGCTTTTCTTTACTGATTAAATAACCATAAAAGGCAGATTTTACACTTTCATAAATCTTTGGGGTTGGTTGCTGGCTCATAAATCCAAGGCGCTTTGATTTGGGCTTATATTTTCGCGAATCCCACAAAAGACACAAATCGGTTGTAGTTTTTAATTTAAAAAAAAATGTTGTCTCATGGTTCTGTGCATTACAAATGCCACCGTGAACACAAAGGCCTGCTGACTATTCAGCAGACTGCTCAAGGCTGTGTAGCCGTCCAACGTAAGGACGCGGTGAGCTTTTGGGAGTGTAAATCTGTCAGGGCCACTCCGAAAAACGCTAGCCCATCGGGGTGGCTTGGAGGGGACATCTGAACTGTTTGTTTTTCGCCCAGCAGCACCTCCTCTCCCGCATTTGTGCAGTGACATATATCCACATTTTCAGTGAAGAACTATGGGCTGTCGCGTCCCAGCAGACGACTGACAGAAGCTACTTAGTTGTTGATTCATTTTTATCTCCCTCTTTCTCCCCTCCGCCCCCCCCAAAAGGAACATTACGAAGTATGAAAACAAAGGGGTCTGTTTTCTCTTGGTTGACGCCCACGGACATATACAGCGGCTTCCAAAACTGCGCGTTTTCAGCTTTATTTCTTGACGTAAAACATTTTTTATTCAGATAAAATGCGCAGTTCGCTTGTCAGGGAGTCCGGGATGGCGGGCGCGCATCTGTTCCTCAGACACCACAGGAGCCGTGGGCTGTCGCTTTAAGCAGTGTACACGAGCGCGCGGCAGACTTCGCCTTCAGAGCCTCCTGCCAAGTTGTGCATTTCATCTTTAGGGCCCGAATCGGAGTTTTATTCACTGTGTACTGGGGAGACGCCAAGGCACGGAGAAAGTGGGCGTTTATGGGAAAGAAAGCCGGGGGTGTGCTTGAGGTGGTCGAGTTGTGTGTCTGTGGGAGGAGGGGCTGTGAAAATGCAGCTTTTGTTAAACCAGGCTGTGCCTCTTGCCCCCTTCCTGCCCTCTAGCTATGAGTTACAAAGAGGGATCAGAGGGGCATTACTCCCCAGGCACCTCCTCTTTTGGAGCCTACATGCAGTCTTTAGACCTGGTAGTAAATATTGGGAAATCACATATCATGACTATGAGTCATAGAGCTCCTAAAGCAAAAACTTTTTATTGTAATGGGGGGGTTGTGACTACTGTATCCTCGTTTACATATTTAGGGGTAGTGTTCGATGAAAGAGGCTCTTGGGTTCCCCAACAAAAAAAAAAAAAAAATGCAGTAATTAGATCGAGCTCTGCCATACTAGGATTTGCCCAGCGGTTGGGAGCTAGACCTGTGGAGGCCATTATAAAGTTATATAGATCTAAGTGTTTGGCTATTGCAGCATATGGTTCATCTATTTGGGGATACAAGCAACAGGCAGGACTACAGACAGTGGAAAACAGATTTTTACGTAGTCTCCTGTCTGTTCCTCAATCTACCTCAACCTTTGCCATACACCAGGAATTGGGGCTGGGTTATGTCTCAGATACTTTGAGTACAGCGCTGTTACTTTGCTGGCTCAAAGTATGGCTTAACCCAGAATTAACCTTGAATCATTTGATATTGCGGGATTGTGCCAAATTGGATAAAGCAAGTAACATTAACTGGCTCGCATATGTTAGATCCATGCTATCCAAAATAGGGCGGTTAGAATTATTTGAATCCCCGGAGAGGATTAGGAAGGAAGATCTGAAAGGGGTTAGAATGAACTTTATTAATATGTTGATGTTAGAACGGGAAGAACAGGAGTTGCAGAAACCCTTAGTTAGGGCTCACTTTTTGACAAAAACGACGTTATTAATTGAGCCATATCTGATAATTGTTACTAAACCATTCCATCGCTGGCTCCTGACTAGGTTCCGTTTTAACTTGATTCATTTCAACCTGGGTGATTATGAGGGATGGTGTAAACCAGAGGATGCAGGACCGTGTTCTTGCGATAATTATTCCACACAAGATACCCTACATTTTGTAATGTTCTGCGACCTCTATTTGGGTATACGTAGGAAGTTCCTAGTCCCCCTATTAAATAAAAAGGGTTTCCTACAGGTTAGACCTGCACTGCTTTACCTGCAAATGTTAAGTAATACATGGGACATTTTTAATATTGCTTGTTTTCTGGTTGCTGCTGTTAGGATTAGGAAGAAATTTAAAAAAAATAAGCATATTGTTACGCACTTTGATGAACCGATTAACCTCATTTGCTGAAGCTGAGTATTCTGTGGATTATTTTAATATTATTAGTTCTATTGCTGCTATTGTATGGATTTTTATGCTATATATTGTATTATGCTGATATTTTAATGAAACTATTTTTAACTTTTGTAATCTTTGATGCTGCTGAATCACACAAATATGATTGTGCTCAATCTTTTATTCCCAACATTTTGTATATGAATGTGTGTGTCTATGTATTTTATGTCTTGTACTTTTATGATTTTAATTAATCGAATAAAGTGGATTGATTGATTGACAGAAGCTACTTAGTTGTTGATTCATTTTTTATCTCCCTCTTTCTCCCCCTCCGCCCCCCCCAAAAGGAACATTACGAAGTATGAAAACAAAGGGGTCTGTTTTCTCTTGGTTGACGCCCACGGACATATACAGCGGCTTCCAATACTGCGCGTTTTCAGCTTTATTTCTTGACGTAAAACATTTTTTATTCAGATAAAATGCGCAGTTCGCTTGTCAGGGAGTCCGGGATGGCGGGCGCGCATCTGTTCCTCAGACACCACAGGAGCCGTGGGCTATCGCTTTAAGCAGTGTACAGGAGCGCGCGGCAGACTTCGCCTTCAGAGCCTCCTGCCAAGTTGTGCATTTCATCTTTAGGGCCCGAATCAGAGTTTTATTCACTGTGTACTGGGGAGACGCCAAGGCACGGAGAAAGTGGGCGTTTATGGGAAAGGAAGCCGGGGGTGTGCTTGAGGTGGTCGAGTTTTGTGTCTGTGGGAGGAGGGGCTGTGAAAATGCAGCATTTGTTAAACCAGGCTGTGCCTCTTGCCCCCTTCCTGCCCTCTAGCTATGAGTTACAAAGAGGGATCAGTGTGGCATTACTCCCCAGGCACCTCCTCTTTGCAACAACAAATATTTGTAGATGTTTACCCACATACACGGTTTATTAATGAAACAGCCCTCACTTCAGTGACCCTTCACGCATTGGTAACAGCTATGGGGCCTAACTGCCAAGATGATGCGAAAGCTTCAGAGGCCAAAACTTTGCTCCCTACTCATCCTTAACTATACTATATGACTTAAGAGCATATAGCAATAGAATGCTTGACGGTCACACTTCTCAGATTTAGTTCATAATGTTTATTAATCCTTTCCCTTGTATTAAAATGTCTTGGCCAACACGTGTTTCGTGAAAATATTCACTTCCTCAGGGTCTGACGGTGTCATGTCAAACATCCATTCGATTCGGAAATCTGCACTGAGCCAGTTCAGAGTCGAATGGATAATGGGACAGTGCTCCGAATTTAAAGGGAATTTAATGATACTACAGGATAGGAGGATGTCCCTCGTAAAAACACAAGCTCCCGTTTTATATAACAGCGTTCGGCCCTGAGGGAGTGAACATTTTCGCAAAACACGGATTGGCTACGTTTTATTTTATACTAGAGAAAGGATGAATAAAGATTATAAACTAAAACCTGAGAAGTGTACCCATCACTCCTTTTGTTAATATTTATGCCGAAATATCAGTCTGCGCAAGCTGATGTAACTGAAGGGGCACCGCTTTGGTCTAAAAACAGTTGATGCCTGGAGTTGAGTGACTTGGTTAAGAACAGCTGCACCTTGCCCCAACAGATACCGCTCACTGTGGATTGCTAAGCATCGGGTCCAATTCACAATCCCTAAAATTTGTCCGCAAGACCTTGCACAGTGCACTGGAGAACCCAACCACATTTCTTCTCCTTTACCACCATAGTAGCCTTTAATTTCAGACACCCAAACAGATCTTTGCTTTTGTTAGTGTACAGTGGTTCAGAGGACAGACTCGGCACTTTCACAACTCGACCAACAAGGAATCCTTACCTTGGACTTTTCTTAGTCAAATAGGTCTTAGACTTGGTCTGGGGATGGTGATATCTCTGTTGGCTGTATTGAATGCACTTATAAGGGGACTCGACAAAAACACTCACACCTGCTTCTTTTGCTGGAATCTTTCTGCTGAATTTGATCTCTCCATCTTGATACAGCTACCTGAAGAGGTGTCGGTAGGAAGTGGCATGCCAGTGGTTCATTCTTTCTGAGAGAACTCAAACGTTTACTTTCCCTCCTTTCCATTCAGATCCACTCCCACTCAGGGGTAGAGCCCCTCAGGGTTCCACTTTCTCCCTTATCCTCATCAATATCTTTCTCCTTCCTTTCGTCAAAATCATTAAAGCAAATGGGTTTCACATTAATTTATATGTGGATGGCTCCCAGGTTATTGAGATTCAACAAACCAGCAGGAGAAACTCGGGGATGCATGAATGTCTGTCTGTCTGTCTGTCATCTCTTCATGAATTAATTTCACCTTCCCCAAGCTTAGTGTCTCCAAGACGTTGGCTCTGTAACTTGGACAGGCCACCCGTGGTTCAACACAAGTCAGCAAGATTAAAAGCCTAGGCTTCTGAATAGGTGAATAACTTAACCTGTTATCCCAGGTTCATGCAGCATTTTCATTTCATTATCATCAGGTGCTGATTTTAAAGAAAATCCTTCCTTTTATACCTGCCCATCTTGAAACCTGCACTGCAGATTCTCTAATTGAATTCAGATAGACTTTGCCAATGCCTGCTATCCAGGCCTCTCAGCTTTATCAATCATTAAACTGCAAAGTGTACAGAAATGGCAGTCTGGCTTGTCATCATCTTTAGAAAGTTCAAGTGGGTCACTCAAACCCATTGCCCTCTTCATCGGTTGTCTCTTTCAAGCCCGATTCAATACAAGGAACTTTGCTTTGTGCATAAAGCTGTTTACAGGATTGGTCGCTCTGCTCTTCAGACACTTCTCCCGAGACACTCGATAAGCGACCCCTACGCTCAGGATCTCTTTTTCTCTTCAGCGTGCTTTACTTTAGAAAATCTCAGCAAGGTGGCTGTTTCTTTTTGGCATCTGCCCCCTCCTTAAGGTGCTTTGTCTACACAAATGCATTGACTTGAAAGCCATGACATTTTTTTAAGTACTTACAACCCATCTTTTCTACTAAGTCTTGCTGACTATACATTTAAATTCTCAGGCCATGAAGCTTTCTGGTGTTTGTTTATGTTCTACAAACATCATTCATTCATTCATTTATTCATGTCAAAGCAGATTTCAGAAAGCACCATAAAGTCTTGAAAAACCAGCACTTCTATGTTGCAAATTGACTTTCTTCAGAAATATTTATTCCTTCTCCATTTTCTTCCTCCACTTCCTGTTTAACAAGTCCTTCAAAGTAATCGCCTAACTATACAAGCACTATATAAAAACAACACATCCAATTTAAATGAAATAAATACTGCAGTGCTCTCTTCAAGAAAAGTAGGTGACTATAGAAATGTGGGAATTGTCCCAGCCACCTGCTCTCTTGATTGGAGCCCACCCACAGGAAGTTATTAATTACAATATAGTCAGTTTATGATTTCTAATGAGAAGATAGAAATCCAGCAGAAGTTGTTTAATGGCTAAACAGCCTGCTCATCCTCCGTCCAAGGCCTTGGAACTAGATAGAACAACTGGAAACCAGTCAAGTTTGTAACAGGCACCTCTGCTGGACCAACACCTTGAGAAGACAATGTTTAATTTCCCTTTGTGTTCTGCCTATCCTAAACCTATTTATATATGGGCAGGGAGGGATAGAACATCAAGGTGAGCAGGAATTTTCCATGTTCAGTTTCCGATATTGGCAAAATATTTCACAGTGTTGTCAAAGTCCCAGTTTAGGAAGTGGGCTTGGCCTCCCATAGAGTGTTTGTTTTAAAGGCAGGGAGTACAGAAGGAGAGAATTCTGCTGCATTTCATGATACAGCGAGGAGTCTAGAGAGCCCTCCAAAAAGACGATCAATTGATCAAATGTGTGTAGAAAATAGTGCAAATCTACAGCCAGTGCTTAATCTGAGCTGGTGGTTGCAGGTGGGGCCTACCAGCATTAATTTTTGGGGACTGGCACTTATTTGTCCGCGTCAGACTTTCACTCAGAGCAAAGAGAGAAAAACATAAGAGGTAAAGAAGAAGGAAGAGAAAAACAGAAACAAAGTGACAAAGGGGGAAAGCAGGAATGAAAAAGAACTTGGAAGAATGAGATAAAGGGACAGGGAGTGTCTGGTGGTGGATTACGGAGGCAGGAGGTGGAATCAAGACAGCGCATCCTTGTGAACGTGGTACACTGACATTCAGTAGCATCAAGCTTCTGAGCACAAGATTGGGCCCCTACGCTTACTCTTTTAACAATCAAGCATTGTCTACAGCAGTGACTAAATTGATTGTTAGCATCCTATGATTTAGATCTCCAGACAAGCTGTAATCCATTCAGGAGATGACACCACTATTGTCTGAATCATATTTTCTTTTATAAAGCTCTTACTACCCATGACGAGGTGTTGAAGTGTTTTGAGTGCAAGGCGCATGCTACTCCCAAACCCAAGGTTATTGGTTTATCCAGTGGTTATTGGTTAATGTTGGTTCTTAGGTTTAGTCTTGTGCTCTCAAGAACACCATTCCATGCATTTGGTCCAGTTTGCACCGGAGTTGAGAACATATAGAACAAGCATTTGCAATGCAATAGGTCTCGCATTTACGCGAGTTTGAGCTATTGACATTGCAAATAACAATGCCTTTTATTTTTGTTTTCGTTTTTAAAACATAAATAAAAGGCATTGTCATTACAATGCCAATAGCTTAAACTCACGTAAATGCGAGACCTATTGCATTGCAAATGCTTTTTTGCTTCGCTGCTGAGGCAGTTTCCCTCAGAGTGCTAAAACATGTGTGACTATAACATGCTCTTAAAGTTCTGTATACAGAGTTTTTGCGTTACAGATATTTTTTCAGATCCAATTAAAAACCCCATCATCTCGGTTGAGTAGCTCTGCGTCTTGATATGCGAGGAGCAGTAACTCCAAGCATTTGTGTTAGGATCTCTGTTTGGGTTCTCACGACACATACAGTGCACAATAAATGGACGCCAAGAATTGTTTTCCGTTATCTTTCTTTGAGCGCCAGATGCAGAACGGTCATTAGAATAGAACTCTTGAGTAGTGATCTAAAGTTGTTCCAAGTCAGGAATAAATAGTTTGTCCAGTCAAGGTTGTATGCTTTATAGTTTATAGACTCTATAACTTTCATATAAATGCAAGACTGCAGGTCCCACGATGCAAATTAAAAAAACGAGCACAAGGCAGGCGCTGCGGCGCTCGAGCGGGCTGACACAAACGGCAACTGTAAAGAAACGGTATGTCAGCCGCAGCAAGACTGTGCACACTGTACAGGTTGACGAATTCCCAGAAACAAAAAACTTGCGACACTAAAGCCACTGCGCATAACGATATTAATTTCAGAGCTGTAAAAAGCGGGTATTTTTATACATTCACCAATTTAGTGCGCGCACTATATCCACTTCAAAAGGGGAATGCTGCGTGGGCCCTGCTGCAAGTCGAACTTATTGTCTTAACTGTTTGTACAACATGCTAACTGCCCATACCGAGCTATTATGGATAATCTAAGCAATAACATTAATAACAGCAAGGAATCTAACAATAACATCCGTAATTATTGTTAGCATTATTTCAATTGGAAACATTTTAGGATTTTTTGTGTTGCTAGCAGAAATCTTGCATTTTGGTTGATAGCATTCTTTAATAATGTTTGTAGTAAACCCCCAAAAAACATCCCGCCACCAATACGAAGCTTTCCCACTAAATTGCGTAAACAACAGCGGTGTAATCGTGACAGCATTATTGTACAAGACGGCGTTTATTTCATTAGCGCATAGATAGAAACAACAACAAAGCAAAACCAGTGGTGCGCGCGCACCACAGAGGAGCGGGGGGAAAGGGAGCGCGGCAGCGAGGCGAACGCGCGCTGCTGCGCGTGCTAGAATCCGGTGGGAATGGGCGGGGCAAAGGCAGGACATGCGCCCGCCTTTGCCCAATTGCGTGCTGTATTTTTTTAAAAAAAGAACGCTAAATCCAATGGCATCCTGCAAAACCACATGCACGAGCGTGTGGTTAGCTTTCTAAAGCCCATACAAGAGGTCTCGCGCTGCGCGAGCAGTGCTGCGCACTGCAACGCTAGGCGCGAGACCTAAAAATGACCAACACAATAAGAGGACTTGCAGAGCTAACTGGTAAGGCCAGCTTGGCACAAACTATAAAAATGTACATCTATCTCTCACACGTTCTAATTCATTGCACCGCCAAGCATCGAGTCTCATAACACCATAACTGCAGCACATGACATGGAAAGACTTTTCACATAGGCTTAAAACTATTAATTGTTGCCCTCTCCTTTCCATCGAATGAGCCTTTCATTAACTCCCATCATCTGCATGTCTCCTCTAAGTAAAGCCTACTCTAAGCAACATACCTGTCTGCCTTATTCTCTATTATTGTATTTCTGAAAATTGCCTCACATCCTTTTGTCATAATGGAATGTTGGTGTTCAGGCCCAATTTGGAACTATTTGTTCTTTGCAGTCTGGACTATGTTAGAGCCCTCTGGTGACCCGCAATGTGTGGCAGATGTATCTGATCTTCACAGACCTGTCAAGTTAGTATTGAGTGGTTAGTTAGGTGGGTCGGTACAGCCTGTATCTGTGCCCTCTAGTTGGCAGCAAGATTCCACAGACACTTTCATGCATTATATTGAAGAGTTCAGCAGGTGGGCTGTACCCAGAGGTATTAGCCCTCCAAGGGGCAAACAACAGTGGTGGGTAGTTGCTTACTTACTGGTCTGAAGGTTGAGAGGCAGTGTGTATGGGCTGAAGCCCTTTCCAGGCCCAAACAGGCAGCCCTCGAAACCTGTTCCCTTTTACCTAGAAGCCTAAAAGGAACTGCTCAATTGGGAAGGAAACCAATATTTGTCAGGTGACTTAGACCTAGATCTAATGGAAGCCTTAGTCCTAACAATCGGGTGACTTGGACCCAGCATGACCCTAGCAGTTAGGTGTCCTGTCTCCACTGGCAGCCCTGGGAGTCAGACGGGGCAGAGTAAAGCTAGGCCCATTTTGGAATCGATGCACATGTTTACCAAGTGGATCCCCACTGTTAGAAAACACAACATGGCTTGGAACGGACACAGAGGAAATAGGATCAAGTTGATCCAGATCTTAAACAAATGCTCAGAAACGCATTTTAAACACAATGCCATCAAATATAGGCTTTTTTGTGGTCGATGTAAACTGCAAATAGTTTTACAACGAAACCCTGTGTGGCACTTTGAAATGAAACTCATTTCTGTGTACCCGCTTTCTCAGGATTGGGCAGGCAGTGTAAGTACATCAGTCCTCTGCAGCAAAGCACCACTGCATGTCTGCAGAGTGATCACACGAAGCAAGAACACTACAGTGAAAAAATATCCATCTCTCCATGAGGCAGTGGGAGAAGAAAATAATGATTGGGAAATGGTTATTTATAAAAGTATTTCTTACAAATAGTGATTACGGTGAAAGAGGTTAGTCTGCTTCTAAGCACTTCTATATTTAGCATTTATGTTCCCTGGTGCACAAGGATATAGATTGATTTGGAGAGGATTGCATGATGTAATGCAGTGGTGGGAAAGTATTACAACTTGAATCTCTGACATGTCATCCAAAGACCACATCCAATATATCTAAGGCGACAGGATGTGGTGCAGCGACCAGAGCTGTCAACTCATGTGCCAGGAATCCGGTTTCGAGTCTCTGCATTGGCGCAACATCCTGTGATTCTGGGCAAATCACATATTCTCCCCATGCCCATTGACAGCACCTGGATACCTTCACGGGTGATAAGCCGCGCTATATTAGTCTACAAAAGTATATCTTTTGTAAGATTCTGAGCAGGCACATAGACACCACTCCCAACAAAATTCTGACATTCAATCCTGTTTTTGTTTTTAGAGTGGTGATTTGCTTAGGCCCAATTAGCTCATGCATCAATATCAAAACTTTTGGGTAACTTTGAAGATCATACAAATAAAGAGTGTAACACTTTTTCCTCTCCGGCTCTATATCCCACGTCTCAAAGTCAGTGAGTATAAAAATTGCTCTCAACACTATGCTCTCTGATGATGGCAGACCACAGACGTATAAGCAGTTGTTTGTCGAGGCATCCTTCAGCAGTTGTGAAGCAAGGAGAGAGGGAAATGAAGTAAGACTTGAACGAGGGGTGCTCTGCAGGACAGGTCAGGCCTGGGGCTGTTCTCCTAAGGACTTCTCCGTTTTCAGTAATCGCGCTTGCAAAGGCTGCTTGGATTCAAGTCGAGCACGATTCCAGAAAATGTACAGTAGTCCCCAGGAGATGTCCTCGTCTGATTACAGTGCGGAAATGTGCTTCTGAGATACAGCATCCATTGCAATGCTCGACCTACGCGCTTGCAAAGTTCCTTTTCATCTGTCTTGTGGATAAAGCAATTGGAATGGTGACAGTGAAGTCTGCATGAATGATTGCGGATGGGACTTACACTGCAGATAAAATGAGACAGAATTCGGAGATGAGGCTACTGTGTTATCCTGTCTCAAGGCTGCCCAACATAGATCCAGGAGGGTCAGATCAATGCCAGATTTTTGGGATGACCACTAACAACGTAAACGATTTTCCTTTAGATTCATTGTATATATTGTGTTATCCTTTGTGGAAAGCCTAAAAATCTAGCACGGATCCAATCCTCCTGGACATACACTTGAGACGATCATCTAGCTATCAACTCGACCTTTCTCCTAATCCAGTCTCCCATTTGCTGTGCTTTTTCCCTCTTTTCTCCATCTGCTTCCATTGGTGACCTTGGCATCACCTTCAAAAAGGTTTACCTCGTGGATCCGTGCACGATGAGGGTTCCTTGTAAAAAACATTGCAATATGGTACTTTATTCGGGGATCATTTGCAGTGAACGAAGACTGCAACTTCCATAATGCAATGGTGTGAGAATAAATCCCAGGACCCTTTCTCTTCATTTTGCAATGCTGGAATATTTGCTCTTAATCTATGCATCTCTCGCCTTTCTGCTGTTCAACCCCACAACTCTTCCAAAGCCCACTGTGTACGCCTCTCTTCCCTGGGGGGGGAAGGGGGGGAGGGCTGTCCTACTGGTGCTGGTACACACAAAGCCTTTAGCCACTGTTGTGCTCCAACACCTCTTTTTAGGGATACTACTGTGCTCAGTGATCTAAACGGTGCTCTGACAAAAACATAATGGATAAAAATAGCTAAACTGGCATCAAGTCCTTAGAGGTTCTGCTGCCCTAGGGGGAAATGATGTGATACAGGATGACATAACTCGATATATGTAAACCTAGAGCGCATTTCTTCATACCATTGGCAGCTTTAGTCGTTCGAGGAAGGAGAGGGAAACTAAGGGGGAGATTTACTAAGATTTTCCACCGTGTATGCGTCACAAAAGTGACGCAAAATGGCGCAAAATCTTTTTTTCCAAATTAACTTTCCAGCGCTAAACTTGTTTAACACTGGAAATAACATAAAAGTAATGCGAAGCAGTGCATTGCGCTGCTTCGCATTACTTTGTGCCGTGGGGGCATGCCAAGGGTGGTGCATGGGCATTCCCATGCACCCACCCAAGGTTTCTCATGCTAAACCCAATTTACTGAAAACAGTAGATTGGGTTTAGTGTGAGAAAACTGCGCCCTTTCCAACTAGGCGCAAGGAAGGAGAAATGCTTTCATTTCTCCTTCCTTTTCCGACTTTGCATGCGTGCTGCACTGTGCAGCACGTATGCAAAGTGAGAAAAGCTTTGCATTGTGCCTAGCATAGTATTTTGTACAGGAAGGGAATCCTTCCTGTACAAAACCTATGCTAGACTCATGCACACACCCTGGCGCTAAGGTGTGTGCATGGCGAACGGCAGCTGAAATCAGCGCCGGCGCAAGGGAAAGGGGAGGAGAGAGCTATATCTTTAAAAATATGGTGCTCTCCTCCTCTCTCCCTGTCGCGCAACACAGCGCAGCCTCCAGGGGGGCTGCGCTGCGTTGCGTGGAGATTTTGTAAATCTCCCCCTTGGTCTGTTAAACAAGAAGAATTATGGACTTGTAGCTGCATTTAAATTTTTTTACAGGTGTGATGTTCATAATTTTCATGGAAATTACATGGTATTAAGTGATCTACATTAGGGCAGTCAACTGTGTGAAAAATGTATGCGAGGTAACCCTCGCATGCAAAAACCACGCAAAAGCCTTCCTCCATGAATTTATCATTGAGTACTGTTTTCACAGGAGAACGTTGCTTGTGCAGCCCATACAAACATGGAACACACCCAGTTTCACTGTTCTTGCATAACACTTTCTGCTCGAACCAGTTTCCAGTGTAAAGTTTAAGAAAAACAATTACGTAAAACACACTTGTTATTTATATGAGATGATGCAGAGTGAACAAAAGTATGCTGAAGACTAGTCCTAATTAAGGGTGTGACAAGTTCCCCAAATTTGCTTTCATGAAATTTCGGGAATTTTAGAGACCGGCACTTATTTTTCCTCAGCAGATTTTGACCCAGGGCAAGTGAGAGAAAAACACACATGGTAAGAAGGAGAAAGATGGAATATTGCGAGAAAGAGAGAAATCAGTAACCTCCAAGAGTGACCTAAAGGGCCAGAGAGTGTCTGGAGGTGGATGTAAAAGGTTAAATTAAGGCTACGCAGGGTTGGTTTTTGATCTTCGATAGTCCCGGCCGCAGGCTTTGAAACAAAACTTTGAGCCCCAGCTCTTATTCTTTTACAAATTAGGCACTGAAACTCTGGCCGGAGGGAGAGTGTCCCATTGTCTAGATGCCTGGTGACAGCAAGTGCTGCAGTCTTGGTGATAGGAGTGAATTTAACATGCAAGAGATGGAGCTGAAGTTAGGTTAAATGTCCTATGTGGTGGTTAGTAATTTTGCACATAGTGACCTTGTTGAGACTCATTGTAGGACAGTGTCCGCTCCAATTCTATTCAGTGACTGCCACCATGGCTCGGTGGTTTGCATGCACCCTTAGGGTGCAGCCAGGACCAAATGAAACTAACCAGTCTGTCTTCTATTTCTTTCAGTGGCAAGGTGAGACGCAGGAGTTCTGCCCCAACGCAAAGGTGGTGCTGGTTGGATGTAAACTAGACATGAGGACAGACGTCAGCATTCTCCGGGAGCTCTCCAAACAGAGACTTATACCAGTCACGCACGAACAGGTGGGACTTCCTCTCTTGCCACACATCCCCTCTGTGGTTTTGTGCTGTTGACTTCAAGTGCAATGCGGTGTGATCTGGCATGCTATTAGAATATTCCATAAGGAATTATGCACTGAATAGCATCCTGAAGAGGCTTTAAGTCTTTTTTTAGTGGTTTGTGTCATCGAACACCTCTTCTTGGTTACAGGCGTTCAGTGTTTAGTATTGTGTTTAAAAACGATTGTGGTGATGATCAAGTTCTCGTCATTTGTTCATCGAAGAATCATGGTTGTGTCTCACGTCTTTGATTCAGGATATGTCAACATTTTTATTATGAAGGCTATTTTCTTATATTTCGGGTTACATGAATTTCGCAATTTTTTTGTTGCCAGTGTGTGTATGTTATATCGCATAGTATTTACCTGCATGTTCAAGTACAACATGTGTCTAGAGACATTTTCTGCTCAAGCCACTGTCCTGAAGACATCTTGTTTGGGTTTTGTGTGCAATATATACTCTCTCGTTCGATTTTCATGGAGATACCGGGCAAGTGCATTTCAAAAATGCATGCCATTTTGTGTAACTTGTGCAAAAATTATGTGTATTTCGCAAACAAAAATCACCGTTCTGCCCACCCTAGTCCTTACACACGAGAGGAAAACACTTCTCTCATGGGCGACATGACAGACCCAAGCACTTACACAGAGTATGCTGCTAAGTGTCCACAAATTCACTTTTTGGTCAGAGGGGGTAGGAAGGTCAATATAAATGCAACTGCACTTGAGTATAATCTCTGTGTTTTACAAGGTCAAACTGCCCTTCTTGTTTAATATAGTTTTCACCGGAGTGGTTTTCATTATTCCCAATTTTTCCAAATAACTGAACTGAGGAACAGGGAGGTAAAGTGACTTTCTCCAGATCACGCGATTTGGTATATTGGGAGCAGCTGGGTTCAGGATTCTGGTTTCACAGTTCCTTAATCGCCAGACTGGGCACTGTATTTCAAAATTCTCTCAAATGCACCGAAAGGTAGGCCTGAAAAGTCCTACTGTACAGGCCCAGCTTAAAGCGGTGTGTTTGGAACCGCCTGGAATTTACATTTGTGTTGTACTGCATTTCTTTATAGTTACACTATTTGATAAAACAATCCTACAGTGCCCTACTCAACCCCCACAATCTCCAAGCGGGTATTGTTTCTATAGCACAATAACACAGAGGAAGTTGGCACAGTATTGCAGTTTAGCAGCAGTCCTGTTTACTGAGAACAAAGTAAACCTGTTTTTTCCCCGGCTGTTCAATGTCCTTGCGGGGGATCTTTGGAGTCAAGCTACTGTAGAACGGGAAAGTACAGGCTCTGGCAAGAAGCGTTGGCAGCCACGAAGACCTCGCGACGCTGGACCATTGCATATGCAGAACCATTGATCCCATACATCGGAAGGTTGAGCTGGGCACTTCATGGAACTCTGGCCCCTCTACTATCGAAATTAAAGTTTCTAAGGGAAGTTAGTATCCAATCTGAAATATAAAGCTACAAAAGAGGAAAAACAAGAAACCACAAGCAATCATAGGGTTAAAATACAAGGTATTTTTACACTAGAGTGTTAAAAACTTTGTTTAATCTAAAGCCACACTATGTAAAATATGCAATAGTTCCTCCTCGTGTAAATGGAGTTAACTGATGAGCTTTAAAGAGAAGTTCCACAAAACTTTTTTTTTTCACAAAACCCAGAATTATACAGTCTTTTTTTCCAGTGTAACTTCTATCTCTTCTTCCAATTTTAACTGCATAAATTTAACCACCGCCGCCCCTTCTTTCCCTGCCTTTTCTGGTCTCTAACATATTTCAATAGGAACGATGCACATGTGCCTATGTTACTCCGGGTGGCACTAATTCCATTGCATATACATAAAGTAACAACATGGAATATTTTGGATGAAATTTCACCTTTAAGTGACTACTCAGCTGGTGGCAGAGCAGAGTTATGTTTACTCCAAACAGCATGTAGGGAAAGTTGGAGAATTCCCTGACTGTTCGCTCAAAAATATCAGGTCTTCCTTATAGCAAGCCAGAACCCCTGGCGATCCAGTGATGTAACAGACTCTTTCCCAACCCTACTGGAATGTCAAATTTCTAGACCAATCAACCACTGATTAAAGATGAGCTCCACCATGAGTTGATAAAATTAAAAAAAGTATACAGGACTGAAGGAAACCAAATGCTTTGTGTTACGGGAGGGCGACGATAGTACAGGTTTCACATGGAAAAATTGGTGTGCTAAAAAAATGTAAGCCGGTGCCTATGCACACAGAACAAATCCCAGCAGACAGGAATGCATACCAACAAACGTGGGACACCTAATCCCTTCGCAATAAAAGTCAAACCCTGCACCATACACATTGGATATTCTTAAAGGTCATGCGAAAAATCTTACATTTACCTTATAAAGCCGAAGGCCCTGTACTGTCGGAAATAGTGGTGATGAAATGTCAAGGCAGCGAGATGTCGCTTTCAGGTCTGATATATTTTTGTCTCATGAAAAAAGGAGAAAGAAAAATTGAATTTTCTGTCCGCTACCGGAAGCCTAGCGGAATGATTATGCGCTTTGCACTATTACATGCTTGCAAGAAGGTTCAGTGTGTTCGCACCAGCGTGCTCCTCTAGCGAGTTAAAGATCCAATTCTACTGGATTGTCTGGCCAATGCATCTGATACCTGTCCGCTTATTACCCCCCTGCTGCACTTAGCGCAAGTACTTCATATATTCAGCATCCTCCGTTGAATATTCAGCGCTGGCCAAGCAGCAATTCCAATCATGGCTAAGACTGCGATAAGCAGCGAGGAGTTAAAATTACTTTCTTCTCCCTGCAAGAGATGATTGCTTGAACTTGATTGATCTTGCGTCTAAATTGAGAAAATGGCCGACGAGGTGGGAGGAAAAGAGAACAGAGTCAAAGGCAATGGCTTTCGCTCTTCAGGTCTGAATGTGCCTAACGCACCAGACCGGAAGAAGGTGTTTAAATGTCATCGGCAAGTGGCAAAATTGTGTTCCCTGTCTCTGCCTTGGTTTTTCTTTTTTTTTTCTCTTAAAATAAGAAGGGCTTCACCTGAGGGCTTGTGAAAATGGGGAAAAAAAACAGTGCGGTGTATAGTCACAGCCACAGAAATTATGCGATTTTCCAACTGTGGCATTTTCTCATATTTGTGGATATGACACATTTGTCACATAACCCATCATCTGATGTATAATCTCAAATTTTAACCGAAAAAATCAGTTTCTAACTTAAATGGATCAAACGTTACCAAACACGTGGCAACACTAGTTGTTCAGAAGAATGCCCTTTGTATAGGTTGACTGTTTACCTTTTTGTGATTTATTGCTGGGTCTTAAACGTGTACTGAGGTAAAACCTTTGTCCAGCCATGGTTAAAATGGGTAAAAATTACAAAATAACGAAGTGATAGTATAACCAAATGTGCTGCATTATGCCACATAATTTGCCTTTTCTTGCAACACTATTTAGTCAACTGTCTCATAATTTGGTCCTCTCCTACTGCATAATTCCAGTGCCCCTGGTTATAGTCCAAATTCTCAAAAAAATTGTTTTTTGACATAGTGCAGTGTTTGTTGTTCTCATTAATGTTCATCAATATAAATACCTACATATAGAGTAAAAAATGTCATTGAAAGACCATCAAGACCTAGATCTAGCTGTAAGTACAGAAGAATGGGAGACTCCAAATCTTGTAGGCCGCACTCGGGAACACCAGCAGCAGCAGAAGTGAACTCAAATGCCTGTTGGCGCTGATGACATCACATAACATTACGTGTCCTTTGACACTGGTGAAAAGTATTATTTTTTTTATTTACTCTGTTGAAAACTAGAGTCTCTAGCTTGCTAATAACCTGGTATACGTCGCAGGCACAGAAGTATAGCTGCTAAAGCAACAAAAGTTAAGGCATTCTTACTGCAATCAGAGTTGCAAAGGAATCCACAGGGGTTCAAAGGACCACTTAAGAGCTGAGGGTTCCAACATTTACCAATGAGAGATTGCAGGTTAACCACTGAATGCATCACATTTTCCACTTAGATTTACTGAATACAAATGTAACTTCTGTGGTAATCCTGAAATGGAGCCAACCTTCCTGGATCTGGGTCGTACACCTCTGACTTAGATGCAGCAGATCCTAAGCGGTGCTTAATTTGTAAAAGAATGAGTGTTGGTGCCCAAAGCTCTGCTCCGCTGGTGCTATTAAAAATTGGAACACCGAATAGTAAGGCTGCACAGTGGTGAATTCACCTCAGGCCCCTTAATTCACTACCAGACACTGCTGCCCTTTAGTTTACTTTTACCGGTCCCTGTTTTCTCCCTTGGTGCTGGGTTTTCCATTGTTTTTCTTCCTCCTTCTTTTCACTTTGTGTGTTTTCCACTTTCTTGCTTGTGGTCAATATCTGATGAGGTAAAATCAGTACCAGTTCCCAAAAATGCGTGCAGGTTGGGCCAACGCAAAGTCATGGACCAATGACGTCAAGAAGGGATCCATCCAGAGCAAGCACAGACCTGATCGCGTTTGATCACGGCGCACATTTTCATTTTAGACTTTCGCCTTTGTTCCTTAAGGACCCATGCATTTTGCAAAACTGTATTAATCACCAGCCCTAAATGCACATATGTGTTAATATACAGTGCTTTGGAATATGCGTGTTGACTGTGGTGGGGCAAAATATTGGAGAAGGGCAACTTGGAAATAAACGCATGGAAATTGGAGAACGATTTGTGCCTGTTTTGAAAATCCACGGAAACTTCTGTAGCCCGCACCGTTTTATGCTGCTCTACAATACAAACATGTAGGGCCATATGGCCGGCCATGTCTGCTGACTCTCAACGAGTGGTTCTGTTTAGTCTGCCGCGCAGGAAGTTGAAACCAGAACATCCTGAACTTACTTTGACCTGCTGCGTTATTAAATCTCTATCTAGGGTTTAAAAGCGGAAGAATTCCAGCATTTCGGAGTCTTAAAAGACGCAACATAAATCAGTGGAAACGAGGCCCAGCCAGCCGTCAAAAGTTACACCGCCCCCTTGAGAAATAAAGTTTGCTGGCACGCGGTTGGCCTCGGTATACCTCGCGACCGTCTGGTGCCGCGTTCACGAGCGAGGAGGTATTTTAATATTTCGGCACGTTGTGCTCGATTGCATCTAATTAGCAAGTAGATTTCTGTTTTAATTGCTGCTTTTCCATCATGGAACTGTTACGGCAGTAGTCGATATTGGAGACTGTCTCCAGAGCGTATTAAAACGATTATTAAAATAATAATGGTCCCGTCAAACGATAAACCTCATTGAACGCGGGTAGAAAATTCATTGCCTCCGTTTGGCTTTCCTTGCCAAATCATATAACTGAAATGTGCTCTGTGACTAATTAAACACCAGTTGTTCAGCTTTCTTTCAGGGGTATGCTTCCCCACTCCAAACACAAAATCCATGAACAGTGGTTAAAAATCTGCAATTTTGTGTTGTGGAAAACTTCAAATTGCAACCAAAACTCTACGTATTGCGTTTACTTTAACTTTCAGACGGTATATTTAACTTGCACAATGCTCTCAACACAGACGAGGAAGTCACTGTGTAAGTTATGGCAAAATATTCGGGTCTGGAGGCGGGACTTCCTGCTATGATGCAGGCAGCTGTGCAAGTTTGCATTCATGAAAGCCCACTCCCCTCCTTTTAGATCATAAGCGTGTCTGATGCAGGCGGCAGAAATGGACCTGTACATCCCAGTGCTGAAACACATGCTACGTCACTAAGCAAAGACCCAACTCTTGAAATGAAAGTTGCACCCAGATAAGTATGGGGAATACCCACCTCCATGTTGCGGTTAAGTATAATATTTACCCTAAGAGTGTTCCCTCATCATTAAGCTTTGGCTGACTGTGCATGCTGAGAAATAAATATAGGGTACAAACATCTGGTGAAAAGCTTGCGTGCTCTATTCAAAGTCAGATAACCCCGTTCTTCCATTTTGATTTAAGATGCTTTCTGCTCCCAGGGGCCCAGGACTCCCTGAGGAATTTTGCAGCTGACATTAAGCACAGGATGGACATCTAGCCTCAAAAATCTCCAAGCTAACAACAAAATGGAACCTGTAACCATCAGCAGATGAGTGTTGCCCATGGGAGGAGAAATGGACTCCATCCCAGGAATGTTCCAGCAGAACTGGTCATCACTCCAACTTGTTGAAGGAGTTGGAATCAACATCAGGGATGCTCCCTAAGGCCTGACTTGGCATATTACTCTTGGGATTATTACAAAGGAAAGAAAAGCATATCTTACCAACCAATTTAATTCTTGGTGGAAACATCCATTGCTGAAGCTTGCAGATCCAAGTGCCATCCTAAGTACTCTGCTCACTGCACATGGAGCTGAGATGCAATGAGGCCCCTGATGCCGAGGCCTATGCTCCTCATTGGGGTTCGTAAACTGCTGGTCCAGGGTCCAACTGCTCTGATCCCCTGGAAAGCCGTACCAGGGATCTTTTTAACCCCACTTGGGAGGTTTTGCACCTGAATAAAAATCCCAGGCGCCTGCAGTAGTTCACAAAGTCCTTGGTTAGATCCACCAGAACTTTGCATAAGAATGCCATTTTGTGACTTATCTCTCATAGAAGACATATGGCGTACTTGGGGGGAGGCGGGGGGGGGGTTGGAACGTATCACTGAGCACTGTCCTTGGTTGGGCACTAGACTGTAAGGGTCCTTGCAAGACCTACCTCCTACACTTTCCCCAGTCAATATATCTCTGCAGCTCGCACTTCTCCATCTCTTAGGAGATTTTACTGCAAGGGTCCATGAGAGAGATTCTGGCCTTCAGAAAGGATTCTGCCTGTGTTAGACTATGTGGGTTAAGAGGCTGACGATTTCTGCTGCTGTTCTGATATTGATCCCAAGGAAGTTCTTCTTATTCAGAGATGAATCTGAATTTCCCTTGTTGATCGATACTGTAGCAGACCCAGTACCATTTGAACTCACTCCATTAACATGCCTTTGTCCTAGGACAATGAAAAGTATGAATCGTGTGCCTCTCTCACTCAGGACTGCTCTGGCTCGAGTAGCTTGGGGAAGTACCAGAGTGCTGATGTAAGGGCGAATGAGAGGTTGGGAAATGCTAAGATCTGCATTTCTTAGAAGAACAGTGACTGCTTCCACTAGAGAATGAAAATGGGCCTGAAAGATGGAACATTAAATAAACAAAAGTTGATAGGCGGAATGCTTGCAAATGTCTCGGCCACAGGCAATTGCTTGGGCCGTAATTCAGTCCATTGTTTTTTTACCCAGTGCGCCACTCCAGACTGGGTGCAACCACATGCAAATCTGTCGTGGTCCTCCGTTTCTGCCTAAACTGCCAGACTGTGTCTCCTCTATGTGAATACACAAGCAGCCACATTCTGCTTCAGCCTTGTCGAGCTTCTTTAGTGAGGCGCAGCTTTAATTTAACAGTACAGTGGACATGTAAGAAACAAGGTTATTAATTTGGAAGGGGGGCACCACTACCAACTCAATAAACCCACTCTGGTTAGGTCAAAACACAGTTCTGAGAGAATTTTCGCCAACATAAGGAAGCTATGGCACAAGTAGCAGGCAATACTCAGAGAAGTGCATGCTAAGTTAAAACAGTACCAATAATTTCAAAGTAAAGAACATAGCACAATAACACTCCCAAACCAATTTAGAAAAATTGAGAAAAGATAATTAAGAAAAAGACACCAAGATCCTCAAAATAAGTTAAGGGTAACTGTAGATATGGATTTTTAAAGTGCCTAGAAAAGGTCAAGTATGGAGAAACAACAGTTTGCGATGGACCGGAGTCTAGGCACAATTTGAGGCTGACTGTGATGGAGCAGAGATTGGATACACCAAGCAGGTTGTCCCAGACAAATGTTTTACCTTCAGACTTAGTCTGGTCAGTCCTGTAGCCTGTAACTCCTCAGGGCAGGCTTTTAGGCACCAAGTCTCTTTCCTGCCAAGTCTCCTGCAGGGTGTAGTCCTCATTAGTCAGCTGGGCCCTCTTGAATTCAGGAGTCCGCCTGCTTTTTGTGTCCCTGATGCAGGTAAATAGGAGGCCAATCACTGGACCCTTGGACAGCAGTTCCAGTTCTTAGGTGCAAACAGAATTCAGGAGTCCTTGAGTCTTTGTGTGAATCCTCTTCTTGCAGCTAGAGCCACAAATCCGGACTCTTCTTTCAGCAGGGCCTTCTTAAGATGGAGTAGTCTTCCTAGGTCTGAGAATGTTCAGAGGGGGTGGTGATGGAGGTCGCAGATTTGCCTTGTGCACTAGCCAGTGACTGAAAGAATTTTACCACCCAAGCCTAACAATTTTCTCGCAGCCCTCCCACCTCCTTTTGAAGCACTCCCACCTTGCCTCACTGTAAAATTACCCAAGAACCCCAGTTTCAAGATGAACCCAGCTGCCACCAGGCATGCCTGTCTTTAGCTTCTTGGCCACTCCCCTACTTGACAGGGTCAATATTGGTTTTCCTTCTTAAAGCTGACCTTTGTTCTGTCAGCTGTCCTTTTCCACTCCCAGATAGCTAATCCCTGCAGTCAGCAGTTAATACACAGTGGCCTTACCTGGGCCCAGAGGCAAGACATTGTCCTCTGAGCCAGAGTCGTTATGTGTCCCAGCAAAAGATTGTATTCCAGCTCTGATAGGTTACAGGACTGGTTATCCTCTTACTGTGACTGGGGATTGGCTGTATAGGATGGTCTTGGGAATTAACAGGTGAAGCCTTACCTGGCATCTCCAGGTTAAGTGTTAGTGCTAAAGCTGCCCTTTGTCCTGCCACCTGTTCCTCTCCATTCCCAGAGAGCTGATCTCTGCAACATGGTCAGCAGGTAACACTGAGTGGCCTTCCCTAGCTCCAAAGGCAAGCCATTGTCCTCTGAGAGAGAGTAGTTAGGTCTACCAGCCAAGGATGTCTATTCCAGCTCTGGTGTGTGATGAGTGGCAGAACTGGTTTTAAGCCAGCTCTGGCTCAGGCATTCTATAGTACATTTTTACAAAGTAACTTTTCTGCTCAAGTTATCAAAAATCTGATTTCACCTGTTGCGTTTTAATAACTAAATGCAAATAAGTTTGAAGCATTTTTCTAGTTCTTTCCTAAACAGAAAATAGAGAATTTAATCTCACCTAGGCCTAAAACCTGCAAATTATGTTTTTCCTATTTTCTTTGTATTAGCACCCTGCCTAAGGGCATGCATGGCACTCTTTAGGGGTGACACATAAAATAGGCTTTTTTTACATGGCAAAGACAGTTTTCTCTTCCAAGTGCCACTCCAGTGCATTTAAACTGCAGCCTAACTAGAGCACAGTGGTGCTCCTGGCAGAATTATAATGTTGTCATATATATGGGTGGTGTCAATGCACGCTGCAGCCCACATATGTCCTTGGACTTTCCATGCCATAGGTGCACTTAAGACCCCACTTAAAATGGACTTACAGTGAAGTTAAATGTGCCCAATAACTTTTAGAGGGGAAGCACAGGTATTTTACTACTGTTTAGCAGGGTTAAAGTACATAGAGTGCTAAAGCCAGCATAAATAGGGTCCAGAAAAAGGTGACACATCTGGGGTGAACATGCAGAAAAAGATGATTTTGCTACACAGACTCCCTCCAGCCAAGAGCGAAGGAAGACTAATCCATTATTTGATGGAGTTCCCTGCTCTGGCAATAGAACAAAGACAGTTTGCTGCCTCTGCAGTGGCACATCCAGGTTCTCCCCAATTTCCAAAGAGATAAAAAAATTGCACTGGCTCCCGGTGAGGAACCGAGTGCATTTTAAATCTCTTTGCATGGTCTTTAAAGCACTTCAAGGCTTAGGACCAGATCATTTAAGATGCCAGTTTCAATGGTATATACCGACAAGAACCCTTAGATCTCTGGGAGCCAAGCTGGTCGTAGTCCCACCAACAAAGAAAGCACAGTGGGGTGGTAGAAGTTTCTCTTCATGCGCGGCAAAAGCTTGGAACGACTTGCCATTCCATTTGAGAAATGCCACCAATCTTCTAGCTTTCAGGAAAGGGTTAAAGACTTGGCTTTTTGATAAATAAACTCTTTTTTTCTAGCTCTGCATAAAGGAGAAGTAACTAGCGCCAGGACACCTCCGGGTAACCGTGCGCTTTAAAAGTTTCCGTAACATAATATAACACATGTCTGTCCTATCCCCCTTTAAACTTGGTACTACCAAAAGCCCTCTGTCAACATCTGCCCTAACAACTAACTCTGTCCTTGGGGAACTGTTCTCACCTGCAGACCCCCACCGAGGAGACTGCTTACCCTAGTCTGCTCATAGATGCATCCTAGTATGTGAACAGTATCAACACGGCCAACATGGTAATGTGGCCCATTCTACCTCCCGTGTCAGATCTCTGTCCCCAACATAGGGTCAGTTTTTCCCAAAAGGCAACCAACATGCAGAAACAGCTGACAGCTGTCAATTCACTGCACCAGGTCATTGGCCATCTCCTCACAAGTGAATGCTCAAATTCAGTGTCTTGTTAAGGCCTCTCTTCTAGCCTGTGGACTGGCAATGAGTCGCCTACAGGTCACTGGGGTCTCTCTGGACACAGTCCATGGGTTTTCAGCTAAGTCAGCTCTGGGGAACCACCTGGCAAGAATGATGCACAGGGCTGAAGACTCCCTACTTGCTTGACACCACCGGGCCCACACAAGGGCCTCTGAAATTTGACTGGGAAGGCACTGCAGACGACACCTGACATCCATTCCCTTGGACAAATTCTCCTGCCCCGAAGCCACTGGCAAAGGAGCCTCCCTGAGGCTGAGACCTCCTAGGGCTTTCAGAGTGGGGGGTGGGGTTCAACCTTAGGTTGCAGATACCCTCCTTCCACTCTCACATCTCCAACATCTCAGGGATGACAGTCCAGGGCTTCCAGTGGGGACGCACTTCCAACATCAGAGCAAGTATTCCCTGGCTCATTGGTCCTCCCATTGCAAGTGACAACTGCCTCCTACCCCTAACTTACATCTTGGGCCTGTACCCTAACCTTAGAGCCAGTACTCTCAGAAACCTGAGGAGGGACAACCTGGACGCTCTGACACACTAGTTCCCTTCCTGTCTGTGGTAGTTCATTGAAAAAGGATGCAGTCTATGAGCAAGCAGGGACATACAGCTACTTGTAAAAACAGCAGTTCAAGGTGAACTGGGATCTATGCGCAATGTCAAACCAACCGAGATGAAGCAGAGACTGGATACACCAAGCGGGTAATCCAGTTCTCCAACTGCTAGGAAGTCTTCTTTTGGTCAGTCCTGCAGCCCCTAGCTCCTCAGAGCAGACTTCTTGGCATCAGGTCTTTCTCCAGTCGGGTGTTGTGCAGGGTCTTGTCCTCTTTAAACAACAGTGCCCTCTTTGAAGCAGGTAAACAGGACGCCAATCACTTTGTCTTTGGCGCAGTTCCAGTCTTTGTGCCAGCAGGATTCAAGAAAATGTGACCCAAACCTTGCCATACCCATCTCTCTCACGGTATTAAAACAACAAACGTTATAGATGAAATACTTTCAAAAGTTTTAGCTACTGGCAATCACTCAGGACACATTCCTGTCAGTTCTTTTCCACACTATGCCACTCCAGATATGGAGCAACTATATGTACATTATTGTTGGTCCTGCTCCAATAGAAACTATCCATCCTGAACTGTTCTCTCTGAATTTGGACACAAGCAGTCATTGGCCAGTTTCAGCATTTGTTGCATTTTATCAGTGAGGTGCAGTTCGGATCTTTTGTCACAGAAAGCACAGGACCCACATCTGTGTGTACCCAACAGACTTGGGACATTTCAGCCTGAACACAGTGGGATAAATCAAAATGATGATACCCCCTTACCGCCCCCCCACACACAGAATAGCTCACAGATATTCATTAGCTCGGGGCTGCATGGAGGTACCCGGAAGGGTTGGCGGCCCTTCTGCTCGGCAGGGGCGTAACACAGGCCCCCGCAGCCCCCGCAGTGCGGGGGGCCCCCTCAGCTCAGTACTTTGGCCGGAGAGCTCCTGATTGAGCTCGGAGGGGGCCCCTCCACGTACCTTGCAGGGGAGCCCCCTCAAGTTTCGTTACGCCATTGGGCAGGGGCTGGAGGGGCCTGCTTTATGCCCCTGCGTATGAGATGTCCTTGACACGGAGTCTTGCTAGCCTTGACTCCTCCTGAAGAATGCCCATGGATGCCCTCCCTTTTGAAGTACCTCTAAGCTAACCAAGAAATCACGTTCACCACTGATTTCAAACTTTTGCCCTTTGCCCTCCTTTTGGACCAAGTATAGGTTGCAGAGGAAGCTGGCTTTATGCAGCTTTTAGGGCTAGGTTGGTCCAATAGATCCCGCCCCCCCTCATATCCTTATTCAAGGGGGTGATTCCATCCGGGCCAAGCTCACCAATCTCATCTCTCTATCCCTTGAGAATTGCCTAGTACCCAAAGAATGGAAGCATGCTATTGTAAAAGCCTCTGCTTAAAAAAAAACAACTGGACCCCGCATCCAAGGGAAACTATCGTCCCATATCACTGTTGCCCATCCTGGGAAAGATTGCGGAGAAACATGTGAATAGTTCCATCTCGCAATTCCTGGAGGACAATGGCATCCTGCACCAGTCCCAGATGGGGTTCCGCTCGGAGCATAGCACAGAGTCAGCCATACTCGTGGTCACCGAAAAATTAAAATCCATACTTGATCAAGGAAGAACCGCTGCTATCGTGCTTCTAGACCTAAGCGCAGCCTTTGACACGATAGACCACGAGATTCTCATTCTAAGGCTCAAAGAGATTGGGATTAGAGACACGGCCAACCAATGGCTGGCCTCGTTCCTAAGAAAAAGATCCTTTCAATGCATGGAAGAAGGTATCCTGTCGGATACCTTCTCGGCCCCGTGCGGAGTACCTCACGGATCGTCTCTGAGTCCGACGCTATTTAACATTTACCTGAGCCCACTAGCTCACATAGTGCAGGAGTTCGGACTGTCCATTGTATCATACGCGGATGATACCCAACTGGTGGTCTCCGTGGCAGAAACCCCCAACTCCAACCACCGGCAACTAATTCCCTGCCTGGAAAAAATAGGAGCTTGGATGGCCAACTGCAGCCTCAAACTTAATGGGGACAAAACTGAGCTCATGCTTCTAGGCAATGGTCCAGGCCCACGCCCTGAGATTAACTGGCCAGGAAACTGGGGACCTCCACCCATCCCTAAAACCTCCAAAAGAACCTGGGGATGTGGTTAGACCAAAACCTAACCATGGAAACGCAAGCCAAAAGCCTTGCGGGGACCTGCTTTGGCATCCTTCGGATGATCCGTAAAATCCTGAGCCTACTCCCAGAAAAATCGAGAAGGACGGTGGTACAGGCCTTGGTAGTCTCGAGATTGGACTATGGCAACTCTCTGTACCTTGGCTCCCCCAAATATGTCACAGACAGGTTGCAGGTGGTGCAGAATGCTGCAGCCAGACTGCTTCTCAAGATCCCCAGACATCAGTCAGTTAGATCATCCTTGAGGGAGCTACACTGGCTGCCAATCCAGGCCAGGGTGAAATTCAAGGCCCTCTGCCTGGCCCACAAGGCCATGCATGGGAGAGGTCCTACTATGCTACGAACCTTGATCTCTCAGTACTCCCCTCGCAGATGCCTTAGGTCAGGAGCTAGTTTCCTTATGAATACACCAAGAGAGCAAGATGGGGGGAAGATCCTTTTCACAACTAGTCCCTAAACTTTGGAACAGCATGGACCTAGAACTACAGCTAATCAAGAATGAACAGTGCTTCAGAAAAAAACTCAAAACTTGGCTGTTCTCTTAAGACCTCACATGAAGTTTGCCCCTCCCTGTTTAGCGCTGGGATGCCTGTGGGTAGCCATGCGCTTTATAAATCCTTTAAACTTAAACTTGCTAAGGCCCTGCATTTTGTTTTTGTTGTTAAAAAATGACTGGGTAGAGTAGTTCCAACTGTACTGTGCTCCTGTGATACTCTAAACTTAAGCTGCAGAATGTCCGCAATACCCATTAATCTGTCAAGATTTTTTGTAGTGGATGAAGAAAGCCTCCGTTTTTTAGCTGTTCTAGTAAGTGAACAAAATTAACTATTCGAGTTACCTACCACATACGACATGCTCCCTCTGAAGCTTCACCTGGCCACATGGCCTTTTTAGTATTTGAATGTAATTGGGGAAGACGAGTGTGCATCAAGATGGGTCCTTTTGACCACATAGATAACTTGAGGGGCTAGTCATTGAAATATCTTACTAATCGACCTGCAGCATTGTGCACACTCTTCTAAGCAGAGATAATGAGTAGGTAGGGCTTTTCACCACATCTTTGATCTAGTGGGACAAAGACAATTCAGGGTCCCATTACAACTCAGCAGGAAAATCGCCATTACAGTGCAAACAGGGGGTTATCCCAAATCAAAATTCTGAGTTTTGCAGAAATTGCCTCATCCTTGACTTTTTCTGCACAAGATTTCTTCAGGGAAAGTCTGGTGGAATTTGTAGGGTGGGGGGCTTCATTTTTAGTACCTTGTAACAGATTTGTTTTTTTAAATGGTAATATTGTATTTCCCCACCCCCATTTTTGAGTAGCAGAACTTCGAATGGTGCTGTCATAGCAAACCTTGTTAATATCATATGTAGCTGTCTGCTTTACTGTACCAAAAGCCCGCAGGAGCCTTTTGGAGTAGAATCAGCATCAGAAAGTTGTCACTTTGGCCAGATGTTGACGGGAAGACAGTTCACCGCTAGGCCCTCTCCCTTGGATAAGAACCTATATTAATTTATTTTCTTCAATGAAGCAGAGGAAATCCCCTCTTCTAGGAGATAGTGTGTGCGAGGCACTTGTCCATATTGCTCACAGTTGTAGAATATTATGTCTCTTTGCAATTATTTAAAAAGCACGGACGAAGAAAACAGATCCAATTTGTTCTGAGAGAGCCATGCAAATTCTCAGCGGTTTTTCTTGCCTCTGCAGTTTTCCTGACCCTTCGCCTCCGGTCTTCGATAAGCTCCCGCTACAAGGTGTTTTTCCCCTCGCCCACGCCAGCTCCGTGCGGTTCTCGTAGCCTGACAGGCCAGTAAAATACTTCGGGTTCACACAGTTGACGGCTGAATATATTCTGCCGCTGAGCAATAAGCTTTTTAAATTAACGAGGTCAGGATAGGGCGGCTAGAAAACTGTAAAAATCAAAAACACTGAAAGCTCGTCCAAGCAGGCGGCGCTACACTTTGTCCACAAACGTAGGGGAAATGTATTGGTTTTAATGTACGTTCAACTGTCAGATAAGCAAGAGTGGTTTTTAAGCCGCGCTGCAGTGCTCTTAATGGCGGCCAAAGGTGACGCAGGTATGCTGAGAAAGCTATGATTTTGAAAAGCCTGTAATTGGGTGTTCAGCTTCGAGAACGGTCGTTTGGAAAGGCTTTAAAAATACCTGATGCCAATGGAGTTTTTACACATACATTTAAGTATTGCATATATTATGCCAGTACAAATGTACACAGGCATTTTACCTACCAGCCATTGGATTGTAATGGTCAGTCAGTGCAAAACTCATTTTTGTGCCCGGCCAGGAAGAACAAATGCCACTGAAAACTGGTGATAGTGCTATTTTAATATAAAGTGGAAGGGTTGGTGCAAAACTGGACTGCCTCTGATGCAGTCTTCTGATTTGGCAGTAGAATTCTAGAAAACAGCAAAAAAACTGGATTGGCTCATTTTCTATAAGACGCAGTCACATGAATTGATATGCAGCAGAGAACAAAATGGAGATGAAAGGAGAAAATGAAAAGGAATTATAAATTCCAAATTCACCTGTTGGAAAACGAGGCAGTATCTGTGAGGCCTGCACAAATAACATGACTACATTTGTCCTTCACTGGGAACCAAACACCCCATTGTAGCGCTTGACTCTCAGAGGGTAGCGTTGCAGAGCAGTCTAAGGCTTATTCAAGGGAGGTGGTGTGAGCTAGTAATCGCCATTTACCAGTACGCAGAAACAACATTCAATAATTGATTGTCCAGTCTGTACTTTGCTTTATAAAAGGAAGAGTACATTTATTAAACACACACACTACTCAATACTATGCAACAATTTACAAATATACATAAGCTTTTGGAACGATCTAGTACCACCACTCCCATGTATGCACATCATCTTTCCCCCCAATGCAGTAGGTTGACCATAACCTGGAGTGAGGGCCTTGCCCACTGGCACCAGCCCCCCGGGACCTGACCCACCCTGGGGGCCCATTCAAGACCGGCGGTGGAGCCCCACGCGCTTCGTCGTCGTTCAGACCAGAGGTCATAGGTCGCCTACCTTCTGAGGGGCATATCTCAGCCCCCAGGAGACCGATTCTCACCAGCTTGGCCTCTTCCTGCTCCTGGTGGCCCGCCCCAGCCACTGGGAGCACTTTCCTTCGCCCTCTTAGCCTCCAAGAGGGTGAACTCGGCAGGGAGCTATCTTCACTGGCTCCCTGCACCAGCCTTTCACCTGGCTCTCCTCCTGTGCCTCTCTTCTCCTAGCGCGGAGGCCCAGGCTTCTGCTCACTGGTCCTGGACTCCCCCACAGGCACAATCCAGGGTCCTGGGACAGTCAGGGGGTTCCTCCTTCCAACTGCCCATGGCACCAGGCTCCAGCACCAATCTTCCTCAGCAGACCACACCCCAGAGAGAGCTCCTCTTCCTGTGCAAGACCTTTTAAAAAAATGTGGAGGGGGCTGGCAGGAAGGCTTGTCTGCCCTATCCTGCAGCGAAACGTCACCTCTCTGCCCCTGCACCCTCCTTCCTGCACAGGCCTCTGGAATAGTTCAAAATGGCGTCGTCCGGGGGTCTCTTGCCACACGGTCTCTGAAAAGCCCCCTTGCTGCCTGCTCTCCAGGCCTGGTGCCTGGCACCAGGTGACAGCTGCTGATGGATAACCTGCAGCTCCACCCACCATCTCGCCCTCTTGGAGAGGAGACCTTTGCCCTTAGGAATGCTTGCCGTGAAGGGCTAGGCCTCTGATGCCACAGCTTGGGGAGGAAGGCAATTAATCCAGCCTGGCAGGGTCACACCCAGCCAGGCTCTGGTTATGAGCTGAGTCAGAGGAATATGACATTTCTGGATGACCCATAAGCAGTACAGATATGGCTTTGGACTCAGCAGAATACTTCTTTTTACACAACTTACAGTGTACTTTGGTGCGTGTCTGGAATTTGTAGGCCCTAGGGAAGTGAAACTACCCCATGTGGTCCCCATCTTCATAGGAGAATAATGGAGTGTTCCTTCAGTGAAAACAGTAAAGCACACTGACTTTCCCTTACATGTGTCTTCCCATAGTATAAAGCCTATTCCATGTCCCCACCCAACTCTGCATAATTCCTGCCACACCATTCTATCTGTTCCTGCTCCTGGGCTGCGCACGACAGGAATCTCCCCCGCGCAGCCCCTACACGTGGGCACACGCATGTACACACGTGTCTACATGTTACCAGTCAGGTGCCCCTTACTCTGGCTGGAGCGCAGCAGCGTTCTCTCACAAGGGGGACACCGATAAAATCCACATGCAGTCTCTTTCATCATGAGTTCACTGTGGGTGAGTCCCAGCTTATGAGGCTCTCCCACAGTAAAGGCTCAAAAATTAGGTGTTCAAAAAGCGAAAAATCCGGGCGGCTCAGATGGTCAGAACCACCTTTTAACATCCCCAAAATTCAGACTTGCTTTTTAGTCCCACAAAGGATGGACGGTGACAGAAAAGGGCAAACATATTGACTGTATCCCTGGATGGGAGGTGCAGGGTAAAAGGGCTGGAGGTCAAATTTTGAATGCCTTTGGTAGTCCAAATGGGGCCCTGAACAGGAGGTACCATCTCTAATAGGAGTACAAGATGTGGTGTTACCCAATCAAGCAGTTGCAACCTCTGGTTCAAACACTGGGTGAAAACATGCAGGATCTTGTGGAAACACCAAATCGCAAATGTCATTCTATAAAATATCATAATGGGGAGTATTATTGGGAATACCAGCCATTTGTTCACTTTTCATGATTAAACAAAGGTGTGGACGTGATACTTGAATAGAACTTTATATAAAATTGTTTGTAATTATTTTTTTAACATGGCCTTTCTGTCTTTGTTTACTGTAATTTTCAGCCTGGGATCATTAAGCTGGCTGTAAAAACATTTTTAAATCATTTTTTCTAATATTTATCTCTTTAAGCACTGATAAGTGGAAAAAATATTGGCTTTAGGTGATTTTCCTAATTTTAGTACAGTCTAGGACATAAAAATACTGGTCATGCAGGTAAAAAACACGGGAGAGAGTGGGCAGTAAATTGGCTAAAAGGATATTAACAATATATTATTATTTAATACAACATACTTTCAAATGAAAATACCTTTAATCTTTTTTTCTAATTTTCAATACCACCTTAAAGCCAGAGTGCCATCTTTCAGTAGGTTGCCACCTGACCGGTTTTGAACAGGCAACACCGGTATTTTGATGTCCCGGCCGGTACAAAATAGCAAAATCGCATAAAGCCGGTATTTTTAGCATTTATCTGTACATACTTCAAATGGAAAATTTAAATAGGAAGAACTTTTAAATCTGTTCTATAGTTGCGTTAATGATCCATAAACAGGGCCACTAGAATTATGAGGCAGGAGAGGGCCAAATTATGCATCAGGGATGAGTAAATTATGAGGCAAGAAACGGCAAGTTATGCAGCATAATGCAGCACGTTTTTTAATAGTATTACTTCATTATTTCATCATTTTTAGGTTTCGCCTGCTGAAATCTAGTGTATTTAATATAAATCTGAAAAGGGGCTAACATCCTGCCTTTACTTTCCATTCATTCCTGTGCTTGCCACTTACTTTTCCTCCATTTCTATTGGTTGTAGCATACCATTTCCTCTTATTCTCCATTTGTTCTTCTTATCAGTTTCCCAGGGACCAAGTACTCTGTGTTCATTCGCCTCTGTCAAACTTCTTTTTTAATTGTGAGCAATCGTGTCAGCTCTCCTGCTTGTCCACTCCTCACTGTCCTCTTCCCCAGGGGCAGCAGCTTGACCTCCCGTGCCTCTCCTCCCACAGATTCTAATCATCTTGGTCGGCTGACACTTTCATTGCTAGCGATCACCTTGCAGCCCATCCTGTGCTTCCGCCCCCTCAGCTTCCCTGTCGGACAGGGACCTCTATGGCTTCGCCTGATGTTTGTTGCAGCCTGGAGTCACCCTAACGGGTAACTATCTATGTAGGACAAGGGACGGGCCAGACAGTAGGCTACCATGGCACAAAACTAGGCTTGCAGAGTGCTGCACTAGGCCTTATGGTCACCGCACAGTTTTTGCACAAATGTGGCTGGGCATTTGCTGGTTGTCTGCTCCGACCTGCCTCTCCTCAGCCGCCTGCCTCTGAGGAGAGTGACAAACAGACCGTGCACAGATTCAACTGTGCAGGTTAAGGGTTCACGTGTGCAATTTGTCCTCCCCCGAGGGCGCCGCCGTCCTGGCCGTCAAACTCTTCCTACGGCTGGACCCCGATCAACTGGGCTACGCATTTAGGCAAGGTACTGGGCAAAGGCGTATTTTCATCTTAATGTGGCGCGCAGCGACTGAAAGTGTTGCTGTGACCCCTGGACGTGGTTTGGTGGGGTCAAACCCCTTCGCGGGAAAGGGGACATTGCGTACGTATTACTGATTGTTAGGGTATTTGGTTTAAGGGTCCAGTCGCCTCATTTTGAATTCCACCCTTCATCTCTTTGCAATGGAGCTTTCTTTCAGGGCATGGCTGGGAAGGGACTGCACCAACAAGTGCCGGGGTTCGGACTTATTACAGTTAAACATACATTTTCGTGGGCAGATGTAGCTGGCTAAAGTCCACCTTCCCTTATCACGCACCTCTTCTCCCATCTTGAATACTTTATCCTTTCGAGTGAGATAAGTCATCCGCTCCATTTTTGTCACTGTTGCCATATCCTGCTGTTTTTTCACTGCAACTTCCAGTTTGTTTTGCATGCTAAAAACTGCAGTTCGTAAGTTATTATTCCCATTCGCACTGTCACTTAAACAAACTATTTTGTAAACTGAAACAGATTTTTTAACCTTGTCGCAACTTCTCTCCTTTGTGAGTCCGTGTTCGTGACTTACTTTATTGCGTCTGGTAATTTTCAAAATAAGACTTTGTTGAAATCTTGGTGATTACTGTCCAAGCAATATCATCCTTTATCATTCCAGGTTGGCCTAAGGCCTGTACTCAAAACATTTGTGATTGGTTTGTGAAATGTTTCTTCCGGGTGTTGAGTGAGGTGCTTGCCATTTATCTCTCGGTAAACTGGCTACAGTCGATAGTCTCATATTTTGACAAAAGTCAAGGAGATATGCTCATAAAGAATGTTAGCTTCTTGTTGAATGCTAATTATTACTTTAATGTTGAGGGAATCTATAGTTCATGAATAAAAACTCACTGCACTGTATACACTACGATGGCATTAAGAATGGGAAATGTACACCTTTTGCTAGGCCGTGAGTTTTGGATGTAGTTTAGGCAATTGGGCATGCAGATTCACTTCCTCAGAGGAAAGAAATATATATTTGTAATCCTTCGCATAGCTGCAGCAGTCAGCACTCCAGAATCTCGAAGTTTTGTATTGAGTGTGCTTTTGTTCAGTATCCGACCTCTGTCCACTCGTGCAATGTTTTACTCAAAACTTTTTACAATGTTCTGTGGTAATAGATCGTACGCTCTTCAAACATTTTTTTATTGAGCAAGTGGCTCAAGGATAAACACACAGGGTCAAAATGGGAACAGAAACAGGCCTAGGAAAGAACAAAAAATACTGGCCCACATTTGCAAATTGTAACTTTTGCGCACATCTAGCTGTCAGTCAATGTTTCCAACACACAGTAGAAGCTGACAAGAGAATGATTTTGATTGTCATTTACTGTCAAGCATCATCCACGGCCCTTGCCTGACGCAGCTGGTTCTTTGATGAGGAACATTATCATGCAACAAATGTATATTGGCATTGGATGTTTGGGAACAGAATAACGTACTTGTGACTGGGCCACAGATACAGGACTACACGCTGCATGCATGCTAGCACTTGTAGGCTTGCAGCTGCTCACTCAGTATTTTACTCTTCCAAATGTTTTGGTTTGTCTGCTCTTTTTGGTTCCTCTTATATTCTCTGTCTCATTGTCTGTCACTTTCTCAGTTCTACTCCTAGTTCAGGCAGCACAAGGACTTTTGGCTCCCAAGGCAAAATGGTATTTTGGCGTTCGGTGCTCCCTTTCGGTTAGTTAAAAGGCCTTTTGTTGCAATCCTGCATCAGTTGTGGCCACTTGACTTGTCACTGTAAGACCACCTCCCCGCCTTCTTACAGTTTGCTATTGTGCCCCTTCCTGCTTGCACCCTCTCTCCGTTGCTTGTTAATTATGGCTCTGCATTTAACAAAATTCCTGTCCTCCGCACTTCACCTAATCTCCACATGGTTGCACACATTTACTGTATGTTAGACGTCTCCCTCCCGCAGGTTGCTGTTTTCCACTGCTAAACTACCATTGAACACATCCTCTCCACCCCCCAATTCACAACCATATAAACATGCTGTGCTTGTCAACTCTATTGTATTCAATATAAATCTTAAAAGGGACTTCTATCCCGCACTCTTGCTCTTCATTGGTTCCTGTGCTTGACACTTAATTTTCCTCTGTTTTGTATTGGCTGTAGCATACTATTTCCTGTTGTTCCTCTCGTGTGTTTCACTTATCAGTGTCCCAAGGCCCAAGTACTGCTTTCATCTGCTTTGTGCAGGGGCTGCTCCTCCATTAGGGTGGAGGAGCGTCGCCCCACTGCTTTCTCGCAGTGCGAGAAGCAGAAACATAAAATGGTAAAACTACCATTCTATGTTTCTGCTTCTCGCACTGTGAGAAAGCAGAAGTGTTTGGTTGAGGGCTCTGCTGGAAAGCAGGGTAGGAGTGGCTAGCCCAATGCTGTGGGCCCTTCATGCAGCCTACATAAAAAAAAATGGACTCCCCATAGGCGCCCGGCTGGGCGCCGTCCCCACCAATCACAACCCTGCCATTGCAGCATTGTAATTGGCTTAGGGGAGGGGAGGGAGGCTGCTTGCTTCCTGTTCCTTACCGTGGGACCCGGCCTGGAGCTGCGACGGTGCGGGACCCGGGAAGGTAAGTTTATTTTAATTTCTTTTAATTAACCCACCCCCCCGAATCCCCACGTGACCCCACCCAACCCCCCACCCGCAAGTCATGCCGGCCGCGACTGGCTCTGTGGGACTTTTTTTTTTTTAAGCTTTTGCCTGCACAGCATTTTTCCTGTGCTTGTTTTTTACTTTCTGCCGAGTGCATGGCTCTCTGTCCCTCATGTTGCTCCCCCCCTTTTTCCTCCTCCCATGCACCACTTTAATGCATGGGACGAGTCCAGACACTTTTACCCAGATAGGGAAGCCCCTCCTAGTTAATACAAACAGCTGCACTCCGTGCGGCACACAGGTACTTTTAAACAGGTGTTTATCCTTTCCTTACCAGGCAAATCTGTGTGTTTCCGCCCGCGGCTCGGCCGAGGATGACGTGCTCCGCCCCAACCTCAGTCCAGGTGGCACAGTCCTGGCTGGCACCACTGCCCTGGCTGGAGTTGATGACTCAAGTTCAGAGCCTCTCAGCC
Source organism: Calotriton arnoldi (assembly GCA_963921515.1). Classification (NCBI taxonomy): domain Eukaryota; kingdom Metazoa; phylum Chordata; class Amphibia; order Caudata; family Salamandridae; genus Calotriton; species Calotriton arnoldi. The sequence goes on from CAWUFW010001659.1 coordinate 2,384,148, forward strand.
AGTTGGGGCTCATCTGCCCGGCTCCACCCCTGCACCTGACACCCTGTATACGGCTCTCAAAATTTTCATGCTGCTGCCTGCCCCACCTGTACTACAGGCCTGTGCTGCCTGCCACTGAGGCGCTAACTCCTCCCTAAGATTAGCCTCACCGCCCACTCCTCCCATGTGGAGGATTCACCTCCCACTCCTGCTGTCTCCTGCGCCCTTCTCACTGTGGAATATTCCTGTCCCATCTCAGGGCCTCCCTCTCCTGCACCTTCCTCAACAGTGGGGATCTCACCTCCCACTCCCACTGTCTCCTACATCCGCTTCACTCCCATGCCAGGACTCTCCTCCCTCTCCTGCACCTTCCTCACTCCGTCCACTCATGTGCTCTCCTCCCCTGTGGGGGGTTTAATCTCCCACTCTTGCTGTTTCGTCCACCCTTCTCACCATGAAATATTTCCATCCCACTTCAAGGTTCTTCTACACACTTCTACACCTGTTCTTGTCATTTTTCTTTGTCTCTCTTTCTTGCACTCTTCTCCATTAGCGTAAAAGCCTCCTACCTGCTTAGTGGACCTTTGGCACGTGTGACACTTTCAGTCACTCCAGGTCTTTTTATATAACAAGATGTTGTATGCTGTGGTTTCTGAGCTTATACTGCTAATATTAAAAGCAGAAGTGCAAAGCAGCTTGCCATATGTTGTTCACAGGCTCTGCTACACATAGCACGGGGCCACTGGGGAGCCACGCTTTCTACATGTCTTCTCCTTCCACGCTCTACAGCTGTTCTGCACTCTTCTTCCCTTCTCTTATCTCCCCCAGCCCTGACCTTTTTAGGTCTCACCTACCAGACAGTGCATACGATATCTGTTGATTTATTGTGGGCTTACCCAGAACATACAGGGGCTTGGAAACCACCCATTGCTTGCCATTGGTTGGCTTTATTTAGGGCCACTGGAATTATGCGGCAGAGGACTAAATTATGCAGCAATAAAAGGAAAATTATGCGGCATAATGCAGCACATTTTGTGAAAATATTACTTTATTATTTTGTTATTTTTAGGTTTCACCTGCACAGCTCTTGTATTCAATATAATCTTAAAAGGGCTAACATCCCGCCCCTTGCTTTTCATTGGTTCTTGTGCTTGCCACTTACTTTTCCTCTGTTTCCATTGGCTGTAGCATACTATTTTCTGTTGTTCCTCTTGTGTGTTTCTCTTATCGGTGTCCCCAGGCCCGAGTACCATTTTCATCCACTTTGTAGGACTTTTTTTTTTTTTAAAGCGTTTGCTGCCACAGCGCTTGTCCAGTGCTTGTTTTTACTTTCTTCTGAGTGCATGGCTCTCTCTCTGTCCCTCATGTTGCTCCCCCTTTTCCCTCCTCCCATGCACCACTTTAATGACAACCATCAACCATCTCGACACATCCCCATCTCGGCCCTTGTGAGACTGCTGCCATCTTGGAGTCAGGCAGCAGTCGCACTAATAAGAAATCGGGAGACTACACTGCTCTAAGGAATGATTATTGGTTGTGCTTGAGTGCATAGAGGTTCGAAGCCTTTGTAAACTTGCTGCATTGCAGCGAGTAGTGTCTTCCACGCACGCATGCGTAGTACCGGACGTGACAGCTACAGTCCTCGGGTACCTGTGCCGTGAACTGTTCTTCTCGTGTGCGCATGCATAGTCTTTTGCTACTGGTGCCGTGAGCCGTGCTACCTGTGTGCACATGCGTAGTCCTTTGGTAACTGTGCCACGGGACATGCATCTTGTGTGCGCATGTGCCGTCAGTTTTTGCAGCATCCTAGATGTGCGCTGTAAAAACATGAACTAGTTTCCGATCGAGGCTTGTTTTCAGATCTTCCGGACGGTCGCTGCTCAGATGTCACATGTGGTAGAACAGACAATTTGTGCTTCATCAAGAGCCTAGTGAGGTGAGCTGTGCCCAGAGAGCTGTCTCTGGCCTATTAGTACACAGCACTGCTTTGCCTCATTTTGTAACTTTGCACAAGACTTACATACCTTTCACCTACTCTCAGACACTGCTCACCCTGCACACTCACCCACCATTTACTCTGCATGGTTACCCTGACATTGTGCTGGCAGTCAGATACTGCTCATCCACCTCTCACACAGTGCTGAATCTGCACTCACACACCATTGGCATACCTCTCACCCAACACTCACATTCCTCTTACCCTACACCCACACATCTCACCCTGAACTCAAAACACTCATCCTGCACTTATACTATTGACATACTGCTCACCCTATACTCGCACACCTCTTACCTTGTACAGGGTAACATCTCTCACCCTGTACACTTGCACAATTCTCATTCTGCACTGAACACACAACAATCACCATACATTGAGACACTTTCACCCTGCACTCAGACACTTATAAACTTTTTTGTTTTGTATAGCACAAACTCAACCCGAAGCTATCAGAGCACTTTACATGAGCACCAGTTGCGTTAGACCGACACATTCATTTTTGTTAGACACATTGAGACTAAGTGATGTCCCCAGAATTCTCCCTGCAGTCATACACTGCTCCCACACCTCCTAACTTATTATTAATCCCATAGGTGCAACCTAATGCATTTGCCAATGCTTGTTAAACTTGGTAACCCTCTGTGGGCATTGGTTGCACCTCATTAGTACCAGCTTTAACATCCAAATATAGCAATAAGCAAGAGGAAGGTGACCAGTCCTGCTTTGCAAAGAGGCTTTCACTGCAATACGTGTTGTCACATTTTTACTAACTTTTGAACCGTTTGAGCTAGAAACAATTTTTTTTGTTAACATCTGAAGATTACGCGGCAGATGATGGATTAAGTGGCAAATGCGGCAAATCTATAATTATGCACAAATTGCCGCGGCCGCACAATCACATAATTCCAATGGCCTTGTCCATAAGTAATAATTAAACAAAGACATAAAAGTCATTTTACAAATGAATTAATACGATTTTGTTTGCAGTCCAATTTAGTATCGCGTCCAGGCCTTTGCAAGGTGTTAAAACAACAAATTACCGTATTTTTCTCTTAGAAAGGTGGCAGCTAGGGCACTGCCTGACTCTAAGGATCTTTTCTAGAAAAGTTATATTCATTCCATGCCCATAAGACTTTGAAGAACATTAAGCATTAAAATTGTAGCAGAACTGCACCAAACTTGCACCTTATATGCGCTAAGTTATTGTCGAATTTTGGGGGAAATGACTGACAGTTTCTCTTTTCTCTCCCACCCCTTTCCTTTCCACCATCACAGGGCAGCACATTGGCTCGACAAATGGGAGCGGTGGCGTACGTAGAGTGTTCGTCCAAGATGTCAGAGAACAGCGTGCGCGACGTGTTCCACGTGACAACGTTGGCCTCCGTGAACCGGATACATAAAAATTTAAAGCGCAGCAATTCAAAAAGGGGACTTAAGCGTGTGTCTCAGATGCCCGGAAGGACGGACTTGTTGAATGACACAGAGATGAGAAAAGATCGGGCGAAGAGCTGCGCCATCATGTGAAACTGCTGACAACGACTGTGAAACGATGTGTGTTGTATTGTTCATTTTGTACAGTAGCCGGCCCCATGACGCGGTGGCAACGCTGATAGTTGCTGGAGCCCGTATGTTGTACCCGAAGCTTTGTTTTCAAGCCGGGGATGGGGAAACCCTTAAAACGCCCCGCCTGCAAGTAGGGGTGCATGCCACCCCCTTCCTGCGGAGATGTTCGGGGACTGGTTTTTGCTATGCGGAATTCTTGGAGAAGAGTCGCTCAGCAGAAGATTGCTTTTTGGTGTTGGAAAGCCTGCGCATAGGTGATTCCAAGAATAAGAGTGTGTTTTCTGTTCAAATATACGTTCTCTGATGCTTCTTTGCCTCTTTTAACCTACTTGTCCATCCAGCCATACATCCACGAGCTTGCCAGGGTGTTAAGGTCGATCAGTACAAAGCCACTACAAGAATTTGTGATCCACCCCTTCCGCAGAGTCTAAATATTGGGTCAAGTTAGGGACTGACCAATCGGACAGCAACACATGCCCCTATTGTGACGTAGTAGTTCATAAATTCCTCTACCCTAATGCAGTCCAGTCCTCCTTTACGGCTCGCCCACCAATAATCCTCCGAGAGGGGCTTGCTGACAGCCAGGCACTTTACACATTCGGAAAAGGTAACTATTTGCTGTGCACAGATGACATTAAAAAAATTGAAATTTAGACTAGAATTCCGACATTAGAAATTGTATTGCACAGAGAAAATGGTATTTAAAACAACAGAAATGTAAACTAAGCTTTAGACTGGGTGCTGTTTAGCTTGTATGCTTGTGTTGGGGAAAAAAAGGGCTCTTTGGAGATTGAGGCCCCCTAAAAGCTGCTTTACTACACCTGACTATTTCCTGTTTCTTACTAAGTTCAGTGGAGCACAACGTTTTGTGAAAGATCCTACTGCAGAAGCGCTGGTAAATGTGACAAAGCTACACTCTCCAGAATAGTCTAAAGAATACAATTGATCACAGAACCCTACTGTGCTGTCAGAACCCAGTGCTATAGTGTGATGTCTGAAAGTACCATTGAAATAGCAAAACAGCCCTTTCTGACGTGATGGAGCCCTACTGTCATGTTGGTGGGACCTGTTTGGGTCTCATATAGCACAATGTGGAACCCTTGAGCGTGGGTCTTTGAGGACATGCCCCGTTACTAAAATTCTTGCAAGGAACACATTACCCCGAAGGCTGATGGAGTGTTTCATGCAGTCGCCCAGCTGCTACTAAAAGCTGCTGTAATCACAGTAGGGGACATGCTTTGAGGCCTCCTGACCATTTTACCTTTTATAAAGTCGACAGCAGACTTATGTGGAAGTAGGGACTCTTAAAGAACCCACCACTGACAGCAGAAAAGCACTGTTCACCTCTGGGCCTTCCCTAGTGTGTGTTACTCGTGGTCTTCCTCCTGGCACATATATGAACACTTGCAGGCTAAAAAGCGTGTGTCCGCAATAAACGCATACTTGTTTAAAACTAAAACACCAGTTCAGAGAACACTGAGTGAGACTGAAAGCAAAGTACCCTAGTTATGGAGTGTCATTGGATGAAGGAATGGATGATTTAGGAATCGTGCCTTGAGCAGGGATGCTTTGATATTTGCTACTGAACAAGCAGGGCTGAGGTGATAAAGGATACGTGTGGAAGCGGGGGACGTTACCAATGCAATCTCCAATCCACTGATTACACTAGACTCTGTAGGTGTTAACAATTCTTTTAACAGACAAGTGTTGCCTGAAAGACTGGGATGTGGGGAAGACTCAGTGTCCTTAGATTAGCAGCAATGCTTGCATTGAAATGCACCGTTTCATTCCAGTGCCTCTTTAGCACAGCATTATATAAATCAGGAAAAATCAGCCATCTTTTGGTGGAGGCCATTTTCTCAGTGCAAAATGCATTAGGAGTAATCTCAGCCTCTTCTGCTATTTGATAGAGCACTCTGTAGCCCAAACACTGCTTACATCAAGTACAGATGGGGCTTTTATTCGCAGACCTGTATTGCTGAACTTAGCATGTACATCCCTTTCTAAATCACTCTACGTGTTATTAATAACTTTATGTCGTACACTGACCTTTGAGAAGGGCGGAACAACACCTCTGGCCGAGGCTCCCAACAAACACTGTGATTTTGGGTAAGTCTGTACCTTGGGTTAGAGCTCAGTAATGCAATGCTTTAAAGCTTCTCAGCACTCTCTCCATACTTGGAGAACAAAACAAACCATATCAGTGTGATTGCAGGTAAAAAGAAATGCTGCAAAATCATCACTATAGTGTGCAGTAAAAAGGAAACTATCTGCATAATCTATGCCCCTCTTGCACCCAACTTGTAACTTCAATATTAAGAAGAAGCCTCATTGCATAATCTTGAAATTTTGCTTGGAACTGAAAAAGGTAGAAAGAGAGTGTCACTCTGAATATTTACATATCCATAACTCATGCTTGTATCTTAAGTGACATCTCTTGATAAAGGGTTGGTGAAAATTAATGGTAGTGATGCATAGATACCCGTGTTTAATGGTGTTTTGATACTGCACAAGAATAAAACAAGAACATCAATAGTGTCATTAATACCAAACGTCTAGTTCAGCATCAATTTCCTCTGGTTTGACTTTCATATCTTGCAATCATACAGCCTTACACAGCAACACTAAAACCCCCTTGGACAGCTCTACCCATCTCTGAAATGTTTTCATATTTTCCTTTTTCTCATTCGCTGTTAACATTTTTTACTTGCACTAAAAGTGGAGCAAAATGTAATGCTTGCCTTTATAACGCTCCTCTCGGGGTCACTCTTCAAGTGCCTCTTTTTTCATGCTCTGTGTGTACTAAGAGGGTGAGGGGAAGATGGATACCTTCTAATGGAAAACCGCACAGGGACACCCTCACTTGTACTCATTTGCAAATGTGGGAGTAGAACAGCATGAAAAGTCTTTTTGAAGAAAAGAGAAACTCAAAATACCTTGGCAAAACAAGCAAAAGATAAGAGACTGCTTCTCTGAAAATCCCATAAAAGTTAACCCCAAAAAGTTTACATGCTGGGTCTAATTGAATTAAGTTTCTACACACTGATCTACCTTGATGAGAATGGGTACAATTTTAGGCATGCATTCAGCACTAAAAATCTAAATCTTAAAATCTATTGGTTATTTTTAACTGTTGCCATCACAAGTGGTGCCATTTTCCATAACCCGTTCAGTGCTTTGGTACCCTCAGGCAAAAGTGCTTCCATAATGACAGAGTTGAAAATAAATTACGCGTAAAAAGCATCACATGCTCACCACTTATCTAGAAGGCCTGACATCAGACCTGGTTGAAAAAGTCATTGATTTTAATTTGTGAGCAGTTAGGCATCTTTCTGTTTTACTTGAATCTGGCACTTTACCAAGGCTATTCTCTTTTTTTTGCGTCTTTTTATTGCCAAATAAGTTACATGTTTCTCGAGCACGTTTGGAAAGCTAAAGAGTGGCTAGTGAGCTGTTGCCCATTTTGGAATGCACAAATTGCTTTAAAGGTTTTGTTTTTACCACAGAATGACAAATTAATAACCTTTTGCACATTTACGTTTTGAAACTGTTCGCAACACCAACGTCCTTTCTCAGCTGTAGGGCGCAGAGCTGGAATAGTATGGTGTTCATTTAAAGGTGCTCTTCTTTAAACATCACCATCACTTAATAATTTTCGCTGGGGCTCATCTGGGATGCAAATGATCTTCACATCAGTGCGTAGCATGAAACGTGCTACTGGAGCCCTGAGTAAGGGTGGTCATTTCATCTCCAATGTGCCGAAACGTTCTAATAAACAGGTGCTGTATGACATCAATTGACTCTGTAATTTCGTTTTAATCCTTGAGCAGTCCGACAGCTGTGAAGAACAGAAACCTTCCTACTAGCAGAGCCCACCATGCTTATTGTAAGAGTCGCCTTCTCTGACATCCTATGTTTCCAGCATCCCCATCACCACACTATAGACTTTTTCAAGCTGCAAACAGTGTTGCATGGTTCCTGTCTTGGAAAAGAGAAAAACCCAAATGTGTATACATAGTAAATCTATGACAGAATGCACAAGATCGTCTGATCGTTTTCTTCATATCCATCCAGCAGGGCTTGGTCACCTCGGAAGAAAACCTGCAACCGTTCATTGCTTCTAATGCTATCTCTAATGCCTTTGACTGCAATCTTAACTTTGACTTATGTCACATTTACACTTAAAGGGAGAAATGTCAACTCTGTTTCCTATACACTAATCCTGTTGGACTGAGTTTACAGGAACCAAATAAAATAATGTTAATGAAAAATGTATGATGCTTGCTTCATTAATTTCTCTTCTGAGCCACCCTGCCCCAATGTTATTATTTTCTATATGTTCTGCAGCTGTGTTTCGTTGTAACAGAAAACAATGTCACTGCTAATTGTGCCGCTTTGCGTCTTTCCATCTGAGCATCGTTCTGTACATAAATCCATCGCTGAACATCATAATGCAGCAAGCCCGTTCTGTGAATTCTGTGCACGTCCATCAACTGCCTCCCCTTTGCCCCCGCCCCCCGCATCTCCCAACACCTCTTTCGGATGCTAGGCACAGCTCAAGCACTCCGAGTCATCTCTAGCCCTTGCAGCAGTCCTGGTATCACTCTTCGCAAATGAGACGTGAAAACAGCTCCCACTTTCTTATTACAGTGTCTGGAACGTATGTACGCGGTAATGATGGAAACCGTAATGGAGTGAGGAGTTTTCTGCCCAGTAATTTCCAGTTGGTTAAGACTTCATGAGCCTTGGCGTTAGTCAGTAAAGGTAAACGACACTAGAGCGTGGCGGGGAAAAGGTAGGGCCGTCGGCTCTTTTTTCGTTGTTAAAAACAATGAGAAAGAGAAACTGGAAATTCACAGGCTCAAGTCCTCTTCACTGCACCAGTGGCCTTGATATAAATATACCCTGCTGTGTTTGGCTGCACAAGAGAAGACTTGATTCTCTGGTGCAATAAATGTATTAATTTGATTGGCAAATGTGGAGTTTTTTTTCTTCCTTTTGCCGCCCATAGGCACGTAAAAAGGTGCATCACAGCGTTGCAACGTAGATGCTTAATGTAAACTTTGTAACCTTTTTGATAACTTTTTATACTACATCTTATTTTTATCGATAAGTTGATCTATTGTTATCTTTTTATTTTGGGAAGAAGCTCACCCTTTTCGGTCTCGGCTCTACAAGTGAGTCATGTGGTTACGGTAGTCGAAAGTGATTCTGTTTGTGAAGAGTCTTCTCTGGTTGCTTCTCTTCTCCATCAGAGTGCTCATTTTGCCATTCTGCCTTTGATCTTGGATTCAAATGTTTCCAACAAGCCCTGGTGCAACGCATTCATGTATAAGCATCAATACTGCAGTGGGATTGAATTAGGTGTTTCCCTCGAATCCTGGTGCTCAACCATCGTAAAGGTGCTAAAGCACGTGTTCCCTGCCAGGGGCGGCTCCTCTGTAATGGCGAAAGAGTGTCGCCCCACTTGTCAGTCAGTCAACGAAAAATAAAATAATAAAACAAAATTATCATTTTATTTTCCGCTGACTTACTAACCTGATGTCAGTGTTGGGCAGGGCGGGGCCGGACTATGGCAGGGGGAGGAGTGATAGGCACTGTTAAGTGCGCATGTCTGTGTGGCCAGCTGTCTGAGGCCATACAAACTGACATGCACACTTAGGTATCTCCAACCTGGCTGTCTTACACACCCGGGTTGGAGAAACAGCGCAGACTCCCAAGCATTGTCTGAGTGGCAAACTAGGCCGCTCAGACCAATCCTGGTGTTGCTCTCATGCTATTGAGAGCAGTGCTGGGATTGGGTGGGGAGCCTGTGCCCTACTGACTGCCGAGAGAAGATCACAGATTCAACCTACGTCGTCAGGTACATTTTAAAAATTATATATTTCCCCCCGCCCCCTCACTTTAGCTGTGCGGCAGCCGCCACTGCTGCTCGCCCCATGCTGGGTTCCAAGATTGTCAATACCCTTCAGTGGTAGCTGTAGGTTGCAGATTCAAGACCTACCACTAAAGGAGAATGTGCAGGTGTTGGCACCAAACATCGGATGATACAAAGTATGGCCAAAGTTAATAAGAGATGTTCCATCTAGAGTGAAACCTTTTCAACTTAATGTCTTTTAATCCATACTAGAAATGTACTAAAGTTAAAATTGGGCACCCAGACCAGGAAGGTTCTGGCTCTTAATGAACCTAAGATATGAACCCATACAGTCTTTATTCAAAAGCTGGGTTCCGACACCTATGCAAGGCAATGGGGCTAATGTTATCCTATGGTGGTTAATGTTTGTCAAAGTGATCATGTTATGGAATGACTCAATGTAAAATCAATAAGTTGGTGCTGTGCTGTTTCATAGGCCACTCCCAAAGCTATTGTTGGTCCTTCATCCACCTCGCAAGGTCATCCTACACAAAAGTTGTTTTTGTGATTTCAGTGAAGGAAACAAGAATAACCTGATGGATCCTGAGATCCAGGTACAGATCCCTGAATCTGGAGTAAATCTTCCACGGTTATAAATGGGTGAGGCTCACAGTTGGTAAAAGAAGGCATAAAATCTTGATGAAATCACTAATATCGCATGTTCTGCCGGTGATGAGATCTGTTCATCAGGACCGTTGTTACCAGACCAGCTGGGCTCCAGGATGGTGTTCCTAAAGTTGATGGTTCTAGGCCAGAGTATGTGGGCTTCGAATGGATAAGCTGAAGACCCTCACACCAGCTAAGGACCTTGATATGGTAGAAAAGGAGGATGAACTGCTGCATAGTTGTGCTAACCGGTGTGGCAGGATGAATGAACAATGATCCAGGCATCATGTGATTCTGGCGCTCGACCCTGGATGGGAGGTCAGTGCAGGGGTTTTGATGAGTTAATCTGGTGGTACAGGTCACAGCTAAGGGAATCACAGGCCCATATTCATGGGCCTGTTATTAGGGGTCTCCTGCTGTGCTCTTCCCAGCAGTGGCTTGCACAGTCAGAACTCACACAGCAGGTATACGCTCACAAAGCATGCCGAGGGTCATTTTGGTGGATCTGTCCTGGACAGCACCAAACACTTACCCGAATGGTTAAAAGTGCCTTAAGTGTTCTTGTTTAATTTCAGTTCTTGTTACAGCTGTCTGTCTGGCGTGTCCAGCTTCATAGTGTAACAGTAAGCAGGCTTTTACTAAAGGGACTCCCCAGGGGCTTTGGACAGCGGGTCGCCTTTTAATGGGCAGTCCATTCTTTGAATAGGGAGATTCATGCAGATTAGGTTTTGAAAAGGCTAGACTTGTGGGCATCTCTGTAGCACCCACAGCAAGTCCTGGTGGCGTGCAAGGATATTTCAATGTACAGTCCTCTATTTTCAGAGGGGCAACAGTAGACCTTACCAGCAGGTAAAGTTATTCTAGGTACCCCAGAAACAACTAAACAGCAACCAAACAGTTAACTTTCCTAAAACCAGTGCTTTGCACTTCCAGGCTGCAGAAGTCTGGTGCGCTTGTGAGCTTATGTCACACAACACAGTACCACCAAAAAACTCACCTTTCCATTTAATGATAGGAAGCCCAGAAGAAAGTAAACTTTATCCCATGTGGATGTACTTAAGGCTATGAACAGGACAGAGCATGAGCATGTTGTATGTTCTATTATACATTTGCAGTATGATTACTGCAAGGCTGACTCTGAACCAAATGTGACGAGTGGTGCCTTTATCAGTGTCAGACTACCTGGCTTTAAGAGAAGGAGATACTCCTCTCTAAAAGGTACCTGTAAAGTCAATGTTTGGCACTCTGCTTGGAAAATGGTCAATGGTGGAATGGGTCTAAAGGTTATCCAGCCATCAGAGGGTGACAAAAGGATCGGGGTCCTGCTGAAAGTGTTGCTGTCAAGAGTGGTATATTTGGTGCTGAATGTGATGCACAGTTCAGCACTGAGCTTGTGGGTTTAGAAAATTATACATTAGTGCATACAATTAAATGTCAAAAGCTTCAATGTATTTACTCAAGATCCAAGTTAGCTCTATTAAGGTGATGGCACGCCAACCATGCAATGCTGGTATTCCAGAAGGTGTAAGAACTGTAATATACAGTTTTCCCAAAAACATTTAGGAAACACATTTCATAGTGGACTTACAACTTTGCATCATACATATGTAAACACCCAAATACTGTTCAATATGAAAAATATATTTTTATTCAATCAACTATAGTTTTTTTCAAAGTATATACATTTATATTCTTTTTTATTAAAAATCAGAATTAAATTCAACTTCTTATATTTCTATCACATGATCAGTTATTAAATTCCTAGTTTATGTATTTCAGACATACCATCTCATCCATTCATGTCTATCTATTCATAGAGATTATTTTGAAAAAAAGAGAGAGATGTGGAAAACCAGAGTTATCTACAGTATTTGGAATAGAACATGATCCATCAATTAATAGTCCCTTATTTAATATTTGATAAACATGACCTTTATTACATATAGTTTTAATAGGTCTTTTGGGACTTTTTTCTCAAAATAGATTATCCAATGGCTTCTTTGGTGCAGAACATCAATATATTGTCGAAAATGTTATATCACAATTAGGGTCCGAATATACATGAACTGAGAAGAGGCATTCATATATGCCATGGCTAAGAAACAATTCCTATCCTACGTGCGTTTCGGCTGTGAGCCTTCATCAGGTAGCCATGTACGATATGAAACCTTGTCTGTATAGGTTAATCTTTGAATTTTTGTAGAAGAATTATAGGACTCAAAAAACGTTGTAGTTAAGTTGTCTTCCCCGTTATTAGAAGCAAAAAGACGTCTCCATCCTAGTCGAGACTACATGTAGATTCCCGGTAAATACGATTACTTCAGGAGTCGGGTCATGTGTTGTGGTCAAAACGCCAAGTTCAGGGTCAAAAACTCCAGTAACCCGCACGCAGAACGTCCGGGGCCGTACTCCTGGCAGTTGCTTACGCGTCTCACTGCGCACGCGTCTGTTCTCTTCTGGACATGTTTATGCATGAAAGAGTGAGGCATTTGAAGTGTTCAGGATAGTCTGAGTGGGAGGATAGTTTGGACCAGGGTTAATGATATTCTTGTTATGGTTAGTTTTGACAAATGTCAGGAAGCGGATCAGAGCTTGCTGTTCTTGTCCCAGCAGACATGCGGGCAAGGTTCTCAAATCAAACCTGCACCGTGGTTACTTCTGGCAAGGAAAGGCTGATGATGAATGCAAAGTATCAGTGCTGCCTGGCAGATGGGTTGGAGACTGTGGAGAGGACACTACAAGGTCGTCTCATCTGTGAATGAAAAGTTCCAGATTACTGGGTAAAACTCTCCGTGCATTTCCATATGTCCTTCATAGGCAATCGAGTTGCTTCTTTGCCATTTTGCCATAGCCACGGACTTCGCTTGAGGGATTGGTGATTTGTGCTTGAGGAACTTATCCTCCTAAGCGTTTACTGAGGACAACCACATATAAGTCTTTAAGCATAGGATTGACACAGTGCCATCCATGCCGAGATAGAAAGGGACAAAGTCTTTTGCCATTTCTACAGCAAAGTTTTTAAGCATAGGACTAACACAGTGTCATCCATGCTGAGCTGTAAAATGACAAAAGCCTTTTGCCACTCCAGGCACAGTATTACAGCTTTGAATTGGTAAAATACCAACCAAGGTGTCTGAAGAGCTATAATGAGAGCGAAACACGTGTCAGGGGTTCCTTTTGTTCACTTCAGGTTGGCTTGGTTGGTATTTTATAAATTCAAAGCTGTAATACTGTGCCTGGAGAGGCGTGTGATCCATCAAGTGGGGTCCGAGAAAAAAGGAGGGGGTCACAAAACGCGTTTCCCTCATGTTATGTCTATGGGGATTTTTCATTTTCTGGACACGACTACAGCCCGAACCGTTGAAAGGAATTACACCAAATTTGGAAGAGAGCTAGATGTTGATCTAGATAGCGTGCTTTTTGTGATTTGGTGTAAATCCGTTCAGTAGTTTCAAAGATATTTAAGTTGAAAAAATATGAATACCTTGGAGGCCAACAGCCTACTGAAACCCTACTGAAATTTGATTGGCTGCCAACACTTTAACCAGGAAGTTTTTGCAGCCATCTTAGGACTCAGTTGAACGTAGTCCCACAAAAAAATGCAAAAAACCAGAAAAGGGAGCAGGGTAGAAACACTCTGACCCACTAGGCCTCTTGGGTAGTCCCATGGGGCCCCCAGGGCCAAAAAAAGCATTATTAAAAATGTGGGTGGGATCTGCGGATACGGCCAAACCCCCCCCCCCCCCCAAAAAAAAAACCACGGGCTCCAGTGCTTCGTTTATTATCAGCCCTTGGGTGGGCAAGGTCCCGGGAGCATTGTTTTAATAAGGGAAAGGGGGCACTCTGGCCCCCCCTTCTAGAGCTTAATATTGGCCCGGGGACCATCACCTCCCCGGGGATTTTTTTTACAATGAATGCGGGGGAGGCCAATATGGCCTCCCCCGCTGCTCCAGGGACCACCACCTCCCCGGGCTTATGTTTTTATAAATAGGGGGTCCTCCCCCGAAGCTTTAAATATTAAGAAAGCGGGGGAGGAGCACATGGACCCCCCCGCAGCCCCAGGGGCTGCCACCTCCTTAAATTAAATGCCACCAGCCCCCGGGGCTTTAATTAAAAAAAGTACTGGGGAGCACCGCTCCCGCCAAGCCATAGCAAACACTGCTCCGTGCAAGTGAGAGCATGTAAAATGCTCCGCTTCATGCAAGCGAGAGCATGTAAAATGCTCTTGCTTGCATGAAGCAGAGCAGAATTGCTTTTGGACAGAGGGAGATACATGTTAGCAGCTCCCTCTGTCCAAATGCAATGCCGGATCCCGCAGGACGCAGAGAGCCAGCAGGGACCGCGGGGGCCCCAACAGGAAAAACTGAGTGCTCTGGGTGGGACCAGGGCACGCAGTATTGTGGCCAGGCCCCAGTGGATAGGGTCCCAGGTCCAAAATCAGCCCGGGAGTGGGGGCACGTGGCCCCCGTCCCTTGTTTTGTAGATTAAAAAAGATAAAGGGCAGGCCCCGGGGACCCCATTTCCTGGGGCCCAGGCAATTTTAGAATGTGGAGGGGAGCACTAAATCTGGCAGAAAGCCAGTTTTTGGTACGCAGATTGTGCTATTTTTTTATTTGGTGTAAATCCATTCAGTAGTTTTCTAGATATTAAAGGAAATCCATATTTGTACATATATGATGGCGAAGCCTTCGCGAATAATGACCAGCTTGTGCAGAGATCTGAAGCGCTCTGATTGGCTGACAACACTTCAACAAGTTGCCGCCATCTTGAGACTCGATTTCAGCCGAGTCCCACCAAAAAAACGTTAAAAAATGAAGGGGTTATGGCAAAAAAGCATTAAAAAAAAGATTTTTTTCAGTGAAATTGCAAAATTTGCAGCAAAAAAAGCTCGGTCTCCCGCGCTTTTTTGGAAAAGGGCCGCCAGGCGGGCCAGGTCCCGGGGGTATGCAGCGATTTAATAAAAAATGGAGGGGGGCACATGGGACCCCTCTCCAAGGGCTTACTTTGCCCCAAGGACCACCACCTCCCCAGGGCTTATGAACATTATAATGGGTGGGCCTCGCGGACCCCCCCAGGACCTGGGGACCACCACCTCCCCGGAGCTATAGAAAAAAAAATAGGGGGCGCATGGACCACCACCTACCCGGGGCTGGCCAGTGAAAAGTAAAGAAGGGGGGCCACGCGACCCCCTCCGGGTGCCATTAATCCCCCTGGGGACTGCCACCCCCCAGGTCCAGCTCCTGCTGTGTCCAGGAGTGCCCACCCCCTAGGACATAGCTATTTGCTTTTGCTTGGTGGGAGCAGACAGCTCCCGCCAAGCAAAAGCAAACCCTCTGCTTTCAGCAGGCAGGAGGTGTCAAAGTGCTACTGCCACTGTAAGTGGAGGTTTCACCTCTTTTCCTGCCTGCAGACATGCGGACAGGGAAAGAGATGAAACTATTGCTCTTGCACACAGGGAGCTGCATTTCCAGCAACTCCCTGTGTGCAATAGCAATGCTGTCTCTTGCAGGAGGTGGGCAGGCCGCAGGGACCACGGGGGCCTTGAGGCTCCTCTGCAGTCCCAAGATGCACACTGGGTGCCCTGAGTAGGCTCAAGGGCACCTAGGGAAACATTGCCGGGGAATGGGGTCCCGGGGCCGAAATCGGCCCGGTAAGGGGGGCCACGCGGCCTCCCTTCCCCATTGAAATTACAGCAGCCCCCCTCCCCTTTTTTAGACGGAGAAAAAGGGGGAAAAAGCAAAGAAAAACTAGCGGAAAAGGCAAATCAGAGAGCAGATAAACAAGCAGGAAAGGCAAGACAGAAGGCAGAAAAATGAGCAGGAAAGGCAAAACAGAGGGCAGAAAAACAAGCAGAAAAGGCAAAACAGAGGGTAGAAAAACGAGCAGGAAAGGCAAAACAGAGCAGAAGAGGGCAAAAAACAGAGCACTCAGAGATTGACACCCACTTATAGACCCACTCAGACTCATGCAATCAATCAATGAATCAGGGATTTGAGAAGCACGCTACTCACCCGTGAGGGTCTCAAGGCATGGGGGAGGGGGTGATAGGGGGGGGGTCGTGCAGCTCCGATTCAGCCAAAGAGCCAGGTCTTGAGGCTCTTCCTGAAGGTGTGCAGAGTGGGGGAATGTCTGTTGAGCGGGAGCTCGTTACAGGTCCTTGCCGCGATGTAGGAGTAGGCTCTTCTACCTGCTCTGGCTCTGCAGATGCGTGGGGTTTCAGCAAGGGTGAGGTCGGCGGAGTGGAGGCTTCTCTTGGGTACGTGGAAGGAGACTCTTTCATTGAGGTATTGGGGACAGGTGTTGTGGAGGGATTTGTAGGCATGAATGAGTAGCTTGAAGGTTACTCTCTTCTCTACGGGGAGCCAGTGGAGGTCTTGTAGGTGCTAGGTGATGTGGTCATGTCGTGGGATGCCGAGGACGAGAATGGCGGCAGTGTTCTGGATGGTCTGGAGTTTTCGGAGCAGGGATTTGTTGATTCTGGCGTAGAGGGCGTTTCCGTAGTCCTGTCTGCTGGTTATGAGTGCATTGGTGACGGTCTTTCTGGCTTCAGGGGGGATCCATTTGAAGGTCTTGCAGGGGATGCGGAGGGTGTTGAAGCACGTGGAGGAGACGGCGATGATCTGTCGGGTCATGGTGAGTGAGGAGTCGAGTATGATGCCGAGGTTGTGGGTGTGGTCCGTGGGTGTGGGTGTGGGGGGGTTGCCGAGGGCAGTGGGCCACCAGGTGTTGTCCCATGCGGAGGGGATGGGTCCAAGGACAAGGACTTCTGTCTTCTCTGAGTTGAGCTTCAGCAGCTGCTGCTCAACCAGGATACAATGTCTTTCATTCCTTCCTGGAAGCTGAGTCTGATGGTGTTAGGTTCCTTCGTGAGTGAGAGGATGAGCTGGGTGTCGTCGGCATAGGATACTATGCTGAGTCCATGCTGTCTGACAATGGCAGCGAGGGGGGCAATGTAGATGTTGAAGAGCATGGGGCTGAGCGATGATCCTTGGGGTACTCCGCAGCTGATCTCGGTGGGTTCGGAGAGGAAAGGCGGGAGTCTGATTCTTTCTGTTCGGCCGGTGAGGAAGGAGCGGATCCAGTCGAGGGTGGTTCCCTGTATGCCGGCGTCGTGGAGTCTGGCAGTGAAAGTGCGGTGGGAGACGGTGTCAAAGGCTGCAGAGAGGTCTAGTAAGATGATGGCCGCCGTGTGGCCCTGGTCGAGGAGGGTGCGGATGTCGTCTGTGGCAGCGAGGAGGGCGGTCTCCGTGCTGTGGTTGTTGTGGAAGCTGGATTGAGAAGCGTCGAGGATGGAGTTGGCTTCGATGAAGTTCGTGAGCTGGATGTTGACGATCTTCTCGGTGACTTTAGCTGTGAAGGGGAGGAGAGATATGGGTCTGTAGTGTTTGAGGTCCATCGGGTCTGCGGAGGGCTTCTTGAGGATGGCTATGACTTCTGCACGTTTCCAGTTGTCGGGGAATGTGCCGGAATCGAAGGTAGTGTTAATGGTGCATCGAAGTTCGGGTGCTATGGCGGCGGCTTCTCTGTGGAAGATGTGCGGCGGGCAGGGGGCCGTGGGGGCTCCTGAGTGAATGCTCTTCATGGTCGTGGCAGTGTCTTCGGTGGTGACCGGGGTCCAGGCAGAGATGGTAGGCTGGTTGGCTTTGCTGGAAGTAGGTGTGGTTTCGGTGTCTGGAGTCTGTTAGTTGAAGTTATCGAAGAGGGACTTGATCTTGAGATGGAAGTAGGAGCTCAGTTTGTTGCAGAGGTCCTTTTTAAGGTGTGACGTCCGAGGCTTCGCTGGGGGGGGTTGGTGAATTCCTGTCTGATGCTGAAGAGTTCCTTCAAGTTGCTGGAGTTGGCGAGGATTTTGTCCTGGATGAAGGACCTTTTGGTGGATCTGATGCGTTGATGGTATTCTGTCATGGTGTTCCCGTAGGTGTTCCGAGCTTCCGGGGTTTTGCTGTTTCTCCATACTTTCTCGAGATGTCTGCAGGTGCGTCTGGAATCTTGGAGGTCTGTGGTGAACCAGGTGGCTTTCCTGGGGCGCTGTCTGTCAGAGTGACTGAGGGGGGCAAGCTTGTCTGCGCAGTTGGATATCCATCTGTGTAGTTCATTGGCTGCAGAGTTGACGTTGGTCGTGGTGGGAGGGGGATCGTGGTTGAGGGTGGAGTTGAGGTGCTACTCGGTGACCTTGTTCCAATTCCTTCGTGGAGGGTGTGGTGTAGGTTTGTGAGCGGTGGTTTTATCGAAGGAGAAGTGTATGCAGTGGTGGTCCGACCAGAGGGGTTGCGTGGTGTGGCTGAAGTGGAGTTGCACCTACTCACAGACCCATGCACTCACAGATCCACTGAGAAACTCATGCACCCACTTAGACACACAAACCCACTCACAGACCCACTTAGACACTCACGCACCTACTCACAGACTCACACACCCACTCACAGACCCACTCAGAGACTCACACACCCACTCACAGACTCACACACCCACTCACAGACCCACTCAGAGCCTCACACACTCACAGATCCACTCAGAGACTCATGTGCTCACTCACACACCCACTCACAGTCTCACCTACAGACTCACACACCCACTTTCAGACCCACTCCTACACTCACTCACAGACTGACACACACACATGGAGGCACTCACTCTCACACCCACTCACAGACCCACTCAGACACTCATGCATCCACTCACACACCCAGTGAGATGCTTATGCAGCCACTCACAGGCCCACTCAGTCACTCACACACCCACTCACCCACCAATTGAGACACTGACGCACTCACACACCCACTGACACTCACTCACACACTCACTCTCAAAGGGTACAGGTTACAGTTAGGAAATAAAATTTTAAAACCTTAGAAATTCACTGAAAAACCAAAGGTTGCAGGGACGTTATAGTTAGGAAATAGAATTTTAAAAAACTTTGAAATTCCCTGAAAAAACTGAAGGTTACAGGGATGCTATAGTTAGGCTCAGATTTCACTTGTACAAAACAATAGAAATTCAGCAATTATAGTTAAATGAGCTGCAAAACACTGCTTATGACCTCACATATTACATCAGTCATGACGTGGCCAGTGACATCACTGATTACATCATCCACAGAACCACTCACACCCCCTTCGAACCTCTCATACATCCACTCCTAAACAACCCCTCACATACCCATTCACAGTCCCATACCAGTACTCACACAACCAATCACTCGTCCATAGAGTTACTCACACATCCACTCACTCATACTGCCTCTCACACACCCACTAACTCACCGTTACAGCCACTCATGCACCCACTTACTCATCAATACAGCCACTCACACATCCAGTCATACAGACATACAGACACATACACCCACTCATACACCCTTGCAGCCACTCACACACCCACTTAATCCACCCATACAGAAACTCACACAGCAACTGACTCACCCATACAGGTACTCACACACCCACACACTGTTCATACAGCTGCTCATACTGCCACTCACTCACCAATACAGCTACTCACACATCCAGTCACTTACCCATACAGCCACTGACACAACCACTCACTCACCCATACAACCACTTACACACCCACAGAACTACTTACATACCCATTCACACTTCCATACAACCACTCACACACCCACTCACTCACCCTTATAGCTACTCACACAGACATTCATTTTCCAGTACAGCCATTCACACCCACTCACTTACCTATACACACTCAAACAGCTATTCACTCACACACCCAATCCGTCACCCATACAGCCACTCGCACACCTATGCAGCCACTCAGCCACTAACTCACCAGTACAGTGAATCACACACTCACTCTCCAATACACCCACTCACACAGCCACTCACTCACCCATACAACTACTCACATAGCCAGTAACACATTCATACAGCCACTCACACATCCACTCACACACCCATACAGCCATTCAGACATCCACTCATACACTGATACAGACAGTCAACAGCCACTCAGATAAGATATGTTAGAAATAGTATGACTAATTACTAGTGCAGAAAGAATATTAAATTAACTCATGATGTTGCTTAGTATATATCTTTAAGTTTCAGAAACATTTACGAAACACTTATGGAATGATGTCATCAGTGATGTCACTGACCATGTCATTAGTGATGTAATATGTGAGGTCATAAGCAGTGCATTGTGGGGGTGTAAGTTATAGTTAACTCAGGTAACTATAAATGCTGAATTTCTATGGTTTTGTATGAGTGAAATCTGAGCCTAATTATAACGTCCCTGTAACTTTTGTTTTTTCCCAGTGAATTTATATATATATATGTATATATATATATATATATATATATATATATATATATATATATATATATAGAGAGAGAGAGAGAGAGAGAGAGAGATAGTGGACTAAGGGATCAGTGTTGTTTAGCAAGTTATATATGTGTCATCGGAATAAGGATTTGCATTTATTGAAATACTTCGTTGGTCCGTACCTACTGTGTTTTCCCTCTCATTGGAGAAGGAGGGACAGGACTTTGGTTTGAATATATATATATATACATATATATATATATATATAGAGAGAGAGATAGTGGACTAAGGGATCAGTGTTGTTTAGCAAGTTATATATGTGTCATCGGAATACGGATTTGCAGAATATTAACAAGTGTTTGATAACTTTCCAGGTGTATCAAGAGTTATCAGAAAAGAACCAACTACTTCCAGAAGGTACACATGTGAAGTCACAGGTGTTTATCTTACTCTTAGAAAAGGAGTTGAGTCAGAATTGCATTGGTCATTTTTACCTTCTTGTATTTCAGTTTCAAGAAAAACTTTCTTATTACTATGGAGACAGAGGTGATTACACAGAGATATTCTAAATGTACATCCTTTTACTGTTGAAGTTAGATGTAGGAGATTACTGGTATAGTACAAACACATATTCATTTGCATTTCGATATCAATTCCAGTCTGTGTGCAGCAGTCGATGCCCAGCGGAGTGACGAATTTCACTAGTGCGATGTAAATATTGCATAGGTCTAGTGATACCATCAGCAAAGGGCTTTATGGCTCAATTTAGAGACTGAGATGTGAGTGAAGAAGCCATATGGATTCACAAACACTCAGAACTCCTTCCAGTGCTCCAATTGGAAGTGCCAAACCCCTGGTTCACTTTTCTATGGGCAACCCTGAAGCAGGATTCACAGTCAGTGAAGTCTCACAGAGTGAGTAACAGAAGAGAGGAAGCAGGAATGGCATCACTTCTTACTCCAGGTGCATAGGTATGTGCCCCTCTGGGCGAGGTGGCACTGGCCCTCGTATGCAAAAGGCGCATTGTACGCCATTTATTGATGTACTTTACTACCCAATTGTGGGCACCAGGGACATTTTACCTGCTTGCATAAGGGCCCATGTCACGCTGCCTACGACACTGCCCTCTTCTGGTACCTCCTCTATCACCTGTGCAAACCTGTTTGCTATTGATAACAATGAAGCACAGCGACCACTGGGTGCATGGAATATTTCTAGTCTGGTGCTTGAATGGACGCCGTAAAAGTAAATGAAAAAAGCACAAGCTCCTGCCCTGATGAGGCCGCCCAGCTGGCATCACACCTCCCCTAATTTACTCCACCCCATGCCTACTTCTAATTCACGTGGCGCGTGCCCCGGCCTGCATGGACTCTGCTCTCGCGGGGTATATATAATTCATGTGCTGCTTTTCTGCAGCCTGTAGGGCTGGCAGACAATGCCAGAGGCCGGCCAGGCTTGCAAATGAGCATCATATGCGCTACATTCATCCTGTTTACACTTCTGCATGAGACAGATTATTGAGGGAAGATGTGATGAATGGATAACCAACTCTTCCAATTCAATATGCTGTTTTCTTCCTAGTTAAATCCACTATTTCCCAGGCTCTAATAACGTGATTCATCAGTGCTCAAGCACACACCGGCTGAGATTGCATTGGACAAATGAGCCTGCTTCGGCATTCTCGAATGTTCCTTGCATGCTTGGATTACAGAATCCGTCACTAAGCAGTGCCCTGGTGACAGGGCTTGTGCATAAACAGTATTGCTTAAGAAAGTTATACTGTGAACCTTAGAAACAGGGGCACATTAAGGCTAAATACTGTTTAAAATTAATGAGAGAGTGATAATGCTTCACCGACCTGTGGCTATTCATCTGTTAACAATCACTGGGGATGCGAATAGGTCTAGGTTTAATGTGCTGCACCCCACCCTGTCACAAGCACATCTCATACCTTGCACCCACATTGGCAGAGTTTTTTGAAAAGTATTTTTTACCTCTGGTGTACTGGGAATAGGAGTGAAAACTAAGAAAGAGCGCCTATCTGCTCTGGTATGATGGAACAAGGACACAGCCAAGAATGCATGGGAAAGGAGCAACGCATATGAGAGGGCATACAGGGCTGAAGCCGAGAGCTGAGATACTCAGGACAAGTGCCAACAAGTACCTTGTACCCCATGGAGAGCGTCTTTAACAGCATCTGTTTATTCACTGGTAACTGGTGGAGGAAATCCAACTGGGATCTAACTGAAGGACACTAAGGTAAGGAACATATGTTGCAGCTGTATTTTGCAAACTCTGAATGCGACATAAGATATTTAGATAAGCCAAGCAAGCCTCTATTCCAATATTCCAAACACAATGAAATGGATGCCTAGATCACCAACCTTCTCCCTTCGAGTTAAAGGCAAGAGAGAATTATCCTTATATTTTTCAAAAGGGAGTAGCATGCGCCAGCGATCTTGTTGACATGCTGCCGTAATGTAATATTAGTGTTGATAGTAACACCACAAATGTTGGTTATAGTAGGTGGAGCTGGCAGGGACTAGCAAAGCAGGTCCATGTTTAAACATGATTCTCCAGAACCAACATCTCCATTTTATCTGCATTCAACTTCAAAATGTTATTAGTCATCCAACCTGTCACTGAAGCAACATATTCCTGGAGTTTAAGGGAACAGTCAGGGCAGAAAGGAAAGTACTTTAATACTGTACTCAAAATGACAAATATTTTCAAGATTTCAAATGGTGTTACAAATTGGAATCTCTCCTTTTGAGGCATCGTTGATCAACCATGGTGCAAATCACATATTCTAAAGAATCATGAACATTTTAGGACAACTCAAAGTATACATTGACTTAAACCTAAATTCTCCCTCAGGAGGTATCTAGCATTTTCCTGTGCCAGAACAAGAAAAAAGTCGTGCATTAAACTATTTCATGTTGCATTTGTCAGAGATTTCAATATATAAACCCCTTCCAGTTGTGTATGTCAGATAGTTTAACATGTAAAGCCTCTTATTACGGTATATGACCTATAGTTCACCATGTAAAATCCCTTCCTATTATATTTTCTAGCAATTAAATCCACTTTCTGCTGCATTTGTCAAAATGCTAATTGTAACACAAATTCCCATGGTATTTGACAGAGAGTTAACAGTGTGAAGCCCCTTCCTATTGTGTTTGTCATTGATTTGATAATGTAAGGGCCCTTCCCGTTATGTTTATCAGAGGGTTCATATTGTAAAAAACATTCCAACTAAAGTTGTCAGAGTTCACAGTGTAAAACCCTTCCCTATTGTATGTGTCCCAGAGTTCACAATAAAAAAACATCTCCTATGATGCCTGGCAGGGAGCTGGCAGTGTAAAATCCCTTCCTACTCTATTTATTTGAGAATTCACAAGGGAAACCCTATTCTTTTTGTTTTTGGGAAATCAGGTTTGGGAGTTAGTGGGCCTCGATTGCTAAATAGGGTTATTTCTAGGGCTGGGCGTAGTTGGCGTAGCGCCACTACGCAGAATTTTGGAAAAAATGTGTGTAAAACGAGCGCACGTCCTGAGGGTCCGTGTGCCCGGGACAGGGGTCCCTCATGCCTGGGCAGGCTCCCCGATCTCCCCGGCCTGTCTGGGTTGAGAAGCAGGGACCGGCCACGGGGACTGCGTTTCGGTCAGGGCCTGGGGTTTGTGAGCCCCCGTCCTGCCGCCTGCCAAGTGTCCATCTGCCCGTGACAAGGGTCCCTGGTGCAGAGCCCCGGAGACCTGCAAGGGCAGGCGGGAGCCCTACCGCTATGGCTCGGCTCGGGGCAGGCAGATGGGAGTCCCTTTGACCCCGGCCATCTGGTCGCACCTTTCCCCTCTGCCATCTGGTCGCACGCAATGCCGCCCTGGAAGTCCCGATGAGGGCTCATTTGCCTCCCGGATCCCAGCCAGGGCTCCAGGAGGTCGGGCACGTTCGCGCCCAGGGTCCCCTGAGCCTCGCGGTGTGCACGGATTCCCAGAAAGCGGGGTAGCCTCCCTCCGGATTACTAGGGGCAGGGTATGCCGGGACACCCCTCCCGGGCTGGCGGTTCTCTGCCGGGGACCAGGTGGGCTATGCCCGGACAACACCTCCCGAGGCATCCGGGGCTCCCTCCTCCGGACCACAGCGTGGCAAGGTGCCCGGGACGGGCTCCATGGGTCCCGGGCAGTCCTCCCCCGGGCGCCCGGGCCCGAGAGCTCCGGTGGTCCTCCCCGTGCCTGAGGCCCAGCCGGGGTCCCCGAGCCCCCCCGGGATGCGGAGCCCCCGAGCCCTGCGTGGGCAGGCGGGAGCCCTACCGCGAAGGCACTGCTCGGGGCGGGCAGATGGGCGTCCTTTCGACCCCGGCCATCTGGTCGCACCTTTCCTCTCGGCCATCTGGTCGCACGCAATGCTTTCCAATGGGGCGACCAGATGGCCGGGCTGCCCTGGAAGTCCCGATGAGGGCTCATTTGCCTCCCGGATCGTAGCCAGGGCTCCAGGAGGTCGGGCACCTTCGCGCCCAGGGTCCCCTGAGCCTCGCGTTGCGCACGGATGCCCAGAAAGCGGGGTAGCCTTCCTCCGGATTACTAGGGACAGGGTACTCTGGGACCCCTCTCGGCCTAGCGGTCCTCAGCCGGCAGCTGGGCGGGCCAGGATGCTGCCCCGGCCCTGGGTCCTGCCCTGGGCCTGCCGTGTGGCAGGCTGCCCTGGATGGGGTCCGGCAGGCCCGGGGAGCTTCCCCCTGCTGGGCTGGGTCCAGGGGCCCCGGGGAGTGCGGCCTCCCCACCCCAGGGTCTGTCCTTGGTCCTGCTAAGTGGCAGGATGCCCGAACGAGGTCCCGCGGGCCCGGGGAGCCTCCCCCTGCTCGGCTGGGTTCAGCGGCTCCCAGGGGCCCCGGGGAGGGCGTCCTCCCCACCCCGGAGCTCCGTCCTTGGTCCTGCCGCATGGCCAAGTGCACGGGACGGGGTCCGGCGGGCCCGGGGAGGCTTCCCCTGCGCCTCTGGGCCTGGGAGCCCCGGCTGGGTCCAGGGGCCCCGCCGGGCCCCGGGTCGGGTGCTCCGGCCCTGGGCCCTGTCCCCCATCCTGCCGCACTGCCTAAGGCCCGGAATGGGGTTCCGTTGTGCCTGGGGAGCCTCCCCTTGCTTGGCTGGGTTCAGGAGCTCCGGCCGGGGCCCCTGAGGGCCCCGGGGAGGGCGGCCTCCCCACCCCGGGCTCCGTCCTCATTCCTGCCATGTGGCAGGGTGCCCGGGACGGGGTCCTGTGGTTCCGGGGAGGCTTCCTCTGCGCCTCTGGGCCCGTGAGCCCCGGCTGGATCCAGGGGCCCCTCCGGGCCCCGGGTCGGGTGCTCCAGCCCTGGGCCCTGTCCCCCGGACTGATGCTATGCCAAAGGTCCGAGACGGGGTTCCGTCGTGCCCGGGCTTGGCTGGGTTCAGGAGCTCCGTCCGGGGCCCCTGAGGGCCCTGGGGAGGGCGGCCTCCCCACCCCGGACTCCGTCCTCGTTCCTGCCGCATGGCAGGGTGCCCGGGATGGGGTCCCGTGGTCCCGGGGAGGCTTCCCCTGCGCCTCTGGGTCCAGGGGCCCCGGCTGAGTCCAGGGGCCCCTCAGGGCCCCCGGTCGGGTGCTCCAGCGCTGGGCCCCGTCCCCCCGGCCTGCCGCTATGCCAAAGGTCCGAGACGGGGTTCCGTCATACCTGGGGAGCCCCCCTCGCTTGGCTGGGTTCAGGAGCTCCGTCCGGGGCCCCTGAGGGCCCCGGGGAGGGCGGCCTCCCCACCCCGGGCTCCGTCCTCGGTCCTGCCGCGTGGCAGGGTGCCCGGGACGGGGTCCTGCGGGCCCGGGGATGCTTCCCCTGCGCCTCTGGGCCCGGGAGCCCCAGCTGGGTCCAGGGGCCCCTCCGGGCCCCGGGTCCAGTGCTCCAGCCCTGGGCCCTGTCCCCCGGCCTGCCTGTATGCCAGCGGGCCCGGGGATGCTTCCCCTGCGCCTCTGGGCCCGGGAGCCCCGGCTGGGTCCAGGGGCCCCTCCGGGCCCCGGGTCCAGTGCTCCAGCCCTGGGCCCTGTCCCCCGGCCTGCCTGTATGCCAAGGGCCTGGGACGGGGGTCCGTCGGTCCCGTGCAGACCTCCCCCGCTTCGCCTGCTTGTCGAGGTGTCTGCGGGCCCCGGGTCGGAGGGCCCGTCGGCTCCCCACCTCGCAGCCCCCATTGCTGGGGCCCAGCTGGGGCCCTGGGCCTCCGGTCCCCCATGCCCCGGCGCCCGCTCACTCTTTCGTTGGGGCACAGAGCGACCAGATGGCTTCCCTTTCGTGCCCGGCCATCTGGTCGCACCTTCCCCTCGGCCATCTGGTCGCACCTATCCCCTCGGCCATCTGGTCGCACCTATCCCTCGGCCATCTGGTCGCACCCAATGCTTTCCTATGGGGTGACCAGATGGCCGGGCTTCCTGGAAGTCCCGATGAGGGCTCATTTGCCTCCCCGATCCCAGCGAGGGCTCCAGGAGGTCGGGTACTTTTGCGCCTTGGGTCCCCTCTGTCACCTCGTGTGCACGGATTACAAGAAAGGGGGGTGTTTTTCCTCCGGATTACTAGGGAGAGGGTCAGTCAGACCTCCGTGAGGTCCGGCGATTCTGAAACAGGGGAAGGCAGCACCCGGGCCCGCCCGCCGGGGCCCCCAGGGGCCCGGGACGCACCTGCCTCTCAACCCCTTCCCTATGGTCCTTTTTCTCCGAGTTTGCTCAGTCAGACCTCCGTGAGGTCCGGGGATGCTGAGACGGGGAAGGCAGCACCCGGGCCCGCCCGCCGGGGCCCCCAGGGGCCCGGGTATGCACCTGCCTCTCAGCCCCTTCCCGATGGTCCTTTTTCTCCGAGTTTGCTCAGTCAGACCTCCGTGAGGTCCGGGGATGCTGAGACGGGAGAAGGCAGCACCTGGGCCCGCCCGCCGGGGCCCCCAGGGGCCCGGGTACGCACCTGCCTCTCAGCCGCTTCCCGATGGTCTTTTTTCTCCGAGTTTGCTCAGTCAGACCTCCGTGAGGTCCGGGGATGCTGAGACGGGGGAAGGCCAGCACCCGGGCCCGCCTGCCGGGGCCCCCAGGGGCCCGGGTACGCACCTGCCTCTCAGCCCCTTCCCGATGGTCCTTTTTCTCCGAGTTTGCTCAGTCAGACCTCCGTGAGGTCCGGGGATGCTGAGACGGGGGAAGGCAGCACCCGGGCCCGCCCGCTGGAGCCCCCAGGGGCCCGGGTATGCACCTGCCTCTCAGCCCCTTCCCGATGGTCCTTTTTCTCCGAGTTTGCTCAGTCAGACCTCTGTAAGGTCCAGGAATGCTGAGACGGGGGAAGGCAGGACCCGGGCCCGCCTGCCGGGGCCCCCAGGGGCCCGGGTATGCACCTGCCTCTCAGCCCCTTCCCGATGGTCCTTTTTCTCCGAGTTTGCTCAGTCAGACCTCCGTGAGGTCCGGGGATGCTGAGACGGGGGAAGGCAGCACCCGGGCCTGTCCGCCGCGGCCCCCAGGGGCCCGGGTACGCACCTGCCTCTCAGCCGCTTCCCGATGGTCTTTTTTCTCCGAGTTTGCTCAGTCAGACCTCCGTGAGGTCCGGGGATGCTGAGACGGGGGAAGGCAGCACCCGGGCCCGCCTGCCGGGGCCCCCAGTGGCCCGGGTACGCACCTGCCTTTCAGTCGCTTCACGATGGTCTTTTTTCTCTGAGTTTGCTCAGTCAGACCTCTGTGAGGTCCGGGGATGCTGAGACGGGGGAAGGCAGCACCTGGGACCGCCCGCCGGGGCCCCCAGAGGCCCGGGTATACACCTGCCTCTCAGCCCCTTCCCGATGGTCCTTTTTCTCCGAGTTTGCTCAGTCAGACCTCCTGCCGACAGCTGCACTGTCTAGCCAAACCTACAAAAGAGCATTCCAGTGCTCATTATTTGTGCAAGCGTTGTTTGTTTATTTTTAATGCATTCTGTAATTATGGAGCTGCCACCAAAGCATGCTTAAGCTCACCGCC
The DNA here is from genome assembly GCA_963921515.1 of Calotriton arnoldi. NCBI lineage: Eukaryota > Metazoa > Chordata > Amphibia > Caudata > Salamandridae > Calotriton > Calotriton arnoldi. The sequence goes on from CAWUFW010001659.1 coordinate 2,412,476, forward strand.
AATGTACACAGTTCTTCAGATCCTCACGCGTGGCACCAAACCCTTGCTTCTTTGGTCATGCTCCATCCATAAACATTTCCAACCATGCTTGCATGTTCAAGCCTGCAACAACACAGTCACGGTCGAGCACTGCAAAGCAATCTATGTTGCAGTGGTGTGCTACATAAATATCCAGTAACAATAGCAAAATAAACCCCCCATTCATCTTTTATCAGCCTTTTGTACACGTTTCTGAGGCACAGGAGATGAAATACAGTCTAAAGCAAGCAGCCTATCGCCATGTTCTTATCACTTATCTTTATACACAGCTGGCAATGGGAAGTATGCATTCTGGGCAGCTCACAAAGTTTTTAAAAAACTGTACAGCCCTGCCTGTGACATGATGAGGCAGTCCACGTACTGAAAGTCAAGTCAGAGTCCTTAAAGTGGGCTAGTTATTGGTGCGATATTATCAAAGCTGATAAATGTGGCTCCGCTGAGCCGGAATTTATTGGGTGCGATCAATACTACCCAATTATGAGGTTTTTTTTGTTACTTGGGAATAACTTGTAGATTTTAGTGGGCATTGTATCGTTGTGTGAGGTCTTTACTATTTATATTATATAGTCTTTAAGCCAGCTGCCGAGGGTTATAGTGGTTGTTAAAGGCCCGGAGGCCACAATTAAGGCCTGAGCCACAGGCAAGGGCCTATAACAAGGGAAAGGGCCTTTAGCAACCGGTATTGCCCGAGGCAGAAAGGCTTTGAGACTAATAGAACATTCCCCCCCACTTAGGGTAGAATGTTCTAAATTTTAAAAGAGTGAAATAGAAAGACCATCATTGGAATGCTGGAGCAGAAGGCTTATACCAGCCATTATAAGCCCTGACCCACTTCATTGTCTTCAAAGGAGCAACAACATTCCAGTGTTCTAATATAGCTTTACAGACCGTTGTAGTGGGCTATACTGGCCATTAAAGGTCCGCTCCAGCGTTAAAGGCCCAGAGCCGAATGCGAGGGCCTTTAACAAGGGAGTTGAACTTTAATGCCGGTATAGCCCAGCTACGGAGGGCTATAAGGCTATTAGACCATTCCGACACTAGAGGGCAGAAAAGTTCTAACAAATAAAACAAAGGCCTCAGTGAGGCCTTTGTTCACAGCAACAGCTGTGAAAGACTAACATTGGAATGTTGGAGCTCCGGGCTTCTACCGGCCATTAGAAGACTGGAGCACTCCATTGTTTTCAATGGAGCTCCCAACATTCCAATGCTCTAATATTAATTAAGTATTGCTTGTTCCTCTAGGGCTTTTTTCCTAGGCTATAGAACTATCTCTCATAAATATGCCTCTCGAAGTGGCTTTGCCCGCTGCCCAAAGCCGACAAAGCCCTCATTTACTTCAACAAATGTTTTTAAGTGGCACAAAGACTTCTGGTAATTTGAACCACAAAAATTCATGCATCATGTTTTTATTGGGGGCATATCCTGTTAATGGATACGTCCAGTATTATAGGTGTATGGTCTGATATCCCACTTTCCAGGTTCACACAGAATTAGATTTTGGGAGTCACAGAAACTAGTACTTTTCTGGAAGTTGAACCATGTATTCTTCTGCAAATTGAGCCATGTACACTAGAAAGTAAAGTGTATTCCTTTTTAGTCAAATTCATACTTTTGTACAATATGTTTTTTGGTATGCCCTATCAGTAAAATTGCCTCTTTGCGGTAGACCTGTTCTATTCAGAATTGGGTTTAGTGCTAGATTGCAGTCTCCTCCTATAATAATTAGCATAGGACCAGATTCAAACAGGAGATAATTCACAATTATATAGAAGGTGGCACATGAGAGATTAGCTGCGCAGATCGAGCCAATTATTGTGCAAGAATGTGTGAGTTTGTGCATGGCAGTGTAAAGCGGACTAGCGCATGGACAGAGGAAAACAGCACCACATGCTAGCAAATATAGCACTGTTGTGAACTCTCCCTTTCAGACAGCGGAGCAACTATGATTGCTGTGTTGCATGAAATGATACTAAATCTGCCCCATTGTCTTATAGCCACAGTCCTTAGCAGTAAAATAGAATTCTCAGGTGAGATCATTTACCCGACAATCTAGGACATATTGGGCTTGTAAGAGACTGGTGCTGTGCCTATCAATTCACAATGATGTAGCATCCTTCAGAGAGGGTTATGGTCTAACGTTGATGTACGATAGACTAGAGGCTTATTTCCACATCCACTCTAGGAAGATTAAGTTAATCATGAGTGATTTAAGAGGTAGGTACTTAGATTTACTCCTAAAGAGTACGTGGGGGGGTATGTCAGGGGGTAGGAAAGGAGAAAGGGAAACAACGAATGTGTTTACAATTGTTTGCTGATAGTCTAAATAGTCATACTTACATTTCTTTATATGACAGATGATTCTGTGTCGATGTCAAGCTGTTATTTAAGTCTGATCCTATAAGGTTGAATGGAAGGGTTTTAAAATTAAACAGGTGAGCACTACTTCTGCTCAGTGCCAGTCAGCACTCGGTTATGCAAAGGTAGAGGTATGTTCATGGGGGCACCGAGTTTCTATGTGCTATTATGTCAAGGGGTCTAGTGTTTGAACCTATAATCACTTTTTATGGACTAAATGGTGGTATGAATACTTTGTGTTGGAAGCAGAGAAAGCGGAGAAATTCTTGTTAGTAGCATTTCCAGCTAAGCTGGACAGGTGAAGAAACAGACAATGCTTGTTGATACGTGGGTTATGTACATTGGGGTTCAATAACACAACAATTTGGTAAGATTAACGTTATACTTCTTACCATTTGTCCCTCTACTATTTCTCTGTCAAAACAATTGTCATTTAATAATTTGTGTGAGATTTGCTGATGGGATTAGCCTACAAGTGGTTCTAATGAAGAAAGTGCTACATTAATTTTTAAGGGCATCTCGATTTGTCCCTGTCGCGGTTTAGGGTCTCAGTCACTTTGTCCAATCCTTCATTACCTAAGGGTCTGATTTTTTTTCTCTTCTGCTTTTGACAATGCTGCATTTTTGGAGGTAGTTGGTCACTTCTGTCTAGTTTAAGTGCATTTGGGTATCCATATGTATTGGTTTTAAGGTATCTAGAAATTGTTCCAGTCCATCAGAATCTGTAAATTCCATGGTTTGTTGTCATCTGTAATGAGCATATACACCAGATTGAGTAATCCAAACTCGATTTCTCTTCATTGCAAGTGTGGCCCTAGTGCCAGGAATTTCTTTTATTTCATATTTGTATCACGGGAAAATCAACTGAAATGTATATTTTGCTGTCATACATATATAGGTTTTTTTTAATTTGCTGCTATAATAGTTTGTAGGGCCTGGTTGTGGTGGTGGAATTAGGCGATGACCGAGCAAAGTCAGTTGGTTTTGTCTATATCTCTAGGTTTAATGTGATGGACCCTTTGGAATTCCGACCAGGGTGATAGGAGATTCTCAGAACAATGGGTAGGAATGTAGCTGGGAATTAATCTATTGCACCCCTTTAAAAGCTCTTGAGTGTTTCACAAAATCAGATATTGTCCCATCTTGATCTATCTTCTAGATGTGTAAGTTTTTGGCAGAGTTGTCAAACCTGTTTTACTCCAATCTGGCATTCTGCCAAATGACTTTTCCAGGGCATATATGCGCATCTCTGAGTGGTCAAGATGTGAATGAAAGTTTGCAATGTCTGTTCGATTGGAGAGAATGTTGACAAACATTTCTCCCAGTGTGTTCTCTAAACATTTGCAATGTCTGTTCGATTGGAGAGAATGTTGACAAACATTTCTCCCAGTGTGTTCTCTAAACCATTGACCCTTCTGCAGTTATTTTCTTCATTATGGCCTTTATATTATGTTATGTGTATTGGTAAAGCGCACTATCACCCGCAAGTGTATCCTGGCACTGAGCATGTGTGTGTGTGTGCGCCTAGCCCTGTGTATGGTAGGTTGGTTCATTGAAAAGTCAGATCTTCAGCTTCTTGCAGATTTCAAGGAGAGGAGGAGGCTCTGATGTGGATTGGGAGGCTGTTCCACACTTTAGGAGCTATGTAAGCAATGCCTGTCCTCCTGATCTGGTTCTTTGTATGCGTGGGATGTATGCAAGTAGGAGTCCTGCACAGGTGTCTGTGTGATTGATGAAAAGAGATGCAACTGTTTTGGTAGATGGGACCCGAGTTGCCTAGTACCTTGAATGTGTGTGAAGAGTTTGAATTGAGTGCGTTTGTATCGGTAGACAGTGGAGCTCCCTCAGGTGTGACATGATAAGATTACTGTGTGAGATGTTGAGGATCAGTCTGGCTGCCAATTTGGATGGTTTGTAGTCTTCTAGTGAGTTGCTTGGTGATCCCAGCATAGAAGGTGTTCCCATAGTACAACTTGCCAGTGACTAGGACATGAGTGACAGTTTTTCTAGTGTTGCTTGCACGGCCAGACTGGGAAAAGCGACCATCCCTGGCAGTCAGATCGACCGGCCCCGGTGGGGGGAGGGTACTAGTGAGAAACACCGCTCCCGCTTTTGTTACAGGGGGCCCATATTGCAGCACTGCTGCAAAACTGGCCCCCAGTAACAAAACCGGCCCCCACTGGCCCAAAACCGTCCCCCAACCTTCCGGCCAACCTGGAAAACGCCCGGTGCTCGCAACGGCCAATCCGGCCCTGGTTGCTTGAGAGCCATTTGAAGATCTGTCTCCGCATCTTCACGGTGTGTACGTAGGATGAAGTGATGGAGGTGACTTGTGCAGTCATGTCCAGTTTGCTGCTGCTGATTATTCCGAGGTTCCTGATGTGGATTCTGGTTGTGGGTCTGAGTTCGGCTGGCCACCAGTTGGTGTCCCATGGTGAGGTGTTCTTGCCGAAGATCACTACTTCTGTCTTGTTGGTGTTTGGCTTGAGACTGTTGACTTTCATTCAGTTAGGGACATCAGTCATGCAGGCGGTGAGCTTGTTACTTGTGTTGGAGGTCTTGTCTGTGAGGGAGAGTGCGAGTTACATTTTATCAGCATATAAGAGGATGTGGTTGCGTGGATGACGTTGGTCAGAGGGATCATGTATGCATTAAAGATGGCGGGGATGAGCGATGAAACTTTAGGCACTCCGAAGATGAGTTTGTGGGCTTCTGAGGAGTAAGATGCCGGGCCTATAGTGCGGTTATTGAACATGTTTTATGTCTGTGATTTTGCTAATGTCTTAGGTTCATCAATTAGCATATTGGCCTTGTGTCCAGTATGGATTGTTTGGTAACAATGACTCTTTGAGCTACGCATTTGTTTGTAAGTCCCGGAGTGAGCATCCATTGATTGACCATCTCCAAAATTAGGCCATTCTATGCCAGAGCATCGTGTAGGGTTCAAGAAGCCTACTCACATGTGTTTCCATCTGAAGAATCAACAAGAGTGGAATCTGAGCAAACCTTTGTGAGTTTCCAAACACCACCCCAACATAATCCACAAATTCTGTGAAGTAAGCAGCCTGTCATTCCAACAATCACCCTAGTGCCCCCCCCTTGTTCTGAACCTCATATGTGGTCTTGGTTAGACATACCCTGGATTTGTCTCAGCTGCGATTGTCAGGATGAGTGTTTTGTGGGCGTATTGGCACTGTGTAGATTTTGCTTTAGTTTCATTGTCACATGTCTGACAATGGTTTCGCCAATGTACCAGAATAGCAACTGGTTCATCGATGTTGAGGCTTGTACGGTAGCCGATATAGCGATAACGAAACCATGGATGCGCTTACATTTTCTAGACCTGGCGGTGAGCAGCCAGTGGTACCCTTATCCAATGTTGGCTTATATTATACAAAAGTAAAAAGCAAAAGCCTTCTTACTTTAACCGCGGTGCTTCTGAGGTTCGTTACACTTCAGCTGCTCTCAACAACATCATTTTGAAAGAGGCAATTAAAGAGTGTGTGTTCACAGGGATCTCAGTGTTAAAGGGTTGATAGGTCAGGCGGTTCACTTCTCATGTGCTCGCAGTGCACTGCAGTCTCTTGCCATGGGGTTGCAGGCATCTGCCAATGTGATGATCTTTCACACGGTCCTCCTCTATGCGGCTTCTCCATCCCAGAGCACCAGGAAAGAGTGTAGGAATACTCTTTGGCACTCCATCTGTCTGGGGTCTTCCACTTCTGAGTCTGCCACTCCACATTACTTGATGGTGCACTTACATGTGCGCCATTTGGGCAGTTCTAATGATAAAGGTGAGAGGTTGCATATAAAATGCTTACAGTGGTATACTATTCCCTTGGACAACTCCTGATGTGCAAACCAGCTTTGCCATGGTGGGTCTCCCGGACCTTTAAAGGAAAGTGGCCATCATTCTCGTAAGCCGAGCTCTGCACTTGAGGGGTGCAATTTGTATTGCAGTGCTTGTAATTCTGAAATGTGATGGAACTGGAGTCACTGCACATATCGAAATTTAATGGCCTACTAGTAATGAGGGCCAGAAAGGAGAGAAGAGGAATGTGTGATGGAAAACAAAAGGACAGTGTGCCTGTGTTTCTGCCATGTCAGATGTAAAATTCTACTCCATGGCACCCTACAATGCTAGGAGTGGGGGAGCTAGGAAATTCTTACATTCAAGTATCAGACTTGGCTCTCAGGGCCAAAGAACGAGCTGAGCTATCAAAAGAGTTGCAATGTAAATGATACAGCAGATGTCAAGCAAATATATATATTTATTTGTACATATCACTGAAAAACAAAGGTTACAGAGGCGTTATAGTTAGGTTCTGAATTTACATACACAAAACCATAGAAATTCAGCTATTAGAGTTAGAGTTATTTGAGGTCATTATAATTCGCGCCCTAAGGTAACTATAACTCGTGCCCTCATCATGCACAGTTGTCTCATCAATAATTTTATTGTAAATGTTGCAGTGATTATATCAATGATGCCATAGAAGATGTCATCAATTATCTAATATGTCGGGTCATTAGCTGTTCATGGTGATGGCGCAAGTTATAGTTTCCTTAGGGCACGAATTATAGTTACTTGAATTAACTCTAACTGCTGAATTTTTGTGGTTTTGTGCGTGTAAATTAAGAACCCAACTACAACGTCCCTGTAACCTGTGGTTTTATTTAGTGAATTTCTAAGGTTTTTTAAAAGCGAATTCCTAACTATTACGTCCCTGTAACCTTTGTTTTTTCCACTGAATTTCTATGTTTTATTTAACACACCGGGGGTTGTCCACAGGGCCTTTGCTACCCAACCTCTCACGTGTTGCCAACCCCATGCTACGCACTGCCTTTGGCAGTGCACAGCGGGGCAGGAGTTGGCTGCAGGGCCTGCAACCAACCCCCTGCATGCATCCAGTCCAACGCCGTGCACGGCCTTCGACTGTACATGGTGGGGGGTTGGCTGCGGCCAGCCCCCAGCATGCTGCCAACCCTACGTGGGGTTGGTTGAGTGTGTGTAATTCTTTCTTTTTGTTTTACTCGACTGTGGATCCGCGGATCCGTCGTACATTTACACTGGGGGTCACACTGAGCCCCTAGTTGAATTCACAGATCAACGGATTCACCCCCCAAAAAAATTTGGGGCAATATTTTGCCCACTTCTATCTGTCCTATGGGGTCAGGATACCTCTATGTTGACCCCTTATCACATTTTTTACTTTTATTTCCACCCCCACTGAGCTGATAAACAAAATGACAGCCGCAACGTTTCTCTCAGATTGCGGCCAGACAATCTGGGCCTTGCTTTAGAGCAGGGATCTGTGGACCCCAAATCATCTACAGAAGCGAATCCATTGCTATCTATTTTTCTTTTCCCTTTAATAGCTCCAAAGCTACTGAATGGGTTTAGAGCATATCACAAAAAGGGCTCTTTCTGGACAAAGAGCTATCTTTCTGCCAAATTTGGTGTAATTCCAACCAGCAGTTTTGGCTGTAGTCATGTTCAAGATCCTTATGGGAAACTGCTTAGGGAAAAAGCGTTTTGGTGCCCCTCCTTTTTCACGGCCCCCGCTTGACGAATCACTGCAAAACTTTCAACGCAGCAGCTATACTGAAGGTTAAACTACTTTTGACAATTTCGTGAAGATTGGTCAAATGGCACCAAAGTTATTGGCGGAACAAAAAATGTTTTTTTCCTGTGGAAACTAGATTCTAACTATAACTACCTACTAGCAACTGCCAATAGGATATATATATATATATAGTAAAGGCTCTTTCAAATCAAAAACAGTTTGAAGGTTTGCATTTCACTACAGAACATTAAATATATCCCTTCTTTGACATCAGTTAAAAGTATTAGTTTTAAACATGACTTTTTCCACACAAATGATGAACTGGCATCACACTATAAGTAAACTAAGAGATGCCTGCTTGTCATGTGCGCTCTCCAGGAGTTCAGAAAGGGACTGATAGGCTGAATAGAATGGTAGGCTCACTTATTGATACAGACCAGTGCGGCTTCGTAGCTGTGAGACAGCTCCATACCAATACGAATTTTTTATTAGAAGCACTGGATTTTTAAAATATTAACAGGATTGAGGCCCAGGTTTGGTTTTTAGACGCCGAAAAAGCGTTTGATTTAGTTTCTTGGGATTGCCTGTTTTTAATTTTGGAAAAGTTTGGCTTCCCAGGGAGTTTATACAGTTAATAAGACGGCTATACACGAACTCACAGGCGCAAATCTTAATTAACTCTATAAACATAGGCACATGTCAAATAAACAGAGGCACTAGAGAAGGGTGTCCTCTTTCTCCGATTTTATTCGCGTTATTTATAGAGCCCCTAGCAATAGCAATTAGACAGAAAAAGGCATACATGGTCCCTGTTCAAGGGATGACAAATATAAAATTGTATGCTGATGACATTGTTCTCTTTCTAAATTCTAAAATAGACACCCAGGAGGAAATCATGAGGATTTTCTCGGATTTCCAAGCAATAGGAGGCTATAAAATAAAGAAGTCTAAAACAGAGATTATACTGTGCAACTGTTCCATCGACTCTCTATTGCCAGATTTCAGATTTCAGATCTGTCTATAACACTCGCCCAAAGAGATACTTAGGGATCTACGTGACAGAGAAAGTAGAAGACATATTTCGTCTGAACTACATCCCGTTGCTTAAAACAGTGAAACGCCTGTTAGCACGATGGAACCAGCTCCCACTATTAATATTAGATCAAGTGGCTCTAATTCGTATGTCTAATCTTCCACTATTCAACTTCCTTTTTAGCGCCGCTCCGTGTGCACTACAAGCAGTATTTTTTAAAGAGATAGACAGCATGTTTTCTTCTTTTTTATGGTCTAATAAGATACCGAGATTGGCACTGAGCACTTTAAGTTACCCTGTTACAGAAGGAGGGCTGTCCCTTCCAAATATTAGGAATTACTATCATGCGACCTTTGCACATTTAAGCTCCAGATTTTTCTTATCAGATCCCCTGGAGGCAGATAACTTCTTTATGAATAAGATCCTAAAGGAATATAAGATTGTCGACCCCACAAGAGTAATCAAGTACCCTAAGAAAGTACGATACAAGACTCTCCAATGGGTACTCAATTTTTAACATTTTTCAGCATTCCAAGAATTAACAGTTCGACTAGGCTGTCCCACTTCTACACGGGGGAGAGATGTCTTTTAGAGACCCGTATTTTTAAAAAATGGGAAGAAAATGGGTATGTACAGATTCGGGATTTTATTAAAGGCAACTGTTGGAAGTCATGGTCAGAGATCGAAATGGGGCTCCTACATTCTAAATCAATGCTAAAATAGTCATTTATTATAATAAAACCCTTTTTGGAAAAATTTGACACATGAAGCGTATCTTCTAGACCAGGTATCAGCGAAGCCTTTGATTCCCCGACACAACGGACGGTTAGTGCATGGGTTAAAATCTTTGACGAAAATAAGTCTCTCCCCCTATATGAAAAAATCCGTGATAGATGGTGGAAAAGGGAAGGGATGCAGGTCTCAAAATCAACCTGGAGCAGAATTAACAAACTTAATGCATCAACACTAAGAGGCGCAAATCTTAAGCGTATGCAATTCTACTCAAAATGGCTAATCTACCGGACCCTTTCTTTCCTACATAATATATACCCACAAATTGAGGACAGGTGTTTCCGTTGTACAAAAGAGAACGGTGGCACTTGGTCACACATTGTCTGGGAATGTCCGAAAATCAGCAGCCTCTGGGAAGAATTTGAAAATGATCTCAGATTCACATTAGACCTTTCCATCTCCATTGACTTATCCATTGCCGTTCTGGGTTGCTCTCCCGATAGAATGCTAAGCACTACCCAAGAAGAGTGCCTATACAGTGCAGCATTAGTAGCAAGATCCTTAATTCTACAGTGCTGGAGAACTGATAGGATACCTTCCTTCCAAGCCTGGAGAGCGAAATTAAGTAAAATCAAAGAATTGGAAAGAAAATATGCAATATGATCGGGTTCGCTAAAAAAGTTTGAGAAACGTTGGAACTCTCTGGGGATCTAGTTCAGAGTTAAGGGAAACTGTTTTTATTTGAATGCCTATAATTGCTGAGGAGGTGGCGGGGTTGTAATTTGAACAGCCAAGCCTGGTCCTTAAGGGTCAACTTCTCAATCTACTGTTACCTTATCTTATGCACTTAGGCACTTTACACATCCTTTATTTTATACTATCTGACTGCCCCGTTTCTTCTCTTCTCTGCAACGGGGTCATTTGAGAGATTGTTGGGGTATGTTTACTCCTAATGTTTAGCACTTTGCACTTGGCACTTTATCCATTTGTGATCTGTAATGCTATATACGACTGCCCCGTTTCTTTTCTGTAACAGGGATATGCGAAAGCTTGTTGGGGTATGTTTACTCCTAATGTTTAGCACTGTCGCACTTTGCACTTTATCCATCTGTGATTTGTAATCTTGTATTTTTTCTCCGTATAATGTCTATTTCTAAAGCAGTTTGAGTATTCTGATTATTTCATATTATGCACTTTACTTGACAGTTCTGTGTTCCCTTAAATTGCTTGAATACTCACAAAAAAAAAAAAAAAAAAGAAAGGGACTGATGACCTGGCTCTTCAACTGATCTCAGCAAGAACTTAGTGCCTGGATACCCTTGCGGGTGATTAGCCGCGCTTTACCAATCCAAATTGATTGCTTGATTGAATTCTATAGCAGACGCCTTTGGCAGATAATCCAATATCCACAATCCAATACCTAAATCCATAAAAAGTAAGATAAAAAGAATCACTCAAAAATATGAAAATAGTTAAACAAATAATAATTAATCCAAGACCCCCTCAAAACCTGAAAAATGTAAACAAAATTGAATAAGCACTCCAAGAAACCTGGAAAATGCAAAGAAAATATATTTAAAATGTTGGATTAAAAAAGTCCAACATATTTTCTGTGAATTTAAAAAAATGCTAGCCTCATTGAAAAAACATCTGGCAACGATTGTAGAAAAACAGTAAAAAAATAAAACATACATACCCACCCAAAATACACACAATACCCACAAAACATTAAATACCTAGTACATAGTGCTAAACAATCTAAATACACTATATCAAAGCCTCAACTTCTCATACACATTAAGGAGCACTACACATATGTAACTAACCATAGCCATTGCTCCAGTTCCAACTAACTAAAACACTGTAGGGCATATTAGCAAACCGGCGATAAATTGCTGCAGTGTTAGCGGCAGGAAACTGCCGCTAAACGAGCGATAATGGGCTTAGCTAACATGCGTTATAGAATTCCAATAGAAGCCCAGGTTAGATGTCCTGCACATCTAACCTGGGCTTCTATTGGAATTCTATAACGCATATTAGCAAGTTCATTATCGCCGTTTTAGCGGCAGTTTCCTGCCGCTAAAACGGCGATAATTTTTTCGCCGGTCTTGCTAATATGCCCCTAAAACTTTAATAATCTGCACAAACTAATCTAACAACCCACCCAACCAATTTGAATAGCTTAGAAATTAAGAAAATAAAGTTCTTACCTGAACCAATGAACTGCAGCCCTGAAACTCCATCCAGAGCAACTGTTGGTGAAGACAAACAAAGAAAACAGGCTGAAAAATACAATTACCAGAAAAAAAGTGGTAGCAAAATTGAAGTTGAGAAAAAGACGCTTTTTGTATTAAAACAAATGAAAGAACAAAATACTAATAAAGGATCAATTTGTTTTTTTTTTTTTAATAAATGCAAATAATATTGAAAAAATACTAATCTGTTATACAATTTAAAAAGAAATATGTGCAATATATTAAATTGTGTTAAATACATGAAATTTAGGAAGAGTACTTATTAATATATTGAAATGTACATTGCATGAAAATGTATTACATAAGTGTAAAGTAAGCTGTTCTAACATGAAATATACTTATATAAATTCATTACAAAGCATGGAAATGTGTTACATATGTAAAAACATATTATTTACTTTGTAAAATTAGTAAAGAAATTGACTTTAATATATTACATATATATATTAAAATATTAAAAAGAGTCCCTTTTTAACAAATGTGAAAATATTATTACACAACTAAGTTTACAAATCTATTATATTGAACTGTATATTAATGTTACTTTTATAACAAAATGAATAGCTATAAATATGTAAATAATTAGTCTAAATATAACCTGAACCACATTGCAGAAAATGTTTAACTCTGAAGAGGTCATATTTACTATTCCTTCTCCTACCATAATAAAATTGGGGAAAATGGTAAACCCTGGAGGGCCACATTTACCTTCCCCACACTTAATCTAGCCACATTGGGAAAAGTGTTGGACTCTAGGGGGGTTAGATTTACTAATCCAACTCCAACTTTCGCACATTTCGGAAAGTGTTAGACTCTGAGGGTTATATTTACTATTCCCACTCTACTTGTAGCCACATTAGAGAAAGTGTTGGACTCTCAACGGTTACATTTACTATCCCCAGTAATCTGCTGTTAGTTGGTTAGGCTATGATTGGAAAGGGATTGTAACACTCATTTCTGTAACTAGGAGAGTGAGTTAAGTGCTGGAAAAGCAGTATTGTTAGAGGGCAAAGTTTAGGCCCTTACCTGCAGAACTCCAGAGTGTGCATTGATCCTGTCTGTCTCCTAGGAGATTCTGAATTTGAGGAGCAGCTTCCAGCCCCCTGCCCAGCAGCCTATGCCTTAGGTCACAGGCACCTTATATAAGCTGCTATTGGATGCTACATCTGTGCACTGATTGGCGGCTGTATCTGGTGCTTCTATTGGATTAGGGTTAGCGTTCTTATTGGTAGATAATTTGAGGGTTCTGCTTGGATCCTGGGTCAGTGATTTTATTGAATGTAGGGCTAAGGGTTAGTGATCTGATTGGCGGATAGGTTTAGAGTTTCCTATTGGTTCCTGGGGTTAGGGTTTTTATTGGACGTAGGGCTTAGGGTGTCGTGCCTGATTGGCTGCTGGGACTAGGGCTGGGACCAGAGCTGGAACTAGGTCTGAGGCTAAGATTTTTATTAGATTTAGGGCTTAGGGTTTCATGCCTGATTGGCTGCTGGGACTAGGGCTGCCATTGGCTGTAAGAGACTGGTGTCTATTGGTTCTAGGGTTTAGGGCTAGTATTGTGATTGGTTAGGGCTAGGGTTCCCATTGGCCTAAGGGGTCACCTGATTACTGGGGCTATTTAAGGTCAGGGTTCAGGGTGTCTCAGCCCGGACGTCGAAGCTAAGGGCGGAGAGGACAAGGGCAGTTGCCTGTTTGAGACTGGTCAGGCCAAGAGCCAGAAATGCTGCCCAAATTTACATTCACCAGCACCCACCCTACCCCATCCACAACCAGACTAACATACTCACAGCATATGTACTCTACTCATTTCTTACAAAGCAACCCTAGACAAAGTTCAGTGTCTCAGCACCCACTACAAAACCCCAAAAACCTCTCCTATACACCCTTCTATCCCAGCTACCACACATTTGTACCCTCGCTTACAAACAATACATAGCTTCAACCTATACCACTAGCCAATCCACTCATCACTAACACAACCCAATTCCACACCATACTTAACTATGTCCCATCCAGACACACACTCCCTACTCTAATTACTCCTATCAGACCCCTTTTTGTCACTAACAAACCTATACTCAGCCTTCCATCTTTTCAGCCACCAACACCCTCTTCTTTCTAACGCAATAACACAACCACACAACACTTCACTGCACCACACATATTACCTCTTTCAGCAATCAAATATAACACAAACACTCAACTATAGTTCATCCCTCTTACACACAACATACACTCTATTCACAAACACATCACCACCTCCTTTACCTTACAACTTCCACTCACCAACAATACTTTACATACAAATCCTTCTCAGAAAACAAATACATCAGCACCTCCTTTCACTACTTCTCAAAAACAAAACATAACACACACGCCATCGCAATAAAATCTCTCACGCACAACACCTCATAATACTTTCCATCACAAACTACAAACAAACACCCATTCCCACCTTTCAGATTGCACAAATGATACACACCATGAACAAACGCCAATGCCAAGCTTTCTCTCTTCCCCAAATATACAGCAACACAGCAACTCTCTCCTAATCGCCTCTCATCCATTGGACAATTTAGAACCTTACTACATGACCCACATGATGCACCACTACCCCTAACTCATACACCTTCCGCCCTAAACAGACCCAAACCAAATAAGCAACATGGCACTCCTCACAACTTCGCTTCTCCATGTCTACTGCACAACAAGGTTATACTACAAAACCAACACAGCTCACCAACTCACTCTCAACCACCATCTCCACCACCTACACACGCAGACCCATCAAAATGCCTCCTTAGCCTGCTGGACGGAGAACACAATACAGAACAGCTACACCATTGCTTTCCTCATACATCTAATACCAACACTAAGGACACACCTGTACAAGCCCACAAAATACTACTCATTCTTCTACAAAACAAAGTCACACTATCACTAAAGCACATTCTCTAAACTGTCTACTAATAAATGCTTGATCGCTCTCTAAAAACAAACATCACATCTACGACCTTCTCACTAACATACTCTTCATAACTGAATCATGGTTGAGAGATGATACGGCACCAGTCCTGCATGAAGCCGTTCTTCTAGGCTTTCAAACTATCACAGAAAATTGTATAGGCAAAAGAGGAGGTGGCCTAGCTGTTGTGTTCAAGCAAACATTAAATATCAGTAAAACTGATGACATCTCCATACAAGGTTGTGAGGCCCTCTTCACCAGATGCAACCCTACACCATCTTCCTCCTGTAACTTCCTGCTCCTTACCAGACCTCCACCTAGCAATGCAACATTCCAGGCACACGTCTAGACACAGTTTCAAACCTGAAAACACTACACTCCAACCTATGCATTCTGGGTGACCTCAACATTTGGTTTGACAAACCCAATATGCTCCATCCGAAAACAATCATCACTGGCCTAGACGCACTGAACTTACATCAGATTGTCCACCAACCCACACACATTGCTGGACACATCCTAGATGTCATTTTTGCAAACACCGAACTAGTTATCGTTCAAACAATGACTCCACTCACATGGTCAGACCACCAATTGCTTGCTTTCCAACATAAAACAACACAAAGCAACACACCTAAAACCCCCTTACGTGCATCCACCTATCGACTGTGGAACAAACTCAATTTGGAACACTTAGAAGCACAAACAACATCCAGTACAGATCTAGACACAATAAATTCTGTTAAAAAACTATATGAGTGGGTACAGGAAGCTTTTGATATCCTAATACCACTAAAAACTACACAACAGAACAAAGGAAAACAGGCACCTTGGAGAAATACAGAGATAAAGCAACAAATTAGAAAGCTACAACGTACCTGGCTCAAAACAAACACCAATCAAGACAAACTTCGCCTATAGAAACTTAACAGTTTATACAAGTCAGCTATCAAAAAAGCTAAGAAAAGGTACTATTCAGACAGAATTCAAAATGCTAAATGTGCAAATAAAAAATTCTATAAAATTCTAACTGAATTTCGTAAACCAAATTGCCTAGAAGGCAAAGCAGACACTTTGGACTCATATTTAAAACAAAGAATAAGCACCAGCACCGACCCTTTTCCAAAAGAACAATCCAAGAATACTCTAACCCAGCCTCTCCATTCCTTCCAACAAATTTCACACAATGAATTTATGGACCTGGTCAAAGCAAGCAGGCCTGCAGGCAGCCCTTCTGTGTCCACCACAAACCTTCGAGAGAACTCTTCTAACAACCTCTGCTGCCACATCAGTAAGAAGAATCATCAGCAATTCCTTAAGTATAGGAATATTTCCAGAAGAACTAAAAATCATACATACGCCAATTACTAAAGAAAACAAACCTGGACCCGTTAAACACCGACAACTACAGACCGATTACAAATGGACCTTTCCGGCGCAAACTGATAGAAAGAGCAGCATTCGCCCAGATGTCACAATTCATTGAAGATAATGCCATACTTTCAGGCTTCCAAATGAGATTGTGTCCAGGAAGAGGCACGGAATCTGCCCTTGTTGCGATCTGGGAGGACCTGAAGAACACAGTTGACCACAACAGGGTTGCTGCGCTACTTCTCTTGGACCACTGAGCTGCCTTTGACACTGTTGACCACTACACTCTGATACAAAGACTCTGCGAAGCTGGCATAGAGGGGACTGCTCTAAACTGGATTACATCCCACAGAACGAATGCCATCCATACCTCACCTTTCTCTTCCAAACCGTACTTCACAAAAGCAGGGGTCCCTCAAGGCTCTATCATCTCACCCATGCTTTTCAACATCTACATGAAGTCATTACCAGCACTGATAAATCAATTTCACCTCACGGGCGATTACTATGCAGATGGCACACAAATACTCTCTCAACTGGAATGCCCCAAAGACATTGGAAACTCACCAATTTTCAGTTTTCTCAGAGCCGTGGATCAATGGATGGCATGGAGCCATCGTCAAATTGAATGCTTCCAAAACAGAAATACTCACATGTGGCATTTGGAAAAATTATGACCCACTCGCTGCATTGCCTGATGATCTGGAAACACCGCCTAAAGTATCAAAGGAAGTAAGAAACCTCGGAATGACCATGGACTCCAAGCTATCAATGAATGCCTAGGGGACAAACTAGCAAGATTAAGCTTTGTTACTATAAAAACTCTACGGCGCATCTTCCCCCACCTGGGATTTCCACACAAGTCCAGGCTAACATCTCTCTTGCTCTGTCCAAACTCGATTATGCTAATAGCCTCTACCACGGATCACCTTTAACAACTATGAAAAGCCTACAACGGATTCAGAACTCTGCTGCCAGACTACTCTTACATATAAAGCTGCAAGCCCACATCTCCCCTGCCTTGAAAGCCCTACATTGGTTACTGGTTGCCAGAAGATCCACATTCAAGCGCCTTTGTATCACCCACAAAACAATACATGGAACAGGACCGCCCTTCATCAGGAATAAAATCACAAAATACATTCAACAAAGAAACCTCCACTCTAATGTGGCACCTCGCCTTAAAATCCCACCGTAAAAGAAAAAAAACATGGGTGGCACATTCTTCTCCGTTCAAGCAGCCAAACTATGGAACTTTTTACAGCAGAACATAAGATCCACAGATAACATCCTTATCTTCAGAAGACTACTCAAGAATTGGCTCTGCCCCACATAACCACCATACTCAAACATAAATATACAGAATATCCCTCTGTATATAAGCATTTATTTGGACTACAGATGTGTACCTACATATGTGTATTGCTTTGTATAAACGTGTATAATAATTATGTTTTTAAAGATATAGATATTCGTTAGTTCTGCTTAAAAAATGTACATATTACTTATGGTTGCATTATTCTATGTTTAACATGTATATAAATGACTGCATAAATAAGTTAAATCTTTTTATCATAACTGTTTATCTACAATTGCTTCACTATTGAATTACAAACAATAAAAACAAATAAAGTAATTTAAAGTACAGCAACACTTGAAAGTCTGAGTTTATCAAATGCAACTTTAATCTACGAATATTACCTTCCTTATGCATATATGTATATTCCATGTACTTATGTAACTTTATATTTATTGCTTTGCTTCTAATTCAGCACATCCAATGCACCACACTAAATCTCACCCTATATCTCTCACAATATATCCTCTACCTCAACTATCTGGCTCAACTCAAACCTCATTCTATTACTCTTTCCAATGCACTACTCTATTTCTCACCCTATGCCTCTATCAATATATCCTCTAGCTCCACTCTCTCATTCATCCCAAACCCTATACCACTACTATGACCCCCAAAATAACCCTTTCTAGACCTTTCCCTCCTCTACCCCTCTTTGATCATCTCATACTTCTTTTACTATTCAGATCTCCCAAACAAGCATTTTTAAACCTTTCCCTCTGACTCGCCCCCCCCCTCCCTCCCCTTTACTCATCCCAAATCTCACCCTACTGCAGAGGTCTTCAAACTTTTGGATGCCGAGACCCCCCTGTCAACATTTTGAGGCGTAAGGACCCCCTGCTGACAAAAATTTCTAAACCTGTAGGCAGGGCTACTGGAATTATGAGGCAGGTGAGGACCAAATTACGTGACAGGCTTGACTAAATTGTGTGGGAAGAAAAGGTAAATGATGTTATGTGATGCCGCGTACACAGTAACACTGAGGAAAGATTTCACCCCATCAGTACCAGTGTATAACCAAAATACAGCAATTAACATCAGAAAGATTTCTAGTCAACCTTTGTGAAGGGCCTTCCACTCCGCAGGAATACGTGCTGCCACATTAGAAGCTCACTTGGCCCTGGCCGGGAGAAGCAGGGGTCCCTTAAAACCCTGGCGGTTTTGTGCAGAGTTAAGCAGTTTACCCATGCAGCTTTCCTCTCACCCCTCCCTTCCATCCCTCTGTCCTCTCCTAACCCCGGATCCCTCTCTCACTTTGCAGGCCATTTTATTTCACCCCTTTTACAACTTCTGAACTCTCCCCATTCAACCTCTCACTTCACCTTTAACACTCCCAGCCAGGGATGGTCCTAACACTGGTCGCACACGGTGCAACAGTCTTTTTGGTGCCCCACCCCGTTTCCTCCTTCTCCATGAATTCCTTCACTGCCACTCACCAACAATTCACCTAATCTCTCTATAGCACCTTTCTGACAAACATTTCATTTTTTATAGCGCTACTCATAGTTTACTCACACTCATTTCTGTGATCTGCATGGTACATATTCTTTGTAGCAGGAATGTTAACCCTCTGCACTGTGTGGGTGACAAGAGTGCCCATGTGAGTGCACGGTGAGCGATGCAACAGTGTGAGAGTAGGGTAAGAGGAGTGACTGCAGGGTGAGTGAGGTGGCTTATGAATTTAGGTGCGGATGCAAGTTCAGAATGGGACGAATGAGTGTATGATTACTGATGGGCTTGTTTGAGTGAGTTGCATATTGAGCAGTGAGGGGGACAGGTGAGTGAAGTGTCACATGAGTGCAGGATGAGTAGTGTACTCGTGTGGCTGCAGGGTGAGGTATAGGATGAACAGCGCAAGTGCATTGTGAGTGCAGAGTGATCACTGTGAGTGCAGGGTGAGCGGGTGAATGGTGCGAGTGCATTGTGATCGCTGTGAATGCAGGGTGAGCGTGAAAGTGAAGGGCGAGAATGACGAGTGAGTTGTCTGAATGCAGAGTGCATTCCCAGACACTTGAAGTAACTCAGCATGTTATGGACGGCGGCGTAGGGTTTAAGATCTAAGTTAAACTATTGCTATTATGGCATTAATCGGGGATCGAGGAAATAAATAATGTGCTGATCCTGCAACAAACTTCCAGTCCTATGGTTAGGGTTGCCAGCAGATTATTTTGATGGCCCAGTCGGTACAAAAATAAGCAGTCACCTAAAGCTGTATTTTAAGCACTTATCTGTGCATACTTCGAACAGCAAATATAAATAGAAAGCACTTTTAATTGTGTTCTAGGGCTGCCTCAATGATCCATGACTGATAATTAAAGAGAACAAAGACAGAAAAGTCACATAACGAATGCATACATACTTTTTATTTATAAGTCTATTTAGTGTCAAGAGGAGGTCTTTGCGGGCTCTTTAAACAAAACACGGCAGGCATTTTTCTTTTGGCAACCCTACTTTATATTCCTTTTCATGAAATGCATTCTCACACTGCAGCAGTAAAGGTAAAATACAAATGTAAGGAATAGGCAGAGTGGGGGCCCAGGGGGTACTGGAACCAGGAAAAAATCTAAGCCTCTGTAACCAGTTTACAAAGGCATGTAAATATGCAAATGGTCTTTAAAGACCTGTGAAAAACTCGGGCGTGCCGGAGATAAGACTCCAGACACTGCCCAGCTGAGCCCCCAGCAGCTCGAGTTGCACTGCAGCAGCCCGGGCTGAGACGCAGGACGGGGGAAGAGGGGGGGGCTGAAGCCCTTGGGCCTCGGCAGAAGTGTGACTGGGAAGGCGCGACCCCCTTTGCATCGCTCCACGGCCCCCCTGGGGGTCGCGCCCCACAGTTTGAAGACCCCTGCCCTACTGCCATAAACTCCAAAAAAAGGCAACAAAAAAAAAACTTTCTGGAGCCTTCCCTCTTCTATCCCTCCACTATTCCTTTTCAATCCAAATAACAGACTAACATGTATGCCACTCAAATTGATTTCATATTTCCCTACTAATCCTGTTTGGGTTCCGAAGTGGAATGCTACCCACCAAAAAGTGTTTCAACACCTCATCAGGGTTAGCAAGCACTATATAAATACAAACCCTTCCCTCTTCCATCCCTCCACTATCCTTTTCAACCCAAATAACAGACTAACATGTCCACCGCTCAAATTTATTTCATATTTCCCCAGACTAATTCACCAATAATCCTTTTTTGGTTCCGGAGTAGCGTGCTACTCTCCCAAAAGCCCTCCAACACCTCATCAGGGGTAGCAAGCGCTATATAAATGCAAGCTTTTTCCCTCTCTATCCCTCCACTATCCTGCTCAATCCAAAAAACAGACTAACATATCCACCACTCAAATTAATTTCATATTTCACTATACTAATTCACCACTAATCCTTTATGGATTCCAGAGTAACGTGCTATTCGCCGCAAAAGTGCTTCAACCTCGTCAGGGGTAGTAAGCGCTACATAAATGCAATTACAATACAATACAATACAAAATGTAGCCTCATTGGGGAAAATGTTGGATTGTGGAAAGGAGCACGGAATTGCTATTCCCACTCTAAACTTAGCCAATTAGGGGGATGTGCTGGACTTTGAAATGACCAGATTTAATACTCCCACAACAAGCTTATCCACTTTGGGGAAAGTGTTAGACAAATATAGTATAATAAAAAATTAATTTTATTTAAACTTCAATTTTTAAAAATAAAATTGTAATTCATTACAAATATATTCAATACATAAATAATAAAGTAATCGACATGGGGATGCCCAAACAAGCAGAGGTGAAAATGTCTGTATCCCCAGTGAATGGTTATTGCCTCTTTTTCAATATGGGAATATCGCTGTTCGATGGGGGTGAGTGCTTGCATATGCCACTGTGCACATTTACTATTGCCATGCTTTTGTGATACCACTGCCTCCAGTCTTGTGGGGCTGGCACTGGCTTGACCCCTATTTCCTTAAGGGGGTCAAAGTAGGCTAGCGTTGTGCCTTCGGACAGTGCTCACTTGGGGGGTCATTAGGATGGCGGGCGGATCGCGATCCGCCCGCCATCCCAACCTGAATTACCCCCGCCATATTAATATGGCGGGGGCATCGCGGCGGACGGAAAGTCCGTCCGCCACTTTCCCGCCGGTCGGCAATCGTTCCGATTGCCGGCCGGGCGGAATTGGGCCTTAATATGGTGGCGGTGCCTGGCAGGCACTGCCATCCATATTAGGATGTGTGTTTCAAAAGGCCTTTCCATGGCGGCGATGCCGCCATGGAAAGGCTGGCGGAGATGTGCTTTGGGGGCCCTTTGCGGGCCCCCAGGGGGGGTGGGGGTGCACTTGGGGGGTACCCATGGTACCCACCTGCAGTTCCATGTACAAGGTGGCAGGCACATCACAGTGCCTGCCATGTTGTGCATGGGAATACACATCATGCTCATTTGGCATTGCGGCGGGTGCTGCTTACAGCAGCACCCGCGCAATGTCAAATAAACGGTGCGGGACCGCCTCATGTCTGGCGGCCGGTCCCAGCACCGCGAGGATGGCGGGCGGACTAAAGTCCGCCCGCCATCCTAATAGGCCCCTTGGTGTCTTGAAAAGCTTGTACCTGTTGGGGGCCACAGGTCTACGGTGTGGAGGTTTTCGTAAGCTCTCTAAGAGACACTGCCAGGGTGGTTACATTTTGAAAGAAGTGGCCACAATAAGTGGTTATGCCCAGGAAGCTCTGGACTCCCATTACAAATGTGGGGGTCTAGTGCTAATTGAATGTTGCAGACTTTTGCTGATTCAGGGATTACTCCTTCGGCTGAGACTCTGTAGCCAAAGGAACTGATTTCTTTCTTAAGGAATTCACATTTTTCTTTATGTAGCATCAATGCACTATCTAGGAGTCTGTTGAATACGGCCGCCAGGCAGGTAAGGTGTTTGTCTAGTGTTGGTACATGTACCAATATAGCGCCACTGATGTTCAGTACTCCTGGGAGGCCACCCTTCAGCTGCTCTTGAGTTGCCAAAGTTGAGGCGCTTGTAGCATCTTAGTGCAAGGTGGATCGAGAAGGTGGTGACATGTTAGGATTCCGGTGCTTGTTGTATTTGATGGTACCCCGACCTCCGGTCCATCTTTAAGAGCCAGCATGACCCAGTGACTTCATTCATAATGTCATTGACAGTGTGGGTCAGATGCCTCCTCCACTTTATGGCTAGATTCAAGATGCACATGTCTACGCTTATTCAAACTTTGCCGTACTACTTCAGTTTCCTGACTACCATGATCTGAGACACCCACATAGTGGGTCCTTCAATTTTCTCTATTACGCCACCATCTTTCCGAGTTCAGTTATTTCTTTACTTTTGGGAGGAGGTAAAAGGCTGCTCTCCTGTGGCACAAAGTGACTGATTGGATGAAATGGTTTATGTGTAGATGCACCCTCTTCCCTTTGAGGCATCCGATGCCTTGGAATAGGGGTGAGAAGTTTTTAAACAGCGTTTTGATCCCCATCGTGTGTACGCTAGGAGTGAATTGCACCAGTTGAAATTTCTCTGCAGTTCAGTAGCTTAAGAGCATGACTGCCCCCTTCTGGTGACGTACACTTTGGTACATGTGGAATACTGTTTGTGCTGGATGTTCGCTGTGAACACTCCGGCCAATGGAAGTGGTGTGTCATTTCTGATTGGTACACTTTTACCCGAGTCAATCAGAGTTTTGGCTTGGCTGTCAAAGTCTCATTCAGGGTTTGCACCATGATGCTGATGAACGCCCCTGTGTTGATGTGGGCTGTTATCTGCTGTCCTTCCACCTGTAATCAGCACTTGGCTTTGTGGTGAACTGGTTTCGCTGCTTGGAAGACATAAATCATCCCTTCTTGGAGATCATCATCCATGTCACTGCCCTCTAATGTTTCAGGTGTATAATCAAGGGTGTTCACTGCCTTCTTTTGGCAGGCCCATGGTATTGGCGAGGGCTGACAGACTTTAGAGAAGTAATTTAGTTTCCGGCAAGCTGAAGATTTCTTCTCCGGCACTGGGCATTACCCTGTGTGCGGGTATGGTCAGCCGCACCGCGATACAAAAGGGGATGATGGACGGAACGTTTGAGCCAATCAAACACTCACCCCCAGTCAACTGATCTGGGTTTAATCCATCATCATTCTTTAGCTCACTCCACCACCCCAGTTCAGACATGGCCATATGCAAATCAGTCTGACCCTGTGCCTCATGGGAACAGTACAGCCCGAACTGCCAAGCCATGTCTTCCCTGGACCGGAAACAAGCATCCTAGGACCGGTTTCTGGCATTCCAGCCGTCATCAGCCAGGCTTGCTTGAATCCAGTGGCAAAGTGAGCAAGGGACCCACGTCTGGGCATACCCCCGCCAACTTAGGGCGAACAAAGCGATACAAAGGGGATGATGGACGGAACGTTTGAGCCAATCAAACACTCACCCCCAGTCAACTGATCTGGGTTTAATCCATCATCATTCTTTAGCTCACTCCACCACCCCAGTTCAGACATGGCCATATGCAAATCAGTCTGACCCTGTGCCTCATGGGAACAGTACAGCCCGAACTGCCAAGCCATGTCTTCCCTGGACCGGAAACAAGCATCCTAGGACCGGTTTCTGGCATTCCAGCCGTCATCAGCCAGGCTTGCTTGAATCCAGTGGCAAAGTGAGCAAGGGACCCACGTCTGGGCATACCCCCGCCAACTTAGGGCGAACAAAGCGATACAAAAGGGGATGATGGACGGAACGTTTGAGCCAATCAAACACTCACCCCCAGTCAACTGATCTGGGTTTAATCCATCATCATTCTTTAGCTCACTCCACCACCCCAGTTCAGACATGGCCATATGCAAATCAGTCTGACCCTGTGCCTCATGGGAACAGTACAGCCCGAACTGCCAAGCCATGTCTTCCCTGGACCGGAAACAAGCATCCTAGGACCGGTTTCTGGCATTCCAGCCGTCATCAGCCAGGCTTGCTTGAATCCAGTGGCAAAGTGAGCAAGGGACCCACGTCTGGGCATACCCCGCCAACTTAGGGCGAACAAAGCGATACAAAGGGGATGATGGACGGAACGTTTGAGCCAATCAAACACTCACCCCCAGTCAACTGATCTGGGTTTAATCCATCATCATTCTTTAGCTCACTCCACCACCCCAGTTCAGACATGGCCATATGCAAATCAGTCTGACCCTGTGCCTCATGGGAACAGTACAGCCCGAACTGCCAAGCCATGTCTTCCCTGGACCGGAAACAAGCATCCTAGGACCGGTTTCTGGCATTCCAGCCGTCATCAGCCAGGCTTGCTTGAATCCAGTGGCAAAGTGAGCAAGGGACCCACGTCTGGGCATACCCCCGCCAACTATAGCTGTCAAAGTCTCATTCAGGGTTTGCACCATGATGCTGATGAACGCCCCTGTGTTGATGTGGGCTGTTATCTGCTGTCCTTCCACCTGTAATCAGCACTTGGCTTTGTGGTGAACTGGTTTCGCTGCTTGGAAGACATAAATCGTCCCTTCTTGGAGATCATCATCCATGTCACTGCCCTCTAATGTTTCAGGTGTATAATCAAGGGTGTTCACTGCCTTCTTTTGGCAGGCCCATGGTATTGGCGAGGGCTGACAGACTTTAGAGAAGTAATTTAGTTTCCGGCAAGCTGAAGATTTCTTCTCCGGCACTGGGCATTACCCTGTGTGCGGGTATGGTCAGCCGCACCACCAGCAAGTCTTGTTGAATGTTCAAGGGTTTCTTTGTATCTATTTTAACAAATGGGCCCCTTGTGACACCTGGTTGACCGGTTCCTGTTTGACTGGTTGGTGCAGCGCTGTTACCATATGGATGTTTGTGCCTGAAAAAGCTCTTTTGAACATCCTAATGTGAGTATATCTTGCATGGACTTCAGAGGGTCTTGCAGGATTTGTTCTCGAAGCTTTGCGGATGCACAGCTTGGATGAATTGCGCTCTTATTTCATCTTGTTTATCCAGAAGTGTGGATGTGTTGGCTAGTTTTTGGAC
This sequence comes from Calotriton arnoldi, assembly GCA_963921515.1. Taxonomy (NCBI): domain Eukaryota; kingdom Metazoa; phylum Chordata; class Amphibia; order Caudata; family Salamandridae; genus Calotriton; species Calotriton arnoldi. The sequence continues at coordinate 2,438,142 of CAWUFW010001659.1, forward strand.
CCACTCATAAAACATGTCCATTGACTCTTCTGGACCTTGGAGGGCATGACGCAGTAGGAATCTTTCATGATCTGGATTGGCGAGGGGCTTGAAGTGTGTCAACAAAGCCACCTTCTGTGACGCATAGGATAATGGTGGGCACACTTCTACTACAATTTTGGAGGGTTTATCAATTTCTTCCCCAGACAGGATAAGCAGCAGCGGTCTTTTTCTGTAATCATCAATCACCAATGCGGCGAAGTATATTTCTAGACGTTCCACCCAGGTGTAACATTTTGCTGCTTGTGCAGACTGGGGACCAGTCACTGTGAACGGCTTCATGGGGGGAATGGAGGCCATGATGGTGGCAACAGGAAGACAGATGATATAGATGGAGTGCCTTTCAGCGGGGGACGCTGGATGCAGGTGTCCGCTGCGTGAATGGATGGCTGTTTGAAACTGCAACAGACCTTTTGGGTGGTGTGATAGCCACCAATCTCTTGGATGTCAGGGCGAGCAAACCCGCTTGCTGGACATGGGCATCATCATGGTGAACCTGCACAGGCCTGGCATTTACGTGCCCACCGAAGGGACTGCTCCAGTGTGTCCATTTAGCAGAGTCTTAGCCTGTAAACAGGGTGTGATGCCTCCCCACTAGTCACGTGAGTTGAAAGCATTTTCCAGGGTGTACTGTGAAAATGAGGTCCCCATATGGGTGGGCAGAAGATGCGCGTGTGGTGGAGGCTGCAAAGTGCCCATTGGGCTGGAAGACGGAGCAGCCAGGGTAATAATGCTGAGCTTCGGGCAGTGCGGCTGCGGCAGCGTTCTCTGGGCCTTTCTGCAGGGTGGTCAGGTCCAGGAGTGCCACCCTCTGTGGAACAGCGCAGGGTTGGAGGCAGCAAAGAGGACTGAGCGGCTGACTGGGGGATGGGTCCTAAAGTGGCACCTGCCTTTTTTGCCTTTGTAGTATAGGCTGGAGCGCCTCGGCGTGAACACATGCCGCTCTTGTAGGTTTAATACCTGCCTCACCTCGGCCTCTGCTCTATTTATTATTCAATGCTGTAAATACTGGGCTCTGCCCAGTGGCGGCTGGTGCGGATCGGGGGTGGCGAGGTGGGAGGGGCAGGGGGGGAGAAAGAAAAATTCCCTTACCTCGGCATGCCGTCTTTCCTCTGCTCTTCTTCCAGTAAGCACCCAGGCTCTCCTAAGCCAATCACGATGCTGCTGCCACCATGATGGCAGCGTCGTGATTGGTTTGAGCGCCGTGGTTAAGTGCTCAGACGGGGACTGCAAGCCTGTGCATGTTCTCCACCCTGGCCGTGCATTACATCCCGTTGGAGAACATGGTAAGAGCGCATGACTGTTTGGCACTCCTCCCCCTGCTGGCTGTGATGACAGCAAAGCCCCGCCCCAAAACTGGCTTCGACAAGGAAAAATAAAATGATAATAACAGCGAGTTATTATCACTTTATTCTCCCTTTTTATACTGCTGAAAAGTAGTGGGCGACGCTCCTCTGCCTTAGCTGAGGAGCCCCCACTGCGTACAATACGTGGGTTGAAAAGTAGGCATCTCCCTTTCGGGTGTTGCATTTGGTGTGTGCTTTAAACATTCCAGGTGAGGTGCAGAGCAAGGCACCAGGTGGGCAGTGCCTTGCACAAGCACATTTTCAAGAAGAATGAAAAAAAAATACCCCAAAATAAATAACCTCAAGCAGTCCTGTACCAATTCTGCTTCCATGCCTCCGAAACAGTGAACAGTGCCTTGCTGTTTGCTGAACAGCGCAGAATTGTGTTTTATTTGTAGAGTCACAGACAGACTCTAGACATTAAAATCACCATACTACAGCGGGCTCAGATTAATTAGACACCGTTGTCATGCAATCAATCAACTCCCCTTAATTCAGCGACTGGGTAAGAAGAGTTCACACAACTTCCGTGTTTTACTCATTCTTCTCTTCAGGAGTAAGCAAGGACACGTAGTTTTTTCCAGTTATAATTAGCGTTTATAGATTTAGCTACATGTTGTAAAAACGCTGAAAAGTCTTTACAAAAAAAAGAAAGCAGGAACATTCAGAAACAATGAGCTATGCACTATTTATTCCCAAGCGAAAACGCGTCTTTTGTTAAACTTTATATATAAACAAAATAGGACACGAAATGTTCTCCGAATGCTCCTAGAAAGGTGGAAAGGTCTGTAGAGAGGGTGCGCTTTGGGCTGCCGTGGATATTCCCAGATGCAGGCATGCAATATAAGCCCCAGAGGCGTCACACTCGGAGCATCTCAAGTTTTGCGAAATTGTGTTCAAGTACAGCGAGTGCCCGTGGAAGCTGGCGAGACGGATCAGTCAATTATGCGCTCGCCGCTGACATCTGTTCTGAATTATTGACCCTGGGTCAGTATACTAACAGGGCAAACTGAGCCCGTCATATTTCTAATACTGCTGAATTCGATATAATTATATTGGTTAATGAACATACCTTTTATTAACCAATTGATGTGTATTTTTTAGGATTGTGTCTCCTGGGAGAACAATCCTGAGGGAGAAAAGTCCAAGGGCAGATAACTCAGTTTTATTATTTTTTCCAAATCTCAGACCTTGCTGGATTATGAGTTAAGACTTATTTTTTTGTTTTAAAAACTCTATGGGATCTACTGCAAACCATTCAAACCGAACCTTGGCACTCTTTTTTTCCTTTAACTCCAAAATGTAACCTTAAACACTAGATTCACCCTTAAACTAACTGTCACCCTAACAATAGCATTTTCCTTATCCTTAACCAAAACCGAAACCGAAACCTAGACTTAGTTTTATCCTTACCCCTAGTTGAAACCCTCATCCTAACTCTCATGGTAACACTCTCAACATAATTACCACTATCTATCACCCTAATCCTCGATCTAGAATAACTCTAAATATTACAGTCTAATTATCTCTTACCCTAATATTATCATTAACTCTTAATCTATCCATGTACCCCACCACAACACTGAGAGCTCCATTCTAAGTTGACCAAGAACACAGCATTGGTAATTCGAGGATGCGGCAATGCGTTGATATTTTAAGTTGTCTCACTTCATCCCCCTAATATGGAGAATTACCATGGGATTCAGAGTTACCAACGTTGTATGTCACCACATCGACCTGCACATATATGGACTCAGTAACATCTACTACCAATAAAGCGTCAAGGGAACTATTCTTAACTACACAAGCACTTACCATGACAGTATATTGGTCGTAGACTTTGTGGACTCAATATAAGCGCAGGCCAATATTAAAACCTCTTTATTATGGTAGAACACCGCCACCGAATTCCTGTGTCAATTCCAATTATTTCTGTATTAGGCAACATGGAATTGGAACTGACCTCTGTCCTTAACAATAACTTATCTTGTAGTCTATCTTGAGGAGTTTTCACTAATGTTTTTGGGATCCCAAATTCATTACCCCAATATTTTTGTGGTCCAAATTACTTCACCTGGGAGAAATGCACATTACTGATATAAATAACAAAGGGCCTCATTTATGAAAAGTGACGCATCGCTGCGTTAAAACAGCAATGCGTCACTTTTCATTGCACCCTCCTTGCGACATGCTGGATGCGTCATATTTACAGTATGACGCATCATGTCGCAAGGAGTTAAAGATACGTCAGTATTTCTGACGTATCTGTAGGCGCAAAAATGACGCATTGCTGGAGGGTGTCACAAAAGTGCAGCAACTTCAGCAATGGGTCATTTCACATGGGCAAGTCCCATTTCAAATGTGCCTGCGTCAGTCTTACGCCTGCTGTGAGCAGGCGTAAGATATTAACGCATTTGCGTCCTTGAAGTGGCACAGTGAAATCTCATAGATTTTACTGCGTCACTTCTACGAGGCTTACTTGCGTCAGAACGCCCACCCTGCATACATTGGGGCAGATTTACAATAACTGGCGCATCCCTGCATATTAGCAGGGATGCGCCAGTTATTGTGCGTGACGGAAAAATAGCCTTGCGCCACCATGGATGTGCCGCATTTACAATGCATTTCATTTAAAGTACTCAATGCTACTTGTTCAACTTATTCTGTGGTTAATCCCCTATTGGTGACTAACTTTTGAAAAATCGAAACAACAATTAGCTCATTTACATCATAATTAATATGTACAAAACAATTTCAAACACAGGTGTGTATTTCTAAATTTTTTTTTGTTCATTTAATGTGGATAAACAAAAGAGGGGTACAAAATGTGATAACGAAAACACAATGATAGAGGCAGATAAATTATATACACAAATTACGACCTTCAAATCATTAGTGTTGACATCTATTTCAAACTAATAAACACAGGAAAATAATCTGAAGAAACAGAAAACAATTCCTGACAGAATAAAACACTGGTGAAAATAGATGAGCTTGTCAACTTTTCGGTCTTGATGGCATATGAGTCCGTTAGACCATCTTCAGGACGGTAAAAGGAAAATTACAATTGACCCATGGAACTGGTCAAGCAAGTGTCATGAACCAGACGATTCACTATATTTGTTAACATTTCTAGGTCGCAGACACCGGAATGGTCTCACATGCAGTTTGTTGAGACAGAGACATTCTAGAGGAGCAGTGCTCCTTCCACGACGCTCGACCCAAGCGAGTGCCATACTAAAGCAAATTCAGCTGGATTGCTTTTGTTACAATTTAACTGCCAGCTTGGAAATTTACCAAGCGCATTGAATAAGTTACCATTCCGGTGTCTGCGACCTGGAAATTTTAACAAATATAGTGAATCGTCTGGTTCATGACACTTGCTTGACCAGTTCCATTGGTCAATTGTAATTTTCCTTTTACCATCCTGAAGAGGGTCTGAGTTTAAAAGAAATTTTATTTGTTGATAATATATAAAACATGTTACAATTATCGGAAGAATAATACATAAACAGTAAATGATGATATTAACTCATGTGAGGGGGAGGGGAAGGAGAGACAAGTGAGAAGGAGAGGGGGATAGAAAGATAGAGAAGAGAAGGGGGGGAGAAGTAAAGCTCCATGGTGGTCTTAATAGAGAGAAATAACAAATATGTAGATTAGTACATCTAGCCAACCGTACATTGTAAATCACAACCAATCGATAACATAGTATATGCAACAAATTAAAATCTTAATATAATATGTAAAAAACAAAAATTATGGAATATCACGGAGGTCGGGCAACCTCTTGCTGAGCAGGAGACAAGGAGAAAGAACGTTTAGCACTACAATCAATGAAGGATGTAACAGGAGACCATATGATTGAACGCTTCATGGATAATTGAATGGGGTGAACAGATGCTGTATCCAACCTGTGATGATAACACACCACATACCACCAAGCCTGAAATGATAAAGACTTAAAGTCTTTCCAGTTTTTCGTTATTTGTTGGAAGGCCACTGCCAGTAGTACATCAACAATTTTGATATCAGAAACATTATTTTCCCATATAGGGGATACACTACCTAGGAATAAATGTGTGTAAGAAAAGGAAAAAGACTAAATATGGAATTGATTTGATCCCAAACAGATGTCCAGAACTTATGTAGGTGAGGGCAAGTGAAAAGCATGTGCTTTAAATCAGCTAGTGGAGATGAGCAAGACCAGCAAGTGTCTGGTGTCGTGAAATGTCTTTTATGTAATGTGACTGGATGAAGGAGAAGCCTATTATAAATAAAAAACAATGTCTGTGTAACATTAGCAGCCCTAGAAGTTTTCCTGATTTTGAGCCATATCCTGTTCCAGAGAGAAAGGGACCACTCAACTCCAAAATCCTCCTCCCAGGACAGCTCAACCTTAGATTTAAGTCTATCGAGTTGCGGAGATCGCAGAAAGGTATATATGCTAGAAGCTCTAGGAGACGTAAGGAGAAAGGGTAATAAGTTATTAACTTCTGGAGAAACGGAATGTAGTTGAAAATGGGAAAGTGCACTAGAAAGAGCCTGTGTAAGTAAATTATACATGGGAAGAAAGGAGGGGGTAAGTGGAAAAGATGACTGGCCTCTGCGAAGGATAGCAGTTGATTATGAGAAAACAACTGATGCGTCCACACTAAACCTTTATTTCTCCAGGACTTCCAATAAAATGGTTTACCACGAATTAAAATGAGAGTATTATGCCATAAAGGAGAATTGAGAAAGGAATCCTGATCAGTAGGGGATGGAGATGGGAGAAAGCCCAAAAGCTTACATGTATATTTGAGAATAGGAGTAGACATAGAAGAAGGTCTGCGAGAAAAAGAAATAAATTCCTTAAAAGAGAAAGGAGAGATAAACGACCTTTCAAGTGAAACCCAAATAGGACATTCCATTGGAGTCTCAGAAAGCCATCTAGAGGCCTGACGAAGTAAGAAGGATTTATGGTAAGAAAGGAAGTCCGGAAAATTAAACCCACCATCTGTTTTAGTTTTCGTTAAACGTAAAAGGGACATACGGGGTGATTTCTTATTCCATAAAAATGAAGTTAGCAAAGAGTTAATTTTTGATTTTTTTTTTAAAGGGTTGGGGAAAGGAATATTAGAGGTAGTAAACAATACCAGTGGAGAAAGCATCATTTTGATGGTGTCTAAACGACCCCACCAGGAAAGATATAATGGGTGCCATCTGGACGTCAAAGAAGAGATTTTTTGTAAACAATTCTCCATACAAAGAGATAGTGTAGATGATAATAAAGGAGTGAAATAAAGACCCAAATATTTTATGTGATGTGAGTTCCAGGTAAAATTAGAAGATCGGAAATCATCTTTAAACGTATATTTTGTTAGGGGTAATATCTCGCATTTATCCCGATTGAGCTTATAACCGGAGACAGATGCAAAGAGGTCTACTACATGTAAAAAAGCTGGTACAGAGGATTGAGGATCGGAAAGAAATAATAAAACATCATCAGCGTAAGCTGCTAGTTTAATCTGGATGTCTTTGGATGTGAATCCTTTTATGTCACTGTTTTGCCGAATTCTGGACAGAAATGGCTCCAAGGCTAAATTAAAAGGAACGGAGATAATGGGCAACCCTGACGTACACCTCTTTTAACTCAAAGAAGGAAGAGGAAGAACCATTCACTGAAACAGCAGCTCATGGACTAGAATATAGGATTGAAATTAAAGAGATAATTTTGGGTCCAAAACCAAACCATTCCAATGTATGAAATAGATATGACCAATTGACACGGTCAAATGCTTTCTCTGCATCCAAAGCTATTGCGGCTAATGAGTATGGGAGATGCGGAGATTTTGATAAAATATCGAAGAACAAACGAGTATTATCAGAGAGAAGACGACCTTTAACAAAACCTGATTGCTCAGGTCCTAATAACTGGGGAAGGAATGAGTCTAGACGGATAGCAAGAGCCTTGGAGAAAATTTTGTAGTCAATGTTTACAAGAGAGATGGGTCTGAAGTTCTTACAATATTTTGGGTCCTTCCCATCTTTGGGAATTAAACAAATGAGCGCATCCAGGAAGGAACCTGAGGATTTCCCTGAATTCGTGAAGAAGTTTAGAAGGTGAAGCAGCTTGGGAAGAAGGATCGGAGCAAAATGAGTAAAAATTCTACCGTAAATCCATCAGGACCCGGGGCTTTGTCTTTTTTGAGGAGTTGCAGAGCATGAAGAAGTTCTTGTTGTGATAGATTATCCTCTAGGGGAGAAAAATCTATTTGAGTAGGAAAAGATTTATGTATGCTAGAGAGGAACTGCGTAATGTCTGAGTCCGACGGTGAAATCTCCGGAGAATATAAATTCTTATAGAAAAGAAGAAATTCATTTAAGATTTCTGAGTCCTTGGTGTGTAATATGTTATTTTCATCAAAGATTGCATCAATGTCGAATTTGTTATGTTTGACTTTTAGGTAATTTGCCAGAATTTTGCCAGCTTTGTTCTGGCCTCCATAGAATTTGGCACTGGATTTTAACAGATATAATGAGGCGTTATCAGTTGATTCTTTGTTAAATTGGAATTTGGCCTTAAGAAGTTTAGAGAGGCAATCACTGGATTTTGAGGAGTAATAGGAACGTTCTAGGTTTTTTTATTTCAGCTAAAAGAGCATTGGAGGCTATGCGAGCCTTTTTTCGCTTATCGGATACATAGCTAATTATAAAGTCCCTTGCAGCTGCCTTAAATGCATCCCAGATGATAAAAAAATGTAGATCGTCAGTTTGATTTAATAATCCTGAAGAGGGTCTAACAGACTCATATGCCATCAAGACCAAAACGTCGACAAGCTCATCTATTTTCACCAGTGTTTTATTCTGTCAGGAATTGTTTTCTGTTTCTTCAGATTCTTTTCATGTGTTTATTAGTTTGAAATAGATGTCAACACTAATGATTTGAAGGTCGTAATTTGTGTATATAATTTATCTGCCTCTATCATTGTGTTTTCGTTATCACATTTTGTACCCCTCTTTTGTTTATCCACATTAAATGAGCCAATTTTTTTTTAGAAATACACACCCGTGTTTGAAATTGTTTTGTACATATTAATTATGATGTAAATGAGCTAATTGTTGTTTCGATTTTTCAAAAGTTAGTCACCAATAGGGGCTTAACCACAGAATAAGTTGAACAAGTAGCATTGAGTACTTTAAATGAAATACCTTGTAGGCACAGTTACCTATTACTACTTACAATTCCCAAGCCTCCAAGGGTAGATTGGGGTTCCCACTGTTCTTTTTACTGCATTTACAAAGCGGCGCACCGTGGCGCGAGGATAGACAGATGCGTGACGCATCTGTCGGCGTAACGGTGATGCAGTGCTGGAGTCGTGTCGCAAGCGTGACGCAACTACAGCACTGCTCGGGGGCAGCCTATACTTGCTGTGCTACGTCACTCCTTATGCCTGCTACAAGCAGGCGTAAGGTTTTGACGCAGCGGGGTGGTAAAAGTGACTTGGTGAACCCTTGTAGAGTTCACTGCGCCACTTTTACGAGGCTTCCTTGCGACGGAACGCCCACCCTGCATACATTATACCTGACGCAGGTATAATGTAGCGCAGGGCTTTACAATGTGACGCATCTCCCTAAATGCGTCACGTTGTAAATATGTCGCATAGTGGCGCATTGTTTACGACGCCGCTGCGTCACAGAAGTGATGCAACGGTGTCGTAAAGATGTCGCAAGGGGCTTGTAAATCTGCCCCATTATACCTGGCGCAGGTATAATGTGGCGCAGGGGTTTACAAAGTGACGCATCTACTAGTAAAGTTAGACTTTTAGTCAATGTTTGGACCAAAAGTCTAACTTAGACCAAAAGTCTAACTTTAGTAGTAGTAAAGTTAGACTTTAGGTCTAAACTTAGACTTCAGTTCTAAACTTAGACTTTTGATCTAAGTCACTTTTGTGAATTAGGCCCTCAATTTTTACTACCACAAAATAAACATGTGATGCAAAAAATACATAATGGGCGTTAGAAACTGGAGGCCTGATTGACAAAAGTAAACTTAGACCAAAAGTGTTTATTTTGTGGTAGTAAAAATTGAGGGCCTAATTCACAAAAGTGAATAAGATCAAAAGTCTAAGTTTAGACCTGAAGTCTAAGTTTAGACCTAAAGTCTAACTTTACTACTACTAAAGTTAGACTTTTGGTCTAAGTTTAGACCAAAAGTCTAACTTAGATCAAAAGTCTAACTTTAGTAGTAGTAAAGCTAGACTTTTGGTCTAAATTAGACTTTTGGTCCAAATTTAGAACAAAAGTCTAACTTTAGTAGTAGTAAAGTTGGACTTTAGGTCTAAACTCAGACTTCAGCTCTAAACTTAGACTTTTGGTCTAAGTTTACTTTTGTGAATCAGGCCCTGGGTTTCTGGTTGGCAGAGGTATGCACCCTGTCCAAGCAGGAACCACAATCCTAGTCTGAGTAAGTCAGATACACACCCTAAATTAACTTGTGCTCACCCCCTGGTAGCTGGCACAGGGCAGTCAAGCGTAACTTAACAGGCAATGTGTAAAGTATTCGTTCAACACTTAAAACAGTAAAGCAGTGAAAACACCACACAAAAATAATCCAGACCAGATTAGAAAAATAGAGTTTAATGAAATGACCAAAACAAGACCAAAACAACAAAAATCTAACAAATAGAACCGGAGTTATGAATTTTTAAAGAACAACTTTAAATATAGTGCTTAGTCATAAAGCTCCAACCGGGGTTATCTGGTCGTGCTGGACTGGGTCAAATCTAAAAAGTCAAGCCTACCGCAATGGAGTATGAGGCGGGTACAGGAGTCACGCAGGCCCGCTGAAAACAGTATCTTCACGAAGGAAGTGTCGATGTCGAGGAGCAGCTGCAATGAGCAGTCAGAGGCAAAGCGTTGCTGTCTATCAAAAATATTACAGGCGATGCATCAGTTCTGAGTCACGCAGTTCTGGGATGCATCGGCGTCGACCCCCTGGCGATGAAGGCAATGCGTTGTCGAGCCGCGCTGTTGGCGCAGTGGAGTCCTTGAATCGGTGAGGCGTCAGCGGCGAAGAGACTTTGTCAGTTCCGCCAACGCGAAGGAGGCACTGCATGGAATCTTGCAGAAAACAACCAGAAAACCCACCTCCAAGGGCCCAGGTGTGGATTGGCACCACCTGGCAGGGGAGGACTCAAAGGTGGCAGAGTCCAGAGACTGTAGCAGGGTCGAAGGAAATCTTTGATGTCCCTGAGAATTCAGAACAGAAGGCAAGCCAGCAAGTCCTTGGAGTCACTTGGTTCTGGGGATGCATAGATTCAGGTCCAGTCCTTCTCACTACCAGGCAAGGAAGGCAGCAGGCAGCAGGGCAGGCACAGCCAGCAGCAGTTCCTCCATGGAAGTGGAGGAGCGCCGCCCCCACACTGCTGCGCAGAAAGCTGGAAAAATGAAATGCTAATAAAAGGATTTTATTGCCATTTTATTTTTCCGGCTTTCGCCGAACGTAGAGGGCACAGCAAGACCAGTGTGTCATTGCTGCTGATTGGCAGCAATGGCGAGTGATCTCTTCAGTATGAATTGTGCATGTCGGTTTGGCTAGCTACCTTTCTACAGCCAAACAGACATGCGCAATTCAACCTCTCCAACCCAGCTGTCTTAGACAGCTGGGTTGACGAGCAGGCACAGGCTTCAGTGCTCTTTGGAGCGATTTTGCAGCCTGCTCCAGCCAATCCAGACGCTTCACTCATGTAGCATGAGAGCAGTGTCTGGATTGGATAAGCATCTGTGGGAGCTGTAGGAGCTCCTGTTCGGAGGAGTCTGGAGCCGGGGACTAGAGAACACCGAGGATGTGCTACAGGCTAAGGTACGTGAAACTTTTTTTCTCTCATTTTTAAATGTGTATGTTCATTTGTATGTTTTTTAATTGTATTTACGTTGCCCACCATTTGTATGGGTCACCAACCACCACTGGGCACAGCAGAGCAGGAGCCCAGCAGAGTGAAGCAGAGTTACAGTCCTTTCAGTAGCACAGCAGTCCTGCTTGACAGAGTGTCCTCATGTTAAGAAGTGTACTGAGTTGGTGGTGTCAGGAGTCCAGTACTTATACCCAGTTGTGCCTTTGAAGTGGGGGCGACTTCAAAGAGAGGCCTTTGAAGTGCACACGGTCCCTGCCCTTACTGTCCTGGTTCCAGACTCACTACAGGGGTGTATGCAGCTCTATGTGTGGGGACAGGCACAGCCCTATTCAGGTGCAAGTGTCAGCTCCTCCCTCCCAACCAGCCCAGGAAGACCCATCATCCTGGTGATGGGCCATCAAAAAGTGAATTACCCATCAGGCACACCTCAGCTCCCTTTGTGTGTGGCTGTCTAGAGGGAATACACAAAGCCCAGCTGTCACCTACCCCAGACGTGTATTCAGAGACAGGCAGAGGCACAGAATGGTTAAAGTATGAAAATGCCAACTTTCTAAAAGTGGCATTTTGTCAAGACTTCACTTGATACCAAGATTTCCACAGGAGCATATGCTCAACCCCCAAATCGCCCCTGTGATTGTTGATACTGATCTGAGTGATTTCCTTAAAACCTGTGTCTAACATCCACAAAGGGGAAAGGGGAATGGGAAGAAAGAGAGACTGCCTCCAGGTCCTAATATTCTGCCTGAACTTTTCCCTCAACCGATTTGCGATCTGTTCTTTCTGTTCAACTGGAATAACTACAGAGGGATCTTCTAGGCTACCTGTAGTGGGAAGACAAGAACAATATTTTTTCCCTATCTAACTCTAACAGTCTCCAACTTGTTAGTCAAACACATTCACACAACTAACTACCTGGACGCTGGATTGGCTTGCCTCTCTCTTGCATTATTTTTTATAAGATATTCTTTATAAGTCTTTTGTTTTCAACACTTCTTCTTTTACAAGTAAATCACTTAGGGTTAAGTGCTGGAATCTTTAAACTTTTCAACAAATAGTCTCTGATCAATTGTAATCGTTACTCTTACTGTCCCTTGACAACCAATGTTGTCAAGCCTGTAGAACCTCTGGAATCTGTGATTTTCTCTGAACTCTGAATCTCCTCTGAACAGCTCCCAGGATTGAGATTTATTAATTAACTCAAAACTTTAGGGAAAAGACTTCCGTGGTGTGCACACCGTTCCGCTATGAGCGGAGCCCTTTTCTAATTCAACCTGACTCAGACCCCTCTGAGCAGGCGCGACGCTGAGGACACAAGTAATCGCCTCCAACACTGGGCAGATGCCAAGTGGCAATTCAAGAGAATTCGCTCACATGGAGCTGACGTGAAGCAGGGAACACTTGTCTAATGCGCCTTCATTATTTCGAGCAGGCGCGGTAACAATGTTTCTAAATTTCACTGAGCAGCCGAAAAACGCTGCTTCCTCATGGATAATGTCAGTTGAAGTGCACAGCTTCAAAAGCCTCGCGCACCATTGTGAAGCCAAGCAACGGCGCAAGGTAAAGACTAGAATGCTAACCTCAAACAAAATGGCGGCCGCCATGTTGAGTGTATGCGCTCTTAACCGTAGCCACATAGCGCAAGAAACACTTCAATAACCTCCAAAGGCGAGGACGTCTCTTAAACCAACACAGGTAAAATGCCTGATAAAAGGCCTGATGATGCTTTTTACCCACGGAGGGGCCGGAAAAGCAGAGGTACGCAATCGAATTCCTGACACATTTTCAGACTTACAATTTAAAATCCAACTTTACCATAAGTTGTGATTTTAAATTGTGAGTCCGGAGACACCAAACTTGAAATATCGATATTGTCCCAATTGGAATCTACACTTATGAGATGTAATAAGGTAATCCCAATGTTAACCTATGGGAGAGATAGTGCAGTAGTGAAAAACGAATTTAGGAGTTTTTCAGTACTTCAGTACTTGGACATGTAAAACCTAAAAGTACATGTCCAACTTTTAAACTACACTGCACCCTGCCCTTGGGGCTGTCCAGGGCGTAACTTAGGCGTGCCTTACATGTAATAAAAGGGGAGGTTTGGACCTGGCAAGTGGGTGCACTTGCCAGGTCGAAATGATAGCTTAAAACTTCATACACAGACACTGCAGTGGCAGGTCTGAGATATGCTTGCAGGGCTACTCATGTGGGTGGCACAATCAGTGTTGCAGACCCACTAGTAGCATTTGATTTACAGGCCCTGGGCACATCTGGTGCACTTTACTAGGGACTCACTAGTAAATCAAATAAGCCAATCATGGATAAACCAATCATCAATACAATTTAGACAGAGAGCATATGCACTTTAGCACTGGTTAGCAGTGGTAAGGTGCCCAGAGTCCTAAACCCAACAAAAACAGGTCAGAAAAATAGGAGGAAGAAGGCAAAATGTTTGGGGATAACCCTGCAAAAATGGCCAGGTCTATCATCTTGGTTTTATAGTTTAGTATTTTATATAGGTTAGGATAGGTTGTAGCATAGCAATAGGTTTGTTTAGTATTAGTAAGTTTAATATTTTATTAGTGAGTTGTTGTTAGGTGGGGATATGGGTGGGTAGTTTTTAAGTGGGTGGAGGGGTTGATGTTTAGAATATGTTTATTAAAAAAGGTTAAGAAAGAGTTAAGTTAAGGTAGTGCAGATTAGTTAGCGTAGGCTAGTGTAGTCGTGGTTTAGATATGGTAAGTTAGTTAGTGTAGTGTAAGTAGTTTTAAATTTAGATATTTTATAATACTTATATTAAACATTTATTTCTACTTTCGCGACTGCTTAATGATTTACTGTGTAGGAGTTGTCATATAGGCTCAAGTTGATTTGAGCACATGCTATAGTACTTCCATGCAGTGTTTGTAGATATGTTTAACATTGTGAGATGCCTATGGACAAGATTCAGTTAATTTTGCAATGGAGTCACTTCAGGAATCTTTAAACATGTTTGGGCAGTGTAAGTGGCCCTCTTTGTGTGAATTGGCACACAGCCCAAAACAGGTAGTCACCTTATGTTGCACTGTGTGTGTCAAATATGCTACATGTATTGTAGGGATGAGTATGTCAACCCATAGTAACAAACATTGAATGTGTTGTCCCTTGCACCATTTTAATGCAACATCAGTGTTGTTTGCTGGCTAGTATCCATGGAAGTGGCCCCACCTCCCGAAAACTTCAATCACCATTCTTATTGACTATTTGGTAATTGTGGCACTTCCTGCTTGTCAACTTGAGAAATTACTTCCTAATTAAGATGCACTTAGAGCTCACCTTACCTATTCCTCTTGACATGTGTAGATGTTTCCATGGGTATGTGACCTTGATCATAAGATTTAATATGTATGATTATGTTATGATGATGCTTGCCATGTTTGGTTACATTCACACTCAAAGCATGTGAGGGCTCTCAGGGGCAGATTAACACATTGACCCGACGTATTCCAGTGTGCCTTACAACACCATTCATTTGACACAGAAAGATAATTACTTAGTGGTTGCAGTTTATGATTCCTGACATCCAAGGTGTAGCACTGAGCTTCTACATCCTTCAGTGGCAGAGATATGATGCTAATCAGATGGAGTCTGGCCGTTAATATTGGCTTTTTCTCAGTGTATGCCTTATGATGGTGCTCATATATAAACTTCATTTTGAGCTTTGAGACTGACAGATGTGCTGGATAAAATTATAACGATGCCTGAGCAAGGTGTCTGTGGATGTGTGAGCATGTGTTAGTGGCTCACAAGAGCCACATACCCAATTAGTACAGTTCTGCGATTGTGTGGTTAGTTGGCCAATTTCACTGTGTGGCACTCAGGGTACCAAAGCTTATTATCACACCATGATGTTCAATGGTTGAAAGGGATTTGCCACATATTGCCATGGCAGGGGAGGTGCATGCTGCTTGCACTTGTCAGACCTGAGCATATGATAGGGACAGTAGCGCAATTACCAAGAGATGCTGTGAAGTAGATTTTGTAAATACACATCCACCATGATCTAGTTTGTCCCATCTTCAACAGACATACAACACACAGGCTGATGTTAGTGCTTTTGTTTACGAGTGTTACAAGGAGCAATGAGCAAGTGGCAGTCCTTGCAGCTACAACCCCAACATTGTTTGAGCGCCATAGAATTTATAGACTGAGTCTGTGGGATATACATGCCAGTGAGGAGGAGGTCCAAATTTGTTATGTTATGTTAAAGAATTTATAGAGCGCTCGCCTACCCTGAGGTGTCTTGGCGCTAGCAACAGCCTCTGCACAACTGGATGAGCCCTAAATGAAATTAATCATTAAAAAGCCTCTGAAGGCAAGCAGGGAAGGTGCAGCCCTGATGTTGGGAGGGAGATGATTCCAATTTTTGGTAGCTCCGGTGACAAAACTACTTCTCCCCCCATTTCACTTTCTTAAATCTAGAGGACATGACTTTCTTTGTTCACATGGAAATCAGATTTCTACTGGGTTCGTACCATTTGAATGCTTGTTTTAAGAACTCAGGGCCAGTGTCATGCAGAGCTTTGTAGGCTATACAAAGTGCCTTGAATTTTATGCGGTTCCTGACTGTCCACCAGTGAAGCCCCCTGATTACCTGAGTGACTGATTAAAATTTGGGAATACCCAAGAGCAACCTGGCCACTGCATTTTGCAAGATTGTAGTCTATTAAGTTATTGCTTTTGTAGATTTAGGTACAACCCTTTCCAGTAATCAATTTACGATAACACTAAAGTTATAATTGCAGTTTTCTTAACATCTGGCAGAATAAATGGGATGATTTTCTTAATTATCTTAAAGTATTAAATGAGGAAGAAACCACAGAGTTGATTTGACTTTAGAAGTTCAACCTGTCATCAATCACAACACCTAGGTTTTTAAACCTTAGTTACTGGAGTTGGGAATAGTCCCATTTCCAGTGGCCAGCTGGAGAGGATCCAGAATTAGGGATTGTTCTAAAAAAGAATAACCTCGGGCTTACCTGCGTTTAACTTTAGGCAATGATTGCCCATTCAAACACTGATAGCCAGCATGCAGTCATGGAGTTTTGAACCTATGATGTTTGTGTTGTTAAAGGCCAACAGCACAATTTGCGTGTCATCTACATAGGAGGTAAGGGAAAATCCAAAGGATTGAATCAATGAAGCTAGTTCTGTTAAAAATACGTTGAACAGTGTGGGGCTAAGCAAGGACCTTTGCGGGAACCCACATGTAAGAGAGAATGGTGTGGAAGTGTAACTGTCCAATGCAACAGTATGCTCTCTTCCATTTAAAAGTGAGTTCAACAGGGCAAGAGCCTTCTTTTTAATACCTATTGCCTCAAGATGGTCGATCAAAACAGTGTGGCCAACCATGTCAAAGGCCGCCGATATATCAAGGAGAATGAGGACCACAGTACCTCCCCTGTCCAGAGCAGCCTTTACTTCTTCAGTAGCCTTGATCAGAGCAGTCTTGGTGCAATGTCCATGTCTAACCCCAAACTGCATTGAGTCAAGAAGACGGTTATCCTGGATAAATTGAGTCAGTTGTTGATTCATCAGTTTCTCTGCCATTAGGGAATGTAGACCACACCGACAGTCCACAAATGGCTAAGTTCAATAGGTGGCTAAGCATATAGGGGAAGTACCAGTTGACAAGTGCACTGGCATGATCAGAAACACAGGTCCAGTGAGAAACTGGCCAAGTGGCACGGACAAATTTGACCAGACAGTTCTCCTGTGAAAAATGTAGGAGTCCACATATTCGTCCTCTGATGTGGGTGGTGCTGCCCCTGAGATGGGTGTTGTTGGTTCAGGTGGCGACTGAGCCACACACAAATCAGGGGCAGAAGATGTAGATCTCCTGTCCCCAGCAGCATTTGTCTGTGCCGACAAGGAAGTCTGCACAGCGCTGAGAAGGGCCTGATGGCTTGACAGCACGGCAACAACATTGCGGTGTAAAGCACCCAATGTTACATTGTAGGGGTCCTGCTTCTGCTCCATAGATTCAAGGATAATGTGCTGGTTGGCAACCTCACTGGTGGCACTTTGGCAATGCATTTGTTCATGCCTCTGCCTCATGACAGCAACAATGTCAGCTAGGGTCTGATCCAATCTATGGAGTGCAGGGTAGGTGCCTCTTATTGCCCCAGATGTGTCCTTATTGGGACTGAGGCACCTATGTACTCCCTCTAGGGGGCCCGCCATGGTCTCCATCCCTGCCCGCACCTCATCTACCAGCTGCCACTGGACTCCTACCGCACACTGTTGTAAGTCCTCTTTGGAATCCTCGGAGTCCAGGTCTGGGCTTGGGCTAACAGATGGGGTATGTCTGGTGTTAGGCGGATCCTCTGGAGACCCTACAATGCTATCAGCCCTTCCCGCAACCAGAGATTGTGAATCTAAGGGAGCCAGGATTTGCTGAAAGGTGTCTTGGTCCAGGATTGGCAGGCTGACATCCTCAGCAGGCTCCTCGTCAGAGACAGGCAGCTGGTCAGGAGGTGTTGTTTCTCCCTCTGCAATGAAATGTTAATGGTGATCTAAGTTAGATGTTGACATCAGTTATCAGGCTGACATACAGACTCATTCATTTTCTGGTCTACATTGATGCATAGGACATATATAACTCATAGTTATTGAGGCGAGTTGGACTATTGTTGCCTTTCAGATGGCAGTATCACTACATTGTTCACCCGACCACTGTGTGAAAGGGATGACCTTTTGTGTCATGACACACATTGCAACACAGTTACACAGCTCGCTGGACTGCCATGCCTGTGTGTGTAAGTTGAGGTAAGGTCCCCATTTGCCTTGGTGATTACCTATCTCTTACATGATGGCTAAACTGATTGTGGTTTCATGTATTTACACCTCTGCTGTGCACGTTATACCAAGTCCGGAGGGTGACTGCATTTCCTGTGGCCACTACTCAGCCCACAGCTTCTGTGAAGGTAATGTGGGTTTCTCATGTATTTGATTTGATTCAGCAGTCTGCCTTTCACTCAGTACACCACAGAACTCTGCCTTGTTGTGCATTCATGTAGCCAAGGGTTCATTTTCACACACATCCACACACCTCTATACCGCTAACAACCTTGCTACACTGCAGGTAAGTGTGAGGGTATGCACTCACCACAGGTCTCCTATTTGTGTATACTCATGTGATTTCATTGCACACACAGTTGGCTTCATAGTTGTGGACACTGGGCATTCTGTACCGACTCTGAGGGGATTGGCACTGTCAAATTAGTTTGAATGCTAGCACTGGGACTCTTTTCATCATTGCCAGAGTTGGTTATCTGCAGTTTATCACACATTGTTTGACTCAGGCCCGCTCACCTGTATGTGTGCATGACTCCTCTGGCAATACTCATTTAGGCCCAGGAAGTCAACTTACTATCACACACTGATGGAACCCAGTTCATAAATTGACTCATGTGACTCCAACACCAACAATATCCATGAACAAATCCAATTGACAGACAAGGCTGCCTGTATTTGAGAGCTATGGGTCAAGCAGTATCCCACATGCTAGTAGTGTTGGAAATGGTGACATGTGCCTACCCAGGTTTGCCACACTACTAGGCCCGTAAACCTCATCCTCCACCAATCCCTGATTCCTGCCCTTTGTGGTGCACGATCTAGTTCATTCTGTTACTTCACAAATCCCTATTTCACACCCTCCTACTTTGACATATGTGACATGATAAGACTTTTCTTTTTTGGACTCCCTACTGCCATGTGTTACACCTTCACCCAGGTAAACATCACATGTAGGATATTGTACACCAATGGGATCTTCTCTGTCATCCCTTCCCAGCTGCGACAGAAGTGTTGGACTGTCAGACACAGCAGTGCACGTGTACTGGTCTAGCCACCTTGCAGTACACACGTCCCTTTTCACCGCCTTGCTATGCAATGTCTCCTTATTGAGACACATTGCCAGTTCTATGTGCTCAGCCATGCCTACAATGCACTGCACTACCAGGGGCCCATCGGGCTCACACACCATGTTTTATTTCAACACACATTGTCCTCTGGTGTGCTTCACTTACCTACACCCCCACCCCCAGTATATATTGGTACATAGCAGAATTTCGGTGGTCCCTCCCATGGCATGCAACACCTGTGTGCTCTCACTCCGCACTTCGGAACAGCTGAGTGCAATGTAGTTTCATGCTACTGACTATACACATGGCTCTTCACATGTTCCTATGTGTTGATTCTTCACATGACCCAACCTGAGCCCCCTCTCAGGTGAGGAGTTTATCCTCTGACAAACCTATTCCATTCCATTGCTTTACAGTTCTGATTTGGGTGCATGGACCCAAGTAAGACACACTAGCCTCATGGTGCAAGGTGGCTTGCATTATCACAGTCAGGTTGGGCATGGTTTAAATATCCATGCATGATGTGTTGTTCTTATCCATGTTTTTTTGCATTGTATTGTTGGACTTCTAGTGCTGGTGACTCATGTTATACATTCCACTACAAGTCCTAGTACACAAAGGTGAACCTTGCACTTCACATATGGAATGAACACACTTGACGGATCTGGACTGAGCTGTGCAACATGTTCCTAGGCAGTGTGACTTACATTTGTGTTATGTTTAACTGTGCATGAGAAAGATTTCTACCCTTACCCTTGCACACAGCGCAGTGGAATGCAGGGACATAGCTTGGTGATCTGCACACCACGACCTTTTTGCCCATATTGCCCCTTGTTGCCACTTACCCTGTACGTGTTGCTGGTCCTCATAGCCAGCACTGTCCTGTCCGGGAACTCTTGCCACCAATTGCCTTGGGATGACAGCTGTCACCCGCTCGTCCAAGGGGTCCTGCTTCTCCCGGCCCGTAGGTCCTCCTCCTCCAGTCTGAATGGCTGCCTTCAGGTTTTTGGCCAGTTTCTCCTTCGTCCTGCACTTATAATTGTGCCAGCGCTTCGTGCAGTCGGTCACTGTCCTCTTCGCTTGTCTAACACTGTTGATCTTGGCCACTATGGACTGCCAAATGGCCTCTTTCTTCCCTAATGGCAATTTTCAGGTAACAAAGAGCTGATGCTTGTGCTTTGTCAACTCTGTCATCAAGATGTCATTGTCCTCATCACTGAAGTTACACTTCCTCTTCCTCCTCCCCTGGAAGTCTGTCCGACATTCTGACTGGTGCTGGGGTTGTTGCCCTTGCTGCTGTTCTCTGCTCCATCTCTGCCTTCTGTGAGTTGGTTTTTTTCTTCTTCAAAAGCGTCAATTTTGGGGGGATTTTTGACGCTTGATGCACTCAAAAGTGACGCAAAGGTGGTTAGAGTTACTTTACGTGCCACAAACCAGCCTTACGTCACTTTGCCTGCATATGCATCAGTTTTCACTTTGGCAGCTGTCCCAAGGAAGTGTACATTTTCTTTGATGCACCAAGTGACCTACGCCATGTTGCGCCATCCCATAAATACAACAGATCCATGGCATTCAAAAATTACGTAACACAGCGCAAAGATTTCAGACGCATCGCGTCAGTTCTTGTAAATGAGGCCCCCAGTCCTTTACTACAAAGAGCACTCAAATAGACTGGAATTTACTTCCCTTCTGGTCACAAGTATCTTGGCACAAATTTGCGCACTCTGTTTAAACACACTGACAGAGTATAATCTAGATTCCTTCATCCTGTTCAGTTTCTGGCTGTGTCTATATTTAGTGGTGTTATAGGCAGATTGCCACAGAATGTACCAGCCACAAAGTATGATCTGCAGAATCAGAAGAAGGAGGAGGGAGGCCTAGTGTGCCCAGTAAAAGGTGAGGAACAATGGCGGCAAAATGAATGCAGAGTAGGCCCAGGTACCCACTTCACCGATTGATCTAGGTGAAACTCCTGGGGGAGGGAAGAAGGCGGAAGTCAGAAGGCTGCACTTTTCCATGTAAGAGGACAGTTTCCTCCCGTCATCCAGTATCAGAGATCTGGTGCACTTCAAAATAGGGAGGCTGAGTAATTTCCGAACTACTCACGCACAAATGTCCATCCAGGCCCCTCTTGTGACTCCATTTTGTTGATCATACTTACAAAGGAGTTCTAAAATTCATTTGTCCTTAGACTATGACTGCACAACACACACTCTATGCTCACCCCAAAGCATACATGCAGCACAAACACTCATCCTCTCACACAGAACAAATGATGCAGTTGAGGGAGACTTGACATTCATTAAACTAGGAGAGGTCGATAAGAAACTGTTCCTGAAGGCGATAGGGAAAAAGGCCTTTTCCCTATAGTCTGTCGCCAGTCCCTTTGAGCACGGTGAGAAGCGAGTGGTCATTCCCAAAAGGAGGGGTGCACTTTGGGTGCTCCTCTGACCTCAGCCATGCTGTGGGGTCTCACAACATTGGAAGGGAGATGCCTACCACACATGTATGATTGCCATGCACGTGAGGATGAAAAGTTAGAAGCATGCAGAGATTTGCTAAAATTGAACACAAGGAAGGGGGGCACACTCTGGAGAGCCAGGTAGCAAATTTTCCACCCTAAAAGTGGCATTAGAGGTGAATGGCTCACATCTCCTCTTTAGCCTGATCTCTATTGACTCCACATCAGAGAACGACTGGACACATGCTTTGTTTTTAAGTAAATATAATCGCGCATAAAGACAGATTATTGGGCTATGCATATCACACGTAATTTGTTTTCCTAACATTTACTGATCACATAATTTTTGCTCATGGGAGGGCTCATCAGAAAGTGTATTGTGAAAACTGAAACTGGACCTGTGCCAATAACTGTATGAAGTGCACTAAAAACATAAACCGTGTGACTTTAGGGACTGCACGGACAATGAATAGAGCTGGAATCTTAGACCCCTGCTGTATGAGAGGGCATAGATATCCTACTACGTCCCATGCATAATTCATGTGCAACCTATAATTTGCGAGAGTTACATAGATTATCCGTTGAAAAAATAACCCAGTTTCACCCACTCCTAAACATAAGCCAAATTGAAAGTGCAGTGTGCTTCATCTTTACATTCGTGGTTAGACCTACCCTTTCCTACTTATGAAATAAAGCTGTGGCCACCACTTCTCTCAGACACGTAGGGCCTTATCTACAAGAAAGTGACTCAGCGCGGCACCGCAAGCCAATTGACTGCGCCGCACGGAGTCACTTTCAAAGCACAAGGATGCGTCATATTACAATAATATGGTGCATCCCTGTGCTTTCCCCTGCGCTGGCGTACAATTGGCTGCCATGCACCAATGCAGGCAGCCTTGCACCATGTTGCAAGGGTGTCTGTGTTTTAAGGGAGATTGTTTTTGTGCAGGAAGGCACACCTCACTGCACAAAAACAATCACAAGAGGTGATTTCCTCTTTCTATGTGTGCTGAAGAATGCAGCACTCATAGAAAGAGGAAAAAAACGAGGAGAAATGAAAACATTCTCCTCGTTGCGCCTCCCGTGGGGAGGCGTAGGATTCTGACGCATTCCCAGGTTTGCGAAAAGTTGTAAATCTGGGAATGCAGCAGAAGCCAAATGGCGATGCAGCGTGCGCAATGTAATTCGTTTTCTTTATTTATTTCTGTACTTAACTCAGTTTGGCCGTATGCCGGAGTTTACTACCCCCCACCCTACCCCTCCCCCACCCCACCACCCCGCAGCACTCCCTCCAGGAGCCGCCACTGCCTACAATGTTTGGGCATATTATGTACCCCCAGGGTCTCCCCTAGGTGTCCCAGGGGTGGGGGGTCAGGTATCTATAAGGTGGACCCTTATAAAATGAGTTTTATATGCCCTGGGTAAAGTGAAATAGCACATTTCATTCCCCACATTGTGATAAAGTGCTGCCTAAAATCGACTTTGGTGGTAGGAGCACTGTGGAGAGAGGATCTGCAATATTTCTGCATATTCAGAACCCCTAAAGTCTCCCCTAGGTATACCAGGGGTGGGGGTCCTGTAGATATAGGGAGAGTACTTATAAAATGTGGGGCATATTCTCAAGAACGTGTGATAACCATTGCAAATTTAGCTTAATGCAACTTTGCATATCGCAGTCTATTGCGGGAAAACAACGCCGTGTTAACGTAGTATTCCCAACCTGGTGGCACCATGCGATAGTCCCCCGATAACGCGTCAAATGACCGCGTTAAATTCAACTCGACGCCACAAAAATGCGAAAAACGAACGCGAATAAAGTTGCGATGAGGCCAACCGCGATACAAAAATCAGGGATAACCAGCGACAGGCCTGCAATTCCCAAGCGTCATGCGGGAAAATGCACCATAAAAGCTGAACAAGAAAAACACACCATAAACAAAATAAACTGCGTAGCAACATGGATGCACCCGGAACGAGTGCCCAGGTCAACGCGAACCCCACAAGCCACACAGACCACCAGCAAGGAACCTCGGGGTCGGGGAAGGCCAAGGAGAAGAGGAAGAGGAAGACGGGGTACAGTCCGCATGACAACCGGATCGTCGTCACGGAGGTGACAGAGCACTATTAACAACTGTCCGTCACCTCCACCGTGTCATTGGCAACACAGATGGAAAAATGGCATTCCATCGTGAATGCAGCCGGAGTGTCGAGGAGGCCAAGATGCGCTGGCACGATGTGAAAAGCCAAACCAAGCAGAAACCCGCTGCCAACAGGAAGGCAGCAATGGCGAATTGAGGTGGGAGTCCTGCGCCATAGGAGGAGCAGGAGCAAATGGTGGCCACAGTCATCAGTGTGGAGACGGTGCAAGGAGTCGGGAGTCCGGACACTGCTCGACATGACCTGACACAACATCAACAGGGTGAGTAACGAACAGGGACTGTGGGGACGGGCACAATGGCACACATGCACAACGACGTGTAGCACACCGCACACCCACAATGACCCTGGGTCATGTCCCTGATCCCCGTGGCACACTGCAGCACACATACAAACATCAAGTAGGCCCCCGTCCACCATGTGTCCAAAGGGCTCCCACCCCACACATCACCAATTCCACAACACACACATGCACCCGTGTGAAACACAGCAAAGATGCGTATGTGAGAGCCACACTGACAATGCAAGTGACCCCACATGACGAGCAGCATGGCTGGAGTACAATCACCATGACATTGTGCACGCCACGAGACTGAGGTGGCTGAGTGTGGACCACATCCGGAAAGGAGCAGGTCACACTCTGACACATCCACCTGCACAAACAACCACTGACGTCAACAACACATCTGCAGACAAACAATGCACAAGAGTACAAAAACCGTCCAAGAGCACAAATGACCAAAGTCGCCAACATCACAGCACCTTAAAAGCACAAAAGCCTAAGGCACACCGCCTCCAAGGGATAAGGGGCAGCAACATCACACCTGCATGTGCGACTCTCACACAATGCAGCACACACACATAGCAATCCCGGATCCAGCGGAGAGGGGTAGGTCAACCACACGGCTTTCATTGAAAGCAGACACATAACTTATATGTGTACACGGCCCGCTGGATACTGACGAGGCACCATTCAATTAGTGATTGGGTCGTCCATAGAAACAACGGGCACACAACCCGCTTATCTAAGAGTGGTAGGTAGTTCACCACACCACTGGGTGTAGATAGACTCACTTTACGGTCCTGAAGAATCGCCTTTGATCCTTAAGACAACAATGGCGAGAAACATGTTGACCCACTAGGAATAGAGCGCCCTGATCTTGACCCATTATAGTCAGATAGACGCCTCTCCTTTTTCTATTTTAAATCAGGCAGGGGGCCTACCAAGAATAAAATATGTTCCATAAGGCACCCTGACTTGTTTTAACTCACTTCACATACTACTACATCCAAACAATCAAAAGGGCCCTTACACCCACGGCACCCACCGGCAAGGAACAAAAGATCTCCGATAAAGAGCCCCTTCTTGGGTGCCCGTCGGGTATTGCAGCGCCGACCCGACGAGGAGCAGGCCCAGATGATGAAGCATGACACCTAGCTTGCTGGGTGTGTGAGGGCACCAGTTCCGAAAGGAAGAATCCCCTTCCTTTCACGACCTGCTATAAATACTCTGTATTCACCGAGGAACCACGTACTTCTTCTTTATTGATTATCTAGGGCATGTACGTTGGACCTTTCCAAAAGCCCATTGTCCCCATCCTTTTGTAAAAAAATGCAAGTGACACCACATGACGAGCAGCATGGCTGGAGTACAATCACCATGACATTGTGCACGCCACGAGACTGAGGTGGCTGAGTGTGGACCACATCCGGAAAGGAGCAGGTCACACTCTGACACATCCACCTGCACAAACAACCACTGACGTCAACAACACATCTGCAGACAAACAATGCACAAAAACCATCCAAGAGCACAAATGACCAAAGTCGCCAACATCACAGCACCTTAAAAGCACAAAAGCCAAAGGCACACCGCCTCCAAGGGATAAGGGGCAGCAACATCACACCTGCATGTGCGACTCTCACACAATGCAGCACACACATAGCAATGACAGCACATCCACATGGACGACAACGTGGTACACAGTGCAACACTTACACTGCAGAACAGAGGACACAACTGGGTCCGCCTGTGCGTAGAAAATGGCCAATCACATCTGACATAGCAGGAAACTGTGAGATGCAAATGTACGTGTACAACCTCACCTAAGTCATGTAGTCCAAATGTCCACTGTCCCGCATCAAATAGTCCACCCCTCCCAAACAGTCACAATGTACATTGTCATGCAGTCTGTATGTAAACTTGAACAATGCGGCAACATACATGCCAACACAATGTCAACAAGCATCTCCCCTTCACATTGCAGAGGGACACACAACACCTCCAGCAGGGCAGACCAGACAACTCTACAGTGATGCTGAAGAGGACCTCCACACTTCCGACACCGACGCCCTACAACAGTCCATGGACATCTTAGGCAATCGACCTCCAGGAGCAGGGCAGCACCGTTGCATCGAGGATACCCCACCCCCTGCACAGACAACACAGCTGGACGCACCCACCACTCCGGCTGGCTCCCAGCAGCCCACCGAAGCACACATTGCATTCCAAGGCCAGGTGTCAGACTGCCAGAAGGGGGTGGCCGAACATGTGCGGGTGGGGTACTACCTCATGGAATCCGAACTAGATCACATACGTGGGTGTCTAGGTCCCATCAGGGAGCACCTACACTCCCCAACGGAGACCCACACTGCGACAGAGACACATGCCTTTGCACATTTCCAGTACTGAACCACACCCAGAGCCACGGGATAATCATCCACACCCCCACGCTGGACTGGCGTACGCCGGCCCAGTTCACTCCTCTTACGTATTGAGTGGGGGACGACAAAGCTACATGTGCAATGTCTCACCTGCTGCCTGCGGTGACATGGCTGCGTCCTCTGTACATGGCACAATGTAATGTTGTAGGGCCCAGGGCCCTAATGCATACATCATGAGCACACGGACACACTCAGATAGTTCGTTGAACTGGCTCCGGGCACGTGCGCTCGACACCTTTATTGGCATGGTCACATGTACAGTGATGCATGTGCTGGATGTGTGTGGGGTGAGTGTAAGCCTGCCCACATGGAGTCGTTGGTGCTGGCAACAACTTGAAGAGTGATCACAATTAAAGCGGAAACAGAAAACACCAGCATAACAGAAACAACTGTGAAGCATCATGGTGGTAGCCGGAGAAAGTACAGTGTTCACCCAACATGCAAGCAGAATGGTCCATGATTTGTGGTTCACTGAGTCAGTGGCACCTGAAGAGCTGAGCAGGGTATCAAGCTGATGATGGCACCCACGACAGGTGTGAGCAACTCTGACAGTCTGGCAGTAAGACACTTCCGACTCTGGCACCTGTTGTTTGGAGTTGGTCCTGGCGGTGGTGGCGTGTGCATCCTGTGGTGATGCGACGTCCGGGCAGGTCAGGACTCGATTTGATGTGTGAGCCCAGGTGGACCGCAGTTGAGGCCGGAGGCAGCGGACAGCGCAGGGCCACAGACACATGGCCTTGATGACCCCCAGTGCATCGACCCAGAGGCCATCCAATATGCTATCAGACAGGGGCCATGACTTGAGCTGCACAGAGTTAGTGGCCCCGGATGCACTGTGGCCGGCACAGGCACACCGCCACGGGACGGTGACTTGCGGTGCAGTGAGATAGGGCCATGCGAGGTGAGCGGGTCGATGTCGAAGGTGAATGTAGCGGAGGTTTGCGGGGGACAGTGGAAGGTGTCCTCCAGGGCATGATGCAGAGGGCAGAAGCCGGCCGGAAGCGGCAAATGGAGGAGTGGAATGCTACAGCCTCGTTTTTGCCACAAAGTCAGTATCACCGAATAGATGATGAAGACAACCCCCAGTCCATAGACTCAGTCGCCACCAAAGTTCAACCAGAAAGTGTCCATGGATGTCGGGGAACAGACTTAGTGGCACCGGGGCTGAAAGGGGATGCAGTCTGCGTTGAGGCCAGTACAATGATATCAAGTCTGCCATAAATGAATCATGACTGAATTCCCAATGTGTGACCTACTCGACCGCAGTGTAGGCCGAAGGCGTAGTCATCAAGGGCCCACAGACACGTGTGGTTGGGATGCCATGCACATACTTTGTGTCACCACATCGAAGGGAGTATAGTGATTTAAACTCTGCATTGATATGTGTACTCAGCCATTGTGTAATCAAGACTCAGTTCCAAATGTGTGGCCTACTTGACCGCAGTGTAGGCCCGAGGCAGCGGTCAGCAGGGGCCCACGGCCACGTGTCGTTGGCCCGCGATGCACAGAGTTAGTGACACCAGAGCAGTTGTCGGCAGTGTTCGATCACCTCCGTAACAATGATCCTTTTCTCCTCCGGACTGATCCGTGTCTTCCTCTTACTCGTCTCCTTGCGTACAATGATATGAACTCCGCCATGCAGAAATCAAGACTCAGTTCCACATGTGTGACCTACTCGACCGCAGTGTAGGCCGAAGGCAGTAGTCAGCAAGGGACCACAGACAGGTGTAGTTCGAATGCTATGCACAGAGTTGGTGGCACCACATCGAAGGGAGTACAGTGATATAAACTCAGCCATAAAGTGTGTACTCTGCCATTGCATAATCAAGACTCAGTTCCAAATGTGTGACCTACTTGACCGTAGTGTAGACCGGAGGCAGCGGTGGAGTACGTCAATGAGAAAGGAGTAAAGCGGGCATGTGTCGCGGAGGCCATGATGGTCTGAGGAGGCTGCCAAGGTCGCGGGCTTCGGGCTTGGAGCTTGCGCCGGCACGTGGTGGGCCCTCTTTGACACACGCCGGTGTCGGCAGGTGAGCAGTGAGGCCTGGCTGCGCAGGGGCGGTCATGACGGGTTCGGGGACCAGCGGTCCGGGGTGCAGCAGGCGCACAGGATTGCAGGCCACACCGCTCACGGCGACGGCTTCGTCCTCGTGGCGGGGTGGGAGGTGCCGCCCTGGCAGACACGTTGGGCATTCCGGAAGAGAACCACACCCAGAGCTATGTGCTTTTTATTCACACCCCTACGCTGGCCTGGTGTACGCCGGGCCAGCCCACTCCGCACACGCTTACAGGGGGGACGTCACAAGCTACATTTCCGCGATCTTCCCCACTGGCTGGGGTGACATGGTTGCGTCCACTGTCCACTACACTCCAAACACCAGCAGTGCATGTAGACATGGATATGTCTGTGGTCTGCATACTGCAATCTGTCCAGCACATCTCCACCACACTTGGCATTGTGTACATTCTCATTCATGGGTCACTTGCCTCCTTCGCACATGCCTGGTTCTCACCTCTCCCCACATTCCGCTATTGTGTGGCTGAGGTGCCATGCCGTTGATGGCTCATGTACATGGCTAACCAAGGTTGCCACAGTAAGTTGTGCTGTTGTGTCTGGTGGGTGGGCATGTTGTTTGGCATGTTGTATGTGATTTTGTGACGTGTGCAGTGCCAGAGTTGTGAGTTGCATGATTGTGGAGTTGAGGTGTGTGGTGTGTTCATTTGGTACTTGCCAACGAGCAGTGCATTCCCATAGGTGCCATCCTGGAAGCGCTGGTTGATGTTGGACTGATGGAAGATGAAGGGATCATGCACACTGCCTGGGTAGTTGGCTACGACATTGGTGAAGAGTCCTCTGTGGTCCACTATTGCCTGCACGTTGATAGAATGCATGTGCTTTCTGTTGCGGTAATTGTGTGCAGTGTCGGCAGGGGGCACAAGTAGGACATGTGTGCAGTCCATTGCCCCCAACACGTGCGGGAATCCAGCTATGGCGTAGAGTCCTTGCTTGGTCTCCAGCTGTTCCTGCGCATTGTGGGGGACGTATAGGTACTGGGGTACCTAGCTGACGATGGCATCCAGGACAGGTGTGAGGAACTTGGATGGGGCTGGCTGTGAGACTCCTCCGACTATGGCGGTTGTTGGTTGGGAGGTACCAGAGGCCAACAGGTGAAGCACAGCCAGCAGCTTTGTCTGCGGAGGGATGTTGGTTGTCCGCTGGGTTGGTACCGTCAGCCTGTGGGCAATGATGTTCAGGATGCGGAGGATGGTTGTCCTTTTGAGCCTGTAGTGGGCATTGACATTGTCTGGTGTTAGGTCTGTGAGGCTGGTGCATTTCCTGAAGGTCTGCTGTCTTTGTCTGCGCTGCCTCTGTGGTGGTCCAGGGGAAGGGTGCAGGGGGTCCGGGGGGTTGGCGGTCCTGGGGGTGGTGGTTGTGGGTGTTGTTGCCCTCTCGGGGCTCTGGGATGCATGGTGAGTGGCTCCATGGCATCTGTTGTTCTTCATGTGTGGCTCTGGGCTGGGCTCCCTTTGATGGTGCAGGTTGTCGTCCGATTTTACACCAGGTCAGAGCAGGTGTTAATTTCCTGCTGCTAACGCGCCTTATCGCATGTTTTGTGATCTTATCGCCGATCTGGCTGGTCGTTGAGAATGTTGTGGAGTGGTGTTGTCGCGGATTTTTGCACGGGAACGCCTACTCCGCATATCATTAGCGTTAGTTGCCGGTGTCATCTGTGGCGATGTTTTTTGCGACTGCTTTTGCAGGTAAACTGGTGTTATGGGCTGTTAGCGCCAGCTTGTGAATGGGGCGATGAATTTATCGCGACTTTGGCTGCGATAAAGTGCCGATAACTCGGCGATAAATCCTTGAGAATATGCCCCTATGTTTTTATAAGCCCTGGTGCTGGAAAAATGGCCCAAGTCATTTGTCCCATTGCAATTCCCCTGCCACATAGGTTAACATGGCAGAAAGTTATTAACTAATAGTTCTTGATAGGAGAAGGATAAATGTACCATTCAAAGACTTCCCAGAATGGTATTAATAAATTCAACAATATGATATTGTTGAATTTCTCCTAAAATGTACATACAAGAAGTTATATGACTTTCTTGTTTGTAAGTCCAAATTCAGCCTTCCAGTGGTCTGTCCTGATTGGTCAGAGTTAAGGGGATTAGCCAGTCTTCTTTGAAGCGGTGATAAAGAGCCCCTGGGGTTGAACAGCTCTGCTGGGAGGGCAGGGTCCTGTTGCACAGAATGCCAGAGTAGGGGGAGGAGTCGTAAACCATGGACTTCAAGAGAAGGGGAGGACCCCTGTGTCATTTACAACCTTACCCTGTTCACCTCCAGCCAGATGCTAGGATTAAGGAAGGAATGAGCAGATGCAAGGGGGAGAGACTATGGAGATTAGCCATCCCAGGGGTGTGTTTAGCCAGCTCTTCTCTCCCTGCTGAAAATTATGACATATTGAATTTTGGAAGAATAGTGGTTTCTGGGTTAGCATTTTGCCACACTCAGGAAGTGGTCAGACCTTTGGGTGGAACCCTGCAGCCCATTGGACAGGAGTGACCTCCTGCTTGACCCAGAGAAGTTGGAATAAGTATCTGAGAAGGGCAGAGCTCCTCAGATCTGGTGCTTTTGAAACCGAATAGAAACAGAAGGGCCCACGCTGAAGAAGTTGATGTGCATTTCCAAAGGTCTGCACTCTGAAGATTGCGCCTTTTGCACCATCTGAAACTAGAGCCCTGTGGATCAAACCTGCTTCAAAAGGACTAAAGAGTGGACTCCCTGCAAGCTACAGGTTAACAGGGCTCACCTGGACCATCACCACAAAGAATCCCCAGCCTGGAGTACTACCAGTGGATTTGTAAGGGTTTTATCCAAGTGCATTGTGGGAATTGAAGTCTCACACTTTCAAGGACCCTCTTGGAGATTCCAGAACCTTGGATTGTGTGTTGGATACATTGGGACCTGAAAGAAGAACTTCAGGAAGGAGTTCTAACAGGACCCAGCCTGCTGGAGGGGGCTGCACAAGACTGGTGAAAGATCCTCCAGAACAATTGCTAAATGTGAATGTGTCCCTGGCAGAGGCAACGAAATGCCAAAAGGGGCACTGTTGGTTTCTAAGCACTAGAAAGTGACTAATCTTTAAAAATTCAAATCTCTGGTTCCCTACAGTAGACTTTTTTTTCGTTTTGGTGTCATTTAAAAGATACAAATATTTCCTGTTTTTATAAATTGGTGTTGGATTTTTATTTTGTGTTGTGTCTTAATTATTTACTGAATTGGGGTTTTTAAATGCTTTACATACCTGCCTTCAAAGTTAAGCCTGCCTGCTCACAGCCAAGCTACCAAGGGTTGAGCACAGAAATAATTTTCTAAGACCTATTCTGAGCCCTATACTTTGTTAGTGGCCTTATTGCCAGTGGCAGATATACATTTGGCCCAACTAATAATCCACTTTCCAACATTTGGTGGCAGCGGTGGGATGAGGATTTGTGTTTAAAAAGTACACCTTTCAGTAAAGTGAATTAAGATTGTAAAAATCCTCAAACTTGCCTTAGAACAAAACTTTTGAGTTTGATTTTTGGAATTTGGACTAATCTGTTTTTAATCCATTGTTTTGATTTTTCCAAATTGTTCTAAGTCTGTTGTGCCTCGTTAGTGTGACCCAAAACCAGGGAACCATGGAGCTGGACCTGGCTAAACTGTCCCAGTTCGCGGTGGGTGATCTTAGGGTACAGTGTAGGCTTAGGGGGCTGCCTGCTTCCAACAAGATTAAGAAGGCAGGGTTGCTTAAGTACCTAAATGCCTGAACTGAGGTAGCTGAGGTGATTCAAGGAGGTATGGAGGGTGAGCCTCCCAACCTCACCCCAGAGGGGGTGAGGATGATGCGTCTTCCATTTTTTCCAGTGTTAGCCATATGATTCCAGAAGGTGGGGGGGAGGGTTCCTTACTCAGGAACCACCACTGTCCCTTGCAGAGAGACAGCCTAAGGCTCAATTAGCTTTGATAGCTTTGGAGCAGAGGAAACTGGAATTGGCTGTGAAGAGATGGGAGAGGAAGGAGGCATTGAAAAGACATGGTGGCAGTGAAAATGATGAAGATTTTGAAATGTCCAGGGTTGGTGGACTTGATCACAAACTTCCCAAGGGTATAGTACCCAAGTACATTGAGGGGGATGACATTGACAAGTGGCTATCAGCTTTTGAGAGGGCCCTTAGAATGAGTAGGGTCCACTCTAAGTATTGGGGTTCACTCCTGTGGGAGTTGATTCCAGTAGCTGGGAGGGATAGGCTCCTGACCCTGAAGGGAGAGGATGCAGAATCATACCAGCAGATGAAGGCATGCTTAGTCAAAAGATTTCGTCTGATTCCAGAGCAGTACCGGGTGAAGTTTAGAGGCACCCAGAAAGTGAGTTCAAAGTCTTGGGTAGACGGCACTGGAAGGCTGGATTGTTGGTAACAGTGTTGACACATATGAGGGATTGTATAATTTGTTTTTGAGGGAACATATTTTGACTCATTGTGCAGAAGAGAAGTTACACCAGTATCTAGTGGACTCTAGGCTGAAAGACCCCAGAGAGCTGGGAGAAGCAGCTGATGAGTGGGTGAGAACCCGGGTTTCCATTCAGCACCAGGGGGGGTGACCAGAAGAAAGGAGGACAGGTCCCTCCCCAGGGGAAAGCCCAAGGGAAAAAAGGTCAAATCCAGAAGGAGTCCTCCAAAGACCCACAAAAACCTGCACAAGGAGGTGGGGCCCCGAGCCAACCCAAATTCAAAGGGAGGGGGTATCAGGGAAAGAATGGTAGGTTCTTTGATCCCTCAAAGGTGGGTAAGTGCTTTGACTGTAACCAGCCAGGGCACAAGCAGGGAGATGCTGTCTGCGCCAAGAAGCTCCCCCCTAAGGGGCCATCCACAGGGTTTGCCAGTGTAAGTGTAGGGGTGGAGAGTGGTGCCCCAGAGAGGGGTAGTCAGGTGGTGGAAGCAACCCTAGTGTCCCTGGGTGGGATGAATATTGCAACCCTTGCTGCCTTACCTCCAAACATGGACAAGTACAGGCAGAGGCCTAAATTGAATGGGACTGAGGTTGAGACTATCAGAGACACAGGGGCTAGTGTAACTATGGTCCTGGATGAGCTGGTGCCTCCAGGGAGGTTGCTACATGGTGAGTTTCACCAGGTGACTTATGCAGACAGCACTACCAAACTCCATCCTATGACTGTGGTGGATTTGGAATGGGGAGGTGTGATAGGCCCTATGAGGGTAGCTGTGTCAAAGGTGCTCCCAGTTCAGTGTTTACTGGGCAATGATCTTGAAGCCTCTGAGTGGTCAGAGGTGGAGAGAGGACTCCATATGAAAATATTGGAGCTCCCTGAGTGGGTATGTGCTGTGACTAGGTCATAGACTAGCCAGAAGGGAGGGGCTGGACACTTGGACCCTGGAACAAAGGGCCAAGCATCCAAGGACAAGGGCACTGGGCCTGGTGAGCCAGCCCATGAAACTCCAGAGGTGCAGGAAGAACCTAACCCTGATGAGGAGGGTCTGGCCTCTGAGGGAGGGACTCCATCCCTGCCAGAGCTGTCAGATTTGGCAGAACTGAGAGGAGCAGGCGGACCCTCCAGAGAGGAGTACAGTAAGGTACAGAGAGACTGTCCCACCCTTGAGAGCTTGAGGTGGATTGCCTCTAAGCAAGAGGAGGGGGGTGACAGTGGGTTTAATAGAATCTACTGGGAAGATGAACTGCTTTATACTGAGGCCAGAAACCTCAAGGAGGGGGCCACCAGGAGGTTGGTGGTGCCTCAGAAGTAGAGAGTTCATCCTAACTTTGGGTCATGATATCCCCTTGGCAGGACATTTGGGACAGACAAAAACATGGAACCGGTTGGTGAACCATTTCTACTGGCCACATATGTCTGAAAAGGTAAAGGAGTTTTGCAGCTCCTGTGTCACCTGTAAGGCCAGTGGCAAGGCAGGTGGCAAGACAAAGGCTCCCCTAATTCCACTGCCAGTGGTTGGGGTTCATTTTGAAAGGATGGGGATGGACATTGTTGGTCCCCTGGACCCACCTACTGCATCAGGGAATAGGTATATCTTAGTGGTAGTGGACCATGCCACCAGGTACCCTGAAGCAATCCCTCTTAGAACCATTGAAGCTCCTGCAATGGCTAGAGCACTGCTTAGTATGTTCACCAGAGTGGGTTTTCCGAAAGAGGTGGTATGAGATAGGGGCACAAACTTCCTGTCCAGCTATCTGACTGCTATGTGGGATGAGTGTGGTGTCAACTACAAGTTCACCACCCCCTATCACCCACAAGCAAATGGTCTTGTTGAGAGATTCAACAAAACCCTGAAGGGCATGATAAATGGGCTGTCAGAGAAACTCAGGAGGAGATGGGATGTTCTCCTCCCATGCTTACTGTTTGCCTACTGGGAGGGGCCACAGAAAGGGGTTAGTTTCAGTCCCTTTGAGTTGTTGTTGTTGAGGGGGCCATTGAGCCTGCTGAGAGAGTCTTTAGAGAAGCCTCTTAAAGAAGCAAAGGACAATGTGCTTGACTGTGTGCTAGGCCTAAGGGCTAGAACGGCAGAGTACATGTACAAGGCAAATAGGAAACTGGAGGCCAGCCAGGAGCTCATGAAGCACTGGTATGATCAGAAGGCTCCTATGCCTGACTATGCCCCAGGACAATTGGTGTGGGTATTGGAGCCTGTGGCTCCCAGGGCCCTCCATGACAAGTGGAGTGGGCCCTATCCAATCTTAGAAAAGAAGGGTGAGGTTACCTATTTGGTTGACCTTGGCACCCCCAGGAACCCTCATAGGGTATTACATGTGAATAGATTGAAACCCCACCATGACAGTGTAGACATGACCATGTTACTGGTCACTGATGAGGGAGTGGAGAAGGGAAACGGAGCCAGTGCCCGACCTCCTCTCCACTAATGCGCAAGATGGGTCAATGGAGGGAGTTGTACTCTCTCCCAAGTTGTAAGACCAGCAGCACAGAGACTGTAAGCAAGTGCTGGAGCAGTTTGCTGGCCTGTTCTCTCTGACCCCAGGCATCACTGAGTGGTGTGTGCACCACATTGACACTGGTGACAGCCTACCTGTCAAAAATAAACTGTACAGGTTTTCTGACCATGTTAGAGCCAGCATTAAAGCTGAGGTTGCTAAGATGATGGAATTGGGGGTAATTGAACCGTCTGAGAGTCCATGGGCCAGTCCAGTGGTGCTGGTACCTAAACCTAATCCTCAGGGGGGACCCAAGGAGTTAAGGTTCTGTGTGGACTACAGAGGATTGAATGCAGTCACAAAGACTAATGCTCACCCTATACCTAGAGCTGATGAGCTCATTGACAGGTTAGGGGCTGCTAAGTACCTGAGTACTTTTGATTTGACTTCAGGTTACTGGCAGATTGCCCTCACTGATAGAGCAAAGGAGAGGTCAGCATTCTCCACACCAGAGGGACATTATCAGTTCAAGGTAATGCCCTTTGGCTTAAAGAATGCACCTGTCACCCTCCAAAGGTTGGTGAACAGGGTCCTGTCTGGGTTGGAACAGTTCAGTGCAGCGTACCTGGATGATATAGCTGTATACAGTTCTACCTGGGGGGATCACTTAAGCCACCTAAGGGAAGTGCTTCAGGCCATGCAGCAGGCAGGCCTGACTATTAAGGCAAGTAAGTGCCAAATAGGGCAGAGTTCTTTGGTGTACCTGGGCCACCTGGTAGGTGGGGGCCATGTACAGCCTCTCCAAGCGAAAATCCAAACTATTTTGGGATTGGACAGCTCCTGTTACCCAGACTCAGGTCAGGGCATTCCTTGGACTGACAGGGTACTATAGAAAGTTTGTTCAAAATTATGGGACCATTGTGGGGCCCCTAACAAAACTCACTTCTAAGAAGAAGCCCAAACAGGTGTATTGGACCCCCAGAGTGTCAGAAGGCTTTTGACACTCTGAAAGTTGCTATGTGTTCAGCACCAGTGTTGCTGGCCCCTGAATACACAAAAGAATTTGTGGTTCAGACAGATGCTTCAGAACAAGGGATTGGGGCAGTGTTGTCACAGCTAAATGAAGAGGGCCTTGATCAGCCAGTTGCCTTCTTCCCTGAGAGCAGAGGTGGAGTGCCATTTGAGAGAGAGGCTTTTGCTGTGGTTTGGTCCCTGAAAAAGTTGAGACCATATTTGTTGGGACCCACTTTTGTGTTCAAACTGACCACAGGCCTCTCAGATGGCTCATTCAGATGAGAGGGGAGAATCCCAAGCTGTTAAGGTGGTCTATTTCCCTACAGGGAATGGACTTTGCAGTGGAACAGAGACCTGGAGTTGCCCATGCAAATGCGAATGGACTTTCCAGGTCTTTCCACTTAGCTGATGAGGACTACCAGGGTGTAGGTTAGTAACCCATCACCTTTCATTTGGGGGGAGGGGGGTTTGCAAAATCATCCTGTGCCCTGGGCACCCCCCAACTTTTTGCTGACTGGTACTGGTGGTAACTGACTCTGACTGACCCTGGGCTCTGCCTAACCAGGCCCAGGGCCAGTGCTATGCTGAAAACACTTAGAATACAGTGAAAACATCTACATACACTAGGGTACACTAAGGGTTGGGGTACCCCTGTGATTGGCATGACCTACCCCATAGGGCCCTAGTACATAATAGGGCAGGGGGATTGAAACTACCTCTCAGTCCCTAGTATATAATAGGGCATGGTAGTTTGGAGGCCAGCAGCCCTTTTCTGCACTTGCATGTGTGCACTGCTGAGCCTGAGGTCAGTTTAAAAGTAGCCCTGGGCGCAAGGACTGCTTTTAAAAAGTAAATTGTGCCCAAACTCGACTTTTGTGTTTGGGGCACTTACAAATGGTTAACCTACAATGTTTGGGTATATTATGTACCCCCAGGGTCTCCCCTAAGTGTCCCAGGGGTGGGGGGTCAGGCATCTATAAGGTGGACCCTTATAAAATGAGTTTTATATGCACATTTCACTCCCCACATTGCGATAAAGTGCTGCCCAAAAGCGACTTTGGTGGTAGGAGCACTGTGGATAGAGGATCTGCAATATTTCTGCATATTCCGAACCCCTAAAGTCTCCCCTAGGTATACCAGGGGTGGGGGTCCTGTAGATATAGGCAGAGTACTTATAAAATATGTTTTTATAAGCCCTGGTGCTGGAAAAATGGCCCAAGTAATTTTTCCCATTGCAAATCCCCTGCCACATAGGTTAACATGGCAGAAAGTTATTAACTAATAGCTCTTGATAGGAGAAGGATAAATGTACCATTCAAAGACTTCCCAGAATGGTATGGTATGGTATGTATGTAATGTTTTTTTATATATGAACTGTTTTTATAAAATTTGGTGCAATAATATTTCACACTACTTTTTAACAATAATTTTTATACCATTCGAATATTTGTGGCACTGCAACTAGCAATTTGTGACTCTGATGGGGAGCGCTGGTTGCCTGGGCAGAGCTGTGTGCAATGCTCGCCAGGAGATGACCGGTGATTGTTAGAAGACTGCTTTTTAAATTGTATTCTTAAATGTATTTTACCTGTGCTCACCTGCCTGTTACTAAAAACTTGCTGCTACCTGCGACTTTGCACAATTTTAAAAACGCACTTTAGAAACGCATTTAATTATTATTGTGTTCATTTGCCTGCACTTGACTGCTGCTAAAATTTGCTGATTTGCACAGGGGGAAAGAAGGGGAGGGAGGAGGACCGAACTGGCGGGCCGCCATCTTTATGGTTAGCGGTCTAGTGTTTGGACGATAGGCTATTTAGGCCACATGCGGACGCGCAGCGCTGGTTGCCTGGGCAGAGCTGTGTGCAATGCTCGCCAGGAGATGACCGGTGATTGTTAGAAGACTGCTTTTTAAATTGTATTCTTAAACGTATTTTACCTGTGCTCACCTGCCTGTTACTAAAAACTTGCTGCTACCTGCGACTTTGCACGATTTTAAAAACGCACTTTAGAAACGCATTTTATTATTATTGTGTTCATTTGCCTGCACTTGACTGCTGCTAAAATCTGCTGATTTGCACAGCGGGAAAGAAGGGGAGGGAGGAGGACCGAACCGGCGGGCCGCCATCTTTATGGTTAGCGGTCTAGTGTTCGGACGATAGGCTATTTAGGCCACATGCTGACGCGGACGCGCAGCGGACGCGCGCAGCGGGCGCGCCTAAGGCAAGCCCGTCTGCGCCCGTCCGCGCTCGGGCCGGGCTCAGGGCCAGTCCCCCTGGCCCTTGTTCCATAGACAAATCGAGCTATTCCAAAGATGAGCTATGCAGGCTGAATCCTGGCATTGGGACACGTAGATGTACTCCTATCTTGATAAAGGCTGATGCTAACGATAGGGTAAGCACTTGCCCTAGCTGCCGGCTTTATCTTCCCCATGTCCTAGACCTACCAGCCATAGGCCCAGTTGTCAGATCAGCTAAAAAGGCTAACATAGTTGAGGCTGGATTTTTAAAATGTATTCTTTTTAATGCCAGATCACTAACGAAACACAGCGCAGAATGCGCGCTTCTTTTGGAGGAACTAGATACAAAATTGGCTTTTGTCAAGGAGTCTTGGACAGATAGTGCCTCAGGACCTGATCTAGTGAAGGCTACACCTCCGGGTTTTAACTGTTACACTCTTGACAGGCCACACAAAAAAGGGGGGGGGGTTGGCAATTATTTATCATGACTCATTAAAACCCACGTTTCACACTGCCTCCAACTCTTCCTGTGAGGCCTTAGCTTTCAGCTTTCATTCGGTGTATTACAGAACTTTCAAAGGGATATTGCTCTACCGTCCTCCCGGCCCTAAAAACGGGTTTTTGGACTCAGTTGGCTCTCTACTGGAGGAAGGGCTTTGCCTAGACTCCTATACGATGCTGGGAGATTTTAACTTCTATTTAGAGGCCCCTCATGACCCATATACTGCTCGCTTGGAGCAAATTATGGCGGCGGGGGATCTCAAGCAACTGGTGATGGCCCCTACCCATGAAAAAGGCCACACCTTGGACGGAATTTCTTCTAATAATAATGATCTGGTTTACACCTCAGGTTCTCCCTCTCTCCTGGTCCGATCACTATGCCATACAATTTGAACTAAGTAGACACGGGGAACCTCCGGCCTGTTCCAAGCTAACCCAGGAGATTGTATGCAGGGTCTGGGGAAGTGTGTATATTGAGAAATTTGGAGACACCCTGAGGCACTCAATGCGCCCTCTCCCCTCGGGAGTGGATGAGGCCACATTAGCTTACACCCAATGGTTAGGTAAAACCTGCAACCTTCTAGCCCCGGAAAAAAAGTGGATCCCCAAACGGACTCAACCTTCAGCACCCTGGTACTCTGAGGAACTCCGCGCCTAAAAATTGTCCTGTAAGCAATTGGAACGGGCATGGCGCAAAAAGTACACAGAGGCGGACAAGGAAAAGTACAAGCTTAGCATTATCATCTATAAACAACTATTGTCAGAAGCCAAAAAAAAGTTCTTCAACACACAAATAGCACTGGCCAAATCAAACTCAAAGGAACTTTTCAAAACCCTCAAAAAACTGGCCAACCCGAATGTCTCTAAGAGTCAGAATAACTCTGAACTCTGTGACGAGTTAGCAGATTTCTTTAAAAAAAAAGTAGAAATCATTTTTTCCTCGTTTTCACAAGTAGACAACAGGGCACATGATCGCCCATTTTTGGATAGTCTGAATTGCCCCTGCCCCCCTCTGGTGTTAGCACAATTTAAATCCCTTGAGACCCCAGAAACGATCAAACTCCTGAATTCTATTCGGTCTGGAGCCCCCACAGATCCTTGTCCAGTACGGATTTTAAAGCAAATTCCCGAAATTATTGGAACAGCACTCACACCCCTGCTGAATGCTATTCTGGGGTCTGGCATCTTCCCCAAATCCTGGAAAAAGGCCTCTGTTCTCCCATTGTTGAAAAAACAGACCCTGGATCCAAAAGATCCTAACAGCTACAGGCCCATCTCACGGCTCCCTTTCCCGGCAAAAATTCTGGAAAAAGCCATGAATATCCAACTGAGCGCATTTCTGCAGCTGAACAACTCTCTTGATCCTTCCCAATACGGGTTAAGAGCAGAGCATAACACGGAGTCCGCATTACTTAAATCCACGGTGGAAATTAGAGAGGCCTTGGATGGGGGTGGCAATGCCGTGCTGATTTTGCTAGACCTGTCGGCGGCATTCGACACGGTCCACCACGAAGTGTTGATGGACCGTTTATCAGATATAGGAGTAGAAGGGCTAGCTTGGAAACTGTTGCAGTCTTTTTTAACCGACAGGTCACAAACTGTGGATCTGGATGGTAACAGCTCCAAACCCTTCTCCCTTCCATGCGGGGTGCCACAGGGCTCGTGTTTAAGCCAGACACGTTTCAATATCTATGTGGCACCCCTGGCTGGTATCATCAGATCATTTGGCTTCCAACTCACCTCATATGCTGATGACACTCAAATAGTACTATCATTGATGGAAGGAAGGGAAACGGAAACTGGGGCACGTTTCCATGACTGTATGGGGGCCATCTCGCACTGGATGGCATCTAATTGCCTAAAACTGAACTCCACCAAGACCGAGGTCATAAAGTTTGGCAACAATCCACGTGTGTGGACACCGGACTGGTGGCCAGAAGATCTTGGTGTATGTACCCCCACAAGGAAAGCAAAAACCTGGGGGTACTGCTGGACAATAAGCTCACCATGAGTGACCAAATAAGCATGGTGACCTCAGCCTGTTTTCTAGTCTTGAGGCTTATAAGGAAGATTAAGTTCTTCCTGTCCGAAAATAGCCTCAAGACAGTGATTACGGCTCTTATAATGTCACGTTTGGATTACTGCAATGGCCTTTATCTCAATGCTCAAAAGCAGCACATTAATCGGCTACAACTAGCCCAAAATGCAGCGGCAAGAGTGCTGTCAGGAACTCCTAAATTTGTTTCCGTGAGAACGGAGCTAAGGCAACTTCACTGGCTCCCGGTGAAACAAAGAGTTCGCTTCAAGGCACTCTGTACAGTGTTTATGGCCATCAATGGAGCCGGACCCGACTTCCTTAGGCGTAAATTCCTCTGGTATGTTCCGGGAAGATCGCTACGCTCCTCTGGAGCCAAATATGTTCAAGTCCCCCCATTTAAAAGAGTCAACTGGGGAGGGAGGAGTTTTATTAAATGTGCCTCCAGAGCTTGGAACGAGCTTCCCTTCCATCTCAGGAGTGCCCCGGATCTCCTCTCCTTTAGGAAAGGGCTAAAGACCTGGCTCTTTGCGCAGTAGCATACATTCTTTTCCCCCCAGCAATTAGTGCTAGCGCCAGGACACCCCAGGGTAACCGTGCGCTCTACAAATGCAAATAACATAACATAACATAAATAAAGTATGAATGAATAGTGTATGGTTTGAGAAAAGAGATACAAGTGAGTCTAAAACCAAGG
The DNA here is from genome assembly GCA_963921515.1 of Calotriton arnoldi. Taxonomy (NCBI): domain Eukaryota; kingdom Metazoa; phylum Chordata; class Amphibia; order Caudata; family Salamandridae; genus Calotriton; species Calotriton arnoldi. The sequence goes on from CAWUFW010001659.1 coordinate 2,480,102, forward strand.
GGAATATTTATTTTTTACTTCAGTTTGAGCCTTGTCCCTTTGGCACGTGGGGCCTCTCTCATAACATTAAATATTTGCAGAGGTGGGTGCCGGTTTTGTTACTAGGGGCCAGTTTTGCAGTGGTGCTGCAATATCGGCCCACAGTACCAGAAGCAGCAAGCAAGCGTTTCCAGCCTCCTGGGCCAGGCAGTGCTTCCCCAGGTGCTGGTACGAGAAAATTGCCAGGGCTGCTCTGGGTTCCCAGTCCATCCCTGGTCCCGGTACTCTGCCTCCCCTAGATAAACTGATAATAGGGGCATCTCTAATTCTGAGGGTGGGGTTACTGTGTATTACGTGGACGACCCAGAGGGTCATCTTAGAAATCAGTAATCACTGGAGGAATATGTACTAGGAATGACCGATGGAATCATTCTCTAGTTATTCTCATTTCACACTCCGTATTCACTCCGTATTTCATCCGTTGACCACAGATAGTCTTAGCAGATGGAGTCTCAGGGTGAAATGCTACCAGTCCATGGAGTTGCAGCGCATCGTAATACTGATTTGGCCAGTAAATCCTGTTACTGGGTGAATCAGCATTACCGGGGTCCTGCTAATGAGGTCTCTAGAATACGATGTTTCTCTTCCCAGCTAGCCTAACAACAACAATGCATAGACCCAGTGCCTTATTAAACTCTGTGGAGGCCACGAGGCAGTCGAAATTTCGGGCCCCTCTGGCAAATTATCTCCTAATACTCAATGCCCCGGATTTCTTTACAAACTGACAGCTGCCAGAAGATGAGCTTTTGAGAGACAAACTGTTATGTGAATCTGATGTCTCTGGTTTGTGTACTTTAAAATGTAATGGATACATTACATTAATACAGTACTTTCTCTAAAGAGTCTTTAATTTACAGTTTTCGTTTCTTTGAGTTGATTCAGTTTTCTATCTTTTGGAAACAATATCTAAGAGAGCTTCATTGTAGATTTCTTTCAAGATCAAATCAATATTATTTTGATCCATTATCGCGGGCCCCTAAAAGGAGTGAGGCCCATAGGCCAGTGCCTACTTTGCTTATTTGGTAATCCGGAACTGCATAGACCTTCCTACTCTGCACATATTTGCTGCCTAACCATCTTCTTCCTTCAGTCACACCATTTGCTGTTACTCCTGAACCTTCTCAGGAATGACAAAAGGAGAGTAAGGAAGGAAAGAAAGAAAGAAAGAAAGAAAGAAAGAAAGAAAGAAAGAAGAAAGAAAGATAAAATGAAGAAATCTGAAAAAAGTGTAAAAAATACGAAGTATGACTTGATTTGTTGCACCATTTTAGAAACATCATAATTTGAATGAAAAACTTGTATCAAAGAAAGCGATGCAAATGTCTGAATTTATTTTTAAAGTGATCCTTGTAGGCAGACTTAAATAATGCATGCTTGCATGACCCTTTCTGCCCTCCTCCAGCAGAACTCATTAGCCGACACTAGAATGACCATCCGGGCACAGCAGCAGAAAATTAGATGAGTCTATTGCAACTAAGCAGCCAGTTTTTATCGAGCTATTCTGTCCTACAGTTTTGCATCTTATAATTTCAAACTAAGCAAGCGTGATTTAATAAATTGATTCTGACCGTCATGACTGGCATCTATTCAGAGCTCACTTCACTGTTCATATAATTAAACAATTACATGTTCAGCCACTTGCCATTGAGAAAGTAGTACTGAGACGGCTTGATTGTGAATTTTCAGCCTGGTTGCTAAGCATAAGATAGTCCTAAGTGGGAAAGTCTCTCATAAAATAGTAATACATTCCTAAATTTAAAATTAATTCTGAAATTGTGAATATAAGTGCAGTGTGAGGATAACAACTGTTGATTTGCGTAGCTGTGTTTTGGGTGGATGTCTGCGGCGGTGGTGCAGCACCTTGCTGTTACGTAGGGATGTCCTCAGGATCGGTTTGACGCTCAGAATGGTCCACCTCCTGACCTACCCAAGCCTAATAGCCGTTATGGCACAGGTCAGTGAGAGGATCAAGTGGGGGAAGGAAAGGAAGGGAACAGCAGGGAGGGAGACCTGAAACGAAAACCACAATCAGATATACATTATAACCATAGTCATGGAATACAAACGAGTAACTGACTGCATATGAACTAGCGCCCCCTTCTATACCTGTAACATAAAAGAACGACACCTGGAGAAGAAGATGCTTCAACAAATGATGTGTCTTCGGTGTGGTAACACCGCTTGAAGTGTTAGGGCTGTAAATAAATAGGAAAACATAGAGGAAAACACACATAGAGTATGAGTCACTTTCTGATAATGTAAATCCTAAAGGTAACTATAATACTGCATCATTGTTATAGAGGAGGAACATACCCTTTTCTGAGCTCCAGCTTACATCACAGGGATAGAGCGTAGTCCCATACCACTCCTAATACCCCTGTTAAACAGAGCCAGAATAACACTTGATTACGGACTTTGTTCGTACACAAACATCCACGTAAATAATAACAATACTAGGTTGTATTCCGTATATGGTTTCTTCACCAAATGTTAAGGATCCAAACGATTTGCCCATGAAAACAATAGGGTGTAATAATACTCTGTGTCGTGACCTTGCAGTGAAGTAACCACTCTATCACACGCAATGCAGTTCACTTCCAAGTTCTGGCTGCTAGTAAATGATGGCTCCTAGAGCAACCTAGAACGGTAACTGTACCAGCTCCGGCCGTATAGGCCTGGAATCCCACAAGGACTTAAACCCGTCCTCCGCACGAGCAGAAAGCTCATCCAACGGAGGACTTGATACACAGCACAGCGCCGGGCGGAATCCAACGGACGCTATCCTTCCTCTGCATGAGGGGGTTGCTCACTAACGGGGAAGGGAGAGCCTCCAAAAATGGACAGAGAGCGAGAGTTGGTGCAGAGCACCCTTACCAGACCTCTCCCCCTCCTGGAATCAAGGAACGCTGCTGTCTCGGCGGTGAGAATTTCCAACACTAAGCCGAGGTCCGCTACCTCCTTATGGGCCATCTCCTGCCACGTCGGACGTGACGCGCTAGGCCTCATGGGAGTTGTAGTTCTCAGCGTTAGCGGCACTACGCTGGGAACGAAGGATCGCACCACCTGCGTATTACCGCGCGCCTGTTGCCAGCGTCTGTAACAGTACATCCCCTCCGTAACAAGAGCGCGCCTAGGGGCCAGGTTTCTGTGGGCATCTCTTGTGAAAAGAGGCTACCAATCTGGGCGCGTGTACCCCGGATGCAGGTTCCCATGAGTTCTCCTCAGGGCCGTACCCCTTCCATGCCACCAAGTACCACAGTTTGCGGCCACGCAACTTAGAGTCACGAATGCCCCGAACCTCATATTCCATAGTGTCATTGACCAGAAGAGGCGGAGGCTGCTTCTTGACAGGGGAGGAGGAAGGCTTCAACAATGACGCGTGAAACAGAGGATGGATACGCAACTGAGAAGGCAGTTCCAGCTTCACGGTCACGGGACCAAGGCATTTACTGATTCTGTAGGGTCCAATAAATCTGGGGTTGAACACGCTATGTTTCCGGAAGCGTATATTCCTGGTGGATAACCAGACGGAGTCCCCCTTCTTATACAAGGGACCTGGGCGTCTGTGTTTATCCGCGGTAGCCTTGTACGCGGTCTTGGCTGCGTTTAGGTGTTCCTGTGTCCTCTTTAATGTATCTTGGATATGGGCCACTCTCCTCGCTACTTCTGGTATGTTGGTGTCCTTGGAAGGATGGATAAAAGGAAGAAACCTTGGATGGCGACCATAATTGCAGTAGAAAGGGGATGCCCGTGTGGAGCCATGTGTGGCGTTATTATAGGCGATCTCTGCGAGCCATAGATAATCCACCCATTCCTCCTTGCTGTTGTCCACGTAACATCTCAGGTATTGTTTGAGCGTTTGGTTAAGGCGCTCTGTTTGTCCATCCGTCTGTGGGTGAAAGCTAGTAGACAAGGCCGTGGTTATATGTAAGGATGAACACCATGTTTTCCAGAACTGGGCCGTGAATTGTGAGCCCTGTCGGACACAATGACACTTGGTAATCCATGTAAACGCACCACATGCAACATCAATAACCGAGCTAGCTGGCCTGCTGAAGGTACTTGGTTGCAGGCGACAAAGTGTCCCATTTTAGTTAAATAGTCGATGACCACCAAAATAACGGTACAACCTTTATCCAGCGGTAGACAGACGATGAAGTCGATAGATATGTTCTCCCATGGACTAGAAGGAGTAGGGAGTGGTTGCAACAAACCCTGCGGGCGACTGTGATCAGATTTCATTTTGGCACAAACAGCACAAGAGAGTACCCACTCCTTAACGTCCATCCGAAGAGAGGGCCACCAGAACTGTCTGTTGATGCGGTCAATGGTCTTTCCCACTCCGAGATGTCCCGCACTCGGGGAGTCATGGCACCAGCCGAACACCTGTTTCCTCAACTCCCGGGTAGGCACCAACAGACGGTTGTTATTCATCGGAAAACCGCTCCTAGTTGGCCATTCCTTGTGGCTCTTAAGCCAGGTTTTCCAGGTAAATGAGCCAACCCCCTTGAGTATCCCTTTGAGAAAGGCCTCCGGTTGTATCACACCTAGTACCATCTTGGGGTCGATAATGGCGCTGTCTGGGGTGCCTTCCGGGTCTCTGGCAGAGGACTGTCGAGTGAGAGCATCAGCTTTCCGGTTCTCTGAACCAGGCCGATAGGTGATGATAAAGTGATACCCCGAAAAGAAAAGCATCCAACGGAGTTGACGCGGGGTAAGATGTCTTGCTGCCGTCATGAATTGTAGGTTCCTGTGGTCCGTGTACACCGTGACCACGTGTCTGGCTCCCATCAGGAAATGCCTCCACTCCACGAAGGCGTCCTTAATGGCTAGGAGTTCTTTCTCGGCAATGTGATAATTCCTTTCGGCTTTGTTAAGCTTCCTCGACATATATGCCACAGGATGGAGTTGACCCGTGGAAGAGTGCCTTTGAGACAGGATGGCTCCCAAGGCAACGTCAGAGGCGTCGGCTTCAACCACGTAAGGTTTCCCAGGGTCCGGGTGAGCCAGGATCGGGGCAGTGACGAAAGCTGCCTTCAAGGCAAGGAAAGCGTCCTGGGCTTCATGGTTCCACTCAAATTTCTGTGACTTTCTCAAAAGTTGAGTTATTGGCGCAACCAGTTTGGAGAATTGGTTGATAAAGCGTCTATAAAAATTGGCAAAGCCAATGAAGCACTGCACATCACGAACGTTCTGAGGGGGGGGCCAATCCTTTACCGCAGTGATTTTTCTTGCGGCCATTTCTTGGCCTGTTGGACTAAGCATGACTCCAAGGAATTCTACTGTGGTAACGTGAAAGTCACATTTGCTCAATTTGCAAAACAAATGGTGTTGTTGTAGGATCCGTAGCACGGTTTGCACATGGTGGATGTGTGCTTCTTCATTTTCCGAATAGATGAGTATATCATCAATGTATACCACGACGTAGTGGTCTAGGATCTCCCGGAGGACATCATTCAGAAAGTATTGGAACGCCGCAGGGGCATTACACAACCCAAACGGCATCACTAGATATTCAAACAACCCGTACCGGGTCTTGAAGGCCGTCTTCCACTCGTCGCCACTCCTCATGCGCACCAAGTGATAAGCTCCCTTCAAGTCCAATTTGGTGTAAATTTTTGCCTTTTTTACCTGCTCAAGTAATACACTGATTAGCGGCAAGGGATACCTGTTCTTCACAGTTATTGCATTCAGTGCTCTAAAGTCCACACAAGCACGCAGCTCGCCATTAGCTTTCGGAATAAAAAAAAGCGGGGAGGCAGCAGGGGACTTGGAGGGGCGTATGAAACCCATCTCTAGGTGTTTATCCAAATAGGCTCTGAGATGGAGGTTCTCCGGTTCCGTTAAAGCGTATATCCTTCCACTAGGGACTGCTGCCCCTGGAACTAGATCGATCTGGCAGTCGTACTGTCTATGTGGTGGTAACTCTTCCGCCTGTACGTCGCTGAACACCTCCTCATACTTCCGATAGACAGCGGGCAGTTGGATATCTTTTTCCGCCGCAGTAGCGATATACACACCACCTGCCAACGCCGTAGCAGGGTCTTCTGGGATACCAAAACAATGTTCGCAGCAGTAGGGAGAGGTCATCTGTACCGTTCGAGCAACCCAATCGATTTCCGGGTTGTGTCGTTGCAGCCACGGTAACCCCAAAATGATCCCATATTGGGGGGCGTGGATAATGCTAAATATGATATGCTCCCTGTGCGATGCTCCATACTGTACTTCTAGCTCTGCAGTGTTGTACCCGATGGGTCCTGTAATCAATTTTCTCCCATCTACTGCGTAGACTTCTTCTGGCGGATCTTTGGGCACAAGACGTATGCCTCTACGTCTAGCTTCTCCTAAGTCCATAAACATGCCAGTGGCTCCGGAATCCACCATGGCAGACATTCGGACCCTCTCGGTTTGTATGAGCAACAAAACGTTAATAAAGAGGTGTCCCGCTGTTGGTGCAGCGTTGTTCTGTAAGGAAGGGATACACGCCTGACTCCAAGAAACCCCTTCGTCTTTCTTCGAGTTCATTAGTTTTCCGACGTCTTATCCATGGCCGCCGTCGTCGTTCTAATGTTACGGAACCGGTTCGTCTTGGGTTTCACGGGGCATTCCCTGATGAAATGCCCTCTCTTACCGCAGTATAAGCAGAGCCCTTGCTTACGACGGACGTCTTTTTCCGCCATAGTTAATGTAGCCCGTATGGTGCCGATTTCCATTGGTTCAGATCCTGAGGTGTTGCTAGACTCAGAGGCCTTCTGTTTTTCATAGGAAGGTGGGTGTCTCTCCTTCCTTTTATAATCACCTTTTCGCTCACTCAGTCTATGATCCAAGCGTAGCACGAGATCGATCAAGTCCTCACACGTGGCAGGTTGGGGATCGATCTGAGCGATGACATCCTTGAGGTCTTCCCGTAACCCTTGATGGAAGAGCGCAGCTTGTTTGGTCTCAGGCCACTTAGTTTCTGCCACTAGCCGCCGAAAGAATTTAGGTAAACCAACAGGTCCTTGTTGCCCTGTCGCAACTCTAACAGTTCCCTGTCAGCTGTGTAAGAATCAGCTCTTCTGTCGAATACCTTCAGAAATTCGGCTCTAAAGGCGTCCCAATCATGTAGGAGAGGGTCATCTCGGCTTACCAGCGGCACTGCCCATTGTGCCGCATCTCCGGCTAGATAAGAAATAAGAAAAGCTACCCTCGCCTGGTTAGTGGGGAATGACTTCTGTTTGCACGAAAAGTGTAACATAACCTGTGTCAAGAACACTTGCACCTTGCCAGAATCCCCATGATACCTCTCTGGGGTCGCTAATGGAATGGAAACCGGCATTTCTACCACCACCGCATTAGGCGGCGCTGCTGCCGCTGCACCTGCACTGAAAGGATTCCTCTGCATCCCATCCACCCTAGCTCTTAACTCAGCTGCTTCCTGGCGTGACGCCATTAACTCAGCCTGGACAGTGGCAAGCATAGCCAAGACATCGTCAAGGGTGGCCATTCCCAGCACAACCCGACCGGGAGGACACTATTCGTGGGTCGGAAATTCTGTTACGTAGGGATGTCCTCAGGATCGGTTTGACGCTCAGAATGGTCCACCTCCTGACCTACCCAAGCCTAATAGCCGTTATGGCACAGGTCAGTGGGAGGATCAAGTGGGGTAAGGAAAGGAAGGGAACAGCAGGGAGGGAGATCTGAAACGAAAACCACAATCAGATATACATTATAACCATAGTCATGGAATACAAACGAGTAACTGACTGCATATGAACTAGCGCCCCCTTCTATACCTGTAACATAAAAGAACGACACCTGGAGAAGAATATGCTTCAACAAATGATGTGTCTTCGGTGTGGTAACACCGATTGAAGTGTTAGGGCTGTAAATAAATAGGAATAACATAGAGGAAAACACACATAGAGTATGAGTCACTTTCTGATAATGTAAATACTAAAGGTAACTATAATACTGCATCATTGTTATAGAGGAGGAACATACCCTTTTCTGAGCTCCAGCTTACATCACAGGGATATAGCGTAGTCCCATACCACTCCTAATACCCCTGTTAAACAGAGCCAGAATAACACTTGATTACGGACTTTGTTCGTACACAAACATCTACGTAAATAATAACAATACTAGGTTGTATTCCGTATATGGTTTCTTCACCAAATGTTAAGGATCCAAACGATTTGCCCATGAAAACAATAGGGTGTAATAATACTCTGTGTCGTGACCTTGCAGTGAAGTAACCACTCTATCACACGCAATGCAGTTCACTTCCAAGTTCTGGCTGCTAGTAAATGATGCCTCCTAGAGCAACCTAGAACGGTAACTGTACCAGCTCCGGCCGTATAGGCCTGGAATCCCACAAGGACTTAAAACCGTCCTCCGCACGATCAGAAAGCTCATCCAACGGAGGACTTGATACACAGCACAGCGCCGGGCGGAATCCAATGGACGCTATCCTTTCTCTGCATGAGCGGGTTGCTCACTAACGGGGAAGGGAGAGCCTCCAAAAATGGACAGAGAGCGAGAGTTGGTGCAGAGCACCCTTACCAGACCTCTCCCCCTCCTGGAATCAAGGAACGCTGCTGTCTCGGCGGTGAGAATTTCCGACACTAAGCCGAGGTCCGCTACCTCCTTATGGGCCATCTCCTGCCACGTCGGACGTGACGCGCTAGGCCTCATGGGAGTTGTAGTTCTCAGCATTAGCGGCACTACGCTGGGAACGAAGGATCGCACCACCTGCGTATTACAGCGCGCCTGTTGCCAGCGTCTGTAACACTTGCATTATATTTCAGTTAGTTTTCATTCAGTGCTGCTTATGTATGCCTGGTTGCAGAAAACCACCATGAAATGCATTACTGGGTAGTATGGTTTGTATAAGATCCCAAATGAGTAAGTTATCTTTTGGAATGCTTAGAGGATTACCTTTGCTATAAATGAGAGAGGTGTGGCGCAGTGGCCAGGGCGGCTTACTCCGAAGCGTGGGGCTCACGGTTTGATCCCCAGCGCCGGAGGCAGATCAGCTCAGCATCATGTGATTCTGAGCATTAGCTCACTTAATCTCCCCGACAGCCCCCAACGCCTTGAGACCCTTAGGGGTGATTAGTTCGCGCTTTACAAATACCGGGTTATTATTTATATTTATAATGTCAGGCGAAGTAAGGACACTCCACCCTTCCTGAAGTCAGCGGGATGCTCCGCTCTGGCATGACGTCACTCTGCAGGGAATTGCCTCCTATTTTATTTTCATACTACAACTCAAGGCTGCCCTTAAGCCGGAGTGTTAGCAGGACAGTTTTGCAGCATCCACCCTTCACTGTCCACCGGCATTTCTGCCCTTAGGAGTGAGCATTCCAGTGCCCAGGGAATACTGTGGGCCAGTTGCAAGGGTGGCAGATCTGCAGTGGGGCGGGTAGCTGTTCTGAACATTTTCAGAAAGTGGGGGCGATAGTAGAGTTTTACTGGGACATGGGCAATGAGAAAAATGGTGTAGCCATATGTCCATTATATGCTGGTGTCTGGGGCAATGTGGAACAAGACTGGCATACCAATATGTACTTTACATCCAAAAGCAAATTGAAAACTGGCATGGATGTGTGTGCTTCACATGGGGAGGTTCTGTGAATCTTGGAAACTGGTGTGCAATTTGTTTTTCTGCACATTGGGTTTCTGGATAATGTGTAAACTAGGGTGATACCTGCTTTTCAGCTGGGGCAGTATGAAAGGTGGTGTGATGGCGTGGGCCATATATAATGACTCAAAATGGAAATTGGCATGTAATAGGAGATTTAGATAATATGGCAGTGTTAAAACTGGTGTAACAATGCGGTGCCTGCTATAATCATATGTGATTTATAAACAGAAATGCAGAAATAGGCATTGCAATGAGTCACTTATATACCTGAACAATGGCAAACGTGCTGTATATAGAGTTGCCATGGCAATTTGTTCTTTCATACTGGCCTTTTGGGAAGTATACAAATTGAAAGGGCAATGTAAGCTTTACATAACAGAGAAATGTGGGAGCTACCATGGTAGCATGCTCTTAACACACGGGAGCAATGCAGAAACTGTCAAGGCAATCTGTGCATCACAGACTTGGGCAATATGGAAATTAGATTGGCAATGTGGAATTATGGAAATTGCCATGACAATGTTTGCTTAAAATATGCCGGATGTTAGAAAAGGCATGGAAGTGTTTGCTTCACAACCTGGCGCAATGAGAAAAGTAACAGGGAAATGTATGGTTTATGTATTCGCGTAACAAGGAAACTAACTTGGCACTTTTTGTTTCTCCCATCTATAAATACTATGGCATTTGGAACAGTTGCACGGTAATGTGCGCTTTGCATACTGGGGAAATGGGGCAATATGGAAATATGGCATTGTGTGCTTTACGTCCTGGAACAGCATAGACATTAGCATGGCAATATGTGGTTTGCATACGTAAGGAGGGGGCTGAGCTATGTGGAAGTCAGTTTTGGAATTTATGCTTCCCATAGTGTTATATGGACCTTAGGGTCATTGTCGCTATTGCTAAGTTAGCATGAGTTCGGCTGCCATGATGCTGCTGTTGCGCACGTTACTACATGACTTTATTTTGCAAGACTCTGTTTGTGCCTTTCACATGAGAACTGTCTGCTTTCTGCGTTCTCTGCCTGTTCCTGGAGTTTAGTCTGAACACAATGTGCAAGGTCGATAAACAATGCCCCTTGTTATTCTGTTCTGGTCAGTCCCTAGCATCTAGACAAAACATGCTAACACAGCTGCGCTACTGGAAACTCGTGCTTTGATATTACGTGGATGCATGTTGTTCTGACACACACTTGGAGAGGGACCTTTCCAGGGAGAAGAGCTATGCTGTTCCTATGATGTAAAACGTCCATCTAGGCACTAAGGTATGGGGTCTGCTGACAAAGCCCAGAGATCTTCCTTTATATAATAACCTTCACCTTACCAAGGGAAGGGTGATTAGGCCTTATAGTCCTTTTTCCACTGTCTGTATATGATGACATCCCCCTTTATATTCTATGGAATTGTAACAATGCTAATTGTTTTAGGTTTATGCATTTCGCTGCTGGTAGTGGCTCGTATACTGCATTATAGAGCACGATAGTTAAAATAAAAATTTTGTACTATCACAGTGACTCTGACCATTCTTATTGTGGACAAGTACGAGTGAGTGAGCGAAAGGGTATTTCTTGCTACCGCGATTCCTGAGAGAGTCGGGAGTGCTGTGTTCTGGGTTGTCTAATCATTTGTAGCTTAATGATTATGTAGGAGAACGAATGAGACACTATAGCTAATCGGTTTTGGGATTTTGGTTACTAAGGTGGTAGTAAGCTTCAGCCCCTTTACACCGAGGTCCTGTTTTCCTGCGCATAGTTCTGTGTATGTGCAGAATCCCCGCAACATGGCGCCGCCAACGTTTGGTCTGGTACTTAACTACGAGGCTCCTGAGTAGTGCTTGTGCTTGTCCACAATCTCCCTCACGTCGGTTTCCGAGACAGTTGTGGCGGTGTAGCCTCCTATATTTATTTTTTATAGGTTTTTCAAGCTTGAATTTTAAAAGGTCTTTCTCTTTCTTTTTAACCCGTCATTGTGCTGCCACACATAAGTTGTTATTCTCTGCTATTGATTATGGCTGTTGCCATAGCACCTCCTAACCGCGCACCAGTCACAACGTATTTGACTCAATATGGGGTCCCTGCTGCTGGTGTTGCACTTATTTTTGTTGTTGAAGCGGATGCAGCTCACCGCTTCGAGGTATTTTATTCTTGGGTCACCTTTCCGGTGGTTGATGGGACAGATCACTTGTTTCACAAATATACTGCCACTGCCCTTCCGCAGAATTATCGACCTTATAGTCTTGAGGTTCCGCTAACGGCTCGGCAACATGCAATATAGTTTAATGGCGCCCTTCCTCACCCTGTGACACCGGTCCGTTTGGGCCCCTTATCGATAGATGGGGCCACATGGCCCATTTTGGCTGGGTATACCTCGCATCCAAATTATCTTACTGCTACAGTCGCAGAGCTAAGCGTGTTGCATACTTCATTAATACGAGTACATAGAGCTGTTATTCAGTTCATGTCGCGCAACTTCCAGGTGGAACCACCTGGCGTTGCTACGCAACCACGGGACCTGGTGGAGTAACCGTCAGTCCTGTCATGGTTAATTTAGTGATGGGAAAGCGTCTGCAAAATAAAGACGAATTTCCTTATTGGCTTGCTGAAAATTTGGACAACTCGAAGCTGTTTTTCCAAATACCACGCCTGTGGAGAAACACAGGATCCTGACCATGAGTTTACCTAAAGGCCTAGTTCCCGAATTAGCTGATTGTAACACTTGGGGTACAGTGTTTGCAGCGGTATATTCGATGTGTTTCGAAACCCCCTCAATGACAGTACTACCTTCGTGATAAAACGTGTTCAGGATGAACATGGGGTCGAGGCGGCTCTGGAGTTGGGGATGAGACTGGTGGCGGTGTTCAACATTGTTTCTGATATGATCCTTGCTAATGTTAAGGGTGATGCTGTAAGCTTGCAAGTGGTGCAACGCTTGGAGGCTGTGGCAGATGCAGACAAACAGCGTGAATTGCCAAAGATTATTGCTAAAGCTTATAAAACTTTAGGGCGCAATAGTCTGGGAATTAAGCCTTTTACTGAAACGCAAACTCAATCTCAAACTCAACAAAAAGCCCAGACTGATAAGGATGGGCACCCGTTCTTTCCTAAAAAGAACTGGAGGAATAAAAAACAGGGACAGCAACAACAGAAGCAAGGTTTGCGTGCTGGTTCACCGACACCTGATTCTTCTGAGCGTACTTATGATTTGCGCGATCGTGCGAAAATTAAGACTCCTGATCGATTTCACGTCCCTGATCAGCTCTCTCCTCGTTCTTTGCAGGACACATCGGACTCTCAAGTCGGGGGTGGGGAACGCCAGGATCGTGGCAAAGGTCCGACCACACAACAGGGACGAGATCAACCTCGACAGTTTGACGTTAAAGCCAAACAAGAGGAACTGCCTCATTTTCGACCCCCGTATCAGAAGAAAAAGGTTGCCGCTTTAACAGCGAAGTATGCCTCAGATGGTGAGAACCCGGCTTCTAGATTGGACTTGAGCGATTACTCTGCTCGACAGCGCAGCGGAGGTTACCATAGTGCGGGAGGCACTGCGTCCCTGTCTGGAGGCGAAAGCAACGGATACATTTATTGCAGTAGAAACAGCAGATACCCGAGTAGCCCCCCCCGGATAGACTCTATGAAATTGTCATCCAAATTGAAAGTGATATACAGCGTACAATCACAGCGGTTTTCTGGGAAAATCTCACCTCCTCATATGACATTTTGTTGGGGGACGCAGATTGGCCTCTGCCATTTGTGCTAGCCGCTTCTAGAGGGGAGGACGTGATCCAGGGCATACCCCAGGGATCTTCCCCTCAGCCCAACACTGTTCAACATCTACATGGCCCCGCTCGCATGCATCGCCAGACAGCACGACCTCAACATTATCTCCTACGCCGACGACACTCAACTGATCCTCTCCCTCACCAAGGACCCCCTCGCCGCAAAAGCCAATCTCCATGAAGGAATGAAGGCCATCGCCGATTGGATGAAGATCAGCCGACTAAAGCTGAACACGGACAAGACGGAGGTCCTCATCCTCGGCTCCAACCCCTCAGCCTGGGACGACTCCTGGTGGCCAACGACGCTGGGAGCAGCCCCGACACCCACCGACCACGCACGCAACCTGGGAGTCATCCTCGACTCAACGCTCTCCATGGCCAAGCAAGTCAACGCAGTCTCCTCCTCCTGCTTCAACACCCTCCGCATGCTTCGCAAGATCTACAGGTGGATCCCGACAGACACAAGAAGAACAGTCACCCAGGCCCTCGTCAGTAGCAGACTTGACTATGGGAACGCCCTCTACGCGGGAGCCCCAGCCAAGCTCATCAAGCGACTGCAACGCATACAAAACGCCTCCGCACGCCTGATCCTCGAAGTACCACGCCACAGCCACATCACCCCCCACCTGAGGAACCTGCACTGGCTCCCCGTCGACAGGAGGATCACCTTCAAACTCCTCATCCACGCACACAAGGCACTCCACAAAACTGGCCCAGCCTACCTCAACAGACGACTCTTCTTCTACGTCCCCAACCGCCAGCTCCACTCCGCCGACCTCTCCCTCGCCACCGTCCCTCGCATTCGAAGAACAACCACCGGCGGCAGATCCTTCTCACACCTCGCCACCAAGACCTGGAACACCCTTCCACTAAGCCTACGACAGACCCAAGACCTGCTGACCTTCAGGAGGCTACTCAAGACCTGGCTGTTCGACCAGTAGCAGCACCCCCCCTTCCCTCTCCCCAGCGCCTTGAGACCCTCGCGGGTAAGTAGTGCGCTCTACAAATTCTGTGATTGATTGATTGATTGATTGATACTTCTGAGTTTTTCGCGTTACGTCCCTGAAGAACATACAAAGGCTTAGGCATCTGAGTGGGCTTTGGCCCTTGCCCCAGCGGTGTACCGTAATCAGGTGGGCGGGGATATTGATTCACCGGCACATGACATTCCATTACGCTCTATGCCACAACCACAACCGCAGTATCCAATCAGACGAGAGGCTAAGGCTCCCGTTTGTGACATTCTAACTCAGTTGGAGTATCAAGGAGTGATTGAGTCCTGTGTATCACCGATGAATAATCCTCTTTTTCCGGTATTAAAACCTGACGGTTCATATCGCATTGTATTGGATTATCGAAATCTGAATAGTCATTGTTGTACATTTGCGGTACAGAACATACATAGCTCTGCGCTAGTGAACAGCCTTGTTCGTAAAAAATACAAAACTACACTGGACATATCCAATGGTTGCTACAGTCATAACTTGGCTCCTGGGAGCCGTGACTTGACAGCCATTACTGCCGTCGGAAATCAGAAAAAATGTACGCGCTTGCCTATGGGGTATAAGAACAGCCCCGGGACTTTTGATGCACGTGTTGTGTCTTTACTACACAACATAGATCCAGATGCTTTCTCGTACATAGATGATATTTATCTGACGGATGACGAACTAATGCCGCATCTTGTCCGAGGCGACCTTATAATTGTATCGTTTGCCGACTAGGGATACAAATTCAATTTTGCAAAATCACACATCGGTCATTTTGCGGTGCTCTTTTTGGGCTATGAGCTCAATAATGAAGGTAGGGTGTTAGCCCCCCACTTTCTAGAGAAATGTGCACAATTGCAACCTCTTTCTACGCTGAAGAAACTTCAGTCTTTGCTGGGATTTTTGAATTTTGGAAGGACTTACATCCCCGATTATGTCCAGCGTATCAAACCGCTTTATGCGTTGATACAACCAACATATTCTTCTGCCAGCTGGCTTCCGGAACATACCACTATTCTACAATCTTTGCAATCAGATATGCTTGCGACTAACTACTTGTTGACGCGTGATAATACCACAAACCTGGTGATACGTATAGTACCGGGGACGGTGGGTTTCACTTACTTGACGTTCAATGAGGGGGACACTGTACCAATTGCATACAAATCACATTTGTACACATCGGCTGAAATGCAATTTTCGAAAGTTTTGACGGCCGTCCAAATGGCGATTCTGAAAGAACGCTCGCTGGCGCAGGGAAAACGCATTCTTATAGTCACACCACTCCCTGCTTTAGAAGCAGTGACTAAGGCAAGTGTACCCAACTCTAAGGCACTACATCCCTGTTGGATACAATGGGCTACTTCTTTGACATCGGCTGATGTCACGTTTATCTTTGATCCAGCTCTTCAGACACAGGAGTTTTTACAGTATGAACATGTTCATCCTCCTCCGTTGTCGTTGCTTCCTTTGGATGAGTACAAATCTATCATTAATTTTGATGGCTCGGCTCAATCGGCCACCGGTTCTAAACACTCTTATTCTGCGGCTTGCGCTATTGTGGCTGGTTCAATTGTAAATGGAGAATTTAAGTCTTCTATAGTGCATACTCAGGGACATGGAGACTGTACAGCACAATTTGCGGAGCTGCATGCTTTTGTTCTAGCTCTTGAGTTTGCTGATCCTAATGTGAATACTCTTATTGTATGCGATTCTTACTACTGTGTTCAGTCTTTTAATGACAACTTATTCTTTTGGTCTCAAAATGACTATCAAGACTCTAAAGGCAGCGCAATAAAACATAAAACGCTTTGGGTTCAAGTGGCAGAACTTAAACGACGTCTGCCCATCACACAGGTTATACATACTCTTGGAATTAGCGTGTGGGAGCACATGCTCTTGGTAATTCTTTGGCTGACGAGGCGGCCAAATCTGCATTGGCCACGTGTTCCGTTGCAGCAGTTACAAGGTCCATGACTAAGATAGATAATGACATTCTGGCAGCTGTAGCTGCTACGAAGGATGGAACTGCTTATCCGCAGGGCTTCCCTTCGAAGTATTCTTATCATTTATCTCCCGAACAAGTTCCTTATGCTAAAATTCCATCAGTTGGGGATCGGCTGATTCCCAACATGGACCGCAGACTTGCTTTGATCATAGCAGCACACGAGGGCATGGCTTCTGCACATGCCGGGGGTGTCTGCGACTGTCTCTATTTTACAGCAACATTATTGGTGGCGTGGTTTATATAAACAAACCCTTAATTATGTACTTTCTTGTGACATTTGTCAGCAAATCAAACCATCTACGGTCTCACGCCCACCACAAACACAGCTATGTATTTCTAATCAGCCATTTGACTGTGTATATCTTGATCACTGCGGTCCATTGTCTTCTGATACTGCATATAAAAATTTTTTGTTGCAGTTGATTCGTGCACTAGATTCCTTTGGGTTTGGCCACAACGCAGTGCTGACGTTCGAAATGTCATAAGAGATTTGCGTGTCTTTGTCGGGATGTTTGCCTGTGGCATCTTCTATTCTGACCAAGGTCCAGCATTCGCCTCTAAGGCGTACAAGGACTCGATGAAGTCGATGGGGGTGCTGGTGCAGTTTTCGTCTCCTTACAGGCCTGAGGGCAATTCTATAGTGGAGCGGATGAAAAGTGACTTAAAGCAATCTTTGACAGCTAGGGTTTTAGGTACTGGCACAAACTGGCTGGCCCATTTGTATGGAGTTCAACATGCACTCAATAATCTCCCTAGAATATCTCTGGGTAGGCGGACCCCATACAAAATGCTGGTTGGCATTAAAATGTTTGTGCCAGACCTTGATGGTCTAGACGTTGTGGCAGCGGCCGCAACCTTTGACGTAGATGATCAGGACCTACAAAAGACCTGTGACAGCTACGCAACTGAACATTTGCCCTCTTCCCATGACACAGCAATGCTGATTCCGGTCGCCGGCTGGCTTCCTAAGATTGGAGATGTGGTACGAGAAAAGCTGGAGAACAAGAAAGAATTTGGTCCCTCTTATCGTGCACCGGTCCCAGTACTTGGATTGAATGGTACTCGTACAGTCATACTACCCCCTTGGCCTGGTCGCAAAGACAACAGATACATTTCAGTGGACAATGTCAAGCTACACCGTCTAGCCCATTCTGAATAGTGTAACTCCTGCAGTTTCATGCAACGCTATCTCTATGAATCCGGTGCCTTCAACCTCTTCGACTAATCCTCGTATCGCTGAGGGTGAGTTGGAAACTACTATTGACCTTTTACCTGTCCTGACTCCATCCTCTTCCACCGCAGAAGTCGAGTATACTTACCCTGACGGAAGAGTCCCACAGTGAAGTGCCGAACAGTCCTCGACAACATCAAGCTGATGGCGCCCTTCCGCCTTTGATGAATATGGGAGCAAGCGGTTATTTTGGGGACCGTACAAGCTTCTCTTATGACTCTTCCTCCTCGTCTTCCACTTTGGCACTTCCAACGACAAAAACAAGTATTTTCATCTCTTGGTTCAAAAAGACTTACCTGATCCCACCCTGGACGTACATCTGGTTGATACTTATCCTGATTTTCCTTTTCATGTCAATTGGATTTGTGACAGTATTTTTCTTGCTCATCAATGGTCATTATTTGCCAGAACCCTCTGCTGTAAAATTGGTCAATGGAATTCTATCTCCACATACATCGTCCCATATAATGAAACGTGATCAAGCCCTTGTGAACTTTCGGCTTTCCCTGTTGCAGATGGCATCGTTTGGGATAAAGTAGCATTTGAAATCCATGGTCCGACGGAGGTCCTCAAGATACCATACGTGTTTCGCGTTTCTTTAGGAGATGTGGTAACACCGGACATACATTCCGATGATTGGGATGTACAAGCAGTACATTCATTGTTTTCAGATTTAAAGTGTTATGCTGCTTTTGATGCTGAAGATTTATATTTAAATTATGCCAATTATGCTGATTTATTCTGTTATCAACACTATCGCCATCATTTCTTACACAAGACGAACACGTTAAGACCTGTTTTTAATTACACGCAATGGGAACATTGTCCAACTCCTTTACAGGGGAGTTCTAAAACCCTTAGGGATAAGTTCACCTATTTCATGGATTATAACACGTCCAATCCAGAATCCTATTTCTTTAAATTACAATTTCTGTCTCAATCCAAATGTATTCTAACCCACACTAAATTAATATATTCCAATTCCTTTAGAACTGAATTGGCCATACAGGGTTATGAACACTGGAGAGATACCATTGATTTGAAATCAATTTGGGGCACGAAGACATGGCAGGTTCAGGGAAGTGAAGCTTTACATCGTGCCTGCCTAATTCCGGCACAAATGTTATTTTTAAATGATATAGTGCACCAAACTACTTGTTTTGGCCTAGCAACTGCCAAAAATGTAAATATCCCGTCCATTCCGTCATTGGCGGAGTATGATAGTTGGTGCACAAACACGAATTATTCGATCGATGTATTGCAAACTCTGTTTCGAAATGACACTTTCAATGTCTCTGATGTTGACCCTATCGGTTGGTTGCTTTGGCAAATCAGTTCAAATGCATGCCAACTGCGTTTTTATACGGTAACGCCTGGTTTCACACAGACTAGACCAGATCCACGTTTTCCACATTCACATTCAGTCACCACATATTCGGTGGGTAAATTGTGCCAACAATGGTTGGAACACTCCTCTTTGTTGTCAGTAAAACAACACTTGTCACTCTTGTCGAGCGACATCAATTTGGCAGATTTTATCTTAGGTCCTAGGATTCCTAGATCAAAGAGGTTTATCTATGCAGCTTACAATGAAGTATGGAAACGTTCGCAAATTGAAGCAGCGCATCGTCTGCGCCAAATTGACAAAGCCAATTTAGAAAAAGTTCTTGCAGTAGTGGACAATAGCATCAATACACTTTCCTCACGCAGTTATATCTTAGATAATATTGTTTCTTCTGTTATTGATATTGTTCAGAATGATGTATAAGTGTTATATCATGGTCAAAATCAATTACGATCTGCGATGCAGTTTGCATGGATGTTACAGACTCTCAAAATGGGAAAAGTCCCTTGGGATTATTTGAATGCTTCTGCTTTATTTTTACCATTTAATCTAACTGATAAACAGAGATTTATGTCCATGAAAGACGCTACATACATGCTTTTGCACATTGAACAATTAGAACACTTGCCATTCTCTGTGGCGGATACGATCCAGCTGTATGGTTAATTCATGGGGTTATCTCTCCCATTTTCGCTGTTTCAATTTAAATCTTGCATGAAACATTTCCCAATTTGCCGCTTTGAACCCCTGGGAAGTACGTTTCTCCATGAATTGTGATCCCTACCTTTCACTTACAGATGTTATCGGGAGGATAAGGAAGTTTTCCTAACAGGGGAGGACTGCGATTCCACAGTGGGACATTCCCTAGTTTGTAAACACTTTAAGTTGCATGGCGCTTGTAATGTTTCCACACCTAATCTTGCTTGTTTTTTAAAAGGAAGTCCCGTCCCAGCAATAATTCCCGCTTTTACATTGCTTACTAACGGCAGTTATCTTATTTTGAATAACCATGACTGCTGTGGTTTACAGGCAGGAATCCCGTATATAGTAACAGTTTCACAACGTGTTACTTGTTGTAGCAATGTGCTTTTTCCGCCCCCGCATGAGAAAGTAGATAGTTCCATTTGGCCTTCCATTCCGACTTTGAAAACAGATTTCAACAAATTAAGCAGACTCAAAGAGCTATTGTTTCAGCAAGAAGTGGCTCTCACTTCAGCTCGAGAGACCTTCGAATTGCAGGTGGCTAGAACATCGAGCGAGATTCTGTCACTTCTGAACACAAACCTCCCGCTTCACTTTGGGGAGCTTATACATCAAATATTTAATGCGTCTGACACCCAAGGCCTTGCTCATTATCTTAAGCTTGTCGGATCCGGCCTTGTGACCTCTTTTCAGACGATATTTGGAGTAATACCAGCTTTTATTCATTCTATTTTTTCTAGCGTCTTCGGAGGGTTCCCATTATTACTGACGATAGCTGGTGGAATCCTGATTCTTTTGCTCCTGCTACTCATTGGCTGCTCATCTTGTGGTAATGCACAGACAAGGCAAATTGCAACTGTACCGTGACTAAATGCAACAACTTTTTGGATGCTTGCCATTAGCAACGCTTAGTGTGCGTTATGGAATAACTTTTCGCTTTGCCTACTTCACTTGCGTGCAAACTGTATTCTACTGTCAGCGGTGCCCCTTCTACTGGGCTTTGGATTTATGCCTCTCCAATAAGTCATGTTCGGACCCGGATTATGACCAGTTAATGGGTCCCTTAGTGGCCCATGAGCAGGCCTGTTCCAGGGATGGGCGCATGGCGCGTGCAGTTGCACTTGGAGTCTTGGCTGAATGGAATATCTGTGCGGCTGCGCAGAACCTATTATGACAGAGCTTCATCGAATATCACGCAAGTTGCCCGGATATGCTTTTGGAAGCATCTGATTATGAGGAACACGTCTGTTCCTTCGGCCTACTTGA
The DNA here is from genome assembly GCA_963921515.1 of Calotriton arnoldi. Classification (NCBI taxonomy): domain Eukaryota; kingdom Metazoa; phylum Chordata; class Amphibia; order Caudata; family Salamandridae; genus Calotriton; species Calotriton arnoldi. The sequence goes on from CAWUFW010001659.1 coordinate 2,501,087, forward strand.
TTGGATGGCATCCCTTTTTTCTACTAACGATAGGGATGACCTTTTGGAACTAATTGCATTGTAAAGTTCACGTACTTTGACGGATTCACCACCTCCATATTAGTCACGTTTTCTGTGCAACAACAAATTTTAAACAACATAAAAGTTTAAAAAAAAAAAAAAAATTCCAATCTGGTTTTTTCGTGCGTTTTGAACTCTGCTTACCCTTGAAATCTGTTTTGGTCTTTTGTCTATATACTATGACCTTACCAAGGGGAGGGTGTTATATGGCCGTTAGGGTCATTGTCGACATTGCTAAGTTAGCATGAGTTCGGCTGCCATGATGCTGCTTTTGCGCACGTTACTACATGACTTTATTTTGCAAGACTCTGTTGTGCCTTTCACATGAGAACTGTCTGCTTTCTGCGTTCTCTGCCTGTTCCTGGAGTTTAGTCTGAACACGATGTTCAAGGTCGATAAACAATGCCCCTTGTTATTCTGTTCTGGTCAGTCCCTAGCATCTAGACAAAACATGCTAACACAGCTGCGCTACTGGAAACTTGTGCTTTGATATTACGGGGGTTCATGTTGTTCTGACACACACTTGGAGAGGGACCTTTCCAGGGAGAAGAGCTATGCTGTTCCTATGATGTAAAACTTCCATCTAGGCACTAAGGTATGGGGTCTGCTGACAAAGCCCCGAGATCTTCCTTTATATAACAAACTTCACCTTACCTAAGGGAGGGTGGTTAGGCCTTATAGTCCTTTTTCCACTGTCTGTATATGATGACATCCCCCTTTATATTCTATAGAATTGTAACAATGCTAATTGTTTTAGGTTTATGCATTTCGCTGCTGGTAGTGGCTCGTATACTGCATTATAGAGCACGATAGTTAAAATAAACATTTTGAACTATCACAGTGACTCGGACCATTCTTATTGTGTACAAGTACGAGTGAGTGAGCGAAAGGGTATGTCTTGCTACCACTATTCCTGAGAGAGTCTGGAGTGTTGTGTTCTGGGTTGTCTAATCATTTGTAGCTTCATGATTATGTAGGAGAACGAATGAGACACTATAACTAGTCGGTTTTGGGATTTTGGGTACTAAGGTGGTAGGAAGGTTCAGCCCCTATACACCGAGGTCCTGTTTTCCTGCGCATAGTTCTGTGTATGTGCAAAATCCCCACAGCAATAGCTGGTGAATGTGAAAGGTGGAATTTGGCATGACTGGCATGATTTTATACACGAAGTACTATGGAAACTGGCATGGCAATGTGTGCTAATTATACTGGCGAAATGTGTAAACGGTTATGGTAATGTCACATACTGTTACAGTGGGGAATCAGCATGGCAATGTGTGCTTTACATACTTGAACTATGGCCCCACGTTTGTGATCATGGGCACAGAATAACCTGACCACATCATGCATTCTCCACGTTTGGCCCCACCACCTAAAGTGGTTGGCTTACCAGACCTAAGTATAGGGGCCAATCCGGTTCATGCTACTCCTACTGTATTGTGGCTTCCAAGTACTGCACTCCTTGAGGTCCTGGTCAGTAGGACCAGATTTAGGGCCATGTTTACAAGAAGCTGGCGTCATTTGTTTTGACACAGAGGTGGCGCAATCTGTGCTCCAAACTGCTCCATATTTATAAACTGAAGCATTGGGACCAATGCATCAGTTTGAAGAGGCCTGAATCACATTATACCTGTGCCAAGTATAATGTATGCAGGGTAGACATTCCCACGTTAAAAGCCACGTGGAACTGGCACAGTGAAATGTACAACTTTTCACTGCGTCACTCTATGACTTGACTGTGTCAAAATCTCTACGCCTTCTCAAACTAGGCTTAAGGATTGATGCAGGGCTTTAACATGGGACTCGCCTCTGTGTTCTGACACATTGATGGAGTTGAGTCAGTCTTATGACCAACTCTAGCAATGCGTCACTTTAGTGCCAAAAGATGCATCAGAAATTCTGACGCATCTTTGAATCCTTGCGCCATGGAGCACTGTATGGCGTCACTATGGCATTTGTAGCAGGCACAAGAAATCTGATGCATCGATGCGTCAGTTCTTGTAAATATGCCCCAAAGTCTCCCATTCCAGGTACTCCATGCTGGTGGCTCCTCTCTGTTTCTCCCTTTGTGACCTGACTGCTGTTTTGGGTGGGATATTAACCCTGTTTGGGTGGTGGCCTTGGGATCAGCAAGAGGCACAGGATTTGATTACACAGGGACCAAAACCATGCAGGACCTGTAGATGTGTCCACAACAAACTTGCATTTGCTTAATCGCTGCAGTGATAGCCTTCTTTCCATCCAGTGGGTCCACCCACTTCCCCACCTACTGCTCACTGAGTGCACGTGTGCACAGCACCACCTTCAAGAGCGGCCAGACAACTCAGTAGAGGTGTTGGTGACATCATCGTGCTCCCAGGCCGCCGCTCAAACAAAAACAGCGGCAAGAACAGTGAGAGCATTTGTTTTTTGTTCAAACGGTTTTATTTTCAAAAATACAAATAAAGAATAACAAAAAGTATTGATACAAAGTTGAGCAAATATGCACACTACATGGTAGAGAATAGGACAATATAGAGGACACTGGAGAACGGCATGCCTAAAGTCCAGTAAATGAAGTAGGGATGACAATGATGGGACAAATCGCTTGTTCCCATGTCACAGAACCCCAGTGAGAGCATTTATTGAGTAACTAGCTTACAGCACTAATGCGCATGCTTGCCCAATTTAAGTATAGTGGTTGTTTCCCTGCATTTCCATTTGCCTTTTTAGTGCAGTTTAGCGGTGTGCTGTGATTAAAGTACTTTCTTTTTTAAAAAGAAAAGCCACTGGCTTGATATTTATAACTGTTGTTCACTATTATGTAGCTCTGAGTTCAGAGTTTCTGGCTCTCCGCCTCCTATGAGTAAGCCTTAGATCACTGACCTTCGCAACTTTAACGATCAAATGTTAAATGTGTTATACTTGATGTTTAGTTATCAGTCCAATAGTAGAACAGCCATGGGACCGCAGAAGTAAGAGACTCCTTATGACACAATTAACCCCTGATTGGTCCCGGATCCCCATACCAGTTCCGACAGCACCAAATATACTAATTAGAAATGCATGTCTATTTGCTCCTACATTTGAGGCTATAAATAATGTATCCTTTCCCAAAAAGATCATGCCATGAGCTTCAAAATAATATAAGTGCTGACAAAACCATTCTTGACAAAGTTTTTCTAGAGCCTTCTTACTTAGTCAATTAGAATTCCATTGCTAAAGTTCATTGTTTACTAAAATTAAAGAGTAAGTGGTGACAATGCAATAGTTGGTTGCACACTCCAAGGAGGAACCTTATTTGGTGACCATCAATTGGGCTTACATCCATAAAAGAGAAACTGAATTAGCACAATTGGACATGAAAAAACATTTCGGGAATGTGCCAACAGAGATCATGCCGCTCTTATTTTGATGTTGGACCTTAGACAGCTTTTGACGCTGTTGAACGTGGTAACCTAAAAATTAAAAACAGTGTAAAGGTAGCCAAAGTAACATTCAAGTGGTTTGCTTCCTTTTTGCAATATTGCACCATAAAAATAAGTGTTGGTCAATTCAATTGATGCAACACCTCTTACATTATCTTATGGGGTGGGATCTCTTCTGCCTGCAGACTTCTTCAATGTGCTTCACCAATCTTTACATAAATTACTATCTAGCATCAAGAGGTGTGACTTTTCGCAATTGTGCTAATATTCAACTATTATTCCAGCTTACAAGGGAGGTTATGTTGGATTTTCATAATTCTATAAGTCAATATACTGCCATAAAAGCATTGACGTATGCAAATTATTTGGCACTAACTGCCAACAAGACTGAAGTGATACTAACCAGAACACAAAATGCTTTCAATACTTCTTCTTATGAATTCTTTCAAATAGAAGACAAACACCCCATCTGTTTTCAACGTAAAGATGTTGAGTGTGATAATTGACTCTTAAATTTCGGTAAACAGGAAAAATAATATGTTTAAGAATTATATATATATTATTTAAAGGGGCCATCTAGTGAATGATTTTACAAAAGGATTTCCAACCCAACCAGATGTCATCTAACAAAGGAGCATTCTGTGACCCTTGTTGGAGATTGCTACTGATGCAATATTTAGTAAGAGACTAAATCAGAAATAAATTCCCTTTGGGATTTCTCAAAATCATACCATTATATTTACACACCACATTCAAACAATCAAACAATCACCACTAAATATGGCAGTAGCCAAAAAACTAATATACAAATGTTTATTTAATAGGTCCTTCAATAAAATTAAAAAAGATTAAAATGTACAAAATAAGCAATACAGCAAATACTAATACCACATATAGTTTAAAATCGCATACCACACAAGATATGGAAAAAACAAATAATATCAAAGTGCAAAGTAATAAATACATCCACCAAACCAATGATCATAACAGGTTCAACATATGGTAGTGTCCTTCTATTGATTTGTCCATAGGAACCCCTGTGGTTTGGTAGTTCTAAGAATCAAAAAGCGACGCGTTTCGGTGGTATAAGTAGATCCGACTCCCAATATTTTGACAGAACTTCAATATCCACCACTCGTTCCCTCTTTTTTTTTTTTGTTCATGAAGGGAGGACGCCAGGAGGCTTTTAAGTCCCGGCAGTTTGCCTCCACATTTGGAACGAGTGGTGGATATTGAAGTTCTGTCAAAATATTGGGAGTCAGCCTATCCTAAATTAAAGACAGACCAATTTGAGCCTGCGAGTCGTTTTGAGCCTAAACCAAGGGCAACAGTGAGAGGTGGTTTGCGCCATCAGACTCTTATTATTATTGCAGACCATACGAAGCAGAATATTTGGAATCTTGAGGGGAGTTCAATTACCTCTGTGATAAAACTCTCCCATCACGAATTGGGGTGTGTAGCTCATTTTAGCTATGTTTATAGCAATTGTTCAGAGCAGAGAAAGACTTATCATATGTGTATAACTGCTCTATTCTTGTTGGTTTTAGAGCAGTGGTGAGATTTTATGTCCACTTTTTCATCCTTTATACATTGTGGAGAAACGAGCATAAAGATTGGGTGTGCTGGAGGAGCTAGGTCCCCGTTTAGACAACCATCACGACCAGTTGTTGATGAAAGTGCGGGGAGACATCTCATGATTAAGCCTGAAGAAGGTGGTCGGATCTACTTATACCACCGAAACGCGACGCTTTTTGATTCTTAGAACTACCAAACCACAGTGGTTCCTATGGACAAAACAATAGAAGGACACTACCATATGTTGAACCTGTTATGATCATTGGTTTGGTGGATGTATTTATTACTTTGCACTTTGATATTATTTGTTTTTTCCATATCTTGTGTGGTATGAGATTTTAAACTAATATGTGGTATTAGTATTTGCTGTATTGCTTATTTTGTACATTTTAATCTTTTTTAATTTTATTGAAGGACCTATTAAATAAACATTTGTTTATTAGTTTTTTGGCTACTGCTATATTTAGTGGTTATTGTTTGATTGTTTGAATGTGGTGTGTAAATATAATGGTATGATTTTGAGAAATCCCAAAGGGAATTTATTTCTTACTTAGTGTCATTTTGGCATCCTGTCCCTTTGGTGAGTAGGACCCTCTCTTTTCTTGAGATATTTAGTAAGAGAACAAGCTTCATCATTATCGCTATATTGACGCTTTAAACCTGTTTGGAAAATGTCAACTGCTCTTGAATGATGAACACAAGCAGGCACTGGAGAGATCTACTGTTGACGAAAACCTGATTATTGTAATGCATTGTTTGTGGAAATATCAAAATATTGAATTACAGACTGCATTTTTGCAGCCATGATGGTAACAAAAATCTCTTATGAACATCATATTACATGAAACCTTACATTGTATGGGAACAGAATATTGTAACCGAACACCGCCTGGCGGAAATATTGTGTCCTAAATATAGTTTAAAAAATATTGCATTGGAGATAATAATTGAATGGGCTGATATTTTTGGAACCAATATTTAGTGCACAGTATGTTTGTCAGATGATATTTTTGCTAATAATATTCTGACATACAACTGCTTACATATGGGGAAACGGACCCCTGTAGAGAAAAGACAACATTGAATGTGGCATCACTTGAGCTATTTGTAAAACTATTTGCCAAGTAGGAACCCTTTATAACCGCATGTTTTCAACTGCCAACATTTGGAAGCAGTTTGTTGTTGCTGCTAATGTTTGGAAAACTCCCCTGCTGAGTTATAAAAGTACAGAAATCTTTAGGTGTATAGACAATAAACATACTGATTTTTCAGGGTCAGCTGAATAGCTTGTGAATCGCAGATCGGAATGTTCTGTGAGCAGTGGCAGCTCCTCCGCTAAGGCGGAGGAGCGTCGCCCCACTGCTCTGCTAGCAGTGTAAAAAGGAAAATGAAATTGGTAGGTCACACCTTTCCATACAAACCTTAGGTATTTTTGAGACTCTATGTCCATAGGAATTGTAAAGTAAGCGTCCTTGAGGTCCAGTTTTATGAGCCAATCTTTCTTTTGGAGGATGTCTCTCAAAAGATGGATACCTTCCATCTTGAAGTGTCTGTACACAAGGAAAGTATTTAGTTCCTTTAAATTTATTACGGGACGCCAACCTTTCTCCTTTTTCTTTACTGGAATAATTGTGCTCACAAAACCCAGACCAGTCTTTGATACTTTGGAAATTGCCACTTTGATAGCATTTGACTCACCTCTGTGTCTACCAGAGCAGATTGTTCCTGGTCTAGGAGGGTAAGTTCCCTGGGTTGGATAGTCTGGTAAGGAGTTGTAACAAAATCTATTTTGAATCCTTTAATAGTATCTAGTACCCAAACATCGTTTGTTAGCAAAGACCAATTCTGGTAGAAAAGGGAAAGCCTTCCCCCTACCTTTGGGAGGGAAGAACTAGAGGGAAGAGTCCTTACCTTGTTGTCCATGGCTTTGGAATTTGCCTCTGCTACTTCCGCCTCGTGTGCGGCTGTTGCGTCCTCTTTGCGGGAAGAAGGAATTGCTCCCGCGGAAATATCTTCCATAGCCGCATTGATTTTGCTGGTAGAAGGGGGACCTATAGTATCCGCAGCTGGCAGCCAGTCCCGTCCTGTCAGCCCTTCCAAAAAGTCTACCTCCAAACATGCGTCTCATGTTGGATTGGGCCTTACTGAATGCGGAGAAGGTGGAAACATACTTGCCCAAAGTTTTAATAAAGTTTTCGCCGAAGAGTAATCCATTCGGGTCACCCTGGACGTCCTTGTTGGCCAGGTCTCCTAGTTTGGGGTTCATCCTCATCAGTATAGCTCTTCTCCTTTCCGAGGTAAGGCCTGCATTGGCATTGCCAAGGTGGCATAGGCCGCGTTGGCTCCACCCTCGTAGGAGTTCGGTATCTACTGGAGTGCCTTTAATAGAGGATTCCTCTGCCATGTCTAGGATTCTAGCCAGAGGTCCTAGAGTGTCTAGCAGTTTGTCTTGCAATTATCAAGGAGAGAGAGAGGACTGGGTAGCCAGTCCGTATCCCCGGGTTAATTATATGTAATCAAAAAGGACTGACCTATTTGTGACTAGTTTAGGACTCAGGACTGTATGAAGAAAAGGAAAAAACATTTAGTTTTTTGTTAAGCCCTCACCCACCAACCTAGTTGGTGGCATGCTTCATCATCGGGCCCACCCAGTGACACCAAATGCGTCCCGGGTGTGCTACAATGCCTGTATTTACAGCGGAGCTGGTATATTGCTGAGTGTGCAGTGTGAGTGACGTGACGGTGGAAGGTTAAAAGCTATACAGCGGTCCCAGTACCCGAAGGGCTTAGTATTTAATATCTGGGCCTCTGTTAGCGTTTAAAAACAAGGCAGTGGATGCTGGTGGAGCGAGTGTTAAGAACTCCTACATCCAGGGTGTGGTCTACATGTTTCAGCCAGGCCTATCAATAATACTGGCTTTCCTCAGGACCGAAAGGTATGTGTAAGTGCGTATTGTACTTATTGTGAGTGTGATTTAAAATGTGTTGCACGCGCTAAGGTGCCTTATATGTGGGAGGAGGATTCCCTCTCCAAGCAATACTGGACGTACAACATATAACAAACAAACATACAGAGGAGAGTGTGAGCATATTAGCATAAGTCACAAAAATGCATCTTGGCCGGTAATAAAGTGCCTAGCTGGCGGATAAAACACGGCAAAAGTGGAACCGTACTGGTGGTGCGGTTTGAGTGAATTATCATAATATGCGCTAAAACGTGTGGTGAACTAGGAGGCGGAAATACACATGTGTGTAAAATGTGGTCACGCTCCAGAAATAACCTCACGCTAGCGTTTTGTAGCATATGCCCTTGTGGAGAAATCCGGCAGAGATTCTGACCCTGTAAAGATAAAGGGCAGGGGCCCATGGGCCATAAGGAAACTGAAAGGGGAGAGCTTACCCGGTGATGGTGAAGTTACATGATTACTTACGCCTTTGTGGATCAGGACCTGTAGGAAACCTGTTCTGCTGTCGCGGATCTCTGGAAATGAAGATCCTTGCCGTGTTGGACTTAAGGGGCCATTACGGCGTGCTCAGGTGTAGCTGGTTGATCCTCTACTGTGAGTAGCGTCCCTGGGAGTGAAGGAAGAAGAAAAGAGACTACACGCGCGCGGTGGGCGTTGGCATGGAAACAGAGCGCTGATGAGCCATGTGTACAACCCTGGGAAGAAAGACTACATGCGCGTGGTGAGCGTGTAGTGCTGGTAATACTCAAAAAGGAAATCCAGGAGTTAATGGATAGCTGCGCAGTATTCTGAGAGCGCTAAGGTCAAAGAAAAAAGAAAAAAGATCGGTACAGTCCACAGCGTGACTAACTGAGAGCGCTGTGAACTGGTGACTGAAGGGAACCTTTCAGAGGTGGCAAATCTAGAACAGAGGCGCAAAAGGAAATAAAGACACTGTGTGTGCCTTGGCAAAAGTTCACTCGTATTACTTGAACCATAAAAAGTATTAGTTTCTCAGGGAGCACCACGGGATGGAATCATTCAATCCCTGGTGTTGTGTCGACAGACGATAAATCCATCGTTGTTCTTTAGTCAGTAGGGTCTTTTCATTATTGTCTCGGTTGTGATCAAAATGTTCGATCACTGTCCATGTCATGTCATTGGGGGTGTGACCATATTGTAGATAATGGTCAGTAAGCCTGCTGATGTTTTTTTTGCATCTAATGGTGCTGCGGTGCTCGACCACTCTGGTTCTCACTTTCCGCGTCGTCATTCCCACGTAGCGGAGGCCACATGGGCATGTGATCAGGTAAACGACGTTAGTGGAATTACAGTTTGTGTGGTGTAACTGTGTCCAGACTTTGTTTGGTTCTAGATCAAGTGTCTTAGAATGTCTGGTGAGGTGACACACACTACAGTTATTGCAAGGGTAGTGTCCTGTGATATTAGGGAGGCCCCAAGCGTTCAAGACGGAGTTGGTGGCTGGTCTCCGTGATGGCCTTGGGCGTGTAGACACTAGTTGGTCTTTAAGATTGTTCGCACGTTTATAGGCAAAAAGGGGTTCTTCCCATTCCCTTGGGCCTGAATTTATGATCCGCCAGTGTTTGCGGATGATGCTGGAGACCTGGTTCGAAACCACGTTATACGTGGTAACGCATGTCATGGGAGGCGGGCCAGGTTCCTTGGTTACTGTTTCAAGGAGGGCCTCTCTATTCTGGTTACGTGCCCTCTTTTTGGTTTTCTCAATGACCCGTGTAGGGTAGCCGCGTTCCTGTAATTTGGAGGCAAGAGATGCTGATTGTCGTTTATATTCTGTGATTTGACTGCAATTCCTACGGATACGGAGGAATTGTCCGAAGGGGAGGTTCTCCCTTAAGGATCTAGGATGAAAACTGTTGAAGTGTAATAATGAATTCTGAGCAGTGGGTTTGTAGTAAGTAGTGGTTATGAGTTCTCCTCGCTCAGCTGTGATATTAAGGTCAAGAAATGCCAAGGTAGTGGTACTCGATGTGCTAGTGAATCGAAGGTATGGATCACGCTCATTAAGCCATGTTAAGAATTGAGTCAATGTTTCTGGTGTTCCTTCCCAGATCATGAAAATGTCATCTATGTAGCGGCGCCACACTTTGATGTTAACTGAATGTGGGTTGGTGATTGATGATATATGTCTCTGTTCAAAGTGGTGTACATAAAGGCCCGCTACACTGGGGGCAAAAATGCTCCCCATAGATGTTCCGTTAGTTTGTAGGTAGAAGTCACCTTCATACTCAAAGTAATTTTCTTTGAGCGCTAATGTGGCACATTTCAGGATGAATTCCCTGGGGGTGTTATATTTCCAGGGTGTGTGCTCCAATATATCCTGTAAAACCTGGAGTGTGGCATCCTGTGGTAAACTGGTATACAGACTTTCTATATCTAGTCCCACCATTAGTTGGGCCATGGGGTCGAACTCGAGGTCTTTGATGACATTGAGAAGATGTTTAGTGTCTTTTATGTAGGTCGGCGTTTGTTGGACCAAGGGGTTGAGAAAATGGTCACAGTATCTAGACAACGGTTCCAGGAGGGATATATGGCAAGCTTTGCTTGCAACGTCCATCAATACTCTGGTGGACGTTGCAAGCAAAGCTTGCCATATATCCAAACAAGAGGCCGATTTTTTGTGCACCAAAAATGCCAAAATTCCATATTTTTACACGGTTCCCAAGGTCCACAAAGGAACACTGCCACCTCCGGGTAGGCCTATCGTTTCTGGGATTAACTCCCTCCTGGAACCGTTGTCTAGATACTGTGACCATTTTCTCAACCCCTTGGCCCAACAAACGCCGACCTACATAAAAGACACTAAACATCTTCTCAATGTCATCAAAGACCTCGAGTTCGACCCCATGACCCAACTAATGGTGGGACTAGATATAGAAAGTCTGTATACCAGATTACCACAGGATGCCACACTCCAGGTTTTACAGGATATATTGGAGCACACACCCTGGAAATATAACACCCCCAGGGAATTCATCCTGAAATGTGCCACATTAGCGCTCAAAGAAAATTACTTTGAGTATGAAGGTGACTTCTACCTACAAACTAACGGAACATCTATGGGGAGCATTTTTGCCCCCAGTGTAGCGAGCCTTTATGTACACCACTTTGAACAGAGACATATATCATCAATCACCAACCCACATTCAGTTAACATCAAAGTGTGGCGCCGCTACATAGATGACATTTTCATGATCTGGGAAGGAACACCAGAAACATTGACTCAATTCTTAACATGGCTTAATGAGCGTGATCCATACCTTCGATTCACTAGCACATCGAGTACCACTACCTTGGCATTTCTTGACCTTAATATCACAGCTGAGCGAGGAGAACTCATAACCACTACTTACTACAAACCCACTGCTCGGAATTCATTATTACACTTCAACAGTTTTCATCCTAGATCCTTAAGGAGAACCTCCCTTCGGACAATTCCTCCGTATCCGTAGGAATTGCAGTCAAATCACAGAATATAAACGACAATCAGCAGCTCTTGCCTCCAAATTACAGGAACGCGGCTACCCTACACGGGTCATTGAGAAAACCAAAAAGAGGGCACGTAACCAGAATAGAGAGGCCCTCCTGAAACAGTAACCAAGGAACCTGGCCCGCCTCCCATGACATGCGTTACCACGTATAACGTGGTTTCGAACCAGGTCTCCAGCATCATCCGCAAACACTGGCGGATCATAAATTCAGGCCCAAGGGAATGGGAAGAACCCCTTTTGCCTATAAACGTGCGAACAATCTTAAAGACCAACTAGTGTCTACACGCCCAAGGCCATCACGGAGACCAGCCACCAACTCCGTCTTGAACGCTGGGGCCTCCCTAATATCACAGGACACTACCCTTGCAATAACTGTAGTGTGTGTCACCTCACCAGACATTCTAAGACACTTGATCTAGAACCAAACAAAGTCTGGACACAGTTACACCAAACAAACTGTAATTCCACTAACGTCGTTTACCTGATCACATGCCCATGTGGCCTCCGCTACGTGGGAATGACGACGCGGAAAGTGAGAACCAGAGTGGTCGAGCACCGCAGCACCATTAGATGCAAAAAAAACAACAGCAGGCTTACTGACCCTTATCTACAATATGGTCACACCCCCAATGACATGACATGGACAGTGATCGAACATTTTGATCACAACCGAGACAATAATGAAAAGACCCTACTGACTAAAGAACAACGATGGATTTATCGTCTGTCGACACAACACCAGGGATTGAATGATTCCATCCCGTGGTGCTCCCTGAGAAACTAATACTTTTTATGGTTCAAGTAATACGAGTGAACTTTTGCCAAGGCACACACAGTGTCTTTATTTCCTTTTGCGCCTCTGTTCTAGATTTGCCACCTCTGAAAGGTTCCCTTCAGTCACCAGTTCACAGCGCTCTCAGTTAGTCACGCTGTGGACTGTACCGATCTTTTTTCTTTTTTCTTTGACCGTAGCGCTCTCAGAATACTGCGCAGCTATCCATTAACTCCTGGATTTCCTTTTTGAGTATTACCAGCACTACACGCTCACCACGCGCATGTAGTCTTTCTTCCCAGGGTTGTACACATGGCTCATCAGCGCTCTGTTTCCATGCCAACGCCCACCGCCTGCGTGTAGTCTCTTTTCTTCTTCCTTCACTCCCAGGGACGCTACTCACAGTAGAGGATCAACCAGCTACACCTGAGCACGCCGTAATGGCCCCTTAAAGTCCAACACGCAAGGATCTTCATTTCCGGAGATCCGCGACAGCAGAACTAGGTTTCCTACAGGTCCTGATCCACAAAGGCGTGAGTAATCATGTAACTTCACCATCACCGGGTAAGCTCTCCCCTTTCAGTTTCCTTATGGCCCATGGGCCCCTGCCCTTATCTTTACAGGGTCAGAATCTCTGCCGGATTTCTCCACAGGGGCATATGCTACAAAGCGCTAGCGTGAGGTTATTTCTGGAGCGTGACCACATTTTACACACATGTGTATTTCCGCCTCCTAGTTCACCACACGTTTTAGCGCATATTATGATAATTCACTCAAACCGCACCACCAGTACGGTTCCACTTTTGCCGTGTTTTATCCGCCAGCTAGGCACTTTATTACCGGCCAAGATGCATTTTTGTGACTTATGCTAATATGCTCACACTCTCCTCTGTATGTTTGTTTGTTATATGTTGTACGTCCAGTATTGCTTGGAGAGGGAATCCCCCTCCCACATATAAGGCACCTTAGCGCGTGCAACACATTTTAAATCACACTCACAATAAGTACAATACGCACTTACACATACCTTTCGGTCCTGAGGAAAGCCAGTATTATTGATAGGCCTGGCTGAAACATGTAGACCACACCCTGGATGTAGGAGTTCTTAACACTCGCTCCACCAGCATCCACTGCCTTGTTTTTAAACGCTAACAGAGGCCCAGATATTAAATACTAAGCCCTTCGGGTACTGGGACCGCTGTATAGCTTTTAACCTTCCACCTTCACGTCACTCACACTGCACACTCAGCAATATACCAGCTCCGCTGTAAATACAGGCGTTGTAGCACACCCGGGACGCATTTGGTGTCACTGGGTGGGCCCGATGATGAAGCATGCCACCAACTAGGTTGGTGGGTGAGGGCTTAACAAAAAACTAAATGTTTTTTCCTTTTCTTCATACAGTCCTGAGTCCTAAACTAGTCACAAATAGGTCAGTCCTTTTTGATTACATATAGCAGTTTGTCTTGACACTGCTTGAGGCAAAGTTCCAGACCTTTTCTAGGGTCCCTTCCTGTTTTAAACAAGAAGGTCATTAATTCCGGGTCTGAGTTTGGTATCATACCTGACTTATTATCTAAAAAGGGTCTAGGGCATTCTGACCTCATTAGCTTTCGTGTATCTTTCTCAAGAGGTTTTCTAATCCAGAATTTGATAAATTTGGCTACGTGGTCCAAAAGCCTAGGATGGGTAATGCGAGAGGGATTGAACATCTCCATCCAAGCTGGGTCCTTAATAGAGCTGGTGTTACTGGGTTGTTCTAAATCCTCCTCAAGGAGGTCATCGTCAAATTTCTCGAGGGGATCGAATATATATTCGTCTGCCTCATCGTCAATATCAATGGGAGACAAGTAGTCATCATCATCATCGATGATAGAAGTGATGTCTTTTGTGCCGAGAAGGACACCTGGTCTTTTTGTGCTGCGAGGGGCACCTGTACTTATTGCGCCAAGAAGGTCGCTCTTTCTTTGTGTGCCGCTAGGGGCACCTAGCTCATCTGTAGCGCACAGGCTACCTAGGGATATCACGCGGTCTTTTGTAGCGCGCAGGCTACCATGGGATTCAAGGTGCTTTGACTTTTTCAAAGCCTTACCTCCTTTTTTGGGTAAAGGGTTTTCCTCTTCATAAATATCAGCTGAGTCTTCCTCAGGAATGTTGTCTCTTTTTCTTTTAGTCAATGCTGCCTCTACTGCCTCTTTCAGAGAGGATTTCAGTTGTCTCTCAAACAGGTCCATTAGGGAATTCTCTGTAAGGGGAGTATCCCCATTAAACTGTATTTCGTCTTGTGACATTTTTTTTTTTTTTTTATAATTTAAGAAAAATTGTGTCTTAAAAATTATTATTTATTTATATAGAACGCTTCTTGAGCGTTTAATTTATAAGGCAGTGTGAAAAAGTGTTATTTATAAATAAAGAAGGCTTCTTGAGCGTTTGTTTGTAAAGCAGTAAATATATTTAAAAAGTATTAATTCTTAATCAGTATTTATCCCTTGCCAGAAAAAAAGAGAGACTGTCCTGCTTCTCAACGGCTCCGTAATACACGCCGTTGGGCTCTACGCAGTGCGTTGTCATGGAAACGCACAGCGCTAGCCGGAGCGGGCCTTCCAAATGTCAATTTTCCGCTCGGCGGGTCCCAAAAGCGGAGCCCGTTCGAGCAAAAAATGCGGAAGAGAGTAAGCCCCGCCCCACGACCGTGATCGAGGCGAGGCAAAGACGGAGAAGGAAAAGGGAACAAGCGTTCCGTGAATAAGACGGTCCCGGCTGTTCGAAGTCAGCCGGGGCCCGAATACAGTCCCGAATGGCAAATTGGGGATGCAGGTAGGAGTTTGGATCCGAGATACCTGCTTTGGGATACTTAGTCAGCCGGAGTCGGGTGAGTCCGAGTCACGCGCTGAGTGCCTGAAAGGTTGTTTTAACCAGAGACAAGATAGACGGTTGTTCAAACAAAAGAGGGGGAAAAAAGGTAAAAAAAGGGGGGAAACCCGACCATAAATTGGAAGGGTGACAATATAAAGGGGAGAAAATATTACTCACCTTCTAAGATGAAGATACTCCCAAAAGGGAATAAGTGGTCAAAATACAACCCAAAACAGATAAATAAAATTAATTACAGGTAATGAAAGGGGGGTCATCTATGGGTTGATAGAGTAGGAAGAGCACAATATCTCATAATAGTATAGTTATATTAAAAATAGTACAGTATAGAGAGATAGAGAAAACATGTACTTAATTATCCAGGAGCAGCAAATAAAAGAGGAAGCTGCCTAGTTACCACGACGTTTTGTTATGTTCTATGGAATGTTTTACTTATGATGTAATACATGTTCTTTAAAGGGCTGCATGTGTGGGCAGCAATAAAAGTTATTGCATAATGGTAGCCTCCGGTCTTGTAAGTAAATAACTAAGGTTATTATCATTTCCGTTTTCCTTCCTGCTCAGGTGCAGGGCGGGTGGGCTGGGCTGTCCAGTGCAGGGGGCAGGGGGACGAGTGAAACAGTGCATAGCCAAAGAGGGTCGGTCAAACCGGCATGCGCACTTCGCATCTTCCCCACCAGGCTGCATTACACAGTCTGGTGAGGAACATGCAAAGCCTCCAAACCCCTGTCTTAGCGCCAAACCACGGCACCCAGACCAATCACAATGCTGCTTAAGGCAGCTGTGATTGGACGGAGGCTTCTGGGAGCTTCCTGTTGGCGCGAGGAGACAGAGCAGAGGCGGCAGCACCTGGCTGCATTCAGGTAAGTGAGTGTATTTTTATTTTTATTATTCACCACCCGTGCTTAGTAGCGGCCGCTACTGTCTGTGAGGCTAAGTGCCTGTATACAATCAATGATATTTTGTGCAGTTTTTCTATAAAATAGAGGTCGATAACGGAAATATATGTTCATCGAAATGAGCTATAATTAAAGAGCTAATAGTAGAGAGTGTGGCATAATCCACTTTAGCAGACTTCCACCTCTCTGAAGATTGGTAAACTGAGTGCCATTAATGGGTGATAGTCGTGATCCAGCGCAATATCAGCCAACAGCATTCATACACCATATACTCACTTGGGCCCATACATTCATACTACACTAATACTTACGCTGGGTGTCAGATGTACTCTTTTATCAAAGTCCCTGCTACCAATTACCTTCTGATTGAAGAGTAATAATTTACCAATGGATCCTTTGCCAATTGGGAAATTTAAAATGAGTGACATTCAATATAGTTCATAATCCTAAAATAACCACTGAGTCAGGAAGTTTTAAAATGTTTATCTAAAGTTTTAGCAGAGTAAAATACAGAAAACATGGTACTTGATTGAAATACCCAAGAAAAAGCATAGAAATGATTTTGCTAATCAATGACGGTGTTTAAGGAAGAGGAGAAGATAGAGACAGCAGCGCAACTAAAGGTTGCAGTATAGTTACCTAAATGCGAGAACCAAGCCCCTTGGCCAAGGAGTTGGAAAAGATAGGACCCAGGAAGGATGAAGAGCAAAGACTTCTTCCAGGATCAGGACAGGACCGGTGACCTCGCTACAACGACGCCTGCGCCGTTCCCCTCTCTGATACTCGACTTCTCCTCGATTCTCCCGTTCTAATGGACTCCGCCGCCCCCTCCTCAGGACCTCTTCTGGACAGGTCAGCAACCGATCAGCATGGCAGTCTGGAGCTAAGAGCTCTCTCGCAGCATGGACGCCTGTTCTTTGTGAAAGCATGCTCCGACTAATTAACTAATGCTATATTCTATTATACCCTTCTACGCCCATGTACCTCCCCTTAATGTTGCTAAAATATGGGGCCACTACTTCTGATTGGACAAGGACAGGGGGTGGATTCTCGCACCATATCGATTTGGCCTAAATTGTAAAGCCTATTGTCTTTACGTTCCCACCCTTCAAATTAATACATTCGCTTTATTTCCCACCCGTCTCACGACAAATGTTATACATTTTACAGGGGAAAAGTATCATTTTGTCCACAGGAAACATAAAGTACAGCATCTTCGGCCAATGGGTCATGGCCTTGGGAGACGTCCAAGTTGACTTCACTTGGCAGGCACACAGGACACATGCGCAGAACCATCTGTCTCTCGAGTTTCAAGTCACCAACCCAGGCCCAAGTTTACGAATTACTAAAAATGCAAGAAGAAAATATTAAAATCACAAATAAAATGTTTCACTGTATGCCCACTTTCTCTACTCTATTCCCAATTAATTATAATACTATCCTGCATTAGTAGCATTAAGAAAACGACAATTTAATAATGACATGAGAGCAAGCTGAAGCATGTGAAAACATTTAGCGGCCATTTTAGCGCACACTGCGCAGAAGCAGAAGTTTCCCACCAAGCAAAGAAAGACGTCACACCATGTGATCAGGTTGCGACATGCGCATTGAGGTTCCCGCGCTTTAGCGGACATTTTGGATTACAGACAAGCGTTATTCATTAGTAAAACACATAAGCAAGCTTCTGTCCCTCTTGTGTTTGTGAATGCAAAGGTTAATATTGACAATACAAATTTAATAAATTAATACTATGAGGAGGATTGCGTACAAGCAAGTTTCATTTTTGAAACCTTGCTCCATCAATCCCTCTCTGATGGCGTTTCTGAGCCATCAAAAACACTACCCTCAATCAGATGCCAACTTCTAGCAATTCGTTTCATTCTCATTTTTACATTTTCTGTTTTTCACATCCCCTTTCAGCTTTTTGTATAATTCACTTCTCCATTCTTCAAGTTCTATTTCATCTAGTTTTCTCTTCTTTCCTTTTCCTGTCACTTTATATGTTCCATTCTTTCTACAGCATTTGCACCATATTGTTATTGCCAATATTATTATTGCTATCCCTGCTAGGGGTACTAATATTTGACCTATAAGTCCTTTTCCTACATTTGCAAACCAGGTTCCAATTGACGAGATACTATTTGTCAATCTTTCCCATACACTATCAACTTCCAGTGGTTTAAGTTCTTTCTCAAGTTTAGTTATGTTCTGAATATACGTTCCAATTTCTGCACTCTTATCAGGAATATAAGTGCAACAATGTTTCGTCTTCAATAATTTACAGACTCCTCCCTCTTTTGCCAATAGAATGTCAAGAGCAAGTCGATTTTGCATCACCATAGATCTAATCGCAACCATTTCCGCATTAATCATTAGAAAACCTCCAGCAGTATCCGTTGATAAACGATCAACCACTGTAGACAATTTACATATTTTCCTTGAGTTCAGAATTATTCCCACTGAAGGTATCAATGCACCAAATATATCCCCTACAATTTCTGAAAAACTAGCTCTTTTACTACATATTAATTCATTATTGTTTTCATTGCTTCCAGTGTTTCTTTTTACGTGGTATATCTTTGGAAAAACTATTCCAAAATAACAACTTCCATACCATCGTGCAGGAAGCCTAAAGTAAGCCTTATTCCCGCATACATAATAAATTCCAGGAAAAACTGAATCTGTTCCTCCTTTTAGTCCCCAACCTCCAAGAATTAAAAAATTGTGTTCACATTCACTGGTACCGATGAAAACATTGTTATAATCAGTCTTTAACCTATGAAGACAAATTTTCCCTGTCTTTACGAAATCCAGTGCCATTGCAGCTTGAGCCTTGCCAGGTGTGTAACTACCTTCTTTCTCAGCCCAAGGTGGTAAATGAGCCTTATGCTCAGAAGCTTTCTTTTGAAAATCTTGTCTTCTATCTTCTACTAAATTCAAAAATATCTTTTCTTCTTCTAGTAAAGAACATGTTAGATTGTGTCTATGTGCATGTGTTATGTCTATCGATTTCATTGTTAAGAAAAACACTCCCATAAACTGTGCGTCTTGACTACTAAGCACTGGGTTCATACTCTTGCGAATCGGAACCTCAGAAAATATCACATCTAAGTTTGAATAATAATACTGTAGCCTACCTGTTCTATAAAATAAACTTGTTAATACACTACATGAGATGCCATATGTCAGTGGTAAATGATGGTATGTTAATCCTTCCGCTACTGATTCAGGTAACTTCATACAGACATAACAATTACTAACTTCCATTGTGTCTACATACTGAAACAATAACTTTGTGAAAACATTTAAACTAGTGTCGTTATCAGCTATTTCATGATGAATTTCTGCCTCATCTTCTGTCATTAATTCTACTCTATTGCCCTTCATGTTTGCTGTCCTCCCTTTAGTTTCATTATTAATCTTCTTATCTATTATCATAAGGTAAGGAACTGCTACAATCAGGACTAACCATACTATAAGCACCAATACTAGACTACATATGCAGATTGCACAGCATCTCCTACAACAATTTTGTTTTGGTCTCCCAGTAACTCTATCGTCAGGCATTTTTCGACAAGGACGATTGCTCTTCTTATCTCTTCTTCTTTTCTTTAGAGGATTCTTTTGTTTAGTCAGGGTGGTCTTGTTTCTTCTTCGTATGTTAGTTCTGCACTTGTTCCTTCGCCACGACTGTCACTTGACTCTGAGCTTTCAAAATCTTCAAGAATGATATAAGTCCAGTCAGGACCCTTGAATTTGTTATTCACAAGTCTCAGTCTCTTACTTTTTCTTTTTCCTGACTTTTTCTCTTGTTCAGTTTGACTTGTCACTTCAGGTACTTGTTCTGGATCTTCACTTCTGGTTGTTATGTGGTACTTTACTCTTTTAATGACACTTGGCCAATGATCTCCTTTTCTTGTTTTCTTTGTTGGCACTGTTTCTTTGCTTTCGTCTTCAGTGATCTCGTTAATTTCACTTTTTAGCACTGTTTCTTTTTCTTCAATTACTGTGTTTCTTGTTTGCTCCTTTTCAGGTCTAATTTGTTTTTCTTCAGTAGCTCCACAATGTCTTTCAAGATGTTGACCTTGTTCTTTTTTATTTCTTTATGTTCATTTGTATCAACCCCTTTTTCTTTAGTGAACTCTTCTTGATCTAACTTCTTCTGATCAGGGCTTATTGCACTGTGAACTTCTGCAGCCTGACCGGATTCTTCTAGATCTGTCTGTCCCTGTTCAAAGTCTATTAGGTTTTCACTGTTTTGAGTCCAATTTTCTTTCCCTATCTGACCTTGCTCAGGTTCTCTTATTGTCTTTTCTTCTTGTACCTGAGCTACTTCTTCTTCACCTATCTGATCTTCTTCTATTTCTTCCAATTTCGCTTGACTTCTTGTTCTGTGGTATACTTCAGGAACTTCTACCACTGGTATCCACTCCTGACTTGTGCTCGGTTGTTCTCCGTCAGCTTCTCTCGAACCTCGATCCTGAGATTCCTCTGCTGGGCAACCTTCAGCTTCTTCAGTGATTGATGTTGTCTGTGAATTCTCCTCTTCAGGGTCTGGTACTCTCTTTGTGTGGCTTACGTGAATCCAATTAGGAAATCTTGCACACTTCACTGCTGTATTGGTGGTCAATATAACTTGACAAGGTCTGCTCCACCTGGGTGATAGGCACGTTTCTCTGGTGTGATTCTTCACTACCACCCAATCACCAGGATTCAGATCATGTTCTAGTTCAGGCTGCCTGGAAACTGTGTCTTCTCCAACCTGATGAGAGACAGAATGCACTAGGTCAGCCAATCCTTTGCAATAATCCAGAACCATATCATCAGATATATTTACTAATTTGTTTGTGGGAACATGTGTTTGTCTCATTGCTCTTCCCATCATTATTTCATGAGGGCATAATCCTGTCGTTCTGTCAGGTATACTTCTGAGTCCCATCAAGACAAGTGGCAATGCGTCTGGCCACTCTAATGATGTTGATGCACACATTTTTCCCAATCTTGACTTTATAGTGCCATTTAATTGTTCAACCACTCCAGAAGCCTCTGGGCGATATGCACAGTGCAATTTCTGTTTGATTTGAAATGCTTCACAGATTATCTGGATCACTTCGCTATTAAAGTGTTTTCCTCTATCTGATTCCAAAGATACTGGGAAACCAAACCTAGGTATGAGCTCACGTAACAACAGTTTTGCAACTGTAATACTGTCATTTCTCCTAGTAGGGTAAGCCTCCACCCACTTTGAAAACAGACACACTATGACTAGTACATATTTTAGTCCTCTGCATGGTGGTAACTGTATGAAGTCGAACTGGAGTCTTATAAATGGGCCCTCTGCCTTTCCAATCTTTCCAAACCCAATTATCGTTTTCCTGCCTGGATTATGCATTTGGCAAGTTAGACATCTCTGGCAAAGACTCTCTGCAACAGCCCTGAATTTGGGATTGTACCAATTTTGTCTGAACAGCCTAATCATTGCATCTCTCCCTATGTGTGTAGTCTCCATGGTGCATTCTAGCCATTTGTGAGAGTAAACAGTCTGGCATGACTGGTCTGCCATCTGCACTGATCCACACTTCATCTTCTCCTCTTTGGGAGCAACCCACTTTAATCCACAAATTTTTCTCACTTTCATCAACCTCATCTTGCAATTTCTTCACCTCATTCCATGTTTCAGGTGGTATATACAGCATAAGTTGGCAGCTGATTCCCATTCTTTCCACCCTCTTATTGACTGACGTTCTGGTTTTGGCACAATGTTGAGCCACCAGATCCGCATATCTGTTGCCGACTACCACCCAGTCATCTCCTGACTGGTGTGCGGCACATTTCACCACAGCCAATTCTTTTGGTGATTGTATTGCTTCTAGCAATTCCCTTACAAATTGTCCATTTTTAATGGGGGATCCTGAAGAAGTCATGAAATCCCTCTGCATCCACAGTTGGCCAAAATCATGCACAACCCCGTAACCATATTGACTATCTGTAAATATGGTCACTCTCTGATTCCTCCCAATTTTGCAAGCTTTTATCAAAGCAATCAATTCAGCTACTTGTGCAGATTTTACTCCTGGTAAATAGGATGCTTCGACTATTCCAGTTAATTCACATACCGCATAGGCAGCAGTTAGTTTACCATCTTCATGTCTTTGACATGAACCATCGACAAATAGCTCCCTGTCTGGCTTTTTAAGAGGCTGTTCCTCTATGTCTGGGCGTGGTTTTGTACATAATTCTGTAATTTGTACACAATCATGTTCATGTTCTTCGTCATCTTTATTTGTTTCATGATATGGGTCCGACAATAAAGTTGCTGGATTTATTATTGTACACCTTACCATGGTCACATTTCCAGCACCCATTATTATCCTCTCATATTTAGTCAGCCGACCTAGGAGTAAGATGCTGAGTTCGGGTTCTTGTCAACAGAATCACAACTGCATGTGGAACATACACTTTTACAGGATGTCCCATCACAATTGACTCGCTTTGTTCAATGCTCAAACAAGTTGCTGCCACTGCTTTTAAGCATCCTGGCAACGCAGCTGCTACTGGGTCCAATGTAGCAGAAAAGTACGCTAATAGGACGTCTGTCTAGTCCATGTCTCTGAGTTAGGACAGAAAGTGCACAATTTTCTCTCTCTTGACAGAATAATGCGAATTCTCTTTTATAATCAGGCATGCCTAAGGCAGGTGCTGAACAAAGTGCGTTTCTCAATTTTACAAAAGCTTCTACACTTTCATCCTCCCACTCAACAGGGTCCTTTGCTTTCTTTTTCGTCATGTTAATTAAGGGCTTAGCTAACATGGAAAAATTTGGTATCCATTGTCGACAGTAGCCTACTATTCCTAGGAACATCCGCACTTGTCTTTGGGTTACAGGCATTTGCATTCTCTTTATTAATTCTACTCTTTCAGAGGTTATTCTTCTTTTTCCCCTCTCAATTTGATGTCCCAGATATTTAACAGCTGTCCTGCAAAACTGTAACTTTTCAGGTGAGACTTTATGCCCTTCCTCAGCCAAGAGATTTAATAATGCTATGGAATCAACAACCTAGTCTTCTCTGGTGGTTGACGCCACCAATAAGTTGTCGATATATTGGACTAAGACTGAGCTTCCAAGCACTTTTTCAGTATCTGGTTGAAGATGGAAGGACTTTCTGTGTACCCCTGAGGAACACGATTCCACACATAGACCTTGTTCTCAAATTTAAATGAGAAAAGATACTGGCTGTCTGGATGCAATGGTATTGAAAAGAATGCTTGACATAAATCAATTACTGTGAACCATCCTGCATTCCAAGGGATCTGGTATAGAATTACTGCAGGATTTGGTACTATGGGACAACATGGTTCCACAATCTTGTTTATTTTACGCAGGTCCTGAACAATCCTATATTTTCCACTAGGTTTCTTTAATCCCATGATAGGTGAATTACATGGGCTACTCATTACTTCTTTTAGGATGTTTTGTTCTACCATTCGATTTATTTCTTCAATGACTCCTGCTTTTATTTCTGCACTCATTTTGTACTGTCTGGTATTTGGGAAAATTGCACCTTCTTTTACCGTAATTTGAACTGGATCTATTTTTGCCATAAGTCCTACTTCTTTTCCGGTGAAATCCCATACCATTGGGTTTACTGTACCTTTTATTTCTTCTGGCAACTCATCTCTTGTTATTAACGAAAACATTTCGTCTATTTCTGTACCTTGTTTTGCAACCATAATTTTATATACATGGTCCTCATCTGGGGCCATATGTAGGTGGGCTAATACCGGTCGGTAACGGCCGAAAATCGGTAAATTTCCCGTTACCGACCGGATTTAGCCCTTTGCGATGTAGGAGGCCGGATTTAAGGAGTCGGTAATTTACCGATTCGTTATTTTAAGGAATCGGTAAATTACCGATTCCTTAAATCCTATGTAGGAGCACTCAAGTGAGTGCATTTTTGGTTTAAGGATTCAGTTATTTACCACCAACTACAAGTTGGTGGTAAATACCGAATACCTTTTAAAAGCAATTTTGTGCTTTTTAAACGTGCCATGTGGCAGACATACATGCCCTTAGGGCATGTATGTGCGCCACATGTGCACACATGCATGATTCAGGGGTGCAACAGGGTGTCAATTTGACACCCTGCCACCCTTGAATATGCTCCCCTAATTACCGATTCGGTATTTACCGAATAGGTAATAGTGAATAGCTTCCCATTCATTCCTATGGGCCTCCAGGCCCATAGGAATGAATGGGAAGGTATTCCTTATTACCGAGTCGGTAAATACCGAATAGGTAATAACGTAATATTACCGAATCGGTAAAATTTACCGAATGTTTACCTACATTCTATTTACCGATTCTTAAATACCGAATCGGTAAAATTCGGTATTTAGGAATCGGTAAATAGAAATTACCTACATATGGCCCCTGGTGTCTGAACTGCCACACCATCTGGCGTGCAGAAAATTGTACAGTTCATTTTGCACAATAAATCCCTACCTAATAAATTCACTGGGCTAGAATCGCACACTACAAATTGGTACATTTCTCTAAAATTTCCTATTTTGACTTCCATTGGTTCGGTAAGAGGTGTTCTAATTCTTTGATTAGCTACCCCTACTACTTGGATATCTTCACCAGAGAGAGGAAGGTCTGGGATATCTGCTGATCTCACCGTAGACCTGGTAGCACCAGTGTCCAAAAGGAAAGTAATATCATTACCTTTCACATTTCCTTCAACCAGACTGATCTACCTGTAAGGATGCGCCAAGTACGCACTCCTTCTTCCCCTCTCCTAGGCACCATCATGAGTTGAATTCACAGTAATTGTCCTGCAAAAGAAATTGTGATGTCATATAATCATTCTTACCACTCCCTCCTGGGTATCCAATGTCTGTACCATGCTTTGCTCTGCTTACATTACCCTGAACAGGTGGAGGTGGTAATTGACTCTGAGGATTTACACCCTGCTGTGAGTCATTCTGCGTCTGTGGATTTAAGTTTTGATTTGGGCCATTATTATTCCGAATCTTTTTACATTCGTCCTTCCAATGCCCCAATTTTCCGCATCCATGACAAGGAAATTTCTTTTTAGCTTCTTCTCTACTCATTCGTCCTCTAAATTTTCCACCATTTCCCGTATCACCACTCGTTCCAGAATCTTTTCCTGGATTTTCACTCGGATTTTCCAAATTAATTCCCTGCTTCTCTGCCATTTTCACCTGAGCCCACATCACTTTTTCCTGCAATTTCTTGTGTCTATCCTCAATATCGTCTCCACAATATTTTGCATACTTCAGAATCTCATCTATGGGCTTTCCCTGCCAACACAGCATATGCTGTTTAATCATCTGGCAAATCTCTGGCTTCAGACCATAAACAAATCGATACACAAACTGACTCATGTTTTTGTCTCCAATGTCCTCAAATCCACTATACTGTTTAAACACCTGCAATAGACGCTCATAATAGGAATGTACTGATTCACTGGCTTCTTGGGTAGTTCGATCTATTTTCACCCAATCTGTTTCTTTCGGTGGTATTTTTCCCTTTCAGATAAGTTATCACCTGCTGATACTTTTTCATCACATCATTTGACGGGGCACCTGTCTTCGGATCTCTAGGATATTCATCACTAGGCCAATCGACTGTAATTTTACAATCTGTCCATAAATCGGCAGGCACCACTATGTCAAACAAACCATCTAAATCCTTCAACAATACCTTTGACACCTTCACAAACCTTTCAACCTGCTTGTACCATTCAATTGGCTTTTCCCTCAGCTTTGGAAAATCATTCGTAAATGATAAAATATCCTGTCTGCTCCATGGGACATGTACATATCCTCCTCCCGCAACTTCTCGCATTGGATACATTTGATCTGCTTTTCCTGCTTCCTTCATCACATATTCTGATGCTGTTCTACTTGTTCGTGCTTCTTCCTTTTTCTTGGCCCACCTAGTTTTCCATTTATCTAGGTCTCCCCATTTTTGCAAAACTAACATTAATTCTCTTATTTGTAATCTTCTTCCAGAGGCATTCATATTTTCTAAATCTTTGTCTGAAAATTCTGCTCTATAGGGTTTCTGTAGTACCTTTGATCTCCCTATTTCTATTCCCATCTGTAATGCTAAATTGGACAATTTTTCATGAAATAACCTTACATTTCTGGTGATACTCCTGCATAGGAACAATAATTCTTCTTCATCATAGGTATTTAAGCGTTCTAGTCCTACATTTCCTGCTATTATTTCTTCTAATTCGACTTTTAATTTATGAATGTCCATTATTTTCGGAGGTGTGCACTGTTTAACTGACCCTTGCACCCATCTTTCTAGATCTTCAGGTGTTACTATGGTAGCACTTTTTGCTCCCGATGAAGTTACTAAACTTACATCTTTTGAACCTCCAGGTACATCTTTTCTTGGAGTACTATTTACAGAACCTCGAATAGGCAAGTCCATAAGTGATATTGTGGATTCACAGTCACTAAATTGATCCTCAATTATAACTGGAGCTTCAGGTCTGGGATTACTCACAGGAGTAGGTGCAAGTATGGGTAGAGGACAACTTCCCTGAGTACCATATAATGGAACTACTGGACCAATTGTTACAGGTATGGTCAACGAATCAGGATGTACTTTTATCTGAGTTATTTTCTGTATTAATTCTGCTCTGGTCTTTTCTAGGGCTTCTTTTTCTTTGTCATGAAGTATTCTACTCTTGGTGAATTCATGCATTACCTGTGGCACTAATGGAGTTTTTGGTGGTGCACTTGGGGTGCATCAAGTTGTCCCTTCCTGATATGGTGGGGATTTCTTAACATTTCCTCCATAAATTCGTCTTCAGACTCCTCATTTCTCATTAAATGTTTTGTCTTTTCTGTACATTTTCCTCCTGATTTCTCTCCTTCTGTGAATAATGGATACAGTCCTTCTGTAATCATTGCCCTTCTCCATTGTTTCATCTGACCCTCTCTCGACTCACGTAAATATCTGGGGAAAAATCCTGGGTAACTCCTATTACTTCTAGATCTATCCCGCTCAAATGCCTCAGTTTCCCATTCTTCTAGAGCTTCGTACTGGGTTAATCTAGGTCTGGGTTCTAAGTCATTCATCCTCAATCTCAAGTTCTGAAGAATTCTCCCATTGAACGTGCCATTCTGGGGAAATGCTAATATTCCATCATTTTTGGTGTATTCTATCCAATTCTCCATCCATACACAAGTATGATAACCTCTCTCCATCATCATAAATGATGCTGGCGTTTTAGCTGGTGGAATAATAATTCCTTCTCTAGTTTTGATTGGTTTATCCTTTTTAAAATAATTCTTAATCTTTTGCAAAACTGACATTTTTCTCCTTTCTCCGTACATTCTATCTAATCTTCTGTGTACAAAATTATATTCTGCAAAACCTAGGAATCTCCTATCCGGACGAGTTCCTGTTAAAGTAGGATCGCGTTTTAACATGCAATCCTTATCCACTAAGAATTTTGCTTCCATAATTTTGACCAATCAAATGTCTGCTATCTTTTATTTCCGAGCCAATCCTTGCGCGGCCTTTTGGTGACGTTTCTCTGTCAACCCCTCCTTTACAATCTGCTCTTTTCTGTCCTCGCTGGTTTAACCAATCCCAGCGCGGCACCTGTGACGTCAGTACTACTCCTGACTACTGACCCCTCCTTTACAAGTGTCTTTCCACACCCGCTGTTTCAACCTACCACAGCGCGGCGTTTTGTGACGTCAGCTCCCTCTCCGGCAACTGACCCTCCCTTTACAAAAATTTACGCAAACTTATTTTCTCTATAAATCTTAATTAAATTTCAGTAACAACATAAAACATTCGCTATCGTGCCAGTTTCCACTAAATTTGAAAAGGATAGTTTCTTCCACACTTTAGTAAAACCTTTCCGTTTACTAAAACATATACTATGAGTAAAACACTTCCGTCTACTCTTCACACAAGCTCCAGAAGTACCTGTTACTTCTCCAATGTTACCCTTACTAGGTGATATAACATCAAATTTTTATCAGCGTACCCTTTTTGCTATTACTCACACGCATAGAGTCCCTAACGAGTACTGAAAGTCCTGCTTAACTTCTCAGTACTAATTCTGCCTGACAGATAACCTCACTGCAGTATGGCTTCCACTTGCCACCCACTATTCTTTTTACCCCGGGGTATTCTGGACAACATAAAACAAAACTCAAAATTTAAGCGGATGTTAGTTCATAAAAATATAAATAAAAATTCTCATTACCCAATTAACAAAGAGTAACCATAACCGTCCTCTGCTTACCAGAAAACTGATCCAGCGCAATATTAGCCAACAGCATTCATACACCATATACTCACTTGGGCCCATACATTCATACTACACTAATACTTACGCTGGGTGTCAGATGTACTCTTTTATCAAAGTCCCTGCTACCAATTACCTTCTGATTGAAGAGTAATAACTTACCAATGGATCCTTTGCCAATTGGGAAATTTAAAATGAGTGACATTCAATATAGTTCATAATCCTAAAATAACCACTGAGTCAGGAAGTTTTAAAATGTTTATCTAAAGTTTTAGCAGAGTAAAATACAGAAAACACGGTACTTGATTGAAATACCCAAGAAAAAGCATAGAAATGATTTTGCTAATCAATGACGGTGTTTAAGGAAGAGGAGAAGATAGAGACAGCAGCGCAACTAAAGGTTGCAGTATAGTTACCTAAATGCGAGAACCAAGCCCCTTGGCCAAGGAGTTGGAAAAGATAGGACCCAGGAAGGATGAAGAGCAAAGACTTCTTCCAGGATCAGGACAGGACCGGTGACCTCTCTACAACGACGCCTGCGCCGTTCCCCTCTCTGATACTCGACTTCTCCTCGATTCTCCCGTTCTAATGGACTCCGCCGCCCCCTCCTCAGGACCTCTTCTGGACAGGGATTCAGTCAGCAACCGATCAGCATGGCAGTCTGGAGCTAAGAGCTCTCTCGCAGCATGGGCGCCTGTTCTTTGTGAAAGCATGCTCCGACTAATTAACTAATGCTATATTCTATTATACCCTTCTACGCCCATGTACCTCCCCTTAATGTTGCTAAAATATGGGGCCACTACTTCTGATTGGACAAGGACAGGGGGTGGATTCTCGCACCATATCGATTTGGCCTAAATTGTAAAGCCTATTGTCTTTATGTTCCCACCCCTTCAAATTAATACATTCGCTTTATTTCCCACCCGTCTCACGACAAATGTTATACATTTTACAGGGGAAAAGTATCATTTTGTCCACCGGAAACATAAAGTACAGCATCTTCGGCCAATGGGTCATGGCCTTGGGAGACGTCCAAGTTGACTTCACTTGGCAGGCACACAGGACACATGCGCAGAACCATCTGTCTCTCGAGTTTCAAGTCACCAACCCAGGCCCAAGTTTACGAATTACTAAAAGTGCAAGAAGAAAATATTAAAATCACAAATAAAATGTTTCACTGTATGCCCACTTTCTCTACTCTATTCCCAATTAATTATAATACTATCCTGCATTAGTAGCATTAAGAAAACGACAATTTAATAATGACATGAGAGCAAGCTGAAGCATGTGAAAACATTTAGCGGCCATTTTAGCGCACACTGCGCAGAAGCAGAAGTTTCCCACCAAGCAAAGAAAGACGTCACACCATGTGATCAGGTTGCGACATGCGCATTGAGGTTCCCGCGCTTTAGCGGACATTTTGGATTACAGACAAGCGTTATTCATTAGTAAAACACATAAGCAAGCTTCTGTCCCTCTTGTGTTTGTGAATGCAAAGGTTAGTATTGACAATACAAATTTAATAAATTAATACTATGAGGAGGATTGCGTACAAGCAAGTTTCATTTTTGAAACCTTGCTCCATCAGTCGTATCTGTTATTTAAAGTGCTTAGAAATGGTAGAAGTGTAGTACTAGGAGATATATAAAACACTCCTCTAAGACTGCAAGGAATGCAGATTAGAACCCAGTTAAGATTAAGAACAAGGAAGCAAACAGGTTTTAGATGCTGAAATGATTTTACCATTTAATACTAATCTTGCACAATCCCCCACATCTCGTCCGACCTTCTGGACAAAGTTAGGTAGCTAAAGAACATTGGATTTTGTTGAGCGGGCAATAAACAGGTCCGAGAACATAACTAGAAATATGTCACTTCATCTTTAAATAGGATGGCTCTAACAATGGTAAGATGACAGAGAGGGCAGAGACACTGACAGGGAGAGTGGCACAAACGCACTGGAACCGGGATATTGGGACAGGAGGACACGGACATCGGCACTGGCACAATGATGAGGCACAAGCACCCTCCCTAACCTA
The DNA here is from genome assembly GCA_963921515.1 of Calotriton arnoldi. Taxonomy (NCBI): domain Eukaryota; kingdom Metazoa; phylum Chordata; class Amphibia; order Caudata; family Salamandridae; genus Calotriton; species Calotriton arnoldi. Next base: position 2,531,496 of record CAWUFW010001659.1, read on the forward strand.
GCAGTCCCTGAAACAATAAATGCAATTTTTGCAAGTGTTCTAAAGTCGTGACTCTGTTTCGTTTAGTAAAGCGCCCTGACTATCAGCGGCTCCTTTCACTTTGTGTCTTCCAATCCCACCACCATCCCCAGGCGAAGAGTGGCATCACACCGCTTCCACTCTTGGCACCCATTGCGCTTTATTACTCGTCTAATCCAAATTCATAAAAATGATTGTTTTTAATCAGCATAAAATTAATACAGCACTATTCAGCGCATTCATCCTCGTGGCGGCCAATCTACGGAATGATGTCAATTGACACGAAACAAGCACAAAGGTAGCAGAGGCTTAGCATAAAATTGAAAAGCACCAGATGTCAACATTATTGTTAGGCCCTGCTGGTGTTTCTTCAACAATGGAAAATGGCTACCAAAGACAAAAAAAAAACCAACACATTTTCATTAACTACCATTTAATGGTCGATTGAGAATGTAACTTGTATGGAATTATGTGGAAACAGAAATAAGCTAATTAAATTATCCCCACCGCATCACGAGGGACAGCAAATGGAGTCGTGACGGTGGCGCGTTCTAATGACGCCGCCCTCCCTGCTGTTCCAGGAAAACGATGCACAGCCATCTCAATGAATTGTGTAACTCAATTTTTCTGTGATTCGATACTCTGCTGACCCTGTCTTGAGGTTTGAGAGATCTTAGTGGTTTTAGAGCAGTTGCCACGCAGTAAACTATGGACCTATGTTCACGAGACTGTGGAGACGCGACCTGGCCCCCATCCACTTTATAAAAAAAATGGCGGGTTCACTTCCTTCTCATTATGGCTTTTTTATGACCTGTAATTTGCTTCAGTTTGGTAGTCAAGTGGAGGGATATTACATTTTTGCATTACTGCAAATGAATTTCTTTTCCTAAAAACGTTTCTTCATTTCCACAGTACAGATTGAGAGAGAGATGTGGTTTAGTGGATAAAGCAGCAGAATAGACACTGGCTCTTAATAAAATTTGCTTATTGTAAACATATGTCTTCGAATTGTGTGGATGTAGTAATTTGTAGGGATTCACAAAACTTAAAAAAGTACATTCTAAAATCTACTAAAATTAAAAAAAAATCCTCAGTTCCTTTCCACAAGGGAAGCATTTTCTTCATGTGAATAAATCCCTTCACTTAGTAATTGGTAGCATTTGTGGGTGTTCCCTAAATCACCAATAGCTGCCCCCTAAATATCCCCTAGTACCACTCTTTTCCCCGTGCAGCTACCAGAATTACAACCATTGGCACTGGTCCTGATGCCCCTGACCTCAGGGCCAATGAAGGCAGTGGCCGGAACAGGAAGGAAACTGTGCTGACGGGGCTGAAAGGGCTGTTTACTAGGGGTGGGCGGAATTTGCGTACTCGCGTTACGCAAAGTTCTGCGAAACGGTAAAAATTCTCCGCGAGCTCCGCAGAATTCCGCGAGCACGCGGAATTGCTTGTTCCGCCCTTTCGCGATGCGTTTTTCCTGTTTTGGGGACGCTGTTTGCGTGCTCAGGGGGAAATATCTTGCGAACTTGCCCATGCAGTCGTCAATTGGCGAGGCCATCTTGTTTCACTTGTCCCGCCCGCTCGCGTTGCGTGTTTCCTGTTCGCGAACGCGGATGTCCGATGGCGCGTCCGAATGACGTGTTCGCGATCGCACACTCTCGCGGGATCGCGCGGCCGGATAGGAAAACTCGTCGGCGAACGCAGGGATCCCGGTAAGTCGCTCCCGCGCGCGCAAACACGCATTTTGAAAGCACGAACAAGGAAAAAATTCCGCAACGCCGCGGATCGCGGAATTTTCGGCAATTCCGCGTTCTCCGCGGAACGCGGAATTGCCAAAATTCCGCAAATTCCACGAGCGGAGCGGAATTTACCGCCCAGGCCTACTGTTTACCACTTCCTGTCCTTGTGCTTCCAGTATGGAAGAGGCTGTTGAATGCCTAATATTGACACTTCCGCTACCCCTAAAGAGGAGACTTCCGCTGCCTCTAATAGTGAGACTGCCACTGACCCTAATAATAAGACTTCCACTGCCCCCAATAATGAGATTTCCACTAGCCTTAATAATGAGATTCCGCTGCCCCTGATAATGAGACTCCCACTGCCCCTAATAATGAGAATTCCGCTGCCCATAAAAATGAGACTTCCACTGCCCCTTAAAATGAGAATTTCGCTGCCCCTAATAATAGGACTTCCCCTGCCCCAAATAATGAGACTTCCACTTCCCCTAATAGGAAGTCTTCCGCTGTCCCTAGTATTCTGGTGAAATAAAGGGCCATAGTTAAAGGATCAATCAACGCTCTTGCATATCCACAAAACATTATTCTGGGAACCACTATCCATCATTTGTGAGAGTAGATGACACCTTTTGCACAACTACTTCGGTTTTGTGCTCTGAGCGCAAGAAAGCCAAGAGACATATTTAACTTCCCCAAGATCCAACTTACCCTGTAGAGAAAACATTTGTGACAAGCATTCAATTGTATCATCATTTTATCTGCTTCTTTTTACTTTCTTTTTGTTTCATCTCCCAAAATCGGAATCTCTTACAAACAGACTGAGCACCTGTATTAAACGGGGAGTTCTCCCAACAAAGGATTTTAAAGCTTTGGATGGCCCATAAACAAAACTCCAGAATCTTTCCTATTTTTCCAATATAACATCTTTCTACTTTTTCCAATCCAATCCAATCCAATCTTTCTTTATTTTGGTCCGTGGACCATAAAAGAGCATTGCCAAAACATACAATATATAAAAACAAATTAAAAAACTAAAACCCAGATAAAACAAAATAAAATTATTTACAGATTCAGATAAAAAGTCAGTCAATATAAGATCCATTGCAGGTTCCTAAAAAAGCCTTTTGCGCCCACCACATAGAAGTTAAAAAACGTGATACAGCATAAACAATTGCCATTTGAGTGTTGTGCTTTAGGAGCCTGAATGCTTCTTCACAGCACCATGTATCTAGGTTGCTGCACAATTGTATCAACCATCTTTGTCTTACTTTTTTGTATCCAGGACATAAGAAAAATACGTGGAGTTCGGTCTCCTCTCCCCTACTGCATGCAGGGCACCCCAGGGCAGAGCTGCCGGGCCATTTGTTAGAAAATGCACGAAGAGGGAGAGAGCCGTGCCTGAATTGTACATACTTTTTCTATTTCCAACTAATTGAACCCCCATTTAACACTTACCATCCACCATCTGTCTACCTCCTGATACATTTCAAGTTGAGGAGAGGCACAAGTTACATTGTTCCTTCATGCTGATGCACTGGCATGCATGTTCTACGTAAAGTAGGCCATTTCTCTCCTACACTTGAAATGTGTGTGAGTGAAAGATTGTGGTTACCAAGTATTAATATTCAGGTATCCAAGTTGGCAAAAGTGGCAAAAAGTGCATTAGAAACAACCATTTCAACCCCAATAGGTCATAAAAAAGCCTGCTGCAGTGGAGCAACGAAACAAAAAATGATTGCATTCTGTATAAAGTGCATCTAAGAGATAAAAAAATTAATGAGAATAATTCTGTGTCCTTTGGCAATGTAATATAGTCCCTGATACATTGCTATACAAGCATTCCAAAAGAGGCAAATGGAACACCAAAAAGCTAAGAGAACAAGCATTTACAATGCAATTGGTCTCGCATTTATGAGAGTTTGAGCTATTGGCATTGTAAATGACAATGCCTTTTATTTATGTGTTGTTTTTAACCCAGATAAATAAAAGGCATTGCCATTTACAAAGCCAATAGCTTAAACTCTCGCAAATGCGAGACCTATTGCATTGCAAATGTGAGTTATAAAAAATTAAAAAAAGCATTAGGAGAGAGCGTGCCCTGCCTGTAAAAGCAGGCAGGACAAAGCTATTTGAGAAAATAGTGCTCGGAGGCTGTCATTAAAGCCTACCGAGCAACAACACACGTAACAGGAGGTGTCGCCATGGGAGGTTACAAAATGAGACAAGGCGGTACTAAGGAGGGACTACCAAACCTTTTGACCAATTACCAGCCACAGTTTATAGTGGACAATGACACACGCCAATGAAAAATGTGGGCGGAGCTTCAAGTCCCTACCTCAATACAGTATGCCTCGCAGAGCAGAGCATGCGCTGCCCAGGCTCGACCTAAAAAGGGCAATACCGCCTTGTGGTGGAGCCAAAACCCACACTATTGCTTGTCGAAGATTTGGCCACAGCCAGCCAGACAACAGCTTTGCTATCCAGCCAGACTGACAAATAAAACGATTGGATGATTTTGGCATTTTGTTTTGCGGATCATTCAATAGCCAAAAACACATCTTGGGTGAACTGTCTTTCAAATTTGGTATAAAAGAAGTACCTTGAGATGATCCAATTATTCTGTCGCACTACAGAAATATTATCAGTCCTTCACTCACTCACACCACTCATTTTGAATGCGCCTGCAAGCACGTGCCTAGGGGATGCAGTTCATTGCCTCTAGGAACCACGTAGGTGGTACTACCTTCATCAGATTGTTATTGATGAGGGAAGCGACACGCAATAAAATGTAGGTAATGTAGTTTAAACTATGCATGTGCATAACTTACTACTTTTTGTCAGTCGCATAATTCCAATGCAACGCAAGCATTGTGTGTGCATCACATAAGAGATGCACACAGCTTTACTGCAACTCTGTTTTCTTTTGTGAATGGTGCCAGGATCACAAATAGACATTGTGACCTTTTCTGGCATATGCTCTCTTTCTCCTTGCTTTCTGAATAGTCACCTTCCACGAACAAGGGAAAGTAAAAATTGGCGGCTGCCAAAATGAAGCTAACAAGCATTGGCATAGCCAATAGGTCTCGCCTTTGGGATCTTATAAGTCTTTAGCCATGCAACAGTTGATGTTGTTGCACCAAAGATATTTTGCTGCATAACTAAATACTTATAAGGTCCCAAAGGCGAGACCTATTGGCCATCGCAGTGAGGATGTCTTCAGCAGCGATAGCGCTGCCTGTAGAAGCCGACAGTCTTTACGAAGGGCAAATAACACCATTTGCAGCCTGTAATTGTTATTGTGATTCTTAATGGTCTCTTCCCATGTGTGCTGCTCACACAGGGGAGGCCCTTGCCCGTACCATTACCCAGTGCTTCCTCGGAAATCTTGGCACCGGGAAGGAAGCTTGCTGTGCCAGTGCTGCCTGCTCTGGGATTGCCGGCCCCAGCCTCCGCTCCCATGTGTCCCAGTTCCCCGGGGCGGAGCGATCAGTCTTGCACCCCGTGTGCGCGGCTGCAGGAGCTGCTCTGATCTGAGCGGTGGGGGCGGGGAGGGGCGGCCATGCCAACACGCTCGTGTGATTGTCATTAACAGCCTGGGAAGAGGCATTTGTGTGTTAAAGCATCTGTAAGTGGGGGCCGGTTACACAAGCACCCTGCCAGTCGCAACACGTCTGATGGCGGTGCATGTGCTGGGTGAACTTCCCTTTTTGAAAACAAACATCTACATTGTTATTATTTCACGGTTTCTCCGAGGCAGATCTGCCCAGCAGAGAATCGCATTTCGTTTCTCTCTTGATCGACTCCTGTTTATAGGAATGTGTGTATAATGTATGGCTCCGTTTTGATTGCTCAGGGATTTGGCACTTTTTGTCCTCTGCTGATTATATTTTATGCCACCGGCAGAAGTATGAGCCAGGCCCAAATTCCACATCTGTGCACAATTTGTGCATGAGTAATGTCAACTGCGGCGTTACCTTTTGACTCGCCCCTGATTGTTTTGTTTTTCGGAAGTGGTGTTCTCACTGGCCGTGTCCTCCGTTGTACCCCGGGCTCCAATCTCCTCGGATTGTTCGCTCGCTCAGTGTTTACAGTTGTTAACCGCCGAGCCCGCCCGTGTGCGGTGGAAACACTGTACACTGTTATATTTATAGTTCCGTGTGGTGTCCAGTGCACGTGCACCCCAGCCTTTATACCCTGCGTAGGGCCAGTCAACCGCAGCATGCGCGGGCTGTCCCCGTTTGTGTCACGGAAATGGATGGACTTGCATTTTACCACAGCAGATATACCATTTTCTCGGTGCGCAGAATTCCTTTGTGATCGGGCGCGGGTTTTTATTTATTTATTTTGAGGAGGGCGCAACATTCTCTTTACAGGCACGCACACATTTTGTTTGTAAATGCCGGCAGAAATGATCGTTGCCTTGTAACACGGTTACAAAAATCTAGTTTTACGGCAGGCGGGAGGAACTGCTTAGCAGACAGAACGTGTGAGAGTGGGCGGCCCCTGAAGGCTGGGTCTGTGCCTCACAAAGCTGAAGTAAACACTACGTGTGCTGGGAGTGTTTGCAGGCTGCGCTCAGCCTTGTACAGCTGTTAATCAGGCTGGGCGTGCAGCACGGGGCTTTAGTGGGTTCCGGTGATGCATTAATCACCTCCTCGGAGGTAACGCTCACAAGCTCCTTAGAAGCAGTGGGCACGAGGCCCTCGGATCCTTGAACTGGCACCAACATGTATAATAAAATAACAAGCATGAGTGCTTGAAAAGTGCAGACGCGTGCGCGGCCACGCTAATTGGAAACAGATGGCCCCTGCGCACCTCTGCTCGCTCCCGCAAGGTGGATGCCGCCACAAGCACGAGTGCTTGAAAAGTGCAGACCGATTCCAAAAGGTCATCTCCTAGAGCAGCGCATGCGCGCTGCGCTAGGCTCGACCTAAAAAGGGTGACACCAGTGATGCGTGGGCTAATATACAAAGAAACAGGGCTAAGAAGGCAGATGAATTTAACAATGGCCTACTGGTGAACTGTGGGTTGGTACCAGACCTCCTAAAAGAGTTGTTTGCTTAGTATGTATTGCCTCTGTGTCGACGCCCCACATGACAGCAATGAGGAGAGATCAATGGAAACAATTTCAATATTATGTATTAACTCTGCAGTGTATGCCATATCTGTACCTTTTGGGTGCATGGTGCACTCTGATAGAGTGGACATGACCAGATGGTAATATAGGGTAATGTCTGACAATGAGTGACTTGTCTGAGAAAGAGACATTTATCACTTTCGAAAGAGCCATTTATCACTTTCGAAAGAGCGTGGTAAAAGAATATCACGTTTTAAATATTGTGCTTTAAAAAAAGATATTGACAACCAAAATATTAAAAAAGATAAGTACATATAGGTTAAGGCAGAAAAAGACCATAACACCCAAAGGACACATGCCCTTCGGATCGAGACAGCAATTGCAAGACAGCAATTGCAGTGCACGCTGGTTCCTGGTACTTGCGACACAAAAAGTTCTGAAAGTCACATGAAACCGCACTAAAACATTTAAACAAATGTATTTGAAGTCACATTCGGATAACTTTGTATAGTTAGTGCTACTGTGAGCTATTCCTGCGCCTTAAGTTCGACTATTGTATGAACATCAGTATTATTTGCCACCAGTAGCATTGCTTAGCTGTTAAAAGTCATGAAAATATTTATTACGTTATCCTTATTTTTACCATCGGCAGTACTGATTATCTGCAGCCATTTTAGGCTACCAAATAATATCAATGAGTTGTAAAAGCATCTATCATTAAAGCACCAAAATAAACTTGAATTTCTTATCTTATGTGACATTGTATAGCACCATTTTGTTTCTATTGATATGTAGTGCTTTCGGAATTTGGGCACCCTGCAAGCTTCTAGGATTCTTCTTGACCCAAGTCAGAGTGTTATATGGCTGTTGTATTTTGTTGTGTTTCTTAATGTTCAAAGGTGAGTCATTTTGGAGCCTGCCCAGCAAGTCTACAATAGATGAATGGATTGTTTACTGATGGATTATCTTGATTATCAGTCAAATAGATGTTGTTATAGATCTGTGTGGTGCATTAGCGCACTAAATCAGTTGTCAAAGGACGTTGCCATTTGTTGACGTTGCTATTTGTTTTGTTTTGATGGCATGCACGGCTATCCATTTTTCAGCTTGGGGTGACTGTTGAGTTTGTGCCGATTATGTGGCGTTGATGCAATGCTGTGAGCATGTGGGTGTGGTGTATTTAAAAAATCAACAGGTATGGTGGCTACTAATTTGGAAACCGTGTAGTGTACTTCGCACTACAAGTTGATCCCGAATACATGTCTTGAGATTATCTTGAGAGGAAAAAACTCAGCCTCGGCTTGTCAACCAGGAAAGATAATCCTTAATGGAAGAGGAAACCTCACACACTTGATAGTGTCATACTTCATCATAGTAGTCCTCTCCCCACCCTGGTAGGACAGTGCCACCGAGGCGGACTCAACCTCCTCAAAGACTGTAACAGAAGGAGGGAGTTCTTGGATAAACCTTACTGGACAACACCGACATGAAAGGGGATCCAGATGAAAAAATAAAAATACCTTAGTGTTCCATGGACAATACCTTTAATCAACTGGACACTAGGTATGATTAAAAACGAAAGCAAATGGGTCATGGAGATCAATGACGAAGGGGCGAGACCCAAAAAATAGAAGCTCTACTCAGGAGAAGAGTCTGAAAGGACCTACTGTCCCAGTTCAGGTAGAGATAGCTAGAGCCCTCTATGAGGGGTGAGGGGGTCTTCAGGTGCTATAGAGAAAATGTATGAGCACTTGGAACATTTTATACTAAAGGCATTAAACCCCATTATGCTACGTTTGGGGAACATTGAAGATAGGTTGCTTTTCTCTTAAAGAGGGGTTTAGTCTAACTAGTAACCAAGGGGCCTGTATGCAACAGGAGGATAACAGAGGCAAAGGTTCCCTTATTCATCCATCTTTAATGGCTAGTGAAGGCCCTAATCAAGTCTCTACATGACAGCAAAGACTCGTTATTTCAGACTATTTTAAGAGTTCAGGACCCCTCAATGTACCAAGTAGGGGTGGGACGGACGTTGTAGTGCAACTATCAGTCCCTCCACAACCCACAAAACCTGTTAAGAATACAGCTGGCATACGGAGATCTCTGCCCCAGCAACAGCCCATATTAACTTCCCATCGAAGTAAAATCTCCTCTAATCATTTGCATTTGCCACCAGAGAGTACCCCTTACACCATTGTTTTAACAGTACCCTTATTGTCAGAGGGGGTTAGGGAGGACTGCCAGAGTCTTTTTAATAAAACGGCACAATGGTGCACGAGGAACATCAGCCCCCTAGATCCATATTTGATTGAATTCTTTTGGCCCGGAGAGTGGAATGGGTGGGACCCACTTTGAAGAACCTTGAGGGTGACTGTGTGGTGAAAAATGTTAGGTCACCTGGGTTTTCACGATTTGCATAATTCAAAGCAGGGTGGTATCCAGGCCAGATCTTTGGACCATTTCTAACCCCCCCTTATTTTTAGGAACAGGGATTGTGATATGCATGGTTCAGTACCTAGACAGCCATCCAGGGATTTGTTTGCCCATGTGAAAAGATTTGAATCGTTAAGGGGCTTAGCTGATATCGATTGACAACCCCACGGGTTCCCAATGGAAAGCGAATCAGAAGGGGTAGAGGAAACTCTTCTCAGGCTTAATGGCGCTCAAGTTGGGAACCTAGCTACAATGATCGGGACTAAATCTATTTCTAATGTGCCAAGATGTTCCCCAGGGTTAGCATTGATAGAAGCAACCCCATTAGCATCTGCTCACTCAGATCCCTGTTTTTCTGTTTTATCATGGAATAGAGCAGGCATAAATTCAAAGTTGAGTAACGATGACTGGGTAACATTTGTTTCTAGATTTGACTTATTATGTTTTCAGAAGTCTTGGTCAGTAGCAGATTTTCATATAAATGGGTTCCACTCTTTCTGCACACCAGCAACCCCAGTGACCTCAGGAAGGGCCAAGGGAGGATTGGCATTGTTAGTCTCTGTTAAACACACGGCGTTAAATATCAAAATAATCTGATCTTCACATTGGTATCAGATATTCTGAGTATGTAAACTATCTCCTATAGATTTTCTAATTATACATTTATATTATAAAATATTTGATCATAGTAACCCCCATGTAGCAGAGAGCCTTCTAGATGAAATTAGTAAAATAACGCTCCTGACACAGCCGCTATGTATTATGTGGAATGGTGATTTTAATTGTGCAATTATCAAGGTTTGCGAGTGTGTGGGTTAGAAAACACTGAGGGTCATCCTTAGACCCACTTTACTCACTCAATATATGGAGATGTTTCAAATGATTTATTCTTTTAAAATGAGTGTTTTAGCGAAGTTAATGAGCAACTTCGGACTTTTACGGGGGGGGGTCACTCTAGTGTTATCGATTTTATGTTATTTTCCAGAAACTTTCTTAACCTATTGGAATGTCATAGGGTTATCCCATATTCTTCTAGTAATCATAATCCCTTGATTGCGTCTTTTAAATCGGATTATGGGAGAACCCAGTTGCAGAGTTCCCAAGTGCTCTGAAGGACTCGAAAAAGTTCTGGAATATAATTAATAGTCTGATATTTGTAGACGTCCCGTCACAAAAATTGGACTGTCTAATTTTAGATGCTAGACGGAGGTGCGCTTTGACGAAGGTATGACTACAAGCCCCTCTACCCCGGCAGACCCTGAGGCATAGTATTGCCAAAAGATAAATACTACGAGGCAAAGACTAAACCGTATGTATTTTGAATCGGGTGCTCACACATTAGGTGTGCATCCTCACTTTATTATAGGTTTTCACAAGGAGTGGCACGCATGGGGCTGGTCCCCGTGTGGTCCTGAAGAAGAGGTTTAGGGGATACCTCGAAACATGTCGACCGAATATTAGGGACTGTATACACATAATAGTTATATCTTTTCCCTACTATTTAACCCCCTTTTTAGGTCGAGCCTCGAGTAGCGCGCAAGCGCTGCTTAGAGGCGAAGACTTAATGTAAGCGGTTTCAAAAGCAGTCCAACAAACGCTCGTGCGTCGTGGCTGGCCTTTTTAAGATGGGTACGCGCGGCAAACATGTGTTTCCAATTATCGTGCCCAGACGCGGGCGCGATAAGTGGAAACACATGTCTGCCGCGCGTACTCATCCAAAGGCCAGCCACGACGCACGGCGTCTGGTCAGCTGAGCGTCTCGTCAGCTGAGCAGGCTGCCGCGCTCGCTCGCCCCCGCTCCTCTGTGGTGCGCGCGCACCACTCGCGGGCTTTTTATAAACGACTGACGAGTCCGTTAAATCACGCGCCGAAGGAAGTGATGAAATGAAGCCCTGTGTGAGCGCGTTTAAACTGAGATTGGAAAGCATTCTTCAGGGAAATAACACGCGGCTGAAACAACCTAGCGCTGGCAGCTGTGTTGTGGGGCGCCTGTGAGGGATAGACAGCCGCAGTCTTGGATTTCCTGAAGTTTCCGCTTCTGACAGCTTTGTTTTCCCTCGGCGACGGCGCTATTGTGCTAGAAATCTTATGCCATTGGTACCTCTGTGTTACTATGTCACAGTGAAAGCCGACTGCTTCGTGTATCCTTACCGCTCTTGTGAGTGACTCATTCTGTCAACCGCAAAATTTATATAGCGCACAGCACTAACCGATTTGCCTCTTGGCGCTGATTAAATGCCTCATAAACAATACAGCGGGTGTATAGGCTTTGATTCATTTTAAATGGCAGAAGAGCTCAATACGCTTCATTTTTTTCTGTAGCGAAATTCATTTTTTCGCCAAGGAGAGTAAGAGGGCTCGAACTGTCTTTGAATCCTTTACTTACCTAATAAAATATAGAAAACGCGTATTAATGGTTTGCTGATTTCAAGATAACCCTTGGGTGCCATAGGGGAAAAGTCATGAAATTCACTGGTGAATTGCTGCAATGAATGAGGCAGGTTTTGTACTACCGAGGAATGATTCTCCAGCAGTGACGTAGTATTAATGAAGCAGCAGGCACAGTGGGGCCAGGTTCATAAGCGCAGAGGCCACTGTGCCGCGTTTGTAGCTGTATTTTACAACAGAACAACATTCAGGGTGGTATTTGCTTTCTTGCACTATGCCCCAAGGCATCTTAGCTACGCCATAATAACATAATCAGTGGCGTAACGCAAAATGATGCCCCCCCCCCACACTGAATGTGAAGAGGAGCCCCTTCGCCTCCCGTAGCCCACAGATATACATTGTTTCTGTGCTAAATTGGGCCCATGAAGTGTTAAGGGGCCACTGAAGGGTTGTCGAGCCCCCACCCCCACCGCAGGGGCGCCAGTTACGTCCCTGGTGCCATTATTCTCTAGGGTACTGCTGCAGACTTAGGGGCAGATTTACAAGCCACTTGCGCCACTTTTGCGTCACTTTTAACATGGGGAAAGTGACGCAAAAGTGGCAAGAAGCTAGTAAATGTGCCCTTAAAAGTATAAATTCAGCTTTTATTTCTCATTTTCCCCCAATATTCTTCAGAGAAATCCCACCCAAACAGTTTTAACCAAATTAATATTACAATGCAACCATTTCACAAGTGGTAGTTCCCACGACGAATTACGTGGGTATTTCTGGGGATGAATTTGGCAAGTAAGAACTCGAGGAATTAGTCCATGGAAAATCAGCTAAGAATTCCGGAATGAATAACAATCAGTGTGAAAACACCCATTTCTCATGTTATTGCCCATACCATAAGGGATCATTTTGAAGAGTGCACAATTCTGCATTCAAAATTGCAGACACTCGATATTGGTAATTTTTGTGAGGAAAATTATCACACCTCTATTACTCATATACTTGCAATGTGGACACCAGATAATGGTCAAATGAGTGTTGGAAAGTTGCTAAGCAAAATATAAAAACATTACAATTTCACTCCAAGGCTTTCCATATTGGTATGCATGCGCTCTATATGTAAAACTGAATGAACTGTTTGCTGAAATCTCTTCACTGGTGTGAAAAAAACAGAAAGGGAAAAAATTATAATTTCTATGTGCATAGATACTACTTCAAGATTAAACTTCCATATTCATACAAGGACATCTTGGCAAACACTTACCCTCCTCTTACCAAATGCAACCATTGGGAAAATGGCAGATGGGAATTTCTCCTGTGTTCATAGACAAACATTTAAGTAGTTTCATAGGGTGATCAGTGGAACAGCGCTAAAATTTAAAAACAAGCATTGGCATAGCCAATAGGTCTCGCCTTTGGGACCTTATAAGTGTTTAGTTATCCAGCACAATATCCTTGGTGCAACAACATCAACTGTTGCATGGCTAAACACTTATAAGGTCCCAAAGGCGAGACCTATTGGCTATGCCAATGCTTGTTATCCATACCAACTAGGAGCGAGAATAACACAGTAGCTCACTAGCTAGGTATTTTTAACATCACTTCCACCACTCCCACGAACACTGCACTACACATTTCTTCACAAAAAGTGCTCCTACGTAGTTCCGCAAGTCGCAGCACGCCCCAAGCAGCAGCTGTTTGGGATGGCCCCAATGATGAAGCATGTCACCTAGGGGCAACCCTGGGTGAGTGAGGGGACTCAAGAAAATAATTTTCTTTTCTTTGGACAGGGATCTTGTTTTTCGCGCATTCAGCGGAATCCCCATACCCTTGGTTAGGTTTTTGGATCTGACATTTACAGATTTTTTGTGAACTACCTAATTTTAGGAGAGACATGGGTGGAACATTTTAGCCATATTTCTAATCCTTTTAATAAAGAGTGTTCTCACTTAGGACCAGGAATAGTGGAACCGAACTTCCTGGATTAAGTTATTAAATTTAGTGACTCAATTGTAGTTGAAGGGGTGGAGGCGGCTATTGTGCAGGGTTCCCGTCTCAAATCCCCGGGCCCTGATGGGATCCCTATTGATCTTTTCAAAGATAACATACACATGTGGGTGCCTCTCATAACAAAGATAATAAGAGCTGCCATTGTTGGCCCCCTTCCAAAGTTGTGGAGAGAGGTAATAGTGGTCTCCATCTTTAAAAAAGGGGACAAAAATAACCCAGGGTGTTATAGGCTCATATCATTAATCAACTCAATGGTTAAGATATTGGGGAGGGTTCTTTTAGATCGGTTAGAAGATTGGGCCTCGGAAAACAATATATAATCAAAAACCCAGTATGCTTTCAGATGAGATATAGGCACAGTAGAACAGTGCCTCAATTTGTCACTGATTGTTAGCAAATATACTGAGTCCATGAAGTGCTCAGTCCATCTTGTCTTCATGGACTTATCTTGCGAGTTTGATTCTGTCAACTGGTACAAACTGTGGTCCATGTTGGGAGACATGGGTGTAGAGCCACCCTTGGTTCTTTTCTCACGTATGCTCTACTCAAATACTATAGAGAAGGTCCAACATGGCAAGAATGGGGAGAGGACCCGCTCTATATTATCCCCAGAAGGCGTCCGACAAGGGTGTATTCTTGTGCATTTTCTATTCCTTGTCTATATTAACGGGTTGGAGGCTTACCTGCTGGGAAAAAAACCTTGATTTTGTCAAGATTGCAAGTAATTTTATTGCATCACTTTTACATGCGGATGATGCTGTCCTGATTTGCAAGGACAGTAAATAGTCTCCAGAAATCTTTGGATGCCTTTGTAGATTTAATGGCCTCTCTGGATCTTAGAGTAAATTACAAAAAGTAGTTCATAATGGTGACTGGCCCGAAAAGAACAAAATCTAAAGTTTTTATGGTTCAGGGGAATGAGATCGAGAAGGTAAATAATTTCTCTTATTTGGGAATTGTTTTTAATGCTCAACTATCATGGGACTCACTATTAACCTTAAGAGCACTGCAAACAACGAGAGTACTAGAGGCACTGTTTAGATTTGCAGCACAGCTTGGCTAGAAGCCAGTGAAAGAGCTTTTATCTCAATATACGGCTAACTGTTTACCTATTGCCACTTATGGGGCGGGAGTGTGGGGACATGCAAATTGTGCTAAGCTCCAAAGAGTAGAGAATGACTTTATTAGAAGACTCTTGATGGCCCCTAAAAGTGCTTTAACACTCTTTTGTCATCTGGAACTTGGGCTAGAGATAGTGGAAGACGAGTAGGTCTCGCCCCCTTATTCCTATGGGCTAAGATCAGGAACACAACAGAATTGGTTTTTTCTAGATCCATCATATTGGATTGTCTTGCTCACTCCAATGCTCAAAGTATTTCATGGTTTAATTACCTTAACAGTATGTTTTTGAAGTTGGGTTTGAGCTAATTTTTTAATAACCCTACAAACATGGCTCATCAAGCTAAAGCTGTCATAAAAAAATGCTTATGGTTCTTGGACAAATGTATGTCATCTACAGGCACTGGATCAGTTGAAATCAGTGAGCCATTTATATTTAGCTATTAGGTCCCATCATGCTCGTTTTTATCTGATTAATTGATGAATCCTCAACAGAGATTTTATCTCAGGAGATTTCGCCTTTCCCTGGGCGGCTTTTTCTCAGCAATGTACTTGGCGAATAATTTATGCCCATGTGACAACTTTACAGCACAAAGCACTTTGCACTTTATACTTTTTTGTCCATTGTATAAATCTGTTAGAGTAAAACACCTGTTTCCAATTTTCAAGCCTGTATGACCCTGTTCTTTTAGTGAAGGATATAAGTTTTTACTTTCTTTGGATTCAATGGCCATTTGCTGTGCAGTTTTACATTTTATAAAAGGATCAATTGTAATTAGAAATAAATATGTTTAACGGGGTAGGTGTTGTTCCACATCTGGCTTGATTTAAATGAAAGTGGGGGTTGTTAATTTAAATTTTTTGTGAAGATTCTCTGTTTTAAGCTTGATTGACTGACTGACCAACTGACAAATGGGAGGGTGTCACAGAGATTATTTGCAGTAATATTGGTTAGCTGCTGCTGTATTACAATAATGAAAACACACATCACTACCCCCTGAATATTAGATGTAAATACATTCAGAATTTGGACGAGTGAGCCTGTGCACTGTGGCCTTTGCCAAAGAGGGCATGCAAGAGCTGAAATTGGATCCTAAATTCAAAGCTGTTCCGAACAGGGGCCCCCAAAATACGTTTGGCCGAGAGCCCCCAAAATCCTTAAGATTTCTCTGAGTAGAACTCCACATGAAGGAACCAGCTCAACAGGTCTTACATGTTGTAAGTCATTAAACTCTGAGATCCTTTATCTGTTTATTGGGCTCAGAGAGGCAAGGATTAGTGTCTCGCTCTTTGCTAATGTGCTATGCACTATTTGTGCATAGAGTTCTGCACATGCTCCATTGTAATATTAGACACTGCTATACACTCTCATTTAGATGGTAAACAAGTTACCACCGTGTTATAATACAGTTCATCACTCCTAAAAATAGTCTTTTGGTAACCTGTGTCCTCCTCAACTTTTCTTTTTTTTCTTCTCCACTCTAAGCACTTATCATGATGCCATCTTTGTGCCACTGACTGAGGTTGAAAGGCATTTACTTTCTTATTTGGCCAGGGAAATGATCAAATAGCTAACTGGAGTAGAAACAGTGAATATTTACTTCTTTTCATAGAAGCAGCATCTCTCGTATTACAGCAATCCTTAACAGTAGAACAATGTTTTCTAAAAAACAAAGGCGCATATTTACAAGAGCTTATCGCTATAACAATGTCATTTTTTTGACGTTCTGGTGGCGATAACCCCTTTGCCTTATTTACAAGGTGGCGTTAAGCCACTTAATGTGGCTTAACGCCGCCTTGTAAATAATGCCCCTTTCACGCAGCACGGGCAATGGGTGTTGCAGTGGGTGTTCCGCCGCAACACCCATTGCTTTTTGACGCTGCCCCCTATTTACAAGGGTGGCGTAAATATGAGGCAGCATCAAAAATAAGACAGGGAAAAACCAGGTCTTAACCTGGTGCAACAAGGAGAAATTATTAATTTCTCCTCGTTTTTGCGGTTTCTATTCTGCAGCACACATAGAAAGAGCAAATCGCCATTAGTGATTGTTCATGTGCAGGAAAGTGTCCCTTCCTGCACATAAACAATCATTAAAAAATGACGAGTTGCAACTTCTACATGTGCTGCATTCTAAAGCACACATAGAAGTTACAAATTGCCATTATTGATTGTTTATGCACAGGAAGGGACACCTTCCTGCACATGAACAATCATTCGCTGCAATGCAGGCACCCTTGCCCTATGGTGCAAGGGTGCCTGCGTTGGCGCAAGGCACCTAAATTTAGCACCTACGGTGCATCCCTGTGTTTCCAGAATGTCTGAGCATGGCGTTACCAATTGTGCCGTAACACTGAGCTCCACTATTCTGTTGTACATATGCCCCAACATGTTCTCAATAAGGGCAAAAGATCTCTAAAAAGACTGAACCTAACCCAAACCATGGATGTGTAAAATTGTAAAAACCGTTTTCTCTTTTTTAGCTGTTTTCCTTGCTAAACTGGCATGCTTGTCTTGTGCATTTTCACCTCATTACACCCTCTGTAAAAATTCACTTTCACAAGAAAAGCTAAAAAAAATATGGCGGTGAAATAAAATGGTCCCACTGGCCAATAGCACAATCCAAAGCTATTAAGATCTCCTTGCTGATAATTATTTTATAGCCTTCACCTCATTCTAGAAAGCTGTTTCTGCGCTGCAGAGTCAGCATCTCTTCTTGTGAATTGTCTACATGCCAGGGTGAAAGGTGTCGAAGATGTTATGCTGCAATTAGAGACAGTGAGGGAGAGTTGTGCATAGATCACACTGTGAGGAGTGTGCTTATCTCCCCGAAAAAAACACTTCGCCATCACTGTCTATCGAGCTTAAACCATTTCATTTTTGTACGGTCTTTGGACCATTGCCTTTAGGGTAACAAAGAGTATTAAAAACATTAACAGAACATGAAAAATGTAACAAAGCACTCTGAATAATTGCATTATGTTGAAAGGGCTTTGCTTATAACAAATGCTTTCAAGTTATAAGGGCGTTGGAGTGTCTAAAAAGATGAATCTGCTAAGGCCCAGTGGTCATGGGAAAAATATTTCCTAAGAAAATGCAGCAAATAGTATATTGCCAAGTGCTCATCCCAGCGTCCTGTAGTGCCTGAGTGGGCAGACTGTATTGCCTCTTCTCCTGCTCAGCATACATGTACTTACTTATCTGGTAGACCTGGTATCCTTGGTGTGGTTCCCTCCTAATGTTTTGCCTTCATACCTCCTGTTTTTCTGACTTCGTTTTTGCTGGCCTTAGGACTCTGCACACTTTACCACTGCTAACCAGTGCTAAAGTGCTTGTGCTCACTCCTTAAAACATGGTGGAATTGGCTAATACCCAACTGGCATATTTAATGTACTTGTCTCTATTCCCTAGACCCTTATAAAATAGCACTACCTGTACCCAGGGCCTGTAAACGAAATGCTACTAGTGGGCCTGGGGGACTAATTGTGCCACCTACTCAAGTAGTTCTGCAAACATTTCTCAAGTCTGCAATTCCAGCCTGTCTATGGAGTTTTAAACTGCCATGTTGACCTGGCAAAATCAACCTTTTGCCAGGCCAAAACCTTACTTTTTAGGTCGAGCATAGACATCGCTTGTGCTGTCGCTTAGCGACCTGTTGCATATGCTTTGTGGAGTTCCAACTCCACCCATTGCTTGCCTTTGCTTTTCATTTGTCTATGTCAGTGTCCCTTAAAAATCCTTGCTTGCTAGTAGTGAGTCCTGCCTCTTTGTTCCTCCTTTTTCTCTTCCGTACCTCCCACGCAGCAGGGACTAAGTACTGTCTCATTACGCTTTGGTTCTTTATCTGTTCTTTGGGGGACTATTTTTTTCTTGGTATCCTGCTCTGTTACTGTTTGCCTGTGTTCAGCTTTGGTGCCACAGCTGCTTAATCAATCAATCAATCAATCAATCAGGGTTTGGTAAAGCGCAACTACTCACCCGTGAGGGTCTCAAGGTGCTGGAGGGAGGGTTGGGGTGGCTCCGTTTAGTGCTGGGGTCATCCGAAAAGCCAGGTCTTGAGGTCTTTCCTGAACTGGGGTAGTGTGGGAGCTTGTCAGAGGTGGAGGGGGAGGTTGTTCCAGGCCTTGACTGCGAGGAAGGAGAAGGACTTTTCTCCCGTTCTGGTCTTGTAGATGCGTGGGATGGTGGCCAGTGAGAGGTCGGCTGATCGGAAGTGTCTTTTGGGTGCGTGGAAGGAGAGGCAGTTGTTCAGGTAAATCGGTCCGGTGTTGTGAAGGGATTGTATATGTGGGTGAAGAGTTTGAAGGTTATTCTTCTTTCGACTGGGAGCCAGTGGAGATCGTGGAGGTGTTGGGTGATGTGACGGTGACGGGAATGTCAAGGATCAGTCTGACTGAGGCGTTCTGGACGGTCTGGAGTTTGCGAAGGAGTTTCTTGTTGATTCCGGTGTAGAGAGCGTTGCCGTAGTCCAGTCTGCTGCTGATGAGAGCATACGTGACAGTATTCCTGGATTCGGATAGGATCCATCTGAATGTCTTACGAAGCATGCAGAGGGTGTTGAAGAAGGTTGAGGATACAGCATTGATCTGGCAGTTCATTGTGAGCGATGAGTCTAGTATGATGCCGAGGTTTAGTGCGTGGTCCATCGGGGTGGGTGGATTTCCGAGGGCGGGGAGCTATCAGGAGTCATCCCATGCAGAGGGGGTGGAGCCAAGGATGAGGACTTCTGTTTTCTCAGAGTTGAGTTTCAGGGAGCTGTTCTTCATCCAGGTGATGTCTGCTTTCATCCCTTCTTGGAAGTTGTGTTTGGTGATGTTGGGTTTGTTGGTGAGGCAGAGGATAAACTGTGTGTCATAAGCGTAGGAGATGATGTTGAACCTGTGGGTCTTGACGATGGTTGCGAGGGGGGCCATGTAGATGTTGAAGAGGATGGGGCTGAGGGAGGAGCCCTAGGGCACTCCACAGTTGGTCTCTGTCGGTTCCGAAAGGTAGGGAGGGAGTCTGACCTGTTGAGTTCTGCCAGTGAGGAATGAGCATATCCAGTCGAGGGCCTTGCCGCAGATGGCATCGTCGTGGAGTCTGGTGGCTAGGGTCCGGTGGGAGATGGAGTTGAAGGCAGCCTAGAGGCCCAGGAGGATGAGGGCTGCCATTTCACTCTGATCGAGGAGGGAGCGGATGTCATCGGTGGCTGCGAGTAGGGCGGTCTCGGTGCTGTGGTTGCTGTGAAGTCCAGATTGGGAGATGTCCAGGACGTTGTTAGCATCGATGATGTTTGCTAGCTGGGTGTTGACCGCCTTTTCAATGACCTTGGCTGCGAAGGGAAGCAGGGAGATGGGCCTGAGGTTTTTGAGGTCCGTCGGGTCTGCGGAGGATTTCTTCAAGAGGGTAGTTGACTTCGGCATTTTCCAGTCATCGGGGAAGGTGGCAGTCTCGTCCGATGTAGTTCAGGTGCGATGGCTGAGGTGGCTCTGTAGAAGATGTGGTGTGGGCAGGAGTCTGAGGGTGCTCTGGAGTGGATGCTTTTCATGGTCTTCAAGATGTCTTCTGTTGTGAATGGGGTCCATTTGAGCAGGGTCTGTTGGGTGGCGTCGCATGGCGGGGGAGTTGGAGCGGTGCAGAGGTCTTGGTTGGCGAAGTTGTCGTAAATCATCTTAATCAAGTGGTGGAAGAAAGTGCTGAGTCTGTTGCAGAGGTCTTGGGAGGGTGGGATGTCTGTTTCTTTGATTTAATTATAGTATTTCTCCCTCCCACCTTCTTTTAAAGCTACAGTTATGTTAGTGCTGCCTACCTTGCCATGGCGCCAACTCCTTGGTTGTATTTTTTTTACCTTTTTTGCAATTATGGATGTCCATGTTGATGGGCTTCTTTTTGGTAGGATATTAATTTGATTTTGGGCTTCCTTTTTAAGGGGTATTGGGCTTGTTTCATTAGTTATGGGAGCAGACCCCCACTGTTATTATTCCACCACCTTCTGTTTGCGTGAATGCAGCAGGGACAGTGTGCTTTCTCCCTCTCTAGTGTCACGAGTAGCAGGAAAAGAAAATGCAATCAATTTGCAGTCAGTTGAATACCAGAGGCATGACCCAGCCTCCTTAATAACAGAGGCTGACGTGAATCGGTGCCCCTAATCCGTCGCAAAATACTACATGCCACGTTTCCTGTGCTGTGACTCGCTGGTTTCTGAATGGCGTCCATTTAAAGGGGATTCACTGTTCCAAGATGGCCGACGCATTTACTTGTGTTACACAGGGGGGGATATTCTCAAGAACGTGTGTTAACTATCGCCAAATTCGCTTAACGCAACTTCTCACATCGCAGTCTATCGTGGGAAAATAACACTGTGTTAACGCAGTATTCCCAACCCGGCGGCACCATGCGATAGTCTCACGATAACGCGACAAATGCCCACGTTAAAAGTAACGTGACGCAGAAAAAATGCGAAACACGAACGCCCAAAAAGTTGCGATGTCCCAAATCGCGAAACAAAAATCAGCGATAACCAGCGACGGGCCTGCGATTCCCACGTGACATGCGGGAAAATGCACTATCAAAAGCAGAGAAAAAAAAAAGAGAAAAAAATGTAACTGCGTAGCACCATGGATGCACCAAGACCGAGTGCAGAGGACAACGCGAACCCCACAAGCCCCACAGACGACCAGCCAGGAACCCCGGGCCGGGGAAGGGCAAGGAGAAGAGGAAGAGGAAGACGGGGTTCAGTCCGCAGGAAAACCGGATCATCGTCACGGAGGTGACAGAACACTACCAACAACTGTTCGTCACCTCCACTGTGTCATCAGCAACACAAACGGAAATATGGCAGCACATCGTGAACAACGTGAATGCAGTCGGAGTGTCGAGGAGGACAATGGAAAAGGTCAAGAGGCGCTGGAATGATGTGAAGGGCAAAACCAAGAAGAAACTCGATGCCAACATGAAAGCAGCAACGCAGATTGGAGGTGGGGGACCAGCGGCACACCAGGAGCTGGATGACATTGAGAAAATGGTGGCCACAGTCTTCAGTCGGGATACGGTGCCAGGAGTTGGGGATCGGGACACTGCTCAACATGACCTGACACAACATCAACAGGGTGAGTACCGACCAGGGACTGGGGGGACGGGGGGAGATGGGCACAATGGCACACATGCACAATTAATAGAGCACACTGCACACCCACAATGACTCTGGATCATGTCCCCGATCCCCGTGCCACACTGCAGCACACATACAGAAACTCAGGGAATCTGTGTTGAAATGAATTTATTTGCACATGCTGTGCCTGTGGTCATTTTGTACTGTCTCATGATTGCTAAGGACTGTCACAATGTGACGTCCTCATGTGAAGAAATTGTCAATGATGTTGTTCCTACGGGCTATTCCTGCTGCAGCTGCAGTGGGGTGTGGTCCACCTGCCTCATCTTCCTCATCATCGTCCGGTGCATCTGGCACTCGTAACCATGAGGCATTGGTGTGTACACATATGTTGTGCAACACACAACATGCAACGATCATCTTGCACACAATGTCTGGGCTGTATAGGAGCCTCCCACCTGTGATGTCCAGGCACCTGAAACGTGACTTCAACACGCCAAATGTGCGTTCCACGATGCCCCTGGTGCGTTTGTGGGCCGCATTGTACTGCCTCTGGGCCTGTGTGTTCGTGGCTCGGAGGGGTGTCATCATCCAAGGGCAGAGTGCATATCCTTGATCACCTGTGATAGTGCAGAGAGACATGAGTCAATAGTTGGTTCTGCATGATGTGTTGGCAGGCTCACTAGTTGATTAGCGTGTGATATGTGTGTCATAGTGATTCATGTGTGACATGTACTGCTTGTAGCAAATGAGCACCATCAATGTGTAGTACGTAACCTCACTGCTGCTCCTCCCTCCCCCGAGCCTAATTACTTGTGTGCGCTGCGCGGTTGCATCACTTGCACTCCTACGGCACACCATTGTCATGCCTGTCTGCGCATGTCCACAAGCCTGACAACGACACTGTGATGTTGTGCGTTGAAGGTGGGCGGCCACGTGTGTGTAGGCCTATGGTAAGGATAGGGCGGACACAGATGTAGAGTTCATGGCTGGCTGAACTCGCGATGCGGTCGAGGCAAGACCTTTGGCTTATGCTGCGGCAATAGCGATACACACACAACAGTTGGCATGTATGATCCCGGACCCCGAGCGGGCTTGCGCTCATTCATTTATCCCTTCTGCCGAGCCCGCACTCCGGGGGCATGTTACATTGCAACTTTGTCCATTGCGGGATGGGTGGCGCCGACACTACAACAGAGACACACGCATTAGGTACTTCATTGGCAAGCCCAACACTTAACCACGCCCAGAGCCCCGGGGTGATCATCCACACCCCTACGCTGGACTGTCGTGCGCCTGCCCACTCAGGCAACGCATACAGGGGGGTACAACACAGCTACATGTCCCAGGTCACACCCACTGCCTGAGGTGACATGGTTGCGTCCGCTGTACACAGCACAATGCAATGTGGTAGGGCCCGGGGTCCTCATGCATACACAATGACCACACGGACACACTTAGATAGTTTGTGGAACTGGCTACGGGCACGTGCGCCCGGCCCCTTTTATTGCCAGGGTCACATGTCCAGTGACGCCTGTGCTGGATGGGTGTGGGGTGAGAGTGAGCCAGCCCTCAAGGAGTGTTTGGTGCTGGCAACAACTACAACAGTGATCAGACAATCAGAAGTTCACAGTTCAAACAGCAAGGGTCCATGACTTGAGCTGCACGGATTTAGTGGCCCCGGATGCACAGCGGCCGGCACATGGGACACCACCATGGGACGGTGACTACCGGTGCACTGAGGTAGGGCCACGAGAGCTGAGCGGGTCCTCGTCGATGTCCAAGGTGAATGTCGCAGAGGGTTTTGGGGGACAGTGGAAGGTGATCTTCCAGGGCATGATACAGAGGGCAGTACCAAGCATGAACAGGCAATATGGAGGAGATGAATGCTACAGACTCATTTTTGACACCAAGTCAGTATCAGCTACATGATGATGAAGACAACCCCCAGGCCATAGACTCAGATGCCACCAAAGTTCAACCAGAGAGTGTCCATGAATTTCGGGGCACGGAGTCAGTGGCACCAGAGCTGAAAGGGGATGCAGTCTGCGATGAGGCCTGTAGAATGGTATAAACTCTGCCATAAATAAATCAAGACTCAGTTCCAAATGTGTGACCTACATGACCGTAGTGTAGGCCGGAGGCAGCGGTCAGCAGGGGCCCCCAGCCACGTGTCCTTGGCTAGGGATGCACAGAGTTAGTGGCACCAGAGCAGTTGTTGGTAGTGTTCGGTCACCTCCGTAATGAGGATCCTTTTCTCATCCGGACTGAACCGCGTCTTCCTCTTACTCCTCTCCTTGCGTACAATGATATGGACTCTGCCATTGCACAATCAAGACTCAGTTCCAAATGTGTGACCTACTTGACCGCAGTGTAGGCCGGAGGCAGCGGTCAGCGCGGGCCAACCGCTGTTCAGGCAGCTCCTCCTGGTACTCTCACACACGATGTTGGAATGCCATGTGGCGATGATTTGTGGTTGACGGAGGTAGAAGCACCAGAGCTGAGTGTGTGTGCAGCCTGCGACGATGCCGTGCCCTGCCTGGTCCAGACTGGATTGGATTGGTGTGAGGCCTGCTGGACCACAGTGTAGGCAGTACACAGGTGACCCCGCTGTGCTGGGCCGCAGTGTAGGCCGAAGGCAGTAGTCAGCAAGGGCCCACAGACACGTGTCGTTGAAATGCTATGCACAGAGTTGGTGGCACCACATCGAAGGGAGTACGGTGATATAAAATCTGCCATAAACGTATGTACTCTGCCATTGTATAATCAAGACTCAGTTCCAAATGTGTGACCTACTGGACCGCAGTGTAGGCCGGAGGCAGCGGTGGAGTACGTCAATGAGAAAGGAGTACTGAGGGCCTGTGTCGCGGAGGCCGTGATGGTCTGAGGAGGCTGCCATGGTCGCGGGCCTCGGGCTTAGAGCTTGCACCGGCACGAGGTGGGCCCTCTTTGACACACGCCGGTGTCGGCAGGTGAGCAGTGAGGCATGGGTGCGCTGGGGCGGGCAAGACGGGTCTTGGGACCAGCGGCCAAGGGTGCAGCAGGCGCACAGGATCGCAGGCACCGCCGCTCATGGCGTCGGCCTCATGGCGGGGTGAGAGGCGCCGCCCTGGCAGACACGTTGGCCATTCCGGAAGAGAACCACGCCCAGAGTAACAGGCTTTTTATTCACACCCCTATGCTGGCCTGGCGTACGCCGGGCCAGCCCACTCTGCTCACGCTTACAGGGGGAGACGTAACAAGCTACATTTCCGCATTCTTCCCCACTGGCTGCAGTAACATGGTTGCGTCCACTGTCCAGTACACTGCAGACACCAGCAGTATATGTCGACATGGAAATGTCTAAGGTCTGCATACTAAAGTCTGTCCAGCTCATCCACATTCATGGGTCACTTGCCTCCTTCGCACATGCCTGGTTCCCACCTCTCCCCACATTCTTTATTGTGTGGCTGAGGTGCCATGCTGTTGATGGCTTGTGTACATGGCTAGCCACAGTAAGTTGTGTTGTCGTGTCTGGAATGTGGGGATGTGGGTTGTCATGTTGTATGTGATTTTGTGACGTGTGCATTCCCAGAGTTGTGAGTTGTATGTTGGTGGAGTTGAGGTGTGTGGTGTGTTCAGTTGTTACTTACCGACGAGCAGTGCATTTCCATAGGTGCCATCCTGAAAGCGCTGGTTGATGATGGACTGTCGGAAGATGAAGGAATCATGCACACTGCCTGGGTAGTTGGCGACGACATTGGTGAAGAGTCCCCGGTGGTCCACTATTGCCTGCACATTGATGGAATGCGTGCATTTCCTGTTGCGGTAATTGTGTGCAGTGGCGGCAGGGGGCACGAGGAGTACATGTGTGCAGTCGATTGCCCCCAAAACGTGCGGGAAGCCAGCTATGGCGTAGATGCCTTGCTTGATCTCCAGCTGTTCCTGCGCAGTGTGTGGGAAGTAAAGTTGCTGGGGTACCAAGCTGATGATGGCATCCAAGACAGGTGTGAGGAACTTTGACAGGGCTGGCTGTGAGACTCCTCCGACTATGGCAGTTGTTGGTTGAACAGTGCAGCACGGCCAGCAACTTTGTCTGCGGAGGGATGTTGGTTCTCCGCTGTGTTGGTACCGTCAGCCTGTGGGCAATGAGGGTCAGGATGCGGAGGATGGTTGTCCTTTTGAGCCTGTAGTGGACAATGACTTCCTCTGGCGTTAAGTCTCCGAGGCTGGTGCGTTTTCGGAAGGTCCGGTGTCTTTGTCTGCGCTGCCTCTGTGGTAGTCTGGTGGGGGTCCTGGGGGGGGTGGGGGCCCTGGCGTTGGTGGCGGTGGGTGTTGTGGCCCTCTTGGGGCTCCGAGCTGCATCATCAGTAGCTCCATGGCATCTGTTGTTCTTCTGGTGTGGCTGTGGGCTGGGCTCTCTTTTATGGTGCAGGTTGTCATCCGACTTAGCACCAGGTAGGAGCAGGTGTTAAATCCATGCTGCTAACGCGCCTTATCGCATGTTTTTGGATCTTATCGCCGATCTGGCTGGTCATTGAGAATGTTGCGGAGTGGTGTTTTCGCTGGTTTTTGCACGGGAACGCCTACTCTGCATCTCATTAGCGTTAGTTGCCGGTGTCATCCGTGGCGATGTTTTTGCGGCTGCTATCGCGGGTAAACTGGTGATATCGGCTGTTAGCACCTGCTTGTGAATGGTGCGATAAATTTCGCGGGTAAACTGGTGATATCGGCTGTTAGAACCTGCTTGTGAATGGTGCGATTAATTTATCGCCACTTTGGCTGCGATAAAGTGCAGCTAACTCGGCGATGAGTCCTTGTGAATATGCACCAGGGTGTCTGACGTAGTATTCCTTTGAACTATTAGATAGTTTACCATGCTTGTCCATCTTCTCTTTTCACTGGCCAAATGGCTTGGTTTTCCTTGTGATGCGGGAGTTCCGCTTATCTTACTTCCCAGGTCGCTGCTTCCCCAAGATAACCATTCCCTGTTGCCACCTTGGGTATTTGTGACAAATTAAATTATTGACAAGCGTTTTGCATCAGAAAATGATGGGAAAGCATTACATGGTGAGTAAGCATTTTGTAGCACATTAATTGATGAACAAGTATTCTGCTCTGCGCTTGGGCGCCTGCCCAGCTTATCTTTTTATGCCGCGCAGGAAGAGCTAAAGAGCATGCACAAATGGTAAAATGTATCTTTCATAATGGGGGTAGGGCTTGCCATGAACTAAAACTGTGGGGCTCCGAATGCATGAGGGCTTTATGGTCAGGATCCTACTGGTTTATGGCAGCCTTGATGCAGGTGGCTACAGTCCTCTTTCCCCTCATTGGCATTGCTACAGAGATTAAATGCGTTGATAAAGTGTGTAGCATATCACAAAACGTTTGGCGTTCCTGCTTTGGTCTCCCAATCTTTTATTTAAATGAAGAGCCCCTCATCCTTTTCATATCCATTCACAGACTCATCCTCTAATTCAGCTGATCAGTGCAGAAGCACTACAACTGGTGCAGCATGTGTAATGTAACAGGTGCTCATGTAAAGCGCTCCAATGCCTTCAGGTGGAGGTCGCGCTTTATAAGACTACAAAAAAATAGAGAAAGCTGAAACTGTAATTGGATTATCTATTAAAATGTGTGTGGGCATTCACACTGGTGTGCACTGAGAAGTGTGGGTGATTGTTGTCTCACTCTGCTTGAGTACTCATGCTGGAAATGTAAGTCGCTCCTACAAGCAGACATAAAAATCATAGCAGCATCTAAATATGTGAGGCTTGAGTCTTCACTGCCCTCTTTTGCAGTGTGTCCTGTTACAAACCTTTCTGTGTCATTTAAAGTCAGGATCCTAGCATTATTCTAGAGCATTCCGAAGTGAGAGAGGTGCAAGGTGAACAACATTTTAGTATCATTTTGTACACGCACCATTTAAAGATGCAGTTCTGACTGGCTGTTAAGTTTTTCAAGTGCAAATACTCTGCTGTACTATGCTTGAATTTCAGACCTTCTACTAACTCCTTGGGCTAGCTGTGACTGATCACTGACACTACACTTTGTGACGTGACTGTGTATAAAAGAGAAACTAAGTTAAGCTATAGTTGTGGCAGTGTAGAATGTAGTGCTC
Organism: Calotriton arnoldi; assembly: GCA_963921515.1. Classification (NCBI taxonomy): domain Eukaryota; kingdom Metazoa; phylum Chordata; class Amphibia; order Caudata; family Salamandridae; genus Calotriton; species Calotriton arnoldi. The sequence goes on from CAWUFW010001659.1 coordinate 2,559,456, forward strand.
TCGAATTTGCATACAATTGTAAAATGTGTGCACATGAGCATACTGTTTCCACACTCAGAGAAAAAAAAATTTGAGGAAACATTGGTCTTAATCCTCATTCGAGAAATGATCCCTGGTTATCACTGGGACTGTAGTCAGGTTTACACCTACCTTCTCCAATTGTAACTTATTTGCCCACTCAGTAACATATCATATTGCTGGACTCTGCTAGACAGGATACTATTGGTTCCTAATACTACATGACCAGAGATGCGTTCTTAGATGTGGTGCTCTATATTTTAAAACCAATGAGAATAGAGCAGCATTAAAAGCCACCCTTGATGCAGCTGAAAGAATGATTATGGACTCTAAAAAAGCCCAAACACATCCCACATCCACTGGTTCAGCTTAAATGGCTTCCACTGCAAGTCCGATCTATATTTAGGTTAGACTGCAGCATCTTTAAAGCTCTAAAGCTAAACACAACTTACTATCTAAGAAACTCATGTTAACCAGAACAAAAAGACCTCTTCCTACAGTAAACAAGTTCCACTTACTAACCTAAGACTATAAAAAGATTGCAACACGTTCCTTCTCAGCCTTTTCTCCTGAAATATTTAACAATATAGTCTTAGAGACAAGCACCTCAACATCTCCACCTAACCACTGCAGTCTCCGACAACGCACTGTACACAACTGCACTCAATGTCACTGCACTCTACGACACTGCACTCTACTCTGCATCACTGTACTCTACGTCACTGTTCTCTACACTACTCTACTCCACTCCATTCTACACCATTGCACTCTACACCATTGCACTCTAACACTCTACTCTGCAACACTGCACACTCCACCACTAAACTCTCCACCACTCTACTCTGCTCCACTCTACGCTACTCCACTCTATGCCACTGCACTCTATGACACTATATTTTACGCTGCAACACTCAATGCTACTCTGCACCACTCTTCACCACTGCACTCTATGCCACTCAACTGTTCTGCGCCACTGCCCTCTGTATCACTCGACTCTAAGCCACTGCATTTTATGCCACTTTACTCTGTGCCACTGCACTCTATTATGCACCACTCTAATCTACGCCACTGCATTCTATGACCCTGCATTGTACACCATTGAATCAATGCCACTGCACTCTACGCCACTATACACTGTAACGCCCCATGCCAATGCACTCTACACCAGTCCACTCTACTCTATGCCACTCCAATGTATACCACTCTACGTGACTCCCCACTATACCACTCCAATACAAGACACTCTGCACCACTCCAGTCTACAACACTCTACTCCACTCATTGCCATTCCACTTTATGCCACTCCACGCCACTTTTCTCTACATCACTAACTAATAACCATGCTGAACAGCAGCCACACTGGTGTACAACATGGCTAAATGGCACTGGCAAAGCCAATAGCTCTTGCATGGCCGAAACCTATAGGCTTTACCAATTATGTTTCATCATTTTTAAACTTGGTAACACAATCCACACAAATACACTCCACGCCACATAATTCCAATCACACTTCTACGCCACACAGTTCAACTCTACACATTTCCATTCCACACCACATAATTCAACAACAAAACACATAATTTAACTCAACAATACAATTACACAACACACCATATCCAATCCCATTAAAATATTGCACATCATGTCACAAAGTTCAACAGAACACCACATAATTAAACTTCACTACATACCACTCCACAACACAAAATACCATTCCACATAATTACATTCCATGATACACAATCCTACTCCACATAATTCCAGTACACTCAATACCACATACTTACTATCCACATAATTACACTACACTCCATGCCACATAATTCCACTGCACAAATCCACTCCACACCACACAATTCCACCACTCACAGTTCCACTACACAATTACACAATGAACAATTCCAATACAACCAACATAATTACACTTCACACCACATACATCCACTCCAAAACAAAACACATGGGTAAAAGACATTACAACGTGAATAGCTCTACCCCTCACAAATTTGAGACCTACTGCATTGCAAATGCTTGTTATTTTTTGTAAGTCTTGCTAGGGTAAGCCTTGGACAGCCCAGAGGGCAGTGTGCAATGTACTTAAAAAGTGAGGCATGCACTTTTTAGTTTTACATCTCCTGCTAGTGAAAAACTCTTAAATTCATGTTTAACTATTGCAAGACCTACCTCTCCCATAAGATAACTTTAGAGTTCCCTTATTGCATTTAATAAGCTGTAACTCCCAAATGGAAGCAGGTAACTCATTCATGTTTGGGGTCATTGGAATTGTAATGAAAAATCCTAACTTATGTTGAAGTCAGGTTTTAAATTACAATTTTGAAAATGCTACTTTTAGAAAGTTCAAACCACAAAACAATAACCTAGCTCCGTGTTATCTTAGACTCCTATTACTATGGAGTGACGAACAGACTACTCTTTTATCCGTTCGAATGGAATTTTTATTAAACCATTCCTTCTTATTAAATAGTCTTTAAATTGATCAAAAAAAGTTTTTCAAATGACTGAAAAAGGAACACATATTCTTCAAATTAACACATAAAACACAACATATATATAACAATTCACAATGACCTACAATCATGGACACAATTGAACATACACACAATCAAAAATTATTTACAGCAAATTACCAAAACAGAAAAAATCATCGAATTAATATGTACAAAAATCAAATACGAAACACATTTATAGTTTGCACTATATACATGAAAACATCAATAATGATCATGCAAATGTTCAATTCTATGGACCAATTATGTTATTTCAACAAAGGATATTTCAAGAGTGTCAGGATAATGTATTAATCTTTATCAAATTCCCTCCAACACTCTACGCATTCAGATATTATCAAAATTCCTTTCAAAATGCCGACACGTTTCAAGACCCAGGCTGCTGGTACTGGGGCTCTCGTCAGGGCTTCAAACAAATGGTCGAGATATTCTAAAAAACAAAATAAATACATGATGCAACAACAGCATCAACCCAAACGGCCTTTCTCACTCATGCGTGACGCTAACTTATTCTCTACCTGATTTCTGAGGTTAGAGCAGCCGCTCTAGCTCTTTGATTCCAAGAATTTCACTATCTGGATTGTTTTACAGAATTACACATTGGCACAGCGTGACGTGGCGCTCTTAAGCAATCATAAAACGATTTGGGTTGATGCTGTTGTTGCATCCTGTATTTATTTTGATTAATACATTATCCTGACACTCTTGAAATATCCTTTGTTGAAATAACATAATTGGTCCATAGAATTGAACATTTGCATGATCATTATTGATGTTTTCATGTATATGGTGCAAACTATAAATGTGTTTCAGTATTTGATTTTTGTACATATTAATTCGATGATTTTTTCTGTTTTGGTAATTTGTTGTAAATAATTTTTGATTGTGTGTATGTTCAATTGTATCCATGATTGTAGGTCATTGTGAATTGTTATATATATGTTGTGTTTTATGTGTTAATTTGAAGAATATGTGTTCCTTTTTCAGTCATTTGAAAAACTTTTTTCGATCAATTTAAAGACTATTTAATAAGAAGGAATGGTTTAATAAAAATTCCATTCGAACGGATAAAAGAGTAGTCTGTTCGTCACTCCATTAGTAATAGGAGTCTAAGATAACACGGAGCTAGGTTATTGTTTTGTGGTTTGAATTTTGAATAGCCCTACCTGGCCCCGGTCCTTTGGGCTTAACCCCTACAGTTGTTTGTACTTTTAGAAAGTTGGCATTTTCCTGTCTTAGCGATTTGGCACCTGCAGCCTGTCTTTGGGTCACATGACCGGGTGCATTTGACAGTTGGGCTTTGTGTATTCTTCCTAGACAGCCACACACAATAGGGAGCTTAGGTGTGCCTGGATGGGCCATCGCTGGCAGGATTGGAGGAAGGAGCTACATGTAGTTAGTCTGGAGCCAGGGCAAGGCAAGCAGGGTACCTGTGCACTTCAAAGGCATGCCTCTAGAAGCTTCTCCCCACGTCAAAGACACAACTGTGTATATATACTAGACCTCAGCCACCAACTTTTGAATACAGTGCTGGACCTGTGGATACTCTGTCCGGAAGAAGGACAGCTGTGCTACTGGAAGGACTGCCAGTCTCCTGGACTGCTGCACTGAAGGACTCCTGCCCTGCTGTTTTGACTTGCTACCTGATGCCCTCTTGCCTGTGCGAGAAGGACTGAAGCCCAAAGTGACTCCAAAGGCTAGTTGACTGGCCTCCTGACTAGAGCCTCAGGAACAGAAGGCTCCAACAACCTTGCACCAGCACCTGGACGCTGCCATCTGTGAATCTACCCAGACAAGTGGTGCCCCGCCAGTCCTGGACCCTTGGAAGTGGGCCTAAGGTGCTCTGCCAGCCTCTGTGGATCCAGGTGAACCGAGGCATCTCCTATGCTGCACAATGCAAACCTGAGCTGCGTAGATTGGACCCGTTGCAAAGACCTGTATCACCTACGCAGTCTCTGCAGTACTGCCACTATGCGATGCATCCCCGGTGCAGACCCGCGCATCTCTCGTCAACGGCAGCCTTGTCAACAACCCCGGACTCAGCATCACAGATTCGCAGCTCCTCAAAACCAGCGCATTGCCCCAACTTCGCAATGCAAGCCCTCATCAATGGAATCCTCTATGACATGGGTACTCACAAACTTTCTCTCAGGGGCCAAAATTACAGTCTGGTTTGTGGCCAAGGGCCGCACCGATGGGCCTGCAGGTGGGGGCAAGGGTGGTGGGGCGGGGCTACCAGGGGCGGAGCTAGAGTAAAGAAAAATCACCACCTTCTCAAAACATTACTAGACACTATTTTATACTACTCGGTGTTAATAGTTCAGGAAATCTCTTCCCAATGAACCTCTCCCCAAAGATACACAACACATACTTTGTAAACATTTGTAACAATATTACTTCACAGGGGCTCTCTGGGACATTACACCATCCCATCTGTCACAAAATTTAAAGGGAACAGCTTTTTGTCTCCTGTGGTGACCATAGTTAAGGCATCTATCTAAAATTCAGCAAGCAACCGATTAAAGAGGCCCAGAGGCCTAAGTGCAAAGACATAATGCATTCTTGTTACAGACATTAAACAAAAAAAAGAGAAAACATCGAAAACAGGGAGGCAGTAAACAGAACAAAAGGAGAGAGAAAGGTAAGAGGGAAAAAAAGGATGAGAAAAGATAGAAAGATTGGAGCTAGAAAGCAGAAAGGACACATGGGAAAAGGCAAAAAGAAAGGGTAGAAGTAAGAAAATGTGAAAGGAAGGAAGAAGGGTAAAAGAAGAAAGGAAGAAATGGGGCAAGAATGAATGGAACTATGGATAAATGGATTGATCGATGGAAGGGTATTAGATAGACTGGTGGATGAATGAGTGAAAGGAGGAATAAATGTGTATAGAATGGTGAAAGGATGAATGGAAGTGTGAAATGATAGAACAATGGAGAAGTGCAAGGATGCATGAAAGGAGGGTGGGTGGAACTATTCTAGAATGGGTCGCTTTTCTCACTCTGTGTCAATAGAGGTTTAGTTCTAAGTGCGGGGGGTGCTTTTATTTTCTGGCTGCTTACTTGCAAACACTCAACGTTAACTCTGGAGGTGTTGCATCAATCCCCCTCTTTGATCATAAGTTTGTGTTCTCCATAGTATATATCAGCGCAAGTGACCATTATAACCAGGAGTATTGTTTCGAAAAATGCAGAAGCTGGGCAGGTATAAATATGGCGCCAATGGTGGAGAAAGGGCGATTGAAACCACACCTCGAGAGAGATAACAGCTGAATGGGTGCCCCCATCCAGCAAGGAGGCGGTTAAAACAGGACGAAGCGATAATGTGCAGAGAAAGAAGATGCACCGAGGCCTCCTCTCTTTTCCCTTTACTGTCTCACAGATACCAATTACGCCAGGCGAGGAATGCTACGAATGTCCATGGGTTTCCTTCCACTCAGCACTAGTCTCTTCAGGTCACCAATGAGTCGTCACCTCAGCCCCCAGCTTTGAAAAAATCTTCTCATCCCGAGATCGTTAGCCGGTTACGTCACCCAGAAACGCTTCAGGTGGTTCCAGAGACTGCCACTACCCCAGGGGTCTCTAGAAAGTGTTGTTTTTTTCCTCCCTGCCCTTTGCGCCGTCACTCGGAGACTCTACCTCTGTCATTGCACATCAAGGGGCAGATTTACATGGCCCTTGCGCCACTTTTGCGTCACTTTTCCCATGTTAAAAATGACGCAAAAGTGGCGCAAGGGGCTTGTAAGTTTGCCCCCAAATCTTTTGCCACTGAGCCCCCCCTGTGACCCAAACCTGTTTCAAAAGCAGAGGCTCTCAGTAAACAGAGGAGGGCTGCCAGAGCATGCAGGCTATTGTGCATGCTTCAGCGGCCCCCTTTTGTGTTTACTGGCCCTCTTGTAAAACACTAGTACTAGGACATTGACTGAAAAGGTCCGCGGGCCGCCAAGGAAGGTCTGCCGGGCCGCTGGCGGCCCGCGGGCCGTACTATGAGTACCAGGGCTCTATGACAACGTAAGACCATGCATTGCAGCCTCGCTGCACCTCGCAACTGACGCATCGTTTCAGTTGCGCAACATATCTACGATGGCAATCCTTGCAACGCTCTGCAAAGCAGGATTTAAGGTACTTTGTTCAGTAGGCCTATCTTGGTCCCTGTAGCCGGCCCGTGCTCCATTGCGGTCGGCCTGAACTTGTGACTTTGTCTCAGTCTGGCGCAACCAGATATCCACAGTTGACACTTTGTGCTTTTTGGCGCTATTTTCACTAGGTTCAGAATAGTTACAGTAAGGAAAACTTAATATATTATTTCTGTAGAAAACCAACTCAAACTACACAAACCTTAGAAATTAAAAAGTTATAGTTAAAGCTTAAATTATAATTTGCACCCAAGCTAAAAATGCTATAATTCATGCCCCTCTGTACACAGTTTTGTCATCTTGCTAGCCAGGCTAAATTAGCTCTCACTCGGCCCTCAACCATGCACATTGTTCTCATAAATGATATAATTTGAGATGTCATGAGTGTTAATATGAATGCTGTGATTCAACATGCTATAAGTGCTGTAATATGAAAGGGTGTAAGCAGTGCATAATGTAGTCTGGCTAGCTAGTTGACAACATTGTGCACAAGTTCTAGTATGTTTTGCTCGAGGTGCAAATTATAACTGTAAGTTATTGCTTTAACTTTTCAATTTCTAAGGTTTGTGTAATTTAAGTTGGTTTTGTATAGAAATAATAAATCAAGTTTTCCTGAGTATAATTAATCTTAAACCTTTGTTCCTTTTAATTGAATTTGTATGTTTTTACTGAGCTTATAATATTGTTAATTATGATATTTAATCATTAAAATGTTTGTTTTGGTACTGTAGCACTTTCGCGATAGGTCAAAGTTCATTATGAACCTCATCGTCGTCTGCATGATCGTTTTGCTTTCAATAGCAGTTCCTCTATACTACTGCTATACCTGCGTAAAAGTTTTAAATGATATTTTCACCAAAGAATTGTATTTAAGCCAATAATTGTCCCTCTTTCGAAGTTAAGTTGTTGGTATGATGTAGTTTCCTAATGGCCAATCATCTATTTTATGTTGTCAAAATCAATGTTTTTAATTACCTATAACTCACCATTGTACCATGCACTGTGTTCTGGGAAATCATGTAATGTGAAATGTGATGTGTTGTTTTTAATGCAGTGATTTCTCATGCTGTCACTTCTGTAATATGCAAGGGTATAGGTAGTGCATTTAGTTTGAGCAAGTTAGAGTTTATGTCGTGTGTTGAGTGAGGTGACAAGACTGTGTGTGGAGGTGCGCAAGTGAGATTAATTTAAAGGAGGTGCGTAAGTTTAAATGTGTGTTATAACTATGACTTATTATAATTTGAAAGGCGTGTGTAAATGAAAAAATGCCATACTTAACTATAACTGTTGAATTTTTAATGTTTATGCATTCTAAGTTGGGTGTGTATACCAAACATAAATAATGTTTTCCTAACTATAACTTATGTTTCACCTTTGTTTTTTGTGTGAATTCCACTGTTTTTTGTAATGTTATTAACAAATGTGTAATATTTGTACAGTTTAGTCTTGTGGAGTGGAGTGTTCTTAAGTGGAGTGTGGTCCAATATAGTGGAGGATAGTGTTGTAAAGTGTACTGTGATACAGTATATTGTGGTATACTTTAGTGAAGTAAAGTGGAATGAGGTATACTGGAGTGGCGTACATTGGAATGGTGTAGGAAGTTGGCACTTTAGTCTTTATATGGTATACCAAAAAGAGGTATACCATGCAATGAGTCCAGGTATTCCCTTATTAGCAGACAGGGGCTTGCTCTAGCAATCCTAATTTGCTGTACTAGGTGGTAGTGTATTCGAGCAGCCTTAGGCCTATCAGAGAGGAGTGTTAGATGTCTTCAAATACACACAATAGTCAATAAATGATGCACATGACTCAATAAGGAGATCCACACCAATTTATAAAAATAACACATATCTTTATATATGTTTAAGCAACACAATCAATAAGATCAGGTAAGTACGTTTTTAAGTGAAATACTTTTGCATTTAAAAAGTCGAAGCTCCAATGTTATCCTATGGGAGGAAAAACAAGTACGGCATTCAGGTACAGTACAGCGAATTATGAGTCCAATCTCCTGGGCTCAAGGTGTTAATCTGCAGGTCATCCTGTGGGTGGGGACGCAAAGCACCCTTGGCCTGAGCAGGCTTGGTTTATGGCCCCCGGAGAGCAAAGGCCCTCACCCTTGGGGGTCAGACACTCATCTCTGCTGGCCGGCTGATGAAAGCCAGTCAGTCAGCACCAGGAGGCACCTCTAAAGTGCCCTCTGTGTGCATGTATTATTAAATCCGACACTGCCATCAGTGTGGGTTTATTAGTATGAGATGTTTGATACCAAACATCCCTCTTTTCAGTGATGCCATCATGTAGCTGGGGAACTCGTTTTCACCATTGTCAAGCACATGGCTTAAAATGGCTTCCCTTTTCACATGTACTGGCAGTATTGGAACTGACCAGCACTCTGGCATATCTGCTCATGCAGCTATGCCCTCACAAGCAAAATAAGGCACCCTGCCTTAGGGCTGTAAGGCCTGGGGTAGGGGTGACTTACAAATATTACATGCAGTGTTAGGGGTCATGGCACAAAGGGATGTGTGTCATGTTGTGTTTTCATTTTTGAGTCTGCACCAAAACACGCAGCCTGCAATGGCAACCTTGCATGATTTTGGTGAGGGTGTCCCGTAGGGTGGCACAATTCGTGCTGCAACCCCTAGGGACCCTCTTTAGTATCTCAGGCCCTAGGCACAAAAGGTACCATTTACTAGGGACTTACAGAGGTTACTAAAGGTATTGCCAATTGGGGAAAACAATTGCACAGTTTTGGGATAGAGATCTGGCACTGGGGACTTGGTTAGCAGGAACCCAGTGCACTTCCAGTCTAAATCACATCAAATACCAGGCAAAAAAGTGGGGGTGACCATGTCAAAAAGGGCACTATCCTACAAATGGCATTCAACGGAGTGGATTACAGTGGAGTCATATATAGTGGAGTGACATACAATTGAGTCGGATACAGTTGAGTGACATATATTGGAGTGGCATAGAGTGTAGTGGCGTACAGTGCAGTGGTATACAGTGGGATAGCATAGAGAGGAGTGTGATAAAGTGGATGTTAGATTTGCCCTTTCTGCAGAGCTATCCCTAAACTGTTTGCCTTCCTCTTCCCTTTTTTGCCTGCCTCCTCCTTTTTTCTGACCTTCTTTTTGTTGGCTTTAGGGCTCTGGGCACTTTACTGCTGCTAATCGGTGCTAAAGTGCATGTGCCCTCTCATCTAAACATGGTATGATTGGTTTACACCTGTTTGGCATATTTGAGTTATGTGTAAGATCCTTGTAAAGTGGTATACCATGTACCCAGGGCCTGTACATTTAATGCTATTTGTGGGTCTCCAGCACTGATTGTGCCACCCACAGAAGTAGCCTTTCAAAAGTGTCTCAGGCCTGGCACTGCGTGGCCTGTGTGGGCAGTTTACTGCCACCTGAACTTGACATTTAAAACTACTTGCCAAGCCTTAAACTCGCCTTTTATTACTCATAGGTCACCCCTAAGGTAGACCCTAGGTAGCCCTATGGGAAGGGTGTTGTGTAAGAAAAAGGGAGGACATGTACCTTTATGTTTTGCATGTCCTGGTAGTGACAAAACAACCTTTTTCATTTTTCACCACTGTAAGGCCTTCTCCTCTCATAGGCTAGCATTGTGAATTCCCTTATATACTTTAAGTGGTAATTCTTGATCAGAAAGGAGTGGCATTGCTATGTTTAGAAAGATAGTGATAAATTCTTCTTACTGGTGAAGTTGGATTTCACATTACCATTTTAGAAAGTGGGCACTTCTCTGAGCTTATAGCTCTTGTGCTTTGCAGTCTGTCTCCAATACACGTCTGGACTGGGTGACAGCTACACTTTGTGCAATCTCTAGACAGCCACAAAAAAGAAGGGCTGGGTGTGACAGGGGATACACCTGCATTCATTTGCATACTGATAGTCTTCCTGGGCAGGGAGAGGGAGAGGGAGAGGTGGTTCACACTTACATTTGAATAGGTTGCGTCCTAGCCTCACACAAAGGGCTGATTTACTCCCTATTGACTGTCTGGAGCCAGGCTGGGCTGAATCAGATTGTTGTGCACTTCGGAGGGTTCTTTTGAAGTCACCCCCTACATCAAATGCATTTTTTAGTATAAGTACTGGGTCCCTGACCCCAACTAGACGCTGTATGAGACTTGTAACCAGACGCTGCTGGCTCTACATCTACTCATTGCCAGGAGGTCTGCTGTGCTGCCAGCAGAAACTGCCGTTCTTGCTACATGCTTTGGTGTGCTGACCTGCTGCCTACTGACTGCGGAGCTGGATGAGGGACTGCCACTTTGCAAACTGCCTTGATGAGCTGGCCTGCTGCCTGTTTCCTGCTTGCGTCATAATTGTGCACCAAGGGCTTGTTGGCTTGCCCCCTGTTTTGCAATCTCAGGGCCATCAAAATTGCACCTGAATACATCTGCCGTTTGACTCTGTTACCTGTGAGTCCGGCAGTAGTATGTTCAAACCAGGAGCTGGGATTGATTGCTCCATGCTTTACAAACCAGCATGTGTTGAGCGCTTCATTCTGCCCGAACCTGAACTGCAGGTGCTTTTGCCAAGTTTTCCAAACTAGCGCGTGGGGAGCGCTTCATCCCCCAGACAGCACGTGTCAAACACGTCTTATTTAACAGAGAGCAATGTGTGTTTCTGCAGCCCATGCTGACCACAGCACTGAGTGAAGCCCTGTGGTCGTGGCCCCGCCTAATCCCTGTGACGATAGGAGCAGCGTCCCAGCGGCACCTAAGGAAACCCTCAAGTGCGACCCCTCCAGCAAGGGTACTGCAGCGCACAACATTTTGGATATAGATGCTGTTCCGAGGCATCCTCTCCCTGCATGCAACATCACCGCCGCCCGAGGGAAACCCCCAGCGATGCCCCTCCAGCTATATGCCACAGTGGCGAGTAGAGGACACCGCTCCTGAAGACCTTGTCGGAACTTCTCCACAGCGACATTGGGCTCCTCTCACCCGGAGTAAGTTACTGTTGTATTAGAGGCCTGCCCCTTGCCAGCAAAGCTGTCTCGCGCTCTTTCGCAGGAGGCTCAGTGTTGCTAAAAGTTACAAGTCCAAGCGGCTCCAAAAGGCGCCGGACTCGCCAGATTGAGGGGCTTTTGCTAGCCAGAGATTTAAGCCTATTGACCTGTGTGGTAACGGGCAGCTGAAAATCTCTTTTTACAGGTCCCAGAAGATCCGTGGGTCCTGTTGATCAAGTGTGTCTAACGATCGAGAGGGCTGTGGTAACATGGGATCCCATTGGGAGTGATGCTTGATGCTCCCCCATGCGTAATGCAAGGGTAATCTCTCAGCATTTTTAGGTAATTCCGTGTGATTACACTACACTGAATTATGCGAGTTATGCCCACCTGTAATTACAACACTGTCCATCTGCAATGGGGGGTTTTTGTTCAAAATGTTTGTGAAAAGAGATCCATCTGTGTGAAAAGACATGCAACATAAGTATGATTTAACCTCAGGGGCTACTGGGTAGAGGGGTATAACTTGAAATGAGACTGTCAGAGACGAAGAGAGAGACTCACTCCTATTGCTAACTTACTGACCATAGTGGGTGAGAACAATCAGCTATAGAAGCTGTGACCAGTGGCGGCCAGCACAGGAAAGAGCAGTGAGCGGGGGCGGGCAGGGCAGCGGGGAAGTCGACAGACGATGGGATAGGTAAAATTGAATAAATAAAGCCACTTACCTTGCGCTCGCTGCATCGCTGAGTCGGCGATGCGGTGAGCACAAGGTGAGTGGTTTTATTTATTTTTTTATTGAATTTTACCTATACTGTCATCAGTTAACTTCCCCCCACCCAGCCCCGCCCCGCCGCACCGCTCTTACCTGTGCCGGCCGCCACTGGCTGTGACACATGGTGCACACTGCGAGGTGCGTTACTACACAAGGTATTCACAGAGTGGAATTAGCACTTATAGGGCTCAAGATATGTGTAAAGTTTTCACTATGCGAGTGAAGTATTGCATAGATACTGACTACTGGCCTTCCTATAGTCTGCAGAGATTCCTTATTTTGCTAGGTCTATGTGCTCTCATCCATGTAAACTGAATTTTTCTTTAGGGACTAGCGGATAGTGGCTTGTGAAATTGCGTATGTTTTTTGTTCTTAAAGGTTTACATAATTCCATTAATGTTTTAATGAAAATGTAGAGAATGATGCCTTTATAGTACAATGTGGTGTGTACGTATCTGGCATGACTTTTTTCAAGTAAACCCATAAAGTCTCGCAAAATACAAGCAGATTATGACACCGTCTCCCACCGCACTCTTGCAACCAGACTCCACGACGCTGGCATACAAGGACTCGCCCTCGACTGGATCCGCTCCTTTCTCACCGGCAGAACCCAGCGGATCAGACTCCCACCCTTCCTCTCCGAACCCACAGAGATCAACTGCGGAGTACCCCAAGGATCATCACTCAGCCCCACGCTCTTCAACATCTACATGGCCCTCCTCGCCGCCATCGTCAGACAGCATGGGCTCAGCATAGTATCCTACGCCGATGACACCCAGCTCATCCTCTCCCTCATGAAGAACTCCGAAGACACAAGACTCAGCTTCCAAGAAGGAATGAAAGACGTCGGAGCCCGGATGAGCGACAGCTGCCTAAAACTGAACTCAGAGAAGACAGAGGTCCTCGTCCTTGGACCCTCGCCCACTGTGTGGGACAGCTCCTGGTGGCCCTTCGCACTCGGAAACCCACCCACCCCGACGGACCACACCTGGAACCTCGGCATCATTCTAGACTCCTCCCTCACCATGACTCGCCAGGTCAACGCCGTCACCTCCACCTCTTTCAACTCCCTCCGCATCCTCCGCAAGACCTTCAAGTGGATCCCACCCGAAGCCAGAAAAACAGACACCCACGCACTCATTACCAGCAGATTGGACTACAGAAACGCCCTCTACGCGGCAATCAACAAATCCCTGCTACAGAAACTCCAGACCATCCAAAACACCGCAGCCAGACTCGTCCTCGGCACCCCACGCAGCAAGACTCGTCCTCGGCACCCCACGATACGAGCACATGACCCAACACCTGCAAGACCTCTACTGGCTCTATGTTGAGAAGAGAGTAACCTTCAAACTACTCACCCACGCCTACAAATCCCTCCACAACATCGGACCCAAATACCTCAACGAAAGAATCTCTCCATGCACCCAAAAGAAACCTCCGCTCCGCAGACCTCGCCCTAGCAGCGACCCCGCGCATCCACAGAACCAGAGCCGGGGGTAGAGCCTTCTCCTACGTCACAGCCAAAGTCTGGAACAAACTCCCAGTCAACATCAGATGCTTCCTCACCCTGCGCACCTTCAGGAAGAGCCTCAAGACCTGGCTTTTTGGCTGACCAAGAGCTGCACCCTCCCGCCCTCCAGGCGCCTTGAGACCCTCACAGGTGAGTAGCGCGCTTTATAAACCCCTGATTGATTGATGATGACTCCAAGGAATACTTTTTTACACAAGATGCTTTCTCACTTAAAAACGTAAAAAACGATAGGAAATTATGTAAAAGAAAAGTTTGAGAAATTTCTGAAATTTCTGAAATTTTGCAAAGTGAGTAAATTGATAATTATGCACATTTTGTTGGTATAATTCATATTTTATGAAGGTCTAGTGACCTTCTCTTAAGAGTTAATTTTAAAACTGCTTTCCTAGAGACTTGAAACTTGAAGGACATTGGCACATTTTTGTATAGAAACAACTTAAAAAGGGTTGCTAGAGTCCCTATTTAGATGTGAAAATGCACAAGTAGAAGTTTCCATGAGAGAAACTTTGCGTCTTCGCACAGCCCTAAAATAATGCAGAAATTGCTATATGCATACAGGAACACAAGCTGAATCATAAACAACAAATGTCAATCTCTTCTGACTTTTAAAATCGTGCTGCCAAACACGCACACGAAGCAAGGACAGGATGGAATTCATAATTGACCGGCTGAAACTTCAGGGCCATTCAGCTGAGTGGTGAAGCGGCGTGCGGGGGGGACAAATTGATTCGTGAGTTGGAGACATGCAAAAGGCCTCGTCAAACACTGCCAGTCTCTTGAATATAATTTGAACATACACTTCTGAGTGACCGCTGGGTCGGCCTGACATTCCCTTAAGATTGCATGATTTATTTTTGACAGGACCTGTTTACTTAATGTTTCTCGGTGTGCCAGTGATGCTGCACTGCTTAAGCTAGCACAGGAAGGGCACTTTGGATAAGACACAGTTTCCCATTTCACCATTTCAATTTACGCATAGCAGCAGAACGCAGAGAAACGTAATACATATATATATAATTCACTTATCTGCACTGAGATCACATACTGAACAATATTACACCAAAAAAACACATTCCACGAAAAATGAAAGTTTCCACAGACAAAACGAATTGACAGACATAAAGAAACTCAACATCTACCCCCACACCACGTCAAAGGAATTTGTGCAGGATATCATGAGCATAAACTGCTTCTGCTAGTCTGTCAATTTCCAGCATCTGCAGTTCCCAAGGGGGAAAAAGTGAGCACACAGGAGGTAGAAATAGACTGTAATGTAAGTATGCACAAAATGAGAACCAAGGGTATTACCACAGCAAACTACTTGGACATATTTGTGTTCCATTCCTGCCCAAAACTCATTTGGATATACGTCCATGCCCATGCCAGTCTCTATAGAACGTTGAGAGTCTAAATACAATAGTTTTAATCGGGTTTTGCATGTTGAGGTTTGGGGACTAGGATTAAGATAGCCTGGCCCCACCATGGGGAGTACTTTTAAAACTAGCCTTCATTGTTTATAAAGCTAGACGCTATTGCTCTCCCTATAAGCTTGCTGAGAATGATGAGGTGATTTCAAGAGGACTCGGACTACTTCAGAATTATGATTTCTTCTTGAAATTCCATCCCTAACCCTTCTCTATGGTGCTCCTCTGGGGCCTAGACTTACTATTCTTTTGCACTGGTGTTCATGTGTCGCTGAGTGGTGCAAATGGCAATGTCAGTCAAGTTTTTCATGCAAACGTATTTTCCCCTGAAAAGATTATGTGCCTGTTCCTAGAGTACAAACCTCCCACAAGGCACCGTTCACTCATGTTTGGAAGGGGACGCTGAGCCACTCTGATGCTGGAGAGCGCGCTCGTGGCTGCTAACCACTGGAGGCCAGGACGCCCGCACAAAGGCCCTCAGGATAACCAGAACAGATAGACGTCGCCCCACAGCCAAATTCTGTGCCCTCCTTTGTCCTTCGCCTTGAGGAATATCAGGTAACCATTTAACACCACAATCTGGAACCCATGGGTGGAGCTCCCGACATTGCCAGGTGGCCGCAAGTTCTAGAGGGGGAGGACTGGAAGAGCCACCACCAGCACTGGAAGCAGTGGAGACCAGGGGCGGCTGGTGGATTTTGAAAGTGGTGGGGCAAAAGATTGTATCGTAGTACAACGAGTGAGCGACCCCGAACTGCAAAAGGAGGGTGCGGGGGGGTTCTCCACCCGCAATAATTTTTTTTTAAAAATGGATTAAAATGGTGGCTTTTACACCACATATTTACTGCAAATTTTTGCAAACACGGACTCCAAATATAGCATTTTAAAGCACAAGTGAGAAGAAAACATTAGAAACATATTAAAAATGTGCCCAATCCTCTAACTGGTCTTCTTGCAAAATGACCCACAAGCCAAGCACACACAACCAATGGAAACAGGCCCTCTAAGTGTTTTCTACCTGTAACACATCTCTGCCTCTTTACTGTATTTGTTGATGAAGTCATCAAGGCTCACACCATTGGTAACACCGTACATTGCAAATACTTTAAAAATTAGATGGCGAAAGAGATCCATCCCAGGATTGAAGTTCATCCTTGATTTTTTTAAGATTAGCCGGACAAACAGAAATTATATTCCAGCAAACTGTGTTTAGTTTGTAAAATATAACATTTATATACTATAAATGTACACAGACAGAAGGTCCACCTAACAGAAATTGAGGTGCAAAACATACAAACCTGACAACAAGATTTTGGGTGGAAAGCAGAGATATAGTGAAAGTGACAGATATGGTTTATAAAGTGTTTCAAAAATGACAATAGAGAAAAAGGAGTTAACAAAATAAGTTTCATTTTTAAATTGAAACATAAATAATAAAACATATAAATGTAGAGCATAACAATAAATAAAAAATCAGTGAAGAAAATAGTTTGCATTTAGGGCCTCATTTATGAGGTTTTGCTGTAGGGCAGCACAGCAGGCCTACCTGCTGCGCTGCCCTACGGCAAAAGAAAAGGGCATGAATACACTGTATCTAGCAGATATGGCGCATTCCTGTCCTTTGCCCCTGCACCGGCACACAATGAGCTGCTGTGCGCCAATGCAGGCACTGTTGCACCAGCACTAGAATTCCAATACCGGGCTGCTGAATTTTTAATGACACAGTATCTTTCAGTATCTTTACTTGTTCTCAGTAGATAGTTTTTGGGAACATTACCAACACTTAGCGGGGATGCTGTCCTTTTAATTGGACAGTGACTGCCCTTCGGAAGTAGGGCTGTTGAACTTTTATGGGCGCCGTTTTTGCACTTCTCGGCGCTAGAGTTGGTGTACTTCCTCAGCTAGCACTGGCACTTTTCATCGGGTCTGTTATGGTTTTAATAGATAGAATAAGCACTTCTCAGCCTGAATGTTGTTCTTCTAATGGGATGTTATTAGCACTTCAGGGAAGAGATACTATACTTGTATGGGACCAGCCCTGCTCATCCGAGCAGCTATACTTTTAAATGACAGCACCAGCACTTCAATAGGGCTGATGCACTTTGAATGGGACAGTATAAGCACTTCAAAGTACGGCGGCTATGCTTTTAATGAAATAGCGGTAGAACTTCTGAGCAGTGATGCTGTAGTTTTAAATGAATGGCACTCGCACTTCAAACGAGAACTGCTGTACAGTACTTGTAATGGATCAATGTCAGCCCTTCTCACCAGCGTTGTTATATTTAGAAGGGGGCACTGCCAGCAGTTCTTCGCAGGCTGCTATATTTTAATGTGCCAGCGCCAGCACTTTTCATCAGCCCTGCTATACTTTTAACGTGGCAGTAATGCACTTTTCACCAGACTGCTATATTGTAATGGGACAGTACCAGTCCAGCACTTCTCATCAGATGACTATACTTTAATGAGGTGGTGCCAGGATTCTCATGTGTTAATTTTAATAGGACAATACCAACTGTTTTTTTTTTTTTAATCAGGGCTCTTATAAATTGAATGCAACAGTATCATCACTTCCCATCAGCACAGCTATTCTTTTATTAGGACAGTATCATCACTTCTCACCAGCCTGCTATATTTTAAGGGCACAGTATCAGCACTTCTCATCAGGGCTGATATACTTTGAATGGGACCATACTATACCAGTATTTGACGGCAGCACGGCTACACTTTCACTAGGACAGTGCCGGGCCAACAATCATGCCACTCATCACCGGACCTTCACGTGCAGTGCAGAGCCTGAGCGCTGATCGACTCCCGAGTATCTTCCTTCTGCCCATGCCCGCGCCACTGCTCAAATGACACAAAACTTCCACAGTTCCAGGTTCTTTCTAGAGGTACCACTACACTACCTGCTGGTTCAACGTAAATCTTTGCAGCACACGCTGTACTCCGAGCTATAGAGCAACGCAGAACATGAATGCATAATGGAGAAAATTAATTCTTATCTCGAATATCACACTCGCTTGTCATCTCTCCCCAAGCCATGAGGTGTTCCTTTCGACTACCATCACTAAGTAAACACACTGGGGCTTCTTTTATTTTCCCTGTTAAGCAAATGCCCACAACCTTCTCGAGCGTAGTGTTAGTGGCCTAATAAACAGGACTCGTGAAAAGCTACTGTCTTGGTATGAGGGCATAGTTCTTAGCTTACAACTGTGGTGAGCCTGGACAGCCACAGGCCTGTGTGCAGTGAACTAGACGGTCCCTACGGCCTACGCTCTGTCTGGCTCTGTCTCACGACAGCGCAGATGTACTACCAGAGGGAGAGTCTCAGGCAAGGCCTTCGCTGGTGTAGCCTACAGTGCTGTAAAGCAGCCACCAACGGTCGTCAAGTAAGTTAACACATAACACTAACGATTCACGAAGGGGGTCTTATTTAATAGAAAAAACAGGACAGGGCGCCATTTCATGATCTCCCAAAGAAGCATTTGCCACTTCCAGTAACTACCGCCACGGCAGCCGGCACTGGGTGTAAGTTTCAGACTCTGAGGGCGCCCGAAGCAACGGGTGCATGTTTCAACCCCCAAGGGGCAGGGCACCTAGAGTAGAGTGTGGGTGCGCATATACCGCTTCATAGGGCACCAGCAGTCATGGGTGCATTATATTCCGCCTCTGAGGGCACCAGGAGCCTGCGATGCATGTTTCTCTCTCTTAGGGCAGCAGGAATAAGCGGTGCATGTTTCAGACTCTGAGGGCGCCAGGAGCCAAGGGTGACTGACTGCGCATGTTCCACAGCCCGGAGCTAGGGTTTCATCCTCTGTGGCCGCCTAGAGCCAGGGGTCCGTTTTCAGCCTCTGAGGGCAGGGCACGCACCAGGGTTTGAACTTCAAGGGTGCACATTCTGCTGCCCAACAAACAAAACCAAAACCAACAACAATGTACGCCACCAGGGCAAGGCCTCTAAGCCACCCCCCCCACCCCCCCAACTACCGCTACGGAATCAAAGTCACCCTGCCGGCCGGGCCCCCAGGGGTCAGTAAAGTAAATTATCGAGTGACAAAATTAAAAACAACACTTGTCTTAAACAGTGCCCCTATAATTAGGAGGTTGTTGTGGGTGGTGGCGGGTCGCTTTCACTTAACCGAATACCCGTGTGACTGTTATCGTGACCTTGACGTTCTCGAGCCGGGCTCCCCATCGGGCTCCTCGTCGTGACCAGGAGGACTGCAGTGCAGACACTCAGTCACAGCGAACTTCAAGGGTGCACAATGCACATTCACTCTCTGACGGCACATGGGGCAGGAATGGCTTCAAGTTCTCTGTCGGCCATCTGTGGACAGATCGATGGCTGTTAGGAGCCTGGATGTCAGCCTCTCGGGGATGCGTATTGAGCAGAGCTTCTGATGGCACCCAGGAGTTATGGCCATTGCCCATACTCTTCGGGCATGCATTTAGTCTGAGGGCAGCACCGGGAGCCAGGGAATGCGTGTTTCCGCTTGTGCCTGGGCCCCTGCTGTCTGCACGTACGAGTCCAACCTGCGCGTGTGTAACTAACATACACTAACAAGCGCCGCCACCACCTCCACCTACCTATGGAGCGACCTCCCTGTGGGGGCGTGCACACAAAGGCGCACAGGGCCTTAAACTGTCTGCTGCCACAAACGAAACCAAAAGCCAAAACCAACAACAACGTACGCCACCAGGGCAAGGCCTCGGGCTCTAAGCCACCCCCCACCCAACTACCGCCACGGAAATGGAATCAAAGTCACCCTGCCGGCAGCGGCCGGGCCCCCAGGCTTAAGTAGTAAAGTTAAGTAAATTATCGCAGCAGTGACAAAATTAAAAACAACAGCCCCTATAATTAGAAGGTTGTTGTGGGTGGTGGCGGGTCGCTTTCACTTACCCGTGTGTTACCGTGACCTCGACCTTCTCAAACTGGGCTCCTCGTCGGGCTCCTCGTCGTGACCAGGAGGACTGCAGTAGTGCACAGCGTGGCAATAGCAATGATAGATAGCACGCACAAGCCACGACGAAGCAAGCCAAAAGTAAAACTGGAAAATACTGGATTTGGTCTTTGGACTCCTCCCCCAGACCCCAGCAAACCAATCACTTGCAAAACAACAACAACTGTTGCTGGGTCTGGTGGAAGAGGCAAAGGCCACTGCCACACCCCCACAAACTCTAAGCCTGCCGGACTGCCCCGCCCCCAGCCATTGGAATTAATGGAGGGCCTCCAACTCCTCCCTGGGCCAAGGGAATAACGCCCAAAATCGAAATGCTATTCTGGCAGTGAGACACAGGCTGCACCCACCAGTGTGTCGTCACTGCCCTGCTTTATGGCTCCAGGTCGAAGAAATCTTCGCCCAGCCAAAAGCATGCCCAGAGCAAAGGCCATCCTCCCCCACCCCCTTAAAGAAAAACCCAAATTTGCACATGTTTGTTCACCGAGCACGAGCAGCCAGCACAATTTATTGCTAGCTGCTCAGTGTCCATCAGGCATTTTTTTTAGTCCTCCAGGGTGGCAGGGCGACGCCCATCTCACCCGTGTACACCAGCCGCCCCTGGTGGTGACAGTGGTGACTGCAACACAAGAGTGCTACGAGGAGCAGTACGCCAGCAGCAGAGAAAGAAGCAGGATAGGACTGTTAACTGCCTAACCAGTCTACAGAGCTGAGGGAGGGAAGAATGGCAGAAGGATGCTGCCAGTCCTAAACATATGGAACCTGTGATTCTCTGACTGGAGTGTAAGATGGCTAAAGGGAGGGAGCTGGGTGCGACAGGAGAGCAAAAAAATTGGATTCAATAGACCTGGTAGTGAAGGAGCAAGTTTTGGGGAAAAGATGCAAGCTTAGATCAAATACTTTTCTGTCAGAGGAATTAGATACCCAGATTGAACCCACTAGAGGTAAGAGTACGCAGCCACTAGGCTAGGGTCTACCAAATGGAACGCTAAGAGCTCTCTTATTAAAACATCACAATAGAAGGACATTGCTCTAAAAGAGAAAATAAATAAGATTGCTTTAAGAGGCCCCATAGTAACACCCTTACTGAGATCTTACTTTAAAGTAAATACTATGACTAATGTGGAAACCCCAAGAGTGATGGAGGAACTGTTAAATCTGGAGAAGGATAAGTACAGGGAAGCGGACAGCCTCGTAATTCATCCGGATGTACCTACTGCAAATAGATTTTCACCATAGGAGGGATTAGTTTTAAACCTAAGTGATAAGGAGGGGAGTGGTGGTACAGAAAGCACTGCAGAGGTGCGTGAGAGCTGAACACATAATGCCCCGCTTAACCAATTGGTAGGAAGGGCAGGCAGTGGCACGCTTGGTTTGGAGTCGGTCCGGGGGATGATAAGCCAACTTTCATCAGAAATTTAGGAATGATTCTCAACATCAGAAGCTTACCAGAGAGGGATTCAAGACACGTGTCAGAGCCTGGAGGAAAAGACTTAGGGGCATATTCACAAGGAGCTATCGCCGAATTAACGGCACTTTATCGCAGCCAAAGTCGTGATAAATTTACCTCCCCATTCACAAGCCCGTGTTAACAGCCCACAGCACCAGTTTACCCGCGATAGCAGCCGCAAAAAACATCGCCACAGAGGACCCCCGCAAATATCGCTAATGAGATGCAGAGTAGGCGTTCCCGTGCCAAAAGTCGAGACAACATCACACCTCAACATTCTCAACGACCAGCCACATCGGCAATAAAAACACAAAACAGGCGATATGGCGCGTTGGCACCAGGAAATCTACACCTGCTCTGACCTGGTGTAAAGTCGGACGGCAGCCTGCAAACCAAAAGGGAGCACAGCCCAGGGCTACATCGGAAGGGCAACAGATGCCATGGAGCCACCAATCATGCGGCCCGGACACCCAAGAGGGCCACAACACCCACCACCCCCAGGACCACCCCTCCCTGGCACCCCCCCCGACCAAAGACATGCCACATCAGCCACACCTAAACATGTACAAAATATTCCGCTTGATGTCGCACAATCACAACTGGTGACATGCATGTGTCGTCACAGAAATTAGCAGCACACATTCACTTTTGAAGCAACAAATGAAACTTTATTGAAATGAACACTGAAGAACCGGGCCTTTGGGCCTGGCGGCGCAGGGCACGCCTGAAATCTTCGGGTTCACCTGCCTTGTTGCACAGAGACACGGAATACCCTGTTGGCGTAGAAAACCAAGTTTATTAGCTGCAGCTAAGCACAGTTGTCCAAGAAGTACATCAAGTAGGTTCTCAGGAGACTGCCACTTGACTCCGTGGCTCACAAGCTTTTATCGTCGAAATACATCTGTACAAACATACACCCATCGCACAAATTTTTAGCCAATCAGGAGAGTTTGAAAACAAGATATTGTGTCACCAGAATGCTCTCTGCTTACATGTTGTGTGTTATCCAGCCCCCAAAGTTAATCAATACTGGTACCCATAGTTCGGTGTTTGCAATGGCAGGACATATCTGTATGCTTCAAGAGGAAGGTTACAAAGTAGGAAAACACAGGGAGAGAATAGCGAAGGCCAGAAGATAAGATATGGCGAGAGGAGAATACTAAAGGCTAACAGATAGTTGATACGGGGATTAGGTAGTCCAGACAAGGATTAGTTAGGCCGGCTGGTGTCTGAGATTGGTTTAAGGACAAGGACGGAGGGGTTTTTGACACGTTGCAGTCCAAAAGGGCAGAGACACTTCGCTCATCGAGCAGCCTGTGTAAAGGCAACACAAAAATGGCGGTGACTGTAAGATGGGGTCAAAATTAAAGAACCTCAGACCCTCCTTTTGCCATTACGCAGGCAATACACAAAGACTCACGCTAATCTGAATCAATGTTGATGGTCATGAAGTCGTCAAGCTGTTGCTGCAACATCATCTTCATCTTCATATTCTCCGTTTTCTGTGGCATGGGTCTTGGGACACACATAATAGCACAAAGACCACATATTGCGGGGCCACATTGTAAACAAAGGCAACACAAAAAGATGATGGCCAAAACTACTCCAACAAAGGTCAATACCTTCCATCCCCATGTGGACAGTAGTTCCCAAAACCATCCCATCAGAGACCAATTTCCTTCGTCCTGGTGGATGGACTCAGCAATGTGGTGCAATTTAGAGATGGCCTGGTATACTGTAGAGGCGTTATCAGGTATATAAATGCAACAACTCGATCCAATCAATGTACAGACTCCACCACGATCTGCGAGAATGATGTCTAACACCATTCTGTTCTGTAATGTCATAAGGCGATCCGCCTGAAGCTCAGCAGTGATATTACTCAGTGCTCCGACAGTTTCATTTATTGTTGCCTCAACTACCCGAATGAGATGTCTGATATTTCTACTATTGGCCATAGGGCCCCAAAATGGGAGGAATCCTTTAAGGAAGTCACCTCCTTCCTGTCCTGCTGTGTCCTCCAAAGCAATAACCCCTCTGCCGTACCTTGTCTTGTGATGTCCCGAAGGAGCTGAATATGTTGGAGGGAGGAGAAAAGCCATATAACAAGTCCCTGAGAAATCGGCTGGTAACCATGTATAGGCTCTGTCATGGCAGACGAAATATGTTCCTTGAGATGCTACCAATGGTGGAGACGTTCGGGATGTATAGATATATGTAATATTACAAGTGCTCTTTCCCAATTGAGCCTTAGGATTTTGACCATTGGCTTGGAGACATAGGTGACCTTGGTGGGGTACAGTATATATAGGTGGGGATCCTTTCCTTTTGGCTCTGTCTGTAAGGCTAGTGACATAATGTGTCACATTCCAGTCAATGTATGCTTGTCGCTCGTCGGTGGGGAATTCACTAAATGTTTTATAATGTTTTGACATAGCCACTATTCCCTTTATTAGTGAATTATGACTAACGTCAATTCCATCCCTATACGGACCAACAGGATGTCGATGTTGGTTCTCATAGGCATTGGCAAACATAGAGGTGTAAGCCCAAGCAGATCCTTTTAGGGAGAAGGGTAGAACTAAATATGGCATTCCTTTATCTGTATTATGGGGTAAAAGTCCACAAACCCAACAATCGGTGGTATTGATTACTAATTGATGCTGGTGTAATAGCTGGATGAATGAATTGTTGAGATATTCCATTCTCCTAATTTGTTCATGCCCTGGTAGCGTATAGAATTGGTGTGGGGAAATAGTAGTGCGAAGAGGTATGGGCTGAGAGGTAGATATAGGTACAGATGCTGGCTGCAAAGTGTGAATAACCCAACCCACACAAGCTAATAAAACACATAACAGAGTTAAAACACATAATACTACGCCACATCTATTAAATAGTAATTTACAATATTTTTCCTTCATTTTGTTTTTTTATCAATTTCTGATTCACCGGAAGTCATCCCCTAAAGTGTTGCTCGTGGCAATCTTCCTATCTCGCTCAGTTGTGGTTATTGGCCGTCCTATGACACTGCAAGTCCTGCAGACCTAGTGCCACTACTCAGGTCACAAACCAAGTCTCCTACCACGACCCTGCAAAAATGGGATGAGTCCAGTATCACATAAGGAAGAAAATATATACAATTCAAAAATTCAAAAATGCAATCTAAGAAATAAAAAAAAATGCAGTTTAGGAACGAAGGGGAGAAAAAATAAAAATAAATTTCAAATGTCTTTGGCCACTCTAGGCCTCAGATTGTATCTATCCTTGTTTGGCACAGTCTGGTCTTGAAAAAGTGTCTCTGGATCAGTTGTATCTATTCTGAGATGCGATGGTACAGCTTCTTGCAAAACATCATCGTCCTCTTTCTCAGTCCGAGTCCATTCTAGGTGTGCATCGCCAAAAGGTACAAACCGGGGAACTCTCTCTCCTTCACAATCACCTATACCTTCGCGGACCCACTGATCAAAAGGCAAAGGCAAGGGTACCCTTTTGCAGTGCACACCATGGATCCAGTTCTTCTTCCCAACGACTTTTACGGCTGTACGTGTTGTCAGCAGGACCTGTCTTGGCTCCCGCCAGCGAGGCTCCAAATTCCTCTTCCTCTGAAAATTCTTAAGGCACACCCAGTCGCCAGGTTGGAGGGTGTGCCCAGGATCCGAGGAAGCCTGTGGCAAGGTGTCTTGTACCTGCTGATGGAGAACACGCAATTTAGTGGTGAGGTCATGCAAATAGTCAATTAACATTGGGTATTCTATGTCAGAGTACTTCTTGGGTCTAGGGACACCCCAGACATTAGCCGGGCGTCCGAACACAATCTCATATGGGCTAAGTCCCACACGAGAATGAACAGTTGTTCGAGTTGACAAGAGGGCTAGAGGTAAGGCGTCGGGCCAGGCAAGACCTGTGCTGGCTTGTATCTTTGCAAGTTTAAGCTTGAGAGTGCCATTATAGCACTCTACCAAACCCGCTGACTGAGGGTGGTTTGCCGCGTGGAATTTTTGCTTAATCCCAAGACCTGCACATACTTTCTGCATGATTTGACCCACGAATTCACTTCCATTGTCACTCCAGACAATTCGAGGTAAACCAAACCTCGGGAAGTATTCTTTCAGAAGGACCTTAGCTGTAGACAAGGCAGTATTATCCTTTAGGGGGTAGGCCTCTATCCATCTGGAAAAGGCACATACCACCACAAGGACATACTTTAGGTTTCTGCATCTCTCCATATGAATGTAGTCTATCTGCACTACCTCAAAAGGATACGTTGGGGGAGCAAAATGGCCTGCTGGGGTTGGTGTCCCTCTTCCTGGGTTGTGCATCAAACAAACAATGCAATGTTTAACAAGATTGTCTGCACATTTAGGAATCCCTGCATTCTGCCATACCGGAGCCAAAAGCTTGCATATTCCTTTCGCACTGATGTGGGCTGGACCATGCGCCATAGTCACTACTGGAAGTACATAGGCGTCTGGTAACAGCCAACGTTGGTGTTCTGACAATTCTATCCAACATCCTGTCGCATCCAACATTCCCGTACTATCTCTCCACTTACTCAATTCTTTCTCTGTAGCCTCTTCCTGAATCATTTTCACACTTTCTATTGTGTCCTCACACATTCCTCCTTGACTGACCCATCTAGCAGGTCCAGCAACATACATATGACTCGTCACATCTCTCGCTGTCTCTTTCGCTATCTGATCCGCAAAAGCGTTTCCTTCACCCACATCATCAGTGACCCTTTTATGCGCACTACACTTCACAATTGCTATCTGAGTGGGTAAAGCAAGTGATTCCAAAAGGTCATTCACTAACTGACCATGCTGTATTTTAGTACCATGTGAGGTAAAGAATCCTCTTTCCCTCCAAAGGCGGCTAAAACTGTGGGCCACCCCAAATGCATATTGGCTGTCGGTGAACACATTCACTCTCTTCCCTTCGGCCAATACACAAGCTCTAGTCAGAGCTATCAATTCAGATGCTTGGGCTGAATTCTGCCTAATGCGTGCTGTCTCCACAATCGTATGCAAAGTGGTAACAGCATAGGCTGCAGTCGTTTCACCATTGGGGAGCTTAAAACACGAACCATCCACCCATAGGATCCCATCCGGGTCCAGGAGCGGCGTATCTTTTAAATCAATCCTACCTTTTGTCTCCTCCTCTGTACGGAGAAAACAATCATGTTGCTCTTGAATGTCTTTCTCTACTGGGATTGGTAACAATGTAGCTGGATTTAGGGTATTACATCGCTTGATGTGCACGTGACTAGCCAAGAGCGTCAGCTCATACCCCGATAAACGGGCGCTCGTAAGATGCTGGGTTTTTGTCCTGTTTAAAAGTGTATCCACTGCATGTGGCACCATGACAATAAGCGTATTGTCTAGCACCAATCCAGCAGATTGGCGAATAGAAACTGCTGCTGCTGCTGTAGCTTTCAGACAACTAGGTAATGCTTTAGCTACAGGGTCTAACGTAGCCGAAAAATAAGCACACGGGCGTTGTTTGTCACCAAATTGTTGTGTCAAAACTGACAACGCGCAACCTTCTCTCTCGTGCACATAAAGTGTGAAAGGTTTGCTGTAATCCGGAGTACCCAACACAGGAGCAGAACACAAGGAAGTACGCAAATCAGTAAAACGTTTCTGGCATTCCTCTGTCCAAGGAAGAGGTTGGGGGGTATCTTTAAGGGTAAGTGCTAACAAAGGTTTTGCTAACAAAGAAAAATTCGGAATCCATTGTCTGCAGTAAGAGGTAATACCTAAAAAGGCACGCACCTCTCTCTGTGTGCATGGTACAGACATTTGTGCAATTGATTGGATTCTTTCTGGGGTCAACCGCCGTCCCTCCTTCGACAAGAGATGACCTAAGTAGGTAACCTCTTGGCGACAATATTGTAATTTAGAGGGTGAAACCTTATGATGAAGGTCAGACAAGTGATGCAACAGTGAAACAGTAACTCGTTTACAAATTTCCTCAGAATCAGCAGCAACTAGCAGATCATCTACGTACTGAATAAGGGTGGCACCTGGAGGCAAAGTGAAAGCATCGAGCTGAGTTTTCAAAGCCTGACTATAAATGGAGGGACTTTCACAATAGCCTTGAGGTGCGCGCTTGAACCGGAAGCTTCGGCCTCCCAAAGAGAAGCCAAAAATATCCCTACTTTCCTCAGCAATGGGAATGCTAAAGAAAGCATTCTTAAGGTCAATGACCGAAAACCAGGCAGCTGAGGCAGGTATCAATGTCAATAAAGCAGTGATATCTGGGACGACAGGAAACTGGGGTACAACGATCTTGTTGACCTCCCGGAGATCGATTAAGAACCGATAAACCGGTGGCTGGGAAGAGTCAGTACGTTTAAGGACAGGCAGAACAGGACTATTGCACACATTTCCTCTAGTCTCTTCAACCACACCTTTCTCAACCAAATCATAAATGATAGCCATCAGCGCTCTCACCATCACTCGAAATTCTATACTGAGGAATGCGAGGTAACCTAACATTGGACTTGAGGGTGACAACATAGGGTGGAATCTGCAAGAGACCAACATCATTGGGGCCTGTAGCCCAAAGAGTAGTAGGCAGGGAACGTAATTCAGAAGGGAGTTGGTCTCTAGACAAATATGTCGGGGAAATTAATCTCTTGCCTAAAGTAAGATGTACACCAGAAGGAGAACAATGCAGTGTCGCATACAATCTCTTTAACAAGTCCAACCCCAACAAATTCTCACCACAACCAGTTGTCAAAATAAGAGGAGCCTCCAAATCATAAGGGCCAATGGAGATAGGTAAAAGACAAGAAACTGGGTTACAAACCGGGGCGCCAGAAAATCCTACAGAAACATTTGTTAAGCCAGACAAAGGTGCCCCAGGGAGTTTAGAGTGGATGATAGAACTCTTCGTTGCACCAGTATCCAAGAGAAATGGTTCTGATACACCAAGCGCAACGACATCAACATAAGGCCCATTTTGGTCCACTGGAACTGAAATGACTCCCTCACTTTGTCCACGGCTGTCCTAGCTAGAGAAACCCTGATTCTCATCTTCCATATAATAATCATCATTATAATAATGGGCAGACTGAGTATTTTGCTGATCAAAATAATTCATGGAATTTTGCGGCGGAAAGGAACGTTGATCCTGGGACATGGTACTTCGCCCCCTCCCCCTAGGTGTTGACTGGAAGCCACCTCGGCCTCGCGGCCCAGGCGTACCACCAGCACGCTGCAATAATATCGGGCAATTATTCTTGAAGTGACCTTCTTCCTTACAATAGGCACATTGATTAGGACCCAGTGGAGGCCGTGGAACAAAAGGCTCAGGTTTCTGAAACACCTTCTGAAACTGGGGAGTCGGCTGAAACTGGCGCTGAGCAGGACGAGGAGGATAAGCCTGTTGTAAAAGAGCCTTCGTCTTTAAATCTTTAGTCTTTTTATCCAATTTGTCCTTCTCCTCCTTATCCCTATTTTCGTAATATTGGGCAGTAGCCAATATCTGGGCTGAAGAAGAAACAGCCCATGAACTTTCGGAATCCTTTAATTTATTAGAGAGCTCGGGAAGCAAATTAAATACAAATTTATCTACGAACAATCGCTGTCCCCCCTCTGTGCTCATATCCTGACCACTGTGATCAAGAAACGTTTCTTCAAAACGAGTGAAGAAGTCAGAGACACTCTCATCCTTCTTCTGCTTACAGGCAGCTAACTTATCCCAATTAACTCGCAGAGCGGGCATCATAGTTTTCATTAAGGTAATTATTCTACCAGGAAGTTCTGCAATTAAATTATCGGGTTTAGCACCACCCACTTGGAGCCCATCAGCAGCCAGTATAGCATTCCAATCACCTCCTAATTCTTGGGCGTGGTCCTCTTTCCGAATCCTAGCCCACAATGGTTGTGGGACAACATTTCCCATTAACATATCTATGTCAGCCAAATTCATAATACAAGCGTCAACAGTCTGAGATAATTCCTTGTAGTAACCAGCAGGGTTTTTACGGGGGTCAGGTAAAGACTGTTTAAGGGCCAACACCTCAGATCTCTTCCAAGGTACATGTACCCATATACGTTGGAAGTGAGCCGGTATAAGCGGATTATTACCCTGGTCTGCAACCTCTTCTCTCCATACTGGGGGAACCTCTCGCATAGGATAGTGTTTCAGTTTGCGCCTAACAGAAGGATCAGGTTCAGACAAAGACCGGGAAAAGAACATTGATCTAAAAGTAATAAGTGTCCGTATAGCATTCTCAACCTCAGGATCCACAATAATTCCTTTATCAAAATCAGTCCTAATATCCAGCAAACCCTTGGGAGCTAAACCCAATCCCGTGGCCTCCCATTCCTGACCTAGGATTTCACACATGGCATTGAAAACGAATCTTTGTACAGGGGCATCCCACTGTTCAAAAGTATCCATGATATCTCGAACAGTATATTCGAGATCACTCAGGATCCACCTGCGAGCAAGACCCATGAACGTATCTCGTTCTTGGGAGTCAGAAGTAAACTACGGGTCTGCCTACGGGGAAGAACAGGAGTCAGACTTACTGACCCAAAGAGAGGAGAAAAGAGACCAGAAACAGTCTCAACCATCCGCTGACGGATAGAAGGGGAAGTTGACAGAAAAACAGGAGATAATGTATGAGACGGAGCAGGAGAAGAGGCAACAGGTAGAGCGGAGGTCGAAGGCAAAGAAGACTGAGGCAAAGAAGTCGGAGGCAGAGGAGCTGGAAACAAGGGAGCTGAAGGCAAAGGAAATGGCGGGAGTGGCAGTGCCACAAAGGGCTGTGTTGGAGGTGCAGGAGCTGGAGCTGGTGGGAGAATAACAGGTTGTTGGACGGGTAACAAAAGCGGGGGTGCATTAGCGCCTTGTACATAGGGCGGGGGCGATCGTAATAAGTGAGACATTAAAGGATCCTTCTCAGGATCAGCATCGCGATTTGGGGAAGAAGTTGGCAGCACTGGGTAACATTTGTCAATCGCCATGTGATGTTGCCTATCTAAGATCTCTATCGCATGATCTATTTCATTATTTTTAAACTGTTGGGCAGCCTGTATGACAGTGATATCTTTTTCTTTCCTATCTCTTTTTGCCTGTTTAATTTCTTTCTGTTTGGCTTCCTTGCGCCAAAGGCGAAAAGAGTCAAACATAGCCGGCCGGGCTTTTCTTTTAAACAAAGTAGCTTCTAAATTGTCTAAAATATCAGGCTCAAAACTACCATTATGTGGCCACTGTAAAACACCATCTTTCTTCGTATAGCGGACCCATATTTCATTAAAGGTGATGGGGCCTATACCATGTTTAGAGTAAAGCTCATAAGTAGGAGTTCCAGCTGGAGGAATTGGACAAGAGTCCTCCAGTCGGGAGTCCATATCGCAACAAAAACAACACCATGTTTTAAACTTACTGAAACCAGGCATCGTTACTTTCACTTGCTTCCTACAAACAACAAGGGGCTAATCAAAACAGCACAAACGTACTCACCCCTTGGCTTCGACAATTGCAATTTTCGAATCTAAGAACCCAAAAACAAACAAAAAGGAGTGGGAGCTACCCACCAGTACTTAACAAATGTCTTCTTCACGCCAACAGAGGTCCGTCTAACGTCTCGCAATACCAGTCATCACCAAAAGAGGGACCAAGGCAGGGCAGCAGTCAGGGCAGCAGGCACCAGCAGCCGTGGGAAAGGAGAAGCCACACTTCAAAAGACCATCGGCCCACTCTTCGACATACAGGGGTCGCTGGTGTGGGGGCGCCTCCTCTGGAATTTTCCTGCGGGGCTCCTCACGATCCTTGGGCTCAACCGCTACCTCTGAAGCCGCCCCACGTTGGGCGCCAATTGAAGAACCGGGCCTTTGGGCCTGGCGGCGCAGGGCACGCCTGAAATCTTCGGGTTCACCTGCCTTGTTGCACAGAGACACGGAATACCCTGTTGGCGTAGAAAACCAAGTTTATTAGCTGCAGCTAAGCACAGTTGTCCAAGAAGTACATCAAGTAGGTTCTCAGGAGACTGCCACTTGACTCCGTGGCTCACAAGCTTTTATCGTCGAAATACATCTGTACAAACATACACCCATCGCACAAATTTTTAGCCAATCAGGAGAGTTTGAAAACAAGATATTGTGTCACCAGAATGCTCTCTGCTTACATGTTGTGTGTTATCCAGCCCCCAAAGTTAATCAATACTGGTACCCATAGTTCGGTGTTTGCAATGGCAGGACATATCTGTATGCTTCAAGAGGAAGGTTACAAAGTAGGAAAACACAGGGAGAGAATAGCGAAGGCCAGAAGATAAGATATGGCGAGAGGAGAATACTAAAGGCTAACAGATAGTTGATACGGGGATTAGGTAGTCCAGACAAGGATTAGTTAGGCCGGCTGGTGTCTGAGATTGGTTTAAGGACAAGGACGGAGGGGGTTTTTGACATGTTGCAGTCCAAAAGGGCAGAGACACTTCGCTCATCGAGCAGCCTGTGTAAAGGCAACACAAAAATGGCGGTGACTGTAAGATGGGGTCAAAATTAAAGAACCTCAACACCGAAATGAAATGAAGACACATGGCCGCTCCCCTCGGGACAATATGTAGGTCACAGCCTGTAAGACAAAAAACATGATGAGAAGGTGTGTCCTGCGCACATCAGAGGACAGAGAGAGAGCAAAGGAGAGAGAGAGGAAGAGAGGGAGGGAGAGAGAGAGGAAGAGAGGGAGAGAGAAGAGGAGAGAAGAGGAGAGAGAGAGGAAGAGAGGGAGAGAGAGAGAGAGAGAGAGAAGAGGAGAGAGAGAGGAAGAGACGGAGAGAGAGAGAGAGATTGCCGCCCCTGCGCACCCAGGCCACACTGCTCACCTGCTGCCACCGGTGTGTCTCCAACCACGTGCCAGTATGTATAGCAGGACACCAGGTCACAGATCTGAGTCATAGCCGTCAGCTGAAACAGAGTCCATTTACATGACTGGCACAGTACACACAGTTGCACAAGACAACATCGCCTGCCTGCCCATGCACACCCAGGCAGAGGCACCCCAACCCCTCCCGCCGCCCATCGGAGCATGCCCGCCCATGCACACCCAGGCCTCAATGCTCACCTTCCACCACCGGCGTGTAGACAGGAGGTCCCACCACGTGCCGCTGCAAGCCACAAGCCCGGGGCCCGTGGACATGGCACCCTCCACATCATGCAGCCCCGCTCCGCAGGCCACCAGGTCTCACGTTTGGTGCTGGGTCTTGATTACTCCATGGCATAGGCCATACCAGTGCACCCGGCACCATCGCAGGCTGCACACCCGCTCAGCCCAATGGGTGCCACCAACTCTGGGATCCCGGAAGCGACGCCACGTGTCGGTAGGTCCGCGCTGCCCGCTGCCTCTGGCCTACACTGCGGTCCAGCAGGGCACACAAAACCTGAGCTGTCCGGACCGCCGGGACGGGGCATCATCGCAGGCTGCCCACCCACTTAGCAGCTTAAGGTGCCACTGACTCAGTGCACCCAAAGTCACCGTCCCGTGGCGGGGTGCCTGTGCCGTCCGCAAGGCCCCGTGTGCCACTAACCCTGTGCGCAAAAACTCATGGGCCCTTGATGATTGAGAACCGTGGAGCGTCCGTCATCCAGTCACCACCGGCAGAGGGGAATGTGACGTCGTCGGCCCCTTATGTTGGCGGAGTCACATGGCCTGTGACGCCTGTGCCGGATGGGTGTGGTGTGCGTGCAAACCTGCCCTCAGGGAGTGGCTGTGACATGCTGACAACTAGACCAGTGACCTGCACACCACCAGCGAGTACGCCTGCAAAGGGTAGCAATGAGGGCCCCCCTCGGAGCGTTAGCGGAGTGGTCTGGCCTGCCGTACTCCAAACCAGCGCAGGGCTTGCAACAATGACTCGTGGGCTCTGGGCGTGTTTCAGTCCATGTCCGGACAAGGAAGTGACTAATGCGTGTGTCCCTGTTGTAGTGTTCACGGGACCCGGTACACAAAATGCAATGTAGCACCCTCTGACTGGCATCCCACAGGATGAACATCATTGACGCAAGGGAAGTCACTGTCCCTACATTCATCCACACATTCACACATGAATGATGAAAGACATGACACAGCAGTGCGTCACTGGATGTTTATTGCACATCCAGTGCAGTTATGCAGCTGGAGCGGTACAGGGCAATGCCGAGCACACTACACAATATGGGCATGTGGAGGGCCAGCCAGAGTCCATCCGGGGATGACATGTACTGCGGAAGAGGAAGGGTACAGTCTGCAGTCTGGTCGCCGTGTCATTGGTCGTCAAACAGGATGTGGCAGTCCATGTCGCTGTCCAAGGTGAGTGCATCGGAGTGTATCGGGGGTCAGTGGAAGTTCATGAGGCCATGTGCGGGACCAAGCAGAAACATGCCAGGTGGTGGAAATGTATGCTAGTGCCTCCTTCTGAGAGCCAACCCATCCACGTCCTCGTCCTCGGATGTGTGCTCTGCCCCACCTGTGGGTGTTGCAGTACCGGCTGCGGCACTGTGTGCCACTGACACATCAGGGGCCTTAGTGGATATGCCTGCCACACTGGGAGGCACTGACACACCAGGGGGCAGAGATGTGGATGGTGTGGGGGCAGCTGCATTCATCAGCGACACGCCTTGTGGCAGCAATGCCATGATGAAGTACTGCAGGGCATGGTAGATCCCTGCTACATTTCGATGGTGTGCAGCGCTGGCTGCCATCCTTTCCGCCTCCATCCGCACCATGTCCTCCATGAGCCTCCGCATGTGTGCCAGCTCACGGCTGGCATCGCTGGAGCCACTCTGAGCGAACAGGTGCTCTTTTCTCCGCGTCATGACTCCAGCGATGTCAGTCAGGGCTGGTTGGAGACCATGGGGCGGACGTAGACACCCATGGATGGCGTCCAGTTTGGTAGCCATTAGGTCGAACCCCACCCGCACCTGCTCAGCCATCTCCCTCTGGCCCTCCAGCACACGGCGTTGGAAGGCCATGTGTTGTTCCTGGGGGTCTTGGGAGAGTGCCGGGAATGTGGGTGCCTCCTGCTGGGTGGTTTGGGTGGTGGGTGGGGTCTCATCGATGTGGCTGGGCTGCCCTGATCCTGGAGGTGAGTGGCGGATGAGGTCAATGATGTCTTGGATGGTTTGGGTGTCGATGCTGGTGTTGTCCTCCTCGTAATCAGTGAAGAGTGGCTGGGACTGCTCTGCAGGAGGTGTTGACGATGCCCCTGCGATGTGAAGGGGAGATGGTGTATTACAATGTGTCCACATGTATGTAGCCGCATGGTACAGGTTGACATTCAGACAGCATGTCATTGTACATTGTGACAGTCTGTGGGTCTGGGCGAGGACCCAGGGTCATTGTGGGTGGGCACTGTGCCCTGCTTGCTTGTGCATGTGTGCCATTGTGGCCATCTCCACCCATCCCCCCAGTACCTGGTGGTCACTCACCCTGTTGCGGTTGTGTTGTGTCCTGTCGAGCAGTGTCCGGTCCTCCGACTCCAGCCACAGTCTCCACACTGATGACTGTCGACACCAGCTCCTCCATGTCATCCAGCTCCAGCTGTGGCGCTGGGCCCCCACCTCCGGTCTGCGTTGCTGCCTTCTGGTTGGCAGTGAGTTTCTCCTTGGTCTTCCACTTGATGTCATTCCATCGCCTCTTGACCTCGTCCATTGTCCGCTTGTGCTCTCCGACGGCATTCACCTTGTCGACGATGTCCCGCCATTTTCCAGTTTTGGTGCCCAATGACACGTTGGAGGTGACGAAGAATTGTTGATGGTGTTCCAACACCTCCGTGACTATGATCCTGTTCGCCTGCAGACTGAACTTGGTCTTCCTCGTCTTCTTGTCCGTGCCCTTCCCTGTCCCCGAGGTCCCAGGCTGGTCGTCCGGGGTGCTTGTGGGGTTGCGCTCGTCCTCTGCGCCTGCTCCGGCTGCCTCCATGGTGCTTGGGTGTTGGTCAGTTTGTGTGTGGGTGTTTTTTCTACTTTTATGGTGATTTTTGACGCCTGCCAGGTGTGTGTTGTAGGCCTGGCGCTGCTTGTCGCTGATTTCCTCATCGCACTTTGGCCCATTGCGTGTTTTTTGGTGTTGTGGTTTGTGTTTTTATCTCCATCGTGGTGGTTGTATCGCGGACATTGTCCGCGGTTTCGGCAGACTATCGCTTGCTACCGCCTTGTTGTGAATTCCACGTTGACACAGGGTTATTTTCCCGCGATAGGCTGCGATATTGAAAGTTGCGTTACGATACTCTTGCGGTAGTTATCGCACGTTCTTGTGAATATACCCCTTAGATTTTAACACAACGCACAGAAGCTCTAGAAAGTAAGGTTCAGGATTTGAGGTTAAATGTGAGTGATAACACTCAGGAGGTAGTAAGGTTAAAATAAAGGGAGAAGATCTAACAGAGAAACTAGGGAGAATGGAGAATAATTCCAGGAGAAACAACATCAGGATCTTAGATGTTAAGGAAGGGGCGGAGGTGGGTGATGTTAAATCATTTGTGGTAGATCTTCTGACCAAAACGTTCCCCCAGGCGATCTCTGTTATGAACCTGGAAACCAAGATCCAGAGAGTGCACCAAGATCCCTTTAAACTGAATCCTGGGCGGGAGAAGCCTTAGGAAAATGCTAGTCAACTTCCAGTCATATATAGCCAAAGAAAAAATTCTGGAAGTAGCCTTGAAGGAGAAATCATTTCAGGTTCAGGATCTCACCTTCAAAATCAGGTCAGATATTTCCTGCACTACAGAAGATAGACGGTGGGAGCTGGGCAAGCGAATGAAGCCTCTAAGGGAAATGAGGGCACAAGTGCAGTTAAGGTTCCCAGCAATATTGAACATTATGTGGGCTAACAAAATGCATAACTTCCTAGCTCCAGAGGAGGTGGATATCTTTATAGCCCAGAATACGGCAAGAGATAAGTAAGGTTAGGCATATTGGACAAATGAGGAGATATGAGTTTTTTGACACTGGAGTGTTAATACTGGATTCCCATAGGTGAAAGCTCGAATTGGCATAGTATGCCAGGAGGAAGAAATGGGAGGGTTCCCTGGGGGGAAAGGGAGTGCACTTGTGGTGGGGAGTATAGGGAGAAAGAGAAAAAAATGTCCTCATATAGGTTAGGGTGAGGCACAGGTATTTTCGGGGTGTTCGATAGAGGATAATGGGGGCGGAAAGAGATATTCCCTAGATATAATTAGCTGGAATGTGAATGGTTTAAAGAAGGCAACATTTGGTCCTTCAATATTTGAAAGAAAACTCAACTAACGTTATCCTGTTACAAGAGACCCATCTACTGCAATCAGAAAGTATGGGGCTTTTTACAAGGCAAAGATGGGTAGACATGGTAGTAGTCACAGATCAGCAACATTGTACAAAAGGGGTAGCTATAATAGTGAAGGTAAAATCTGGGGTAGAGCTGCGAAGGTCTAAGGTGGATGAAGGAGGGAGCTGGATAGTAGCGGAGATCAAAGCTGGACAGACTTTGTACACCCTAGCTAGTTACTATGGCCCGAATGTGGATGATGTCACAACATTGAACAACTTGTAGTCTAGCCTGTTAGATTTTGTAGCCCCGCTTATATTGGGAGGCAACTTCAATGTTTTATTAAATAATAACTTAGACAGGCCCGCACCCAAATCAGTTCATCAAGGATCGGGGCTTATCTTTTATCAATGATGGATCATTTGAATCTCTGTGATATGTGGCGCAGAGTAAAAGGCAGAACCAGAATCTACTCCTTTTACAGTTAGAAGAATGGTCACTATTTCAGGATAGATTATTTTTTTCTGGAGGCACTAGAAGTAGAAAGAGTAATGGATATTGAATGGCTACTCCTGCAATCAGAAATTATGAAAGGATAGAGGAGGGAGCAACTGAACTTTTTAGGTGGAATCTAGCTTCAGCCCATACTTATCTGTTATGGGATGCATTTAAGGCCTGGTTGAGGGGGGTCTTAAGGAGCTCATCTGTGGTTTGGATTAGAGTAGACAAGATGCAGGCTTCTTTGCTGGAAGATAAGTTAACGGCAGCAGAAGCCGATTTGAAATCGGCATTTCCAGGGAAATACAAGAGAGAGTCTAGTGGAAAAAGTTGAGGACTTACATCTCCAGTTTCGATTGAATATGGAGAAGAGACTGCAACAGCAATGGGATGTGAGTAAGTTGAGGGATTATGAGCAGGGAGAGAAATGTGGAAAATTGCTGGCAATGAAGACTAGTATGGACAGGTCACGCAACTATATAAGAAAAATTAAGGTTGAAGAAGAGGATAGAGTGGTGGAGGATACGGAAGGGATAGAGCAGGCATTCTCAAAATTCTTCCAGGACTTATACCTAGATATCTCGAGGTGGATGAGGCTGAGCTAGATCACTGGCTCATGAGGAAAACAACTACCATAACTGAGCGCTGAGGATCAGCAATATCTGAATCAGGAAATAACGGGGAATTAAATCCTGACAGCAGTTAAGAAACTTAAAAGGGGGAAAGCAGCCGGGCCAGACGTGATCCCAATTGAAATCTATATATTGTTTTCTGAGGTAGTAATCCCGATCTGGCTAGAACTATTAGGTGTTGAGGAGAGATTCTCCAATGCCGGAGTCCAGGAATGGGGCTGTTATCTCGCTTATTTTAAAACCAGGCAAGGATCCCATGCAATGCCAGTCATACCGACCAATATCTTTGCTGAACTGTGACTACAAACTTTTCACTAGCATACTGGCATCTCATTTATGTAAGATAGCTGGGACACTAATTATTGAAGACCAGAAGGGCTTCCTACCAGGAAGACAGATGAGGGATCTCATTCACACTCAGTCTCAATAGATCTTGCCTCAACTCAGGGAGCACCCGTATCAATAGTAACCCTTGATGCAGTAAAAGCCTTCGATCGGGTGAATTTGAAATTCCTGAGAGGTATATTAAAAGCGTTTGGTATTGGTGAGGTATTTCAAAACGTCCTGAGCAAGATCTATAGGGCGCCTCGAGCACAAATACTAGTTAACGGCAGCCTCACAGCTACGGTAAAGATAGGAAGGGGGACGAGACAGGGCTTTTCTCTTTCACCATGGGCAGCTTCTCTAGGTAGATAGCTTTATATGCCTATGGTCTGATTTTGTTCACTGCAGACATTAGCCAGGCTTCGATGGCGGAGGTTTGGGAGGTTGTTGGGATACGGGACTAACAATAGTAAAACAGAGGTGATGGTATGGAATCAAGACCTACAAGGCATCAAGCTATCAAAAAACTGAGATATCTGGGGATAACAATAGTACAGGATCTAGAAGAGGTCCCCAAGGTGAATTTAGAGAAAGTTTTTAAAGAGGTAGATAAGATTCTAAAGAAATGGCATAATCTCCCTCTTAGCTTGTATGGTCGGGTCAACTTGGTCAAGATGTCTATTTTACCTACGTTTTCTTACTTGTTCGACAATATACCACTAAAGTTTAATAAAAAGTCCCTTATGAGAATACAGGGAAGAATTTTCTTTCATTTGGGCGGGAAAGGGGATTAGACTTTCCTGGAAGAAGTTAAGAAGACTAGGAAGCGGTGGTCTGGGGCTCCCGGATTTCCAATTATATTGTTGGGCATATCAAATGAAGAATAGCAGGATGCTTTTACTACAGTCCAATAGCACACTTGTGGGTCGTATGTATCATGCTATGCTGGCTAATACATCCGAGGTGGGCTTCATGTATAAATTTGGGGCTTCTACATTTTTTGAGAAAGTCCGGCTGAAGGTTTTAAAGACCGCAGCAAGAATATGGCATGAGTGTCGGTTCCTTTTGGGTATCTCATACTATAGTGAATGGGTGCCAGTGTGGGATTCTCCTGTAACTCCAGAGTGTTTATTGGACTGTTTGGCAAAACCCTTGAAAATTTGTGGAATAGCATGCAGGGGGGATATGGTGGAAGGGGACAAATGCGGCTATTGGGATGCATGGAGGGATTTGACGAATGGTACGCTATCTAGGTTTAAGTTCTACCTAATATCTGCATGGTGCAGAAATCAGGAGTGGTCTGCCCCAAGTGAAATTTGATGGAGCTTCAAGATCCAAGACCGAGAAAGAAGGAGGTTGCTTATTGGTATGGATATTTGGTTGCAGCAGCAGAAGAGAGCATGATACCCCCTTACCTGGTCTGGGAAGGTTGCTTGCCAAGTGAAGAGCTGGATGAATTATGGCAAGTACCTTTAAGCATGCTTTATTCTGTAATTAAGTTCGCTGCATTAAGAAGAAATCACTTCTTTACCTTACACAGAGTCTATTGGTCACTGGTGAAGCTGACTAGGATAAGAGGCGGTGGA
Organism: Calotriton arnoldi; assembly: GCA_963921515.1. Taxonomy (NCBI): domain Eukaryota; kingdom Metazoa; phylum Chordata; class Amphibia; order Caudata; family Salamandridae; genus Calotriton; species Calotriton arnoldi. The sequence continues at coordinate 2,599,526 of CAWUFW010001659.1, forward strand.
AAGGCCAAATGTAAAAGGTGTGGAGCTCGAGAGGCGGATGATATTCACATGTTTGCCAGCTGCAAAGTCCTGGAAAATTTCTGGATGAAAGTGGGTAAGACAATGTCTGACATTCTGGGTGTGGAAGTAAAGGTAAGGCCCCCTTTAATCATGTTTAGTATTATACATCCAGGATCTGCTCCTGAGGGTTTTTCGAAGCTTCAAAATGAGCTAATATTCTATTTAGTCCTCCTGGCAAGAAGGGAGATATGTAAAAGGTGGTGTCAGGCCACACCTCCTACTTGGAGGGAGTGGTGGAACTCTGGGAGATATTTTAGTAATCTAGACCAAAAGGTTAATCTGAATAAAAGGAAGGCTGAACTAGGGTTAATTTGCAACTTATTGGACCCTGACGGAAGATTACAGAACACTGGCGGTATGTTAATTGTTTTATTCCTCAATTCCTGTCACCTGCTGCCGAGAACACCACTACCTGCTAGCAGGCCTCTGCCTTGACGCTACTGATTGGTATTCACAGGCTACCTTATTAACGCTGACCCCAGCAGGCCCCACCAGATCATGCCTTAATGTCCATCAGTGAGCCGACCTGATAATGCACATATTAACACCTCTTGCTCGGGTATTAGGCATTCTAGAATGGACACAGTGCTGCTTTAAACGTCAAGTACCCGCACTTCTTAAGGGTTCCCACCCCTTTAACATGCAACACCTACTACCACCTGCTGCCTTGTGCTTCTACCTTAGCAGTTCTCTTAAATGGGCCGTAGTGGTGTAGATTAGTAATAGGGGCGTGGCGAGGTAACCCTGGGCAGGAGTAAGGCTGTTGCACACAGTTTGTCAGTATTTTCCCATTTATAATGTATAAATACAGACAAAGGAAAAATTGTTTTCCGTCTGCATTTATATGTAAAAACCTATTTAAACGGAAAACCGGGAGCCTTAATTATAATTGGGTGAAACACCATTTTTTTAGACGGAGACTGTTGGTCAGGGAAGAGGGTGCCCTAATGAAGCAGGTATTCGCCGATATGTCATGTTGAAAACCGTGCCCTCCACCGAGCCTTACCTTCTGTGTGTCAAAAGTAGGTATGACTGCTTTTTATTAACCAGGTTTCGGTTGGACCTACTGCCTTTCCTGTTAGCCTACCCTCGTGGGGGGAATATGGGCCATAACCATATGTCCTGCGGCTGCAACAGTAGGTCTCCACAGGACACATTACACTTTACAATGTTTTGCAGCTTTTATGCTGCACCCAGGAAGTTATACATCCTCCACATACTGAAAAGGGTTAATTTTACTCAGGTATAACCCGCCCTTATATATTTGCAAATGCTTTCGGGAGATATTATTCTTAATGTTCTTAGCTTTTTAAAAGTTGCTGTTAGGTTGAGAAAAAGTTGTGATTAAATTCCTTTGGCGCATAGCACAGCTGCTATTCTTTTAGATTTCTTTTTATAGGAATTTTTAACTGTGTACTTATTTATATGATCTAAGGCCCTCTCAATGTACTTTCATACATGATTTTTAAATTGATAATTTTGAGGATGGTTTTTATTTGATGTGTATATTATGGCTTGTTTTGCTTTTATGGTTTTTATGTGTAGAAAACCAAATAAAGTTTACATTGATTGATTGACTCTCTGTAAATGCAGCACAGCCCTGTAGATTATCATACAAAGCAGCAAAACGTTTAGAACAGAACTCCACCCCACCAGCTATTAGGACCATCTCCTGAGTCGAAATGTTCAAAAGAAAACTATACTGTATTTGTGCTAGTGGTCTCATACTTATGACCCTTCACTTGTGCAGGTTTCTGGACATGATGACACCTGGTTAATTTTTGTATGTATTTTTCATAGATATTTTCATGATTATTAACATCATCGCTATTATTATTATTATTTATTGGGTACATGTACTGACTGATGCGAAATCTGGGGTCCCAGGGCTGCAGGGCTTGGATTTCTAACCCTCTGACGCAAGGACTAGGTTCAATGTGTGAGAAGTTGGCCTGGTATATGCTGTCCACTAATTAAAGTGGGCACCCTGTACCAGTCCACACGACCCTTATGATGTATGAGGTCAAAGATAACCTTTAGAAAGCTATCCTAGTGGTAGCTGTGGAGAGCAGCCTTAAGGCTTAGTCTTGAAGGAATGTAAAGCAGCTTGTTTTACCAGAATATCACCTCCTGAATGACTAAATGAAAGGAGAACCACACAGTAGTTCTATAAAAATAGGTATTTATTAATATAACACTCTCTACTAATCTCTACACGAGATTAGAACACAAAGCACACAATACTGAATCAATAGAACATTCGTAAGTAGCACAATACACAGCGGGCTCCAGGGGGAGACCGAACCATATAGACACAGTGCCTAGAGCACGTAGATTTGCTGGGACCCCAAGGAACCACCCAAGGCAGTGACACAGGGAGCCCACGGAGGACGGGTGCAGTGAGGAAACACGACTGCGTGCTCCGTACAACTCTATGGGAAAGTCGCGGTTGAAAAGTTATAGTTTGAGGACACTTCTACGAGGACTGCAAGCAAACCCTTTGGAACATAGGAGGTTCTAGAGCCAATCCACCAGTGAGTACCGAGGTACCTGTGTTACCTATCCCAGAGGAGCTGGGTGCATAAGGGTCAAGTGGTGTCGGAAACCTTCATCGTTTTCAATGGAGAGTTGCGAGGAAGTACTGCTGCCGGGAAGGCGAAGAGTGTCCGGTGGAATCCAAGCCTGGATTCTAGGTGAGAGGAACCTGAAAGCAGAGGGGACAGAGTCTGGGTCACTTCAGGTGACCAGGGGCTCGGGAGTCGAATGCCCACCGATGTCGGGTGCTTCAGGTGCAAAGAAGGGATGCTTGACTCTGCAGCCACGGGGACCAGGAGACGTTGAGGACAACCAAGATCTGGAGGTGAGCTGTCCCACAAAGGATGTCGAGTGCTGAGGGGTCGATGTCCGGCTGGAGCACCAACACGCCTTGGCAAATGCAACCCACGCAGGAAGGACAAACAGGTTACGGTGTGGACTAGCAAGGTCCAGTGGACTCTCCAAGCAATGGGGAGTCAGGGCATGTCTGGAGCAACCAGGGAAGCCCAAGAACAAACAAGGTGACCATCGCCAGGACCCACAGGCCAACGGACCAGGGATCGCGAGGAGACCTCAAGCAAGTCTGCAAAGCACCAGCCCACGAAGCACTCAGTGCGAGGAGGCCGGCTATCTTCGGTGCAAATACTGCTCGGGGTCAGGACTACTCGGAGTCCAATGCACAAGCTCAGGGGTCGCCAACAAGCATATGCACTTGCAACTGTACGGGGTGCACAGGGGTTCGGGTCACGCGGTCCCCACGAGGGATACTGGTCTCAGAATTGCTGAGAAGGCAGATCGACCTCAGGGACCTTTGGAAACCCACCTCCTGTGTTGCTGAAATCTTTGGAGTCCTCAGGAGCTCGGGAGATGCAAGCCGGTCAGATGCGCTTAGGTGACTGCTAGTGCAGGGGAGTAACTCCTTTACTCCAAGGGAGATTCTTCAGTCGTCCAGCGTCGTGCAGACAGTCGAAGTACTTGGTTTCTTCTTAGTAGAATCTTGTCCAGGTAAAATCTAAAGTCCTGCAGCCAGGTAACCCACTTTATACCCACGGGAGAGGGTTGGACAGATTCTGGGGACCCTCCTAGGGGAGGGGCAGGACAGAGGGGTGGTTACACCCATGTCCTTTGTCCAGTTTCGCGCCAAAGCAGGAGCCAATGGCTCCTATAACTGGTTTGAGCTGGACTATGCACAGGGACACCAAATGTGCCCCCAGTGCAGACTTTCTGGCACTCTCAGAGTGCACCCAGCCCCAATACACTAAACCATGTCTGGGAGGTGGTCACACCTCCCTGTGACAGGATGCCTATTGTCATGCCTTCCTCTGCTCGAGCTTGGCTCAGCAGCAGGAGAGCAGAATCGTGTCTGTGGCTGGCAGCGTCCATTTTGTGCTGCCCGGGTCGAGAAAGCTGGTACCGGGTAGACTGGTGACCCACAGTAGTGGTTTCAGAAGGGTGGAATCATACCTCCCACACCAGTTACTGGTGTGGAGGTATGATTCCAAGGTGTTTAACACCAAACACGACATGTTTCTAAGCAGCCGTTTTAAAGTTAGCATTTACCGCGAGGTTATAATGCAACTTAACCTATATGTCTGGCTGCATTACTGACAACCCCGGAGAATGGTCTCCGAAGGCTGCAGAGGGGCTCTGCTCATGCAGGGGCACCCTCTCACGTAAAATCCAGCACCCTGCCTTCAGGATTGATAAGGCCTGCCATAGGGGTGACTGATAGGTTTTTAAGTGTAGTGATTTAGATATAGTGAACCTATATCTAAGTAAGTGGTGCAAGCACCAGCTTACACAGGCTGCTGTAGCAGACCTGTTGTGTCATTTTGAATGGCCTCTCATGGGTGGCATAATACATGCTTCAGCCCATGGGAGGCCTCTGAGGTACCTATGCCCTGGGTACATGGTGTACCATATACTAGGGACTGATAAGGGTACCCCAGTATCCAATCTGGAGTGTACCTAAAGTACATACATAGCAATTTGAGGGAGAAAGCAGATAGACTGGGGTCCTGGATAGCAGGATCCCAGTCAGAGTGTCCAAAAACAGTGAGACATCAGCATAAAGTGGGGGTAACCATAAGAAGCAGATCCTACTTTCCTACACAATGCACCAACCTTGAATTAGAAAGCCAGATGGATCACAGTCCTAACACAAGCCCATTGTGCAATCTTGCGTAGGCCATGTTTTCAGGTTACTATCAGTTGCTCTTGATAAGTTTAGGGACACCATGGCAATCCAAACAATCTTTCATTAATGAATAACACTCAAAGATGGCACTAATAAACAGGGCCCTGTACTTTAAAATGTTTGTTTAAAAGTCCTTGGTCTAGTGCATCAAATATGTACGGTAACCACACAGAATGCGCAAGTAAAAGCAGTTAATCATGTAACAGTCAGCGAAAAAAAGATAAATATTTCTATGTCAGCAAGTTTCTGACATCCCAACACCCTAAAGCTATTTCTAAGCGCTATTCTACTCCTTAACTAAAAGATTTAATGCAAACCTGCCTTTTGAATTTTAAAACTTCTTGGGATAAACCTCACAGCTTACCTTTAAATAACTGTCTTCAACTATTCATTATCAGTGTTCTGCCAAAGGAACAGCATATGTACTCTTGGTAATGAACGCCTTCTGCACAGCTTCTATAATCAACTCCCTGATTGAGTGTTAGCACAGCAATCTGGCATGACCTCTGGTGAAGACCTCTTCTAATTAGTTGTCAAATCCTGGGATTTATATTCCATTTGACCACTGACTTTATCTCATATTTACAAAACAACTCCGGGTTTGGAGATAGTAAGGCTTCTCTAAGTCCAAACTAACATGGCGCAAAATGTGCCAGCTCCATTCACATGGAGACATTAAGCCTCCATCTTAGTAAACAATAACCTTACACTCTATGGGCCTGTGGTATCTTGACAGTGAGTTAGTTTATATGCAGAATGCATAACTTCATGCTTTCTAAGAATGAGGCATGCATTGGAATGGTAAAGGGCTGTAGAATGTGTTTATGAGTCAGTTGATGGCTGGCTGTTCTGGTGGGTGGGACATTTCCTATGCACCACAGTACCATATAATAGGTTCCTCCTCCAACAATGCATGTGTGGTGTTCCACTTCTTCACATTGAAGACAAGCAGGCAAATCAAGACCCATATCCCCGAAGACTGAAGAAGTTACCACCATTGTTTGTCACAGGATGTGGAGAGGTTGCTCTATGGTTGGAATGACACTGCGGGAAATGAGGAAACGTCTCAATTAATTTTCTTCTCTCTCACAAGTGACAAAAGGTACTGGGTTGGCTGTTGGGTGAGCAGATATTTGGAGGCCTTTCTTGACCTACTTGTTAACTTGCATGCAGTTGACTTTATTCAAATATAATCATTTGTGTGTGCGACTGTCTTTCCTCTTACCAGCTGTGCTTGCGCAGGGTTCGTGTAGAACGTGGGTGTGTTGTTACAGCAGACAGTCTTTTTGCCAACACTTAGAATGTGCCCCTATTAGTGCCGCCTCAGCGCTGTGTTTACTGTGATGCGCAAAGACTGCTGGGAAGTGTCACAACATCACAAGGACACCCATCGTACACATTATTTACGTTGCTCCCCTGGTTGCCAGGGCGAAGAGAAAACAGCGAACTAAGTTTATCCTGCACGGTGCCTACTACACAGGCGGTATCGATTTCTCTGATGACTTCCGGAGTCTAGTGTTTGGTTTTTCTTGCTTCCTGTATTTTATTTGAATTTTTACAGGGGTCTTCGGTGTGAGTCGCACACCGGCGGTGAGCCTCGAGAGTGAGTCGCACACCGATGAGTGTTCTACCTTATCGTTCTTGGCTGTGTGGGTCTTGGGTGTGAGTCACACACTGGTGTTTGATTTAAATATGACTGGTTGTTTCTAAAGTCTCTTCACGCATCGGATTTGAGCCTCGGGTATGAATCGCATACTGGTTAGAGTTTTGCCCCAGTAATTCTTGACTATTTGGTCTCAATGCATCCCACACCGGCGTTCTACTATTTATAACAGACTGTTTCTACAAGTTTCAACAAAGGATTTATGCATGTATAGTTGTGTACTTGGGTTGGGATTTTCAGCCTGTAAACATTTTTTTGACATTTGGGATAACAGTGATTACTGTGGTTTGCGTTCACTGGCACCTGTCTTGACAGTTTTCTGTTTCAGGAAATGTATTTATACTTGTGAGTATGCAAAATATTACTCCACCTCCATTTTTTGTCCTGATTGGGAGAACCTAGTATTAAGTGGTCCAAGTGGAAGAAAGTTTTCTTACACTGTGCTTGTGTCTGCAGAGTTTCCTTGAGCGCGGAGAGGAAAACCTCTCTACTCATTCACTTTATGGGACCTGAAGATCAGGAGGTTTTCGAACATCTGCCTGGCCTAGAAGAGATGGAATCTGATGATTTGAGTGAATTTGATGTGTGCCTAAAAAAATTAGACAAACATTATTTGACGAAGGTGAGTACTATTTTAGAAAGGTATCACTTCGGAAAAAAGATTAAAAAAACGCAGGAGTATGTGGAAATGCATATCACCGAGCTGCACAAATTTGGTGCCATGTGCAAGTTTGGAGGTACCTCAAAGGAAAGTATACGTGACCAATTTATGTTGGGTTGAAATATTGAGAAACTTAAAGACGAGTTGTGGCAGAAAGATGATCCAAAATTGGATGAAGTGGTACTTGTAGCAAAAAGGATTGAGCACTCTCTTGCTCGTGTAGAAATTATCAATAAAGATAGCAGCTCAGCACCCATAGAGAAGGTAAACAGTGCCGGCAAGTCACCTGTCTGGCGCACTGATAAAATTTCTGCTGGTCCTTCCAACTCTAATCCCAAGAAAGCTTTCAAAGGGAAATATTTTCTATCTGGTACCATTGGACACTTACCAAATGACTAGTCAGCTCCTGCTTTGTTAGCCAAGTGTTGAGGGTATGGCAGAGCAGGACACTTTACTAAACTTTGTAGATGTCAACAGAAAACCAAGCAAGTGAAAGAAGTTGTGTTTGAAGACGGTGGCCATTGTGAGCATGATTAATTACATTGTGGTGAGGTTGTGCTTCAGATAGATCAACACAATGGTAAAAGCCCCATTGATTGCATTAATGTGAATGGTCATGTGATTAAAATGTTATTTGACTCTGAAGCAAAGATTTCCTTGATCCCGAAGGACTTTTATTTAAAACAGTTAAAGGGTACAGCCAAGGTGTTTAATCCCGACATTAAACATTTGGCCTTTGGTGGACAACCAATAAAATTGCTTGGGTATTTCCTAGGTGAATTGAGTATAAAGGTTGCTTGCCTGCATATAAGCTTTACATCTCTTGTAAGGGTGACAGCATTATTAGTAGGATTCACCAGTGGGAACTCAATGTCATATTGGATCCCAACAGTGATCCTTTTAGTGTCCTGAAAGACAAGCCATTTTGTAAGTTCAAGCTGAGCTTGATGTGATATTTGAAGTTAAGGCCAACACCTTAGACAAGGAAGCGGGTGGCGTGGTTCATGGTCTCTACTGTGAGTTCAAGGAAGTATTTAGTGAAAATTTAGGTTGTGTTTCTGGCTATACTCACAAGATAGTGCTTAAAGAAAAGTCTGCTCCTGTGGTGTGCAAGCTGCATGAGATACCATTGGCCCTACGGACGTCTATGCTCACTGAGCTTAACAAATTGAAAAGGGAAGGTATAATTGTGGAGACAGAAGCAACTGAATGGCTTTTGCCCGTAGTTCTTGCATGTAAGGCTTCAGGGGAGGTAAAGCTCTGCATAGATGTAAGAGCCCTAACATAGCATAGATGCTTGTTCAACGTGATGGTGCAGTTATCTTTTCTATGTTAGACCTCTGGGCTGCATATCATCATATCAAACTGGACAGCAAGTCCACGTACTTGACATCTTTCATCAAGCCTTTTGGGTTGTTCACAAGGTTGCCCTTTGGTTTAAATTTGGCTACATCTGTGTTCCAGAGGGCCATGAAAGATGTTTTAGGAGGCAAATCTGGAGTTAAGATTTACCAGGACGATGTTGTGATTTATGGCTCTACTCAAGATGAACCTGACTGCAGGTCGAGGTCAGTTCTTGAAAGGCTTAGAAAAAGAGGCCTCACTTTAAAGGAAATCAAGTGTATATTTAATCTCTCTGAGATTTAATTTCTGGACCATAAGTTAACTAAGGGTGGGACCCAGCCGAAAAAAAGTTGGTGAAAACCGTAGAAAACCTTACTGTGCTGGGGTACAGAGATGACTTGGTCACTGCTTTGGAGATGGCAGAGTATTTATAATAAATTTGTGCCAAATTTTGCTAGTCGCACCCATGCCCTTAGGTCTCTCTTAAAAAGAGGTGTTAAGTTTTTGTGATCCCTTCAATGCGATTTTGAATTTCAGGACATAAAGGGTGCTTTGAAGGGTGCTCCCTCTTTACAGATTTTCAACACCACAAGACATTCCATTCTAGTTACTGATGCAAGTTCAAAAGGGTGGGGTGCAGTGCTTAAGCAAGTAAAAGATGGGCGTGAGGAGAACATTATGTTCTTGTCTAGGGCTTTGGTTGGTCCTGAGAATCATTACTTTGTTATTGAAAAGAAGGCCTTTTGTATATACTAGACTATTTAAAACTTAAAGATGTTTCTCTGGGACAATACTTTTGTGGTTAGGACTGATCACAAACCCCTGAAGGATGTTTTTTTCAAGAAAAGTGTGGATAAGATTTCTTCAAAGATTTGCAAATGGGTTGTTGCCCTGCAGGACTATGATTTTATGGTTGAGTACATTCCAGGAACGGAAAATAGGGTGGCTGATTGCCTTTCGCATTTAGTGTCGGTGCAGTTGGAAGCTGACATCAAGCTGGAGGATGACCCATGAGACATGGACGAATTGAGAGTGTGTGAGGTCACTGAAGGTGTCGTCTGTGAGGAAGAATGGAAGAACCTTTTGTTGAACAATGAAGTGTTACAAGAAGTTATCAATTTAATCACCCAGGGCTGGTGTGCTAAAAGAAAGGTGGGTGATGAAGTTCATAAATTCTGGAACATGAGAGAAGAGCTGTCTGTGAGTAATAGTTTACTCTGGAGACGTACAAAACTGGTTCCGCCTGTTATGGTCAGGGAGAGACTCATTCAATTGAGGCATCAAGGTCACCAAGGGATTACAAAAACCAAAGAAAGGATTAGGATATATTTTTGGTGGCCTGGAGGTGGAAAGGGTGGTGGGGGATTGCTTGGAGTGCAGGATGAGTGATAAAATATGCAAAACTAGTGTGCAACTTAGGTTATGAGGGAAGCTCTGGTGAGGGTTTGGCAAGAGGTGGCCATGGATATTTTGGGACCTGTCACCAGCAAATCTGACCTTTCTTATGTATTAGTTTTAATAGATATGTTTTCAATCTGGGCAGAGATTTCCATTACCCAAAGCTTAGAAACAAATAAAGTCATCAGCTTTCTTGACAACATTTTTAGCAGAGAAGGGCTTCCCTAATGCATTTTAACTGACAATGGGGTGCAACTTGTTGCCAAGGAGATGGAGGAGTTTTTATCAAGAAAAGGAATCAAACACAAGAAATGTTCTCTCTACCATTCCGGGACCAGTGGTATGGTGGAGAGATTCAAAAGGGTGTTGAAGGAGTCCATTCAAGTCACGAAATGTCAAAACAGAGACTGGAAGTCGGACATTCTTGAGAAAGTGAAATTGTATAGACTTACACCTCGTTCTGTCACAAGCAAAGTGACTTTCGACTTGTTCAAAAGCAGGATACCCATACATTAATGTATCCATCTTGGAAGACTCACAAGAATGTCGGTGTATGTTCTGGCAGAGTAAGATGTGAAGAAGCTCAAGATGCAAAAATAAAAAGGAGGAAGCTTAACTTTGGTGCAAGACATGCTGCTTCCAAAACTGATGTAGAAGTTGGTGACTTGGTGGGAGTAGAATTTCCTCAGCAGGATGGTACTTCAAAATGTTCAAATCTGTACAGTGGTGTCAAGTTATCCCATAACTCAGTGAAGTTAAAGGATAACCGCTTCTGGAATTTGAATAGAATTGCTGTTGTTCGCTCTGGATTATCAGGTCACTCAAATTCTGAGGAAATCAACTCTGGTGATAAACTTGAAGCAAACGTACGGTTGTTCGTCTCAAATACATGGACAATTATGTGTAAGAAGGGGAATGGTGCATAGAATTGCCATAGGAGTGTTTTATTAAGGTTTCCTTATATCCTTTCTTTACCTAGCCTTGACATCAGAACTCTGTTTCGCAATTTTATTATTGTAATGATTTTCTCTTTACATGTTTGGGTGTAAATTGTATTTGCTCTTTTGTTAGAATCTAGTTTTGAATTTATTTAAGTAAACATTGGTGGGAAGATGTGTGGTATCTTGATAGTGGGTTAGTTTATATGCAGAATACACAACTTCATGGGGCATATTCTCAAGGACCCATCGCCGAATTAGCGGCACTTAACCGCCACGAAAGTTGCGATAGACCCATCACCCCATTCACATGCCTGCACTAACAGCCCACATCGTCAGTGTTCCTGCGATAGCTGCCGCCAAAAACAAGTAACGTTAATCATATGCAGAGTAGGCGTTCCCGTGCAAAAACCCACGATAAGAACACTTCGTGATATTCCCAACGACCAGCTAGATCGGCGATGCGGTCCAAAAACTGGCGATAAGGCACGTTAGCAGCAGGGACTTAAGACCTGCTTTCACCTGGTCTTAAGTAGGACGTAAACCTGCAGCACAAGGGGAGCCCAGCCCAGAGCCACATCTGAAGACCAACAGATGCCATGGAGCAACTAATCATGCAGCCTGGAGACCCAAGATGGTCACAACACCCACCGCCACCACCCCCAGGACCACCCCCAGCCCCAGGACCACCCCCCCCCCCGGACTGCCACCGAGGCAGCGCAGAACAAGACAGCGGACCTTCCGAAACGCACCAGCCCCTGAGACTTAACGCCAGAGGATGTCATTGCCCACTACAGGCTCAAAAGGACAACCATCCACCGCATCCTGACCCACATTGCCCACAGGCTGACGGCACCAACACAGCGGACAACCAACATCCCTCCGCAGACAGAGCTGCTGGCTGTGCTGCACTTGTTGGCCTCTGGTACCTCCCAAACAACAACTGCCAGAGTCGGAGGAGTCTCACAGCCAGCCCTATCAAAGTTCCTCACACCTGTCTTGGATGCCATCATCAGCTTGTTACCCCAGCACCTTCACTACCCCCACACTGCGCAGGAACAGCTGGAGACCAAGCAAGGCATCTACGCCATAGCTGGCTTCCCGCACCTGCTGGGGGCAATTCACTGCACACATGTCCTACTCGTGCCCCCTGCCGACACTGCACACAATTACCGCTACAGATAGCACACGCATTCCATCAATGTTCAGGCAAAAGTGGACCACCCGGGACTCTTCACCAATGCCGTCGCCAACTTCCCAGGCAGTGTGCATGACTCCCACATCCTCCGACAGTCCATTACCAACCAGCGCTTCCAGGATGGCACCTATGGAAATGCACTGCTCGTTGGCAAGCACCAACGGAACACACCACACATCTCAACTCCACAATCATACAACTCACAACTGTGGGAATGCACACGTAACAAAATCACATACAACATGCCAACAAACATGCCCACCTACCAGACATGACAACACAAGCAACTGTGGCAACAGGGGCCAGACATGTAGACAAACCATCCACAAAGGCATAGCCCCTCTGCCACATGACTGCAGAAGGTGGGGAGAGGTGGGAACCAAGAATGTGCGAAGGAGACAATGGACCCATGAATGAGAATGTACACAATGCCAAGTGTGGCGGTGATGTGCCGGACAGACTTGAGTATGCAGAGCACAGACATGCCCATGTGGACATATGCTGCTGGTGCCTGTAGTGATGTGGACAGTGGACGCAACGATGTCACCTCAGGCAGTGGGAAAGACCTTGGACATGTAGCCATGTCGCCACCCCTGTAAGCGTAAGCGTAGTGGGCTGGTCCGGCGTACGCCAGTCCAGCGCAGGAGTGTGATTTAACAGCCCGGGCCCCTGGGCGTGGTCCACTTTCGGGATGGCCACCAAAGTAACTATGGCGTGTGTCTCTGTTGTGGTGTCGGCGCCACACCGCCCTCAATCGACAATGTTGCAATGTAGTGTTGTAGGGAGTCTGCACATACACAGAACTATGCACAGCAATGCGGGACTACGGTATATAGGGGCTACGCCTCCTACAGCCTTAGTACCCACGAGCCCACGACCGGCTAGCTATGGTGTCCCACCTGCCCTCCTATACACAGATTGAGAAACTGTCGTTTAGACAACCCAGAACACAACACTCCCCTAATCACACAGGGATCGTGGTAACAGGTCATTCCCCATCGCTCAGACTCTCGTACTCATCCACAACAAGAGATTGACAGAGCCACTGAGTCAGTCCGAAATGTTTATATCAACTAACGTGCTCTGAAATGCAGCATACGAGCCACTACTAAAATTAGAATGCATAATACAAACATTGTCAGCATTGTAGCAAGTCCATACCAAATAATAGGAGAAATCATTGTACATTGATCCTGGAGACAGGACTATCAAACCTACACTCCCTCCCCATGGACGGGAAAACCAAGATGACAACATAGCAGATCCCTGGGTCTGTATAGCAGACCCCATACCCCTAAGACATAGATCGTGTCTCTACATCACAGCTCCATACAGCTCCTCATTCTTGAAAAGTCACTCCTCAAGTGTGTCTGCGTGTAACATGCATTCTCCTAACATCAAGAAAAAGGTGTGTGTCCCACATACAGCAGCTGCAGGGTATGTTTTGTCAACGTGCCAGGGCCTGACCAGATCAAAATCACAGGGGACGGTGTTGTTTGACCTTGCTCACGAGGCACAGACTAAACTCCAGGAACAAGCAGGGAACCAGCGCAGCCAGCGGCTCGCGTGTGGCCAGCGAACACATTCTTGCATTAGAAGAAGCCTGTAGTGTTGTGTGCTAAAGTAGCATCATGGCCTCCGGACCCATTCTACCTAAAGATGCCAACGGGGTCCCTTAAAGCCACATGAGACCCTTCCCCTGGCCAAGTTGCAGAAGAAGAGAAAAAACAAGGTCCAAGTCGCAAGCAGAGTCAATGCACTGAGCATAGCAGGGGCAAAGTTCGATAGAATCAAAATCAGAATAAGGTTGATTAGTGGTAAAATACGAGAAGAAGAAACAAATAAAAATGTCTTGTTGAACATTAATCATCGGAATCATATGAGATCCGTTGAACCTTGGAAGGCAAGGTGTTCCAAAAGACGGTCCCCCTCCTCATAGACAAGGAGGGACAACACACAATTCAACAGCTCGAAGGAGCATACGTGCTCATCATAATCCATAGCTTCAAAAAGCATGGTCGGACAACCTGTATCGTACTCAATGTAGCTGTGGTGCAGTAGGTGCGACGCCCCTTCACAGATGTCCCATTGTGCCAGCACTCCATTCACGGCCGCCATCAGCATGCGGGTACCAGTTGCACATGATTGATCATGACGCAATAGGGACCACAGCAACCGGTCGTAATCAGGGCAAGGCCGTCTGGTGTTTGAGAGGCACAAATCCAAAGCCCAGGAGAAAGGACAGTCGCGGCACCAAAAAACTGGATGTACGCATGTAAAGTATGCATATCTGTAAGTCACATTGTAGGCAGCACCCACAACAGCCATAGGCAGGCAACCAAGGAATTCCTGCAATCGGCTACGGTACAGCTCCAGCTGGACCGGATGATCGAGTACCACATGAGGGTCAGCCATTACGAAGTAGTAATACAAGTACCAGGACAGCAACAGCGAGCAAGAGGATCAACGGCAACCCAGCCAAAGGTGCTGGAAAAGAATGGAATGAATAAAGCCGGAATCACACCAAATATCCTTCGAAACGAGGACACAAGACCTGAGCCCAACAATTTAAAAAAAGGTGCAAGGCCTCCTGTGTCAGATACATTGTATAATTGGTGTATCAACTCCCCAAAATGTGGGAGGCGATTGCTATTTAATTGGGGTTGTATTTCACTTGATGTCCGAGCCACCTGTAGCTCGAATGTTTCACGGGCCGAGGTCAAGGCAACCTCATGTTGGAATAACAGTGCTTTGAGCCTCCTTAATTTGTTGTAGCCTGCTTTCATAGTGGGAACAGAAGGCCACAGAGAGCTATCAGCAATGCCATGCGGGGGCGGAAACAGGACGTTGCTGCAAGAGGGACACCGTTGCCGATACACTGGCATGCCCCGAAGCCTTGCCCTCATGTGCAGCTGTTATCAACGCATGTCTGCGGTCCTCGTTGGGAATCAGCGGATCCCCAATGGAAGGAATTGTTACTGTCGGAACTTGTTCCAGGGACGATTGGTATTCATATCTGGACGGAAAGCCCTGTGGGTATTACGTCCCGTCTCTGGTAGCAGCTACGGCTGCCAGTATGTCGGTATCGACTTTTGTCACAGACCTTGTGACTGCTGCTACTGAACAAGTGGCTACTGCATTTCTGGCTGCCTCGTCAGCCAGAGTGTTGCCTACAGCGTGGGGTCCCACGCGCTGATGGCCAAGAGTACGTATTACATATGTAAGTGGCAAGCCCTCTATGAGAGCCGCCACTCGTACCCAAAGCGTTTCATGCTTGATCGTGTTACCCACATGACATGACATGACAGTAGCATGCACCCGGAGGACGGGCTCGCACGAATGGAAAATGAAGGAGCGCTCGGGGTCTTGGCTCATACATGCCAACTGTTGTGTGTGTATCTTCATTGCCGCAGCATGAGCCAAAGGCCTAGCCCCAATCGCTGCTCGAGTTCAGCCAGGCCTGAACTCCACATCTGTGTCCGCCCTATCCTTACCAAGGCCTACATACACGTGGCCGCCCACCTTCAACTGGCAACATTGCAGTGTTGTTGTCAGGCTTGCGTACATGCACAGTCAGGCATGACAAAGGTGTGCCGTAGGAGTGCAAGTGATGCAACCGTGCAGCGCTCACAGGTAAATAGGCCCGGGGGAGGGAGGAGCAGCTGTGAGGCTACGTAACACACATTGTCCCCGCACATTTGCCAGAAGCAATACATGGCAAACATGAATCCCAAAGTCACACAAATCATACACCACAAAACTTGTAAGTCTGCCAACACGGCATGCAGAACCACCAGTTTACACTGATCTCACTTACCTCTCACAGGTGATCAGGGATATGCACTCTGCCCGTGGAGGATGACACCCCTCCGAGCCCCGAACACCCCGGCCCAGGGACAGTACAATGTGGCCCACAAACGCAGCAGGGGCATTGTTGAGCGCACATTTGGCATGTCAACGTCATGTTTCAGGTGCCTGGATGTCACAGGTGGTAGACTCCTGTACAGCCCAGGAATAGTGTGCAAGTTGAATACACAACATTTGTGTACGCAGCAATGCCCCATGGATCCAAGTGCCAGATACACCGGCCAAGATGGACTGCCATATTGCATTTTTAGTTGCCAATGACACAGTGGAGGTGATGAACAGTTGTTGGTGGTGTTCTATCACCTCCGTAATCAGGATCTTGTTTTCCTGCGGACTGAATCGCGGGTTCCTCTTCTTCTTCTCCTTGCCCTTCTCCTTCCCCGAGGCCCCTGGCTGTGGTGTTCTGGTTGGGCTCTGTAGTTGCTCCAGCGTCCTCCATGGTGCTTCTCAGTTGTTTGGGTTTCTTTTTTTTTTGTTGCAGCTTTTATGGTGATTTTTCCCGCCTGACGTGGGAATTGCAGGCCTGGCGCTGCTTATCGCTGATGTTTTTATGGCTGTTGGGCCCATCACCACTTTTTTCACGTTCGGGTTTCCTTTTTTATCAGCGTCCCGGTAATTTTATCGCTGACATTTGACGCGTTATCGGTGCACTATCGCCTGTTGCCGGCGTGTTGAGAATACGCCGTTGACGCGGCGTTAGTTTCCCGCGATGAAGGGCGTTATGTTAAATTGCGTTAGCCTAGGTTGGCGATAATTATCGCCCGTTCTTGTGAATATCCCCCCATGTGTTCTAAGAATGAGGGATGCATTGGAATGGTAAAGGGCTTTAGAATTCGTTTATGTGTCAGTTGGTGGCTGGATGTTCCTCTGGCTGGGAAGTTTCCTATGTACCGCAGTACCGCATTAAAGCTTAATATAAACATAAAACACGTCTGCCAACAGAGTTGTTGGCCATGATGATATCAGCACTTTTTGCAGGTGCTCCAGGAACTTCACACTTTGTAATAGAGAAAAAGGAAATGCTAACTGCAGCTAAGGAATGAAAAGAGACTGGCTAAATAACAACTGTCATTGTGTTCACAACAATTTCTGGATTTCGAGACATGTACCATATTAAAGAAGCATTGAACATTTTAAGAACTCATATCACTTATGAATAATCATTTAAAAATTGTATATAAAGGCGTTTTAATAAAACATTGTATAAAGCCTTTGAAGATATATGAATCAATGTATAAAAGCTTTGCCTATGATAACATAAAAGGATTGCATATGAGAAGACTTTAAAATTATATATGCGTGTTGTTTAAAAGCAGTAAGAAAAATGAAAGCTTCCCTTTATCTATATTATTTATAGCTAATAATGTGGGCACTTAATTTGAATAAATATTAAGAATTGAAAATTGAGTGGACTTATTATGATATCGGCATGGGGGAAACAAAAACCACATATAAAAACAATCAAATTACCCAGTCCCTCAAACTATGTTTTCAACTGCAGAAACTGTTTACAAATATACTTATTTTTCTTTTATTAATATTTGTTTGTATTACATAAAATCCATCCAATCTTCAATCCCATTTTAAAGATACCAATTTGTGTGAGAACAAATTCATTCATGTAAGGCCATCTTTATATGTTATATATTACATTCATATCACGAATTAAAATATACATAAAAATGTCAATGCAGCGTTTTGGTGAACAATACACAATTATTTTCTTCCACCTTCTTCAGGACAAGCATATAAAAAGATTTTTTTCTGTAAGTAGAAGCACAGGCAGTGCACTCGTTAATGCATCAAGATGCGGGTCTGGAGTATAAATCCCAACGACTTATTCAGATATTTTTGGATGGATTAATTTGCCTATTACCAGTAATATCTGATCAATTTGAATTTTATGAGCAGAAATATATATACACGTCGATGTCATTAAAACCTTTATTGTATCCTCGAGAAAAAGTTGGCCCTCTTTTAAAAAATTCGTTAAAGGCATTCAATGCTTGTTTTTTTCCCGTTGGTGGGACTTTCTTTAGTTATTCCATCAATAATGGTACTTCAAGGGCTTTTAGCTTAGCGTTCTGACTAGCTCCGAGTTTAAAAGCAAACCAGCAAAATATTTGGATTCTGATTGGAAAAGCCAGGTGCAAAAGATAAAAATATAAAAGGTACTAACTCTCCAATTTATTTTTAGTCATTTCATTTTGGAAAAACAGACTAGGGGCATATTAGCAAGACCGGCGATAAAATTATCGCCGTTTTAGCGGCAGGAAACTGCCGCTAAAGCGGCGATAATGAGCTTGCTAATAAGCGTTATAGAATTCCAATAGAAGCCCAGGTTAGATGTCCTGCATATCTAACCTGGGCTTCTATTGAATTCTATAACGCATATTAGCAAGCTCATTATCGCCGTTTTAGCGGCAGTTTCCTGCCGCTAAAACGGCGATAATTTTATCGCCAGTCTTGCTAATATGCCCCACAGTTCTTTCTCTTGTCATTTTTATTTTAACGATGGGGGGTTATTGAAAGTGATACAGAAACCAAACAGTTATTACAGACATAATAATCCTCCCTTTTTTACAGTTGTATAAAATATAATGCTCTCTTTTCACAAAGCAGTTTTCCAATGGTGAATGTAAAGGACTATAGGTGGGGTGGTTGTGTGATCCCTAGAGCACAGCAGCCCGGTCGGGGGCATTGAGTAGGGGTCAGGACGGCAAGGGCAGTGCTGTTCATAGGCAGTACTGCATGGCAGTGAGGTGTAGACAAAGAAGTCACTGAGTTGCCAGCTGGTTCAACTCAAGTCATCCATCATGGGTGGGTACCCCTTGGAGGTCATGTAGAGGACGAAGGGAGCCCAAACGTTCTTGCGTCTTGAGGCCAGCAACAGGGTTCAGTAAAGCTCCAGCTGCTCTTGGCAGTAGTATGCATCTAGAAGCCAAATCTGCTCCCCTACATTAGTGAATCACAACCCTCCACTTAGCCAATAGCACTAGCAGTTCTGCGATCTTACAGTGGCACATCCCCGACAAATCTAGGACAGTCACTATCAGAACTTTTGGAACAGGTGAGCCACAAATCTCCACTATGCAGGTGTATACTTCCTTCCAGTGCCTAGCTATCCCAGGACAAATCCATGCCAGGTTTAAGAAATCTGCTCCATCCATTCCACACCTGGCACAGCAGGCGCTACTCAGTAAGCCCATCTTGTGTAATTACACAGGTGTGCGGTAAATCTGATGTCGGTATTTGATATGAATAAGGCTTGGTCAGTCATTGGGAGACAAGGCGACTGTAAAGGTGCAACAGTATTTCCATTGCTTTTCCGATAAGTTGGTGCCCAAGATAGTCTGCCAAATCAGTTGTGTCCTTCGCATGATGAGGAGAGACTTATCTTGCATGGCCAAATACAAGCGGGTGATTTGCCTTTTGGGCAGGGTGAGGCTAACGTGCAGTCCAGTGCTGCAGACCAGGAGGTTCCTTCATGTATTCTGTTTGTGTCTCCCTACAGGTGCTTTTCAAGCAATAGTAGAGAAGTGTCTTTAAGAGTGTGCTTTCTACTCTTGCCATGATGGCCTGTAGTGTGAGAAACATCCTGGGAGGGTATAGGTCGCTCAGCGTGGAGAGATCCATACGCCGGAGTCGTCCCCTAACTCCTGTTCAGAGTAGGGATAAGATGGGTTATGCGCCAGCGAAAGGCCTCTTGAAATACAAGCAGGGTAGGCCAGCCCTTCTCAGGAGCCTGTTCCATGCCCATATCATGCACTGGGCTGTGTCAATTTAATCTTTGGGGCACTTTGGGAGCAAACAAATTGCAGTTGCCAGCGGAAGCAGATCAGCGGTGTCCGCCTCAATTGCACCATGAGGTTGAAATGTCCTAGGGAGTAGCCAATGCTGAGCAAACTTGGCCTTCAAACAGTAATAATAGAGCTCAAAATATGGTGCGCACAGCCACCTTGCTCGAAAATTGCGGGAATACTTAATTCTAGGTAATTTACCAGCCCAGGCCAGGCAAGCCAATAGGGATTTAAGCCAGAGAAAAAAAGCCCTGGTTAGCGGAACTGAGATGTTGAAGAGGTAGAGGATCCTTCAAAGGATCACCATTTTCACAATGGCAATCCTGCCGGCCACAGCCAGAGGCAGTTTAGTCCCTAGACGGACACGCTCCTCTAACCACATCATGGCCCTTCCATAGTTCTCCTGCCAGGGCTCATCTATGTCACAGATACAAAGATTTTTAATCACAGAGTCAGACCACCGCAGTGGGTACTCTATCTCAAACCTGGTTGTGGGTGAGATCCGTGGAAAAACGACCGACTTGGTCATGTTAATGTGGAGACCAATAAGCCCACCAAATGTGCAAAACTTTCTGACCACTGGCCCAAGATTTTGGTAATTTCTTCCACGTACATGGAGACAATGAGTCTGCGAGTACTGTCTTCTTTCCGCATGGTGTTGGCGCAGGTTGGGTGGGAGTGTCTCCATAGCTATGGCGTAGAGGATGGGTGTTGGACCTGGCCCTTTTTGCAGGGTTATCCCGAAACCTTTTGCCTTCCTCCAACTATTTTCATGATATTCTTTTTGTTGGCTTTAGGACTCTGAGCACTTTACCACTGCTAATCAGTACTAAAGTGCATGTGCTCTCTCCTCTAAACAGGGTATGACTGGTTCACACCTGTTTGGCATATTTGATTTCCATGTAAGTCCCTTGTAAAATGGTATACCATATACCCAGGACCTGTAAATTAAATGCCACTAGTGGACCTGCAGCACTGCTTGTGACACCCACAGATGTAGCCTTTCATCCTGTCTCTGGCTTGCCACTGCAGGGCCAGTGTGCACAGTTTACTTCCACCTTAAGTTAGCATTTACTACTTGCCAAGCCTTGAACTCCCTTACATTACACATAGGTCACCCCTAAGGTAGACCCTAGGTAGCCCTTTGGGCAAGGTACTGTGTAAGTGAAAGGTAGTGTCGTACAGCTTATACTTTCTCAAGTAAACTGCGCGTTTGTTGGACAACATAAATGTTGGACTGGTGCGAGACTGATTCTGAGCACCCCTCAGGATATGTTGGCTTATAGTCCTGCTAGCTCACAATGCACCATCTGTACCCCTAACCTTACAGGGTAACAAATGGATGTGCAACATCAGAACATGACAAGCCTGACTACCCAAGGAAATCGTGGTAACAGATCTAGAACCCTTTCGCTCAGTTACTTATGCATACCCAAAGAGACACACAAGAAATACACAGTGAAGCGTTTCAATATTTATTAAAGCATTGTGATTCTTGAGTAAAATACTTGTGCTGCAATTATTAATAGAAGGAAACAGAATAACATGATTAACATTACGAGAATCGTGAAGAAGATGAACGATTCAACAATTTTGCTGATTACAAAAAGCTATGGAGCAGATTTACAAGACCCTTGTGACACTTTTGCGTTACTGTTACGGCACTTTTTGTGACGCAGCGGCGGCGTAAACAATGCGCCGCGTTGAGGCCCATTTACAACGTGACACATCTAGGGAGATGCAACACGTTGTAAAGCCCTGCGGCACATTATACCTGCGTCAGGTAGAATGTATGCAGGGTGGACGTTCCCACGCAGGAAAGCCTTGTTGAAGTGACGCAGGGAAATCTACAAGATTTCACTGCGCTACTTATAGGACGCCACTGCGTCAAAAACCTATGCCTGCTTAGAGAAGGCGTATGGAGTGACACAGTGTATTGAGTATAGGCCTCCCCCAAGCATTGCTGGAGTTGCGTCATGCTTGTGACACAACTCCAGAAATGTGTGACTTTTGCGCCAACAGATGCGTCAAAATTTCTGACGCATCTGTCAATCCTTGCACCATGGTGCGCCGTATTGTAAATACGACGCATCCATGGTGGCACAAGGGTTTCTTTGCCTGGCGCAAGGGAACTAACGCATCTCTGCTCTAACGCAGAGATGCGTCAGTTTCTTGTAAATAAGCCCCTATATGCTTGCAGACAAGAACTGTAATATAGTGTACACCTACCTAGCACATTCTACCCTATTGTGTCTAAGATGAGTAGATCTGCCAAACCCCTGTCGGATGGTCTAACTCCCCATTACAATGGGTAAGTGTCAGCAAGCGGCCCGTCTTGGTGTAGAGTTAGACAGCAGTTCTCGCATGAGGTAACAGAAATCAGTTGAGCTCGAATTCCAGCATGGACTGACCTCTCAGTGCCAGCGAAATGCTCCTCTGAATAAATAAAGGCTTGATGTCATATATATATAATAAAAATCCTCCATGTTACCATGCCAAAGTCCCAGTCACACCGCTATTGTTTATTCTATTGTGAAAGCTCTGTTGCTGAGCGGCCAAAAACAAATATCAACATCTTGCGTGGTGAACTTAGCCTGGACGCCCTGGACTCAGACGCACCAACACCCACTGCTGCCGCACATCCCCGCATACCACCAAAAGACCGTTCTCCTGCCGACACTGTTTCCTCACCTTCAGCACCGACAACCAACAACAGAGACACTGCAAAAGCACACGCCATGTCGACTGAGACCACCACGACACAACTCCAATGCATCCTACTCAACGCATGATCACTCTGTAAATACACCACGGAGATCTGGGACACTATCTCATCCCTCACCCTGGATGTCATCTTCCTCACAGAAACTTGGCAGAACCCCCGTCTCTGCACCAGACATCGCCACCGCCATCCTCACAGGCTACAAGATAACTTACTAGGACCGAACCAACAAACACGGAGGTGGAATCGCCATTATCTATAAGGACACCATCCGCTTCACTACATCCCCAGACAACACAATCCTGATAATGGAACAGCTCAACTTCCAACTCCACACAGATGGAAAAAGCACCATCAGTGGCACCCTTGCCTATAGACTACCAGGATTGCACCCCAGCTTCAGCAACGCCATCCCGGACCTAATCGCTCTGTTCGCAATTGACTGAGCACTACATCTTCCTAGGGTACATCAATTTCGACGATCCCAGTGACGCCAACACCACTGACCTCCTGGAGAGCATAGGCAACATCGGCCTCAAGCAGCGTGTCACTGACCCTACCCACATCGCAGGACACACGCTCAACCCCGTTTTCACCTCCAGCAACAAACTCATATACAACCAACCAACACAGCAGTGGTCTGACCACTACAGCATCAACTTCACCACCACAGGACCCTTGCACCGTACCCCGCAGACCTATGCGCAGAGACTGGAAAATGATATCAGAACATTAGTGGAAGAACACACTCAATTCACACCTCCCAGACTCGACACACGACCCAAGATAAGCAGCAAAAAACTTCTCCCAGTGGATCACAGAATGCGCCAACACCATCACCCCCACCAAGACAGCCAAAGTCAAAGGACCAATCAAAGGAGCTAGCTGGTTCCATGAGGAAATGCACTCCACCAAATGCAACTGCAGGCAGCTAGAAAGGAAGTGGCGCATCAGCAAAAATCAGAAGACTGCACTGCCTTCAGGACCGCTCTCATTTTGTACCATCACCTCCTGAAAGAAACCAAAAAGAATGCCCTAGCAGACCGCATTGAAGCCAGCACAAACCATAGCAAGGAACTCTCTGCCATTGTAAAGTAGTTCTCCAATCCCACAGTCACCGAGAATGACATTTCACCCTTCCAGGAACTGTGCAGCAACCTTGCTGACTTCTACCACGACAAGATTTCAGCCATCTACGAAAACGTTGAATCCCAACCCTCCGCAGCCGACAGCATCAACCAGCTCACAACTTCGAGCACAAACCTGAACACCTGCTCACCCACTAGGATACCCTCACCACGCAAGACACTGTCTCCATCATGAAGTCCATACACTCGGGAGCACCCACGGACTTCTGCCCCCACCATGTTTTCAGCCTTCAAAGCAAGACAATTGCCGACAAGCTCAGGAAAGTCCTGAACACCTCCCTCATCGGGCCTCCTTCCTTGAGGACTGGAAACAAGCTGAAGTGATACCCCTCCTGAAGAAAATGTCCGCAGACCCAACCGAACTAAAGAACTATCGGCCCATCTCTCTGCTTCCCTATGCAACAAAAGTCCTCTAGGAAGCGATCAACCAACAACTCACCCAACACCTTAAAGACCACAACCTCCTGGACTCCTCCCAATCCAGATTTTGAGCCAACCACAGCACCGAAACAGTTCTGATCGAAGCCACTGACGACATCATAGCCCTCCTGGACTGCGGAGAAATGGCAGCCCTCATCCTCCTGGAAACTGTCACCGCATTCAACACCATCTCCCATCACATCCTGATCAACAGACTTCACCACAGAGGGATCCAGGGAGACGTCCTCAGATAGATTGCCTTGTACCTCACCGACAGAACCCAGAGGATACGCCTCCCACAGTTCACCTCAGAGCCCAAGAAGATCATTTGCAGAGTCCCCCAAGGATAGTCCCTCAGCCCCACCCTCTTCAACACCTATATGATCCCCCTGCCTGGCACCGTCTCAACATCATCTCCTACGCTGACCACATCCAGCTCACCCTCTCACTGTCCGAAGACCCCTCGATCACCAAAGCCAGCTTCCACAAATGCATGATAAACGTCGGGGACTGGATGAAGGAAAGCTGTCTCAAGCTTAACATGGACAAGACCAAAGTCCTCATCTTTGGATAACAACACCTCGCCATAGAGCGACACATAGTGGCCCGCGGAACTCCGCCCACCTCCCGCCCCGACAGACCACGCCCGCAACCTCGGCATCATCCTGGACAGCAAGCTATCTATAAAAAAACAAGTCAACACGGTCTCATCTGCCTGCTTCCACCCCCTTTGCAAGCTCTGTAAGATTTTCAAGTCAACACCAGAAGGACCGTCATGCAGGCCATCATCCCCACCAGACTGGACTACGGAAACACACTCTACATAGGAATCACTGCATGCCTCATGAAGAGACTCCAAACAGTACAAAACTCAGCGGCAAGACTCATTCTCGACCTTCCCAGAAGGACTCACATCACACTCCATCTCAGGAAACTACACTGGCTCCCGGTTCAGAAGAGATGCCTGTTGAAGATGCTGAACCACGTCTACAACGCCCTGCTCCACAAAGATTCTGCTTACATCAACAAATGCCTGAGCTTCCACCAACCGACCAGACACCTTCGATAAACCTTCCTCTCCTTCGTAATCACCCCACGGATCCACCAAACCAACAGCGGAGGACGCTCCTTCTTGCACCAGGCAACCAAGGCATTGAACGACCTCCCCCTGCACCTCAGGACCGCACTATCGTTCCAGCAGTTCAGAAAACAATTCAAGACCTGGATGTTCAAATGATCATACCACAATGCAGCAGCCAACATTTCCAGCACCTTGAGACCCTCACGGGTGATGTGCAGTGATTTATTAATGTTGATTGATTGATTGAATGATTAACCCTTGTACAGAATGTTCAAGGTGTTCTGATAGAGTGCCTACAAAGTGGTATTGTAAGCAGACTGAGTTTGAGGGATGCTATCCTCTCTGCGCACGCAAATTAATGTGTATCAAATGTAATTGTGTTTAGGGAGAGGAGGCAACTTAAGAACATGAGAATGTGAAAATGGTATTTCTTAACCATGCCTAATATCTCCACGTGACAGTAGGACATGTGCCTTTATCTGTGGCATGTCCTGGTAGTGACAAACCTCCTATTTTGTTTCTCACTGCTGTGAGGCCTACTCCTATAGCATTGGGAATTCCCTTATATATGCTTAAGTGCTAAATTCCTGATCTGAAAGGAGTGGTGTTGCCATGTTTGGTATGTTTAGAATGGTAGTGATATATCTTGCTTGCTGGATTTAGTTGGGTTTTACATTACTATTTTAGAAATGCCACTTTTAGAAAGTGGGCCTTTCTCTTTGCTTAAGACTCTTGAGCTTTGCAGCCTGACTCCAATACATTTCTAGGGCTGGGTGTGACAGAGGTTATATCTGCATTCATCTGCATAATGATGGAACTTCCTGGGCTTGGACAGGCAGAGGCGTTCACACTTTACATTCGTATAGGTTGTGCTCTGCCCTCACACAAAGGGCTGATTTACCCTCTACTGACGTCTGGAGTAGTACTGAGCGGTAAACTCCGCTCCGCAGGCAGAGCTCACAGAGTTTTTGCTACTCCGCGCTCCGCTTGGAGTTTACCGGCGCTCACGCAGCCTATTCACTCCTGCAGACCGACACTCCTCATCCAGGGGCATATCTAGTGGTTTTTTCGGTCCATTTTCTCTTTCCACAGAAAGGGCTCATCAGACTAGTTTCGAGGGAATGAAATGGAGGTGACACTCGCCCCTGTCAGCAGTGCTGGTCGGCTCGTGGGAAAAACTGAACCTTTGTTACAAGCTGCAGTATGGACGTGCAGCAGCCAGAGTGCTATTCAGGTGAACCCAAGATGCAGAGGCCAGCCCAGTGCTGACACAGCAGTTGAAAGTGTAGGAGGAAGCTGCAGAGTCACGGCGGGGACCCGGGCAATGAGTGGGGGGCCTGGCTTGTGGAGGAGGCACGACAGAGACTATGGTGAGTTCCTGAGAGGGCTAGTCTTTTAAATTATGCTTGCACTCTGTTTTCTTGCTGGTATTTATTTTCTTGTGACGAGCACAGTGTTTTATCTGAGGTGAGCCTGGCTGCCGGATCGGCGTTAAAGTGATCTGCGAGTGCCAGCCTCCGCCACATGATGTGTTGGGTCCTACATAAGCCTCGACAGACACCCACGGGGGCGAAGTGAGTGAGGTAGAAGACTTGCAGTGGGGCACAGGCAGTGCTGGTCCCCTTGCTGCACTCTGAGTTGCAGGGGGGCCCACCACACCCTCCACAGGTCAACCTGACTGCACCGTGTGTGTCAGGACGTAGGCAACATGTTTGCTATTGTTCTGGGGTACCGGCCCTTTAGTGCTGCAAATTAGAGCTACAGCTTCGGCTCCCACCAGAGATCACACAGATGTACCTGTCTGGGCACAAAGAATGGAGGCATCCACATAGTAACATGTTTTTAGGGCGGAGTGGAACTCCGTGGATTTCCATGGAGTTTTTATGCACCTCCGCAGAATTCCACGTAGTGCAACTCCATAAACTCTGCCCACCCCTAGTCTGGAGCCAGGGCTGGGTTGAAAGGAATTGTTGTGCACTTATAAGGGTTCCTTTGAAGTCACCCCTTGATCAAAGACAATTTTGAGTATAAGTACAGGGGTTCTGAGTAACAGTGAGTTGTAAAAAGATGCTGCTGGCTCTACATACATATAACAAGGAACAGTGGTTCCTGCGGACAATGTACACAATATATGGTAATTGTTAAGCTCAATGGCAATACTCATGGGTAAAGAGTGTCGGATGGAGAATCAAAATCATACACAACAAGAAATTTGAGAATATTTACTGTTTATGTAAATTACGTAGTAAGATTAATCAAAAAGGTGCTCAGTGTCCCAAGTGAACTTAGAGTTTATAATTCAAAAGAGTCAATTTGTGACATACAATAGGTTTCAACTTATACAAAATGATCACAAATACGTATACATTAGGTATTAACAGCCTTCTAACACAATATTAGGGGCTGGAAAGTGGTTCGTTTAAGGTATGTGTCGACAGCTTTTCGACCCCACAAGCAATAGGGGGTCTCATCAGGACCTAACAATGAGGGACACCTGAAGCGATAACTATCGGCTGTTAGTGTGAAAATGTGCACACCAATAAAAATGTGGCTCAAGACAAAGTATTGAGGGAGAGTGTACTCACATGGGGCCAGCCCGGCACCCATTGCGAAAGGACGGGGGACGGACAGTCCTAATGGCGTGTTTAAAATATACGTCCGTATTCCAAACGATTACATAAACCCGCAACAATCCGTAGTATAGATTACCATCTGAAGTATAAGACCGAGAGAAATTATCTTGTAATGGCATTTAAACACGGCCGCCGTAATCAGCCAGTATCCGGGAAACGATCAACTGTTTTAGTCAAAAAACGCCAAGGTCAGATTACCATCCAATACGTATGAATGAAAAAGGATCCTCTCGTGATGGTATTAAACACGGCCGCCATTGTGCCCAATCTGGATCTTATCATTAAAGACAATCTCGATCCCTTGATTGAAAAATCTAAAAAAGATCTATATAAGTTAAATAACTTACACCTATCCCTGGCCGGCTGCTGTAACGTTATTAAAATGATTTTTTTCCAAAAATACTTTATCTTTTTCGTGCTATTCCCTTAGAAATTGGAAATTTTTGGTTTAAAAAACTAGATAAAAAGAGCTCCCGGTTTGTCTGGTCATACGCCAAACCAAGGAGAGCTCTAAAATATTTAACCCTTCCCAAAGACAGAGGTGGGTGGGGGCTTCTGAATTTAAAACTGTATTATTGGGCTACCAGTTTGCAGAATATGGGGCCCCTTGTACAGGAGAAACCATCCCTGCAAATAGGAGCTGAGTACTTCCCCTCTCCATTTGAACTACTGGTAGGTGAAGGGGTCTGGGGGAATTTATGGAGGCAAATTGAGTTTAACTACTTTAAGAGGGTCCGCTTTAAGACTTTATTGAACTCTTTTAAAATCTGGTCAACGATTCGTAAACTTACGGGACTGGGCAGGCTAACTTTTTACACCCCCCTGAATGATAATAAATATCTGCCCGATATCTTCGGGATCAGCACACCTTACGCTGGGTTAGAACTGGCCTGAATAAGGTGGGCCTCTTCTTTTCCCCCAGGGGTATAAAATCATTTCAAGAGATTAGGAGTGAATTCGACATCAGCCATAAAGACTTTTTCAAGTACTTACAGGTCAGGGATTTTTTAAAACGCAAGGGAGGCGGCCCGATCGGATTCCAAAGGTGCGATGTGGCTGACGCTCTGACAGTGGGGCGCAAACCTCCAATTGGTGTTATCTACTCCCTTCTTAATAAACGGATGAAGGGTGACATGGACAAGCATTCCTTGAGATAGCAAGAACTACTGGCCATCCCAGAATCTTGTTTCCAGGAATCCTTTTCTTTGGCTCAGACAATGTTTTCATCCTCGAAACTACACATACAGTACTATAAAACCTGCTTCAACCTATATTACACTCCTTGTAGGATTATCAAATGGAGGGATGGTAAAGGCTCGCAATGCCCCAGATGTCAGCTTAGGGGGGCTGATATTATACATATCTTTGCTGCCTGTCAGTCGCTAACATTGATTAAAACTCAGATCACAGAACTTTTTAGTACCGAATTAAATATTCAGGTGTCTCTGACTCCTGCTGTGATTCTTCTGGGTGTTTCTGATGTTAATAGGCTGTTAGGAGGGAGGGTGTTGGTTTTTATTGCCATGACCATTTTTCGTTTATGTATAGCCTCAGCATGGCTAGATAATAATCCACCTGTGTTTCAACAATGGCTAAGTAGGGTACTGGCAACATGTAGTTTAGAAAAAGAATTTTTTTCAAGGAAAGGGATCCGTAGTAAAAGGAAGGGCCTTAGGAGATGGGGACCGCTACTGGACTGGATAGAAGCAGGGCGTTAGGGATATTATGCACGATGCACTTTAATTAGGTGTTAGTTAGGATTTATGTATTTTAGCCCCTAAGGGCCTCTTCTTTCTTTTTCTTTAAATCTCACCTTGTATGAAAGTTAATGAAATATGATCTGTACCATTGGTAAATAGATGTTATTTAATTGTGTAGCCGGGGTGGGTGGGGTCGGGGTTTTATACTGGGATAAAATGACGGTCTCATGTTTTGTATTATGAACTTGGATATGAAATTGATAATAAATATATTTAAAAAAATAAATAAATAAACACGGCCGCCAAAGTTAGCCCGTATACGGGAAGCGGGGTAAGCGATCAACCCTTCTCCCCTGAGACCGTCAAAGGTCAGCCTCCTTCTGTGAATAGCAGAGCTGGCGCTACATACTGCACATTTACAGAGGACTGCTATGGTGCCAGGAGGAACCGCCATTAGGACTACCTATTGACCTACAGCCTGTTAGGCTGCTGGAGGGTCTGCCACTCTGCTAAAGTCAACTATTGTGCTGGCCTCCCTACTCCTCACCTTGTGCCCCAGCACTCTCTAAGTGCTTGCGGGTTGCCCCCTCTCCTTGTTTTCACCACCTAATGGTCATCCTCACGAGGAGCTGTGACTAAAGGCACTCCTGGAAATGATGCTGCAACCCAGCGCTTGGTGAGTGCTGGATTCTAAGTAACGGCGTGGTTGCCCTCTGTGTTCAGCCCCCACATCAGCGCGTGGTGAGCACTGCACCTGGATCGTCTGATCAGTGCATGGCTGATTCATCGTTTTACCCCAAGGCAGGTGGGGTGCTTTCTTTTGTGACCAGGCTGCAATCACCTAAACCGGCACAACAACACCTGTGCCTTGCACATGTTGCCGAGACAACGAGGAGTGCCAATCCCAGTGCGGCATTCCGGTAAGAATTTCTCTACGTCGCTCGGGCAGTCGGGTCTGTTCAACTCTGACATGCCAGCCCTGCACAATTGGGGACACACAGCCTTTCAACTCAGGGAGCTCCCTGTGTGGGCATCTATTTCAACGCTATTCCCGCTGGGGCACAGGTACAAGGAAGTTGGAAATTCCGCTGCTCTGCGTAACTTCGCTGATGGCTGGGAATGGGGAAAGTGGCTGAGCTACACTGTGGTTTTTTTTTTAGGTCGAGCGTAAGCCTACGACCTCTTGTATACTTTAGTATACATATATCTCTGTGGGCCAAATGCCATTCCTTGCTTCTCATTTGTTCGTTTCAATGTCCTTTAAAAATCCTTGCTTACTAGTGGCCAGTCCTGCCTCTTTGTCCCTCCTTTTTCCTCCAAGGAGCAGGGACTTAGTACAATATAATTACGCTTTGTTCTGTTGATCTGTTCCTGGGGGGATTATTTTATTATGTTTTCTACCTCATGTTACACTGTGGGTGCTCAGACCCATAGCTGCTTACATTTTATTGCAGCAATCACTCTCCCAGTTTCAGTCTTCCCAAAGGCAGCTCCCAGGCTGGCTTCGAATGCAAGCAATTAATTATATTTTATTTGCTTACTGTTACCATGGTGACACTCAAGCTTTAGCTGTAAACATCCTAAACTAATGCACGGGTGCCCTGATTGCTTAAAAAGTAAAGAAATAGAAAAAAATGTTTTTATATTTCTTTACTTTTTAAGCAATCGCGGCACCCGCGCTTTAGCTTACGATGTTTACAGCTAAAGTTCGAGTGCCACAAATGCTTGTTTTGAAAGTTAACTCCCATGGAGTATTGCCTCGGAGTCAACAGCAGCGCGTAGGCTGCTCGCGTGCATTTAGCTTGTTATTTCCACATTACCTCCGGCCCCGCCCTCCAAACCTTCCTGGGCTCCTGTAAAGATGGATCAGGCACAAAAGGTTAAGAAGTAAAACCTTTATTTAGGAGCAAGCAGGTACATGTCACAGCAACGACAGCACCACTCCAACTGAACCTCTCCTCCTATTCTAGAATCCAGCTATGTAGTATGCTTCCAGTTACCATGACACTGGAAGCATCATAGCAAGGATGTCACAGCTCCGCCATTGCCTCACTGCCTGCCTGTGTTTCCACAGTGGGGAAGTCGCTTGTTAGCATTCTATCGCCCTTAAGCATGGCTTCCGCTATTGGGCACATTACTGAGCTGCGTTATCACTCGCATGCTTCATCAAAACTCAGTCTGACGCTTCCTGGACGTCCCTTGTTACAGGCCTGTAATTCGGAGCTTCACGTCCCGTATAACCGCATTTCTCGCTCCTCCTGCGCTCAAGGAAGTATAGCCAGTCACGCAGCCTGGCTGTACAACATTTCCCATCGGGCTTCTCTGCCCTACAATGGCACACTGCCTCCTGGGCCGGGTCAATGTCCTATTACTTACCGGTAATCTTCATTACTCCTGGTCCCGTTGTCCTCGTCCCATTCCTTTACTAAGTGGAGATGACCATCTCCGCGACAGAAAAAAAGAACAGGAGCATGCTGGGATACCCAACCCACTCCCTCCCACTGGGAGTACATAAGCGGTACCAGCCCAGCATGCAGCCTGAAAATACCAAGCCAACAACCGGAAGGCCGGCCGCCAGGGAGGGAGGGAGGGGCGTAAGGAATGGGACGAGGACAAGACAGAGAGAACCCCGCCCCCCCCCCAAAACAGGGAAGAAGGGGAACCACAGGTGTAGGAACCCACAAAGGACCACACCAAAAAGCGAGGGGAAGGAAGACGAAACCGAAGAGGCACGCCAAAGCAAGATAGCAAGGAAAGAGATGACCAACCACAGGACCACCCCAACACAACTGGGGAAGCCACCAGCAGAGCCGCAAAGACCAAAGAGGGCAGAACCGGACAAGAAAACAGGCACCGACCCAGAGGAACAGCTAGGAAGAAAAGGGGGCAGGGAACCCAAGCAAGGCCCCCCCCCCCCCCCCAGCCGACAACAGCAGCAACAGGGAACCCGGAGGCCAGAAACACACAGAAGGCCCAGGTCACAGGGCAGGAACGACCAACGGCCAACCCCAGCCGAGACACCGAAGAGCCGCAGGAACAAAAAGGCCGCCACACCGGGAGAAGAACCCGGGGCACAGTAACCGGCCAAGCGGCCAGGCCCGAGGCACAACCCCAAAGCAGGAGACACTGGGACACGAAGCCCAGCAACCCGCCCAACGGAGGCCAGGGAGAGCAAAGAAGCACAACCCCAAGCAGACTCGGCCAAAACCCGGGAACAACCAAGAAAGACAACAACAGAGGCCGAACACGGAACCGGGGAAACCAAACCCCAGAACCGGGAAGAAGGAAGCACCACCAACCAAGAGCCGACCCTCCCGCCAGGAGGAGAAGGGAGGACACCTCAGAACCACCGCAGGCGAACCCCAAGAGGAGCAGCAGAAGGGCAAAACAGGAAAGACCAACAAGGAGGCCAACAGCCCAACCCCACAGGAGATCCCCAAACGCCCAAGAAGCCAGCCGGAGAAACCGGCAGGCCAGCCAGCCAGGAGGCCCCCAACACAGTGCCACCAGGACCCGGAAGGCCACAGCCAGCCACAAAGGAGCGACACAGGAAAGGACAGAAGACCAGCCCAGGACCGAGAACACCAGGGCCAGAACCACCGGGCACCAAGAGGCAGAAAGAACGCCAAAGCCCAAGAGAACGAGCGGCCAGGAAAGGACCCAAGCAGGGACCAAAAGAGGACCCCAAGCCAACAAGGGCCCCACAGCACAAAGCCTGACACACCAAAGCCGAGAGGTGCACCAGCGACCCACACGCACAAGCGAACGGGAGGCCAAACACAGGGACCGCAAGGGAAAACCCAACAGAGGCAGAGCCCAGGCCCCAACAGC
The DNA here is from genome assembly GCA_963921515.1 of Calotriton arnoldi. Classification (NCBI taxonomy): domain Eukaryota; kingdom Metazoa; phylum Chordata; class Amphibia; order Caudata; family Salamandridae; genus Calotriton; species Calotriton arnoldi. Next base: position 2,632,722 of record CAWUFW010001659.1, read on the forward strand.
ACACCGGAACAACCCAGGCACCAGAAACCAAAGGAGAGGAGCCCGGAGAAGCCAAAGGCGCACCACCCACCGGGGGTGCGGGAACAGAGTCAAACAAGGGGAGAATGAACACCCCAGAGCCAACAAGAGAGCAAGGGCCACAGATACCACAGGCCGAAAACAGCCCGCGCGGGAGCACAGGCCCAACGACAGGCCCCCAAAGGGGAAAAGCCAGAGCCCCAGAACCGAGGCAAAGCCAACCGCAACCCCAAAGCGGAACGAGAGGAGCGGGAAGCAGCAAAGCGGCCCACACACCAGGGGAGGCCGACACCCAACACCCACAAGCAGGGAAAGGGCACAGCAGACAGGGCAGGGCACAGGAGCCGGGCACCCGAAGAACAAGGGGCCACCCAAGGCAGAGGCCAAGGAAGACCAACGACACCCAGCCCCCACAGGAGGCAAAGGTAGCGGCAGGCGAGATGCAAAGCCCAAAGCGCAACAAGCCACCAAGGGAAATACTAGAGGGGAGAAGGAAACCACAACCAGAAACCAAACCCAAGCAGGCAACACAACCCGGCAGCAGGCGAGAAGCAAACCCAACTCCAGCCAGAACCCACCAGGGGCACAACCAGCACTGCCCCGGAGCCAACAGCCCAACAAGGCCAAGGGCCCACCAGGACAGAGGGAGGGCACAACAGCCCGCCCCCCCCCCCACGGAAACAAGGGGGAGGACCCAGCAAAACCGCGGAAGGGCAAGAAGAAACCAGACATCCTGAGCACGGGGCAAGCAGAAGCACCCGGAAGGAAGCAATAAGCGCCCAACACCGAAACCGCAGGCAGGCACCCAGACAGGCACGCACCAGGCCCGAACCCACAGAAAGGGCAGGAACCAACGGGCGGAAGGGCAGCAGGCAGCCGAAAGAAGCCCAAGAACCACAAGGCACCAGGACCCGAACAAGGGCACAAACGCCCGACAAGCAGTCAGGGACGACCAGAACAGGCTACAGCAACAGGCAAACCCAGGCGGACCCCAAACCAGGCGTGGACCCCAAACCAGGCATCAACCAGGACCGACCAGGGAGAACAGAAGCCCGTAGGGCAGGACGGCCGGAGGCCCAGAGGACAGAGCAAAGAGGCCACAAGAAGAAGCCAACAAGCCCCTGGAGAGACCGCAGCAAAGCGAGCCACGGCCCAGCAAGCAGACACCACACCAGGGATGAACCAGGGCCGACCCGGCCAAACCACAGGGCGGGCAGCAGGAGGAACAGAAGCCAAGGCCGCAGGCCAGCACAGCAGGAGAGCACAGCAAGCAAGAAACCGCCAGGCGGCATGCACCAAGGGGACAGGCCAACAGCAGTCCCACTGGGACCGACCCCCAGCCCAGACGCCAACCAGCAACAAGCGAAAAGCAAGCGAAAAGCCAGAAGGCCTGGGAACACACCACCCAAGGAGGAAGCCCCGAAGGACCCGCCCCAGGCCGAACCCCCAAAAAAAGGGCAGCGACACAGGGGAAACCACGGCCCACGACAGGACAGCGAAGGCAGGGGAGCCTACGTCGCAGGCAGCCGAAGACTCCGAAGGGCCGCTAGGACCCCGGGATCAGGGGGCAGCGGAGGCAGAGAACCAGGCCGGAGACACCAAGGGCCCAGGACCGAGACAGCAATCGGACCCACGCCTCACGCAACCAGCAAAGCACAGAGGGCCAGCACGCAGGAACAGGCACCAGCAAAGAGAAGCCCCAACAGGAATCCACCAACACCGGGAGAGACCTGAGGACGACGGGATCCAACAGCACCTGAAAGAAAGCAAGGAACCCACACGGCAAGGCCACAGGGAGACCAGCCGAGCCAAGCGCAATGACGTAGGGCGCAAGCAGCGCAATCAGGAGGCCCTGGGCCCAAATCCCGGCAACTCCTAGAGGCCCAGGCGTACATCGCGGCAACGACCAGAAGGCCATACAGGCAGCAACCCAAACACCCGAAGAGGGCAAGGGGAAGACAAACCATCCAGGGCCGCAAGCGAACCCCACGGAAAGCTCATAAGTCCACCGAACCTGGAATACCCAGGCGATCTCCCAACCAGTCAAGAACCAGACCCGAACCTGCCAAACCACTGACAAGAACAGGTGCACACAGGTAGGTATGGCCGGAGGCCAAAACAGTAAGGATAAAAAAAGGGGGCGCTATGCGGTACTCACCAAGGGGGCAGGAAGGGCGCACCACAAGCCCACCGTCCCCCAAGTGCCAGCCCAGGCGCGCACCAGGAAACCAGCGCCGGGTGGAGAAGCCCGCCGAAAACGGCCTCCGAGGCTACAGCAAGGCCCGCCCCTGCATCGACCCAACCGAGCATCAGGGGCGCCAGGAAGAAGAGGAGGCCGGCAGGACATCAAACGCCAGGCAGGGGGCCCAGGAGCATCGCCCAGCAGAGCCCCAGGACCCGCCAAACAGCCGCAGCAGCGCGTCCCCCAGACCGGCCAAGCCACAGGGAGACGCGCACTGCAACCCGGAAGAGACCGGGAGGAACGGCGCCCCAGCCGCAAAGGGCCGGTCAGCAATCAACGCGGCTCCTGGCAAGCCCAGCAGGCCAGGAGAACGCGGAAAGAGGACGGCGAGGACAGCCCAGCAGCCCCGACGAGATGTCCAGCGAAGAATCCATCAGCTAAGTCCAAACACGTCCCATTCTGTCAGAAGACAGAAAAGAAGAACAGGCTGCATGCTGGGCTGGTACCGCTTATGTACTCTCAGTGGGAGGGAGTGGGTTGGGTATCCCAGCATGCTCCTGTTCTTTTTTTCTGTCGTGGAGATGGTCATCTCCACTTAGTAAAGGAATGGGACGAGGACAGGAGGGACCTGGGGGTAATGGTTGCTTCTGACAGAAAAAGCCGGTGCCTGCCCCCATTCATTCCTGCCGCCGTCATGGAGACGCTGATTTCCGTCATCAACAAACTGCAGGATGTCTTCAACTCAGTGGGTGGGGGCTGATGCCATCCAACTGCCAAAAATCGCGGTGGTGGTATGGACAGACTGTTCAAAGAGACACAGCTTCCTCTTTCATTTTGGGAGGTCGTGCCCATCCATATCTGCTCGTGCTCCCGAGGGTAATAATTGAGGTGGTGCGTGAGGTGCCAGTCAAGGGTGCACGAAGCAACGGACCTGCACTGCGGCCAGCCAGCGAGGGGGTGTTGAGGGAACGAAGCAGAGGATGTTTTTAAGGGCACAGTGGAGACAAGAGGGCTTCGAGGGAGAGAGGGAGGGAGGGAGGGGGTGTGAAGAGGTGGGTTGTTGATAATTATATTTAAACACAACATGAATGATAGACGTAGTAAACAAGAAATAAACAATGGATACGAAGCATTGCTTGTGGAATCTCCAGTTATTGTCTTGTTCGTAGTTTATATTCAACCCATTAGTGGGAAATGAGTTTTGATATGCTGGCATTTGCTTGGGTAGTAGGAAAAATAATAGGAATGAATGTTGACCAGTGCCAACTAAAACCGATAAACACTAGTATCCGGCCACAGATATAGCGGGCATTATTTTCACAGCAGTTTTAATAAAGGCAGACCGACAGTGTATCACGTGCGTCTCACAGGAGCTGTTTGTAACTGTTTGGCTGTGTCGAGCAGTGTCACATGCTCTTATTCAGTGAAGCAACCGCTGCTGGTAGTGCCTAATAAGATTGTGCTGCTGAGGGGGTGCTGTTAAAGGCAATACAACTCGAGTGCGTGCAGGCGAGATTTTGGGGCACTGGCCAAGCTGCTGAGGACAGGAAGGGGCAGCTGATGATGCGGAGAAGAAGCCTTTGATAATGAGGGGTTCCTCGCTTGGTGCCGTTAATGGCTCATGCTGATTGTCAGAAAACATAAATAATTTATTTTACCAAGATTTTCTGTGAACGTGTGTGACTTATGACGCTTTCCTGAATTATCAATTGAGTCTCACCTACTCATGGATAAAAAGGTTTGTAATTCGGGCCCTCTTGGGGACCCTTAAAGCAAAGAGCAAGTCGAAATTGGTACGAGACAGGGTTCGAAGGAAAATTAGCTACTTTAGTGAGGCCAGCTTTACTATATAAATATGTATAATTTTCTTTGTAGAGAATGGCTAGCAGGACCAAAGACTAAGATAATTAAATATTTATTAGTAATTGCTGGTGAGGTCAAGGGGTGATATGTAGACCTAAGCACCAATCGCATACACCTTTAAAATGTGTAGTTTTAATGGCTAACCAAAACAAACCATGGGTTGGTTCCAATTGTACCGTAATTTCAAGATTACGTACAGCGTACGTTTTATGCTTTTATATAGTGGCGATTTAATAGCAATAGAAAGCAATGTGTTCCAGTTATGTTTCGAGAAGAGTTCGAAGGAGACACAGAAGTGGCAGACTAAACTGCCTCACCGTTTTCTCATTCGACAGTTCCTGCCTTTTGGATGAATGCTTCCATTGTATTGTATTTGTGATGTATGCAAGACATAGGACCCGTTGGTGTAAGTGTGATGTAATAATTTACTTTTTGCAAATCAGTGCTTATCTGTTGGAACCGCTGTGTATCAGAGTGGCATGGGCTGATTGACAGCTCAAGGCCACTGAGAGGATCGTAGATTGTCCTGCTTCCACACATAAGCATTGTGCATATGTCACCAGAACCCTGTGTTGCCAGCACATAGGAAAGGGATAATAGACCGACTTTATTTTAGTTTTCTTAATTACTGATAAGGCTAAGAGGTCGTCAGAGCTCAGTACCTTTAGATCACATGGTTTGCCGGGAGACACATACGTGCAGTTCTGATGAATCAAAGGGTTCGAAAACCTATCTTGTTTTCGTTTGGACAAAGGACGAGCATAGGTTGTTCAGAAATAATGGCAGAAAACAAATCACAGGATCATATATAGAAATAGTCATGCTCATGCATCGTTGCATATTTACAGTATATGTGGGTCCGACACAAATTCAACAGGACTATTGTCACAACTTAACTATTGAAAGTGTACACATGGTATAGTGAAACGAAATACCGGGAAGACATTTAAATGAGTGTAACAAAAGAGAGACAAAAATGGAACGCATATGTATTATTTCTCTGTTACAGTGCTGCACAGTGCATCCATTTTAATGGCCGAGTTCGAGAGAAAGGTGCTATTAAATCGAGAATTCTTTTTTATCTGAGGTGCAGCTTAACAAGGGAACCGACTCCCAGCATCCTTATTGTTGTAGATCTCAAGTTGTTGCTTGATTATGTGATATTCTTGCTATCGCAGCTTGGGTAACACAGGGCCTGACTTTAGAACTGGGCTGACGGGTGGGGCAGACTTCGGCGGACGGAATTTCCGTCACCGTTGTGAGGAGTAGCCCGTCCGCCTAGCTCTGAATCAGGCCCACAGTCACCTAACTACTTGTGCTCACCAAAATCCAGAGCTATGCGCTTTTTGTCTTGCCAGTTTCTTGTAAGAAGAGGCCACGTCTGCTTTAATGCTATGAACATTGGCTTCTTGTTTGTATTGCTCAAGTGACTCACTCTACATGGCACAACAAATTCCTATGCTGAGTCTCCAAGTAAACGTTTTGAAAATGTTAACCCCAGAAGCTGCCAATTAATACTTTGATTCTTTAGGTTCTTGCTTCCAGCAATCGATGTCCTTGAGGAAATGTTTGTGGTGCAAATTCACATTACAGTTTTAACGTATCGGCCTGAGTTGGACAGGCTGCGCGTTTAGTGGTGGATCACATTAGTTATTGTAGCTAGTAACTAATGAACCATATTGGTAAACTCACATAGAACCAAGTGTGCACTCAAAACTGATAATGTGAACTATTTTGTTTGCAAGGCAGTAAAAGCGATCTGCATGTGTGGCGACAACACCCGCACACATACAACCACGACCATGCAGAATATTTTGTCCATCATCAGCTATCACTTAACTACCTTACTTAAACCTAAATGTTAAACTCGTCTCTAGGCTCCATCCTACCCTATTCTCCTATCCTTAACACATATGGAAGTCTGATTGTTTTATGTTTTTGTGGTGAATTTAAACTGAAGGTGACCGATCGCATTATCAAGTTTGAAATTTGAATCCAGGGCAAAATATAGACCACGAATTTTACTAGGAAACGACACCTTACACAAGGCAACAATTTTATTTGTCTTAATTGCTGGTATGTTAGTATTCATCCACTGTCAGACTTAATCCTTTTTTCGGAAAACATTTATTTTTGTATTGAAGAAATGCGTAATCAAACATTAAGCTGCCCCTTCCATGGTTCAAAGCTATTGTGATAGATAATTGTCTAAATAACCACAGGATGGTCTTTGAAACATTTGGAGTAATGTGTTTTTAAAATAGTCAGGTTGGTCATTTTTCTGCAGATGTAGTATGTTCACTTATGGGCCTTTGTTGTTTAAATCTCTCATTGATTGTTTTCTTAAATGCCACTATAGCTTTGTCAGGTTCGAGTAGACCACCTAGTTCATGATTTAATTTTTCATAGTTCATGATTTAATTTTTCATTTTGGTACTTTTACTTTCGTTTTTTACTATAAGTGCAGGGCTACATGTACTAGTATAAAAAACTATAATCAGAAAATTGATGAGCTACTTGCTATGTTTGGTACCATCTTCATGATTATTGGCCAGATTAAAATAATTATTTTCTTCTTCCAAACCTTGCTGCACTTACTAAGGTAGGTGGTGGTAGGGTAGATGAGAGAGAGAAAATAATTCTCAAGCTTCCCATGTTCATCTGTCAGTAACTCACCCATTCTAGATAGTTTCCTTTGTACTTTTGTATAATGGGTTAAACAGTTTGCAAGGCAAAAACATGGACTGCAAGACATATGCATGTAACAGGTAGACCTAAGAGCCATGCTTGTGAATCCTTGAGTGCAGGGTTTGAGAATGGCAGGGCATAAGGTGACTATACTTGCATATGGTTGGGTACACTGACATATGCTAGTCTTGATTGGCATCTGGTGGCAGTTTGGCATAGGATGCCTCTTAACCATAAGGCAGCCCTTCGTATCACATGCAGTCCTTCCATTTTGCATGTGTAAAATCTGATAGTTGGTCAAATAGATTTTTTTTCCCCATAAAATTAAAGACTTCCCTTTCCAAGCAGACCGGGACAATGGCAGCCGCTCCTTTGAAATGAAATAGGTCTCGCACTTACAAGAGTTTGAGCTATTGGCATTGTAAATGGCAGTGCCTTTTATTTATGTGTTAATTAGCAACCTATGAATTTGTACCAAAGTAAGTGCAGGGACAACGTAAATGCACATATTGCCATAAACTTCCATTACCTACATTACAGCACCATTTTGTTGGTGACCAAGTCCACAAGCTGTCTGTGGTGGTCATTTCATCACTTATGTGGAGATATTTCAGAATCGATCGTGATATCTTTTCATAACATTAGTATCTCCATATGTAACTGCTTTCCAGGGCCTGTGTTTATGTTATTGGTTTAACTTGAGGGATATGCCTATTGAATGAGGACGGAGATTTTGAAATGTACCTTTTTATTAGGAAGCAGAGGCTTTTGTTTTGAATAATGATATCTTCCAAATTTCAGAACCAAGTTATTTCAACTGCCTGAGAAACCTAGAAATTCATCTTTGGAATCATTTCACAGATTCCTGCACAACTAGGAGAGTCTTGCTGACTCTGAAAATGATGAATTATTGGAGTATTGCAAAAGTGCTCTTCCAGAGTGGTGGTCTGTAAAACCTAGCACGTTTAGAACTTCTTAAAAAATGTTTGTTGCTAGATCCACTAGTGGGCTCAATATGTGCAGAATTCTTGTGGCAGGAGAGGAGTAGGCCGATATCGCCGATGTCTCCTTCAAAGTAGGGCTTCTCATACTCACTATGTGCTGGGTGTCACTTTTTTAGGTCGAGTTTGGGTAGCACATGCGCTGCTCTGTAGCATGCTGTATTGGAGTATGGAATTGAAGCCCCGCCCACTCTCCGCCCTTTTTTGTCATTAGCTTGTGTCATTGTCCTTCGTAAATGCAGGCTTCTGATTCGTTAATAGGCTTGTTAGACCCTCCTTAGTACCACCTTGTCTTCATATGTAACCTCCCATGAGTACTGGCCCTTTTACTTCAGTTGTTACACAGTACGTCTTTTTTAGTCTGTAAGCACTATTTTCTTTAATGAGATTCTCCTACTGCAGGCACGACGTGCTTTCCTGCAACATTCAGCGCGCCTTGCGCGCTTTCACTTTCCAAGCAGACCGGGACAATGGCGGCCGCTTCTTTGAAATGAAATAGGTCTCGCATTAACAAGAGTTTGAGCTATTGGCATTGTAAATGGCAATGCCTTTTATTTATGTGTTAATTAGCGAAACAGATAAATAAAATTCATTGTAGTTTACAATGCCAATATCAAATGCGAGACCTATTGCATTGCAAATGCTTGTTTTTTTTGGGCAACGCCAATGAACGTGAGCGGGCAGCTGCATTTTACTTGCAGGGGGGACAAAGGAAGGTCTCCCCGCTCAAGACTACAACGTGTGCCCCCACCCTTTTACGACATACCTTGAGGGCACTGGATCTGTGGTAGTACTGAAGGGTATAACATTGAAGGAGGAGTGCAGCCCGAACCAAGGAAATTGTGAATTACCGTAATCGACCTAGTAGCCGCGCAGGTGCTCCTGTTCTCTACGGGGAATGTCTAATGACCGTACAAAGTATATTAGGAGTGCAGGTGCGCTGCACCCTATACTTATGGTGTTATTTAGTGATCCATGTACTACTGGTGATAGTTGGTGATTTATGTATTTTGCTCAAACCAAACTGCTGCATTCCGTGCCTTGATGTTAGGATATATGTTGTTTTGATTCTTGCATCGTCCAGAATAATAAGTACTATCTCAGTATTGGCATAATATGAACAGTATTTATTAATCATGTCGTTTTGGTCTTGTTTTATGCATAATATACTATATATATTCATATAATCCTATGTGGAGTTTCTTTTGTGGTGTATTCATTGTATTCCTGTGTGAGTGTGTTGCTCAAACACTTTGCACATTGCTTCTGATGACAAGCATGACTGCTCTACACCAAGCAAATAGAGGGTGAGCACAAGTTATCTTTGGTGTGTTACACACTTGCCCTGACTAGAGTTCGAGCTGTGGATTCTGCCTGGCTTAGGGTCATACCCTAGCCAACCATAAATCCTATTTCTAACACTGGGGACAAAGGTCAACTGTGCCTCTGCTAATGGAGAACGGTGTGGAAACCATGCCATTAGCATGTAACTGTGTGGTTGGCCTTTTGTAGAGGAGTTGAAACCACTGGAGGAAGGTTGGGCTAAATCCCAATCTTACTCAGCAAGTGACGCATTTCAGATATTCAAAGGCCTTCGTCATATCTAGACAGACCACAGTCACTTTGAGCTGCGGGTTTAGAGTGTAGAGAAGAGCAAATAGGGGCAGATCTACAAGGAAGTGCCGCAGCGCTGCAACGCAAGCCCTTTGGCTGCGCCACGCTGCAGCAATTCCGAAGCACAGGAATGCAACATATTTACAATAATATGTCGCATTCCTGTGCTCTCCCCTGCGCTGGCGCACAAACTGCAGCCATGCGCCAGCGCAGGCACCCTTGCACCATGGTGCAAGGATGCCTGCATCATGGGGAGATTGTTTTTGTGCAGGAAGGGGCACCTTCCTGCACAAAAACAATCACTACAGGCATTTTCCTCTTTCAATGCGTGCTGTAGAATGCAGCACGCATTGAAAGAGGAAAAAAAAACGAGGAGAAATGAAAACATTTCTCCTCGTTGCGCCTCGCTACGCCTCCCCTGGGGAGGCGTAGCATTGACACGCATTCCCAGGTTTACGATTGCTCGTAACTCTGGAAATGTGTCTCGTTCCATGGGTGTTGCGTGGAAACACCCACAGCAACACCCATGGTACGCCCCTTCCACACAAAGTGATGCGTGTGAAGGGGCCACATTTACAAGGAGAGGAAAAGTCACGCAGGGTGGCTTTTCCTCTCCTTGTAAATATGGAGAAGTGAAATGCGCCTCCAGTACGTCACAAAAAGTGACGTACTGGTGGCACAGGGGGGTTGTAAATCTGCCCCATAGTGTCTGCAGATTGTCAGCTGTAGCTCTGCTGGGTACAGACTCAGACTAATCTGTATGAACAATCTGTGGAAGTAAGGGGAGTAGTCTGTCTCCTAGTATCTTACAGAGGATCATGTTGTTGATTTTTATCATCAAAAGGAGGGCAATATGAGTCTTATTTAGTTTGTAATTTTTTGAGTTTGAGCAGGGTCACGATAAGGGCCTCTCTGAGGGATTCCAGGAGATGGCCGATTGTTGTAGTAAAGTTGGGCTGTGAGATCGTCCAACCCCAGCGCTTTGTCTCTGGGCATGATATGGATAGCCTGAACAATGTTCTCGTCATCGAAAGGGGCATCTAGGTAGGCACCCTTGCACTATGGTGCAAGAGTGCCTGCGTTGGCGCTAGGCAGCTGAAATTAGCACCAGCGCAGGGGGAAACGCAGGGCTGCACCGTATTGTCGTAAATACGGTGCAACAACAAGGACTTGGCCCTTTTTGCAGGGTCATCCCTGAACGTTTTGCCTTCCTCCTAGTCTTTTTTCTGACATGGTGTTGGTGGTTTTAGGACTGTGACCCCTAGTAAATGGTGTGCTCCCTTGTACCTGCTTAGGGGCTGGAGGACTGCTGGGCGTCAGGAGGAACCGCTGTGGAACCCAGCTGCTGTTTACTGGGGGTCCCTACGTGCTGGCCTGCCTGTGCCCAGCTCTGCCCCTCTAAAAATCTTGGGTTCTAGCGCCTCGTGAGCGCTACATCTTGATTCCTGGTGACAGGACGGGAGGAGCGCTTGTGCCCTGCAGTGTGGGCCGCGCTCACCTCCCTGAAGTGATCAGAGCCCCAGAGGGGAGCCCACACCGTCCCGGGGCGTGAGGAGTGCCCCAGGGGTCTTGATGCCTGGCAGCGCTGGGCTGCAAAGTGTTCCGAGGGAATCCCGGCATGGGGATTCCCCCCGTGCTGCCTGGAGGTGAAGCGGGAGCCTACCCCGCATTTCTGTGCTTCAAAGAGCCACCGCTAACGCGACCCGGAAGTCAGGTGCCCGTTGCCTGACTGTGGGCGGGGCCTGCTGAAGCAACTGATCCGGAGCCTCGCGGGCTCCATTTCCGCCTCGCCCCGCCTCGGAGAGAGAGAAACGAGTCTCCAGAGATCGCCGGTCACAGTGAGGAGACCGGGCGAAAGGAGGAAAGGTCCCGTGAGCGGGGCCTGCCAGGTGGCCTGTTGAGGGCCTGATTCAGCCATTGGAGAAGCCCCCGGTGAGTGGGGCGGGAGGGAGAGCACTGGTGATATCGGCGAGCACTTGGGCCGATTTTCTCCCCCAAGAGAAGCCTCGGAAAGGAGGGGCCTCCCCAAGGCACTATGGGTGCCGATTTTTTTCATCACAGCTGCACCGCCAGATCACGGGCAGCTGCAACGTTGCGGGTGCCTGTTTGTGGCTTCAATTGCACCCAGAGGAGCCCCGGGAAGGAGGGGCTCCCAAGGCACTGTTGCGGCTTATTTTTGGTCACACAGCTGCACTGCCGGATTGCGGGCAGCTGCAATAATGGCAATAGAGGAACAAGGGTGAGTTGCACCCTCGCCCCATTTAGCGCTCTGACTATTTTGGGACACAGGGCATGGCGGGGAAGTCCCAGATGGGCCCCCGAGGAAGGCCAGTTGGCCTGTGAGCACCTGAGGTGCAGGTAGGGCGCAAGGCCCTAATGTGATGCATAATGTGTTTATGCCCAGTGTTTATGCATAATGTGTTTATGCCCAGTGTTTATACATAATTTGTTTATGCCCAGTGTTTATGCATAATGTGTTTATGCCTAATGTGATGATGCTGAGTACAGTATTCTACCAGTAGTTGCTGGTTGTTTTATATTTGCTACTTGTGCTTTCTAATGGTTCTGACAGTGGCCCGATTGGCCCTGTCATGTATATAAGTCCCCTGTAAAGTATTGCCTAGTGCCAGGTGGCACAGCGTACATTTGTGATTATGTTATGTGTTTATGATAATACAAAGGCTATCTTTTTTATATAACCTTGTGTGGAGTTTCTTTTGTGGTGTGCCTAGTGTGTCGCTGCTGTGTGTGGGTGTTGCGCAAACGCTTTACACATTGCCTCTGGGATAAGCCTGACTGCTCGTGCCAAGCTACCAGGGGGGTGAGCAGGGGTTATCTTCAGCGTGTAACTCCCTTGCCCTAACTAGAGTGGTGGTTTCTGCATGGCTTAGGCGCAAGCTCTAGCCAACCAGAAATCAATTTCCAACACATGTGTTTCAGAAGTGGCGGAGCGTGGCGTTAAGCCAAGAAGGCTAACGCCGCGCTCCGTCACTTCTTTGTAAATATGCCCCGCAGTTTCTTAAAGAGGGTAGCGGCTACATCATGGTACCTATGATTCCACTTTCTAACAGAGGGAGTCATAGAGTTGCATTGCTTATTCATTATTGACGATTGTCTTGACAAGAGATTAGAAAGCGGTGGGGCCAAATGATAGAATTAATGCATGAAAAGCTAATGGCAAGGCAAGGATTATTGAAGATAATTTCTAGCAGGGCTGGCCTTAGCGCTGGTAAATGCCATAGTGACGGTCTTTTTTGGTGCTTCACCAATCCCCAATGACCTTCTTCATGGATCCCCTCACTACCACCCTCCAACAGTGCCCCTCATCTTTCCATAGCCCCTCTCTCACATGAATTTCATTTGTTTTATAGTGCTACATAAGACAATGAGCATTTCAGGGTGTAGGAATCATGTCATTCATATTTTAAGAGTGCTTGGTTTGGAGAATCACAAACTCAGGATTTAAAACGTACCACAGTGGTTGGGGTTGGCTTTATTAATAAGAATGAATTTCTACAAAAACAAACCCATTTTAGCAACATTAGGAAAATGAAAGACTGGGGGAAAACCACAATGTTCTAACGTATACCATGCCTTTTGCATGCAGCTCTTCAATGAGAGTTCATGGGTAACTGTGCTATATTAGGATTGTAACTTATGAACTGAAGTAACAAGAGAATCTCTGTGACAAAAGCAGCAAACCACTTAGCTATACACATAAAATACAGGTCTGTAAGCTGCATGGTCTACTTTCTTTGCTGCAGGCAGATTAACCCTCTGCGCTACTTTATGATGAGTCTGAACTGCCACTAGACAAAGCTCCATCTCTCCCCAGCAGGGACATTAATCACTAGAGTTATCTCGACAGACAAGGAACTCTGCAGCAGGTGCTTGTATACCCACAGATTAATTCTAAACACAGCCCCCCCCAACTTAGTGCCAGGTGCAACTGCACCGGTTGCAGTGCCCTAATGCCGGCCCTGAGTTTTAGCGCATTCACCAGCTTATGGGTGGGTTAAAGCCAAACTTCGTGAGTCCATCGGACAGCAAGAACAAAGAGGAGCATTGTTATCATCAACATGAAAATTCAAGTCCCCTAAGAGCAACAGACTAGGGTAACTCATCGAGACCAGACTACATGTAACTTATACTATGATTGCCATATTTCCTCTTACCTGTAACATGTTCATTTGTGAAGTGCTGTGCCACTCTTTGGGTATTGATTGTGCCATAGAAAACAGCTGTTGGACTTGGCCCTCTCTGCATGGTCATCCACAAAATATTTGCCTGCAGCCTCCTATTTTCTGAACCTATTTTTGTTGGCTTTATGGACTCTGTGCACTTTACCATTGCTAACCAGTGCAAAAGTGCGTGTGCTGTCTTCTCCTTTAAGCATGATGAAATTGGCTGCACCCAATTGGCAAATTTAATTTACTTGTATCTCCCTATAAAAGTGATACTACATGTACTCAGGGTCTGTACATTGAATGCTACTAGTGGGCCTGCAGCACTTATTTAGCCTTTTTAAACATGTCTCAGGCCTACAATTGCAGCCTGTGTCTGCAGTTTTAAATTGCCATTTCGATCTTGCAAAATAGACATTTGCCAGGCCTAAACCTTCCTTTTTAATACATATAAGTCACCCCTAGGGTATGCCGTACACAGCACAGAGGCCAGGGTGTAGTGTATTTAAAAAGTTAGACATCCACTTTTAAGTTTTACATACCCTGGTACTGAAAAACTCTTAAATTCGTTTTTCACTACTGAAAGGCCTGCCTATCCCACAGGATAACATTGGGTTAACTTATTACATTTAATAAGTGCTAACGTTTGAATTGGGAGCAAGTAGGAATGTTGAGTTTGATGCCTTAAGAATTGTAATTTGAAACCCTCTTTAATGGTAAAGTAGGATTTTAAGTCAAAATTCAGAAAATGCCACTTTTAGAAAAGTTGGCATTTTCTTGTCCCACCATTGGTGCCTCCAGCCTGTATCCTGGGTCATATGTCTAGGTGTAGCTGGCAGTTAGTCTTTGTGTATTCCTATCAGACAGTGAGGCAAAGGAGAATAGATGCTGGCGTGATGGGCAATCTCTAACTTGATGAGGGAGAGGAGCTTTCATCTACTAGATTTGCACATCAGAAAGGTTCTGCATGAGCACACTCACAGAGGGCTTGATACTAGTCTTTTGTGACCCCCAGACAAGCTGGAGCCAGGGCAGGGAGGCAGGAAATTCCAAACACCTCTGGGGGTGGAAGCCTCCAGAACCTTCTCCTACTTCAAAGTGGGCACCAGGTATAAATAATGGACTCTCGGGCCCTACTCTTCCGTACAACTCTGGCCCTGGGGAAGCATCAGAAGGACTGCTGTGCTGCTCTGCAAGAAGGACTGCTACTCTGTTGCCCTGCTGCCTGAGCGAGAAGAATTGGACCTCCACCTTGATCCTAGGGCCACCAGAGTGACTCCAAGGGCTAGCTGGCTGGCCTCCTTATCAGAGTCTCAGGGACAGAAAAGGCTCCAACCACCTCAAACCCAGCACCTGGACTCAGCCTGCTGTGAATCTTGCCCCCAAGCAGTGCCACCCCAGTCTTAAACTCTTGAAAGTGGGCCTGAAGGTGCTCTGCCAGCCCAGCTGTGGTCGAAACTGACAAAGTGCAGCACATCTCCTTGCAGCTCCAATTCGGAACTTCCGCAGCACAACGCATCTCCAACGCTGGACCTCACATTGCAGCCTGCAGCCTCCTCGCAACTGGCGCTTTTTGAAGAGTCCTCAATGCAGGCCTTCGCAACGGCATCCTTGATGACAACACAGGATTCTGCATTGCAGCCCCACAGCGTCCTCAGAACCGCCAGTGCAGGACGCATCCTCGGTGCAGGACTTTGGATCACGAGCCCCTTTTTGATGGCATTCTCAACGCTGATGCAGGACTTCCCATCACAGCTTCTTGGAACTGCCCCTGCCCAACTCATCCTCAACGCAGGACCTCGCTACGCTCCGCAACCATGATTTAAGGTACTTTGTTCGCTGGGACTAACTTGGTCCCTGTATCCGGCCAGGCCTTGAACTTGTGACTTTGTACCGGTCCAGCACAACCAGATAACCACAGTTGGTGCTTTGTGCTTCTAGAGACTGTTTTTATTTAAAACTTTAAAACTGACTTGCATATCTATGGTTCTACTGATTGAATTTTTCACGTTCTGGGTCAAATAATTTCTTAAATGTTACTCTAATTTTCTAAGTTGGTGTGGGATTTTTGTTAGGTTGTGTTTTAACTTAATTAATGTTTGAAGTGCTGCGTAAATACTTTTCATTTTGCCTCTAAGTTAAGCCTGACTGCTTTGTGCCAAGCTACCAGATGATGGAGCGCAGGCTAATTTGGGGTTTGCTTGTGTCTCAACCTCACAGAGATTGTGGTTGCTGCTTCAGTAGGGTTTCAGAACCTCTCAAACAGTAGTCCAATTTCAAACAACAGCAAATAAATAAATAAAATCCTTCCAAAATGGCAGGTCATTTTGCTGGCGCACTGAGTCAAGTGACAAAGTTACTTGATCGCACTATTCCTCTTGCCTGCATGCTGCTTCTTAGCAGATTACTGTTAGGGTTTAATGGTGATTCGTAGAGTTTGTATGTGCTATGGGCCATTATCAATGAAGCAGAGTATTGTCAAGATGGCAGATTGTTGTACTGACAGCCATGCACATCAATTCACCAAAATAGAGTGTCATCACATGCCATTTAAAAAATATATATATTTTATTGAGTGTACATAACATAGTTACACCATTTACAGCACTTACTCTCCCTCCACCCACCCACAGCCAGGAATACGGCAACAGAACAGTTCTCAGGCCCCATCGAGTCCTGTAATATTCACTCAGTGGGCAGTGCTGCAGCATTTGGGCTCTACTGGCCCATAAGCCCTATGGTGGGAGGTTAATGGTGCTAGAGTCATAATTGAGACCAAAGGGAAAAAGGATGGAGACGCAAGGTGAAATGTAAATGTAAATCCGTATTTGTAAAGCGCGAACTACTCACCCTTACGGGTCTCAAGGCGCTGGGGGCTGTCGTGGAAATTAAGTGAGCTATTGCCCAGAGTCACATGGTGCTGAGCTGAGCTGCCGCCGGGGATCGAACCGTAAACCCTGTGCTCCGAAGTCAGCTGCCCTGGCCGCTGCACCACACCACACCATAAACCATAAAAAACAAGTAGCCCTGGTGAAGGGAGATGAGTTGCATAATGCTTGTCTCATGTTGTGTGGGTTGTGGTCTTGAGGCAGAGAGGTATGTTGTTCCACAGTTTCCCAGGTTAGGTTCCCAGCACTTCAGGTAGGTGGTGCCTACGCTGGGAGGGGGGTGGTCTTCTCGTGACTCTTTCTCCAGCCCCTCTCTCTTTCTTAGTTTCCCATCCTTTCCTAGGATGAGCGCCCATGCCTCTGCCCATGAGCCAGGGTGCAGGCCTCTAGGGATGGGCGGAACTTGCAGAGTTACACAATTCCGCAGAGCTACACAAAACTGAAACAAAATTCCGCTGAGGTTCACCCACTCCTAGCCTGTATAAGGCACGGTGGATCCTATGGCACATTTCCATTCCAAAAAACACCACAAGCAGCTAAAAAAGTGGCTTAACGAATTGGCAATTCGATGCGGGTTGAAAAGAAACCTTGTGGTAGCATGACTGCTAAAGCATACACCCATGTCGACCAGCAAAAATATATGATATTTATAAAACAAGAACCAAAGGAAAATGATGCGTGAGTGTATTGAAATGCTATTGAGTGTGTACTGAACCATTGCAGTAAGTAAGGAACGCATTTGGTGCAACAAAACATATGCACACCTCATTTTGCACTCCAAAAAGGCACATCATACTAGTCAGTCACCTTATGCCTATAAAACAGAGGTAAATAAATACAGTAAAATACGCATCTGCAGCTTATCACTTGTTACGCAAACAGCACACATTTTTCAAAACCTGTCAGGGTACAGGTTTGCAGTATACAAAAAGAAGTCCAGCGACAAGGACTCACCCTGGCTGCTGCTGGGCGGCTCCAGTGCTGCTCGTACGCCCTGTGGCTGCTTGGCCAGCGGGGAGGACAGCAAATGCTGGGGCCCAACGAGCACGCTGATGTACCATTCAATGGGGGTAGGAAGTGGCGACAGAAGGAGTGTAAACAGGACAGGAAGCAGGGTCAGTACAATGTTGTATATTCTGTTTGTAATGTATACTGCACAGGTATCCATAAGGTTCAGTGCGACCCGCTCTCCGCCGCCCTCCTCTGGGCCCTGCCGGCTCTCTGCCTAGTTCTCAGCACTGAAAGGGGTAGAAGGGAGAGCCTACGCTGGGGCCGATGGAGGGTGTGCCTCAGGGACCATTGCCGGTGGTTCTGGCTCCATTTCCATGGGGGTGGTGGGAGGTTCCTCCATGACCCATGACTTTACCCCTGAGCGGGTCCAGCCATCAGAGCGCATGCATGCCTCTCCCTAAACAGAACAATGGGACATACATGGTGCCGTCGCTGTCCTCGAGCATTCTGAATTGGGCGGTAAACTCTGCCACACGGTGGTGGGCAGAGTTTTTGCTGAACTCCGCGCACCAAAAGGAGCATGAAGTGGCAAAACTCTGCCGGTGGAGCGGAGTTTACCGTCCCCCCCTACCCTCTATCTGCTTCTCGCTGTATCACCTGCCCCTCACTACCCGCCCACTTGTGGAGCTCTGCCAACCAGCTCTGAAGTCTGGGTTCCATTGCGGCCTTCCAGGCCATTGCTAACTGCCTCCTAGCTAGCATCAATGTGGAGTCTATGAATCTAGATGTGACAGCACTAGTTTTGAGGCAGGAGAAGCTACCCAGTAAGCATATCTCATGTGTAATGGGCACTCCATTGCCATCTGTATAACCTCCATTACTGTGCACCAGTATGTAGTGAGATCTGGCCACCTCCATACCAAGTGGATGAAGTCGGCAATGTTCTCTCCACATCTGGGTCAGACTCAGCACTCTTGTGCCTAGGGAATCATTAAGATTACTCTCCTGGGTGTGAGGTACGACCTGTGTAAGTAGCAGTACTGTATGAGTTTAAAGCGCACATTGTGTGATGTATTTGGGATGTGTAATATGTTGGTCCAGCCCCAGTCACTGATATGAGATCCCAAATCAATTTCCCACTGTCTCTGAAGTGGTTGAAAGTCTGCTTTCGCCTGTCCCAATAGCACCCTATAGAGAAACGTGGTGGCATAGTGCCTCCTCGATATCTCACAGAGACATTGCAGGTCCCTATAGGTCAAGGGTTCGGCCCGGGTAGCATGCCACCATTATCTCATTACTGGTGTGAGTGCCCCATGTAGTAGGAAATGTCTCCCTGGGATCTCATAGCTGTCATGCAGCTCATCAAAGTTTGACAGCATGCAGTTCGTGTAGAGGTCGCCCACTTTGGTGAGGGCGGGTGCTAGCCAATCTCTGAGTCAGTACCAGTTATCCCCATGAGGGAGGGCCAGTAAAGCCATATAAAGCAGCATATCATCTGCGTATAGTGACAGATAGAGTAGGGTCCCATTAAGGTAGAGCTCCTGAAAATGGCATTTGACAAGGCCTCTAGCGCTATCGAGAAAAGCAGTTGCGACATGCGGCAACCCTGCCAGGTGCCCCTATCCACCCTGTAATTGTCTGAAATAACCGTACTGGTTTTTACAGAGGCCGTGATTTGGATATAGAGTAGCCAAGTCCACCCAATGAAGCCGCTGTCAAACCCCATGCCCAGCATGGCCACAGGGAGGAAGTTCCAAGACAGGGAGTCAAAAGCTTTCTCAACATCAATGGCAAGAGCTATAGCCGATTGAGGGAGCTCCGCAGGGTGGTCCATTACTTGTAGTAGGTGCCTAATGTTGTTGACAGTGCTGTGAGTGGGGATAAATCTGGATTGATCCACATGTATAATTCCTTGTAGTGCGGGCAGTAACCTGTCAGCCAGGATGTAGCAGAGAATCTTGTAATCAACATTCGGTAAAAATAGGGATCTGTAGAAACTAACCTTTTCCTTCTCACGATCCGGTAAGGGGAGTGCCGTTATTAGCACCTCTTGCATTCTGAACAGGAGTTCCCTGTCCTCTTTTGCCACATTGAACACATTTGTCAGCTTCTGGACCAGTCGGTCTTCATACACCACATAGAATTTGATCTGAATGCCATCTGTACCCGGTACCTTTCCTCATGCCATAACTTTGATTGCCCTCCTTACTTCTGGTTTCGTTATGGCCTTCCCCAGTAGCTCCACCTCTGTCATCAAAAGATACATGGGACCAAAACCCAGTCTGCCCAATCAAAGGAACCTAAACAAAACATAGAACAAGTGATTCCGTGAGACCCAATCAGAACAACCCATGTGGTTAATACAGATGTCAAACTTGATCATTTACAACAACCACAAATGTATTATTCTTGCCACAAGCTGATAGAAAGTAAATAGTGAAACAATTAAAATATGATACTTATATACATCATGGTTATCCATAGTTTAATATTTTCAGTCCAGCATAAATAGTGATCCGGCATTAGAAATTATTTCGCCTTAAATGATCCCCACTCCAGTGTCCATGTTTCGACCGACAAATAATTTATAGTGTGTCTCCTCAGGACACAAAATCCATCTGACAAAGCACCTCTCAAAGGTATATATCTTGCATTTGTAGAGATCTTAACTAGTCCCAACAACCTCCCCTGCTTACAGGGGAGGAAGCAACGCATTCTCCGCACCAAATCAATTGACATGCTAGCAGGCCCACCTCGAGTTTGCTTCATAGGTTCATCCAAAGTCACAGTTGTTATCAACAGCGGCCTCAGCCTAGCACCTAATATGTAATCATGGAGCAGATGCACATTGCATGTTTTGCCCGATGCTTATAGCTGCTTATAATACTCGAGGAGCTCAAAGTTGATCTCTGATTGTGAGTATACTACATCACCACTTCTGTGTTTGATGCTGAGTATCTGAGACCCCCTCTTGTCCAGATTAATAAGCCAGGCTAGCAGTCTGCCAGGCTTATCTCGTTTGTCGTGTGCCTTGGCGATATATGAGCGATAGACGTACCCCTGCAACCTCTCAACCAAAGCTAGTAGTGTCTCCCTGTCCGCAAGCATCCTAGCTTCAGTATCTTGATTCCCACCCCTGCCTTCTCCAAGCGCTGGAGGATATCCTCCGGATGTCGGATATCCGTGTGCACTGTTCCTGGTCACTAGGCATTGCCTGTGTATCACCACTTTAAAAGCATCCCATTCCATCATCTGGGAGGAGGCAGTGCCCTCATTCTCCCCAAACTAGTGGTCTATAGTGTCCCCTAGTGTGTCCCAAAAAGCTGGGTCCTCAACAGTTTTGGATTGAGCCTCCAAGTTGGGATCAGTGTCTTAGGAGTATCCCAAGTGAGTGTCAGTAAAAGTGGGTCGTGAACAGAATGTGTTCTGGCTAGGTGACTGGGCAACATCACATGTCCTTTGACCTTCATTTTCACTCACCCACGTATGCTTACACAAACATTCACACTTACACACACTCTCTCTCACATAAACACACTCTCACCCGCAAGCATGCACAGAACATACATTTAAAAGCATTTTTTACTTACCTCAGCTGCCAGGGAAGGTCATATTCCAACTAATTGAACTCCATTTTTAGGTCGAGCCTCGACAGCTCATGCGCTGTCTGCAAGGCATGATGTATCTATCCTCTGGGCTTTTGGCACGTCCATCAATTGCCATTGGTTTTCTGTGGCATTGTGAAATGCTTGCTTTTTATTGGTCTATTACTGCAATTATTCCTCCTTTGTGTGGCTCGTTTCCTCCCCTGGTAAATTCACTAATGGTTCCTTTTAGTTAACCCGCAGGAGGAGGCAGTGCCTGGTGGGTGGGGGCCATGCTTCACTCTTCGGCGCTCATGTTTCTTTTGATTTTGGTGCTTTCCCTAAAGACACTTCTCGCCACTTCCCCCTCCCCGTTCGTCCTGCCGGCAGAGCTCCCAGCTGCTCCTGCTCGTGTCTTCTACGCTGCACAATCTCCAGACATTTAAGGCTGCCATCAGGTGGGTTGTGGACTCGTAGTTTGACAGTGGCCTCTGCCTCACCATGCTCTGACCAATCTTGCTCATCAGCGACTTGGCACCCTGAAAGCTCTGGGGCTGCATTGCTAAATCCTTATAAGTTCCCAAAGGCGAGACCGGTTGCATTGCAAATGCTTGTTTATTACACTGATGGTGACTAATATATATATATATATATATATATATATATATATATATATATATATATATATTCCACTATTAGTGTTATAAAGAAATTGACAGAATATAAAGAAAGAGCAGCCCCAACTGACGTCAATAAGGACAAGCTGACACTGTTTCTGGCACTGATTTTGCCACCTCTGAGGCCAGGGGTCACAAAGGTAGTGCCAGGGGTCACAAGGGGCAAGTCAGGGTTCACAGCTGAGACCCCTGGTGACCCATAAATGACATCCATGCTGTGAGCCATTGCTGGGCTTGAATGGTCAGATTTTTCAGACATAACTTCAGCTTTGCTGATGATTTGATGGCTAAGCGGTTTTTCCATTCTTTCTTATGTGCAATGGTGGATGAGATGCTGCACTGATATAGTCTGGGTTCAACTGCTACTGCAGTTATCTCAAAGTTTTATGGTAGAATTAGAATTTTTCTAACTACCCACAAATGGGAGAGCTCACCTAGGACCTCTGTGTTGATTTTGAGGTCAAAATACATTATCTAGTAAAAATAAAAAAAGTCATAGATTTGAGGGGATTGTAACTAAGAGGGTCTCAGTCGTATAAGTGGCGTGACAGATGAACAGTAAACTGGTGATAGTTAAAGGGATCAGAAGTAGGAGGTTATAATTGTTAGGAAATTGGTTTTGGGAACAAGTGCTTGAGAAAATCACAATATTTATAGCCGCTATGAGAACGTTACGCCGCTATGACAGTTGTTTTTGACACCTTTTGACTTTTGTGGGCCCTCACTCAACCAGTACTGAAACTACATACTAGATTCCATTATAAGCTAACCTACCACAAACTTGCTGCTATAGCAACTAATTTTCTACCTTTTAATGACAATTTGCTGAGAATAGTGGCACACCTGCAGCCAGTACACAATCAGACTTAAGAAGAAGTGCAAAAACAGTGGAAAAAAGAAAAACAAAACAAGGCAATAGTGCTTTTCCATCGATGCATCTAGGACCTGGAACAATATCCCCGTATCCATCAGGACAGCTCCAAACCTGTTTCAATTCAGGAAACAAGTGAAGACTCACGTTAAAGAACATTACGGGCCAGATGTACGACCCTTTTTGCATGCGCAAACGGGTTTGCGAACCCGTTTGCGCATGCAAAAACAGCATGGGGAATGTACAAACCCTATTTTGCGAGTCGCAATTTTTTGCGACTTGCAAAATAGGATTTTGCGACTTCGCTATTGGGAAGAGGCGTTCCCTTCCTAATAGCGAGCGCAACCCTATGTAAGAATGTTTTGCGTCCGCAATTGCGGCGCAAAACCCTTGCAAATTACCACCCTCTTCAAGAGGGTGGTAATGCACTCGCAAATGCAGGGGAAAATATTTTTTAATGCACTTTGCAAATGCAGGGGAAAATATTTTTTAAGGGCAGGCAGTGGTCCCAGGGACCACTGCCTGCCCTTAAAAAATGAAACGAAAACGTTTCAAAAAATGTTTTTAAATGCATCCCGTTTTCCTTTAAGGAAAACGGGCTGCATTAAAAAAAAAAAAACTGCTTTATTTAAAAGCAGTCCCAGACATGGTGGTCTGCTGAGCCCAGATGGCCACCATACCTGGGAGGGCCTGCCATTCCCAATGGGGTCGCAAATTGCGAGAGGCTCATTAATATTCTTGAGCCTCTCAATTTGCGACCCCATTGAGAATACGCTAACAGTGTGAAATACACTGTTGTACATTGGAAATAGCGCCTCATAAATTGCGAGTCGCAAAAAACTCGCAATTTGCGAGCGCTATTTCCACGGTCGTACATCTGGCCCTACATGCAGTAACAGTTCAGAAACCAGCTATCCCTCCAATCACAAGTTGACTGTCTAAGTCTTTGACCTTGTACTGGGCTCCTCTGTGTTTCAGCTAGGTTCACGCTACATTGCTGTGCGAATTATATATATGTCTGTCTATATATATATATATATATATATATATATATATATATATTGGAAGCCGTGGTCGGATGTATAGACGAGGAGGCTTAATATAGTTTGCAATGATGACTTTTTTATAAGGTACGACATTATATATATAAGTACATAGGACAGCTGGGCGCTAGATTTGATGTTCTTTTCTTCTTTCTTTTTCTTCCCTTTAGGTTTCCCCAATGGTCAGGAGTGGAACTGGTCCCGGGGATCTCAGTCAGAAGGGAGAAACAGCGGTACGTATAATATCCTGGCCTGATAGAAATTCCGTCACCAAACTCTTGTGTGTGTCAGAAGAAAAAGGGTGCCGAGAGGAGGTTGGTCGATTTTAAGTAACGCAAACAAAACAATGCATGCACTACGTTTTCTATCTCTTGGGGAGAGTGTACCTCCGTATAATCCCGTATAATCCCTGGTTGGGTTTAAAGAGCGTCTACTCCTGAGGGACTCTAATTTGTCTCTTTAATTTATAAAATAAGGGAAAACAATAAGCGATAAGTATGAGCCAGCAGAAAGTAAAATTATAGGGTTTCTCTACGGAGATCTATCTCCCGTAAGGTCAAGTATTCTCTCACGAGCCCAATGTTTTCTGGGAACTGTAGTGGGATTGTGAAGTAAATTGCCTCTGTAGATACCGTCACCAACACCGTTTCCCCGTGTATGGCCGCCACCCCGTACCCACCCATAACACCCCAAAACACACCAAAACCCAAAGGACATTTAGAAACAAGGTGCCCAAAAGAAATCCCTAAGTTTAGGCAACTGTTGTTTTGGTCCCAGGGCACTCACCCGCTATGCTGTGACTCTCCTGAGTTGCGGCGGCTGACTGGCGTTCTCCGGGGCCATCCACGAGACGTCGGGCCCAGTTTGTCGGATTCTTGTTCAGCTCCCATTCTCTCTGCTTCAGTGTAAGTGAAGGGGGCTTCTTCCTTGCAGTGGGCACTCCCATCCTCGAGGGAGTGTCGGCCCTGGTGGCGGTCGATGCTTCTCTCCGTTTCCGCATCCTTTCTGCACTTCAGTTCGGTGTCCTGGCTGCTTTCTGCTTTTGCATCTTCATGGCTTACTGTCTCGACGCTTCTTCCTTCCCTCACTTCCAGATACAACCTGTCTCTTTTCTCTGCGCAGTCTTGCCCTGATTGGCTAGGATTTCGAGCCTGTTTAAAGAAGCAGTATGTAGTAACCACACTCACAGTGGTTAGTAGGTAGAAGCCTCTTTATTTATAAGTACATGTATACAGCTTCACAGTAACTTCCAGCTTGCTCAACTAACAGTATTACCTAGAACTCCCCCGTGATGTCATTCATTTGCATCACCAAGTTCTACAATTGAAGAAGGAGATTTCCACACATCTTCCCCCTTACAAGAAATACCATCACAATTGATAAAGTAAACATAAATAAGAGATAATAAGCAATTACACATTAAACATAACATTGCACAGAACTATAAACAATCAATGGAGAGGTTAAGAAATCCCCACAATTGAAATTGAAAGGAAACACCACCATAATTTATTCAGCCAAATTTGGAATATTAACCTTACGCAGGTTACCCATGCTCCACTCTTTCCCGTCATCAAACGTGACCACAGATTTCATCACTTTAACCACTCTCTGCGGCTGAGAAAACTTGCTCTCTCCTTTTCTAACAAATCCCATTCTTTTCGCAGCAACCCAATCACCACACTTTATTCCAACATTCTTCACTCCCTTCCTTCTATCATAACTTGCCTTGTTGCGTTCATGAGACTCTTTAACACCTGCTGCAATGCATTCATGATCTACCCAAACTTGATTTTTCCTCTGCAACCACACAGGGGACTCCTTAGTTGCAGGTTCTCTGCCTTTGAGATCGATAAATGGGGAAACTCCAGTGACAGAATGAGGTGTTACTCTATGGGCCCACAACATTTTGTCCAATTCCTCCTTCCATGCCAATTCATTAGCCAGGGATAATTGGATGTTGTCTACAATGATACGATTAACCCTCTCAACCAATCCATTGGCCTGTGGCCTAAACAATGCCACTCTTTCATGTTTGATTCCTAATCCAGCAAGAAACTTTGTCATAACAGTGGAAACCAGTTGTACCCCGTTGTCTGTGACCAATGTCTTAGGTATTCCTTCCTCCAAGAACACCTCTTTTAGAAACTCAATCACTCTCATGGACATAATATGCTTCACAGACCTGACTGTAAACCATTTGCTATGATAATCCACCAAAACAATTAAAAATCTGTTCCTGACACCCAAATTTTCTATAGGACCCAAGAAGTCCATAGCCAACTTCTCCCAGGGTCGATCAGGAACCTTCACACATCCCAAAGGAGGTTGACGGACCACTCTACTCTTATCACTGTTGCTGCATGCATAACAATCTTTAAAAACCTCCTCCACTTCCTTATCCATTTCGGGCCACCTAAAACACTGCCTCAATCTCCTTTTACTCATGCTCCTCCCCAAATGTCCTTCATGTACAAGCCTAATCAGTCTCCCTCTCAACGCTTTGGGTGGAACAATGCGGTTGCACCTCAAAACCTTATCTTCTTGAATGCTCAACTGTTCCTTCACCTTAACGTACTGTTTTAATTCTTCACTCAAGACTGAAGTATCTTGCCAACCATCACATATAACGTTTTTAAGCTCTCTGTACTCCCCATCTGCACCCAAAGCTTCAGCCCACTCCTCGTGCCTCAAAGCTAATTCCCCGTCAACAAGAGTAGACAAAGAGTCCACTTCAATCATGAAGGAAATTTCTTCTTCTTCATCAACTGGCATACGCGACAATCAGTCAGCTATCACATTCCTTTTACCTCAGACAAAGTCAACCGTAAAATTCAAATACATCACAGACAACAACCACCGAGAAATACGTGGAGTCACACTCCTTTCAAGACCCTTACCACCTTTAAAAATATGCAGCAAGGGCTTGTGATCTGTCCTAAGTGTGAAAGGCAGTCCCCATAGGTAAAATCTAAAGTGATTCATTGCCCAACAACAAGCTAGAGCTTCCTTTTCAAGAGCAGAATAAGATCTTTCAACACCCTGCAAACTACGCGATGCAAAACCAATCACTCTCTCTTCATCATCAACTCTCTGGGTTAATACATCACCCAACCCCACATTGCTTGCATCAGTCGTCAGCATGGTCTTCCTTCTAACATCGAAGTGACCTAAAGTAGGAGCACAAACCAACGACGCCTTAATATCTTTGAACGCTGACTCACATGCCGTACTCCACTCAAACAGCACACCCTTTTTTAATAGCGCTCTCATAGGCTCAACTATATCAGAAAAATTGGACACAAACTTAGAGCAATACTCGGCAAGACCAAGAAATGATTTCAATAGCTCCTTATCGGTAGGTTGAGGAGCATCAATAATTGCTTTCACAATACTTTTTTTAGGTCTAATTCCACTGGCAGATATCTCATGTCCCAGATAATTCACTTTTTCCCTTCTCAATTGACACTTTTCTTTTTTTATAGTCAATCCATGTTCTGCAATCCTCCTCAGCACTTCAAACAACAATTCATCATGATCCTCAAAAGATCTACCCACCACCATAATGTCGTCCTGGAAACACAAGACCCTCTGCATCCCTTGAAATATATTCTGCATAATCCTCTGGAACACCGCAGAGGCTGAAGCCAACCCGAATGGCATTCGACAATAACAGAAAGCCCCCAGCGGTGTGACAAAGGAAGTTAAGGGTCATGATTCCGGATGCAAATTCACTTGATGATAGGCCGCAGACATGTCTAAAACACTGAGGGGCATATTCTCAAGGACTTATCGCCGATTTATCAGCACTTTAGCGCCGCAAAAGTGGCGATAGATTTATCGCCCCATTCTCAAGCTGGTGCAAACTGCCTATATCGCCAGTTTTCCAGCGATAGCTGCCGCAAAAAACATCGCCACAGATGAGTGCGACAACTAACGCTAATGATATGCAGAGTAGGCGTTCCCATGCAAAAACACACGAAAACACCACTTCGCGAGATTCTCAACGACCAGCCAGATCCGCGATGCGAAACAAGAACAGGCGATATGGCGTGTTAGCAACAGGGATTTATCACCTGCCTTTTGCTGGTGTTAAGCAGGACGACTACCTGGAGTATGAAAGGGAGCCCAGCCCAGAGCCACATCTGAAGACCAACAGATGCCTTGGAGACAATGAACATGCAGCTCGGAGAACCAAGAGGGCCACAACACCCACCACCACCACTCCCAGGCCCCCCCCCCGGACCACTACCCCCGGATTACCACCTAGGCAGTGCAGTGCAGGACAGCGGATGACCCTAAAACGCACCAGCCCCAGAGACTCAATGCCAGAGGAGGCCATTGGCCAACACAGGCTCAAAAGGACAACCATCCACCGCATCCTGTCCCACATGGCCCACAGGCTGACGTTACCAACACAACGGACAACCCACATCCCCCCGCAGACAAAGCTGCTGGCTGTGCTGCACCTGTTGGCCCCTGGTACCTTCCAACCAACAACTGCCGGAGTCGGAGGAGTCTCACAGCCAGCCCCATCAAACTCCCTCACATATGTCATCGATGCATGTCCACAAAAGCAACGGCGGGCCCCTGTATCCGCACCACACGGTAGTTCCAATTCGTACTGCACCTGCGCAACCAACCCCAACGCCAGCCGTGCTAGACGCCTCCGTGCCCCATGCCCAAGATCGTAGTAACCGAAATGTGGGTGCGCCAGGTCATGAAGTCCAGTAGTGAACAGTAGTGTAAAAACAGAACTTTATTACAAATACACAAACAAACAAAACGAAAAGCTCAGCCAACGCGTTCCATTTTCAACGGGGAACTTCAACAGGGCAACGTGTCTTCAGAAACCTGTGGGAGAAATGGTGACAATGGTCAAACTTCCGTATAGTCACATGCCTAATCTGGTACAGTGTACTGCACTTGGACAAACCGGAATGCTCACAGGCATGATAAACCATGCATGAGAAGACCGTAACAGAAGTTCGTGTGGCCGTAACCGTCGTAGGAATGAAGAGGAAGGTAACGACCACACAAACTGCTGTTACGGTCACATCATGCAGGACTCATCATACCTGAAAGCATCACGGTGTGTGTCAGCTTGATACCCCTGCCCCTCACTCCCCCCACACTGCGCAGGAACATCTTGAGACTATGCAAGGGAACTACGCCATAGCTAGAGTCACGCAAGTGTTGGGGCAATTCACAGCACACGTGTATGACTAGTGCCCCCTGCCGACACTGCACACAATCACCGCAACAGCAACCACACGCATGCCATCACTGTGCATACAGAAGTGGACCACTGTGGCCTGTCCACCAATGTCGTCGCAAACTCCCCAGGCAGTGTGCATGATCCCCACATGTCCGCAAGTCCGCCACCAACCAGCGCTTTGAGGATGGCCCCCATGGAAATGCACTGCCCATCGGCAAGAAACCAACTGAACACACCACACACCTCAACTCCACAATCCCCCAAATCACAACTGTGGGAATGCACACGTCACCAATCCACCACCAAAGTGACTACTGGACGTGTCTCAGTCTCTGCCACAACCTGCCCATAGGCCTACACACACGTGGCCGACCACCTTCAAAGTGCACATTCACACTGGAGACGAGGTGGCTACGTCCCAAACCAACTCGCGCACATCACGATCATCGCATGCAGGGTCGTGTCAGCAAGGGCGGCGCCCCCCACCCAGCCACGAGTCCGCCGCTATGACCGGTGGTGCCTGCGCGATCCGGTGCGCCTGATGCACCCCAGCCCTGGTCCCCAGACCGGTCCTCTGCCTAGCGATGACTGGCCGCCCCTGTGCAGCCAGGCCTCAATGCTCACCTGCCTCCACCGGCGTGTCTCCAAGAGTGCCGGTGCATCCTCCTCAGCCGATCGCTGGATTCCGCGTCAGAGGCCCCCAGCGCACCCTGCGGCACCACACCGCGGAGTCAAGTGTGTGCTGACTGCTGCCTGCGCGTACACAGCGGTCCAGCAGGGCACACTGTTCAATTTGAGTCTTGATCCGCTGGACGCCGTATCAAGGCCAATGCATCATCGCAGGCTGCACACCCGCTCAGCTCTTCAGGTGCCACTGACCCTGTGCAACGCAAGTCATAGCCACGTGGCGGTAGGCCCGTAGGCCATCGGGTGCCACCAACTCAGGGCACCGCAAGTCATTGTCCCGTGGCGGTAGGCCCGTGCCGGCCGCAGTGCAGCGGGTGCCACCAACTCAGTGCGCCACAAGTCATGGACCCTTCATGATTGGGTCGCGTGGTGCGGACGCCATCATGTCGTCTTCGGCAGTGGGGAATGTGACATGCTAGGCCCCTTTTATTGGCAGGGTCACATGTCCTGTGACGCCTGTGCTGGATGGGTGTGGTGTGGGTGTAAACCAGCCCTCAGGGAGTGGCTGTGGCATGCTGACAACTAGACCAGTGATCAGCAGATCACTACAGGGAAGACCTGGGACATGTAGCTTTGTTGTCCCCCTCTGAGCGTGAGCGGAGTGGACTGGCCTGGCGTATGGCAGGCCAGCGTAGGGGTGGGAACAATGAGCCCGGGGCTCTGGGCGTGCTTCAGTTCTGGGCTGGACATGGAAGTAACTGATGCTTGTGTCTCGGTTGTAGTGTCTACGCCACCCGGCCCGCAATCGGCAATGTTGCACCCTGTGACTCAAGTCCCACAACAAGAGCAACATGGACGTAAGGGGGAATCTCTGACCCTACATTCATCCATACTCTCATACTTGAATGATCAAAGGCATGACACATCTGTGCGATTCTGAATGTTTAATTCACATCCAGTGGAGTGTTGCAGCTGGAGCAGTACAGGGCCATGCAAACCCCACTTCACATTATTGGCCCGTGGAGGGCCAGCCAGAGTCCTTCAGGGAATGACAAGTACATCGGAAGAGGAAGAGTTCAGTCCGCAGTCTGTTCGCTGTGTCATTGGTAACCAAACAGAAAATGGCAGTCCATGTCGAGGTCCAAGGTGAGTGTCGTAGAGTGTATCGGGGGACCGTGGAAGGTGATGATGCAAAGGGCAGAACCAAGCAGAAACAGGCCATATGGCGGAGATGAATGATACTGCCTCCTCCTTACCAGTAAGGTTGATTCACCCGCATCTTCGTCCTCTGATGTCACATGTGCCTCACACGTGGGTGGTGGTGGATTGCCTGCAGCACTGTGAGGCACTGACACATCAGGGGCAGAGATGTGGATGTAGAAGCAGCAGCAGCATTCATCTGTGCCAGGCCTTGAAGCAGCAATGCCATGACGATGTGCTGCAGGGCATGGAAGGTCCCAGCCACATCTCGCTGGTGTGCAGCCGTGGCAGCCATTCTTTCCGCCGTCATCCGCTCCATGTTCTCCATGAGCCCCCGCATGTGTCCCAACTCCCGGCTGACATCTCTGGAGCCACTATGACTAGACAGTTGTTCTTGTCTCAGTATCATGACTCCAGCGATGTCAGCCATGGATCGTTGGAGAGCATGGAGAGGACTGTGGGTGTCCGTTAGGGACTGTAAGTGGTCCCTGATGGTACTCAGACACCCATGTATGGCATCAAGTTTGGCTGCCATCAGGTCGAACCCCACCCGCACCTGATCAGCCATCTTCTCCTGGCACCCTAACACACGGCGTTGGAAGGCCATGTGTTGTTCGTGGGGGTCCTGGGAGTCAGCTGTGGTGGTGGGGGCTTCCTGCTGTGTGGTCTGTGCAGGGGGTGGGGTCTCCTCAATGCAGCTGGGATGCCCTGCTCCTGGAGGTGAGGTGCCGTAGCTGTCCATGAACTCTTGGAGGGCGTCGGTGTCGAAGGTGTGGGAGTCCTCTTCGTCATCAGTGAGGAGCTGTTGGGTCTGCTCTGCAGGAGGTGTTGGTTCTCCCTCTGCAATGTGAAGGGGAGATGCAGTTTAACATTGTGTTCACATGTATGTTGACGCATTGTACAAGTTTACATACAAACTGCATGACAATGTACATTGTGACTGTTTGGGAGGAGCTGCCTATTTGATGCGGGACAGTGGACATTTCGACAACATCACGGATGTGTGTTTGTCCTTGTACATTATCATCTCACATTTCCCTGCTATGCTAAATGTGATTGGCCAGTTTCTAAACACAAGCGGCACCAGTTGTGTCCTCTGTCCTGTTGTAAATGTGTTGCAGTTTGTACCACATTGTTGTCAATGCTGATGTGCTCTGGATGTCATGTGTGTGTGCTGCATTTTGGGAGAGTCGCCCCTGCAGCTCTGATTTTGCTGCCCCTTGTCCTTTTCAGGCGGTGTGCCTTTGACTTCTGTGCCCATACAGTACTGAGATGTTGCACACTTGGGTGAATTTGGGTCTTGGTGGGAGTTGGGACTCTGGGGCATGGTTTGTCCCCAGATGTGTTGTTGACGTCAGGGGTTGTTTGTGCAGGTGGATGTGTCAGAGTGTGACCTGCTCCTTTACGGATGTGGTCCACACTCAGCCACCTCAGTGTGGTGGCATGCACCATGTCATGATGATCGGACTGCAGCCATGCCAATCGTCATGCAGTGTCACTTGCATTGTCAGTGTGGCTCGCGGACCCGCAGCTTTGCTGGGTTCAGCACATGTGCATGGGTTGGTTGTGAGATTGGTGATGTGTGGGAAGGGCTCCCTCTGGGCACATAGTCGACGGGGGCCTACTTGCTGTTTCTAGGTGTGCTGCAGTGTGCCAAGGGGATCAGGGACATGATCCAGAGTCATTGTGGGTGTGCACTGTGCTGTACTTACTTGTGCATGTGTGCCATTGTGTCCATCTCCCCCGTCCCCCCAGTTCCTGGTCGTTACTCACCCTGTTGCTGTTGTGTCAGTTCATGTTGAGCAGTGTCCGGTCCCCGAACTCCTGCCACCGTCTCCCCACTGATGACTGTGGCCACCATTTCCTCCATCTCATCCAGCTCCTCCTGTGGTGCTGGACTCCCACCCCCGGTCTGCATTGCTGCCTTCTGGTTGTTGCCGAGTTTCTGCTTGGTCTTGCGCTTCACATCATTCCAGCGCCTCTTGAGCTCTTCCATTGTCCTCCTCAGCACTCCGACTGCATTCACCTTGTCCAGGATGGACTGCCATGTTGCATTTTTTGTTGCCAATGACACAGTGGAGGTGACGAACAGTTGTTGATGGTGTTCTATCACCTCCGTGATCAGGATCCTGTTTTCCTGCGGACTGAACCACGTCTTCCTCTTCTTCTTGTCCTTGCCCTTCCCTGTCCCCGAGGTCCCAGGCTGCTCCTCCTGGGGGCTTGTGGGGTTCTGGCCGTCCTCTGTACCTGCTCCGGCTGCCTCCATTGTGCTTCGCTGTAGTTTGGTTTTTGTTTGTGTCTTTTTTTCTGCTTTTGTAGTAATTTTTCCCGCCTGACGTGTGTGATTTGCAGGCCTGGCGCTGCTTTTCGCTGATTGTCTTATCACGGTTGGGCCCATCGCAACTTTTTTCGCGTTCGGGTTTGGATTTTCATCCCCGTCCCGGTAATGTTATCGCGGACATTTGACGCATTATCGGGAGACTATTGCATGTTACCGCCGTGTTGAGAATACGACGTTAACATGGAGTTATTTTCCCGCGATAGACGGCGATATGAAAACTTGCGTTAACCAATTTTGGCGATGTTTATCGCACGTTCTTGAGAATATCCCCCTGAATATTTTCCCACCTCCCATCACACTTAACATTTCTGCAATATTGGGAAGTGGTTGACGATCGACCCATATGTTCTTATTTAAGTCTCTCAAGTCAATGCAGAGACGAATTTTGTTGCCCTCCTTGGGAGCAACCACAATTGGAGCGAGCCATTCAGAGGACTCAATAGGCTCAATGATCTTACAATCTAACAATTTGTCAAGCGCCTTCTGAAGTGGCTCTCTCATCAACAATGGTATGGGCCTAACCTTATGTACCACTGGAACAGAACCCTTCTTTAAAATGATACGGTGAGTGAATCTCTTCAGCATACCCAATTCATCAGTAAACACGTGTGGAAATGATAACATCAGCTTCTTTCCCCATTCCAAATCAATGTTCTGTACAGGTAATTCGCACTCATGCATCGTTTCTACCACCATCACCGGTTCCTTACCATAAGGATCAAGAATGATATTTAAGTCTTTTTGATGACGCCACCCCAAAAGGTTAGAACCATCTTCCGTTACATACACTCTACCATGTACACTATTGTTCTTGAAAAATATGTCCATCCATTCCATCCCCACAATGCTAATTCTCTTGCCACCATAACCCACCGCTTTTATATCAGGTTGCTGCAACATATTCATGTTTTTCTTTAAATCCTTCTTATAACTATCTTTAGATATTAGAGTAAACAAGCTACCTGAATCTACTAGCATTTTGACCTGAGTAGTACCTAAAGTAATATCACAATGAGGTTTTTCAAGTTTTCCAGTACTTTTCAATCGTATATCAGAGTTTTCATTTCTCTGAACTTTGTAATTTTGGCTAGGAATTTAGTTAGAAATTTCACACTCATCTACGGATAACATAATCTCTTCTTGGACTTCTCCAAGGTTCTCTACTACCTTCACACTCGGATATTGTACTTTTGATCTACACACCTTAGCTAGGTGTCCCTTCCTCCCACATGACCTGCATGTCATGTTCCTTGCCCCACATGCAAGGCTCGAAGCAATGTGCCCAGGGCAACCACACCTGTAACACATTATTTTCCTTCTTTCGTTCAGTCTATCTGTATTAGGCTCTACCAGTTTAGTAGGCTTTTTCACCTTTACTTCTTGTATGTCAAGTGCAACAACCTCTTTATCTGGAGATTTCACATTTAATTTCCCTATATCAATTTCCCTCATCCAAACCGCAATGTTTTCTATGCTTCTGGCTATCTGTATCGCTTCGTCCAACGTAGGATCCAAAGATAAAAGTCTCTCTTTAACTTTCTTGTCTCTGGTATATCTCACAATTTGGTCACGAATTAGAGATTCCATCGAACCTTGAAACTCACATGTCACGGCCAGACCACGTAATGTTGCAAAATAGCTCATGATCTCCTCATCGTGAGCTTGTGATCTACAAAATAATTTATGCCTTTCAAAAACCACACTTAGTTTGGGCTTAAAATGTTTTTCTAACATTTGGAAGGACATGTCATAAACATTTACCGGTTGACCATTACCAACTCCTAAGGATACTTCTGGAAGATCGTCATAAATTCTTCTTCCTTCTGTCCCTAAGTGGTACAACAATATAGCTTGCCTTCTCAAAGGACCGTATTTGTCCATGCCAATGGCTAACATGTAGGTAAAAAATATATTTTTCCATCTTTTCCAAGGAATACTTGGTTCACCTGGAACAGCTAAAAAACTGGGTGGAGCAGCCATTCCCTGTTCCGCCATACCTGCAATAAGAATGTGAAATAACAAACTACCACAACTAACTAAAAGAATAAACCACCATAACAAACTTAAATAACAAGGCAAAACAACAATTTAAAATAAATATTTAAAATAATAAATCTGTAGACGGAGTTTTCCCTTTGTTGTACTGAATTCTTCTCCCTTTTTCTTTACACAACAAAACTTTATTGCCAGTCTTTGTTATTTGAAAAGTCTTCTTTCTATGTTTATTGTCAGCAATGACGTTGTGGCGCCGATGAGATAGAAGAGCAGGCACACACGTATCGGTGATACAGACTGGAAGCGAGAGCAGGAAAGGAAAAGTCCCTGCTGTTGTCAACACTCGCGTAGAGCAGTAACAGCAAGACAGGACAATCGCCGACAAGGTAACTGGGTTTGAGATGCAACGTAGCTTGTGTCTCGCACTGCACGTCTTGAGCGCACCGGCATAGAATACAGCTCGCAACTTCTACTTCAAACAATGCAGCTCGCGTCTCGTGGTGCAGGTTTCGAGCGCTCTGGCATTGAACACAGCTCGCGGCCCCCACTTGGAATATGGCTCGAGACAGCGCACCCAACGGCCAGCGTTTGCGAAAGAATAACAAATGGCATTTATCCTTTAGATAAAAGTAGATAAAACAGTTCCCGCCTTGCCAAATGCTTTCGAATAAATAAACGAAGTTCAACACAGTTGAGCTTAATTAAAACTGTGCCACTCCTCACTCGAAACGATAACGGTTGACCGACAATGGTGAAAGCACTCAAATCCACTGGGAATTAGGCAATGTTGGTAATGAACAGTCTCTCTCAGGACTCTCAAAAGCTTTCAAAAACACACAGAAATTGAAGTAACTCACAGTTCCATATATTTATAAAACAAAATTCATCAGCAGGGGTCTTCATCAAGTCGCTTTTCCAGGGGTGGAGGTTACTCTGTACTCTGCCCCATGCGCAGATCACTCGTCGCCAAAATCTGTAGTAACCACACTCACAGTGGTTAGTAGGTAGAAGCCTCTTTATTTATAAGTACATGTATACAGCTTCACAGTAACCTCCAGCTTGCTCAACTAACAGTATTACCTAGAACTCTCCGGTGATGCCATTCCATTACATCACCAAGTTCTACAATTGAAGAAGGAGATTTCCACACAGTACCCCTCTTTGATTGAACGTATAGGTTTGTGGGAACGCTAATTTTTCCCTCTTTCTTTCCCAGGCTTTGGAATGCCAAAAGAGTGGTGGAGGGCATGTATGTGACCTATCCAAGGGTTCCAATATCTCACACGTATATATATATATATGTGATCAAGGCCGCTTGCACGGCCGAAACGCGTAATGGCAGAAGACTTATGCAATAAATAATTTATGCACTATCGGAGGTCTGCACTCATTTTTGTTTGGAAGTGGAACGATTTTATGAGGTGCAGTGATATATATATATATATATATGCACTGAAAAAAACAAAGGTTACAGGGACGCTATAGTTAGGCTCAAATTTCACTTGTACAAAACCATAGAAATTCAGCAGTTATAGTTACCTGAGCTAACTATAGCTTACGCCCCCTACGATGTACTGCTTATGACCCCACATATTACATCACTCATGACATGGTCAGTGACATCACTGATAAAATCACTGATGGCATCATCCACAGAACCACTCACACCCCATACAACCTCTTGTACACCCACTCACACACCTACACAACCACTCACATATCCATTCACAGACCCATAGCAGTACTCACACACCCACTCACTCTTCCACAGAGGCACTCACACACCCACTCACTCACTCATAAAGCCAATCACACAAACATTTACTCTCACATACAGCCACTCATACAACCAGTCACTCACTCATACAGCCATACAGACACCCACTCACTCACCCATACAGTCACTTACACACCCTCTTACCCATCCATAGAGCCACTCACTCACCAATACAGCCACTGACACACCCACTCACTCACCAATACAGCCATTCACACAGCAACTCACTCACCCAAACAGCTACTCACACACCCTATTATACAGCCACTCACACACCCATACACACAAGGATACATACAGTCACACAGCCACTCACATATTATATGTTAGAAGCAGTATCACTCAGTAGTAGTGCACCTAGTATACTAGTTTAACTTTTGTAGTAGGTTAGTATATATGTTTAACAATCATAAACTCTTAGAAAACACTTACACTCAATGAATAAAGTCATCAGAGATGTCATTTGAGATGTCATCAGTATTGTCCCTGACCATGTATAGTTAAGCTCAGATTTCACACACTCAAAACCTGAGAAATCCAGCAGTTATAGTTAGCTGAGCTAACAATAACTCACGCCCCCGCAATGCACTGCGTATGACCTCACATATTACATCACTCATGACATGGTCAGTGACATCACTGATGACATCACTGATGACATCTCAAATTACATCACTCATGACATTGCTGATGACATCATCCAGTGACTGTGAGCGTTTTTAAAATGCTTACGAATGTTCAATATATTTGCCAAGGTGTATTGATGAATCAGTGGGTGTATGAGTGCCTGTATGAATGATTCAGTGGGCGCATGACTAACTGTATAAGTGAGTGATTAGGTGTCTCAGTGAATGCATCGGTGAGTGACTTGTTGTGTGAATGTCTGTATCTGTCTGTCAGTTGGTGTCTAAATGGTTGTATAGGTGTGTGAGTGGGTACGTGAGTTTCTGTATGGGTGAGTGATTGGTTGTCTGAGTACGTCTATGGGTGTATCAATGTCTGTGTGGGGGTGAGGGTGTGTGTAACTGCCTGTATGGATGAGTGCATGGGTGAGTCAGTGGCTCTATGGGTTAGTGAGTGTGTGTGTAAGGGGCTGTATAGGTGAGTGAGTGTGTGTATGGCTGTGTCGTTGAGTGAATGGATGTGTCAGTGGTATATGGGTGAGTACCTGCATATGTGAAAGCCAGTATAGATGAGTGTTGGATTATATGAGTGACTGTAAGTGTGACTGAGCGATTGAGAGAGTGGCCGTATGGGTGAGTGTGTGCTTGTGTCAGTGACTGTTTAGGTGAGTGAGTATGTGTTAGTACCTGTATGAATAAATGAGTGGGTGTGTTTATAACTGAGTAGGTGAGTAAATGGCTGTGTAATTTACTCTTTAGGTCAGTGAATAGGTATGTGAGTAGCTTCTTCAGTGACACTGTGTGAGTGGCTGTATGGGTGTATGAGTAGATATATCAGTGGATGTAGTAGTGAGTGAGTTGGTGTATGAGTGGCTGTATGGGTAAATGAGTGGATGTTAGTGTAGACAGATGAATCAGTGAGTGGGAGTGTAAGTACTGGTATGGGTGTGTCAATGGTTTTGAGAATGCTAGTGTAGAAGTTCGAGTGGGTGTATGAAAGGTTATATTGGGGCGTGAGTGGGTACGTCAGAGATTCTGTGGATGATGTCATCAGTGATGTCATCAGTGATGTCACTGACCATGTCATGAGTGATGTAATATGTGAGCTCCTAAGCAGTGCAATGTGGGGGCGCGACTTATAGTTAGCTCAGCTAACTCTACCTGTTGAATTTCTCTGGTTTTGTGCATGTGAAATCTGAGCTTAAATCTGAGCCTAACTATAATGCCCCTGTAACCGTTGGATTTTTTGTGACTTTCTAAGGTTTTTTAAAATCTATTTCCTAACTATAACGGCCCTGTAACCTTTGGGTTTTTTTTCAGTGAATTTCTATGGTTTTTTAAGTAGCAATGGTGTTTGCAGGGTAGTGGGGAAAGGTGGAGCGGCCTCTGACCAGCTCTTAGGAAGCCCGCTATGTAGGACTTACAGAAAGTACCAGGAGGGCTTCTTAGTCCCCAAGGTCCCTTAGCATCCAAGAGAACGTCATTCCCCAACCAGTAGTG
The DNA here is from genome assembly GCA_963921515.1 of Calotriton arnoldi. Taxonomy (NCBI): domain Eukaryota; kingdom Metazoa; phylum Chordata; class Amphibia; order Caudata; family Salamandridae; genus Calotriton; species Calotriton arnoldi. Next base: position 2,671,567 of record CAWUFW010001659.1, read on the forward strand.
TGCCAGGAGACGCATTTGCAGAGTGGTGCAGAAAGGGGGTGTGGCCTCTGAAGACCTCTTAGCAAACTGACTGTGTGGGACTTGTTGGAGGCAACAGGAGGGGTAATTGGTCCCCAACGACCATGGAGACTTCATCCCCCAGCTAGTACTGTGCCAGAAGATACGTTTGCAGCGGGGTAGAGAAACGACATTCTTGATGATTGCACAGGTAGTGCCTGTACGATTCTATATGTGCCATTCCCAAGGACACACTGCGAATACTGGGTGTTTTGGACAAACTATAAAACACATACATAGACATATTTTACATAAAGTTTCGGTGTAGCTATTTAGTAAGATACTAATTTAAATTGCCCCTTTGTATACATTTGTCAAAATAACGACATCAAAAATGCATTTTCCTTCTTCACAGCAACACCGAAGGTTGCAATGACATCAGTAGTCCCAAATACAAATGACAAAATGTAAAACAGATAGTTAAACATATTTTTACACAAAGTTTGAGTCTAGCTGTTTTAGTAACATAATTGTTTACATTTATTTTAACAACACATTTAACAAAAACAACAATTTCAAAAAATAACTTTAAACATCTGAACTCATGAATAGAACATATCTACAAAACACCCATAAAACTACCCATTCTTACCCAAACTCAACAGGAATCAAAAACTGCTCCAAAACTAGTACAATGCACACTCTGAAAAGATCCACTCTATAAGGACGAATAAGAAATATTCATGTGGGATGACGTCCATGGTCTGTCATCTTAAAACCTAACATAGAAAACATCTCTAACTGGCAATCAAGTAGAGATAAGCTGGAGGACCATCTACATCAGTGGCACCAGCCACAATTCTCTCCCAGAAAGTCCTTTGAGAGGTGCAGACTACTGCAACAGATATGGCTCCAGAGAATGGCCACGTACAAAACCACAAAAAAAATCAAAAACAAAACAGAAAATCATGTCACTGAGAAAGGAATGTCATTGGATAATACACTTTTCAACAAAAAAAAATGAAAAGAACACACCCATTTATCTATCTTGAACATTCGTTAAGAGGAGTTCATAGTGAGCAGACTTGCACAATGCACAATATGTCACAAGACATTGTCATGGGGTACAAATAAGAAATATTTTGCGGGACTACGTCCATGCTTTACCATCTAAAAACATACCAAAGCAATAGTGTAAAAGCAGCAAGAAGGCAACGCAAGGCTGAAGGACCCTGAAGTTCAATATCAGCCACAACAACACTTGGGCAGAGAGTCCCTTCAGAGGTCCAACCTCAACTTCCAGACTTGGCTCCACAGTTTTACCAGATGGCATCATACTGCATGGATTGTGGAGTTGTAGTGACTGCTGGAGAGCAGTCCATAAGAGCCCTTAGCAATGCTGCAAAGAATCATAAATGTAAATGTTTTTTTTATTTTTGGCCCTGTGTTGTTCATTTTATTATCTTCTAATTTATTGTAACACTAGTTACATATAACTTGCCGTATGGAGAAGTCAAAGCATTCCTCTACAAATAAATACACAGCTAATTATTGCCAGTTATCATTATTTACCTTTTCACTTTTTAACTGAAAGTCAACAGTCTGTGTTTAAATCTTCTAGTGAGTGCTTTGACAACTTATACAAACATACTCTAGTTTCTAGACCACACTGTGAAAAATGTTGTAGTCTCTTCTTCAAAACTATCAAGTGTAATATCTTGTATCCTGTTCTACAACTCCTCCTCTTAACAACTCTTCATTTTCCCTAGAATCCTGCTGAGGACCAAAGAAATGAAACTGCACACCACAAACCATTTCTACATCTGCCACAGTACCATACAAAAGTGCTCTATTAATCTCTCCTAAACATAAAGCAGGAGATTTCACATAGTAGTCTCCTAACTAAAGTTCGCATTGTTGAGTGGTGTACAACTAACATCCTGAAATTATGAAAAGTGCTTTGGCACAGTTTGGGGCATATTTACAAGCCCCTATCTCCACCACAATGTCAATTTCAGTGACGTTGTGATGGCGATAGGGGCCTCGCCTTATTTACAAGGCAGTGTTAACCACTTAATGTGGCTTAATGCTGCCTTGTAAATAAGGCACCTTTTCACGCTGTGTTTAGCATGAACGGGGAGGGCAATGGGTGTTGCGGTGGGCATTCCACCGCAACACCCATTGATTTTGACACTGCCCCCAATTTACAAGGGTAGCATAAATAGGAGGCAGCACCAAATTTAATACCAGGGAAAACCTGGTCTTAAACAGGCGAAACGAGGAGAAATGCTTTATTTCTCCTCGTTTCTGCTGTTTTCATGTGTGCTGCCTTGTGCAGTACATATAGAAACAGCAAATTGCCTATGATTGTTTATGTGCAGGAAGGTCCTCCTTCCTGCACATAAACAATCATTTAAAAAAAATGCAGTTTTGCAACTTCTATGTGTGTTGCATTAAGCAGCACACATAGAAGTTGCAAAATGCCATTTAAAGATTGTTAATGTGCAGGAAGGGGGACCTTCCTGGGGGACCTTCCTGCACAAAAACAATCTTCCCCTCAACACAGGCACCCTTGCATGGCGCACGCGCATCCATCTCAGCACAGACATGCCTGTACCTGGCACTCGCCACCCCAGGGCACAAACTGCATTTCTGCAGGGGAGTGACCCCGCCTCCTGCCCATGAACTTGCTGAGGTGAGTCATGGCAGCCCCATTCCCCCACGCCCCCTACCCACCCACCGCCGGTGTCACCCGTAAACCACCCACACGTTCACAACTCTCTGAAGTTGACACATTCACAGGAATATTAATACAAACTCACACTTGACTGACAGCAGCATTCACGAACCGAAGCAGCCAATGGGGGCCTTGCGCGTGTCTGGACAGTCCTGCGCTAAGGGCAGCGCTGCGATGCGGCACTGAAGGCACGGTGGGCGCTATACAAAGAAACAGAACACGCGCTGGAGCAGGTTACAACAAAAGAAGATGGCCGACAGGTGAGGAGCTCCGGCCGGGAGCTCCCGGCTTGGGATTCCCTTTTTGGCTTAAATCCCGTGACTTCTACCTCCTCCCTGGACCCCCTTACTCACCTGAGGTCCTGTTTTGGCTGCGGTCCTCATCGCTCCAATCTCCCGCTTGTGGGCTCGAGATTTGCGGAGAAAAAGGATCGTTGCTTTCTTCCGCAGTGACCGAACAACCATGGCCGATGCCCGGTGGAGCTGCACAGCCAGCTATAGGGGAGATTGACTCCGGTTTCTCGCCGAGGCCGTCACCTACCCAGCCGGACATCTGGCATGGCTCTCCTCGTCTCTCTGCCGTGCTCTCCCTCCTATCCTGCCTTCCTGACGAAACCACCGATGACTATTTCTTTCTTCCTGGGTAGCTGCTGGATAATGGAGGGGGATCTCCCCCCTCGGCCGTCTCTTCCGGATTCGCTGCTGGTGAGATGGCGGGGGATCTCTCCTCCGGCCGCTCGTCTTCTTTCCGGACCCGAGACGCGGGTGCTGGACATCTCTCCGCTCAGTAACAAATTATTCATCGAGAATGCAGCTTAGAGATATTGCCTTCGTCATCATGCTGGTCCTGTGCCGTAAATGCCTGACGTCCTGCTGGCTCCCTTCTGGGGCTTCGACGGAGACATGAGGATCTTTTTTTTTTTCTACCGACTGAGCCGCCTCGAGATCACCGAGTTTTGTTTCCCTCTTCAGTGTTATCACCCCGTAGCTGCCTTTCCTCTCCGAGGCTGCTGCCTGATCTCCCGCGTTTATCCCACTTTTCCTGGATTCTGATGACTCGTTGAGCGTTCGAAGACCTCCAGATATGGTGACCGCCCCCCATTCAGCCCTGCCTTGGGGTAGGTTTTTTTCCTTTTTGTCTTTTTTACCAGACTTGTGCTCGCCCGCAATCCTGCCATTTTGATGCAAGGTACCTGGGGTCCTTGAATCGGAGTCCTCCATTTTATGCACTCGACATACCCTCAGCCTGATTCTTGCAGCTGGTCTGCGCATCGTTCCACCTTTTTGACTTTCACCCTTACTCGAACCCCCTGGAGCCTCCTTCACCCTTCTCTTATCTCAATGATCATGGTGAGGCACCCTTTTTGTCCCCTCCCTCGGACCTTTTCATTCCCTAATTTCTGGGACTTGACTCTGTGAAGAATAGCCGGCTCTGGATGTGCTGATTACTGGATCCCTACCCGCTTGTTTGACTCTGACCTTTGGTGGCCGGTCAGCTGTGTCCTGATCTGCATTCGTTGCCCCTCTTACTTATCTCTCTCACCCTCTATGCTCCACTAGCCTCGTTCTCTATTCTATTGAATGTTCTAGTAACAGATGTACTTGTACCGGATGTAACTTTGTAACTATATGTATCCTCATGTAAAGCGCTCTGATACCTCCGGGTCTAGCCAGCGCTATATAAAACTTTTCAAATAAAATAAAATAAGGGTGCCTGCATTGGCGCTAGGCAGCTAAAGTTAGCACCAGCGCAGGGGGAAGCGCAGGGCTGCATCATATTCTAGTAAATATGGTGCAGCCCTGCGTTTCTAAAGTGACGAAGCGTTTCGTTAGCCTTCTTGGCTTAACGACAAACTTCGCCACTTTATTGTAAATATGCCCCTTTGTTTGATAAACAAACTAGTGAGTGTCCCTGCAAATTTGAATGCTTTTTAATCTTGCAAGGCTCCGATCCTTGTATAGTATTTATTTTCTGTTTTAAGCTTCGCCTTCGAAAGATATGTTGAAATTTCCTTAATATATCAATAAACACTACTACAATTCAATTTTTATACAGGTGCCTGACTCCGCCTTCCTTGTACCTGTCCTCCATTAACTTGTTCTACATTTGTAGGTACTATCACCTCTTTTGCTATAGGAATGCCATTCTTCATTTCATAACATCGTCCTCTGTAATCAATAGCATGAACTAATTTATTATCCTGGAGATAGCTTTCTTCATTAAAGAAATATTCAGTACTAGAAGTATGTATGCATTCTCCACTAAAAACTGTACAAAAGTTACTTCTATTCACTAATCTTTTTTCTGGTTTTGTCTCCTCAAGTACAACACCATTTTTTCAAAAGATTTCATTCCATTTATAATCAAAATAAAAACCTTCACCTTCAAAGCAAATGCCTTAACTACTCTCTCAACCAGTTCTTTCTGTTTCACTGCATGTCTCCTTCTTCTATACTTCCTAATATTTCTCAGTAGATTTATAACTACTCTACTACGAAACATCCTAGCTCTGATTTCCTTAAACTGCTTCTGTCTCCTGGTTAAGGTATATACATCTTTGTTACATTCTTTCCTGTTCTTGCTTCATATATTTTGTCCATTGTTATGGAAATGTCCACATATATTTTTTTTAAATTAGTTTCTCCTCTTACCAATAGCTCTTTTTTCGTTCACCACTTTTTCTTCATTTTGCCCCTTTTGAGTCTCAGTTCTGCATGGATAATGTACTTGTTTCTGTTCCTTTTCCTTCCGAGCTTTTGTATGCAATCTGTCTGTAATTATGCAGATATTGTTCTGTAAAAAAAAACTATATATATATTTTTTTCTAGCCAATGTACCAGCTATTTTTATACTGGCTTACACATAATACAAAAATAGTTTTTATGTTATGTTGCAGTTTTAAATGTACAAATAAACCTACCTGCATAATTGCAAGCACTTACTTCAATGTACCAATCCCAAACCAAAACACAAAACTTTTATAGCACCCTCTCCTACAACACAGCTGCACCTTATCTCAGTCCCCACTTATACACACTATAAGACCACTTTATCCCTTATGTACTCCAAAAACACAACATAAGACTTATTTATGTGCCTCTCTACAACTGTGTCACCGGTACATTTAGGGGCCGATTCCGATCTCGGTCGGAGGCGCACCCAATACCATTCGGTCGGGAAAAAAGCCATGCGAAAGCCTGTTTCCCGACCGATCCGTACAGTACACCGAACGAGCAAGTACGATGCGCACAACAGCAAAAAATCCAGCCGAGCCGTACTCACCCAAACCAGGTCCTGTTCTCCGACCGAGGCGAATCCGGAAACGCCGAATCGAGTCGCACGGAAGGAAAAATGCAACCCCGTCCGGCCGGACAAGTACGATGCGCTTTCCGTACGCTCCGAACCCGTCGCTACGCACGGCACGTCAAAGCATCCGGGAGAGGCGCACATAAGCTCCGATTCGCGCCACAACACGATCCACGGCTCCGAGACGAACACGGCACCGGCGAGGACGACGCGAAGCGGCGAGGACGAGGCGAAGCGATGAGGACGACGCGAAGCAACGAGAAGGACGAACGACACGAACCAACCATGAATCCCTTCGTCCCAATCATACCAATATTCTACATTTACTACCGGAACAGGCACGGACGCGTACGGCGCAGAAGGTAAGCCAGACACCAACCACAAAACACATACAACACGTACACGACACATCACACACACACACGGGGATGCTGAATATACTTACACCAGCAACAGCAGCACCATAGGGGCGGGATGCCCATCACCAATGCCACATATGCACACAGGGGCCTGAATGCGCACCACCACCCCTACCCAGGGGGCTGGATGCCTACCACTACTACCACCCTTAGCCAGGGGGCTGGATGCCTACCACTACTACCACCCTCACCCAGGGGGGCTGGATGCCTACCACTACTACCACCCTTAGCCAGGGGGCTGGATGCCTACCACTACTACCACCCTTAGCCAGGGGGGCAGGATGCCTACCACTACTACCACCCTTAGCCAGGGGGGCTGGATGCCTACCACTACTACCACCCTTAGCCAGGGGGGCTGGATGCCTACCACTACTACCACCCTTAGCCAGGGGGCTGGATGCCTACCACTACTACCACCCTTAGCCAGGGGGGCTGGATGCCTACCACTACTACCACCCTCACCCAGGGGGCTGGATGCCTACCACTACTACCACCCTTAGCCAGGGGGCTGGATGCCTACCACTACTACCACCCTCACCCAGGGGGGCTGGATGCCTACCACCACTACCACCCTCACCCAGGGGGGCTGGATGCCTACCACTACTACCACCCTTAGCCAGGGGGGCTGGATGCCTACCACTACTACCACCCTCACCCAGGGGGCTGGATGCCTACCACTACTACCACCCTTAGCCAGGGGGGCTGGATGCCTACCACTACTACCACCCTTAGCCAGGGGGCTGGATGCCTACCACCACTACCACCCTTAGCCAGGGGGCTGGATGCCTACCACTACTACCACCCTTAGCCAGGGGGGCAGGATGCCTACCACTACTACCACCCTTAGCCAGGGGGCTGGATGCCTACCACTACTACCACCCTTAGCCAGGGGGCTGGATGCCTACCACTACTACCACCCTTAGCCAGGGGGGCAGGATGCCTACCACTACTACCACCCTTAGCCAGGGGGCTGGATGCCTACCACTACTACCACCCTTAGCCAGGGGGCTGGATGCCTACCACTACTACCACCCTTAGCCAGGGGGCTGGATGCCTACCACTACTACCACCCTTAGCCAGGGGGGCAGGATGCCTACCACTACTACCACCCTTAGCCAGGGGGCTGGATGCCTACCACTACTACCACCCTTAGCCAGGGGGCTGGATGCCTACCACTACTACCACCCTTAGCCAGGGGGCTGGATGCCTACCACTACTACCACCCTTAGCCAGGGGGGCTGGATGCCTACCACTACTACCACCCTTAGCCAGGGGGCTGGATGCCTACCACTACTACCACCCTCACCCAGGGGGCTGGATGCCTACCACTACTACCACCCTCACTCAGGGGGGCTGGATGCCTACCACTACTACCACCCTCACCCAGGGGGCTGGATGCCTACCACTACTACCACCCTTAGCCAGGGGGGGCTGGATGCCTACCACTACTACCACCCTTAGCCAGGGAGGGCTGGATGCCTACCACCACTACCACCCTTAGCCAGGGGGGGCTGGATGCCTACCACTACTACCACCCTTAGCCAGGGGGGGCAGGATGCCTACCACTACTACCACCCCCACTCATAGGATGGACAATGCATGACACAACAAGCACACCACAACCTAGGGAATGCAAGATAAAGACATCCCCCACCACCATGACAAGCGTGTGTAGGCTGTGTCAAATGCCTACAACACCGAACATGACTTTGAACATACAATGTGACCCCCTAGCACATGTGCCACACATATATGTGTGTGGCACCCACAATGCTAAGCAGACCATGACCATTGTGGCAATGGGGCCTAAACCCCCATCATCACAGTGACCAAAAGGTAAGTGTGGGGTCCATAGCTGAAGCACATTTTGACCATTGTGGCAATGGGGTCTAAACCCCCATCATCACAGTGACCAAAAG